>OZ004343.1:3865337-5153783 GCA_963924445.1 Philereme transversata | reverse complement strand
TAATAACATTGCTTTCAGTTTGATTGCAATACGAGACGAGATATAAAAGAATTCCCTCTTGTATTCTATTCTACCCACACACACTTGCCATTGTAAAACAGACTTTAAAGTAATGAAATAGGCTCTAAAGCTTGTTATATTTCCTTGTTGTTCGCTTCGGGGTTGGTCTTAAAATATACTTTATTGGTACAGAAACAGGGTTTAAAGTTTAGAGGTTGGCTGCAACGGGGTGCAGTGACTCATACATTAAGCAATCGTGGGTGTACCGACGCGGAAACTGTTTTAAATTATACTGGATCAGTTTATGGCTTTTAAGATGAGGTCTGTGCGCTGTTTGCAAGCACGTTTACTTCTTAATAAGAGTTTTATGGATGTTTTCCTTCAATAGTTTATTTGCAAAGTTTGTAAAGTTTATTCGCTTCACATACGATGCTTAAGTCACTAGCTCGTAGCACAAGTTTGACGATAACTCTGTTCGAATAATGGCTTTAAATAAATAAATAAATACCGCTGGACATTTCACATAGCGCTATCTAGAGCCAAACTAAGCAGAGTTTGTACTATGGGAACCAGATAAGTGATAGAATACTTATATACTTTTTTTGTAAATACATACTTATAATATATAGAAAAACACCCAGACACGGAACAAATATCTGTAGATCATGCAAACATTGGTTCCGCGGCGGGAATCGAACCCGCTACCTCCTGCGTCTCAGCCGGCTATACGCCCACTGCGCCACGGAGGCAGCCTTTATAGGAACACAAGGATTAAGCTACCCAAAGAGTGATGAGTTAATGTTCTATTAGGAACATAAACATGTCGTTCAAGGGTTACAACTGTGGACTCCACAAGGGCCTCTCCTTTGTGATAATGATAATGATGAAAAAAACACTTTTTATCCGTATAATCTACAACCTGTTTTGTTATGTGCAACATTAATTTAAAACACACATCCGGAATCGTATTAAGTTATTTTAGAGATGGGTTTAATACCGGTAGCTTGAATTTTTATCCAGCAATCGATACATTTTCAATAAATAATTTTTAACGTAAATCAGCGGCGCCTTTGCGACGATGCCGCTTTGTCAGTATAACAGGTACCTTCTTACATGATGAATGAATATGATTTGTTTACCTATTTTATACAGGCAGATTGATATTTTAGAACTGGATATGAATTGTTGCAAATAATTTTGTTTTTAATGGTAATGAATTTGAATAAAACCTATTTTACAACAATACTGACCATTAGCCATACATGCATATTGTGCCGACCCCGCGTAATATGGGAAAAGGGCAGGACGACTAGCTACTAGCCCTACCCGTGTTTTTATTTAATGTTGTACATAACAAAATACGTAGTATAAACTGCGCTATGAAAAATTATAAACGAACGAATTGTATGTGAAAACCAAATCTGCATACATTTCTGCCTCTTAACTATGCAAGAGGGGCATAAAAGTGTGGAGTGCAGTTCCAGACTAGGTACATTTGTAAAAAGCTTTACATTCTCGTCTGAAAACCCGAACTTGAAGCGGCGACACGCGACTCGGTCGATACGCCGCGTCGCGACAACACGGCTACTGTGATTTGAATAATTGAGTGGATAAGGTTTTTTACGAGCCTTTATTTAGATCCATGTCTGATTCAATTAGTAATTGACCTTTTGCTAGAGTAGAAGACACTGTTTTCCTAGAAGAGGATTGTCGACTCTTTTAACAAGAGTAAGTGACGGCGATAGATGGTTTTGTTTCTACATACATACTGTCATGCCTTTATTCCGGAGGTAGGTAGAGAGCTCGGATCTCCACTTACTACGATCCTGACATACCTCTTTTGTTTCATTCACGTTTTGTTTCTGACATAAAGAAACTTATCGACTTAAATTTCCCACAATTTTATTATGTGGTTTGGACAATGTGACTAACATATAATAACATTTTTAGTTTCTACAAATATTTCCATAAACCCATACAATGTCTATGGAACTCATTCGCCTTTGTACATGTCCTCTATTTCTGTCTTTGTGATATCTTGTTTGCAATAAAGAACTAATTGACAAATAGTCGGCTGAGACGCAGGACGCAGGTTGTGGGTTCGATCCCGCTTCGGGACAAATGTTTGCATGATCTACAGATAATTATTCCTGGTCTGGTTGTTTCTCTATATATTATAAGTATGTATTTAAAAAAATGTATATTCTATGTATAAGTTATCTGGTTCACATGGTACAAGCTTTGCTTAGTTTGGGGCTAAAGTGATTTATTATGTGATACATATTTGACGACCTCCGTGGTGCAGTGGGCGAATAGCCGCCTGAGACGCAGGAGGTAGCGAGTTCGATCCCCGCTGCGGAACAAATGTTTGCATGATCTACAGATATTTATTCCGGGTCTGGTTGTTTCTCTATATATTATAAGTATGTATTTACAAAAAAAAATGTATATAAGTATTCTATCAGTTATCTGGTTCCCATAGTACAAGCTCTGCTTAATTTGGGGCTAGATAGCGCTGTGTGAAATGTCCAGCAATATTTATTATTATTATTTATTAATTATTGTTTTTGTTTGTTGCAGTGATACAAAATCCGAAAGCCCCACCTGGAAGCAAGGAGCCACCTAAAAGCTTCAATTTCGATTTCTCATATTGGTCTCACAATGTAAGTATTCCAATAAAAACTTTAATAAGTTCATGGGCCAAGCAGCATTGCTGTGTTACGGTTTGAAGGGTATGGTTGCCGGTGAAATTACAGGCACATGAGGCTTTACAACTGTATGCCTCATATGCCTATTGATGGACGCAGTACAGTGCACGTAGGGCACATTTCTAAGGTGTGTGACCTACGAAACAATTCTCTGTTATAGGCGATGGTTACCACTTAACATCAGGGCCATAAGCTTGTTTCATCTCCAAGTTGCAAAAAAAAATGTGCCTAAAAATAGTTCTCATATGCTTATGTTAATTAAAATTGTACTAAAGCTAGTGTTTCAGAACTCGTACTAAATCGTGACAATTAGTAATCCATATATTTAAAAATCGAAAAACTTGTCTCGATTCGCTTGAGTTCAGTTCTGGAAAGCTAGTTTTAAAATAGCAAACCTGTTAAATTTACTTGTACAAATCCAGTCACAAAATAAACACCTAATGGAAATCCAGATTGCTACCCCGCTGCAACCGTTCGGTTGCTCGGTTTCCTCATTTCAATAAAGTTAGGTCGGAAATAGAAAACGAATGCTGCGTTCTCATCAGTCCAGTAGCTGGAACGTAGTTGAAGAAAATATGAGTCAAAATAAATAAAAAACTACCAGGCGCAATGAAAAATTAAACTAATGACATAATTTTTGTACAACAAATACAACACTTATTATCTACTAAAAACCTACTTTGCGAAATTAATGACAAATTATTGGTACTCACTCTGACAATAATGTCGTTCTCTCCTTAAATTGTTGTGCCCAATAGGGTCCCTAATGATCACACGCTACAAATGTGTCCTATTTTTACATTGTAGAATGCAATAAACGGTTGATATTGAGTTTCGGTACTCGGATTTGTTATTAAATATGTTCAGTTTTTCAATCAGTCACAGGATACGTTCAAACTTCATCAGTCGCTGAAAACTTTGTACTGTGTAAATTACCTTTTAAGTCATAAAATGCTAGTGGGTTCTAAATGCAAGGGAATATTACAACATCATTAAATCCTTCATAGTTACATTTCTTCTGTTTGCGCAATAAATAATGAAATGAAATAAAATAAATAAAACGTAACATTTGAGTTGACTAATTAAGATTTGAATCTGAAAAAAGGACCCAAGTTTCTCGCAATGATCTGTGAAATAAGTCTAGCACAACCAAACTGCCATATCATGAAAATAATATCTCGAAGACTAGCAGCTAATACACCTTGCATGAATTCGACACTAACACATATTAAACACGTAAACAAGCTACTCGCACGATGACAACCGGCACAAATGGCAGTGCTTTCATTTGACTGGTTCATCAGTTTCTACCTGGTTCGTTGGCTACAAAAAAGGAGAAAGAAAAGATCCAGAAAGAAGCAAGAAAAGATCAAGAGATGACTCTTGGCCTTCGGGGAACCGTTTCATAAGGAGGTGTTGTCATCTTTATGGAACTGTTCTTCACGGGCCGGGAGATCTCTATCAACGTGGGAAAAACAGTCGATACTTGCAGAATGAAGAAGATTGTTAACGCGTTTGGCTTTTCTGTGTAAGCGAGAGCAGAATACTCATTTCAATGTATTAAGCTCAGAAATAGGAAACAAACCCTGTGCTTACATTAGTTGAGTGGCTTGTACAAGTTGTTTTCTTCTTTTGTAGTATTTGTAATCTTCAATGCTGAGAGACGTGATGCCCTTCGTGGATCCCTTATTTTATACTCGTTGTGAATTTTTACCCATCGTGAAAATGTTGTTTCTTGTATTTTCGTAGCTTGTCCTCACTGACTTAAAATGTTTAACCCAGTTACGGAAAAATGAAAAGAAGCAACATTTTTATAATGAATCTCGCTTCGAAATGCTAGGCAATTTAGAGCAAAATAATGATACGGATGTCTCAAACTACCAGTCTCTCGCACTTGTTCTGTTAAATAAGTTTTGAACAAAGAGTACGTCATGGCATGAGAGTAATGGTTTCTAGATTCTGGCAGCACTTTGCATGGATTGACGCCTTCACACTAACACATAGTAAACATTTGAGTAAGCTCTACTCGCCTGATCTCAACCGGCACGAACGGAAGTGCACTATCTACTTGTATATCGGTTTCTACCTGGTTCGTCGGCTGCAGAATAGAAAGAAAAGATCGAGAAATGACTATAAGATTGAACCAGATAGTGTAAAGGTCTAAGACCGTGCCAGATGGCGTAACTTGCACAGATTTGACATCACTCGAGCAAGCTACTTCCATCAAGCGCTTGCTAGAGTAGTTGCAGCCGATACAAATTGAAGTGCACTCAATCTACTTGACAATCAATTTCCACCTGGTTCGTCGGCCTTCTATTGATTTTGTAGCACTGGTAGAAGCGTCGGTTCCTTTTGAGCTGACTTTGAAATAGTGTTTGTATATTGGAAAATGTAGGTATAGTAGGGATGTTCTGTATGTATGTTGGATTGAGTTACGGAGACATAGATCGAATTAAATCTATTGGACCTATATGCCGTATAAAGCAATAATATCAATCCCATCTCATCTGGGATTCTGCTGGTTAGCATGTCCGTCTTAAAAAAGGTTCTATCGATGATCGACAATAAAATCCCCAAAAGTGTAGATTGAAGCAACATTTGATGTCGAACTTTGTCTGCCCTCGGAAAAGGAAAAAGGAATCGTCATGATAATTGTCCTGTTTTTTTGTTTAATTAGTTTCTCTATTTCAATTAAAAATAAATTGCAGCTATTTGATTTTTTTCTAAATCAATATATACTCTTATTATTAGCTGCCGGATGGTTCGTAACAAGATTTCGCGCATGCTCGTTTTGGACGGCCACCGTTTGGATTTACCCGCAATTCGATTATCGGATTAGTTGTCGATGGTTTGTATGGTTTCCATGAGGCCGAAATTTCAATTAGCTAATAGATATTGGAAATCCTTTTTGATATTATATGATTGGGCACTGTTATTCTCAGGCGGTTGCAAGCACAGTTCGCTTTAACCTTTTAAACTTATCACTTTGTCCTTTACTTGCGTTATAAATTACTGAGAGTACATACTGTCGCGCCTTTATCCCGGAGGTAGGCAGAGACTTCGGATCTCCATTTGTTACGATTCTGACATACTTCTTTTACCTTATTCGCTCTCATTACCCTTCTTCGTGCATGTGGTCTAGGGACCTCTTGACCTGGCCTATCCCCAAGATTTCTCCAACTTGGGCAAAAAACGTTAAGAGTTTGTTTCAAAAACTGTAGGGTTATTATTGTCTAGTCGATGCAAATACTTACATGCCTAAGGTGTTTTCTCAACAACAGCTTAAGGATATTGCACTAAAATCGTTGGTAATTGGAAAGCGATTCCAAACAGGCAACTCGCCCAAAACCGATATTTGCGATATATCTCACCCATTTGTAATTAATTACCTATGTTTCCCCGCATCACAACCACAAAAGCTTTGCTAGAATGGACGTAGTCGTGGACATGTTTGGGCACATAACCAGAATTTTGCTTCCGTTAAACCCGTAATTTCCGACATAATTTGAACATGGAGGAGGGACCACAATGTCCAATGTATTTGTGATTAATTCGGAAACCATTGGACGGGTTGCGGTTCCATTGAGCTTTGATGACAGGGATTATATAATGCTTTATGTATGTATATCGATGGTTGATGTTTCGATACGTCGTAGGTAATAGCGAGGTTTTATGACCAACTGCAGAGCATATTCCTTCTTACCTTCCTTCATTATGTATTTATTCATATAATAATAATACACATTTTATTGCAGGCAACAAGAAAATTAGAAACAATGTTACTCACTAAGTCCCATAGAAATATATACCTAAACACATTTACATAAAACAGAAATATGAAATTAGAATTGCTAAAATTTATGAAATGAGGCAGCGTATCGTAGTAATCTGGATTGGTTCAATAATAAGACATTTTGTGTACGTAAATGTAAGTAAAAAGCAATATTTAGTAAATGTTTTGGATAGACTATCGAACGAATGTAGTTCTAAGAATAAAAAAAAATTTACACTGAAGAATAGATGATACAATAAACCAAAAAATATCGAGTAATGACTCTTGGTTCTCGGGGAATCGTTAAAACTGTTCTTCTTGAACCGGGAGACCGCTATTTAGGTGAAAAAGAATATTTAATACTAGAGAATACTGAATAATAGAAAAGATCAAGAAATTACTCTTGGCTTTCGGGGAACCGTTTTAGAAGGAGTTGTTGTCGTCTTTCTGGAACTGTTCTTCTCGGGCCGGGAGATCAGTAACAACGTGGAAAAGAATGCTGAACACTGGAGAACACTGAAGAATAGAAAAGATCAAGAAATGACTCTTGGTCTTCGGGGAACCGTTTCAGAAAGAGTTGTCGTCTTTCTGGAACTGTTCTTCTCGGGCCGGGAGATCAGTAACAACGTGGAAAAGAATGCTGAACACTGGAGAACGCTGAAGAATAGAAAAGATCAAGAAATGACTCTTGGTCTTCGGGGAACCGTTTCAGAAGGAGTTGTCGTCTTTCTGGAACTGTTCTTCTCGGGCCGGGAGATCAGTAACAACGTGGAAAAGAATGCTGAACACTGGAGAACACTGAAGAATAGAAAAGATCAAGAAATGACTCTTGGTCTTCGGGGAACCGTTTCAGAAGGAGTTGTCGTCTTTCTGGAACTGTTCTTCTCGGGCCGGGAGATCAGTAACAACGTGGAAAAGAATGCTGAACACTGAAGAATAGAATAGATCAAGAAATGACTCTTGGTCTTTGGAGAACCGTTTCAGAAGGAGTGGTTGTCTTTCTGGAACTGTTCTCGGGCCAGGAGATTAATATCAACTAGGTGCTAGGTTTTTCTGGCGAGGGCAGTATATTAAATCCAAATCAAAGCGAATGACTCTATAACTAGCGTATAACAGAAAATGATATTCTGCTCGAGATCATATTAAATTTCGTAGAGCGGATATTGTAATGGTTACAAAAGCAATGTGTTTTATCAATTTGAAATGTAAAAGAGTGAATTTTTATTCTGATTGAAGTTACTTCAATATAAGAAGAATACAGGATTCGTAAGCAGTCTTATTTCTGGCTCTGAATAATGCTATGCTTAAGGTTTTAACGTTTTCTTTGCTAAAAATATTATGAAATAATTTTTTATAACCAAACCAAATAATTATTTTGAAATGATTAAATGTTTTCTCATAGATTTTTAGGTTTTCTAGGGTTTGTAAACTTCAAACTTGTAACTTTTTGTCACCAAGTAAAGAAGTGTTCGGTTTGCGTACTTTAAATATACTTTGATCCATTGCTGTATAACTATGTATTGACATAATTGTTCATTTTTTTACA
Organism: Philereme transversata; assembly: GCA_963924445.1. Lineage (NCBI taxonomy): Eukaryota > Metazoa > Arthropoda > Insecta > Lepidoptera > Geometridae > Philereme > Philereme transversata. Next base: position 5,145,757 of record OZ004343.1, on the reverse strand, counting down.
TCTGTATTTAGTTGATTTTAATTAATAAGAGAAAAGTATTTATTTCAGCATATTTATTTATTCGATCATTATTTTTATTACAGCCCAGCGACCATCAATTTTCATCACAAATAATGGTATACAAAGACATCGGAGAAGAGATGTTACAACATGCCTTTGACGGTAAGTTGTTCAGGTATTTAGTTACTTACATAATATGGTTTATATATATATATGGTATAATATATTGGTACTCTCATAAAATTAGTTCATACGTTAGGTATACTGGTGAAATGAAAATAGTCTGCAGCAGTATTGAATATGCGCGTGTAAGCTATTAACTAAACCGTAACAATCAATTTTAACTGCAAACTCCACTCATGAAGCCTATTTGGTATCCATGAGGATATTCCAATAAGGGGTTGCACAACAAAATAAGTTAAAGTTGATGATAGTGAAACTAACTCCAAGGTTTTCAAATCTCAGAAAAGCTCAGCCTAGACGGGACTTGAACCCGCAACCTTCCTCTTTGCCTCTCTGCACTGCCAATTTTGTGCTACCGAGCTCTTGTCACGCCAGGGTCGAAATTAATGAGATGATTCAGATTACGACAAATTTTTGAGATGGTTTTAAATCTTGGAATTTTCTGTAAGTGTTCAGATAACACAATAAAATACTATTTAACTCTTTAACTCCAAGGTTTCTTCCAGGTTACAATATTTGCATATTTGCGTACGGGCAGACCGGCGCGGGCAAGTCCTACACGATGATGGGGCGAGGGGAGAAGGGGGAGGAAGGCATCATACCGCAGATTTGCAAGGATCTGTTCAGGCGCGTCAACCAGACAACTTCTAAGGACTTAAAATACTCTGTAAGTGAAGTGAACTGTGGGTGAACGATATGAGCTGCTCTAGTTATGTGCAAGAAGGGAAGCACAGGCTACACGGAGTTATTTTATGCCGCTCATGCTATAACGAGAGAATTTGTAGGATAAACGTAAAATTCTGAAAAAAAAACTTAATATGGTGATGAAAGTAAGCCACTTCAATGCTTAGTGAAACGAAACTGTCTTATTAGATTCAATTTTGTATCTACTGTACTTTATAATTGTTTCATGACCATTTTGTGTGTACCATGATTATTCTATTCTTAAGGCAACGATGTATGAAATTGCCATTTACAGCTTGGCTGAAAATGTGAAACATTTGACAGAGAATTATCACTAGCGATGGAATAGGATATAGGATTATGGAATTTTATCTTTTTACGATACAAAAAACACCAAATAGTTTAGTTTTGAATTCTTCAAAATAAACCTTTGCCCAGCAGTGGGACAGTATAGGTTATTAAAAAAATAAAAATAATTATAAGGACGGTGTTACTTCTTTTTGCTCAAATAATAATAACAGGATTTCTTCTTTGTTTAGGTGGAAGTATCATACATGGAGATATACTGCGAGCGAGTTCGCGATCTCCTAAACCCAAAGAACAAAGGGAATCTTCGTGTCCGAGAACACCCCGCTCTTGGACCCTACGTAGAAGACCTGAGCAAACTTGCCGTGTCTACCTATCAGGATATTGAAGACCTTATTGACGAGGGCAATAAGGCTAGGTATACTTACTTATTTTTATACAAGAAATAGGTAAACTTATTGCTGGGTCGGAATGAGAATGTCTTTGGAATTTTCCCCAAGCAATATCAATGGAATGCAATAGGTTATAGAGTAGAAGGCAGTATATATTTCATAAGAAGTATTTCGAACGTTGGTAGTAAATTTTATGTATGTCGTGCTGAAATTAACCAAGGTTTGAATACATATTAGAGTGTTTGATAATATACGCATAAAAATAAAAGGGGTTATTTTGATGAGCACAATAAATAAATTTGTTAAATGTTTACCATAGAAATGTGAAATTTAATTTGGGAAGTAAAAACAAACACTTTATTAAACTTATGTTGTACTATTGCTTAATGCTTGCCATCTAACCACAGTAGTAGTTGTATTGGTGACGTCTCGAGATATCTCTTGTTGTCCCTCTCTAACTCAAAACCCGCAGCCATTTCCGAAAGAGATATCAAATCGGCCTTTATTTTTGATTGTCGATTGCGAGGGAAGGCAGTAAGTTTTATATCGAATTAATCAACTAAACTTAGTCGATTTTCTTTAAAATTTGATAATATTATATTATATATTATAACAAGTAGTTTTTTTTACGAGAAGTCTTTTTTTATGTTTTGAGAAACCGTCACTTGAATATCGTCCGTATATTACCAAACACCCTGTATATTGTTCATAGTGCGTATAACTCGCAATCCAAACAGTTTAGTCTAGAATTGAGATGAATAAATAAACTTAAAATTTAGTTCTACCATCTGATGCCGTTTCCGCTTGAAAGTTTTCATAATAAATTCAAATAACACATATTTGTGACAACACCAATGATATGGGAACAAATACACACAGGAGAAAAAAAACAAAGTACCAATAGCTTAAAGAATGAACATTAAATATAAAAATATTGCAGTGTGTGTGTCCCATTGCACTCACTGCATGTGTCACAAAGAGGCTCCAACTCAGCATGTGCTGTTCATACAAAGTCATGTCTTAAAAAATCGAAATATCGCCTAAAACAAACTGGATTTGGACAGAAAAAAAGAAATTCCCATTAATTCTTTATGTTTTATCCAGAACGGTGGCAGCGACAAACATGAACGAGACATCATCCCGTTCGCACGCTGTCTTCACTATATTCTTCACGCAACAACGACATGATGAAACTACTAATTTGATGTCTGAGAAGGTGATTCTTTGTTTTTTTTTGTGTATATATATTGTTGAGATAAAAGGTAGATTCTTAAAGTGGCAGGAAGTCGACTGTTGAAACCAAAGAGTTAATTTTAATTATTATGTATGGTTGAAACTAGATGACAAAGCCTCAAGATATATTTGTTCTATAGTCTAGACGGATATTTGGAGCAAATTAATAATATCTGTTTACTTCATGGTTCCTCAACATTTTCACATGAAAAATACTGAACGCTAACTTTTCTTAGGTGTCTAAAATCTCCCTTGTGGACTTGGCTGGCTCCGAGCGGGCTGACTCCACAGGAGCTAAAGGCACCCGTTTGAAGGAAGGCGCGAACATCAATAAATCACTCACGACCTTGGGCAAGGTCATATCGGCCTTGGCTGAAATTGTAAGTATTGTAACATTAGTTGGGATTTGTAAGAGCTATGAAGTTATTGCTATGTCTAGCTCCCTTAGGGGTGATTGATGTTTGCGCTCGTTAATCCGATTTAAATCAAACAAATATTGAAATAAGGTTTAAAATTCTCCTAACAACAACAGAAAACTTTGACTTTGTTAGTTCGCTATATCGTATAATATTGTTACGAGCTGAGGGTTCGGGATAAAATAATGGGAATCGATCTAACCAAAATAACACTTTTATTCAGCACTAAACGATGAATACACGAACTTGGTCACACGTAATCACAACACACTAATTCACACCACTGTTGCACCACTTAAAGTCACCGAAATGATCGCACGTATAGCTTAATCCAGATTGACTCGGGAGCCACTACTGTTCACGCGAGACCCTTCCCACGTCAGTCCTCCAGGGCCTCGCTGAGACTCATTCACTAACTGAGACTCAGACTGACTCACAACTGACTGTCCGGCCATCTCTCGGGCCTATTTATATCCACACATTTCGATTGTTCGAGAAGGATCTCGATCGTTCCAGGAAAAGGGTCGGTCCCTCGACACAATGGCCACTCCATTGTGCGCAACCGCAGACAATAACAACAATAACGCAGCAAGACAAAAGCGTTCGAGAAGTTACGATTATTACTCATTGTTTAACAGCCTCGGCGTAACACTGCCCCCTCCTAAAATATGCTCGTCCCGAGCATTCTTAGCCCATATCGCGGCAGCCGATCAACACGAACAATTTTAGGCGCACCTCGCGCTGAAGATGTAGCAACTAGAGGAGCCACATTGCCGTCTCCAGTACTTCAGGACACCCAGAGTCCCTTTCTCATCAGCGATCCCAATTCCAGCCTCCAAAACACGGCTCTCATGATTTCTATCTGTTCTTTCACTTCCTGGAATTACTTTCCAGATAAACCGAACAATTCCCTCATCAGTCGAGCCCAATTCCAATCTCCAAAACACGGCTCTCTTGATTTCTATCTGTTCTTTCACTTCCTGGAGTTCCTTTCCAGATGAACCGAACGATTCCCTCATCAGTCGAGCACGCTCTTATGGCCAACGTCGCTGATCTTCCTGTTGACGACGCTGCTCTTCTTTATCCTGACGTCACTGTTCCTCTTGCAACCGAGTCTGCTCCACCTGTTCATGTCGCTGTTCCTTCTGCAACCGAGCCTGCTCTTCCTGCTGACGACGCTTCTCTTCTTAATGCTGACGGCGTTGTTCCTCCTGCAACCGAGCCTGCTCTTCCTGTTGACGACGCTTCTCTTCTTAATGCTGACGGCGTTGTTCCTCCTGCAACCAAGCCTGCTCTTCCTGTTGACGACGCTGCTCTTCTTTATCCCGACGACGCTGTTCTTCTTGACGACAAAGCATTGCCATAATAGCAGCAATATCGCCTGTCACAGGAGCTTGCCCCACGGATGATGATGATGGTGCTCCAAATGATTCGGCGGCGGCTGATTCCATCTCCATCGGCTGACGACTCTGCCGAGCTTCTTGAACCGGAGACTCCCCAAACCGCCTTTCATCCATTTCCTGTTGTCGTTGACCTCTCGTCCTGACACCGCCCACGTTATCCTTTGGCAGAACCGGCATTATTTTATCCCACTTCTGACACCAAATTGTTACGAGCTGAGGGTTCGGGATAAAATAATGGGAATCGGTCTGACCAAAATATCACTTTTATTCAGCACTAAACGATGAATACACGAACTTGGTCACACGTAATCACAACACACTAATTCACACCACTGTTGCACCACTTAAAGTCACCGAAATGATCGCACGTATAGCTTAATCCAGATTGACTCGGGAGCCACTACTGTTCACGCGAGACCCTTCCCACGTCAGTCCTCCAGGGCCTCGCTGAGACTCACTCACTAACTGAGACTCAGACTGACTCACAACTGACTGTCCGGCCATCTCTCGGGCCTATTTATATCCACACATTTCGATTGTTCGAGAAGGATCTCGATCGTTCCAGGAAAAGGGTCGGTCCCTCGACACAATGGCCACTCCATTGTGCGCAACCGCAGACAATAACAACAATAACGCAGCAAGACAAAAGCGTTCGAGAAGTTACGATTATTACTCATTGTTTAACAGCCTCGGCGTAACAATATTGTATCATAACTTCATAGAGACGAAATCATCGTTGATAGAAAATTGTTTATGGTGATTACTAAAACCACGGATAAAACGGATTATCGAGTGCGTAGATCATTATGACTTATGTGTTTTATAATATAATAATCCTTCATCAATATAATATTAATCGTTATTTTATACTCATTATGACATTTTTTTATTTGTACAAATCCTATCATTGTAGAAGACTAATTCACGTTTTTTTACCTTTTTCTTTTGCACCTCTTTTACTTTGGATATGACTGTGTAGTCGGTAAGTGTGTGGCTGTATTATATTTATATATTTGGCTGTTAAATATATGCTCGATATAATAAAAAACAGGTAAGTACAATATGTATCACAAAGCTTGTGAAAATGTGGTTGTGAATGTGGATTGTTTTTATCATTTTATTGATATTAACACTTCTATCTTTTTATATCCTACAGTATTCTTGTCTAAGAAAAACAAAGCAGAATATATTAATCCTAAAAAATAATTTAGAGAATAGTTACTTTGTATCTCAAAACGCTTTTCTTGTGCTAAATCTACGAGTAGATTCTAATGAATAATTGATTTACGTTTGACTTTCAAAATACAAATTTACATAAATCGAACGCTTCTGTTGCCTGCAAGCATTTACATTTTTGCCACGAATAAATCAATCGTACAAACTAAAAACTGTTCCAGTATACTAGATACTCGTATTAGAATTAAAATGACACTGCAGGTATGTTGTAGAACCACACTATTCATCAATTCCATTCCAGAGTATAATGTTAATCTTATAAATTTACAGGCGTCAAAGAGTAAGAAATCAAAGAAAGCTGACTTTATTCCATACCGTGACTCGGTACTAACATGGTTACTTCGTGAGAACCTCGGAGGCAACTCTAAAACAGCTATGATAGCTGCTATATCGCCAGCCGACATCAACTTTGATGAAACTCTCAGCACACTAAGGTAAATATACAGTACATATCGCCATAACGATTCTTGAAGAATCTACCAAAATTGATACTGATATACTCCCTGTTCCTCAATTATCTTAAATAAATAAATATCGCTGGACATTTCACACAGCGCTATCTAGCCCCAAACTAAGCAGAGCTTGTACTATGGGAACCAGATAACTGATAGAATACTTATATATATATATTTTTTTTGTAAATACATATTATAATATATAGAAAAACACCCAGACACGGAACAAGTATCTGTAGATCATGCAAACATTTGTTCCGCGGCGGGAATCGAACCCTCTACCTCCTGCGTCTCAGCCGGCTATACGTTCACTGCGCCACGGAGGCAGTCAATCTTGACTTTACATATGCTATTAATACTGTTTTATACCTAATTTCGGCCTATTATTATTCGCGTCTAAATTCGTACTCTCAATATCTCCTAGAATTTCGTTCTAAAAACTTACGCTTCATTTATTAACATGACTTCACTTATTTGATATTTTGCCTTTAGGAGTACCCAAGGGCAACATGTTAGGTCCGATATTGATCTTGACTATTGTGTGAATAATGGTTCTATTTGTGGCACAGATATGCTGACCGAGCCAAACAGATCGTCTGCAAAGCTGTGGTCAACGAGGACGCAAACGCCAAGCTCATTCGTGAGCTCAAGGAAGAGATCCTCAAACTTCGGGAGCTGCTCAAGGCAGAAGGCATTGATGTGGAAGAAGGTGAGTCTGTGTGGCCTAATGAGTTTGTTATCGGAACTCCTTGGTTTAACCTTAGGGATAGGATGTGTTTGTGATAGGTTTGCCTGTAGACGGTAGACAAAGTAATAAACGGGCAAGTTCAACAGGTAAAACAGGTACTAGGCATGCATTTTAGACTGTTCTACTGTTTGGATATTATGATCACTCTATAAATCCAACCTGTTATGGGCTAATAGGGTAAACTGAAAGAGGAAAGGTAAATTTATTATGTGTTTAACGTTAGACAGCGTGCTTCTAAAATGTATGGTAATATAGAGTTTACAGATGTTAACTTTCTCTACCGTCTTCTGTTTGAATCTCATGTCTTTGAAATAAACTATTATTTAAGTCGTCATTAGACTAAATAGTTAGTGTCTTTGCCTCGTCTCCAAGCTAGACTGCAGAAAAAACGCCAAAACAACGTTTAACTTCTAATTCGTGATACTAAAATTTGGTCTTCTGTTTTCAAATGGATATTGACCACTAGGACCAGATGGCAAAGTCCTTTATGAAAAGAAAGATCCGCCAGCCAGTAAGTAAATAAAGATAACGAGGTTTGCGCATTTTTGCATATGTACACCCCACCTGCGCTTCGCCTCGACCGGTGTTGCCAGACACAAAAATGCACTTTTGCAAAAATTGGCGAATTTCTGGCAGCCCGTCACAATAAAAAAAGCAATATGATTTGCACCTTTCTTTAAAGCTTGTGGCGTCGTAGGCGTAATTAAATATAGTATATATTGCAAATATAAAAATATTATTTCGTATTTATAATGGGATAAGGGTGTCGTATATTTTATATAATTATACGCTTGTATTTTATACTTGGTGTTGGTATATTAGATCTTCTTTCGATTTATAAAAAAGTTATATTCGTTGTAGTTTATTGAATAAGTAATCTTAATACCGTTTACCTGCATTACACAAAAGAATATCATGAGAAAGCATACATAAATACATCAAAATTTTTGATATTGTTGCAACATTATACGTTCAACCCAAATCGCATTATTTTGGTGTACTGTTGAGTACTACTTCAATATAAAAGAATTTTCAAGAAGTCAAGTAAAAAAAACTATCAAAAAAACTGGAATAAAACAATAATTTGCATTTAAAGCCCATAGTGTTGCTACAACAAAAAGCTTTATGCTTGAAAAGCCTTGCATGTTATTCCCATAATTTCTTATAAATCTGAATGTGTATTTATAAAAAAATACTATATATATTTTGTTGTTATATTTGATCTAAAATATATATCGGGGAGTCACATATAATATGTATCTCTTATACAGGGTGTTTGGTAATATACTGACGATATTCAAGTGACGGTTTTTCAAAACATAAAAAAGACTTCTCGAAAAAAAAACTACTAGTTATATTATCAAATTTTAAAGAAAAACAACTGGTTTAGGTGATTAATTCGATATAAAACTTATTGCCTACTCTTGCAATCGACATCCAAAAATAAAGGCCGATATGATATCTCTTTCGGAAATGGCTGCGGGTTTTGGGTTAGAAAGGGACAACAAGAGATATCTCGAGACGTCACCAATACAGTATCTGTGGTTAGATGACAAGCATTTTGCAATATCACAACATAAGTTTAATAGTGTTTGTTTTTACATGCCAAAATAAATTTCACATTTCTATGGTAACCATTTCAGAAAATTATTTATTATGCTCATCAAAATAACCCCTTTCATTTTTGTGCGTATATTATCAAATACCCTATATATAATCGTACCTTTCGATGTTGTAATATGGACAAAATTCGTTTATTTGGATCAGCGTTTTCTACAGAAAAATCTAATTTAAAAAGGTCTTTCTTATCTTTTTATGTGTATCCCTTCTGGGGTCTTTTACCGATTGGTCGATTTCCTATTTTGTATACTTAGAGACTTTATCGCTCTAATTGGTACAGATGCTGTAGAAATATATCTTTAGAAATAGTGATATTTATATATGTTGCCACACGTTGATCGCCGAATAAATAAGTTGTGTCCTCTGCTATTTTTACGATAGATATTCTCTATTAAAGTGACTATGACAAAGTCCAAAACATATAATTATTTTGATTCTACATCTAATGTTACGAGTACAACAACAAGCGTGCATCGAGCAAGACTTGTTCGTAGATTTTTTTACAGGTTTTAATTAACTGTCAAAAATCGATATTTAAGTCTGAGTTTGGTTCTAGAATACAAGCCTCAATAAACTGTTCTCACAAAAAAACACAAAATGTTGTACATGTCTCGTTTTAAAGACAAACTCGCCACACTTGGTACGAGTTGACGAATCGCAAAAATACTATAACTAGCCAACTCTTCCTGAAGATGCATCTAAACGGGCTTTTACGGCAATATTGCCGTATACGATACTCACGTTATGGTATATTTGTCTATGCCCTAAAGACAAGCAAAATGTTGCCGGGCATAAAAAAGCTTATTTAGTATAAGATTATTTAGTTTTATGTTTTAAGAGATCCTCCATTTCGATCAGAAAAACAAATAATGTACCTAACAGTTTCTGTTTTGTATCTATTATTTTTTATTGTAAAAGGATCAATTAAATTAATAACCATCCTTGTTTCTTGCCTGATTCTTTCATGCCTTGTTCACGGAGGAACAGGCAATAAATTGACGTTTTAAAGTAATCCTTGTAATTTTACAAAATAAATTAATTTATATTTTGATATAGGTAATATTACTGTAAGATTGGCCAGTTTAGAAGCACCTCTACTCCATTTACATCGAATATTCGCCTTCTCACTCTAACATATGGATCTGACTCCTCAAACAGCGGAAGAGACAACATCGCCCGCCCGTAAGAAGAGCGAAGCAGAAGTACTGTCGCCGAAGCTATCCCGAGCGGCCACGACCATCGCTGAAGAAGCCGTCGACCAATTACAGGCTTCGGAGAAACTTATTGCAGGTATAATGGATTTTAGACAAAAAATTTTTAAAAGGAAAGATATTTTTCAAAATTCGTGTTCCTATATTCTATCATTTTTTTTGTCTCTGTCAATATAGGAATCATAAGTTGGTAGCTTCTGTGGATTTATTCACTAAAATGTCGAAAACACCGTTAACATATCATCATCATCATCTACCTATAACCAGCCAGCTAAACCAGCCTATAAGTACCCACTGCTGGGTGTAGGCCTCCCTTTGTAAACGCCACCCTTCCCGGTCCTGTGCTTATCATATTACTATAGGAAAACATATAAATAAATAAATAAAAAAAATACATTTATTCAATATTAATGAACAAATGAAACCGTTGTCAACTGCATAAGCTTAAAACTGCGTAATGCCAGCATCCCCTTAATCATTTTATATAAAGCAGCGCTCCTAAGAGTGCGTACTACAGATATTTATTTATTAACAACAAAAAAAAATACGAATTATATGAAATACTAGAGGTTGCGTTGTGCGCGAGCTGCTCGCAGCTCGCGTGTTTTTCTTTTAGTCGACGAAGTAATTAAAGAGGATATCGAGCTGTTAAAAGCCATCAAAGAGGATATCCATGTGTAAGAAGCAGTCAAAGACGATATCGAAATGGAAGAAGCAATCAAATCAAAGAGCATTTCCAAAGGGAAGCAGAAATCAAAGATGATATCGAAGTGGAAGAAGCAATAAAAGAGGATATTGAAGTGAAAGAAGCAATCAAATAGGATATCGAAGTAGCAGAAACAATCAAAGAGGAAATTAAAGTTGAGTAAGCAGTCAAAGAGGATACCGAGGTGGTAGAAGCATTCTAAGAGGATGACGAAGTGAAAAAAGCAATCAAAGACGATATCGAAGTGGAAGAAACAGTCAAAGACGATATCGAAGTGTAAGAAGCATTCAAAGAGGATATCGAAGTAGCAGAAACAATTAAAGAGGAAATTGAAATTGAGTAAAAGACGTCGAGGACAATGATAAAAATAAAAAACGGTTTCACCAAACCAATGGAAGAAGCAATCAAAGAGGGTATCGAAGTGGAAGAAGCCATCACAGAGGATATCGAAGTGAAAATGCTGTCAAAGACGATATCGAAGACCAAGACGCAATCAAAAAGAATATTGCAGTGCAAGAAGCAATCAAAAGGAAATTGAAGATGATATCGAAGTGGAAGGAGTAATCAAAGAGGATATTGAAGTGGAAGAAGCAATCAAATAGGATATCGAAGTAGGAAAAACAATCTAAGAGGAAATTGAAGTTGAGTTAGCAATCAAAGAGGATACCAAGGTGGTAGAAGTATTCTAAGGGAATGACGAAGTAAAAAAAGCAATCAAAGACGATATCGAAGTGGAAGAAGCAATCAAAGAGGATATCGAAGTGGAAGAAGCAATCAAAGAAGGTATCAAAGTGGAAGAAGCCATCACAGAGGATATCGCAGTGAAAATGCTATCAAAGACGATATCGAAGATGAAGACGCAATCAAAGAGAATAATGCAGTTCAAGAAGGAATCAAAAGGAAATCGAAGATGATATCGAAATGGTAGAAGCAACAAAAGAGGATATCAAAGTGGAAGAAGCAATCAAAGAAGATATCGAGCTGTTAAAAGCTATAGAAGAGGATATATATGTGTAAGAAGCAGTCAAAGACGATATCGAAATCGAAGGAGCAATCAAATCAATGAGGACATCCAAGTGGAAGCAGAAATCAAAGATGATATCGAAGTCGAAGAAGCAATCAAAGAGGATATCAAGCTGTTAAAAGCTATCAAAGAGGATATCCATGTGTAAGAAGCAGTCAAAGGCGATCGAAATGGAAGAAGCAATCAAATCAAAGAGGATATCCAAGTGGAAGCAGCAATCAAAGATGATATCGAAGTGGAAGAAGCAATCAAAGAGGATATTGAAGTGAAAGAAGCAATCAAATAGGATATCGAAGTAGCAGAAACAATTAAAGAGGAAATTGAAATTGAGTAAAAGACGTCGAGGACAATGATAAAAATAAAAAACGGTTTCACCAAAAACTTATACTAATATTTTGTAAAAGTTTCCTCGAGCTATCTCTTCCCGTTTAAAAGATACGAGCGATTTAAGTTTAGTATGAAAACCCATAATTTTGTGGAGTGGAAATTGAGGTAAAAGAAGCAATTGAAGAAGACATATAAGTAGAAAAAGACATTAAAATGGATATCAAAGTGGAAGAAGCAAAAATAGAGGATATCGAGGTGAAAGAAGCATTCAAGGAGGAAGACCAAGTGAGAGAAGCATTCAAAAAGGATGTCAAGAGCAATGATGGTATTAAAAAAACTATTCCACCAAAAATTTGTACCAATATTTTGTAAAAGTTTGGTAGGCGTAACTCTTCCCGTTTAGAAGATACGAGCGATTTAAGATTTGTATTAAAACCCATAATTTTGTAGAGTGGAAATTGTAGTAAAAGAAGCAATTGAAGAAAATACATAAGTAGAAAAAGCAATTAAAAAGGATATCAAAGTGGAAGAAGCAAAAATAGAGGATATCGAGGTGAAAGAAGCATTCAAAAAGGATTTCAAGATCAATGATGGTAATAAAAAAAATATTCGACCAAAAATTTGTACCAATATTTTGTAAAAGTTTGCTAGGCGTAACTGTTCCCGTTTAGAAGATACGAGCGATTTAAGATTTGTATTAAAACCCATAATTTTGTAGAGTGGGAATTGAAGTAAAAGAAGCAATTGAAGAAAATATATAAATAGATAAAGCAATTAAAAAGGATATCAAATTGTAAGAAGCAAAAATAGAGGATATCGAGGTGAAAGAAGCATTTAAAGTGGAAGACGAAGTAAGAGAAGCATTCAAAACGGATGTCAAGGGCAATGATGGTATTAAGAAAACTATTCCACCAAAAATTTGTACCAATATTTTGTAAAAGTTTGCTAGGCGTAACTGTTCCCGTTTAGAAGATACGAGTGATTTAAGATTTTTATTAAAACCCATAATTTTGTAGAGTGGGAATTGAAGTAAAAGAAGCAATGGAAGAAAATATATAAGTAGAAAAAGCAATTAAAAAGGATATCAAAGTGAAAGAAGCAAAAATAGAGGATATCGAGGTGAAAGAAGCATTCAAAGCGGAAGACGAAGTAAGAGAAGCATTCAAAAAGGATCTCAAGGGCAATGATGGTATTAAAAAAACTATTCCACCAAAAATTAGTACCAATATTTTGTAAAAGTTTGCTGGGGGTAACTCTTCCCGTTTAGAAGATACGAGCGATTTAAGATTTGTATTAAAACCCATAATTTTGTAGAGTCGATATTGAAGTAAGAGAAGTAATTGAAGAAAATAGAAAAATAGAAAAAACAATTCAAAAGTATATTGAAGTAAAAATGCCATCAAAGAGGATTTCGAAGTTATAGAAACAATTAAAGAAGATATCAATGTGGAAGAAACATTCGAAAACGAAAAGGAAGTGAGAAAAGAATTCAAAATGATGGCGAGGGCGATGATGACCGTAAAATAACGATTCCACCAAAAATTTGTGTTACAAAAAAAAATTTATTTTCCAAAATGATCACAGTGGATGTTGCATAATAAAAAAAAAATTGACGTTCCAGAATGATTATGTGGATGAGGCATAATTAAAAAAAAATGATGTTCCAAAATGATCACAGTGGATGATGCATAATAAAAAAAAAAAAAATAATTGACGTTCCAAAGTGATCATTGTGGATGAGGCGTAATTAAAAAAATGATGTACCAAAATGATCACAGTGGATGTTGCATAATACAAAAAAATAATAATAATTGACGTTCCAAAGTGATCATTGTGGATGAGGCATACTTAAAAAAATGATGTTCCAAAATGATCACAGTGGATGATGCATAATAAAAAAAAATTGACGTTCCAAAGTGATCATTGTGGATGAGGCATAATTAAAAAAAATGATGTACCAAAATGATCACAGTGGATGTTGCATTATAAAAAAAAATAATTGACGTTCCAAAGTGATCATAGTGGATGAGGCATAATTGAAAAAAAAATGATGTTCCAAAATGATCACAGTGGATGATGCATAATAAAAAAATAAAAAATAATTGACGTTCCAAAGTGATCATTGTGGATGAGGCGTAATTAAAAAAATGATGTACCAAAATGATCATAGTGGATGTTGCATAATAAAAAATAATAATAATAATTGACGTTCCAAAGTGATCATTGTGGATGAGGCATAATTAAAAAAAATGATGTACCAAAATATCACAGTGGATGTTGCATAATAAATAAAAAAAAAAAAAAATTGACGTTCCAAAGTGATCATTGTGGATGAGGCATAATTAAAAAAATGTGGATGTTCCAAAATAAACATGATGAACGTTGCATACTAAAAAAAAAAAAAAAAATGGATGTTCCAAAATGATGATGATGACCTTTGCAAAAACTATGAAAGTTATCTCATGCCCCTCCACCACCATTATATAGAATCAAGCAAATTTACAGTAATTTTATAGTACACACAAGCCGTGGGCTCCCTACAAAAACAGAATGAAAATTACGGCAAACGAAATATACGGTTTACGGTATTCATACAGAAATATTTTGTATGGGACAATTTTTTTTTTGTATGAAGGACATTTTTTTTTTCATGGATCCGGATATAAAAAAATGTCCTCAGCAACATTAGTTTTTGCACCAACGCTCTAAGACCTATACTTTCCGAGATACGAGGTGGATGGGAGCGAATGGGGGACAAAAGGGGTACTTTAGGATTTATTCCCAACTCACCGGAACTCCCTCTATACGATCCCACCAAACATTTTCACCCTACGAGGTGGCATCTGGGAGAACAAACATGTCAATGAGTCAGTCAGTCAGTCAGTGGTAATCGAGCTTTATATAATATAATTATTCGTAATCTGAGATTATGCAGAATAGTGGTTCCTGCCTAAAAATTCAAAACATTTATTATGTATACATATATACAAGCCATTAAATAAATATCTTTAACCAATTTAGCCAATACAAATTTTCTCTTAAACTATTGCTATCTCTTGCTAGACTATATCGTACTCTCTCCCACAGAGCTCAACGAAACCTGGGAAGAGAAACTCAAGCGCACAGAACAGATACGCGTCCAGCGAGAAGCGGTCTTTGCTGAAATGGGCGTTGCCGTCAAAGAAGGAATCACAGTGGGAGTTTATTCGCCTAAGAAAACCCCACATTTAGTCAATTTGAACGAGGACCCGAATCTTTCGGAGTGTCTTATCTATTATATCAAAGATGGTAAGTATTTTGGATAATCAATACACATTTTCACCATCAAAATCCAATCAATCTAATGTTGTGGGTATATGTTAATGAGGTGGTTTCAGCCTCATACCATCTGATGCAAGATATTTAATGCAGAATAAGAATAATTAAAGGGAGGAATCACACGATCGTATAAATAATTCTTAAAAAAAGTTAAATTATATTTGTTATACCCACAGGTGTAACCCGTCTCGGCACGTCCGAAGCGAACGTACCCCAAGACATTCAGCTCTCCGGATCGCATATACTCAGCGAACATTGCATCTTCGAGAACACAGATGGCGTCATCTGTCTCATACCGCATCGCGGTGCGTTGGTCTACGTTAACGGACGCGAGGTAAGAAGATGTACCTTATAGTATTTTTATAACTTTCGCAATTATTATTATATATTACTGATATAATAATAATCATATCAGTTATTATCATATAAATATAATAATAACAGATAATTACTGATTTAAATGGGTATTTATCGCATATCTTCCTTTTTTATTTGTTATCCCGTTTCGAGTGTATTGCTGTTGCCGTGGTCGCGGGCAGACTGAGTACTCGGAGCTACCGTCGAGAAGTGATGGCAGTTGCAGCAACTACCCTCACTTGCTCTTAAGAATTAGAAATGTCCTTGTTTATATTGCGACACACTACACTAATCGTATCTACGCACTGAGATGAGCGATCACGGCGCGCACATCTGGTACTCTCCGGGTTCCAGGACGCCGAGAGTCTATAGCCATCTTCCCGATTGAAATTTAGAAATTTATTGATTTCAATCGCTTCATGAACCATTCTCTTGTAATAATGGTGTTCACTAGACGCGATAAATACCCGTTTAAATTAGTAATAATGTACCTTACGTTAGTGGAGTAAGGTTCAATATTTGTTTATAAAGTGCATGATTTCTTAAAGAAAGTGACTGAAGAAATAAATAACACCCATCAAGACATACGATATGATTATTGATCGTGATGGCTCAACCCTATATCGAGCAGAGGTGAAGAGTGAAGCTCTTTGTGAAAAGGCTCGCTCAGGGAAGTACTACCACCATACATATTTCTGTCGCCAAGCAACATTGCTGCATTTTCGTTTGAAAGGTATGGGTGCCGGTGAAATTACAGGCACACGAGGCTTTAAACCTCAAGTTGATGGACGCAGGGCAGTAGATCATAATGCGCGTTGCTAATAATGTGCATGACGTATAAAGCAGAGCTATGTTATAGGCGATGGTTACCACTTAGCATCAGGTGGGCTTTGTTCCGTGTCCTTCACACTACTCAGACTTATGGCTGGTCATCTTAATAATGAGTCATATACATAAGTAACGTACAATTTACCGGTCCACACATTTAAATATATTTGTGTCGTGGGTATCAGGAACTGATTACCACGGTAACAAAACATACAAAAACATGGTAGCACAAGTTCGTAAACTAGTAATATTTTGAACAGATCCAAGAGCCCGTGATCCTAAAGACCGGCTCCCGAGTGATCTTGGGCAAGAACCATGTGTTCCGCTTCACGCACCCCGGGCAGCCGCGCGAAGAGGTGCCGGTCAACAAGGAGCTGCAAGGACAAGCTGACAAACCTGATACTACTGAAGGTAATTTTTTTTTAATAGCTTAAACGGTTTTTATTTCATTGCGGCCACGAGGCCTATTTTTTTTTATTCGACAAGAAGTTTTAGTTACACCTTAAAGGTTTGTCTCGGTGCTTAGAGACTTTTAGATACCCGTCACATTTACCTAAACATAATTTTATAGTTACACAATCACACACAAGCGATCTATCCATCCAAATTGTGATCACCACTTGTTTTTATGTACTGAAGGTACCACTTCGTGGCAATTTCAATTTTTATGTATGTATGTGAACCGATAACCGGAGGGATAAACGTGTTCTGGAGTGGAGACCACGTCTAGGCAAGCGAAGTGTAGGACGCCCTCCGGCTAGATAGAATGACGGTTTGCGCGCTGTGACTGGCAAGGATTGGATGAGAAGAGCTGAGGATCGGGCTCAATGGCGCACCCTGGGAGAGACCTACGTCTAGCAGAGGACTGCTATGGGTTGATGATGATGATGATGATAACGTATGTGAAGCTAAATCTATGGAAGCCACATGGAAGAACTTTTCATCAAGCTTATCTACAGAGCGAGCGTCAATACGAAGTCGTTACAACGAATTGAAACATACGAGTATATAGGGTGTCTCAATAAAAGTGCACTTTTTAAATATTCTGTAAATTTTTTTCCGTGTATGTGACAACTCTGAAATTACACAGCTATCACCTGTTATTGCTCCGATTAATGAAAATGTCGCGTTACTTATAAGAAGAACGTGTTATCAATGTGAAAACTCATTATTAAAATGGAGAAAGTTACGCTGAGACAACTCGAAGAGTAGACAAAAAAATTTTAAGAAACTGGGTCGGTTGTAGACATTAAGTTTCCTCTGCGTCGTCGCGCCGGTAGATATCTTGAAAATATTGCTGCTGTAAATGAGAGTGTGGCCGAAACCCCGAAAACATTGTGAAGTTAAGTACTGACCACCTCGCGGTAAATAAGAACTTCACGCTTTCGTATGGTATATTTTAAAATCACAATGAATAAATACGAGCTTATTGCCATATTTTATTCAGTTGTGAAATCATTTAATAGCTCACAGTAAATCACAAACATTAATGTATTTGTAGTGCCTAACGTCGCCGAGACCGTGGACTGGGACTTCGCACAATGCGAACTGCTTGAAAAACAAGGAATTGACCTGAAGGCGGAGATGCAGAAGCGTCTGTTAGCGCTTGAAGAACAATTCCGTCGGGAGAAAGAACAGGCTGATCAGGTGTTTGAGGAACAACGCAAGGTATGGTTTTCCCTCATAACTCTTTTTTAGTTCATCATCATTATCCACAGCCGGACTTCACCCACTGCTTCACTCACCGACGACCCGCGACTGTAACGATGTCGTCCACCCATCTCCTGCCGATCGTCTAGTTTTATTAAATAAAGATATTTTTTTTTAATTACAAAGGTCAGGTTTTACAAAGTCATTACCGAGACTGAGTCAACGTATAAGAGGCCTGTTTTATTATTATTATAATTTTATTTAACCTATATCGTCCCACTGCTGGGCAAAGGTCACCCCCAGATCCTTTAAGTTATCTCGGATCTTAGCTATCTCCCACCATCCTCTCAAAGGTATTAAAAACACATTTAATCAATCAACATATGATTTGATATACATAGAATAAGCCCGGCTTGCACAACGGTCACTAAACGTATTTAGCGACTAAACGTTTTTAAATTCGACGTATTTGTATGATTTGATAACTGTCTAAATCATAATCAAATCGTGACTAAATACCTACGTTTAGGCATCGTTGCGCAAGTCGCCCTAAGACAATGAAATAGCTAGTTTAAATGTAACAAGCTATACCCGAGTACGGCAAAGCTAAAAGCCGTAGTTGGGTAAAATTGTAGCCTTAAGTCACCCGAACATAATAACGAATCGAATGACACCACATCATTCATCAAAATCGGATAAGTAATTTAGGCGCTACGGTGAAACATAGGTAAACACAAACATACTGTTACGAGCTGAGGGTTCGGGATAAAATAATGGGAATCGATCTAACCAAAATATCACTTTTATTCAACACTAAACGATGAATACACGAACTTGGTCACACGTATCACAACACACTAATTCACACCACTGTTGCACCACTTAAAGTCACCGAAATGATCGCACGTATAGCTTAATCCAGACTGACTCGCGAGCAACTACTGTTCACGCGAGACCCTTCTCACGTCAGTCCTCCAGGGCCTCGCTGAGACTCACTCACTGAGACTAACTGTCCGGCCATCTCTCCGGCCTATTTATATCGTACACGATTCGATTGTTCGAGAGCGATCTCGGTCGTTCCAGGAAAGGGGTCGGTGTTTCGACAGAACGACCCATCCCCATTGTGCGCAACCGTAGACAATAACAACAATAACACAGCAAGACAAAAGCGTTCGAGAAGTTACGATTATACTCATTGTTTAACAACCTCGGCGTAACAATACATTCATAGACTGCTAAAAACATAACCCTTTTTGCTTTGCCGTAGTCGGGTAAAAACAATTATTTTTTGTGTGTAGAACTACGAAGCCCGCATCGATGCGCTGCAGCGGCAGGTCGAGGAGCAAAGCGTGACGATGTCCATGTACAGTTCCTACACGCCCGAGGACTTCCATAACGACGAAGATATCTTTGGTAAGGCATCTTTGTTAAATTTTATTAAAAGTGCATACAATCAGAACAGTCTTATTTATTATTTATTTATGTTAAATAAGCAGTATTTGGCCATCTCATGCTAATCTATATATTAATGCGTAGAGTCACATCATGGTAAATTGAACATAACGATTTAAGTGGGATTCAGCCGCACTATGGTAGTATAAAAAAACAGTAACTCTGTCCGTCTCTCTGTCTGCCTGTTTGTTTTTTTTTCACTACTAAACGACTGGACCGATTTCGATGAAATAACCTTAAATACTATATATCATATTATATATTAGGTACATACATAATTGTAAATAAATTTTTCTTTCTGTGTTTGGTTTTCGAGTCAGGTAAATTGAAGAAAGGTAGTAAAGTTTTTGTTGATTTTAGTTAACCCCCTGTTCGAGACAGAGTGTTGGTCGGCGCGCGAGGTGGGCCTGGCCGCGTGGGCGTTCCGCAAGTGGAAGTACCACCAGTTCACGTCACTACGGGATGACCTGTGGGGCAACGCTATATTCCTCAAGGTTTGTTCATCTTACATCTCCCTAATAATTCTAAATTTACCGATTATTTAACTCCATGTCAGTTTCCTTTGTAAAGTTTTTGCGTACTACCCGCATATTTAGTGTATCGTATTGTCGATGTTATGATAGTATTTTAGTGAAGATAAAGGTACCTTTTACAGACAAGAGGAAACAAAATATTAGCGACTGCTAATATTTTAATCGTAATACAGATTAGGCTTACCTATAGGTGAACAATATATGGCGGAGACTAAGCCCCAAAGTTTCGAACACCACCGTAAAACTCCAAGTCTATCGATCTTTTACAGAATACATTTTAGGAAATGTGACCAGGAACTATACGATCTGATCCCGCCATCTCCCTTCCATCAAAGGACAAGCAGGCGCACGGCTCAGTACCATCCGTACCTAGTCGATATACCACCCATTCGCACACACCGTTTTGGTTGTACGTTCTTGATGCGCACAGCTATGGTATGGAACACTTTGCCGTCGTCTATTTTTCATAAAGAATACAATCCGAGTATCTTTATCTGCTTCATTTAAGACCACATCATCGCTTACAGGTGAGATTCCGGTCAAACGAAGATATATCCAGTTAAAAAATAACCTAGCACGGCTGCTAAGGATTTTTTTAATGAAGAAATATGTACCTAGTTACTAAAAAAATGTTTTTTCAAATACTTTATTAATCAAATACTTTAACCCCGCCTTTTCCCTATCAGGAAGCAAACGCCATATCCGTGGAACTACGCAAGAAAGTCCAGTTCCAGTTCACGTTACTGACAGACACCCCCTACTCCCCCCTACCGGCTGAGCTCGCTCCGAGGGATGACGCCGATGATGAGTACCGTCCGTCGGCCCCCACTGTTGTAGCCGTCGAGGTTACCGATACTAAAAACGGGGCTACACATTACTGGACGCTGGAGAAGCTGCGGTAAGTAGAATTGTGATTTGTGTTGAGTGATATATGGAGCACAAATAGTGATGTAAATACTTTTAACCAGGGGCCGAATTCTTCTAATTTACAAGAAAAACTATTATGTAGTGATACCATTATTTAACGATTATGGTTGTTATTCCTGTTATAAGCTATTGTCTCACCGCCGGCGAGTAAGTGATTAGCTATCAACTATTTTCTCGCTCAAGAAACGAACAAAAGATATAGATTGGGTGTCAGTAAAAGAGACAGGTATATTAATAGTTGATCGCTGGCCGTTCACACTGCCGCATGCCGGCGGCAACTCGCCGAACACTATTTTGTCGCAGCGACTACAACACTCGCTCAGCGATACGCGAAACAAGGCGCTATGTTATAGCCCAGCGAGACAACTATAGGAACTACACACTCGCGTCTCGCTGCGAGACAACTCTTTTCTAGTTTCTAGCTCTACTCGCTTCTCGCTCATCGCCGGCGGTGAGACAAGTACCATAAGTTCGAAATTTTCAATAGTGTTGTCATAGCAACGGCGGTCAATAAAAAAAATTGTGTGTTAATAGAATAGCAAAAGGTATAGCGATCATTTTGCGACGATACCATTGGTAAGTGATTGGTTTAGTAGAATTGGGCACCTGATTAATATATAAGAAATAGGTTATGTTGTAATAGAGTGGAATCAAATAACGTTGACAGCTGTTTAAAGCTTTATCTTCTAACGTACATTTAATGATTTTAATGAACATTATGTGAATTAATATGGATTGGTTTTAATGGATTTTGTTTGATTATTTTATGTATCACAATGATGAGTGAAACAACATCACACTCATTCCACTTTTATTTGGTTTGCACATTGTCCCGATTTTGTTAAGTATTTCTTTTGTTTTTATGTTGTTGTCTCCTATTATTGAACTTATACGGGTACAGAGTTTACAAATTTTGCTGTTGCAGTGTTGGTTATCCCCTTATCATATTATATGCGTTGAAATATATAGAACTACTAGCTGACCCGCCCGCGGCTTCGCAAGTTTGAAATTTACATTCGGAATAAAAACTATATAAACACTCTTGTCAAAGTGACGCGACATTTCATGTAAATGAATTCACGTCAATGAACGACGGTTAAATTATATGGATATTGTTCATACAAAAATACTAAAATTGCGATCTAAAAATTGGGGGGTACGATACAACCTATTCACATACTTAACAAATTTACAAAAAAAAATTAAAATCGGTCGACCGAGGAGTGCGATCACAAACACCGTGACACGAGATTTTTATATATTATGTATAAACAATGTAGTCCTTGTTAGTCTGTACGTAGCTAAAAGTGTAACCGGTAAGTACTTTCCCGTTCTAGGTTAAAACGTTAGTGGCGAGATGTTATGTTTTGTAATGCTTGTATTATTTGCCGCTTTTTCATTTAATTTTACATTTATGCTACGATTTTACATATATATCATGATATTTAATTGTTAATACCTCTGTGAAGGCCGGTGATACAAACAAATACTATTTAGTTTTTTTGTAAAATTTTATCAAATGCACGTTTAACTGACTGAATCCTAGATTATACTTTTATTACGTTTTTATTTAGTAGAGTGAAACTTAGATTAGTTTTGTCAAGTTATTGTTATGTATATTTATTTTGAAACTACAAGAGGACATGTTCATACCTTTAAATCTGAAGCAAGCAGATTGTACGCAAATATTTGGATTATAACATTTAGGCATTGATCAATGCATAATTTGTCCCAAATATTGAAAATTTGAACGTAAAATGTTTACATAAAAACGAATGTGTGGTAATGCCCTTTGAAGAAGGGGTAGGGCTTAGTGGCTACATGTCACTATATTGTCCATAGCCATCGGCTGGAGCTAATGCGTCAGATTTACAACATGAACGAGGCAGCCTACGCGGAAGAGGAGGAAATGCCCCCCTTAGTGCTCGCCCCGCCCCCTGCGGTGTTACAAGCCCAGGGCCAAGGTCAACAGGACATTCTGCAGTGTATATCGGCCTGCGCGCAGCAGACCAGGCTATCGTTGGCTAATCTGCTGCCGTCGAGGTTTGTTGTTGCCTCGCCAAATATTAAAGTTGTAGGGTACGTGCACGGTTTCAGCGTTTACTCTTCACTCAATGGGATAATATTTTTTTTTAAACATAGGCCTGATAATCCGTTAACCTTACTTTTTACGTTTGTATCTGTTAATATAAGTTCACCACCTAGTGGTAAATTGTGAAATAACGATGCATAACTACTCTACTTCCGCCACCTCGTTCTAATAAGGATGCGATTAGACAAATTAATATAACATTTCATGGTAAATCTACACTAACTAATAATAATAATATTAATATTATTATTATTATATTATATTATTATATTATATTATTATATTATATTATTATTATTATATTATATTTATATATTATTATTTTTTTTTATATTATAAAGAGGAAAGATTTGTACCTATTTTTGTATGTTTGTAATGAATAGGCTCAAAAAGTACTGGGCCGATTTAAAAAATTCTTTCACCAATAGAATGCTACATTCTTCCAATTTGACATAGGCTACATTTCATTTTGAAAAAAATTAGGGATCCTTGGTAAAATTTGAACAATGTAACCGAAGGTGTAGAAAAATGAGTCTTAAAATGTCTTTCGTCGAATGCGCTGCCGAAACTATTAGCGATAGAACAAAATAATGTACAACAATATTGAAGAACATCATAATGTCTACAAAAAACTCCGCGGTAGCATATGTCCAACTATTGTAGTTATGTCACTACAACAACTTTTTTCATTTTAAACATTAATGAAAATGCTAACCAAATTCAAACCATGCTATTTATGTGTTTATATTAATCCTTATCCAAATAAATTATTTTTTGGTCAAGGCCATTTAACTACCTATAAAATAGTTTTTAAATTATTTAAATTGGACTTTCCATTCAAAAGATATTACGAATTAAAAAATTCAAACAGTAAACAAAACCGCCATAGCGCCGTGGCCGTTGTTTGCGATGCAGTCTGAAAAGCGCGCCGGGCATCGCGGCGGGCGGGGTGGAGGCTATCATCGTTAATATATAATTAATAAATAATAATTTTTTAATAAATAAAAATATTTGTGAAAAAAAGTGTTTTATGTCCAAATTTCCAAAAATAAATAATTGTCTACCCCGTGCGAAGCCGGGACGGGCTGCTAGTTTTAAATAAATTTTCTCAACACAAAGATAATTAATACAACTATATTAATATAACTAATAATTACAAGACTGTAAATACAGTAGAAACAGTTGAATCATCTAAAGATCGTTGCAAACGATAGATTGCACAACTGCTCCAGATCACTACCAAGAGGAGAATATGGAATAACCATAAGAGAATGGCTGCATTGCCCCGCTGAATAGCAATGCGTATGCGTTGACCCAGATAAGTGCCAGCTCTCAGATCACTTGTCGCTTCGACCAGTCGCCCAGAAAGAATTTAGAAAATGCGATGGGCCCCGATACCCCATATGGGCCCAGGGTCTCGACCCCAAATGGCTCAAATACGTAAACTATGTCGAGACTTCCATATTTGCGCCGCTTGAAATCTTTGGCAGAATTTAATTAAAAATGAATTAATTATAAACTAAACACCTCTGCCATCTTATGGTAGTGTAGGTGGCGATTCTTTTGTTTACACTAACTAAAATTGTGTAAAATATGAACGGTCTTATTTTGTTTACGCTAAAGATCAAATTAGAATGGCATTTAAAGTGACATTTCTAAAATTAAGTATTTTTAACTAAGATGGCGTGCTTGAGTTTTAGTCAACACCAATTTGATTGATCAATAAAACTAGCCCGCAAACATGCCATCATAACAAAAAAATACTTAATTTTAGAAATGTCACTTAAATGGCATTCTAATTTGATCTTTAGCGTAAGCAAAATAAGACTGTTCGTATTTTACACAATTTTAGTTAGTCAGTGTAAACAACAGAATCGCCACCAATATCGGACTTTTCTCTTGATACGGTTGTTTATGGGGTTATCCTTAGTTTTCTTCTAGAGCAATTCTTCACAAAATTGTATTATGAGATAAATTAATTTAATTAAAAAAAACTAGACATAAGCAGAAATCGTGCACGTATACTTAGAAACACGTCACGCAGTGTTTATTTTGTCGACCACCCTGTGTGAGTTTAGATAACAATCGTGTCGAACCTAAGAATAATGGGGCCAAAATGTATGCGTTTGTGGGTGTTTATATTATGTATGTCATGATTTGATTGAACAGAGCACTGTGTAATGCTTATTTCACTTTTACTCTAAACCCCCGATTATTAAAATATATTTTCTTTCCGTTAGTAGCTATAGAGTTTTTTACTTTGTTGCGTTTGGATATGAAGTAGATTAAATCGCCTTCTATGTACCTACTAAAGCTAGTAGAGTAGTATATTTTAGTGCATCTGTAGACAATTATATAATTTGCCCCGTTACTAAGCAACATCTTTTCTACTTGCCTAAGCTGTGTATCTTATTATTGTATCAACATTTATGAAAAACCAAGCAGTTGCTTCTTTGATCCAATATCAAACCTATTCCTTCTTCGCAAAGTTGAAATTTCCATTTCCTTTAGCTTTTGGTAAGAAGTATGCTTTCTACGTCGGAAGCGGCTTGCAACTATAACCCTTACGTGATCAAGATACGGTTTAAAATGGTTTCCTCGAGCTTTTGTTACTGTCAGCCCTATTCCTACGCCTAAAGCGGCTTGCAACTAACACCCTTATGCGTTCAGAATAGGGTTTAAACTCGTCGTCTTCCACAGACAACGCCTTGAGCTGATGCGTGAGATGTACCACAACGAGGCTGAGCTGTCTCCTACCTCTCCAGATCATAACATCGAGTCTGTGACCGGAGGTGATCCCTTCTATGACCGGTTCCCATGGTTCCGTTTGGTTGGGCGGTGAGTTTCACAGTTTTTTTTTAAGAGCTTATCTCTTATCGGTAGAATGATGTGATTTCCTTCATGTTGTTCTTTATAATACAGCCTCTTTCACTTCCTTATACGATATGACGATGACCTTCTCATAACTCAAATCAAATCAAAATGTTTTAATCATTATAGTTACAAGGATCACTTTGAAACGTCAATTTTACTGCCAGTTGCTTCGTGACTAAGCCAGGAAATAAAGGCAAGAAACAAAGCTGGTTGTTCATTTTGATTATGAAGAAAATAGATTATGTTTAGAAAGTAAAATTTTTGATCGAGTTTGAGCTATTTAAATCTCAATAGAATAGGTAACATAACTGGCTTATGTACCCCATTCATGTGTCTTTAAAACTTTGTGTTATAACTTTGTGTTATCATCAAATTTCGGTCGGTTATTTTTGTGTTATTAAATGACTTGTTCTCATAAAACCTTTCTTGTAACAGGAGCTTCGTGTACCTCTCAAACCTGCTGTACCCGGTGCCGCTGATCCACAAGGTGGCGATCGTGAATGAGAAGGGCGACGTCAAGGGATACCTCCGCGTGGCTGTGCAAGCGGTTATCGATGCTGAGAAAAGTAAGTTCTACTATGACCGATTCAGGAATTAGTCATTACTAGATTACGCCCGCGGCTTCGCACACGTTTGTCAATAAAAACATTACTCTCCTTCTGCGCTTTCGGGTAAAAAGTGGCCTATGTCCTAATCTCGGGGCTGGGTGCTTTTCTATATAGGTACCTATTATAAGTAGGAATTTATATAAAAAAGTATATATAAGTATTCTATCAGATTTTTCCATAGCACAAGCTCTGTTTAGTTTGGGGCTAGATAACGCTGTGCGAAATATCTACTAATATCTATAATATTTACAATGGGAACCAGACAACTGATAGAATACTTATATACCTACTTTTTTTGTAAATATATACTTATAATATATAGAAAAATATCCAAACCCTGAACAAATATCTGTAGATCATGCAAACATTTGTTCCGCGGTGGAAATCGAACCCGTTACATCCTGCGTCTCAGCCGGCTAAACGCCCACTGCGCCACGGAGTCGTCTAAATTATCCCCACTTTAAAACATACCTTTTTAATTGTAATGGATATTTGTCGTAGATAATGCCGAATTCGCTGCCGGCGTTAAACAATCCGCCAAGATATCGTTTGATGATGACGTGGTACCAGCTCGTCGCGCTAAGGCCATCACCAACGTACTCTCAAACGTGGAGAAAAACAACGCGCTCAACCTCGAGGACCGCATCACTGAAATAACCGACTCCAATATCAAGATTGAAGGTAAGATTAAGATTAATATCTCAGCTAAAATAAGATACATAAATAGGCCAGACCAAGTCATCTTCGACGTCAGCATCGCTCTCGGGGAAAACTGCTGCCATCAAACCAAAGTCCTCCTACTATGCTAAGGAGTTTAATGAGTTACGATGGCTGGGGTCAGGTTAGAAGGGTAATGCACAATAACTAAACGGGATGTCAGTAAATATCTTATTTACCACCATCCTATAATTAGAATTAGGCCAGATTGAAACTTAAAACTTAATCGAGAAACGATTGAACCCATTACCCATTCATACCATTTGTTTTAAAATGCTAGAATTTCTTCTATGCGCACACACACGAATTTATCCTTTGCCTATCCCCCTCAATAGCAGGAACATGCTTTATTTGTATTATTATTTTGTACTCGTTTCGCTCGCCATTTGCATTACTAATTGTAACTATTTTGTAATTAATCTCCAGAATTGGCTATGGGTGAATGTGACGCTGACAGCGGCCGCGGCGACAGTTCCTTGGCCTCTGAGCTGAAGGAAGAAGACCTCCCTGAACATCTGACTCTCGGCAAAGAGTTCACATTCCGCGTCACCGTGCTGCAAGCGCATAGCGTCGCTACAGACTATGCCGACGTGTTCTGTCAGTTCAAGTAAGAGCTGTAACTCTATATCTATAGGTTTTATTTTCTCTTAAATATACATTCATAATTATGAAAAGACATTCCGAAACACCTGATTTGGTGATATGTCTATTGATTTAAGATCGATTTCTCACTGGCATTAACTGTTATGTTTTGTTGCAGCTTCCTTCACCGCAATGAAGATGCATTCTCGACAGAACCCGTCAAAAATACAGGAAAGAATACTCCACTTGGATTTTACCACGTGCAAAATGTAAGAAAATCAATTCAATTAAAATTCTATAATATTTATTCATTTTGGTGCTTTCTTGTGCATAGTAGGTATACCTACAAGTACTATATGACTTGATACGACGCAATACAGTGCAATTCAGCTTGCACAGCGCTGCGGGTTGGGGGGGGGGGGCATTAGATCCTTCGTCACTGGGAATCGGAAGGTTGACTTCATACTCACTTCGAAGTCAGCTTGCGTTCTTATTTTTGTTATTTACTAGCTGCAACCCGCGGCTTTGCACGCGTGGTTTGTCAATAAAAGTAGCCCTTCTCTCAATCCAGATTAAAATCTATCTATATACCAAATATCATCTAAAACGGTTCAGTCGTTATGACGTGAAAGCGTATCAAATTACCAAACTCTCTTTTTCATTTATAATATTACTAGCTACCAGCGGCTTCGCACGCGTTATTTTTTAACAAAAAGTATCAGTATCAGTTTGAATCCAGGTCATAATCTATCAACACACCAAATTTCATCGAAATCGGTTTTAGCCATTGCGACGTGATTGAATAATACTTTCACGTTTATAATATTAATGTGATTAGTATAGTGATTTTTAAAGACATTTAATTGTTATTATGATTGTAAGATCATTTTGAATTGTCACCTGTTCGTCGCGCGTGACGCATCGCCGGGAAGGCCCAACTAAGTACAATTTTATTTACAGATCACAGTGCCAGTAACGAAATCTTTCGTCGAATATATCAAGACCCAGCCGATAGTGTTCGAAGTGTTCGGCCACTACCAGCAACATCCGCTGCACAAGGTATTATGTGTATGTGTGCTTAGTATTTCGAGATATTTGGACTACGACACAACCGCAAAACATTACTTTTACTTCTATTCTCTTCTAGTTTCTAGAACTATCATTATTGTCATATAGGCTGTTTGATAATATACGCACAAAAATGAAAGAGGAAATTTTGATGAGCATAATAAATACATTTGTGAAATGTTTTCCATAGAAATGTGAAATTTATTTTGGCATGTAAAAACAAACACTTTATTAAACTTATATTGGTCTATTGCATAATGCTTGCCATCTAACCACAGATACTGTATTGGTGACGTGTCGATATCGGTGATATCTCTTGTTGTCTCTTTCTAATCCAAACCCCACAGCCATTTTCGAAAGAGATGTCAAATCGGCCTTTACTTTTGGATGTCGATTGCAAGAGTAGTCAGTAAATTTTATAACGGATTAATCACCCAAACGTTTGATAATATAACTAGTAGTTTTTTTTGTCGAGAAGTCGTTTTTTTATGTTATGAGAAACCGTCACTTGAATATCGTCAGTATATTACCAAACACCCTGTATGTACTTGTCATCTGATTTTATCTAGTAACACTAGCTGACTGCATAGATTTTTTCTCAAGAAATTTTTTCAACCGATTCTTTGGAACTGAGATAACAAACATACACAAATACTTTACCACTTTGTAATGTTAGTATAGATAAGAAAAACAAAATCATTAAGGCAGGAGAAAATTAGATCTCCCAAAATATCTAAATTCAAATGGTTAGGGATGCTCGTAGACCAAGCGACAGAGGATCCACCCGATGGCCGAATGATATTGTCAACGTGGCTGGAAATCAATGAACGAAAATTGCGGAAAATCGGTGACAGTAATTAAGAGGCGGTCTATGTTCAGCTGTGGCTGGAATTATAATAGCACACGAACTGAAATTATAGTCAAGTTGAGTAATGTAGTAAGTCAAACTTTTTTTTATCAACCTGCTGGCCAAAGGTCTCCCCCAAGTCTTTCCAGCTGTCGCACAGGAGTGTGATACTCTGCCACTCCTGCTCGAAAACAACAAGATCGTCTCGCCAACGTTTCTTGGGCGACCCCGACCGCGTCTTACATCAGGTCTCCAGGAGCCCAATTCTGCTAATTTATAAGAAAAACTATTATGGAACCATACCATTATTAAACGTTTATGATTGTTATTCCTGACATATGCTACCAAATGTTCAATAGGGTTGTCATAGCAACGTCGGTCATTGAAAAAAGATTGTGTTAGTAGATTACCAAAAGGTATCTATAGTGGCGATTTTTCAACGATATCATTGACATAGTGAAGCGATCGGTTTAGTAGAATTGGGGCTCAGGTTGTAGCTAGATTAGCCCACCTATCGGGCTGCATTCTGCTAATGTGTCCCGCCAATCCCAAGTTACTTACTTTTTATTGCATTTACCAACAGGACGCAAAACAGGACGGTCCTGTCGCAGGCCGCACCCCACCCCGCCGTATGCTGCCCCCCTCCATCCCTATCTCAGCCCCCGTGCGAAGCCCCAAGTGGGGCGCGGCATCGGTGGCGCCTCCTTGCTGCTCGTCCCATCTCCACTCCAAGCACGATCTGCTCGTCTGGTTCGAGATTTGCGAGCTCGCGCCCAACGGAGAATACGTGCCTGCTGTAAGTAACTTAAACATGACAGATGTATAGCAATAAGCTGTATGTAGACCCAAATGGGCGTGGCATCAGGAGCGCCCCTTATTGCTCGTGCCTCCACAATCCTCCAAGCACGATCTGCTTGACTGGTTCGAGATTTGGGAACTCACCCCCAATGGGGAATATGTGACGAGCAATAAGCCGTGCGAAGCCCCAAGTGGGACACGGCATCAGTGGCACTCCACGCAAGAAACCCTGTAATTGAGTTGGTGAGATAGTTGTCTCACACTGACTCAATCGGTGTCATAAAAAGAATGATTATTTTCGCAGATCAATTAGTTGGAGAAATGTCTACTACAGTCGATGAATAACTATTAGGCATATACAAATAAGCCCTATGATTTATACAGCGCTGAGATGCAGGACTCTCTGGGCAATAGACGCAGCCGTTGTAATGCCTAGACTAGGTTTATAAATGAAGAAGCACTTTCCATCAGCTCAGATTAATCAATAAAAACATAGAAAAAGATAGATAAATCTTTATTGCACACACTAAAACAATACAATTATAAATAATAACGTAAATCTATGTCATACAATTAATACAATATTATACAATATTATTAATACAATAGAATAGAATGGATTGTGTGGACATTAACTGGGGTGTAATGGTCTACCTACTATTTACTAGTAATAATGATATAAAAATAAAACAACAATTGCATGATGTATTGTGAAAAACGCTGTTTCATGTAATTTTACTAAATATAGTTTGTTTCCCAGGTGGTAGAACACAGCGACGAGCTCCCATGCCGAGGTCTATTCGTGCTGCATCAGGGCATCCAGCGGCGCATTCGCATCACGATCCTGCACGAGCCCTCGTCAGACCTGCAGTGGACGGACGTCAGGGAGCTAGTCGTCGGTAAATGTCTGTTTGGCTCTGTTTTTTTTGTTTTGCTTTTGATATCTGTGGTGGAAGATATAGCATTTCCCGTATATATACTAACATCGTTGGCCTGTCTTTCAAGTTAACTAGATTATGGTGGAAACAATTATGTGGAAAATAGTTTTTTAGTCTATAAAATACATTATTGTAACCGGAAGTGAATTAAAATGAGCCTGAACACTACTAGTGTTTGGGCTCATTTTAATTCACCGTTCAAATAATCGAAACCGCAAGCAGATTCAAATGAGCCCAAACACTAGTAGCCTACTATAATCCATTCAGAAGTTCCGTTGTCTAGCATCCGTCTCCATCATGAGACCACCTCCATGATATCATATTATTGCATTGTCACCGAAGTTACATACGTATTCCAAATTTCAGCTCAATCGGTTTAGGGGAACGGATTTAAAATTCAGTTGCAAGATTCCACCCGGACAAACATACATACATTGCAAGTTTAACAAATGCTTCTAAAAAGAGTCTGCCTTCCATTGCAAGCGGTGTTTAAATGGATGCATACTTTAAGTTGCCAATTGCCAATAAGGCTACGGGTTAGTATTCTATTAAGCGGCGATGGGCTTGCATCCTATCACGTGAATGCTTAACTTCTATGCAAAGAGTTGGGACAAACCTAATGACATGCCTCGGTCTACCCTTTTGTGGGATATCTTCTCGTGTCTGCGTAGTGAGCAAGTTATTGAGATAGTAATATGATTAATATTACATTGTTATACAAGAGCTGTAGTGATCTATTAATCACCCGGGATATTTTGGCGTACGAGCCGTCGAATGCGAGCGAGGACGCTGATCGAGGGTGTTATTGATCGCTTACACCCGAGTATAACACATAACTTTTCATCACGAATACAAAAGTCTTTTAAAATTAAAAAAGTCTTAACAGTTTGTTGCATAAATGAGAATTTTCGTTCTCGGTATCCATTGTATTTTTTTCACCAAGGATTTATAGCTTATTATGTATGCAATGAGACGCATTCTATTTTAAAATTTACTTACGGCCCTAGGATCGTAAATTGCACAGTCGTTATCAAGTTTACAATTATCAAATTTCAGAGCATGAGTGATGAAAATGTAATTGTTTTGTTTGAAGGTCGTATCCGCAACACGCCAGAGGCGAGCGAGGACACGACAGACAGCGACGAAGACGGCGCACTCTCGCTTGGCCTGTTCCCTGGAGAACGGCCTAGTCTCGACGACAGGGCTGTATTCAGGTAAACTCTTCATAATTTTAATCATCCTCAACCTGACTTCACCGGTCCTTTCACTGTTCGGAATATAGGATCCTGTTTGTGCCATCTCCCAAAATAATAAAAAAACATCTTTTTAAAAAATTATTGGCTTGTAGTAGAAATGAAAAAAATTATAAAAATCAATATTTTATTATAAAAAACAGGAGAGTTTAATTTACACGATAATTTTTTCGTGCTTTAAAGTTTAAAATAAATTGTATGGCGCTAGCAATTTATATTTCAAAACTTTGTATGGAATGGATGTTATGACTACTTATTGTTTTTGAAATATTCTTATCATCATGGTAACAGGTTCGAAGCCGCGTGGGACAGCAGTCTCCACGGCTCTCCGATGCTGAACAGGGTCAGCGCAAACGGAGAAGTGGTCTACATCACGCTTAGCGCCTATTTAGAGGTATGAATAACATTTACTGTTTACAATATTCAATCATTTTATTATGTCTTTGATATTTCTAATATCAAAATTAAAGATTCAGTTCTATAAAAAATTGGTATATTTTTTACAGAATTTTACTGAAATCTTTAAATTTGTGTGTGGTAACTGATCTTGGATTATTTTATCAAATATTTACATATTTGACGCATATTTACTGACTTAAAAATATTGTATTGTTGAACTAAACATGTTAAAATTTCATACCACTGGGACAAAACAATAATTTATTAAAATGTGGTAGTAATACGACCTCTGTGGTGCAGTGGGCGAACAACCGGCTAAGACGCAGGAGGTAGTGGGTGATTCCCGCAGCGGAACAAATGTTTGCATGATCTACAGATATTTGTTCCGGGTCTAGTTGTTTTTCTATATATTATAAGTAGGTATTTACAAATACAAAGTAGATAAGTATTCTATCAGTTATCTGGTTCCCATAGTACAAGCTATGCTTAGTTTGGGGCTAGATAGCGCTGTGTGAAATGTCTAGCAATATTAATTTATATATTTATTTAATAAATAAAGAATTTTCACTTCAAAAAGTGGGCATGTGATGTTATACTTAACGTTATCTTTGAACTTGCCTACAAACCCTAGTGGAATATCTTTAATAGTCTGCAAACTGGGGATTGATAAACTCTTGAGCTTTATAGTATACATTCTTTTCTCTTTGTAGTTTGTGAACCTGTATGCAAGCGTCCGTTCAGACGGGCCACAATCACACCACAGCGACTAAAATATGGCCGAGCAGTAACTAATGTGAATGGGAACCATGAAGTGCGAGAAGTTGCGTTGTTGTCGCGTTGTCGTAGGCTTTGACCACACGTTCGCGTCACAATTGAACGCGACTTCAAAATCTGGTTCATGCAAATGAAACTACGTCTTAATTCGATTTGGTGGGCACATTTTTGTCGCTGTGGTGTAATTGAACCCCGCCTGAACAGACGCTGAATGTTGATGACACACAGGTGGAGAACTGCGCTCGTCCAGCCATCATCACGAAGGACCTGTCCGTGGTGGTGGTGGGTCGCGAGGCGCGCTCCGGCCGCTCCCTCCGCCGCGCGCTGTTCGGGTCTCGCTCCGCGCGCGCCGACCATCTCACCGGCGTCTACGAGCTCAGTCTCCATCGGGCCTTGGAACCTGGTACGTGACTCTACCCGATACAATTACTGATCGCAAGAGCGAATCCCCATGAATCACCGAGGGAAATTGAACTGAACTATAAGCAATAAAATGTTCCCAAGGCAGACCACGAACAAAGAGCGGTCAAGGTTCCGTTTGACCACGTTCACGCTTGCCTAGAAGAAACCTCGTGACTTGAAGACCCCTAGGTCGTAGTTATCACGAAACACAGGCTCAGGCAAGGCGTTCCACTCTTTGGCGGTGCACATAATAAAGGTAGACGAGAACCGCTTTCTGGTTATGGGAGGTATGTCTACCATGTAGCGGTGGCGCATCGCGCAGTGTCTGATTATCTGATGATAGAATGGGGATGGTGGGATCAAATTAAAAAAATCCGCCACACTCATTATTATACGCGCATATTGATACTCTCTGTAGGTAGCTTTGATAGGCTTCAGATAAAGTTGGCTTACGAATATGTAAACTGAACTTTTAAGTATATCTTGTTCGCAGGTGTACAAAGGCGTCAAAGGCGTGTGCTGGACACAAGCGGCACATACGTACGAGGAGAAGAGAACTTACACGGCTGGAGGCCGCGCGGAGACTCGCTTATATTCGACCATCAGGTATGTTATACAAATGTACATCTGTTAGAAGGTTTGTCTTGAAATATATTTCATGCTGTTAATACTCTTTTTTTTTGACAGTGGGAGCTTGAGAAGATGACACGGCTCGAGCAAGTGGGCCGCACGCGACACTTCTTAGCGCTCCGTGAGCGATTGCGCCACGGACACGAGAACACAGTCGCTCCCAACGACTTCACCAAGACAGAGAAGGTATGCTTAATAATATACAAAAGTAATACAATTGTAACATTTTTTTATATCATCAACCAGCTACAAGTGTTTTATAGAGGTTCGTGATGAGCAAATCGAGCCCGTAAAATCAGTTTGTGTAATAGAAGTGAAAATAACGGAAAACAAAGCGAGCTGCGAACTTGAAGTGACCTACACTAGTACAAGTCGTCTGTCAAAAATGTTGTTTTATGAATATTTGTCAGGAGGTATGCAACATGGCGGCGAAGGCAGCGGGCGAGTGCGCGGGCGCAGCGCTGTGTGCGCGCGATGACAGCGTGTACGAGCCGTGGGACATGACGACCGGGGAGCGGGACCTCGCCGGGAAATTTGTCAAGCTTATACAAGGTATTTATATTACTAGCGCATATTTTATTTATTACTAATTGTATGCACATGACTTCGTCCGCAATTTTCGAGATCTCGACAACAGCGACACCTACCGGGTCCAATTAAGAATATAAACCATCCAGGGACCCAATCCAATCCCAACACACAAAAAAATTCATCAAAATCGATTCATCGTTTTTGAGTTTTAGCGAGACTAACGAACAGTAATTTATTTTTATATATAAGAAAAAAAGAAAATAGAAGATTACGTCGCTTATCCTTCCTAATCCAAAAAATGACAAAAGACTACTCCTGTAGTCACAAGAAAATACGATATACCTTTAAATTCATTTGCCACTGTGTACATTTTCAAATTGATCATTTAAATACATGTTTAGATATATTTTTTTTGTTCTGATGCCTAGTAGCCAGAACCATTCAAAATCTAAATAATTATTTGGTACAAAAGCATGAAAAACAAAAATAAACGTTGACAGCTGCAAAACGTTAGAAATACTGCGTAGCGCGTCAAACAATTAAATAATAAATAAATATTGCCGGACATTTCACGCAGCCCTATCTAGCTCCAAACTACAACATCTAGTAACAAACCATAGTAGAATACTTCAATACCTTTTTTTCTTTGCAAATTTATAATTATAGTTTATAGAAAAATATCCGGGCCCGGAACAAATATCTGTAGAGCATGCAAACATTTGTTCCGCGGAGGGAATCGAACTGAAATTGTACAACCAGTACAGTTGTTGTTTCTTACTTAATATTTTAATCAAAAATAATTGTTAACAGGGAGAATAGGCAACCCTAGCAACAACAAGGAGGTAGAGACCGCGGTGTCGCCCGCCACGCCGGTCGACGAGGGCGTCTCCGCTGACATCTCCACGCCTAGCCTGCTCTCCTCTATCCATAGCGCGAGTAGCTTTGAGTGAGTTACATTATTTATCTTCAGAAATGGCCCACGATTTTGAACGAATGACGAAGTTTCGATTGTAATTTCGGATGTTTCCTACCACGGGTCCATTCGGTTCCGAAATTTCGTCTGCACGAAAATTATTTGACATTTAGATTCTCTAAACTTACTCTAAATCGTTAATGCTCCAACGAAAATTTGAATACGAAAGATCTTTGTTCGGAATTTTGACCTCAAATTGACCAAAAGTGTTACCTTTTATTTTGCTAAGTGAATTTAGTTAAGAATTTGATTATAATATCTGCAAGAATGCTGTTAATCAATGCTTTTCTGCGTGAAGAACGCTTAGAGCGTAGAAGGAACCGAAGCTTCTACTTATTTGACTGATCTTATCTACTTATCTTCTACTTATCTATATGAATTTACAATTATATTTTAATCTGAGTTTAGTTCCTCATCCGCGGGACTTCTCTTGTTAAACGGACTCTAGTTTCAGATTGATGAGACGATTGTATATTGGTGGATATTCCACAGGCTATGTTCCCCGGAGCGCGCCCTCCTCGAGAAGTCGATGTCGGGCTGGGTGGGCCCCGGCAGCGTGGCCGGCGGTGGCGCGCTCTACGTGCCCGAGTGCGAGGAGGTGCGCGTGTCGGCCGCCGTCGCGCGCCGCGGACATCTCAACGTGCTGCAACACGGCACGCACGGCTGGAAGAAACGCTGGCTGGTCAGTATACTCTGTAGACCATACTCTGACAAAACATTTTATTCATATGTAATCCAAAATTCATTCTGCGTAAAGAAAGTAATACATCCGCAACGGAAAGGGTTACACGAGTTGTTTGTGCGTCGGTTTGTGGTTATTTAGGTCTCTAACTAAGCAGAAAAAAAACAAGGTGTCGAGTGAAAAGATTTTTTTATGATGGAGTTGCCACTTGTCGAGGAAAAATAATCGATCTGATGACTTATTGGCTCATTGAGTTGATGAGAGTTAAAATGCTGAGATTGAGTTAATTTAAAGAAAATTGAATTGTAGTTGAGCTGAATTGAATCACTCTTTCAATAAAATATGTGCTGTACCAACACTAAAAGGCGGTGTAGCATCATATTGACATATTATAAACGTCAAAGTTATGAATATTAATTATTTATCGGAATCGGGAATCTTGGAAAGCTGTACTCATCAACCCAAAGTCCTATTGAAGTATCAAAGAGCTGGGATGGCTGGGGCCAGGTTAGAAGGGGGGTAATGCACAATATTCCCCAACACGGAACGTCAGTACAGATCTTATTCCCCCCATCTTAGAATTAGAAGGACGATGCCGGTAGCGTTAGAAGACAACTGTCCTCTAAACATTCCGACTTCTTAGTGTTCGGTGGTTGTGTTAGAGCCGGCATTAATGTCAGCATATGGCAGGTGGTGCGTCGTCCGTACGTGTTCATATACCGCGACGAGCGCGACCCCATCGAGCGCGCGCTCATTAACCTCGCGAACGCGCACGTCGAGTACTCCGAGCATCAGGAGCAGATGGTGCGCATGCCCAACACATTCAGGTGAATATAACATACCAAGCATATTTCGTTGTTAATTCTGGAAATACAATACAATAATTGAAATTATAAAACTATGTAAGTGACACATTCATTTCATAAATACTTTGTTACTCCAAAAATCAAGGTCCTGGTCGCGGCCAAAAAGTATTATAATCATTTTACAGAGAAAATTGGAGAACGAAATCGCGGGCAATCAACGAGTATAGATTGGGAGTTATTTTATGAATAAGGATTAAAATCCCATCCTCTGTAATTCTGGGATGTTTATCAAAGCTTAAGAAATTCCAAGGAAAACAACAAATAGTATTGTTTGGTTCCAGCGTGGTGAGCAAGGAGCGCGGCTACTTGCTGCAGACGCTCGGTGACAAGGAGGTCCACGACTGGCTGTACGCTATCAACCCGCTGCTCGCCGGACAGATTAGGTGAGGTCACTTTATGTTTATTCATATTTATCACAATTTCGCTTCAATAGATAATTATATTATTTGCATTATTGTACAATTTTAACTACAAATAATGGCAATATATACAAATCTATACATATGTATATATTTTTATATGTATATATAAATATGTAGAAATCGAATCGATTCGAAGCGAATGTAACTTGGCTACGGACCCTGACTTGTTTTCGTTTATGTAAATACATAATAATTCTTTGTTTTCCAGCTTCTTGACTTCATTCATATCTTTCTACTTTTCAATTCGATTCACTTATTAATTAAATGCTTTAAATTTTGTTAGTAAAACTTAATTATGCATGTTTAAAGTACAGTTACAAATTCAAAAAACTTACTTTAATTTAAGTAGTCTTTAGCAGTCTTAAGTCTCTTTCGACCTTTCTTGATCTATTTATTCTGAAATTATATTTATTTAAGAAACAATTATTCACTTTATTAGTTAGGTGTATTGTATTTATTTTGTTTAATGTCTAAATTAAGATCAATATTATTCGAATATTAAAAAAAAATAGAACTGAAAACACTATTTCAATCAGGACTATTCTAAAAGCTTTTATCAATATTTCCATATCTTTTAAAATCAAAACTAATTAAAGTTATAAGTATCAGTTACGAGAAAATCATCAATTACCACAATAGCGATAAGACCGCCAATTGTTTGAATACTGTTATTTTTAATTGTTTCGTTGTTTATGTCCAATAAAGTATTAACTAATTTCTAATTCCTGACCCTATTTTAGTAACTAATATGCTGACCCAAGTCAATATACACGTGTAAAGGTTTGTCCACACAGGTCCCGCTCGGCGCGGCGCGGTGACAAGCCGACTGCGCCCGCGCAGACAGCATGAGACAGCCTCACAATGGAGTCTATCCTCGTTTATTAAGTGCGTCTCTGAGGGCAATCTCAACCGCGCGGCTTATAACGCGCAGCCTTTGCCGAGATATTGAAACATAGTTCTTTTTCAAGGTTCTAAGAAACAATACAAATTATTACTATAATCTAGAGGGTTAGTCGTTAAATGTCTTAAAGCCGCGCTAATCATTTCAGCAATTGGAGATAAATGTTAGTCGATTTTAATAGATGTACCAAAGCTGTTGAAACTTGAGAAGGAACTTCTTGAAACATTTCCCTTGTTGTTTCAGAAGTTTTGGTCACTGATAAATCTGTAAAAATCTGCATATTACCCCTCAGCTGGAACTATTAGTGTTTCACTCAGACCGGCTCGGAGTGGAGAGCACATTTTTATAGCATTTAAAAAACGAATTTTGGGTCATTGTATTAAGATCTTTTTTAAATGGAGCCGACCTAACGCGCTCAGTTTAAAACAAATCAAACTTATTTTAATGAAAAAAAAAGAAAAATATTTAATTTAGCAACAAAAAGCACACCTTATGACTAATATATAAAACAATAATATATAATTAATAAAACAGATAATTTTCAAATAAACTTAATCTTGAGATGGCTTAATAACTAAATAGTTTATTTCCATGACCCAAACCTCTTTTTAAACGCGAGAAAAATGTGTTCGACTCTCCGAGCCGGTTTGTGTGGACGGACACTTATGAGACTAATTGAAAATTAAGATAATTAAAGATCAACAGTTCAATTTAACGGAATTTAAATACATGCCTTGTTACCACAAAAAAGTTAAACTCCTGATTAGCGCGTGTTTAAAAAAATCCTCACTAATTTTTGTATTGGAATTTTTTAAACGTGAGCTAAACACTGTTTAATTTTTATTGTGGTAATGCCCACGGACTTTAATAGATTTGCTGACGGTTTTCATTAAAAACTGACATATTAGCTTGAGTCTGTAACGTCCGTGTTTCGTAACAGAGGTAAAATTAAAATGCCGAAAAAGACGAAAGAATAAAAACTAAAAAAAAAAAAACATTTTGCGACTAAACCACTAGTTAATATTGCATTTAACGTAAACGAATGGTGCCAAATACTATCGGTGCCATAAATCTCAGTAGTAGTGCATTTTAACCCATTGGAGGGAGAATCATAAACAATTGCGAATATATCAACTGTGGCTGGTTTGGTAGATTGTCTCTGTATGGGATTAGTAGCCGAAAGAAACATCTAGAGGGAGAAAATTATCCTGCTCAGTGATATTTATGTACCATAGAAAAACTATATTAATATAAGTTTTCTCTATGTTATCTATGGGGTTAAAAATACTGTGGACGTCGGAGAATAGTCAAAATGTCGGAATCAATTATTTTAGCATATCCACAATTTATACCAGTATTATAATTTATACCAAGTTGCATTTAATGCAAATATACGATCTATACGTAAATAGGTATGTATTTATATTATATATAATAATATATATTATATACTTTCAGTATTAGAAGGTCAGAGTGGGTTGGGACCAAACCGGTGCACTAAAAACGGGATCGGGGTAAATGTTAATATTTATATTAAAACGAATTATGAATACAATGTTTCAATATACGATGCACAAGGACGCGCGTTGTTTAAGCTCTGTGTGAAGTCAGTGGGTCGTGATTAAAGTTTATTAAATTTTTAATGTTATTAAATGTTAGAAAAAAACGAGTCCAATATTAATCAAACGGTATTTACTCGGGACTTAGCTTAGATTTTATAAAATCATCTGTCATGTCGTTTTGTGCAACTTACAATTTTAGTATCGCGGCCCACTGCTCTATGAGAACGCTACTAAACGCCAACGCTCCTGGCAGACGCTCTTGCAGCCCTTACGGGAACCGTTAGTGATGCGCCGAGCACCTATCGATAACACTCATTTCCGTATTGAACGGAAACAAACTATTGGTTGGTCCCGTCTGCCACGAGTCTTGACGTACACTTATAGGCGTATGTTCGTATTTGTACATGTTTGTGCAAATCCACGTATTTATTGCGCACAATTTAATGAAAGCGATGTAGGCTCCATTTTGGAAGGCAAGATGAATTTATCTTGTTGTGAAATGATAAGTTACTGATTATAATTTTCTTATAATGTTGGATACATTATGATGTAATTACC
The DNA here is from genome assembly GCA_963924445.1 of Philereme transversata. NCBI lineage: Eukaryota > Metazoa > Arthropoda > Insecta > Lepidoptera > Geometridae > Philereme > Philereme transversata. The sequence goes on along the minus strand of OZ004343.1, from coordinate 5,104,271 downwards.
TTGTATATACGTATGGCCCGAACGGTAGAATAAAGTATATTTTGAGGCTCAAAGGCCATTTCGATGGAGATGGAGGTCCGCATTCGTATGTTGTCATACGTATTCTCGACAATTTTTTAGCATTCATTGTAAATAATAAAACGTAATGACATTGTAGTTAATGTAGACAATGCGTTAAAATCATTTATTACTACGCTACTTATTTATAAATTATGAATATTATTTATCGATTTGTGTTTTATTCGTAATTGTTGAAAGAACAATCTTCTTTATAATAATAATTGTATAAAGTAGGTTAATGTTAATGGCGTTAAATCTCATTTTTGGTATTTGTTGTCGTCGATAAGAGTAGGCACATCTAGGACCATTCCAATAGTATCTAGTCATGTACCTCCTTCTCCCCCCCCCCCCCCCCTTGAGGTACATTTAATGTGATAGATTTAGCTTCATGTTACATCAATGCTGTGCTAACAATCACGAAAGTAGATTGTTCAAGTTTGTTGAAAACGTATCTCCACAGTAATTTATACAGAATATCTACGTCGTAGTTAGACAATGAATGTGTAGTTTTATATGGATATCCTTATTTCATTAACACTTAAGTCCGTGCAATTCTTTCTTCTTATCGCTTTTAAAAGTGTTGAATGAAAATTATTATGGACTGTCACTACTATCGCTTACTTAATAGTGATGTATCTGTGTATCTGAATTGGAGTTATCGATTAATACATTTTCCAAATCTATTAACTGTATTATAGCGCCTCTACACGATTGGCCATGATGGGCGATACGATCACCATCGTGTAGTCATACCGCCATAATTGTCTGTAATCGCCCATGATCGGTGACGATCGAGCGTAATCGCCGCTATGTCGGTTTTTCTGACAAACATCAAAGGAAGTTTGCCGCCATGATTGTAAGCGTGTCCATACGATCGCCGATCACTCAGTTCGTATTTGTTTGCGGTACGGTGCGGACGCGCTTTTACAGTGAACATTAAAATTGATATAGTAGGTAGTTATATACACTAAATAAATAAATAGCGGCAGCTGCTACTGTCGTCCATAATTTTAACAAATGTAGGTGCGCCATTGATAATGGCAATCATGGCGCATTCTGTGATTGTCCATCATGGCCCATAGTGTAGAGGCTACATTAGATGTATTCATTCAGTTTAAACCTAGAGGTTGTAAATAAAGCGTTCGCTACTAAGTTCCTGTTTGAGCTTTCTTTCGTTCAGCGGCTTGCGATGCGATGTACTTAGATTCCAATACTCGGCTAACCACTAGACGATAAACTGATAATAATTTAGCATAATAATAATGTTAGATGTAAAATCAAAAAGTATTATCCAAATTTAGAAATGCTGTGTTAGATTGATAAATGATTACAAGTAGTCAGTCGGGTTTCTGGAGCACAATGTTGAATATGAAGAATTAATATTTTTCGTTGATCCGAATTTCTCGTTTTAAAGTTGTGCTCTATGAACGAAGGAAACACTCATATTTCGTAACAAAAAATATTTCTTGACAAAATTATTATGTCCAATATCCTTCGCCACTACGAAATTAATATTTGTGTAACTTCTCCGTTATGTAATTAGATAAGTGTATCGAATGGAATAGATCTCATGCTAATAACTCGCATGTTGAAACTTTAACCTTTCTTTTTTCTAGTCATTTTGTATAACATTCCAAAGTAAATTATATCCTTTTTTCGAATAATAGGGTAATGTATTTTGCATAGCAAAATGGTGTTTTCGTAGTTGAATAGTGAGCAGGAGTTTTAAAATCACGGGTTGGATGTTATGTGGAATTTTTATAATTTTTTTGGAATTTTCGTTTGGTATTTTCCGATTTTGTTGTTATATTATTCATAAATGAACATTTTAAATTAGAGATGACAGCTGACGCTGGATTATATTTTTTTATAGAGTAAACTAAACTAAGCTGTACTGCTATTTTTATAGGACTAGCTGTTGTTTCGTTCTGTTTTATAATTTATTTGGATCGTTTTTGTATTTGCCTCGAGGGCGTGTAAGATATTTGTTTCTCGCTTTGTTTATCGTGGCGTGAGAGAGACGGAAGACGCGCGCCTCGCGCTTCCGCCTTCCCTAGTGATCTCTATAGTGATTGTTGATTGTTGGCGAGGATGAATTTGAGAAATTATATATTCTATAATTTATGGATTTCATTCAATTTATGAAAATAAGAACAATGTAATAATTGGTAATATTACTCATTGCTCTAAATGTACTATCAAAATATATTATACACAGTGTTAAAGGTCATAAATAAAATGCTTTGAAAATTTCCATATTGTTGTTTTTATTACATATCCTCTGTATTAATTGTGCAGGTAATTGAATTAGGATAGTCAAACTTTAGATAACAAATAATTACAGATCTTTCTTTTAGTTAGCCCCCTAGAGCACAAAGTCCCTTAGCTAGCCCCTTGTCTTTTAGGACATCTCTTAATGAGTACTTAAAGTTAAAGGTGAAAAAGCATTGCCAAAGTTAGAATATTTTACAAATTAAATGATCAATTCAGTATTGCATTAAAGGCATACATATTTCTGCCGTCAAACAGCATTGTTGTGTTTCGGTTTGAAGGGTATGGTTGCCGGTGAAATTACAGGCACATACCTGTATGCCTCGAGTTGATGGACGCAGGACAGTGTATCGTAGGGCACGTTCTAAGGTGCGTGACTTGCGAGGCAATAGTTTGTTATGGCAATGGTTACCATTTAACATCAGGTGGCCCAAATCCAAATCTTATAGAAAAAATAATAATAGACAAACTTTGTGGTGCAGTGGGCGAATAGCCGGCTGATACGCAGGAGGTTGCGGGTTCGATTCCCGCCGGGGAACACATTTTTATTTGATGTGCAGATATTTGTTTTTAAGGTGCGTGACCTACAAGGCATTTTGTTATAGACGACCACTTAACATCAGGTGGGCCATACGCTTGCTTCACCTCCAGGAAGTCGTTTAAAAAAAGGGCATCCGCTGCATTAAGCGGATTTCGCGCGCATGTCCGTTCAGTGGGACAGAAACAAAGCAATGCTGCTGACCCACACGACGAAACGGCGCTCTCTCATTTCCAGAAACGACTCCGCGGGCCTCAACGCAGCAGACGCCCTAAAGAAACTATAGAAAACTTATAATTCTCAAACTATACGCAAGTGATCTATTCCTCACACCATATACAGCCAGATTGATTAAAATTGATTTTGTGAAAGAGCATAATATCGATTGTATTGACTTATCATACATTTGTATAAATAAATAGTTACCCGAACACTAAATTCCAAGATTATGAAAACCATCTGAAAATTTTCAAGCATTGAACCCGCAATCTTCCTCTTGATACAAGTACTGGGGCGCTTTATTTTAATCTGAATCATCTCACTAATTTCGATCCTGACTTGACAAGAGCCTGTAGCACAATTGGCAGTGCTCGTATCAAGAGAAAATATAGATAGGGTCCGTCAAATTCTAATAATGCATTATAATTTTGGTTCTCAGTGCATTTAATATGTAATGCTAATTCGGGTTCGATTTCTGCAGTGGAACAAAATGTTTGCAGTCTACAGATATTTGTTCCGGGTCTGGAAGTTTTTCTATTTATGTACATATTTACAAAAAAAAAGTATATAAGTATTCTATCAGTTAGCTGGTTCCCATAGTACAAGCTCTGCTCAGTTAGATAGCGCTGTGGGAAATGTCCAGCAATATTTATTTATTCGATACTGTCAGTTTTCACGACTGAACCGATTTCGATGAAATTTTGAATCTTAGTAGAAATGACCAGGATTGAGATGGGCATTTTTTTTATTGACAAACCACGAGTGTGAAGCCGCAGGCGGACGTTATCTGTATAATAAAACAAAGTAACTATTTCGATACATCATAGTTTATTATCACATGTGTACAAACTTTAGGTATACGACTACAGATGCAGTATAAAATGAATATCCTTTAATACAATTTACATATACTACGTGTTTTGTTATGTACGACATTAAATGAAAACACGGGTATGAAAAATGTCTAGTATTGTTATAAAATAGGTTTATTTCAAATTCACTATCATAGAAAAAATTTAATTAACAAACAACCTTAATATCAAGTTCTAAAATATCAATGAAACAGCCTGTATAAAATAGGTAATCAAATCATATTCATTCATCATGTGAGTAGGTACCTGTTAAATTGACTGTTAAATGCCAGGTTCCTATATCCGTCGGTAACCAGCTACGCCTTGTTTCTCCTTGAAAACGTGTCAAAAGTTTGACATCAGTTTGACATTTTTTCAAGGGGATACGAGTCGTAGTCGGTTACTGACGGATATAGGAACCCGCTATAAGCGGCATCGTCGCAAAGGCGCCGCCGACATACGTTAAACATTGTTTATTGGAGTTGTATCGATTACTGGACAAAATTCAAGCTACCGGTATTAAACCCACCTATAAAGTTAGTTAATACGACTCCGGATGTGTGTTTTAAATTAATGTCGTATATAACGAATCAGGTTGTATGTATCTAACAATAAATAAGATCATTTTACCTCATATTGCAAACTGAGCAAAGCATTTGAGGTACATATTATATATTATGACTTCATTATACTAATTGATTACATGTGTTTGCTTCACTATATATTATTAGACAGGATGATTGTGTATCTATATACACACACAAACCTTAAAGATTGCTGTTTGTAAGTAAATTCATATGGACTAGTTTCATATAGCCAAATAAGGAGTACCTAAGTAAAAGTAAAGTATTTTATTATCAAAAAAATATTCACTTCCAATCAACACAACCGATATATATATATATATATATATCGCTCGTGTTCAATCACAATATATCATCTGATATACAAGTATTATATACAAGTAAGGACAAGTAGGTATTAGGTTATGAGCAGACATAGCGGTCGCAGCAAGCATCGTTCATCATCATCACTACAGAATAATGTAGCTGTGAACCTTTTACTTCATTCAGGAGTCAAACTCCATCTATACTTTATATTATAAAGACGAAAGATTTGTATTTTTATATGTTTGTAACGAATAAACTTAAAAATTATTGGTCCGATTTTAAAAATTATTTCACCATTGGAATGCTACATTATCCCTGATAAGGTATATTTATTAATAGAAAAAATTAGGGATTCCTACAAAACTTCAATGTAACCCAAGGTGTGAAAAAATTCGCCATAAAAAATGTTTAAAAATAACCTTGTTGCCACCAAAAAGTCAAACAACTGTTTACAAAATTCATTACCAGTTTTTGTATAGGATTTTTTTAACCACATACTAAACGGTGTTTAATTATATTTGTCTTAAGACCCTAAATGTCCACCCATGTGAAGCCGGGACGGGCCGCTAGTCCTATATAGACAAAACACTGTCCAGTCCAGGCAGCTGTTTAGCCGACCGACGTCAAAACGTGCCTGTCTAAATACGGATGTGCTCAGCTAAAAATGCTATTAGTCTGTACGAATTTGAATTAAGTATAGTTTTGTAATAATTTAAGGCAGAATTCTATAACAGCCATTTTAATTACTAATATACTAACTTACTTGCACATTGTCCAACTAAATCATTTTTATACAAATCAATAATACAATTTCGATTTTGAAAGCAAATTCTAGCGAACTATCTTTTGCAATAATGCATATTTTTACACGCGATGTCACTGCTAAGCTGTTAGTGAAATCAGACAAGGCAAATGATGATCACATCACACAATTATTATAATACCGAAAGTTGGATGCTTGTATGTTACTCAATCACGTCGTAACGGCTGAACCGATAACGATTTAATGTAATTCACTCTGAGAACGTTGACTTCCTTGAGAAGTTGAAGATAAATTAGCCACTGATACCATCATTGCGTTTGACGTAGGTTTCCAATGTAATTTATCTATATTTTTTTTACATATAATACTAATGTATATAATCATCATCATCATCATCATCAACCTATAGCAGTCCACTGCTGGACGTAGGTCTCTCCCAGGGTGCGCCATTGAGCCCGATCCTCAGCTAATATAATTACGTATATAATTACTTACGTGTTTTTATGTAAGTTACCTGTATATATACTTATATATACACTGTATGAATGAATGAAAACACTTTATCGTACACAATATAAACAAAAAATACAAACAAAATAGAAAACACAAAGCAAATAGTACAATGGGCGGTCTTATCTTATCTATCTCTTCCAGACAACATATGATATACATATTATAATTATTATTGATAGAGCGAAGCGAGATCTCTAAATCAACTTAGGAAAATTGGCGTTGTATGGATCTATGTTTGTTTGTCCGACGATAACTTTCAAAGCGTTTATCCGATCATCGTGAAATTTGGTATACAGGTCATTGGCCAAGAAAAATTATCTAAAAATGTGGGGGGGGGGGGGTTTTGTTGAGATATTGGAGTTCAAGAGGGGTAAATAAATAAACAAAATGAGACTATATCCGGTCAAGTGGCACGTCTAATAAAAGGTATTTGTTAGTACATTTTGACGCCTTTTTTATTTTTTGTCTAAACCTTGTAGTTTTTAAGTTATAAGCCATAATAAAAACTGAACATTGACAAAATTCACAGGGTACACCAGTGACCCCACAGTGCTGAAATTTGGTATGCGTGTAGTTTTAGTGACACCAATATAGGGAAAAGTCTGAAATCCAGAATAACTGCAATTTCTACTCTAAAAAAGAGTACCCAATGTACATGAACTCCCGTTACCTGTAATTTGAATGAAACTGTAGGTCAAGTTAGGTGGGTGCGCATTTCGTGGCACTATTTTACTAGTCAAAGATTAAGGCCAGCTTGCACAACGATCCCTAAACGTATTTAGCGACTAAACATGTTTAAATTTTACGTATTTGTATGACATCATATTTACCCCCTAAATACGTTTAGGTATCGTTTCGCAAGTCGAATAGGGAATTATTTTTTTTTGTGTTATGAGCAACTCGCGAGAGCTCAGCTCGGGGCGAACCACTAGTTATTATGTTCTTATTTAGTCATTTAGAGTATGTTTTTATTATTAGTGTTAAAACACATTTTGTCCTGTGTCACGCCTTACCTTCTTCTAGCACGATCAGGATGACTGGTAGATAATGCTATTAGCATTAAGTCCTCCTAGCACTATCATGTTTTGTGTGAAAGTATTAAATAAATAAATAATGTTGCATAGTTTTCACGCATCGTAGACATATTCTACATAAGTAAAGAGACTTTAGCTTATAGCACGAAATATTTCACAGAATCAGTTAAGATCACAGTCTTCACGAGAATGGGTTTAAGTTCTTATCATAATCGTCCTGACTGAACGGATTCGATGGCTCATTCGTCTCTTCATCAGCGAACGGATTCTTCGCTTCATCAGCGAACGGATTCTTCGCTTCATCATAATTATCCTCCTCAAAAGGATTCTTCACTGGACCATTATTTGCCACCGGTTTCTCTCGTCCTTTATTGATAACTGTAGATATATTTAGGGAGATAGGTTCTTTTCTGAGTGGTAGGGGTGAGTCGTAGGGGGTAGTCTTGGTGTGGACGGGTTCTAGTTTGTTCATGTTCGCTTCTAGGCTGGAGCTGTAGCGAGCTTGCTCTATGACCCGCATTCGACCTTCTGGGATGGGCACGATGGTAGTACCTTTCGGTACTATTTGCTTTGCCGTGTTTGGTACGAATACTGTAAAGTAAATAAGTTACATATTAGGTATTATATATTATAATATGAATACTATATATTATATAAGTATATATTCTGAAGATGTTTGCTGGCCGTTTCGATCGCCCTATTCAGAAGCACTGGGTGAGAATAATCATGGGCAGCATTCGCTTGTAGTTTTTATATATATTTTTTAATTTCATTTATCTATATACAATTTTTTTTAAATAATATTTCAGTGATAGCACTAATTACCTAAACACAAGTATTTTAAAAGGTATATAAAAACTAAATTCTGAGGCAGGTTTGGTCTATGAAGAAAAGCGTAACCGACTTGATCCCAATCGTGTAGAAAAACTAGCTTTTTGCACCACAATTTGGACTCTTTTGGACTTTAAATATTAATTAAAAAGAATAGCTAATTATCTTCAACATGACATGATTGATTTTTGGCTAACTTTTTGTATTATAAGAAAGTCATAAAAAAAATATGAACGTTGATTATTTTTAAGTTTATGGTTTTTTTGTTCATTAAAAGTTTATTTTAGAGAACTATACGCCGAATGTCGAATAATACAAGGCATTATTCGCTATTCGACGAATAACAAAAAAAATTTGTAATAGGTCAAAAAACTGTCCCATTTTTTCCCTGTAGATGGAGCTAACGGCGCTTGAGTCGTAATCTGAATTATCTCACTAATTTCGACCCTGACGTGGCAAGAGCCTGTACCTACAATATTGATAGTGCATCCTCGTAGCAAGAGGAAGGTTGCGGGTTCAAGTCGCGTCTAGGCTTGAAAATTTTTGAGATATGTAGTTTTAAAAATCTTAGAATAAAATTCAATTCAAATAATACACAATAATATAAATAAATTCATCAAATCACACACATAAATAATAAATAGAATTATTAAATTATAGATCTTTCATAGATCAATCTCACAATAGCTCACATCGCATTCAGGGTTGCCAGCTAGGAGTTTGTTGAGGGCGGTGAGTGTGCGAGGCAGCGGGGAGTTAGCACGGGATATAGCTCGAGGGTACAGCAAGCTATGTCTTATACATATCTATAAGTTTACCTTGTTTACTCTGTCCCTCAGTGAGCCTCAACTTGGCCTCGGCGCCGGGTCCGTAGTTCTGCGTCGGCGGGGCCGGAGTCGCGGCCGACACGGGCGGGGAATCCTGCATCGTCTCTGTGATCAGCGTCACCTTGTTGAACAGACCCCGACCGTAGTATTCTGATACTACTGCATAACTGTAATACAGAAAAAAATGTTTTCAATTCATATATTTGGAAGGTATGTAGTTTGGAACATTTTTTTGTAGTTACGTAATGTGTGGCAGGTTTAGGGTAGATCATAAACAGTTGTACGACGTGCTGACAATCGAGACGATAAAAAAGTATCGAAAAAACCAGAAACCAATAAAACAAATCTGTTGAAGGCAAACTGTTCGCGTTGATTTTATAAATACTTCAAGGTAAGCCAATAAGCGATTACCTCTATACTTATTCAATTACATAACACTGATTCAATTTCTGGTTTTTATATATTTTCAACATTAAATCATTGATTTCATAATTTTTTTAGATATATTTTTTATCCTAATAATATAAGTCCAAGACGTCGGCCGGCTTCCGAATTATGAAATAAAAATGGCCCTGGGCGTGGCGTGGGGACGGAAGATGGAGGGTTGCCTAGGCAGAGCAGACCACCTGCTAGATGGTCGGCAACATCGGAATGATCGCAGATAACACCTGGATGCGATCTGCCCAAGACAGGATTACATGGCACTAAATGGAAGAGGCTTATACCCATAGCAGTGGTGAATACACGCTGAGAATGATGATGATGATTAATAATATACCTACCGTTTTTTCAGGCAACGTAAAAATATAAATAATATCAAACAAGGGCCCATAACTACAAATGCCTTACAGACTAACATACATAATTGATCTAATAAGAAAAAAACTCCTCAGAGTACATAATTATAATCACAACATAGCCATTGGCAAAGAAAAAGCTAGTGAAAAGACAAACTACAATTATTAATTATTAAGTACCTTTTTCACAAAATATTATCGACTTCAGAAAACAGAAAAAATTTAAAATGTGCAGGGGCTTTTGCAAATTGAAGAGTTTGATGATTTTCTTATGTATCCCATCATCACATCTTGATAAAAATTTTATTGGACCACCTCTTAGGTATTTATTTCTAACAAAAAAGAATAATTGAAATCGGACAACATGGTAAAGAATTATCGCTGAATATTCCGACGAAGTGACGACGTCCTTTTTGGAAGTTGTTGAATAATATCACACTAATATATATGTGTATAATAATGTGAAAGTTTGGATGTTTGTTTATTTATTTGTTTGTTTGTAACACAATCACGTAGTAACGGCTGAACCGATTTCGATGAAATTTGGTACGTAGATTATAATCTGGATTACCACATAAGCTATCATTTATCCCCTAAACCAGTTCCCATGGGATAAAAATCGGGTGTCAAGTCAAGTTGCAACTGCGATATTAGCTTTATTTTTAGGTTATCTACACTTTTAGTAGTGTAAAGCGTACGAAGTCGCAGGCAACTGCTAGTAATTCATATATTTTATTCAGAGAAACCAACGGCGATACAATTTGTATGGACTTAGAAGGTGGCTTAGAACGAAACGTAGGGCTAAGACAGGTTTCTACGTTTGAACATTGTAAGAAAAAATGTCGGGAACAAACAAAAACAGCCACAGCTGTTAGCCTAGTTTAGAGTTACAATCAAATAGTATTAGTGCGTTGTGCGCTGCACCTATAATGAAAGGAATTTAATGTGAACTACTGTGTTTTATGTTGTATGTTAAACCATTAAATAAAATGAATCGAAAGCAAATAACTAAAATTTAAAAAAAAAATGTTTTATTTGTTAACACCAACTTTTACAATTTTGGTTGAAACCCTGGCTCCTGAAATTGCGTGAGCTGTATATCAGAAGTCAGTTTCTTCCCACATTAAATGACAAAATAAAATATCGTAAGTGGTTCAACAGTTGCAATCATAGATAAGTCAATAGATGCAATAGTTACAGTGATAGATAAATAATCAATATAATATAATGAATGAATGAAATACTCTTTATTGCACACCAAACAAAAATACAGTAACAAATAGTAACAGTAATAAACAATAAATAACGGTACAATGGGCGGTCTTATCGCTAAAAGCGATCACTTCCAGACAACGTTTGAATGGACAGGATAAACAAAAATTAAAAGACGGCGGTGTAAGAGCATCTACCTTTAAGTATACATAAAACATACACACACAGAACCCATAAAATAATATATACCTATTGATTATGTATAATGTGTGTATAACTTAGATAAATAAATAAATATTGCTGGCCATTTCACACAGCGCTATCTAGCCCCAAACTAAGCAGAGCTTGTACTATGGGAACCAGATAACTGATACATACTTATAATATATAGAAAAACACCCAGACACGGAACAAATATCTGTAGATCATACAAACATTTGTTCCGTGGCGGGAATCGAACCCGCTACCTCCTGCGTCTCAGCCGGGTATACGCCCACTGCGCCACGGAGGTCGTCGAGATGTTAACTGGCATACAATATGTAAATATCTACTTGTTTATTCATTCGATTAAATTGAGTTTCTTACTGTCTACTTGTACTATACTATGTCTTTAAAACATACCTCTCATCAGTATTATTAGCAAAACACCACGAGAACGGCGGAATCATAACAGATTTCAAATCTGATAAATTCATTTAAATCTTCAACTGTATAAACACTGTATTGAAACTATACACGTGATTTATAAAACTGAAACTACCGAAAGCAAAATATTATTACAGAAATAACGAAACGTGTTCAATGTATCAACGTGGTGTTGGCACTGAAGCGATGAAATGTTTTGTAATCAAGTTAGGTGAGTAAAGGTGTGTTTATATTATACTGAATTAACGCGCAACAAAAATTGTATTTTTATGTATTTTGTAATTAATGACATTTCAGCTCATATCTACCAATGCCTCAAAATTTAATGCAAATTTCTAAAATTGAAGTAGCCTATGCCTTAATCCAAAATCGGTTCTGTTATTACGACGTGAAAGCGTAACAAACAAAAAAGTAAATAATCAAACTCACTTTACAAATTTATAACATTAGTATGATGTAAATATATAAATATGTGCTACTGCAGCAAATGGGTTTCAGCTCAGCATTATGCCTCGCTACCGATCGACAGCCCGAAGAACGCTTTTCAAGAAAATCAACAGATGTTTACATATAAACATTATAAATACATTATTAAGGTTTGCTGGAAGAAAATTCTTCTTGGGGTTAATAAGAGTTTTCTTCCAGCAAACCTTTGAAGATAGAGATAGATTATAGTGGGTACGTGCACAGAAATTGAAATAGGAAGAGAAAAAACTAAAAAAACTGAATTTAAGTCAGCTTATAGGTTAAATACACAAAACTTATTAATTCTAAGGCGGTACGAAGTTCGCGGGATCAGCATAAACATTATAAAGACACAACATATAAGTTATATACAGAATTTAGCTGTATCCTAGTATCGGTTCAGTTTATTAAAGTTGATAGTGACACTTTTAATCAAGAGATTAGACGCCATTAACCTGCAGATAATAGATTGATAAGAAAACAAGATAAGTTGCTGTGAACACAAAATAAATCAAATAGGTCCGATTTGAGGTCTAGCATTTTACACCGATCTAATGCCAAGAATGACCAAGAAAGTACCAGTGACACGACAAGAATAAAAACCAAAGTAAACCAAGGTGATGAAACAGCTGTGGCATTATAATGATGCTATGTTGATAGATGGCGGTGCAGCTGAGACAACACATGATAATCACTATGATTCCTATTCTTACTTTTAATACAGATTAATTTAATAATAATAGTAATTTGTGCCCTAAAGTTTCACTCACTATAGAGATTTTGAGGCCTGTGGCTCTCAAGAGAAGGCTCAATGTTGCTCAGCGTGATATGACTGTACAAGATCGAATCATAAATAAATAAATAAAAAAACATTTATTTCTGTCAAAGCAGGGATCCATAATGTTAGTTAGTAAACAATAATAATTCTTAACAATTATTAAAAATACGAGATTTGTGTGGTCATCACATAACTAGTGGGCGGACAAATAGTTCGAAGAAAGACGGCAGTTGGGGTAGAAAGGCTCTAGAGTAGAGATTGCGACTGCAAAAGTGCAGCGTAGGACACCCCCCCCCTCCCCCCACAATTTTTCTATTTTAAGTTACGGGAATTGGCCCCCTGAGTGCAAATCGTGACAATAAATTATAATTACCGATTAAAGTATTTATCGCGTTGCAACTTCTGTTGCAACATATTCGAAACGTCGTGATTGTGGTATCCTATGCTATAATTAGTGCGGATAAGCCGTAAATAAATCAGTTGGTTCGTTGACTCGGTCTTTCATTCGTCGAGCTCCCTAAATTAGTACTTAAATCCCACTGTGATAACAAATAAAAAGGTACATACGTAATAAATACCCGTTTTAATCATTAATTATGTACAGTGATCGCGATCGAAGATCGAAAGTTTGAAAAACAAATAAATTATAATTCGATTACTGTTTGCAACAACGCCTGCTAGTTTTTCGTATGGCGGATAATGATGTTATTGTAATGGTTGGTACGTACGGGTCGTGTTGGTTATGCAGCCGCGCGTGCAGCGTCTCCGCGGCGTGAGCTGGCGCGTGGTCACGCCGCGGCGGGGCGCACGCCGGACACTCCCAATCACACTCTGCGTAGCCTTGGAAACAACTGCAACATGAAAACATTATTATTCATTTCGATTTTTTGTCTACAGTATCATTACCATGGCCTTATTTTAGAAGAAAGATGATTTAAGGGAAGGCTCCTAAAATAGTGCAATTTTTCTCTGAACTTGCTGCATCGGGCATGTCACTCATCAACGTTAAACTTAAGTATGTTATGTAGAGTTTTTTTTACTACTAAGTCATTTTCCAAATAAAACACTTTTGTATTTTAATTCTCCCTAGAATTCGGCTCCCTGTGGACGTTTGTCCCAAGGAAACTAAGATGAATGGTTCGTGAAACGATTGAAATAAAAAAACTTCCAAATTGAAGATGGCTATAGACTCTCAGTCTCCTGGAACCCTGTCATTACTATGTGTGCGTGTCGTGATCGGTCGTCTCAGTGCGTAGATGCGGTTAGTGTAGTGTGTCGTAATATTAACGAGGACATTTCTAATTCTGAATACAAAGTGAGTGTAGTTGCTGCTGCAGCTGCCATCAATTCTCGACGGTAGCTCCGAGTACTCAGTCTGCCCGCAACCACGGCAACAGCAACACACTCGAAACGTGAGGATAACAAACAAAAAAGGTACATACACGATAAATATCCGTTTAAATCAGTAATTAAGTATAGTAATCGCGAAAGTTTGAAAAGTACTAAAACTGAGTTGAAATACAGGTAGTAAAAAGTGGGCATGGTTCACCCAAGGAAACAGGTGGACTATGAGCAAAGAGCGGAGCAAAGAGATGAGCAAGCCCATCTGGCGCGGATGAAAATCTTTGACCCATCTTGTAGTTGTGGAGATAAATTTGGTGATGTAAATCTCATTTTCTCTTCGTAACAATGATAATTTTCAATTTTACAAAGATCTTGTATCCCTCCATGATCCGCTTCCTTCAAATATTAAAATCCATCTCTCCTCCTTAAATTCATCCGTGTATCAATGTCTAGAATCGTTTATTTGTACAAATAATCAAATAATATAGAATAATATACATAAAATCACAAATTTGTAAATGTTAATTTTGTAAATATATTTCTCTTTTATGTAAGTATTCCTTTCCTATCTTGATCCTTTCCTAATTTTGAGTTTATTCTATTTCCCTAATTTTTTTATTTGCTATTAGCAAATGCATAAAACAGTGCGAAGAGAAATAAAAAATAGGAGCAGATAAAACTTACTCTTGATGGAAGGAATGCTGGCACAGGAAGTGGACGGTAGGCAGCTCGAGCTGGCGGTTGCAAGCCGCACAGCGCGAGCTCTGGAACGTGACCGGCGAGTTCTGGATTTTGTTAATGTGTTCCTTCTGCAGTGAGCTCTCGCTCTTGTACTTCTCCGAGAGCTCTTGTTCGCGAGTTATTACTTCATTCTCAGATTTTAACACGTCCATTAGGTATCTGCGAGAGAATTTAATCAGTATACACAACCTGTTTTGATATGTACGACATTAATTTAAAACACATATCCGGAATCGTATTAAATGATTTTAGAGGTGGGTTTAATACCGGCAGTAATCGATACATTTCCAATAAATAATTTTTACGTAATTCGGCAACGCCTTTGCGACGATGCCGCATAGTCAGTTTAATAGGTCCCTACTTACATGATACGAGGATGCACTGCCAATTATGCTACGTGCTCTTGTCACGTCAGGGTCGAAATTAGAGTCTATGTCACAATTGGCAGTGCATCCTCGTATCAAGAGAAAGGTTGCGGGTTCAAGTCCCGTCCGGCTTGAAAGTTATTGCGATGGTTTTAGAAATTTTAGAATTTTCCGTATGTGTTCGGATAACACTATAAAAATAAAATACTATTAGTTTGAATACTTAAGTAGGGAATATAGACTCACTTTCTAACGTCCCCGAGTGTGTAGGAAGGTGAGCTAGCGAGGCAATCGATCACTAGAATAGGTGATAGTAACTTTTCACTAGCTGGAACAAAAATATATGTTTTTATTTTTTTATTGAGCTTCCGCCAGCGGCTTCGCACGAGTTTTTTGTCAACAAAAAGTAGCTTGATAGTAATCAAGGTTATAATCTACGTACATACCAAATTTCATCGAAACCGGTTAAGCAGTTACGACGTGGTTGAGTAACAAACAAATAAACAAACATCCAAACATTCGCATTTATAATATTAGTGTGACAGTCAAGCACTTGACTACTACCTCACCTGATAGTAAGTGATGGTGTGATCGAGGAAGTACGCTTGTCTAGAAAGAACGTGTTCACTCTGGACTTGACCACTTTGAGATTATACTATAACGGTATTGTAGATTATTTTTAAGTATTTTTTAAATACTCAATCATTTATTATATTCCACAATGTAATAATAGGTGGTAATTAAATAAATAAATAAATATTGCTGGACATTTCACACAGCGGTATCTAGCCCCAAACTAAGCAGACCTTGTACTATGGGAACCAGATAACAGATAGAATAATTATATACATTTTTTTTTGTAAATACACACTTATAATATACTGCTCAAAACAAAATAAGGGCCACCACTTATTTTCCGATTATTTTTTTTTTGACAGGATTTTTTGCTCTGATTGTTTTAAATTTAATGAAACAATGTTTTTTTCTTATTAAATTTAATGAATCTTAATGCAATTAGACCAAAAATACTTAATCTTAGGTTGTTTTTGATTTTTATCACTTTTTATGGCTGTTTACACCTAACAATAACATTAAATTGTAGACTAAACGCACAGCTGAGTTGTTTAATTTTGAGGTGTTTAATAACGGGTATGTCCTCCCCTTTTTGAAACACATTCTTGTAGCCTCGATGGCATGCTCTCAATAAGATGGCGGATGTTTTCTTCTGGGATCTCCTCCCAGCACCTTTTCAACAATTCAATCAACAGTTGCTGGTTGTGCACATCCTCTTCAGCTGCCCGGACTCGGCGTTTTAATTGGTCCCAAAGGTGTTCAATTGGATTCAGGTCAGGGCTGTTCGCAGGCCATGCCAAAACCTGAATATTGGCTTCCTCCAGGACAGAGGTTGTCGATCGGGTTGTGTGCGGTCGTGCATTATCCTGCATCAGGATAAAACCGAACACCGCTCGGTGTGAAAATGGGATGACATATGGCCTGACAACCCGTTCAATGTAACTCTGAGATGTCACAGTGCCCTCATTCAGAAAAACAAGGTTAGTTTTACCTTGTAAGCTGGTCCCGCCCCAGACCATGACATTGGGACCACCATAACAGTCACGTTCGTGAATGCAAGAATCTGAAAATCTTTCTCCGCTTCTTCTCCACACTCGCATACGTCGATCGTCACTAGAAAACTTCACCTTACACTCATCCGTGAAACCACCTTACGCCATTTCTCCATGCCCCATTCAAGATAATAATAATAATAAATAATAATAAAATCTTTATTCATTTTTCATATTGCTGAGATTAACATTACGGATTAGTATCTACTTATAGGTAACACTTTATACATTGCCTGAACTAGGAGGACCTGTATCTCAGGCAAGATGTTGGCGTGCAAACCTTAATCGATTTGCACGATGAGTCCCGGTCAGTTTAGTGCGGGTAACAGGCCTTCGTGAACGTTGCTGGTCTTCGTGCAAACGATTCCTAATGGTCTGGTCGCTGACAAGGGTACCAGTAGTCCGGCGTAATCGGTTTTGTAATGCGCGCGCTGTCACAGTACGATCACGTCGCGCAGTAAATCGCACGTACCGGTCTTCCTGGGCGGTGGTAGCACGATTTCTTCCAGAGCCACGACGCCGGGATACACTCCCGGTCTCCTGATACCGGTTCCAAAGGTTTTGAATAGCCCTTCGCGAATACCCTAGCTGTAAAGCCACGGAACGTTGCGACTGACCAGCCTCTATCATCGTCACGGCTCTGGTAGCAGAAGCATTGTCCATATGACGTCGAATTCTTGTCATTTTACGGTTAAATGATCAAATTACACGTTAAACTTCCGAAAACAACCGTAGCGGTCAGTAGACTTGTGTTAAACTAATCTTAAATCAAATGACAAAATAAGCAAAACTCTACATACCCACTTCATAATATCTGAGACATCAACATACCGTCAACACCAATATCCCTAGGGATTCACTGTTATCGTTTACTCAACACTTGAGAACAGAGTGGCATTCATAAAAAATAATTCTCGCAACGAAGGTCAGAAAAAAATGCTCTCAAAACAAAAATACTCAGGTGGCCCTTATTTTGTTTTGAGTAGTATATATAAAGAAACAACCAGACCAGGGACAAATATCTATAAATCATGCAAACATTTGTTCCGCGGCGGGAATCGAACCCGCTACCCAGTATTCGCCCACTGCACCACGGAGGTTGTCATTATTATTAATTATTTATTAGGTAGGAACATTTTTTTCTATACTACTTGGAGATGGAACAAGCCTATGGCCCACCTGATGTTAAGTGGTAACCATCGGCTATGACAAAGTATTGCCTCGTAGGTCACGCACTTTAGAAACGTGCCCTGCGATGCAAGCTGTGCATCAACTTGAGACATACAGGTATAAAGCCTCAAGTGCCTGTAATTTCACTGCAACCATACCCTTCAAACCGAAACAGCAATGCTGCTTGGCGGTAGAAATAGGTATGGAGTCCATTACAACCAGTTTAGGTATAAATGCATAATAAATTGCGTTAGAGCTAATGTATACCCACTAAAACATGTACCAAATTAATAACACTTAAGTATGTTAGGTTGCGTTATCTCATAGTCAAGGTCTTATGTATATGTAAGTAAGGTGTATTATACCTATAGCATGCAGTAGTTCAGGCAGACAGTCAGACGGCGGTCGCCTCCACAGCACGTCGAGCCACAGCCGTGGACAAGCGGCGCCGCGCGCGCGACAAACGCCTAACGCTTTCTCTGCGCCTTCTATACCGCCTTCGCGCATGTGGACTGTCACTTGACTTCGCCAGCTGTAAAGGTAAATTCAGTTCGACCATTTTCTTTTTTTATACAACTTAGAGATGGAACAAGCGAACGATCCATGTTTTTACATTTGCTTTTCTATATAAAGAGGTAAAATTTGTTGTCTGTATTTAGGGGGTAATCTCTGCAACTAGTGAACCAATTATGAAAATTCTTTCACTGATAGAAAGCTACACTATCCTTGAGTGCTATAGACTATATTTTATTTTGATAAAATCTATGTGAACCCGGGGCGGGTGAAGTAGCATACCCACTAAAAGGGCCCCTATAAGTGCCGCCAATAAAAGGCAGCGTAAGGGGCAACGTTGGTGTGGACGGTTAAAGAGTTTTGAGAGACGTGCTACAGTTTCACTAAGCGCTACTCCCGGCTTTATGCCTTTAACACTTCAACTTATTATTATTATAATAGTACATTTGCTTACAGTTTATTCTCCTCGTACAGATAGAGTACGCCCGCCTTGAAGCCCAGCATCTGACAGATGATGAGCATATGGTCCTTGTCGTAGTTAGCCTCCGGATCGCGCAGGACCTTCAGGATCTTCTCAGAGTATTGCTTCTTTTCTTCGTCTTGTGATTTTACCCTGCAATAATACTTTATTTACCCCCGAAGTAGAAAGAGGGGTGTGTAAACGGGATGGTATTTTGACCACTTTGCGATAACCTATCGAATAAGAAATCTGTAGTGTGTAGAAAAAACAGTGTTTTCATGTGTAATTTTAGTGTTATTAAGTAAGTAGTATAGTATCTTAATGTATAACTTTGTAATCCCAATGGCATGTGTGAGTAGGCAATTTTTTTTTCTTGTTTCATTAAAGTCTCTGATCACCCATGTCAGAGGGAAAAGCCATCTAGTGCTATTACGAGATGGTGGTACGAGTAGGGGGAAAACCTATCGAACGTAGGTGAGCCATTTAGGACAGATGCAAGAAAACTCCCTTCATAATTTTGATCGGTGGGTAATGTCCAGTTTGAATTGCATAATGTTCAGGATGGTTGTTAAGTTTGAGACCTCAGTCTGTCTGTCTGTAGCGTCATAGCTCCTAAACGGATGGAGTGATTCGGACGCGTTGTTTTAATAGAAAGCTTGGTTAACTGGGCTGGTTCTTAGCTATGTCAGTTTTTGACTCCAAAAATAGGGGGCCGAGGGTGTTTTAAATTTTAAAATTTATACTTGTTTAGACAACCTGTTTTGTTAAGTACGACAATAATTTAAAACAAATCCGACATTGTGTTAACTGATTTTAGAGGTGGGTTTAATACCGGTAGCTTAAATATTTATCCAGTAATTCATACATTTCCAATAAACAATTTTTAACGTAAATCGGCAGCGCCTTAGCGACGATGCCGCTTAGTTTAACAGTTACCTAATTACACGATGAATGAATATGATTTGTTTACCTATTTTATGCAGGCTGGTTCATTGATATTTTAGGACTAGATATTAATTTGATAAAAACCTATTTTACAACAACACTAGTCATTAGCCCTACCCGTATTTTCATTTAATGTCGTACGTAAGGAAACACGTAGTATACCACTTCGGTGTCAATTTAACGATTAATTACGAACAAATTCTAGTCTCTCAGTGTTTCCTATTAAATGACCTTACCACACATGTATATAATGTTCAAGGAGCGCGTCGTAGACCAGCTTGGAGCAGTCCTGGCTGCTATTAGTCATGTGTTCGAGGAAGTCTATGAGGTGTTCGGAATGGCTCAGGAACATGTGTATGTAGTCGTCGGGCAGCGCTCGCTCGGGCTCCCTGAAGCCGCCGGCGAGGGCGCTCTCGTCCACCAGCGGC
Source organism: Philereme transversata (assembly GCA_963924445.1). Classification (NCBI taxonomy): domain Eukaryota; kingdom Metazoa; phylum Arthropoda; class Insecta; order Lepidoptera; family Geometridae; genus Philereme; species Philereme transversata. The sequence goes on along the minus strand of OZ004343.1, from coordinate 5,083,986 downwards.
TTGCTGCGGGGCTTGTAGTCTGTGCACAGCACTGGAAACGAATTCATAAATACTGTAGTGTATGTGCCCTACAATTTATTGATAAAAAAAACAAACTGAAAGCATTATTATAATTTCAAAATTACATATAACAGAAAAACCACCCATTATTTAAACAAATTGAAAAATAACAATGAAAAATGTTCGACCAGATGACAGAAATGATTTTTCGGCGAAGTTAGAAGCAGAAAGAGGTAGTTTTTTTTGACGGACCAACTCGGTGTTGGCCTCTCAGGGCGTTGCAGCTTAGCCGAGCTATGTACGAACCTTGGCTCGGGCCGTTGCTAGAATGGGGATAGGAGAGAAACACCGCGAACCGCTGTTTATACATTCTAGCGCCACGCGGCAAATTATGGTCTATAATAGACAATAGTTTTTAGGGTTATAGTTTCACCATGTCCATCTGTTCGTACGTCTGTCTGTTTGTCTGAACTGATTCTTTACAGCGGTTTTACTCGTAAACTATGAGGCCGGCTTGCACAACGATCCCTCAACGTAGTTAGCGACTAAACATGTTTAACTTTGACGTATGATTTGACAACTCCTTAAATCATATTTAGCTACTAAATACGTTTAAGCATCGTTGCGCTGCAAAGCTGAAATGAGGCATGATGATACGTTTTAGTGACGTCTAGTAAGTTATGAAATAAAAACTTAAACTTGTTTTTTAGGGCCTCTACATGGAAGTTTCAACGACACTCCATACGATGCGGTAGACGTGAGTAATAAAAACACATGTTATTATTTCTCACGTGTCCTATTTAACGATACATCGTGTGGGATATCGTACAATAGGTCTTTCAAAAACACTTCAAGGTTTCCTGAACACTTTTTTAATAATATAAACTGTTTACGAAATAAAAAGCGATAAAGTGCCAAGTTCTCGAGTGGAGACTTCACACTGCAAAACGCAGCGTAGGTCGGCCCCCACTAGATGGAAAGGCGACCTGATTGCTGGAACCGTTGGGTAAGATCAGTCGCTCTGTAAATCTATGGGGAAAGTCTATGTTCAGACGTGGATATATGATCACTCATATGATCACATTAATATTATAAATGTGAAAGTTTCGATGTTTGTTTATTTATTTATTTGTTACTCAATCACGTCGTAAAGGCTGAACCAATTTTGATGAAATTTGGTGTGTACGTAAGTTATAACCTGTACTAACAGATATGCCATTTTTATCCCATGGAATAAAAATGGGGTGTCAAGTTTCAACAGCGAGTTTAGCTTTATTTCTAGGTTGTCTACACATTTAGTAGTGTAACGCGTGCGAAGCCGTTGGCGGAAGCTAGTGAAGCTACTCACATTTCAAAAAGTTAGTACTGTCCTCTGGCTCATGCTGTATAAGCCTATGTCCATACTTCCTCATGAAGGTGTCCGCGTCTTCGAAGTCGAGCTCCACGATGTAGTCGAGCGCTCGCTTGAAGTCCTTCTTGTCCTCTATCATCATCTTCAGGTACCAGTCGTGCCGTCTGTGGTTGGCGGCTAGAGATAGCCCGTCGTCCACGCTCACTTGACGTACAACCTGCGAATACAATAATAATAATATAATAATATTTTCATGAAAGTTCTCTAGAAATAGTCAGATACGACAGACATAATTTAAAGCAAATATTGCTATTGTCTCCACAAAAACTTGCCTTTGTAGCTTAGATATAGAAAACAATTTGTGAGAAAAAATAAATAAATATATTACTAGTGGTTCGCCCCGAACTGAGATCTCGCATAAAAACTCAAGTCTCCCATAAAAAAAATGTTATTTGCAATTGTTGACTATCAAAAGTGCCACGAAATTTATAACCAACTAACTTGACCTAAAGTTTCATTCAAATTACAGGTAACTGGAGTTCATGTTGATTGGAACTCTTTTTTGGGGTACAAATTGCAGTTATTCTGGATTTCAGATATTTGCCTATAACTGTGTCACTTACGCTACACGCATACCAAATTTCAGCACTGTGGGATCACTGGTGTACCCAGTGAATTTCGTGAAATTTCAGTCTTTATTATGGCTAATAACTCAAAAACTACAAGGACTTTACTAAAAGTAAAAACAGAATCAAAATGAACAAATTAAGACTTTTCATTTGACGTCCTACTTGACTTAACCTTTGGTATGCGGAAGCGCTGATCAGTGCTTTCCTTGTTATATGCGCAAGCTCTGATCAGTGCTCAGGTGACCTGCGAAACTTTTAATTGATTTTGAAACAAAATGCCTTGAAATATGGTCTAAATTGTTTTATATACCCGTTCCTACTAAATTGAACGAGCCTATGGGAGCTTCACTCATTTGGTGAAGCCTATAGGAACGTTCTAACTGAAGGTTTGGTTAGAAGGAGTGAACAATGGCGATTTTTTGGAAGAGTTATGTGATTTTCATAATATTGTTTATGAGTGATATTTTGCTACAAATGTGATGTTTTTTATACCATTAGATAGCCTAGATATCAGACTAACTGTGTGTAAAAAGTTACATTCAAAATATGTCACAAAATATATTGAAAAAAACATTTTTCTACAACAGTTGCAGAAATAGACTTTTGGTTCGATTGTCTGAGGAAAATCAAAATGTTTTAGTAATAAAATCAAAAGTAATAAAATTAGTAAAGATACATTAGTTATCCAACTATCGAATAAAATCAATACTACTTATGTATACCAAACATTTTATTGTACAAAATCAATAAAATCCAATGTTGCCGCAGACGCGGTAACAGATTCGCGGGCCTTTGCCGCGTCTGAGAGGTTAATAGCTTTATTTTCATTTTTTTACCCCTCTTGAACCCTGGTGACTCAACAACTCCCCAACATTTTTAACTCATTAAGTCTCACCAAAATTGTGTCATAACTACCTACCTATGTATCAAATTTCACGATGATCGGATCAACTCTTCGAAAGTTAACCTCGGACAAACATACATACATACAACGCCGATTTGCCCAAGTTGATTTGGAGATCTCGCTTCGTTCGATCAATTATTATTATTAATTATTTTTATGTGTTAAGTGAGCTATGGGCAAGGACAGTTTTTTCGATTTATTCAATTACCAACTTTGAAGATCAGTACATTGACGAGAGATGTCTCTACATCTCTAAATTGCTTTGTTTTAGAAGCTTTCTTTTATTTAATTTGTTGATTTATCTATCTTATCATATGATAAAATTGCAGGTATTTTAATATTATAATTGATAACAGAAAATGGTTTTATTTAAGGAAATAACTCAATATGCTTTCACATGTTTATCTTGCACACTGGTGTAGACAGATATTCAATATTCTATCTCAATCTTTTAATGGGAACAGAGTCTCTCAGTTTTCTTAGTACATATGGTTCTACTAGTCAAGAAATTTGTAATTTATATATTGAAAACCTTACCTTGATAGCTACATCCACATCAAAATCAATAGCTTTATCCGTAGAATTGATAAAGTCCTTCAACTTCCCCTGATGGTCATGTTGGTCGATCTTCACATAGCAAGTCAGTAATAATGTCGTGTGATCCTCAGTCGCGTATCCAGCCTTATGCAGCTCTTCCAGGTATTGGACTAGAGGCTCTAGATGCCTAGATTCTAGGTATTTACGGATCACGTATGATGTTTCAAGCCAGCCGATTGTTTTGACGTATTGGTCGATAGCGCCTTTTAGGTCACCCTGAAATAAATATTATTAAATGAATACGAGTCGTCGCGAGATATTGAGGAACATGGGAGATACCATGGGGTAGTGGGTTCGATTCCCGCTGTGGAACAAATATTTGCATGATCTACAGATATTTGTTCCAGGTCTGAATGTTTTTCTATATATTATAAGTATTTATATTTATAAAAAAAAAGTATATAAGCATTATATCAGTTATATCTGGTTCCCATAGTACAAGCTCTGCTTAGTTTGGGGGTAGATAACGCTGTGTGAAATGGCCAGTAATGTTTATTTATTTTATATTTATTTTATTTACCTTTGCCCAGCAGTAGGTAAGGTTAAAAAACAGCTTATGCATAACTGACGCATAAAGTAAAAATAAACATAAAACTACTTTTGATTGCTAAAAATAGTAAATGACCACCAAAATTTAAACTCCATTTTAATTGTACCCAAATCTATATCATCATAGCATTATATATAATTATATATATAAATATATATATAATGCTATCTAGCCTCAAAGCGAAGCTTGTATTATAGGAATCAGATAACGAAAGCTCAGAATCCAATACAAATAAAAAAACCAACTACCTCCGTGTCGCAGTGGGCGAATTGCCGACTAAAACGCAGAAGGTAATGGGTTCAATACCCGCAACAGAATACATGTTTGCATGGACTACAGATATTTATCATCAAATTTTCATCAGTTTCCTTTTTTGTGCACTACCTTATACATCTTTATCTCACAATATACAAAGGTTATCTGGAAGAGAATGCTCTATATCATTAAGTTCGCCTTTGTACTAGTTATTTACAATCAATCAATTTATTCTACAAAAAAAACTGTATTTAAGTATTCCATCAGTTGTCTGTTCCATAGTTACAGGCTAGGCTTAGTTTGGGGCTAGATAGCGTTGTGTAAAATGTCCATAATTATTTATAACCGACTTCGAAAAATGGAGGAGGTTATCAATTCGTCGGAATCTTTTTTTTACGTATATTCCCCGATTACTCGAAGACGCCTGGACCGATTCGAGAAAATTTTTTTGTCTAAAAGGGTATACTTTCCATTGGCACCAAGTCAGGATCTGATGATGGGTTTTTTCCCCCTTCCCTTAATTTTTTTCTAATAATCGAAGTCTATTATATTTTGTTAAAAAGTTACTTGTCCATTTAAAATTACTAGCCACTTACCTTCCCATACAAATGATCACCATACTGCTTGTAAATCTCCGTCAGTCCTTCCTTATCATAATGCTGATTACTCGCTATCCTAATCGCAACATCATACAAATTCTTCTTAAAAAGTAGACTCAATTTCGATTGCAAATCCTTCTCCTCCAGATAAACCATCTCTTTGTTCTTCGTGAGAATATAAAACGACCCCCATTCCGTCAAAATCGCATCAATTTCATCAAAGGTTTTCGAGTAGACGATAAACTTGTTGTATATATCTAGGATGGTGATGTGGTGGGATTTAGGGGCGGTCGTGCTGGTGGACGCTGCGTTTTTAGGGGGGGTCTCGTTGGTGGTGATCACGAGGTAGGTGCGAAACCAGTTGAGGCGGACTTTTTCGCCTTCGAGGGCGTAGCAGGGACCTCGACCTTCCGCAGTGTAGCAGAAGATTGCCTGAAAAAAAACCACATAGACCCATCAGCATCATATCAGAAGATCACATCACCACAGGACGTCCACTGCTGAACATAGGCCTCCCCTATAAATTTCCAGAGCGACCCAATGACTCCCAGCAACTTTTAACAGGTCGTTTTTCCATCTAGTGCGGTGCTATTGGATCCGTACTAATATTATAAATTCAAAAGTAACTCTGTCTCGCTGTCTGCTGTTTACGTTTTGAAGGCTGAAACGATTTTGATGAAATTTGAAATAGATTTTTTTTAATACTTCTAAGGTAGCTTACAAGCATACGGCCCACCTGATGGTAAGCGGTTACCGTCCTATGGACGTTTGTAACATCAAAGGTAACACGCGCGTTGCCGACCCTCTAGATAGATTGTGACTTGAATTGAGACATGGGCTACTTTTTACCCGACTGCGCAAGAGGGTAATGTTTATTCCTAAAAACGTAACAAACAGACAGACAGAGCGACAGCGTTACTTTCGAGTTTATAATAATAGCACGGATTCTGCTAAGTTCTACCAAGATTAGTAAAGGTTTTAAATGATAGTACTCACGTCATTGTTAGCCACAGTGAGGCGTTGCTTGTCTGTGAGTGCGGAGCAGCCGGCGGCCGCGCCCATCGCGTCCAGCGTCACGCATCGCTCGGAATTGAGCCAGACCACGGTCACGCATGCGCGGGACACTACGAACAACTTGTCCGCATCCCTGTTGTCAAAAAACATATTTAATTATTATAGTGTATCCCGCAGCGATGCAAAATATGTAAACACTAGCTTTCGCCCGCGGCTTCGCACGCGTGATTTGTCAGTAAAAAATAGCCTATGTGTTAATCCAAGTTATAATCTACGTACATACTAAATTTCATCGAAATCAGTTTAGCCATTACGACGTGAAAGAGTAACAAACATCCACACATACATCCATACAAACTTTCGCGTTTATAATATTAGTGGGATTAAAGACTAGCTGACGCGGCCCCGGCTTTGCACACGTCGTTTGTTAATAAAAACATTACCCTAATGTTAATGGTTGGGTAAAAAAGTAGCCTATGTCTCAAGCCAGGTCATAATTTATCTATCTATCAAATTTAATCGATACAAAAGACATAGGTCCATAATTCAAACAGGCAATTCCCATACAAAAAAAACAACTTCTTTTTATTTTAAAACAAAAAAATATATATTTAAATCAGCCAAGCCATTTTTGATTTTTTGACTAACGAACAGCAATTGATTTTTATACATATAGATTTTTACCGACCTGAGACTCGAACTCGCGGAATTAGAAAAAAACATGATTTACTGTCGAATTTCGACAACTGCGCGGGTAACTAATTTTTTATAATATTTATAATTTTTGTTATTCCTGTACACTAGCTCTACCCTACAGTAAATTCTCACACATACAAACCACGTCCGGACAGGCCGCTGTGCATGTATAAGTGTATTATAGTTACTTGAAGAAGAGTCCGGTTATAGGACTGGTGCCGGTATCAGGTAGAGTCTTCATCTTGCCGCTGCGCTGTCGCGCGATGTCGCCGCGAAAGATCGACACCGAACCGTCTTGGAAACCAACCGCTAGCAGATTCTGTACATAAAGTAAACAACATATTTGAACGTTTGGATATAATATTTTACAAACTTTATATATTCTTCTTAATTAGACTCTCAGCGTCCTCGAACCCGGTAATTACTAGAGGTGCATTCCGAAACACGGCATAATCGCTGCTAGCGTTTACGTAGCTATTTTGCGTACCGATTCAGTTATCGCGCTAATGACAGTTCATTGCTGTCAAAGATTCAGAATGCTCATGGGCGCGCTCGCAGTCGTTTTCCTATATAATTTATAATTTCATAAGAACAATAAAAACCAACCACCCACAGAACACTTACTCACAAGAAACCAACCAACCAGCTGTCACGTCACTTTTGACATCAAGGCTCACGGTGATTTCGGTTTGGAGAAGTTTGTTAGCGCAAAATGGTGGATGTAATGACGTCATCTATGACGATTCACGGGCCATCGTTGTCGCGCTCACGGTGACTCGGAACGCTAGTTTACCGCGATGATATCGATTTTAGCGTGATTCGGAATGCGCCCTGTGTGTGTATGCGTCGTGATCGCTCATCTCAGTGCGTAGATACAGTTAGTGTAGTGTGTCGTAATATGAACGAGGACATTTCTAACTGTGAAGAGCAATTGAGAGCAGTTGCTGCAGCTGCCATCACTTCTCGACGGTAGCTCCGAGTACTCAGTCTGCCCGCGACCACGGCAACAGCAATACACTCGAAACGTCGGGATAAACAATTAAAAAATTTATATACGCGATAAATACCCGTTTAAATCAGTAGTTGTGTGGAAATAAGTTGTGGTCACAACTAAATACAAAATTTGTTTATTTGCAATAAAATTACATCGTGCACAATATTTTATGTTTTTTTGATGTTAACATCTTTCCCCTCGGTTTGTGGGAGTGATTTTGGCAAAAGGGACTGAAATGTGTATCAGGAAACCGGGGAAGCGCGCGCTATTTGATTTGACTAATGAGCGCGCGCAGCATTCACATGATACACATCATATGCGACTACTGTAAAGCTCGTAGTTTTTTTTTTGTAATACAGTACTTAACCAACATTTTAAAGAAAAGATAAGTAGTAAGGTTTCAAGATTTAGTAGGTTTAAGGAAATAAGGTTCTGTCATAAAGATTGCATTTGATTTTAACATTAACATTATGTATGTGGGCTTACTTTTTAAAATAAAAATAAGGATTTGTCATGGAGATTGTATTTCATTTTAGATTATTAAAAACTAGCTGTTGCCCGCGAATTCGTACGCGTACACTACTAAATGTGTAGGTAACCTAGAAACAAAGCTAAACTCGCTGTTACGACCTGATTTACGGGATAAAAAGTAGCCTATGTGGTAATCCAGGTTATAATCTGATTGAGACATGATACAAATAAATATACAAACATCCAAACTTTCGCATTTATAATGTTAGTGTGATGCAATGAGCCTCTATTTCTAAATTTACTACGGCCGTAAATCGCATTTACGGAGCTATTATCGAGTTTAAAATGACAAATTTTCAATTTCTATGTGAAACACAGGTTATTGCAGATGTACATAAGTTAGGTGTTAGGTGCTCTGTGATCTGCACTAGGCATACAAATTTGAACAAAAGGTTAAGTTGAATCGGTTAGATCCTCTAAAATAGCGGTTGCATCCAGGGCTTACAATATAAACTAATAACCACTAAAAAAAAATTGTATAATAATTTTATAAACACGCTAACAGTGTTTATTTTTTTTTTTGTGGTGATATCCTAATTATCCTTCAAATCCTTAATTAAATCCTAGCTTATAAAAGTGTTTTTTTTAAAGCCTTTTGACATCCGTCATGTAACATTTGGTTAACGTGTTAATGCAGGTTATAATCTACGTGCATACTAAATTTCGTCGAATTCGGTTCAGCGGTTACGACGTGATTGAGTAACAAACAAATAAATATATAAACAAACATCCAAAATTTCGCATTTATAATATGAGTATGATAGTGTGATGTGATTACCCTAAGATATAAAAAATGTTAACGCATTTAAAACTAAAACTAATGTTTACGAAATAAAGTAATTATTTAACTAACGAACGACCTACCTGAATAAGTTAATTGAGTACCTACTTACCATAACTCGAACGAACTACAATATTTTATCTATGTCTACTGATTCACATGTAAGTAATAATTATTATCTTTTAAGAATAAATGATTATTAAACCTATTTATCACCTTATTATCATGTACAGCGAGGGCCGTGGCGGGCGTAGGGCGCATATGTGAAGGCACAGCGCGGGACTGCCGCGCGAGGGTTGGGTTGCCATGCCGGTCGCTGCGGGCCCAATCCCACACCTTTATCAAAGGATTTAACCCGGCTTCGTCATCCTGTAAATATAATGTGTTGCAATTAAAACTAATTATATTTAAGGAACGTGTCTAGACAAAAAAAATGTATCTATAAAATTTTCCTGTTTTATTATCAAAATCTCAAAAAAAAACGATAAAATGCTGCTCGACGAAGAATTAGCGTATTACGATGCCGCAGATTACTAAAAAGTTACTACGAGAGGTTCAACAACCCTTTCTAGTCAGTGACCCGACCCAGTCAATAGATCCAATCAGGCAACAGAGCGCGTACGGTGCGTACGGCAGAGCGGTAAGTACTTACATGTTAGGCACAAAAACTCAAATATACAGTTACTGGATTTAAAAATAAACTGTATTTATTATCTATGTATTATGTATTATCTATGGTCTCAAAAAAACTCCATCATTATTTGTGGTTTAAATTGCAACACCTTATATAGATAGTAATATAAAGCAGTAGAAAAAATATTATTCTATATTCGTTATTATATGATGAATTCGTGGTGCAGTGAGCCAGCTGAGACGAAGAACGTAGCGGGTTCAATTTCCACCGCAGAATAAATTTATGCATGATTTACAGTGTAGTAGTACAGTGATTTACATATTTGTCGTGGGTCTGGATTTTTTTCTATATATTATAAGAATATATTTAAAAAAAAAAACTTTATAAGTATTCTATCAGTTAACTGGTTCCAGGAACCATACTTATAATATATAGAGAAAAAACCAGATCTGGAACATATATCTGTAGATCATACTATCATTTGTTCCGTGGCGGGAATCGAACCCGAAACCTTCTCTGCCCTCTGCGCCATGGAGGTCAAATTATTTTCAATCATTACTCTTATCAATACCAGATTTTTAATAAGCTTTATCACAACTAACCCAATTAATTATAAAACATACTCACCCCAATAGTAACTAGATAAGGATCATGCGGTAACTGCTGTGCCAGCGATATGGTCATCTCGTATGCCTTGAATGAGGTGATCTCCCAGGACCGGGAGATCAAGTGTGCCCACCCAGTGACATCACACAAAACCACACGCCCATTTCCACTCGTGGCTACTGTCACATTTGTGTCCTGGAAAAGATTGGAACAAATTAGACCCTATTCTAAAACTAAACTGGTTGTATCTCAGATTCTTTCTTACAAACATGGCGGTTTGCAATGAAAGCTTGTTTTAGTTTAGGTATATATACGCCATAACATTTAAGAGTAAATTAACCCTTCAAGCATCACGCCAATTTTTGTATGGTTATGGTGCCTGACCAATTATGTACACAGCATCTGATCTACACAATGAAACAGAACTTAAGACCTTTTAGAGGTCACAAACTTAAGTTGTGCTCTTTGTGTCACGCGATGGCAAGGCCGAACATTCACGGGTAATCCCGGAGAAAATAAATTGGTTATTATTACATTTGCAGCCGTAGTACTCAATAATGTGAGAACAGAGGTCTCAAATTTCATACTTTAAAACAAAAATATTTCTATTCAAAGCTCCAGATTATTTTTGCCATCAGCCAGAAGGGTTATCCATTATTTAGCGGAGATTCTGTATAGAAGAGCAAAATTGTCTAAAAATTCCAAGACAATTTGGCAACTACTTTCCAAAGTTTTGCAGACACAAATATATGGAAGCTGACTTCTTATATAAAGATAAACAGTACTTCAGCATTATTTTAACAACATTTTGACTAGTAAAGTTAAGTCAAATACCCAGGGAAGCTCTCATTTTGTCCAAATATCTTATCTTTTCATGAATACAGTAGATAATAATTACAATAATGATATAGATGGACTTACTTGGAGACATTCTGCTATTTTCCCATTATCAGCATTCTTATGAATATCAAAGAATGTAAATTTTCGCCACTGAAACAAACAAACACAATTTTCTAGAAGGATTGCATTTTAACCATCAAGAATCACACCAATACATTTTTGTATCATTGTGAGGCCTGAGCAATTACCCTAGTTATCTAAGAAATAATCATACTCAAATATACTTAAGATATGCCAAAAAACGGAGGCCTTTACATACTTATATCAATTGAATATAACATAAACAGCAACTGGTATCAAGTTGCAGCAATAATTGAGTAGGGAAAAGAACCACTGCAGTGCCAGGATTTTCGATGGGATAAGCTTGTCCAGCATATATACCATCTTCTCAGACAATATTTGCATGCAAATTTACTAACAATTTTGTAAACAAGAAATCATAGTTAAGGAGTCAAAAATACTCAGAAATTGACTTGAAATAGCAGTAGGTATATAACTTACTAAGTAGAGTGTGGAAAACTATGTTGATTATTTGTTTATCTACTAAAGTAGGTAAAAAGTTCATGATATATGGTACGTAAGAAACCTTAAACCAAATGGGCATTCCAAATAAAAGAAAAGAGATAAATAATGGGCGTAATAAACACAGAAGTTATGAGTAATGCTTTATATTTAATGTAGTGAACATACCTCTAAAAAAGCCATCTTAAACAGAATTTAAATGCAATTCATTTTATTGAACCACTTTTATCAATTTAACTTTGTTTTTCTTTGGATTACTTTTTCAATTTTCATGCAATCAGCAACTCAACTCACTAATCATTTTGACAAACTATAAAAATATTACTCATTTGACATTGACATTGATTCTAACAGATATCGGACATTGACGCTTCTCTATAATTATGCTAAACATACGTAGTAATAAACAGTGGAACACAAAACTAATGTTGCCAGCGCACCGTAATAACCTCACCGAGAAGGATGGATGGAAGGAACCAAGTACAAAATAAAACTCGTCAAAGTATCTGCACAAAAAAAACTTTTATACAGTATCACCAAAGAGTTTGGTTGGCTACTCATCGATAGTATGTCAAAAATCATTTTGGAAAAGCTGGTTATTTAATTTGATGTAATTATTTTTTTTTTGGAAATTTACTTGTGTTTATAACATGCCTAAATACTACAGGTTCCGGGCTACACCAACACGGAAAACTAAGTGTGAGGAAAGGGACAGAGATGAAGAAGTGCAAAGGTGTGGTAACGTTTAGAAATGTAGGTACTAACTAAAACTAAAAAAGTATAATATGTATTGTATCTATTAACTGGTTTCTATATCTGGTAGCTTTGCTTAGTTTGGGGGTAGATAGAAGTACGTGAAATTTCCAGCATTATTTATTTATTTAGCAAGTCATTTTCAAGCTATTGAGTTGTACCCTGTTAATACCTACACTGGATTAGACTTTATTCATCTAGCTACTCTCTCGCGATAAGTAACCAACAGGCCATGATTTTGAATTTGAAAACTAGTCTATTGACCACTACCTACATAGAGATCTTTTTTTTATTTACCAGGACAGTAGCGCCAGATTTTTGTACTACCGATTGGAATTGGTTGGATTTGACAATAGCGTCCACTCCTGCTGCACCTTCCTGGTATTTGCGGCGAACGTCCTGGCGCACGTCATTGCTTCCGAGACAAGTGGCTGCAGAGCTTGGGACATGGTTACAGTTGAACAACCGTTGTAATATGCGATTCTAGTTTCCTCTTTTTGATATTTTCCGAGAGTTCCCGCATGTAGGTACTGATACCTGATACTGATAGCGCCATGTTTAGCTGTGAGTTTCGTTTAACTGTGGGCCAATTTCCGCGCATTTTTGTTTTGCTTTCGGAGTTTTCAGGCATTCGGTTTCTGTGTTAAAAAGTGGGTCAATGTATTTTATTTGAATGTTCAGTGTGTTTTTAAAGATGGACATTTATTATAATAAATAACAAAAACATGTTCATCTGTTTTGATTGAGTCATGGCATGCCGAAGTAGGTACTTACGGACATTAACTAAAAATAAAGTATGTAGGTAAATAGCAAATACTTAATACCCACAAACACATCTGTTTTAGTGAATATATTGAGGGCTTTTAACTATAGATTTTGAAATAAAAAAAAACATTATATTATATAAAGCTCGATTACCACTGACTGACTGACTGACTGACTCATTGACATGTTTGTTCTCCCAGATGCCACCTCGTAGGGTGAAAATGTTTGGTGGGATCGTATAGAGGGAGTTCCGATGAGTTGGGAATAAATCCTAAAGTACCCCTTTTGTCCCCCATTCGCTCCCATCGACCTCGTATCTCGGAAAGTATAGGTCTTAGAGCGTTGGTGCAAAAACTAATGTTGCAGAGGACATTTTTTTATATCCGGTTCCATGAAAAAAAAATTGTCTTTCATACAAAAAAAAAATTGTCCCATACAAAATATTTCTGTATGAATACCGTAAACCGTATGTTTCGTTTGCCGTAATTTTCATACTGTTTTTGTAGGGAGCCCATGGCTTGTGTGTACTATAAAATTACTGTAAATTTGCTTGATTCTATATAATGTTGGTGGAGGGGCATGAGACAACTTTCATAGTTTTTGCAAAGGTCATCATCATCATTTTAGAACATCCAATTTTTTTTTTTTTTTTAGTATGCAACGTTCATCATGTTTATTTTGGAACATCAATTTTTTTTTAATTATGCCTCATCCACAATGATCACTTTGGAACGTCAATTTTTTTTTTTTATTATGCAACATCCACTGTTATCATTTTGGTACATCATTTTTTTTAATTATGCCTCATCCACAATGATCACTTTGGAACGTCAATTTTTTTTTTATAATGCATCATCCACTGTGATCATTTTTGAACATCATTTTTTTTTTCAATTATGCCTCATCCACTATGATCACTTTGGAACGTCAATTTTTTTTTTTTATTATGCAACATCCACTGTGATATTTTGGTACATCATTTTTTTTAATTATGCCTCATCCACAATGATCACTTTGGAACGTCAATTCTTTTTTTTTTTATTATGCAAAATACTTTGTGATCATTTTGGAAAATCAATTTTTTTTAATTATGCCTCATCCACAATGATCACTTTGGAACGTCAATTTTTTTTTTATTATGCAAAATACTTTGTGATCATTTTGGAAAATCAATTTTTTTTAAATTATGCCTCATCCACAATGATCATTTTGGAACGTCAATTTTTTTTTTTTTTTTATTATGCAAAATCCACTGTGATCATTTTGGAACATCAATTTTTTTTAATTATGCCTCATCCACAATGATCACTTTTGGAACGTAAATTTTTTTTTATTATGCAAAATCCTTTGTGATCATTTTGGAAAATCAATTTTTTTTTAATTATGCCTCATCCACAATGATCATTTTGGAACGTCCATTTTTTTTTATGCAAAATCCTTTGTGATCATTTTGGAAAATCAATTTTTTTTTAATTATGCCTCATCCACAATGATCATTTTGGAACGTCAATTTTTTTTTTTTTTATTATGCAAAATCCACTGTGATCATTTTGGAACATCAATTTTTTTTAATTATGCCTCATCTACAATGATCACTTTTGGAACGTCATTTTTTTTTATTATGCAAAATCCTTTGTGATCATTTTGGAAAATCATTTTTTTTAAATTATGCCTCATCCACAATGATAATTTTGGAACGTCAATTTCTTTTTTTTTATTATGCAACATCCACTGTGATAATTTTGGAACATCAATTTTTTTTAATTATGCCTCATCCGCAATGATCATTTTGGAACGTCAATTTTTTTTTAAATTATGCCTCATCCACAATGATCACTTTTGGAACGTCAATTTTTTTTTTATTATGCAACATCCACTGTGATCATTTTGGAACATCAATTTTTTTTATTTATGCCTCATCCACTATGATCATTTTGGAACGTCAATTTTTTTTTTTATTATGTGACATCCACTATTCGAATATTCTCTTTGATTGCTTGTTACACTTCGTCATCCTCTTTTATTGTTTCTTCCGCCTCCACATCTTCTATTTTTGCATGTTCCACTTCGTTATCCTTTTAAAATGCTTCTTCAACTTCATATCCTCTTTAATTGCTTCAGTTACTTCATTATGCGCTCTACAAAATTGTGGTGTTTCATACAAAACTTCAATCGCTCACATCTTCTAAACGGGAAGAGATAGCCCTAGCAAACTTGTACAAAATATTGGTATAAATTTTTGGTGGAACTGTTTTTTTATTGTCATCCTTGACATCCTTTTTGAATGCTTCTCTCACTTCGTCATCTTCTTTGAATGCTTCTACCACCTTGGTATCCTCTTTGATTGCTTACTCAACTTCAATTTCCTCTTTGATTGTTTCTGCCACTTCGATATCCTATTTGATTGCTTCTTCCACTTCAACATTCTCTTTGATAGTTTCTTCCACTTCGATATCCAATCAACAAATTTATGATTTTTCTTACAAAACTTTAATCGCTCGTATCTTCTAAACGGGAAGAGATAGCACTAGCAAACTTTGACAAAATATTAGTACAAATTTTTGATCATTATCATTTTACAACATACATTTATATTATGCAACGTCAATCCTGATCATTTTGGAACGGCCAGATTTTTTTTATGCAACGTTCATCATGATCTTTTTTGCAACGTTCAATTTTTTTTATACAACTATTATCATGATCATTTTGGAACATCCAATTTTTTTCTCTTTGATTGCTTGTTCCACTTCGATATCCTCTTTGATTGCTTCTTCCACATTGATATCCTATTTTATTGCTTCTTTAACTTTGATATCCTCTACGATTGCTTGTTCCACTTCGATATCCTCTTTTATTCCTTCTTCATCTTCAATATCCATTGGATTGCTTCTTCATCTTTGATATCCTCTTTGATGGCATTTTCACTTCGGTATCCTCTGTAAGGGCTCCTTCCTCTTTGATTTCCGTTTGATTGCTTCTTGCACTGCAATATTTTCTTTGATTGCGTCTTCATATTCGATATCGTTTTTGATTGCATTTTTACTTCGATATCCTGTGATGGCTTCTTCCACTTTGATATCCTCTTTGATTGCTTCTTCCACTTCGATATCCGCTTTGATTGCTTGTTCCATTTTGATATCGTCTTTGACTATTTCTTTCACTTCGATATCGACTTTGATTGCTTTTTTCACTTCGTCATCCTCTTTGAATACTTCTACCAACTCGGTATCCTCTTTGATTCCTTAGTCAACTTCAATTTCCTCTTTGATTGTTTTTGCTACTTCGATATCCTATTTGATTGCTTCTCCCACTTCAATATCCTCTTTGTTTACTCCTTCCACTTCGATATCATCTTCGATTTCCTTTTGATTGCTTCTTGCACTGCATTATTCTCTTTGATTGCGTCTTCATCTTCGATATCGTCTTTGATAGCATTTTCACTTCGATATCCTCTGTGATGGCTTCTTCCACTTCGATACCCTCTTTGATTGCTTCTTCCACTTCGATATCCTCTTTGATTGTTTCTTCCGCCTCGACATCTTCTATTTTTGCATGTTCCACTTCGTTATCCCTTTAAAATGCTTCTTCTACTTTCATATCCTCTTTAATTGCTTCAGTTACTTCATTATGCTCTCTACAAAATTGTGGTCTTTCATACAAAACTTCAATCGCTCGTATCTTCTAAACGGGAAGAGATAGCCCTAGCAAACTTGTACAAAATATTGGTATAAATTTTTGGTGCAACTGTTTTTTTATTGTCATCCTTGACATCCTTTTTGAATGCTTCTCTCACTTCGTCATCTTCTTTGAATGTTTTTTCCACTTAAACATCATCTTTGCCTGCTTCTTTAACTTCGATATCCTTTTTGATTGCTTCTCCCACTTCGATATCGTCTTTGACTGCTTCTTCCATTTCGATATCGTCTTTGATTGCTTTTTTCACTTCGTCATCTTCTTTGAATGCTTCTACCACCTCGGTATCCTCTTTGATTGCTTACTCAACTTCAATTTCCTCTTTGATTGTTTCTCCCTCTTCGATATCGTCTTTGACTGCTTCTTCCATTTCGATATCGTCTTTGATTGCTTTTTTCACTTCGTCATCTTCTTTGAATGCTTCTACCGCCTCGGTATCCTCTTTGATTGCTTACTCAACTTCAATTTCCTCTTTTATTGTTTCTGCCACTTCGATATCCTATTTGATTGCTTCTTCCACTTCAACATTCTCTTTGATAGTTTCTTCCACTTCGATATCCAATCAACAAATTTATGATTTTTCTTACAAAACTTTAATCGCTCGTATCTTCTAAACGGGAAGAGATAGCACTAGCAAACTTTGACAAAATATTAGTACAAATTTTTGATCATTATCATTATCATTTTGCAACATACATTTATATTATGCAACGTCAATCATGATCATTTTGGAACGTCCAGATTTTTTTTTATGCAACGTTCATCATGATCTTTTTGCAACGTTAAATTTTTTTTTATACAACCATTATCATGATCATTTTGGAACATCCAATTTTTTTCTCTTTGATTGCTTGTTCCACTTCGATATCCTCTTTGATTGCTTCTTCCACATTGGTATCCTCTTTGATTGCTTCTTTAACTTTGATATCCTCTACGATTGCTTGTTCCGCTTCGATATCCTCTTTTATTCCTTCTTCATCTTCAATATCCATTGGATTGCTTCTTCCACTTCGATATCGTCTTTGATTGCTTTTTTTACTTCGTCATCCTCTTAGAATGCTTCTACCACCTTGGTATCCTCTTTGATTTCTTCCTCAACTATAATTTCCTCTTTGATTGTTTCTGCTACTTCGATATCCTATTTGATTGCTTCTTTCACTTCAATATCCTCTTTGATTGCTTCTTCCACTTCGATATCATCTTTGATTGCTGCTTCCACTTGGAAATCCTCTTTGATTTGATTGCTTCTTCCATTTCGATATCGTCTTTGACTGCTTCTTACACATGGATATCCTCTTTGATGGCTTTTAACAGCTCGATATCCTCTTTAATTACTTCTACGACTAAAAGAAAAACACGCGAGCTGCGAGCAGCTCGCGCACAACGCAACCTCTAGTTTGTTTATATAATTGACGAAGTGAGAATGTTTTAGACAAATTTTGATATTCTGTCTGTGATAGATTTTGTAATAGATACACATATATGTATTTTGGCGGCATATATCATGTACGCTAATAGGAACATTTTTTTAAATAGATTCTACTGAATAGCCTGCTCGCAGAGGAAAACGAACTGCTTCTATTGATTAGAGGTATTCGTTAAAAAAAAAACAATTTAAATAAAAACAAACGATATACTTTTATTACAAACGATTTGACAATAAATTGAAAAATAATGCAATATCACTTTCATTAAGTAACTCATGATCTATTTCTATGACTTGTCTAGTTTTCCTACTTAATTAATTATGTAGGTATTGGGTATTTTAGCGTTGCTATCTAAGCTAAAAATTAACTAAATTAGAACCAAAGTCCAACCATTATGTTAGCGCAAAGGTAGAGATTCTTTGAGATTTTTGGCACAATGTTTAACATTGGGTTATTTTTTTTTAAACCAAATTAAGTTGGGGGTGCGCTGCGTTGTAATGGTAAACTGGTTGCGGACCTTACTCCCCATAATACTATAAATAAATGCAAGCGTGCCATTTCATTTTAAGTAAGTAGCGAATCGAATCTCTTCTAACCAAGTTTTATAATGTACCTTACCTTTGAGCTAACATTATGCTTTTGAGTAAATAATTCTAAAAAATATAATTTAGGTTGTTTCTAAATCTTTTTCTGACTTTACACAAACAGTACCTAGTATGTACGTTCTTTTCTTAAAAAAATGAGAATATTTGTTTTATTTGTGACCGTTCCCTACTTGTTATTTTTTATTAATGAACACATACAATAGTCTATAACATATAGTAGTAGGAGCTATACCAAATATTCTAGAACCTTCACTTGCGAATTTTCTGACGTTTAACAAAAAAATTGTCAATAAAGGTCCTCGAAAATATGCATACCTAAATGTATTGTGTTGAGTTTTCCAAAAATTGTGTCAAACTAAAGTGTGATAACTATAAAAACATTTAATTCATAAGTTGAAGGTAATTTTAAGAAACATAGAAAGCTTCACAAAAGTACACATAAATTAACTTAACCTTCTTTTTATACGTTAGGCCAACCTAAGGATAAGTCGTCGCCCATTTCATAACTAAACTTGTCTTTTGTGAGGGATCAAATCATCTTTATCATATCAGCCATAAAACGTCCACTGCTGAACATTGGCATCCCCCATAGATTTCCAGAGCGACCGATCTTGTGCCGCCTACACCCAACTGCTACCTGCAATCTCCACTCGAGAAACGTTCTGCCCTAACGACCGTCAGTTCTTCGAGCTATGCTCCCCGCCTACTGCCACTTCAGCTTACTAATCCTTTGTGCTATGTCAGTGACTTTGTTCGTCTACGAATCTCTTCATTTCTGATTCGATCTCGTAGAGAAAAAGCAAGCTTAACCCCCTCAATATCACGCTGAGCGACCTTGAGCCTTATGAGGCCCATAGTGAGACCACGTTTCTGTACCGTCATTGGTAACACACTGATTACGCAACTACCTGCAATCCTCATAGTGTCTTCTAAATACTGGAAGGGGGATTGCGTTATTTATTTTTGAAAAATTACATATTCGAAAATGAAGTCTCACAGAGGTATGTCGAAGGGAATAAGTATAGTCAGAATAAATTGTGCGCAGTCTCGTAAACATTATAGATGTTAGGCACATTTCTCCAAAATTCAATGTACTCTTGCTTCTGAATAGGTATAATGTATAGGTACTTGATCGTAGGTATAATCAGTATTGTTTGTAAAATTATTTGGTTTTGTCGGGGGCCGCAGTTTGACGACCACGGCTTTAGACACTGAGGTATTTTTTATGGATCTATTTATTTGGCAGAAATGGGCAATGACTTGACCTTCCCACACACAATTGTATCACATTGTATCCCTTAAAACTAATTCTAAGCCATAGACATGACAAAAGTAAAGGGTGATGTACCATTTCACAATATCACAATTAAATTTTTCGCCTTCGCTCCAATGGAATTATGTCAAATACTTGGTTATCCTTACTGGCTATTCTCAGGATATATCGAAGAGTATAAATCGATTACAATTTTATCGGCTAAAATTACATAAATTCTTCTAACTACAAAAGCAATTTACAAGTTTCAGTTACGGGTTTAAAACTTAACTAGGGTAAGTACGCATTTTTATTATATATAAAATCTACTTATATTATTTAGATTAAAAAGTATATCTGAGCACATATTTAAAAACAGTGCATTCAACTAGATTTTCTATGATTTTAATTGAGATTTTTTTGTATTTTACAGAGATTCTTAGATTATAGGAAAACGACGACAAACAATAATATTTAATTAAAAAATCAATAATAAAACATATATGTACTAGTTTGTTTGCTTACAATTTGTGACATAAATGCAAAGCGCATACTAAAAATAATAATTGGGGGTTAGGCCGATTTATTAGAACCTATGTCTGAGTTCATCATAATAATCTCATTAAATTAAATATAAATATTGGCATTACAATTTATGAATCATTACAGTAATTGCGCTCTTAGCGTATTTAATATTATCTATATTGTCATTCCGTAATATAAATGGCCGTAATATATTTACATTATCTACACCTGATTGTTAATAGGTATTACATTAAATCAAATTATAAAATTGACATACAATAGTAGAACCACTAATGGACTAGCGCTCTAATACATAAAAAGCGATTCACTTATAAAAAGGAATAATCAAAGACATGCTTACAAAAGTACAAACATAGAAAGCCTAAACAATTGAAAAATTAAACTTATTATCGAGTACAATGAAAATTAACACTGAGTTTGATTCCTGCTAGGCTAGCATGACCGCCCAAGAAAAGTTAATCTCCACGGAAGAATTGCGTAAAGTGACATTTTAACGTAAAAGGTAGAAACATTTATACGGTCTCGGGTAGATATGTTTCTACATTCTACAGCTGCTATGCAAGCCCGGCGGATACTAACTTTTCTCTTGCCCTATTAGAAAAATCTGAAATGAACAGTAGTTCAATCATCGAACTACTGGGAATCAATTAAAAACAGAGTACATTATGAATCTATACGAGTTAAAAATTCGACATTCGCAATAACGAATAGACTGAGAATCTACTTGGTAATATCAACAGAGTTGTAAAAAGGTTCAACATCAAAGCTTGGCTCTCGGGCTAGGCACGTAGCGGGCGTGGTTGAGCGCGATCACGCGGAAAATGACGCTTTAGCGTTCACACATGACACATTACACACATCACTTTAGCAGTTAGCGTAAAGCTGCGTACGCACAGTGCGAGCTAGCTCGCAGCGAGCCGCCGTCAGTCGGTTTTAGGTCGCGCGTCAAAGGGGACGCGCATGCCTGGGTGCGCTATGTTTGGATTGCAAAATGGATAGAAACGCGTATTCATTGAGTTTCATTAATGAAAATATTGTGAGATTGATTCAACTTTATGAATTTCACTGCGTTTTGTGGGATAGCACACTAATTAACTATCGAAAGAACGATTTACGCCAAGACGCATGGAAGGCAATTTCAAATGAATAAAAAATTTCAATAGTCTTATTAAAAAATGATGACAACTTTATTAGTATGGCGCTATGGATCGATTGACCTCGCGTTCAGGTTCGCGGCGATCTGTACTAGAGCTGTACGCGTATTCAATGTACGCGTGGACAGCGTATCTCGACTACGCGTAACACAGGAACGCACTATCCGTACGCAGCGCTACGTTTTGATGTTGCGCCTACCTACGCCATACCTCGCATCGCCTTATACAAAAGAGATCAACGACTTCTGGGTAACGATTTTTTTTCTTACATCTAAATGCCAACCTAAGTCTCCACTCAGCATTTGAGAATGTTTTTATAAAACTTATTGAGTCTTAATTATTGATTAAAACGGGTATTTATCGCGTATGTACCTTTTTTATTTGTTATCCCGACGTTTCGGCTATGTTGCAACAGGCGTGGTCACGGGTTGACAAAAAAGGAACATACGCGATAAATACCCGTTTTAATCAATAATTATGTACAGTGATCCCGAAAGTTTGAAAAATATTAATGAGTCTTCTTTCATGAGATTGAGAAGTTTGTAGTTCATCGAGCACTGTCCTGTATAAACTGTCTTTCAGTCGGTATAAATGGTTATTTTCAACGTACGCGTTAAAGTAAACCGGTTCAATGTGGTGTCCAGTAGGGGTCCATATGTTCTGCCACCATATGTCCATACCTCTGCTGTTTTTATTGTACACGTTTGTGCCTAGTGAAAACCAAGTTTGGCTCCCCACTGCATTAACAAAAAGCGTCCGCACACGGGCACTGCGCTACCTATCATCGCCAAACAGGAGTTTGGCGAAATACATCCATCAGCTGCGCTCGTCGATGTTCGTGAGAATGTGCGTATACAAGTGATATTGGACCACTTTGATTAACTCGTATTCGAGGGTAGATATTCCGTCCTTTTGGAATGTTTTGCTGGTATGCGACAGGAGTTGATACCTGAAATATAAATTGTTGGTTAGTTATTATAAAAATATCTCCTAAAATTTAGTTTTTGTTTTGTTAATGTACGTACGCCCCCCCCCCTCTATTATTGTAATATTACAAAAATCCTCCATTCAGGAAGTTTTCTGGAGAATTCTGGAAGAAATCACTTCTTAGCGATAAGACACCCATTGTACTCGTTGCTTTGTGATTTTTTTATTTTATGTTTATTTATTTTGTTGTGTACAATAAAGTTTTTTCGTTCATTCATTTATTCATTATAAGGTCGGATTCAGACAGCCTCTCTAACTGGTAACCCCCTTTATGTTAGTTGTGGGGGAACAGGGTTTACGGCCCACCTGATGGTAAGCGGTCACCGACGCCCATTGACACCGGCATGTTTAAAGATTGATATAAAAAGCTGTCGAAGGATGATTTCCAAAAAGTTGATTTAGTTAAATATAGATTTTATCTAAACACAAGACGTGTAATAAAATAAAAATGTAATTAAATTATTTTACATATTTAGACTAATAGTGGTTTTAAAAGTCCATTTATAATGTTAATCTATACAAATATTATAAAGAGGAAAGATTTGATTGTTTTTTTGTTTGCATTGAATAGGCTCCGAAACTACTGGACCAATTTAAAACAACCTTTCACCGTTCGGAAGCTGCACTATCCCCGGGTGGCATAGGCTACTTTTTACCTCACTGCGCAGAAGGAGGGTAATGTTTTTACTGAAAAACTACGCGTGCGAAGCTGCGGATTGGTCAGCTAGTAGGTATATAAACTTAAATATCTAGGTTAGTAACATTACATGTGTTTTTAATAGCTAATAAAAGCTTTAAAAAACTATTTTAATCTTTAACATGCAGGGTGTTACCAGTTAGCGAAGGTGTCTGTACCTACAAGGATAAACCCCACAGTAGCTATGTACCAAATATGAGAAACTTCCCGGGACAGTGAGAAAGGGTGTAATAACTGGATACCGTGATATTATTTCAAGGATGAAACTAACTTGCGAAAACGGGAATTAATAGTTTATCTATTTTCTCTGAATAATTATGTTTAAGGCCCATCATCATCATCCACAGCCTGAATACATCCACTGCTGGTTTTAGGGCTTGTAGAAAAAAAATATTAGTAAACAAATTAAATTATTGGTATACTAGCTTCCGCTAGCGGCTTCGCACGCATTGTTTGTCAACAAAAAGTAGCCTAAGTGTTAATCCAGGTTACAACCTACATACATACCAAATTTCATCGAAATCGGTTCAACCGTTATCACGTGATTGAGCCACAAACCAATAAACAAATATCCAAACTTTCACATTTATAATATTAGTGTGACAACTAATATAATTACATATTACCTTTTAGGATTGGGCACAGATTTCTTGTGTTCCAACATAGCATACCGCGCTACAGACATTTTATACCTTGCAACATGGTAGTTCATTTTTTTCAATCTGCAATAGGAAGAAATGCAGTAACCAAATTAAATAAATAACATTCGTACCAATGAGTTAATGCACAAAAAAATCAGGAAGTCTAGGAAAACATTCACCAACGCGAATGGAGATTGCGTACAAGAAATAAAATTGGTAATTGAAAACCAATTTATTTCACTGTGAGGCGCCTCCGCCGAGAATAAACAATATTTTTGTACACATGCATATTACGGACTTTGTTACAAGTGAAAAAGAAAACGAAATGAAATATGGTTTTGTCCTCACCTATAAAACAAGTCATCGTCCTCGCCTCCCCAACCCCAGTACTTATTGGAGAATCCGTTCACTTTATTGAACTGTTCCAAGGTCACCGCTGACACTCCTCCGAAGATATCTTCGTATGGTAACCTGGAATCATAAATTGAGCATGTTTTCCCTTTATTAACAGAGAACAGTATATGCAAAAAGGGGAAAAATGCCAGACTTGTAGGAGGAAAAGATATTTACTCGATTGCTCTCGATCGATCAAAGAAACTCTTAAACCTTTTTTAAAATTTCAGGGATCAAAGCCTACAGTCAACCAGATTAGAAGAGAGAATTCACAAAATGATCAAGGAAGATGAATTATTGGCAAAGCAATCCATAACATTGTTAGATGATGCTCAGAGACAACAAACCAATCATAATATTCATAACCCTAACAATAAGGATTTTGTTAACCGGTCTTCTTTGCAAATATGTACATACATTTACTCAAAATTCAAGATAAACAACCAATTACGACAAGAACTAGAGCCCTTGAGAGAGCTAAACTGAAAAGTTAGGTTTGATCTCATCAACTATTCCTCCGTTGGGTAAACGTGTTCTCTGGAGTGGAATCCACATCTAGGCAAGCGTCGTGTAAGACGCCCTCCGGCTAAATGAAGCGACTATTTGCACGCTGTAGCTGGCAGAGATTGGATGAGAAGAGCTGAAGCTCGGACTCAATAGCGCACCTTGGGAAAGACTTACGCTATCCGGTTGATGATGAAGTTTACCTACTATAATCAGGGTACAACTTACTTAAAACCGAATTTATCGATGCTAGCAGACATGTGCCGAGGCTGCCGCGGACATGAGTACATGTTTCGTGTGTCCAGAGGCAGTAGGTCGATGTCGTGGAACACGAAGCACTGCCACCCGTTCTCGAGTCGTTGACTTTCCACGAAGCCAACGTTCATGAGCTTGGCTCGGTTGAAGTCTTTGTTGCCTGGAATTATAAGAAAATTATTATTATCATCATCATATCAGCCACTCCTGCCACTTCCAGAGCGAACGATCTTGTGCGGCCTGCACCCAACGGCTCCAAGTAACTTTTATTTTTATCTATTGCATTTTCAGATCCCACTAATATTATAAATGCGAATATTTGGATGGATGTTTATTCATCTCTAACGCCAAAACTACTGAACCTATTTGGCTGAAATTTGGAGCATAGGCTGATGATGACCTGGAATAGGACATAGGCTACTTTTTATCCCACAAATCAGTTCCCGTGGGATGGAAATGAAGTGTGCGAAGCCGCGGGCGGCAGCTAGTTATGTTATAAGGTTGTAATTGTAATGCAAATAAAGTCATGTCGCTTGGTAGGTAGTTAAACGTAATTAATCAACAGGTTATTAATACCATTTAGGTGACAAGCATACGGCCAACCTGATTACCGTGACCTATGGACGTGTAGACAGGTGAAAAGTCTCATGTGCCTGTAATTTCACCGGGAGCCTTAATGCGTAAGTCGGTTTCTGTCGTTCGCCTGTCGTTCGAGTCAATCGGTTCCATTAACCCCTCAGTGCGTATCTCACGTGAGTATGGGACGGTCTGACCCGAGCAACAGACGGGCGACAGTGACCAGCTATGATTGTCACAGGTGGTCAAATTATTCATACCTTCTTGTTCAACGATGAAAATGCCGTATTCAATCTGCTGTTTCATCAAGAAGGGATGCATGTGGTTCAAGAAAACTGCTAGGTGCTGCTGTCGATCCCTGTATGGCACAATAATAGCGACTTTGTGTCTGGCTGTGCAGTTCGGAGGCGCATACCTCCCACCCCATTGAATTTCGGGGAATTTCTTCTCCACAAAGTCTAGTTCCAAGTCAGTCTTGTTTACCGGGACCGGACCTAGAATTGAAACAAAACATGTTTATAAAAATATTACAAATAATGTCGAACAAGACCCAGTATCAGATAAAATGACCATCAACATTGAAGGAACATAGGTAGTTCATGTCATAGGGAAATACTACTGGTCCAAATAATCAATTATCGTGGGTGAACAGCAATCAGCTGTAAGTGTCATAATGCATATTTCAATTACTTTTTCTATGGGTATGTTTTGCCTTCATTCTTTTGTCGGTATGTAGGTTATATATATACCTAGTCAGGTCATAAATTCTGTCACATGTTTAATATAAAATAATTGAAACAAGTTTATTCATTATGTAACCATTTATATACCCAAATGAACTTAACAAAACATAGATTCTTATGACACTAAAGTTTATTCAAAATGACCTCCGTGATTTTGAATACAGGCCTTCAATCTGCGCGGCCAGTCGTCTATCGCAGCACGAACGAGGTCCATGTCAATATCGGCGGCTGCCTTAATCAAGGATGTCTTTAGTGACTCCAAATTGGGATGAGGCTTTGAGCACGCCTTTTCCTCCAAGTGTTGCCATATCTTGTAATCTAACGGATTCTAATCTGGACTGGAGGAGGGCCAGTCTTCGTGCCGGATGAAGTCGATTTCACGCGCCGCCAGCCAGTCTTGTGTGCTCTTCGCTCTATGAGCTGGCGCCGAATCTTGTTGGAATACTCAGTGCCTGTTATTGAACATGGTATGAGAAACAGGTTCCACAAGGTTCGTCAGGACTGTATTTTGATACACAACTGCATTCGTTTTTACACCTTTCTCACAAAAATGTACCTCTGTTAAGCCCCAATAAGAAACTCCCAACCATACCATGAGCGAGGATGGAAAATGACCTCGTTGGACACGCGGAATACGGTTGCTCGCTTCTTCACTACTGTGTGCGTACACCTTATCATTTTGTTTGTTGTAGCTCTCTTCTACGGTAAAAATTTTCATCCGAAAAAAGAATTTCCCGAAAGCGCGGCATCTCTTCAGTCTCAGGTCCATTAGACGAGCATTCAAACGATGTCCTGTTTTTCTTCGATATGCCCGAAGCCCTAAGTCTTCATTTAACACCCTTTTCACCGTGGTTCTGCTTAACCCCATCTGAAGGGCCAACAGTTTCTGCTTACGTTTGGGATTTCTTTGAATTCGCGCCTTCACTGCTGGAGTCCTAACAGACCGAGGGCGACCACTTCTTGACCTGTCATCTACACTAGAGTCTTCATTGTATCGTTTGATGGTGCGATAAACGAATCTTTTGGTTATATTAAAATTTTTCAGTATGTAAAAAATTTGGATTGGTGCGTAACCGCAACGATGCAACGCAATAACTGCAACACGGTCTTCTTTAAGCGTCCACTCCATATTTAAAAATGAGTAAAATTCTAAAAAGTATACATTTTTATTTTCATTAACAATTCGAAATTCGAATTCTATAAACTTTTTTTGTGGCCAGCATTCTAAAAGAAAAGTTTTTACTGTGTGCCAATACTTATGACCTGACTAGGTATATAGTACGTGAAGAGTAAACGTTGTTTCACTTATTAAGCTTATTGCGCACACTAAGCTAAAAAGCGGTACGTGTGACGCTCGCGTGTGAGATTCGGCATAGTTTTTTATATGGAGAAGGAAAGCAATGCTAAAATAATATATATAAAATATATGAATTATGGTCAAATTTCGGCCACTGTGCAACTAGTCCAAATAATGAAGTCAGAAAATGTGAACCTACTGAAAAAAAGTATTCTTACCCAAATCCGGGGGCATTTTTGGACAAAGCGGCAACGGCGGCTCAGTCTTCCTCACAACTTCCTCTGTCGTCACTAGATTTTTTATTCCATTCATGAGTTTCGTTATAAACATTGAAGTCCCATTATAAGCTGGGGTCTCTTTGATCCCTGATTGGGCAGTTATATTTACTTGAACTTCTGGCATTTTCTCAGTTACGTTATGTGTTACGTTGAACTTATTTGTAAATAGTGTAGCGTTTTTAGCGTGCGAGTCTTTAGTATCGGGGTTGTCTTTTGTAAACGGTTGTTTAGGCCAAGTTAATTGTGATTTGTCACCGTATCTGTGGAGAAAAATAAGAGATTACTAAAAAAATAATTGTACTTCATTCTACAGGAGCAGCCTGTGCATGGGTAAATTATACTCAGAGATCGTACACAGCCCTCAGAGTCCAGTACAACAACGCGTTGAGGATGATGTTGGGGTTTCCCCGCTTCTGCAGTACTCCGGGAATATTCGCGGAGACGCGCGTCAATTGTTTCTATGCAACAATGCGCCTGCGCTGTGCACCCTTGTTGCTGCGGGTGCAGGCGAGTACCAACTTCCTTCTTACCTGAACCACTGCTGTAAACTCCATATGCCGCACAAGGCTTTCCAAAGAGCGTTGTGATTGAGACTGCCTGACTATACTTTCATCATCATCCTCATTATATCAGCTGAATATAGGCTTCCCCCATAGACTTACAGAGCGACCGATCTTGTGCGGGCTGTACCCAACGGCTCCCAGCAACCATTATCAGTTCTTCTTTCCATCTAGTGAAGGGCCGTCCTACGCTGCGCTTTCCAGTGCATGGTCTCCACTCGAGAACCTTTCAGCCCCAACGGCCGTTCTTCGAGCTCTGTACCCTGCCCACTTCCAAGCTTGCTAATCCTTCAGTCCAACAGTCCAAGTCCTGTCGTATAGTTCTTAGTTACCAAGCTGTAAGAATACCTACTAAGGAAACATACTAACCTGATAGTAGATTGCGTAGCGTTATAGATCGGAGTATAGAGATACGTCCTCAAAGGTGACGCCTCCAGTATCCCTCCGAACAGGTACTCCACAGCCGCTAGGGCCAGGACCAGGAGTAACAACAGGCGGAGCGCGCGAGTCGCCCGCCCGCCGCCGCCGCCGCTCGCGCCGCCCATCAACGCATATGGTGTAGACGCGCGTGCCTCGACCCCTGGAAGAGTACGAGTATACAAACTTTAAATACTCTGGGGACAGCGCCATCTATTACGCTACGCATATATTACGAACTAGTTTTTTTAATCTAAAATTAATAGCACTCATTAGTTTTTTTTATAAATTCACTTTCAGGAACTGTGATTTAGACCTATAAAAAAACTGTGTAGCAATGCCAGCGCCCTCCTCTTAAACATATATGTTTATATATATGTGTATTATACATATATGTAAACTATTACAGTGCCAACGTTTTCATTTGGTTTTTTATACATATAAATATATGCTGTATAATTCTACCCATGTTCTAGTAAATAAATTAAATATTTAATCTTTTGTATTGTTCCTGAGTTTGTTTATGATAAATAGTTTCGATTTGAGGTATTTCGTGTGCCCAGTCTGAAGTATGGTGGGACCGGAAGTGGCGATTTTTTCTTTTGCATTCCAGAGACATAATTACTGTCGCATCTAAAATTCGAAAAAAAAGTATGTATGTATCAGAGATAGGATTCGAACCCAGGCTTGCGAAGTGTCCTAAGAGGGTGCATGCACCTTCTTCTAAAGTTCTAAACTATAGAAATATACATGTAGATAGCAAGATAATATAGAATAGAATATATATACACACATCAAAAAAGTGTAAGCAACACATAACTTTTTTAGTATTATTTTTTTACTTCGTTTTAAACTTTCATGGAATATCAGACCTTCTTTAAATAGTCAACGTTTTTGATAAACAAATATATACTGGCAGTTTTTGTTCTGCGACGAACCTCGATTCGGTTTCAAACCTACTAGAAGAATGAGGGTATATCGTCGCCCAGGAAACGCTGAACGTCTAAGATGTGTCCAGGAAGTCCACCCATACAGCGTTTCGACAATAGTGGTATGGGCTGGAATAGCTAAAAACCGACAAATCGATCTCGTTTTTATAAATAGCAACCTGAATGCTGAAAATTGTGTGGAACATGTGCTAGCTCCCTATGTGCGTCCATTTTCACAAACATTGGGACCTGACATTACATTGATGCACGACAATGCCCGTCCGCACACAGCGAGACGGACTCAAAAATGGCTACAAGGTGAAAATATACGCGTTTTGCCATGGCCAGCTCAATCGGCTGACTTGAATCCCATTGAGCATGTGTGGGATATGCTCCAGAGAAGGGTTCTGAAAGATCTTGATGGGGTTTTATCAGAACACCAGCTAAAAAACCTACTCAAGTTCCACTGGGACCCATTGTCCCAGGAAGAAATCAATAACCTAATTGATTCCATGCAGAATCGTTGCCGACAAGTTTTAAACAACCGAGGAGGAAACACGCTGTAAGTATTAGATTTAATTTAAATGCCCAAAAGAAGGTTATAATTTAACTCAGAAGTCATATTTTTGTTTATTTTAACCATTATTATTTATCATAAAATTGCACATAGATTCACAGCAAAATTTTATTTGCAAATAAACATTTTTTTAAAGAAATTTATCGAGATTAATATACTAATACAATACAGAAATATCATTTAATTTGAAAAGAAAATAAATAATTTAAAATAAATCTATAAAATTAACAATATTCAAAATTTTTAGGTGTTGTTTAGATTTTTTTGATGTGTGTATTTGACAAACAAAAAAACACAGAACGGACAATAAACAAAATAAGGAAACTAAACAGGTAAAAAGAAACCACAAAGGAAATTATTACCTACAGTTATGTACTACATGGGTACTACCTACTCAACCAGTAGGTAGGTAAGGTACCTATTCAATTCATATTCAAATGACCGATTTCAATATTTATATTTCAATAGATTGAGGAACAGGGTTGAGATATAGGTTATTTTTATCGACTAGCCTTGCGTGCGCAGCCGCGTACAACATACAATAATAGCGAAATTAACTGCTAATCGATTGGTAATTTTATATATAACACATTTGCTCGTAAAGGGTTTCTTATTTCACCAATTTCAATATCGTAATGTATGTCATTACGTACTTATGCGTTATTGTAATGTAAAACGCACGAGTTTCTTTTTAATAAGGTAAAACGTACGGTTTATCAAGATGCTCCGTTTAAAACGAACGGTACTTTTTTAAATCTTAGCAAAGAGTTTATATGTCAGAAAAGTGGTCAACATTTTATGAATAAAATTCACTTTGGCAGATAAAATATAAAAAATAAACATTTGATTCTTTAATTATTATTATATTTATTATTTCATATATTTAAATAAATTACAAATCTGTAACAACAACAAATATGTTATAAAACGTTGTATGAATAAGTGCGCTTTGATAATTACAGCCTCTGCAATATCGCCTCGGCTGTAATTTTCAACTTACCGCACTTATATCATAATGTACTATTACACTTTTACTCCGGAGCGAACCACTAGTTAATTACAGGCAATCATTTGACTACTACCTGGTGGTAAGTAATGATGTGATTGAAGATTAAGCACGCTTGCCTAGAAGAATCACACTCAAGAGATTATCGGATTCGGTGAAACCAAACAATCTAAATTAAGCGATGGGAATAGTGATTTTTTTTCAATGAAAAGGTGTATACATACCCTGCTAGGGAAGATTACACAAAAAGTAATCGTAGACTCGTAGAGCAATAATTTACTAGCAAATAGGTATTATTCAGTGACTGAGCGTAACGAGCAACACATAATTCAAACACGTCGCTTATTTATCAGACTATAACCGGACGTTCACTGGAAGATAAACACATTGTACCTACACGGCTGTTATATTATATGAAGGAAGATAGATAGGATTATGGAATAAAGGTTGCAAAAAACTTCTTAGTAATGTATGTTCCTTTCCGAACGGCTCTCAAACTTGGGTTTTAATGAAAACACTAGACAAAAAATTCAAACAACACAACGCGTAATGGAAAGAAGCATACTGAATATCAAATTGAAAGACAAACAGAGAAACGAAACTATACGAAAGGTGTACGCGCCTACCAGACAAAAGGCGGACACAGAGTAATGGCATGGTCAGGACCAACAGAAAGAGAGCAAGAGGACGTCTGCTGGAACACTGGGCCGATGAAATAAAAAAAATCGCTGGACAAAGGTCAACTCGCCGAGAAGGTCAACTCAATACTCAATCGTTTATTGTATTCCACAATGTAATAATAGGTGGTAAATAACAGGTACATGAAGACGACGACCTCCGTGGTGCAGTGGGCGAATAGCCGGCTGAGACGCAGGAGGTTTTTGCATGATTTACAGATATTTGTTCCGAGTCTGATTGTTTCTCTATGTATTATAAGTATGTATTTACAAAAAAAAGTATATAAGTATTATATCAGTTATTTGGTTCCCATAGTACAAGCTCTGCTTAGTTTGGGGTTAGATAGCGCTGTGTGAAATGTCCAGCAATATTTTATTTTTTATGATCATTATGGACCCTGTTGGGCACAACAATATTATGGAGAAAGGAGGACGTCATTGTTCTTGTTAGGTTATATTTATTTTATAAAGAAAACATTCAAATCTAATGTCAAAGTAGGTAAGCATCTAAAATTTTTAATGTTTCATTAAATTTGTCCTTAAAATATTCGTCACTTGTATAGTAAGTTTTAGTAGTTAGTAAGTATTTTAATTGTTTTATAAATTTTATATTATTAGTCTCATTTTTCAACGCGTCAGGTAGTTTGTTAAATATTTTGATCGACATTTCGTAAGTGCTTGAAGAGTGCAGTTTGAGTCGGGAAGTAGGTATCATAAGCTTGTTTTTGTACCGCAATGAGTGTGTTGTATGCATTTCTTCCCGTGTTGTGTAGATTTCTACTTTTGTATTTCCTAGCAAATTTACATACTTCCATAATATGTATAATAACTATAATATAACAATATATAATATAACATAATATATCCTAGTTTGGGTACGTATGTTTTCCATCCTCAATTGTTATACTCGTACCTAGTAAACCATTGTAATTTTTTGTTTGTGAAATTTTGAAGTTTGTTGTTGAATAAATAATTTATTATATAACTTTTGAAACTATCATGGTTATTAACACTATTTGTACTAAAAACGGGATATTTACCATGATTTGTGAGTTATTGAGTGTCCCGATATTTCGATGCAGTTGCATGCGCCATGATCACGGGTAAACTGAAGTCTTTGCGAGTGGATAGTTATTGGCAGATATAACGATCTACCCTCTTTCTTAGTCTCGTGCTAGGAATGAATTCACTAATACTATCACTACTACCGGTTTCATTCTCGATCATAACTCAATTCCGACATACAACACTCACGGTATTTTATGTGCCTATTGTATTTGTATATCTGTTGTGTTTTTTTGTGTATCTTGTTAACCTAAAATAAGTTAATAATGAATGTAGGTAAGTATATTATAATTTGTATTTTTTTTTTCGTGTAGAAGTTTTAGATATAGCGTTTTAGATTAATTCTGTAAAGTTATATATTTAAGTGTAAATAAACGAACGAATTTAAACGAATTCACGGTATCAGGACGCGTAATTGACACTACACTTCTTCGGTTCTTACACATTCTCACCACAGAATTCAAGGCGATTGAAATTCTTGTGTTTGGTAATCTCAATTGCCTCTTGAACCAGTCTTGGGATGTAATGTCACTCAGTTGAGATTACTTGTAGCTCGATCCAGTGGTTTGAGCCTGAGTCCAGCAGATGTTCCGCTATGGCAGACTTTTGTCTGTCAACATTTTTTACCGCCTTGATATGTTCCTTCAGCCGACAAGCTATTGTGCGTTTGGTTTGACCAATATAAGAACTCCCACAGCTACAGTCTATTTTATACACTCCTGGTTTTTCTAGTGGAAAGTAATCTTTTGGTGAGCGCAGGTAGTGTGTAATTTTCTTTAAAGGAGTAAAGATGGTCTTCAGTAAAAATTTTTGTAGAATGTTTGCGATTTAATCTGTCACTCCTTTAATATATGATAGAAAAGCAGGTTTTCGTTCCACCCTGCAACTGTGGGGTTTAGGTCTTAGTCGAAATGGTAAGGACCGCAATTTATAACCATTCCTAACCAGAACATTACGGACATGTGCCAATTCGCCCTGAATGTGGTCCTCATCGCACAGGTCGAATGCACGATTGGTAAGTGATGTTACCACCGGATTAATTAATTAATAATTTATTGTTATGGTTATAAATACATGGAAGGGTAAGAAATTTGTGTTGTTGAAAATGGGGTTTGCAACTATCTGTTTGTTCTATGTTAGCTAATATTCGGATAAATTTCTTTTGGAGTGTAAATAGCGTCGATGCATTTGTACTGTTTCCCCATAAGATAACGGAATATGATAGGTAATTATAGGCGTACGCATAATAAATTGCACATGAACTTGTTAAATCAGTAATTTTCTTAATCTCGCGCAGGGCATACATAGGGAAAGTTTAGATTTAATTTTTTGGGTCTGCAAGTTTCAATTTAAGTTAGTGTCCATTACTAATCCTAGCAGTGTAAATTCATTAACGGTTTCTAATTTTTTATCTTTGAAGGTGTGATTAATAATTAGTGGAGTTTTCTGACCGCCATCGCTCGTGCGAAACACATCTTCTGCGCATGAGTGTGCTCTGTATGGCACCAATAATTTACAACAAGATACCAGCTGCCATACGAGCAATAAATAGTGTTGGCAAATTTGAGCATAAGCTCAATAATCTGCTATTAATAAAATCATACTAATCTATTGATGACTTCCTACAGGATAAAATGTGTGACTAGTTTTCTCATTTTTATTTTTAACTATGTAATTATAATTAAATAGTTAAATATATAATGAGATAATAAGGTGATATAATAGGGTGACTATCTGCTCCACCTAAAGAAAGCAGTAATGGATACATGCATTTTACCGACTCTCACGTATGGTTGCTAGACGAGGACCTAAACAAGACTAGTCAGTTGCCAGAAGGCTATGGAAAGAAGCCTTCTAAAAATAAGAAAAATACACAAAGTACTTAAGAAGCGAATTCATACGAAAGAAGACAAAAATAATCGATGTCCTAGACTACAGTCTAAGATTAAAATAGCGCTGGGCCGGCCATATAGCAAGATACAGCGACAAGCGATGGACAGCCGAAGCGACGAGATGGAAAGAACCTATCGGGAAAAGACGAAAAGGTCGACCTATAAAACGATGGAGCGACGACATCGTAGCTACAGTAGGGAAGGAATGGATAGAACGAGCTAAAGACAGGGCAAACTGTATCAAACCGGAGAAGGCCTATACCCAAACAGGGGTTCCTATCCAAGAGAACTTAGCATAGGAATGAAAATAGACAACGAAAAACAAATTTTATATATATTAAGTACATAAAAAAAAGGGAAATAAAAGACTTTATTATTATTTACACATATTTATTTTAAAACTCGTTTATATAATATTAATTAATTTTATTTAATTTTTTATTTTTATTATTATTATTCACACATATTTATTTTAAAATTCGTTTATAAAAAATACATTTTTCACTACAAAGTATCTTACAAAAAACAAACATTATAGTAAAAAATATATTTATAAAAACGGTAAACCACCGACCGCGAAGCAAGGCCCAAGCGATCGGTGGCTAGGGCTGCAGAGAGAGGAACCTCCTGACTATGCGTGCCGAGTCCAGGAGTACCGCCTTCTGTATCTGACCCTTGATCCAATTTCCTAGCGAGAGCCTCTTAAGGTATTGGTCGAGGCTCTTCGCTATCAGTCCGTTGACCGACACAACTATCGGAACGAAAATTGTTGATTCCACATCCCACATGGCGGTAATCTCATGAGCCAAGTCAAGGTACTTGCTTAGCTTGTCCTTCTCGGCCTTCACGAGATTAGCATCATGTGGGATAGTAATATCAACAAGTATCGCTCGGCGCTCTGACCGGTCTACCAGCACGATATCTGGCTTATTGGCAACAATAGTCCTGTCCGTGATGATATACCGGTCCCAATAGAGCGTGGCACGGCCGTTTTCCAGAACTGGCTCTGGCACATATTTATAATATGGCACCTCAGGTCCAACAAGGCCATACTGAAGAGCAAGCTGCTGATGGATAATTCTGGCAACTTGATTATGTCTATGCAAATACTCAGAGTTAGC
This sequence comes from Philereme transversata, assembly GCA_963924445.1. Classification (NCBI taxonomy): domain Eukaryota; kingdom Metazoa; phylum Arthropoda; class Insecta; order Lepidoptera; family Geometridae; genus Philereme; species Philereme transversata. Next base: position 5,047,610 of record OZ004343.1, on the reverse strand, counting down.
AAGGTGCGAACAACCCGAAAGCACATGTCTAAGGGACTCTCCGGGCTGGTGACAAGCTCTGCAGATGTCGACCGTCCCATCCTTCATAATATACTTTCGGTAATTGTTCGTCTTGATAACCTCATCCATAATTGCACAGACAAAACCTTCAGTTTCTCCGAAGAGATCACCGAAGCGTAACCAGATTACCGAGTCGAGCGGGTCTACATCTGGTCCTGTTAGGGCTTTGTAGAACCGCCCATGAAGCTCCTTACTCTTCCATATGGCCTCGCGATCCTGAGTGGTCAGCACCGATGGTTTATGCCAGTTCTCGTTTGCCAAAGAGAGCGGGGTAAAGTTTTTGTCAACTGCAACGACATCCCGATGCATCCCACACACATTATTAAGGAAATACTCCCTGAGATTGTACACCTCGCGGTTATGAAGGGTTTTGGCATTTAAAAAGCCCCGACCACCACATTTCCGCGGGATGTACATTCTCATTACCGAAGAGCGTGGGTGCCGCATACGATGGGTCGTGAGCTGTTTGCGAACTCTACAATCCAGGGCTTCTAATTCTGTCTGAGTCTATCTCAGTATGCCAAAGGTGTATATGAGTAGGGGCATAACCCAGCCGTTGAAGGCACGGACCTTGTTGCCACCTGACAAAAGACTGTTAAGAACTTTTGTCAAGCGGCAAAAGAAACGTTCCCGCACCGACTGTTTTATCTCCCTATCTATAATACCCAACGACTCCGACATACCGAGATATTTGTATGTCTCGACTTCAGAGAGAGATCTGAGAGATATCGTCTCGGAAAGCTGCACATTTGAAGAATTTACAACTCTCCCACGCCGTACTTGCATGACCGCGCACTTCTCAACACCGAATTCCATGCTGATGGCGTTGCTAAATACCTGTGTGATATTAAGCAATGTCTCCAACTCCGAACTCTTAGATGCAAAAAGCTTGAGGTCATCCATGTACAGCAGATGAGAAATGATTTCCCCCTCTCTCCGAAGTCGATGGCCTAGACCTGAATCCTTTAGCAAAGTACTAAGAGGATTCAGTGCCAGGCAAAACCACAAAGGACTCAGACTATCTCCCTGGAATATACCCCGCTCAATCCTTATGAGATCATGCGGAATAGAGGAATCCCATCTGCTACCTGGATGATGAAGAATTGTATTCCACTGTCTCATACACGATCCTAAAAAGAGTCTCAAAGTTGCATTTACTTATTATTATTATTATTATTTATATATTTTTAATTATTATTGTATAATGTGACATTTTATATAAGTTATGATTTGATTCTACTCTAGACTATTTTATGTATTATTGTTACTATGACTTCTGACATTTATCATAATTTTGACATTATTATTATTATTGTATCAATTGTACTCAAATATCGAAACCCTTTGACATTTATAAGTAATTATGTGGGTATTTGATTTACGGTTATTGTTTTAATTTATGTGACAAAATATAATGTTTGTACGCTAAAATGGCGAAACCCAGAATAGTGCTACATATTAAGCTCAACTATCTTTTGTACCTAGATTTACAGACAATAAACGAATTATAAACAAAGCTGGGGAGAAAAACCTAAAGACAGAGCAACTTGGAAAAATTTGGAGGAGGCCTATACCCGTGCTTTTACTAAGTCATCATTAAAATTACACAAACCACTTAAAATTGTATTAGTTAGTTAAGGAAATAAAGAGTCTATAATAATAATAATGTATGTTCCTATCACCTATTGAGTGGTTATTCATATATACACCTGGGGGGCAACCTCAATCTCTTACACTTACTATCCTGACGCAACAACCCCAAAGCGGGTCTTGGCCTCCGACACTAAAAGACGCCACTGGTCCCTATTCTGCGCCACTTCTTGCCAGTCTGACAGTTGGAGAGCACGAAGAGCTTTCTCCACCCATCCTTCCAGCGATATCTGGGTCGGCCGACTGGCATTCCTAGGTAGGCACGATTGGCAGCACGATCGTCCCCCATTCGCTCAACGTAACTGAGCCAGCGTAATCTATGAGATTTTATTTCGCCTATGATGAGCTCGGCCACCAGTTCCGCTACCTCCCGATTCTTCCTCACTCACAAAATGCCATCTTCTCGTCGCACCAGGCCTAGGATTTTTTTTAGCACCAATGCACTACCATTCTTATAGCAATATTAAAATAATATTACACTGACATTTCGTACCATGATCCTCAAACAATAAGCTTACTTCATTACTGTAAATGCGAAGCAGTTTTGTTGACGTCACATGAATCGTTAACTAAAACTTTTCACATTAGAGCTCAAAAAAGCGTAAAATTATCCTAAAAAGTAAATAAATCGTGTTTATTTTCGCAATGTTTTATACTAAACGTGGTATAATCACTAGAAAGCACTAAATATACAACATTATTAGGATAATAACAGTAATGTTTTTAGTAAAAAAAGTTTTGTGGTTCAAATCGAAGTAATGTTGCTACAAGCTTGAAACAAAACGCTCCTGAAACATGATGATTTTCTAAAAGATTGTGGTCGGCGCCCTGGGCCTCCCGATCAGCGAGGGCGTTACGTGCGATTTGTTCTCATCACTTTTTTATATACATATATTTTTGAGGTTTAGTTATTTCGAGAGTCCAGCTAACTTAAATAACTCTAGTATTCATATTATTATTTGGAGCCTGTACTGTCCCACTGCAGGGCAAAGGTCTCCCTTCCTTCCTTCCACTCCACTCTATCATGCGCGCGTGTGGTTCAGTCTTCCATATACGAGTCGAGTTCATCTTTCCATCGGCGTCGCGGTCTGCCGCGTGCTCGTTTTCTGTCTTTTGGGATCCACTCGATATTGAATTTTACCCATAACTCCTCCGACATGCGGCAGGCATGGCCGGCCCAGTCCCACTTTAACTTGCCTACTTGGTGCTCAAAGTCCGCGGTTTGTGTTTGGGAGCGTAGTTCACTGTTTCTAATGCGGTCTGTTAAATTGACTCCTAGGATACTGCGCTCCATGGCTCGCTGACAAACCCCTTTTTGTTGATTCGTCAAAGACCAGGGTTGAACGCTATAGGTACGGGAGAATGCACGCGTCCATGAGCTTACGTTGTAATATGTAATAGTTAATTTTCACATACCTCTAACGATGTTATTTGTAATGATGGAGCTCTGTGAAAGTGTCCCATACTTTTCATTGAAGACTTCTACTCCTGGCGGTAACGAAGGCATTCATCTTGCCCCTGAAACAAATAAAAAAGTAATATTAATATTTTTGATTTACACAATCCTGAAATTAATTAAATCTAGTCAAATTTAAATATGTTTCAATATTATTGGGATTTCGATTATAATAGATATGAGTACTGTTTTATTTGCATCAAGAACAAATATATTGAACAAAAACACATATCGAAAAGAAAAGTAGCTGTGGTTGCAAAAATTAGCCCTCCAATGCTGAGAAACCATTAGCTGGTTTTGGGAGCAGGTTAGTGTATTATACTTATAATTTGTTTTATTTTTTTGTCATTTGCAGTTTTTTGGGATGGACACAGGGTAGTGCAACGTAGGGCACATTTCTAAGGTGCGTGACCTACGAGGCAGTTCTCTGTTATAGGCGATGGTTACCACTTAACATTAGGTGGGCCTTAAGCTTGTTCCATCTACATGTAGCATAAAAAAACGTGTTTTGGAGTAGACCACGGCTAGACAACCGTACTGAAGAACGCTCCCGGCTAGATGGAGCGACGATTTGCGCGTTGCAGTGGATAGAGATTGGGTGAAAACAGCTGAAGATCGGGCTCAGGCGAGACCTACGTCTAGCGTCAGTCTGCTATAGTTTGATGATGATTATTTGAAGTTAGATTATTTGATTATAGAGGTAAGGTCAACTCTGGTATTAAAGTTTTTAGAGCAGCCGAAAACCTTCGACGTGGCATAAATAAAGTAGCAGTTGGGGGTTGATACAGAGACGGGAGAGATTGAGACTGCTTGACTTTAGTATTCCACATGTGTTCAGATTGCGAACGAGACCTAGACAGGAGACCGCGAAAGAAGTTAAGTATTGGTCCCTCGGTCACCGGTTTCCGGTCTTTGTCTCGATGCGAACCATGAGCTTAAAGGACACAGCTCATTAGAGCCACCCGGCATCCGACCCGCACCGCCTCGCCTCGTGCGGTTAATATTATTTGTATCTATTTGTATGGATATGCGCTCTCTACATCAACTCCGTACTCCACCGGATCGCCTGTGTCGTAAGCGAGTGGACTACTCGGTGACAACTAGCTGCTCGCATGCTTGCCTTGCGTTGCTGAGCATTGCGCAGCCCCGAGTGGACCGCATGCGGCCAGCGAGTGATTCACGCGAGGACAATGCGTCGGCGATACGCAGCTCCCCACCTACCCTTGATTCCCAACCTTTCTTTCTAACGTGTCGGACGTATCGTTTTCTGACACATGTAGACCTACTCGGAAATTCGTGGACCACGCGATGTCCACTCATTAACCACGCGGTGTCCACTCGTTGACCACGCGAGATCCACTGGTTGACCACGCGACGTTTACTTGTGACAACGCGGCGTCCTCCCGTGGACCACCTGTCGACAACGAGTGGACGCCGAACGACGAGGCTGGTCGGTGCCGGGTGGCTATAATGAGCTGTGACCTTTAATTCAGTGTATTGTATTTTCTATAGAACTATCAAAGCAATTGACTAAATATTCAGCACTGCCAAGAAAGTAAAGTAAAGTCCTATGCTCTAGAAACGCCCCTCGGTCATAGTGACCGCAATAACCGTTCCATATTAACGTTATCGTTTATAGCGGCAATAGTAATAAAGCCTTTTATATCTATTCGCTTTAATGGACCATTGTTTTTAAAAGCTGCAACAGACTATTCAATTACTTATTCATTCGTTGCAACGATTCGCTGTGTTAAGTAAACGTAGTTTTGTTTAAGTACAAATAAAACATGGGAACAAAGTAGAGTCATCTGTCTCCCGTTTCAGTTATAAACTGTATTAGATAAGTACAGAAGACAGCTTTTTCCTCAAAAAAATGCTCACACATAACATTAAAAGAAAAAAAGTGTGTGTGTACTTATGTACGCACGTTAGAAGTTATACTTCTTTGGCGTAACAACAAAAATAGCTAAAGATTTCATCCCGTATGCCACAACTCTTTGTTTGTAAAAGGAATGATAAATTAATAAATATAGCTAACTTCATCATGTCGCTTTTTAGCTGTCGGTGTGCGCACGCATGGTAAAAATTTTACACTCATAATTTTTTCCAAACGTGCCAAAAGAAGTACCTATAACTTCAAAAACAAATAAATGTAAGCATAATGGGCGGTCTTATCGCTTAACAAAGCATTTATGTTAACTATGTGTCTAACTAAAGTTGTGGGAACACTAATTATTAAAACCTATTGTTGGATTTTTTATTACATAAAGCAGTACTTTGCCTTTGTTTCCTGGTTTGGTCACGAAGGAACATGCAGTAAAATTGACGTTTCAAAGTGATCATTGTGATTTTAACGAATAAAACATTTTTGACTTTGAGTGTTTTATAAAATGGGCAATTAGGAATTGGTATTCCAAAAAATTATACTTATAAAAAAATGAATTTTGCCGCCCCTATTTTATCTTAAAAATTACCTGCTATGATTTCTCTACGGAGGGTTAGAGGACATTGCAGCGTAGACAGTATAAACATTTGAACTCTACACTAAAATTAAATTTTACTTAATTCTTCCATAGAGATGTGTATGGCGGCCACTCTACTAGGTCTGGTGACCAAGTAAACACCTAACAACTGTATAAAGCAAGGAGCAAAGTTACTTTCGAGGCTCATTTACTGCTGTAGCACACAGTACTACCTAGTTACTTTGCTTATGTTTTTCATCTCTGCTAAGTATTTAATAGTAAATTTTTTCTGTTTTTCTCTGTTTCAAAATGTAATTCTAATGTGTATTGTGAGCTAATGTAATGAATACATTGTCTGCCTCTTTGAAGAACTGTCAACAAAGACTTGAGTGAATAACTAATTCCAAATCGGAATTTTGAAGGCAGCAAATTCATATAAAATCAACGACCTTATCACTCACGTACATAATTTTACGTTCGATTTTTTTCAGATTTTGAGGGATAAAATTCAGATTCGATATTCCGAAACGGAATTCCGACTGTGTGACCGGCCTCTCACTGGGTGACTTTCAAGATAGAGAAATGGGGGGGCTGATTCTATACTAGGATTCCCTGTAATAAGGATATCAGGAACTACGTACCCTATTACAGTCTGACGAAGAGATAACTGTGCAGACTCGACAAATAAAAAATCAAAGTTGATCGGAAAAGTCGATGGTGCCTAAGTTCATTCAATGGCTAATAAAAAAGGGTATAAGTTAATAAAATACATTTACTCAAGTTGACTCATATAGAGGACACGTAAAATATCTTAAAAACGAATGGGGTTGGTGGAAGATGTCACTCGCAGCAGCGCCTTGTGGGCTTGTTTGCCAAAACATGATAATATTTTAATTAAATTGTAAAGTCCTGTTTACTGGTTATCTTCAAAAAGGGAGTTTTGTAAAATTTAAAGGGTCGCCAACGCGTGAGTACAAACTTTGGTGTTACAAACGTCCATAGGCAACCGCTTACCATCAGGTGGGTCGTATGCTTGTTTACCTTAGTGGTATAAAAAGAATTGTAAGAATAGCATCTCCAGCCTGTTCACTTCTATCTGCATCTAACTGTACCTACCACAGCACCTGGAACGAATATTTACAAAACATACAAACATAGAATATTAAAAGAAAAAATCGAGCCTTTTTTATGAATTCGCCAGAATCCCACAGAAACAGAAAAACGAGAATATACATTTTTATCGCCGACAACGATGTATTCAGAGGTCGTACAATGAACTGGGCAGAGGTACATACTTTTTGCTTTAGATAAGGAACCCTTTCCGGAACATCCACTCAAATATAAGCATTAAAAATATTTATTTGAAGGGGTCCGCAAATCCTGGCACAAAAGGGTCAAGCAATTTTTGGGACTAGCTAGCTAGATCATTATGATTTATAATGTATACGGGGTTTATGAGTTCGTACATTTATGAACGAGTGAATTTAATTTTTATAGAAACGCGAGCTTTACTTGTTTTTTCTTTTTTATTTTCCACGGAAACTCGTGGAAACTTTTTCCCGCAAATTAACTTCTTTCCTCAGTAAAATGAGAATCAGAAGCCGCTTGTTAAAATTTTAAACATTACATCATGTTTTAATCATTTCGGCCGTTCAACCTTTCAAAATAATCTTCTTCTGAACCTACTTAAACCTATTAACCGAAATCCTTTTAGATAGGCTTAAATCCAAACGATAAAATAGAGCTTAATCCCAATTTAAAGTCTACGAATTTACCACCGATTAGGTACTTGTTAAGGTGTTGTGACAAAAGATTACACATTATTAGGCACATTACTTAGCACGAACAACTGACGGCTGATGAGACAGAATGGTCTTCGAGTGGGCACCATGCACCTCAGTGTAAGACATCCTAATAAAGGTTGTTTCGAGCCGTAGTGTGAGATCGTACAAGATCGGTCGCTCTAATCTATGGAGGATATTCAGCAGTGGACAGAACATAGGCCCATAGACATTCCTATGGTAGATTAGATATGATAATGTTACGAGCTGGGTTACTGCTGGTTACGATAAAATAAGTAAAACCTATTTAACCAAAATGACGCATTTATTAATTACTTAAATCACAATAACACAAATTTAAACTATCGTTCACAAAAAAAAACAAAAAAACACTTAAAAACCACTGAAGTCTCTTGATTATACCGCAATCATAGCTAGGTAAAGACTGTCCGGTCGGGCTCCGCCACGTCCTTACTATACTCGCGAGCGTTATATCCAGAAATAAATAAATATTGCTGGACCTTTCACACAACGCTATCTAGCCCCAAACTAAGCAGAGCTTGTACTATGGGAACCAGATAACTGATAGAATACGTATATACATTTTTTTTGTAAATATATACTTATAATATATAGAGAAACAACCAGACCCGGAACAAATATCTGTAGATCACGCAAACATTTGTTCCGCGGCGGGAATCGAACCCACTACCTCCTGCGTCTCAGCCGGCTATTCGCCCACTGCACCACGGAGGTCGTCAAATGTATGGATTATTCTAGTAATAGCTCGTACCGACTTGTTATTCTGTGACACGGCTTGACATAGTAATAATTACCTGTTCTGTGACATGCTCAGGCGTACCAATATTATGGATATTACCAAATAAATTATTCTATGACATACCTAACAGTGAGTAAGGGCAGATAATTTATTGATTTTCCTTGGTTTTGTATCATCTGTTTTGATCTTAGGTACTTTAGCACGATATCTAGGGCAACGCATAAATCGAACAAGACGAAACAGCGCTTAGATTCATCTTGCAAATAAGCAAGTAATTACCAGTTTTCTAACAAATATATCCGCAAAAAAGTCAGTAATCACTTTCAGAGAAAATTTTGAGAAACAAATACGACAAAGTTTTTGTCCTAGGTTTTAAAAATCAGAAACGTGTAGTAAATTGCAAAGTAAGTTCAAACGATGAAAACCTCTTGAAAAACTGTTCATTATGAAATTAATTAAATTATCGTGTTCGAGCTTTTAAATCATAATTAAGTTTAATCTCGCGGCTATCGTTGACAATTTGTTAAAGTAATAAGTCGACTCGCATAAAATTAGTCGAACAGTTTTATCGCATGATTTATTAAATGAAATTGATTTTAATGAAATAGTTCCGATATCACGAACTGCTCCATGGCTCCGTTCACAAAGCAAAATATATAATAACCTCTTTGTCATATGACTGCACTGAAATGAGGCGTTATGTTTTCAATTCAAGAGAAGTTTCGCCTGAATATGGCAGGGGAATTACGGCCGTATCAAGAAAATGTGCACACGTCCAAAATATATCGCGAAAGTACGAGCGGGAGCAATGAGCCGTTTCATACGCCATTATGCTTTCATTTTGTAAATAAACTAGTGGTTTGCCCCGAACTGAGATCTCGCGACTCTCCCATAAAACAAAAAAATATTATTTGTAATGACTATCACAATAGTACCACGAAATACATTACCAACTAACTGGACCTACAGTTTCATTCAAATTACAGGTAACGAGAGTTCATGTTAATTGGTTTTTCTTTTTTGGGGTAGAAATCGCAGTTATTCTGGATTTCAGACTTTTCCCTATATTTCTGTCACTAAAGCTACACACATACCAAGTTTCAGCACTGTAGGGTCACTGGTGTACCCTGTGCATTTTGTCATAGTTCAGTTTTTGTTATGTTTAATAACTTAAAAACTACAAAGTTTAAACTAAAAATAAAAACGGGGTCGAAATGCACTCACAAAGACGTTTTATTAGATGTGCCATTTGATCGAATAGTCTCATTTTTTTACCCCTCTTGAACCACAAATCTCAACCCCCCCCCCCCCCCACACATTTTGTCAACATCATTTTGTCATATGACTGCACTGAAATGAGGCATTATGTTGTTTTCAATTATTCAAGAAGTTTCGCCTAAATATGACAAGGGTAAATATATCGCGGAAGTACGAGCGGGAGCAATGAGCCGTTTCATACGCCATTATGCTTACATTTTGTAAATAAAATACGACTTGATTACACAAAATCTCGGAAGCGCACATCAAAATAATAAAAGGCCTACTTAACAACGGTGAGTGGGGAAGAAAAAGAAATATCATTACTTAAAACCCAGTTTAATGCAAAAGTATTGGATAATTTTCGGCAACGGACCCCAGTCGGTAGGTATGTACATATTTATGAGTTGCTTGATTGGTTTTTTTGAGGAAAGAGTATCTCTCTAAACAGTAAATAAACAACGACGTTTTCAACATCTCATAAAATATTAGAAAGTTGTACTGTATCAAAACAATTTGCGATGTTAAACATGTTTTCAGAAGAAAACAGGAAAATTGTATCTCTGATACTAAGCAGACAAAAACAGGTACATGTATCTTAAAATGACGTAAATGTTCAAAATACTCCATAGTTACTCCATTATTATCATAAGTAAGTATTTACAAAACAAACAAAAGAGTATTAAAACAGGTTCCCATAGTACCACCTTTACTTAATTTGGGGCTAGATAGGGTTGATGTTGGACATTGTTGATTTATTTATTTAGTTACCGATGTATTAGAGTTTTGTCGCTGGCTGTACCTATAGGTCGATCCTTTAAGCTTCATAAAATATACCTTACTCAAGCAATATGCAATAATATCAATGTCACACTGCCTGCTCAGCGAGCCACAGCCTGAACTGCCTACTAAAGCTCTGGGTTCCTATGTAACGGCGAACATCAAATGACGGCCGTAATAAAATCAATGTTCTCGCTTTTTACTTTATAAAAAGTACTTTTTCCACAACGCTATAAAAGTATAAACTGATACCTACTTATACATTTATATTGCATTAAAATATAAAAGCCTCAGTTTATAGTAACAAAAACTATTAATCCGAAGATCCGAAATAATAGGTTCAAAAATGATGTGTGTATTAATAGTGAAACTGCGTTGTACAGGCCCTCAACTAAACGTGTTTTGCAGATGTAGTCTTAGGCACCGCTACTAGGGGGTTGTTTACGGCCACCGTTTCTCAGTAAACTAACGGCTAACGGGCGGAAGAGCCTGTCCTTTATCCTTTATTTTGTGCCGGGAATACAGATGCTTCGAGAAGGCCGTTTGTCAAGCGAAAATCTCTTAGGCGGAAACGCCAGATGTGCAGGTTTTCTAGGAACAAAATGTAGCGTAAAATAAACGTACTTCGGCTTTTAAGACTTCTTTTTTGTTGTCGATGTCTCAGGCTTACGCCAGATTGACCAGACCACCGATGCGATGTCACAGCAGGTCATTCATTCATCCATCGTGCAGGTGGTAGGACAGGATGGGCATGCAAGAACGTGTGGCATCGTTTGTAACTGTGTACCACATTCGAATTGCGTCGCTGATTGTTATATCATAGCCCATTTACTGAGGTTGCACACACAGCGGCCAACTTGAATGCGCAGTCTGTTGAGGGTCTTCCACCAGACTAGGGTAGATGTTGAAAAGGAGGCAGTGTTTCAAATTTATTATGACATTAATCATTGTGATCCTATTAGTTTTAAAATCTTAAATAGATTGGGCTGGAGGATGCTGCGTTAGCTGCATTGTTTTTATGACTCATCGTTGCAGTCTTATTTATCTTAAAGAAAGATGGCTGGAGGATGCTGGGGTAGCTGCAATTTTTGATGACTTTACCTGACTATATGACTTGAAGAGAGCGAATATATATTTGTCTTTACTAATATTATAAAGAAGTAAAATTTGTTTATAAGTTTGTATGTATTGGGTAATCTTCGGACGTACTGAACCGACTGATAATTATTTTACTGATAGAAAGCTCAACTATTCCAGAGTACTATAAGCTATAATTAATTTTGATAAACATCCTCTGCAGGTGTAACATATCCAGGTGGAAGGGCTTAAAGACAAGTAAGTTAAAGTGAAAGCCGTGGTAGCCTAGGATGTTTTTTTATACCACCTGGAGATGAAACAAGCCTATGACCCACCTGATGTTAAATGGTAACCATCGCTTATAACAAAGTATTGCCTCATAGGCCACGCACCTTAAGAACGTGCCTTACGATGCAGTGCCCTGCGTCCATTAACTTGAGGTATACAAGTGTAAAGCCTCATGGGCCTGTTATTCCACCGGCAACCAAACCGTTCAAACCGAAACACAGCAATGCTGCTTGGCAGCAGAAATAGGTACAGTGGCAGTACTTCGCTTTCACAAGAAACTATACTACTCTTACTGTACCCCGATATCCGATTGAGGGTTCAAACCCCGGTTTGAAACCAAGAGATTTGCCTTGGTCATCAAGAGATTCTTGCAATATATATGTGCGCACATGCTCAAAACGGTGAAGGAAAACATCGTGAGGAAACGAGCATGTTCTAGAACCAAACATTCAAAGTGCTGTTTTTAGTATTATATGTCTAAATAGTAATTATTTCTTCTCTATCTACTCAAGATATCGCGGCGCACGGCAATGAAGTATTTACGTAGATATTGATTGAATTTCCGAGTAATTCAATAAGGTTCTACGTAAACGAAACATGGCTATTTTAAGTGCGGGTGTTTAGTTTATGATATTGACTGGGCAAAATAACACCTACGACTTCAGACGCTGATGAGTTGATAATATATTTGCTTCAAAGCGATTAAAGCAAGGGTTATACATGAGATTAGCAGTGATTTTACTAATGACTAGTTTGATAACCGTTCTAGAAATTGGTTTTAAATATGCATCATCATACGTACATCTCATTGTACATAATTACTGATTTAAATGGGTATATAACGCGTACGTACTTTTTTATTATACAAACAACGTTTATTTACGTATATTCATTTAAGGGTTCAATTGAGATTACAGAATTTTGAGGAACAGCTCTGCCCTTATTTTAGATCAATAATCTTATTTAAATCTAGTAATGCCACTTATCGTTCACCTTATAAACATAAATATTGCTGGACATTTCACACAGCGCTATCTAGCCCCAAAGTAAGCGTGTACTATGGGAACCAGATAACTCATAGAATACATAAATACTTTATTTTTATAATATTTTTAGAATCATAGATTTAGTAGAATAAAAAAAATAAAACAATCTGTTAACCTAATCGTTAACAGACCATTTTAATCAATACAAAACTAAATTAATCAAAACATTATTAGAACCACACACATTTAAAATGATCTGATAACAAAGCACAAAATTACTCACGTGACTTTTATACGAAAACAACCTAATTTCACTGTCCTTAGTTGTTACATTGTCGAGCGAGACGAACAAACTGCCCGCGAGCAACTGTTTTGTACGGTATTTATAGGTTGTTTGCTTGAACAAAAGTCACTGGGTGGGGAAGTTGCTAACAATATATAATCAAACATCCAGACCCGGAACAATTATCTGCATATCATGCAAACATTTGTTCCGCGGCGGGAATCGAACCCGCTACCTCCTGCGTCTTAACTGGCTATTCGCCCGCTGCGCCATGGAGGTCGTCATAATATGGACAACAGAGAGTTCTTTAACTGTTTATTTTACCCTGCAGAAGTTACAAAAACATCCCAAACTTTGCTACTATTTATGCTGTGACCAGGTATTCGCCAGGTGTCTCTTATGCCCCATAAAGGGAATAAATTTCACATGCATGCTTATTAAATTTCCCCCAAGTTCAGGCGTGATATCAAAATCCTACCTTCCGTGGCTTCCGATAAGTGACCTTATGACACGGGGTGGGAGCGCACATAACTTATCACCTGTCTCTTTCAGGTTATTAAGGCTGGAGGGTTATTTATAGGTGATTTTCGACCTCCGTGGCGCAGTGGGCGAATAGCCGGCTGAGACGCAGGAGGTTGCGGGTTCAATTCCCGCCGTGGAACAAATGTTTGCGTTTTCTACAAATATTTGTTCCGGGTCTGGTTGTTTCTCTATATATTATAAGTATGTATTTACAAAAAAATGTATATTAGCATTCTATCAGTTATCTGGTTCCCATAGTTTCTCTTAACTTAGCTCTGCTAAGTTTGGGGCTAGATAGCGCTGTGTGAAATGTCCAGCAATATTTATTATTATTGTTATAATCACCCACATACATCAATTGACTGTTAAAATTTAATATATGGTTTTTGCCGCCATTTTCCTTAACCTAAAGTATTACCAGCTGTTTGGCCATTCGACTGAAGTCGCGACCACCTTTGTATTTTATATTCATTGCTAGATTATACGACCTCTGCAATAGTGCTTAGACCCTGTGATTTTGGTGAGACTTTTGACCGAAACGATGCTCTAATATCGCCAAGTGGTATAGCTTGGATCCTTTTTATACGAAAACCCGGAATTGAATATAAAAATACGTAAGCTTAAGACTATTTTTTTTAAGTTTATAGCTTTCCATTTTGATTTTATTAAAAACGGTAGGTACTCAGTTTGTTGAAGTGAAAGCTTCTTTAGGCGCGTTGGACATTTTTTGAGATGGGCAAAAACCATTGAACTCGTTACACTGTTACCGTTACCGACACCTCTTCTTCTTCTTCTTCGTAGTGTGCCAAGAGTTCTACGTTTCTATTCATATTATGTTGGACAGGTGTTTGGTTACAACAATGGCATCAGGCGAGGCGGCCATTAGGTCCTCCATCGTGCAGGTGTTCGGGCATAAAGGCACATTAGCAAGTGCTGCATTGACTGCGTGGGATCACCGCAGTCGCACTGCGTTAAATTAGGGTCCCTGAATCCCCATTTGCACATATTAAGTCTGCAGCGGCCAACCTGGGTGCGGAGCCTGTTTAAGGACTTCCAGACTGGCCACGGCAGATCATGCCCGGGTGGTAACTGTTCCTGTGGGGTGGTAAAATCAGGCGGTGGAGAATTTCTTTTTATCCATAGAGTGCGTCTAGTAGCAGCCGGGTCATCGCTCGTGGCCCTTGTGAAGCGTTGAAAGCTCTTTCGACTTTTAAGGCGGCCTTGTGGGATGTTATGGTCATACGAGGCATGCCTTTTAAGTTTTGTCGTTTGAAGAAAAAAACACATCTAGAACCTTATAGTACTTTTTATTGTTTTTCAAAGTATTCACAACGTAGCTTAAAACACTTTTCCATTCGCTCAAACCAGTTATTATAACATTTATTCCACTCTAAAGTGGGGTGTTCAAAATGGCTGTCTTGAAAGCGTCGACTGCTTCTTCACCGGACTGGAACCTTTGACCACGAAGACTTTTCTTAATTTTAGGAAATGTAAAGAAATTGTTAGGGCTTAGGTCAGGACTGTATGGAGGATGGTCAAGAATTTCTACTTTTTCCTGCTTCAAATACTCAATCGTTTGACGAGCGCTGTGTGAGCTTGCGTTGTCGTGGTGCAGGATGATGCGTCGCTTTGAGTTAGATTTTCGAAGTTCGGCGATGACTTGTGGTAAACAAACTGTAGTATACCACTCTGCGTTAACCGTTCTACGATCTTCAAGTGCAATAGTCGCAACATGGCCGGTTTTTCCAACGAACGTGGCCACCATCTTCTTTGAAGTGCTTCGAGAACGAACAACTTTAGTCGGCTTTGGCTCGTCTTGAAAGACCCAGATTGTAGATTGTTGTTTGGAATCAGGATCGTAGGCATAGATCCAAGATTCGTCACCACTTATGATGTCGTAGATGTGATTTGACTCCCCTCGGTTGAACCTTTGCAGAGTTTTCTTACACCATCTGACGCGGGCCGCCTTGTGATCGTCGGAAAGCAGATGCGGTATCCAACGGCAAACTAGCTTTCTCACACCAAGCGCTTCATGCAAGATCTTCTGAATGGTTGTCCCTGAGATGCCTAATAGAGCCTCTATCTCTCGATACGTCACATGACGATCTTCGAGAATTAGTTGTCTCACAGCAATGATGTTATCTTCAGTGAAGGCGGATTTTGGGCGTCCTTCGCGAAATCTGTCACTAACACTAGTATGTCCACGCTGGAATTCTAAATACCAGCGTTCGACAGTCCGCAGACATGGGGCTACATCACTGAACACAGATGTTAGCTCTTCTAAACACTGAAGCCGTGTCAGGCCTCTTCTAAAGTTGTAGAAAATTATTGCACGAACATTTTCCTTAGAAAGATTCATTTTCGTACGTGACCTGACAGATTCAAATCGAAACTGTGACTAAACAATAGCATTAATCCTAATACTTTCAACTGTTTTGAGATTCAAAATGTAAACACATTCGAATATAGAACAGTTCCAAATTCAAAACTGCCGGAAAATATGGAAACGACAGAACTTAAAAGGCATGCCTCGTATAAGGGGTGTCGATAATCATGCTCTTGTTTGTGCTTTTCAATAGAGCAAGCCACACCGACATGTATATAAGTATCTCGTAATTGTTCAAATTTTCACTTCTGTCGGCACTCCCGGAGTGCCACTTCATTTTTTTTTATTGGGACAGTACGGCGAAATCTGAAATCATAGATACATAGAAACTGTCTCGGGGTTTTCGTCAAGTGAGTTATCCAGCCAAACGAGTTCTGCCTCAGCTTTATGGTCCTTTGCAATAAATCATGCAAAGCGGCGCTGGTTTTAAGGCAAGGCCTTAGCTTAGATAGATAATTATTTATTGTACACCTAATAACAACACAACTACAAAGAACACCGTAAAACTATGTGATACAATTGGCGGTCTTATCGCTGAATAGCGATCTCTACGAGACAACCTTTGGATGGAATGGACTGTGTGGACATTACCTGGGGTGTAATGGTGTACCTAACATACTACATATACATACTTATACTTAAGATATAACAAATAAAAATGACAAATGAATAAACCTAAATAATTAGTACTTATTTAAGAAACATATTAGTTAATAATAAATACATAGATATTTAACGACAAATACTCAAATAGTGTTCTCTGAGCATACGTTTAAAAATGGCAAGTGACTTGGCACATCTGATAGCTACCGGCAGCGCGTTCCATAACCGGACAGCCTGCACAGTAAAAGACTTATCAAAATAGGAGGAGGAGTGTCCAGGTGTCCTGAGTTGGAGTGTGTCAGACGAACGCAAGGATCGAGGATTGGATTGATGGAGGAAATGGAATCGTTAGGCCTTATAGGGTGACGTGAGGACGACATGGTTATTTTGATGTGTAATGTAAATGACTCGTGGTTCGCCCCGAACTGCGAACTCGCTAATCTCCCATAAAAAAAATTCTTTGACTATCAAAATAGTGCCACGTACAGTACAGTTTCATTTAAATTACAGGTAACGGGAGTTCATGTTAATTGATTACCCTTTTTTGGGGTAGATTGTGACTCTATTCAAAAATATGCATATTTTACTTATTGAATACGCAATTATAACAAATACCTGAATGGAAACACACAAAAACAATAAAATGTATTGTTATACTATTATTATTATCATCTTCAAATAATAATATTTATCTTAAAAGGAGGAGGGATCTTAAAGGGACAAATATTGTTTTCTATCATAAAAATATTAATAATATAAAATATTAAATAAAAATATTCGTCAAAGTTAAACGCTAACGAATATCTAGAACTACATTAGTTAAGTTAGGAACAATAGTTGCACACATGCCATTAAAACCATATTAGCAGCACAATGGTTCAACTCAAATAGTTAATTTATAAATTACAAAACAACTCGTCTACGCTATTTCATAAATCAGAAATACAACAGCTTTAACGAGAAACATAATTCTCCATCCAGAAGGAAATCTGAGGTCTATTTATCTTGATAAGTAATAAACGGAGCTTGACAAGGTTGTAAAACGTTTGCATAATGTACGGCAGTTAAACCTTTGTCTAATTACGAGCAACGCTGAAACGACCGGCCTACATACTCGAAGAAAATAAGTGTTTTACGCGCAATAAGCATTCAAGCATTTGCTTTATCAATGCAACCATAACCGTCCAAAATCCTTACTAATATTATAAATTCAAAGTAACTCTGTCTCTTTGTCTGTCTGTTTGTTGAGTTTTCACAAGTAAACGGCCTGACCAATTTCGATGAAATTTGGTACGTGGTACTACTAGTTCCAACGGTAGTAACCACGAGTAAATCAGTATAAAGATAGATTATGACCTGGATTGAGACATAAGCTAATTTTATTGACAAACACGCGTGCGAAGCCGCGAGTGGTAGCTTGTTTTTTTTATAAATTCATTTCGTTATTACGTACGTATAGGCTACACATCAAACTATAAGTTTCCAGTATAAGCTGACTTCGCATTGTATAGGCTTACCGTACAATGAGAGATCAGCTTATACTAGAAATTATTTTTGTAATTTGATGTGTAGTCGTGTGTACGTATGTTGTTTTTACACATACAAAATTCTGATTCTCTCCGAATCTAACCGATTTAACGCAGAAACAAAATATTGTTTCCATTCCAAAAAATGCACATTTTATCAGACACTTTAGAGGTAGGTAAATCGAAAACTCAAAAACTAATCAAAACCGATTCTAAAACTAGTAAATTAATATTTTCGTCATAAATGCATATCAATAAAGTTATATCAATGAGAGATACGGAGGTGATATGTATCCGAAACATGTTCTTAATCCTCATTCGCTGGTTTAAAACAAAATATACTTTTTGTCCTAACTTAACCATTTTGTGCGGGTTACAATTTTGTGTATACGTCATGAACCCTTATCAATGAACTGCAGTTCAACGAAGCGTTCACCTAATGTTGCGTAACGGGCTGTCACTCATCGTTCAATACGAATGATTACTCAATAGGTACGGGAAATGTACTGAAAACATTTCATATTTACATTTTGTTAGAAAATAATGGCTCCTAGTTAATTAACGTTGTTTGACGACCTCCGCGGCACAGTGGGCGTATAGCCGGCTGAGACACAGGAGGTAGCGGGTTCGATTCCCGCCACGGAACAAATGTTTGTATGATCTACAGATATTTTATTTATTTATTATTTGTTCCGTGTCTCGGTGTTTTTCTATATATTACATGTATATACAAAAAAAAAGAAGTATTCTATCAGTTATCTGGTTCCCATCGTACAAGCTCTGCTTAGTTTGGTGCTAGATAGCGCTGTGTGAAATGTCCAGCAATATTTATTATTTATTTATATATTATTTAATTAAGATTTTAAATTACATTTATTTTCGGGGCTATAAGAAAATCTAAACTCCTTTTGCGCAGTCGATAGTCTACGATGGACCACGCTTACGCTTGCCTGGAATACCCGGTGTATTTCACTTGCGACTTGCAGACACCCCGATTGTAATTATCAGGAATCACATACTCAGGCAAGGCGTTGCACTCTTTGGCGGTGAACTTTAATTAAATACCATCTTGGAAATCTCAGCTAGCTTCTTCTGAAAATGGAATCACTTTTCAGTAACGTCAAACGTTGCATTCATCGTTTGAAAGATGATATGGGTAAGAATGGGAGAATTGAGATGACGGTTAATAAAAGGTATATAAAAAAAATACAATCATTTTATTATTTGTAGAGTGCATTTTTAAATACTAGGGTTTGGAGCTCTTTTTTAAGTAAAAAAAACTTGTGTTAGAAGAACCCCCTCTTATTCAGTTGTAAAAACACTTGTAAACAAATTAAATTATTATTTTAGTGAACAAATAAGCTGGAGTGGCAGTGGGTCAGTCATATCTGCCGCAGAACCGATAACCGTTGTGGTAAACGTTCTTGAGTGGAGTCCACGTCTAGGCAAGCGAAGTGTAGGATGCCCTCCGGCTAGATGGAGACGGTTTGCGCGCTGTGGCTGGCAAAGATTGGATGAGAAGAGCTGAGGATCGGGCTCAATGGCACACCCTGGGAGAGACCTACGTCCAGCAGCAGTCCAGTTTATCATCATCATCAACCTATAGCAGTCCACTGCTATAGGATTATTGATTATTGATGATGATGATAAAACAAACATAGTTTCGTTTTATATAAAGTGCTAAAATAAATAAGATATTTAATTAACAGGTAAGTATATCTTATATATGATAAGGTATGCATAGTGTTTGCAAAGTTTTTAAAGTATTTATAATTTATTAATTTTTGTAGAATTTATGCAAATTGACATATATACTAGATAGATCAGTTTTGCATTGTAAGATTAAATTAAGTGAATATATGGAAGAAGTAAGCATATGCTTGGCCCCATATTGTGTGGGATAAGGACACGAAGATGATGAAACGTTCCATTGATAGGTAGCAAAATTAGATGGATACTTGAATTCCACTGGATTCAATTACTTCAATTGAAACCCAATCGACTTATAGGATGGCTACCCACCAGAACTATGCGAGAAAGCTGAGCGTTAAGCGAAGAAAAATCAATTTGTTTCCGTCATTAATTTTCGTTATTGTTGTCGACTTTACGGAGATAAGGCTAACGGGGACAATCGGCATGTCCAATAGGTCTTTGTGAGGCTAAGATAATTAAGAAATTATATTGGAGCACATGAAGGGTGACCTTCCTCTGACACTTAAGACGACATATGTATCCTGCCCGTACTAAGTCAAA
This sequence comes from Philereme transversata, assembly GCA_963924445.1. Classification (NCBI taxonomy): domain Eukaryota; kingdom Metazoa; phylum Arthropoda; class Insecta; order Lepidoptera; family Geometridae; genus Philereme; species Philereme transversata. Next base: position 5,027,459 of record OZ004343.1, on the reverse strand, counting down.
GCTCAAGATTTGTCAAAGGAAAATGGAGCATGTCACGTTTAAACGTGTCGACCGAGTGCGTAACACCATGCTGTGCTCACTTACCGACATTGCAGATGTAGGGAAGAGATCGGCTGGACTTAAGTCGGACTGGGGGGGGGCCACGTTGGCCGAATAAACCCGAGAAATGAGCCCATATTGTAGCACTATCGACGCCTGAAGTCAGAAGGCGACGTCGGGGTCGGCCGAGAAAGCGTTGGCGGGACGATCTCGACACCTTCGATGGAGCAAAGTAGGAAATATCGACGAATAGGGATGCTTGGAAGGACTTGGGGGAGACCTTTGCCCAGCAAAGGGACGAAATAGGTTAGGGAAAAATAAATTTGGTGGATATTTACTTTGCTCTCCACTACGCATTCTTACATACATATATGGCCTCCCTTTAATTTAACCCCATTTTTAACACAGCTTTCATTAAATAAAAAAAAAGATTTATTTCGAAAGGATGCTAAAACGAAAATAGACAGATTTGGTCCCGTTTTCATTACCACAAAAGCAAGGGTACACAAACATCACTTTGTCTCCCCAAAACAAAGGCACAAAAACAATAAAACTTTTGTGTCAACCCTGGAGCCATACAACGAATAAAGGCATAAAGTAGGTAACACACCTACAGTACTAAACATTTGACGTGACGTTTGTTCGGTTAAAATGGTGTTTCACCATGTTTCATGAAAAAAAAGGAGTTCATGAGCTCATCAAAAATTTCAACCTATAGACGCTCTACTATTGTCGGTCTTAACTTTGTTTTATTTTTTTATACCACCTGGAGATGGAACAAGCCACCAGGGGCCCAATTCTGCTAATTTATAAGTAAAACGATTATGGAGCCATACCATTGTTAAACGATTATGATTGTTGTTCCTGTCATAAGCTGCCAAATTTTCAATGGGGTTGTCATAGCAACGGCGGCCATTGAAAAGAAGATTTTGTTAGTAGAATACCAAAAGGTATCTATAGTTTCGATTTTTCGACGATACCATAGTCATAGTGAAGCGATTGGTTTAGTAGAATTGGGGCCCTGATATTAAGTAACCATCGCCTATAACAAAGTATTGCCTAGTAGGTCTTAACCTTAGATACGAACCCTGCGACGCACTGCCCTGCGGCCATCAATTTGAGGCATACAGGTTAACTTAAGATTAAGTTATATAACGCATTTTACTTAAATATTTATTTGTTTGATGTAATATTTATGATTAAAATTATAATTGACCTTTTTAATAATTGAAGGCACACGTACGCGACGCGCACCTAATGCAAAACTCATACAAAATTTCGTGTTTTTCAGTTCGCGTCGTCGGTGTGCTGAAGGCATAATCCATGCTTCTTCTTAGCGTGTCAATAATTCTACTTATATTGTGCTAGATATGTACTTGGCTACATTGATGGCGTCAGGAGAAGCCATTTTTGTCTTCCATTGTGCAGGTGTTCGGGCACAAGGGGCACATTAGCAGGTGACCATCGACCGTGTAGGATCATCACAGTCGCATTGCGTTTGGCTGGGATCCCTGAACCCTCATTTGCACATATTGACTCAGTTTGAGTTTTCAGCGTTCGACCTATCTGTTGCTAGACGCGCACTGTGGATACATAGTAACCCCCACCACCAGACTTCAGGCAGGAGGGTATTGTTTTTATTGACAAACAACGCAACGAATAAACACCTTCAAGAGAGGTGTAAATAGGGTTAATTAAGTACAAGGCAACGCGACTGCAGTACCGCGGAGTTTATAGGCGGCGGTGACTTCTTAACATCAGGAGGTCAGTTAATACGATCAATAAAAAAAACAATGACTGCGAAGCTGCGGGCTGGTAAGCTAGTCAAGTTTATAAATTTTATTATTCTAATATTGATTTGCTGAATATGAAAGATCTATTATTTTATTCTGTCATCTGCTATACGTACCGTTTTGGAATAAATCAATGAATTAAATTTATATACAGGTCATCATCACCTCCGACTCGACCTTTGTGACGAGGTGGGTACCTGCTGGGATGCAAGAGATTGCGCGTTGACTTCGCTAAGGACAAATGTTTGCAAGACCTGCAAATATTTGTTCCGTTTCTGAGTGTATTGGTAGGTATGTATGTGAAGTTGTTAAGTTTTATTATCTCTCCCTCAATCACTAAGTGACACAGTCAGGCACTTGTCTCACCGCCGGCGATGAGCGAGAAGCGAGTAGAGCTAGAAACTAGAAACGAGTTGGCGACCAGCGAGAAGCGAGTGTGTAGTTCCTATAGTTATCTCGCTGGGCTATAAGGCGAGTGAGCGAGTGCGATGGGCGATACTCATCATCTCATGGCGTGTTTTCTGATCGCCAAGCGAGCATCGCTGAGCGCGTATCGCTGAGCGAGTGTTGTATTCGCTGCGACAAATAGTGGAGAAAGAGTTCTCGCCGGCAGTGTGAACGGCCAGCGATTAACTATTAATATACGTGTCTCTTTTACCACCGAATCTATATCTTTTGTTCGTTTCTTGAGCGAGAAAATAGTTGATAGCTAATCACTTACTCGCCGGCGGTGAGATAAGTGCCTTATTGCCGTGAACCATTTTCAACAGTAACTTTTCATCGTTAAATTTTATACGAATTTTACATCGATACAGCAGCTGGGACTGGTATTTATTTGACTTTTTATTTAGTAGTATTTCATGAGAAAACATTAAGCGGAGTCAGGTGGTTCCTTTCTCGAGATAGTCATAAATATCTACTGCGAAAAGCTTGGTAATGTTAGAATATTTTTGAAATAATGACACAACTCAGGCTCTTCAAAATTATCATTAAAAAAATGAGTATGTAACTTATACTTACTATGAAAATACTTATTATTTCTTTTTCGATGAAATTTGGTAAATATAAGATAGATTATGACAGGGATCGGGACATAGGCTACTTTTTACCCAACTGCACAGAACAAAGGTAATGAATAAGTAAAATTTACCGAAATACCGCGCGTGCGAGGCTGCGGGCGTCAGCTAGTATGTTTTTAGTTTAATTAATTTTTATTTTAGATATTTTTAATATCAGCCCACTGTGTCCCACTGCTGGGCAAAGGTCTCCCCAATTCTTTCCAGACACTTCTTTCAGGCGCTTAGATGATCCAGTCCGCTCGGAAATTAGTAAGCTCGTCCTTCCATCTTTTCTTTGGTCTGCCGCGACGTCTTCGGGCTGTGTCGGGGTTCCACTCGGTGGTGAGCTTAGCCCACTGATCACCCGGCATACGGCATACATGACCAGCCCAGTCCCACTTTTGAGTTTGCGGCTTTCGTAGCTACATCTACTATTTGTGTTCGAGAGCGCAGCTCGGTGTTGCGTATGCGGTCAATACGCTTGAATCCGACCTTGAGTTTATACTTTTGGATGTTGGTCAAAGACCAGGTCTGCGCACCATAGGTTAGTACGGGGAGGATGCCATCAACTTTCGCTCAGATAAACATTTATTTACAACTACCATCATACACATGGATAGGTACAAAAAATCCCATCACACTATCACACTTATATTATACTTGCGAAAATTTTGATAATTCAATCACGCCTGAACTGATTTCATTAAAATTTAGTATTTAGATCCACTGAAACTTAAGCTACTTTTTGCAGCACTGTGGGGTCACTGGTGTACCCTGTGAATTTTGTCTAAGTTAAGTTTTTATTATGGCTAATAACTTAAAAAATACAAGGTTTAAACTAAAAATTGTGCCATTACTACCCCTCTATAAACAATATTTCACGATGATTGGATGAACGCTTCGAAAGTTATCCTCGGATAAACAAACATACATACATACAACGCCCAGTTGCCCAAGTTGATTTAAAGATCTTGTTTCGCTCGATCAAAAACCGCGACAGTTTTCAAAATTATTTATACAGATTTTATGGAGTTTCCGGCGTATCGATTGCCCCTAGGCGAGTAAGATGAGCAAAGGAAGTTATTAGATATCGTTATTAGCGTTATTTATCCTTAAATAAATATATCGGGAGGAAATTGGAAATATAATTAGTCCGGCCGGATACCACAGAAAAAACAACCTTTTTCAAGCATGAATCATAATGAATTGTTTATTATTGTACTGTAACCATAAAAATACATGAAATATGTTATACAAGCTTCTGCTAGCAGCTTTGCACGCGTAGTTTGTAAATAAAAAGTGTTTTGTTGAATAAATACTTTTTCAAAACAAGCTTTCATATTCAGAACCGCAAGCAGATTCAAATGAGCCCAAACACTAGAAGCCCATTACAATCCATTCAGAGGTTCCATTGTCGCTAGACAAATTCATTTGTCGGAAGCTTCGATTGACTTGACCCCCCCCCCCCGTACGCGCGCGTCTAATATTTGTGCGTGTGGCTGTTTTCGATCGTTGTACAAAACTTTACATACCTATGTTCCTATCTAAGGGGTCGTCCTTTAATCACGTGAGGTTTCGATGGTCACCCACATTTAGGATTTAATGTGACGTTGTAATAGTTTTCGTGTTCTCCTAAGCAAGCCCTTTCATTTGATACCCATACTGTGGTAGTGTAGAAAAAATAACTAGTCCTCCATCTTGGATGATCCGCCATATTGGAATTAGAATGACGTCACATAGCTAAGCAGTCATCCAAAATAAGCGTGTATACCAAATTTCAGCTCAATCGGTTATAGATAACTGATTTGAAATTCAGTTGCAAGATTCCACCCGGACTAACATACTTACATTGCAAGTTAAATAAAAGCTTGTAAAAAGTAGCGTCACAGTATTATACCACATCGAAATATGTTCAGCGGTTTAATCGTGAAAACGTAACAAACAGACACAGAGACGACTAAGTTTCTATTTACTTCCTGGAGATCGAAAAAGCAAATGACTGATTTTAAGTGGTATACATCGCCTCGCAGGACTATATGAGTTATTAATTTATTATTCAGGCTGGTAGGTAGGTACTGTGAACGTTCTATTTGTTGTAGTATTTTCAAATTTTCGCGGTCACTGTACATTTTTTCTGTTTGTGCAATAAATAATTAAATAAAATGAACATCGTTTCCTAAAGTAAAAAAAAGCTGATGGGAAAAGTTATTTAACTATTCTATCAGTTATGTGGTTCCCATAGTACAGCTTTGCTTAGTTAGGGGCCAGACAATGCTGTGTGAAATATCCATTACTTATTTTTGATAAAAACGGACATAAATAAGTCGCTAGCTTCGTTGATAATTTGAGCATACTCGTAAATCCAGAACATAATGCTCAAGTCTCGGGTTGGAACCTCGCATTTTATACAGCGTTGTAAGTCGAAGCTCGCTTTACGCTTGGCTTTATTATCTTTGAATTTTACCCACATTTCCCAGTATTTACCTAATTCAAAATACCCAAATCACCGCGCATAGGCCTCGCAAAGCTCTACGAGCTCATTACGCTCCACTGAACTGAAAATAGGTACATTAATTTTTATCTTTATCTATCTCGCACACGGCTTGTATACAACAAGCTAGAAAGAGACAAATTCATAACCATTTTTATGTTCGAAATGAGTTTTCATGATAGCAGCGGAACTATAGTTAACGATAATAGCTCTAATACAAATTAAAACGACCATTAGAAGCTTTGTGCAAACTTTAATAGATTCGGTAAATGACAAACTAAATATACTTGGGCCGGCTTGCACAACGATCCCTAAACGTATTTAACGACTAAACATGTTTATCTTTGACGAATATGTATGATTTGATAGCTCCTTAAATTATATTTAGCCACTACATACGTTCTACATACATTTCTAATTCTGAAGACCAAGTGAGGGTAGTTGCTGCAGCTGCCATTATTTCTCGACGGTAGCTCCAAGTACTCCAGTCTGCCCGTGACCACGGCTGTTGCAACAAAGCTGTAACGCTGGGATAACAAAAAAAATTTACATACAACCGCGAAAAATACCCGTTTCGATCAGTAATTAATAAAAAAAAAACTAAAGTAATAGCTTTTTATTTGAAGGCAGACTACGAGTTAATGATAATATTTCTGAACTGATTATTTGTTTAAAATCTACTTGACTTTCAGGAAAAGTTGTTCACTTCCATGAGTTCACGCTAATATTGCAATTCAGCGGGACAATGCAGCCAGTGGTTTGTACACTTCCGCCTGGAAGTGATCTGAAGCAGTTAATATCTATAGATCATTTGTAACGGCCATTAGATAATTCAACTGGGCGCCAACCACAATCTTTTGGGAAACCATCATGTTTCAGGAGCGTTTTGTTTCAAGCTTGTAGCAACATTATCGATTTGAACCACAAAACTGTTAAACATTACTGTTATAATCCTAATAATGTTGTATATTTAGTGCTTTCTAGTGATTACACCACGTTCAGTATAAACCATTGCGAAAATAAACACGATTTCCTTACTTTTTAGGATAATTTTACGCTTTGTTTGAGCTCTAATGTGAAACGTTTTGAGTGAACGATTTATGGTGACGTCATCAAAACTGTTTCTTTACAATAATAAAGTAAGCTTACTAATTGAGGGTCATGGTACTAAATGTCATTGTAATATTATTTTAATATTGCTATAAGAGATTGAGGTTGGCCTCCTGGTAATTTTGTATTATTTTTAAAGAGATATATTCTTTTTGATGATAAATGTGACGTAGGTATTATGAACACCCTTATTTCGGAAAACATACATAAATACATATCCCTAAATATCCTTTATTACTGCATTTTCAAAGATCTAATGCCGGAAGCTTAAAAGCTGAATGCTATTCAAATTGAAGACGTAACTTTGGACCGTCCAAAAAGGAAATGGTCCAACTGGGGCGTTCCTATCGCCCGGATGGACACGGACTCAAAGCGAACTAAAACCAAAAGTAAAAGTACAACTCGTACGTACTTATTACTTACTTCTCTGTGGAAACTCACAGAAGTTTTCATACAGCGACACAAAAATGTTCACTAGAATCTATGAATTTATATATCAAGCAAAACAAATCAATATCAATACAGGGGCCCATCGCGGTTTCAAGTTTCTTTCTGGGCGTCTGGTCGAAGCGACCTGTGATCCGAGAGCTGGGTCAACGCATAAGCATCGCAATTCAGCGGGGCAATGCAGCCAGTGTCTTGGGGACACTTCCGCCTGGTAGTGCTCTGGAGCAGTTGAACTATCTATAGATCTTTAGCAACGGATCGTATTGAACTATTTCTTCTGTATTTTAGTCATGTAAATAATTGTATATTCTTTCTATTATTAAAGGCATTTCAATCAATATACATTTAATTAAATCTTTCAGATCATTTAGAATCGTCTTATAAATTGTTATAATTTTTTGTCCGAGTTAGAGTAATTTTTACGTCATATTTACCATAGTCACATTTTATAATAAGCTTTTTATTTATAAAAATTTAAGTTTTTAAAGATGATTTGCGAAACTGGACCTACGCGAGATAAAAATCATTCATGATTATCATGATATTCAATGTAAATTAGAATGTGTAATTGATAATTTATTTATATGTACATTATGTATTATGTGGGTTCGATTCCCGCCGCGGAACAAATGTTTGCATGACCTACAGATATTTGTTCCGGGTCTGGTTGTTTTTCAATATATTATAAGTATGTATTTACAGAAAAAAAAAGTATTCTATCAGTTATCTGGTTCCCATAGTACAAGATCTGCTTAAGTTGGGGCTAGATAGCACTGTCTGAAATGTCCAGCAATATTTATTTATTCTTTATTTATTTATTTATTTATGTGTATTATGGATAAATAATATTTCAGTAGAAAAAAAAACAAGAAAAATGTTTTATCTCCAGTAATTGCCTTGGCAGGAACTTTGCAATATTTTGATCATGTCTGTTGTTCGATTAACGTGGCATTTTTATTATTCCAAGACGTAGTTTTTGAGTAAATAGAGTTTTTACCAGCTACTTTGTATATCTTGCATACGATTCTTAAAAAGTAGGCATCATCGGGACATCTGTCCAACACAAGTGCTCTAGCGGTCGACTAAGATAATTTTTCTCCTGATTCAAACGGACCTTGTGTAGATAACATACCGAATTTGGTTTTTTCTCATATCGGAGAGACCAGGATGCCATATAGTCCTACCTTAGTGACAGCTTTTCATTTGTTAAAGTTAGTTGATCAGCGGTGTGGAATCAAGATTTATCGTCCGGAATTGCATGACGCTGAGACATTCAATTTAAAAGCAGTGCGATAAAGCTTATTATCCATTGAAAGCTGCTTTGAAGTGACGGCTGGCTAAACCGCGGATTCGCACAAACTCTGACAAGCATAGTTAAGTTGGCTTTGTTCGCATATCTACGAACTGCAGATGGAGTTTGCATTTAATCCGAGAATTGCGTTTATCATGGTAGTAGGTATTTTGCGGATTCATTCGAATACTACGTTTTATACAAAGAAGAAAGGAATGAAGGAACGAAAACTCTTTATTACAAGAAGCTAGATAATTACATCAAAATGAGAAACAAGTCAGTCTTATCGCAACGAAAAGTGATCTCTTACAGAAAAGCTTTGGATGGAGAGGACTATTAATAAATGGAAACTTGGCAGAGGTGTAGTGTAAAGAAAATAAATAGCAAGCTGTTTATTCGCCATGAGTTTTTATTAATTTTAAAAATTTTACCTTTATTTCAGGAGACAACTTTATTATATGTTTTAAATTGAATCAAAAATTAAATCAAGTATTGAGTACAGCGTAATTTTATTGGCAGTGTTCAATGAAATAACTATCTGATGAGTGCTGTTTTTGATTAATTTTTGAGTATTATTCTAAAATACAAATCTATCAAAAAGCAAATCAAAGTCTTAGGTAAATCGCCACATTTATTGCTTTCTTTATTTTTTTTGGTTTTGTAATATATTTAATAATAAAAAGACAATTCGCCATAAAACCAAAAAATAACGGCAAATCGAATTATTTTCCATTACCGTGTTTGTTTATTCGTCGGTAGTAAATTCAGCTATTGTTACTACCCTTTTAGCGATAACATCTCAGAGTAATGGACGAAAAAAATGTGAGTACCTACGAGAAACAAGAGCTCTTAAGAGTAAACAATTGGGCCCGTACTTTAATAGGCTCTGAAAAGATTCCTACGCAGTTTGTACGAGTGTTTTGGTAATTCGTTTACTTTAGAGAAATTATGTCGGCTGTTTATATTGAACTGCCTTGAGGTTACATCACGATACAGGCTAGTCCTAGAGCAGTTACCACTAACAACTTAAGCACTGTAAAAATATAAATATTTTACCTAAGTCTGGAAAATCTATATATTTGAATATTTTGTTTATTACAAATAAAAGGAAAGTGCACACGTGATAAAGACCTGTCTCGATAATTATGTTTACTAAACCTTTCAAAATACCTGATACATTTACATATAACAAAGGTTTCCTGGAAAATCACACTTTTTAGCATTAAGTTCGCCTTTATATTTATTAGTGCGTTAAAGCATATTCTGATATTCTATAATTCTAATAAAACGGCATTTATTGTAACACCGCCTCCTCACACGTTTTTTCAATACAGTCCATCCAAAGGTTGCCTGGCAGAGATCGCTCTGAGCGATAAGGCTGTCCATTGTACCACCATGTATTAGTCTTCAAGTTTTCTAGGTTAAGTTATTGTAATTTGGTGTAACAATAAAGAATTATCTGTCGATCTATATTTTAACAATGTAATATTTACATACATTTGCATTTGTTTGTATTTACTTCTAAACACGCCATTTATTTTAATTCATCATCATCATTATATCACCTATACGACCTCCACTGCTGAACATAGTCCTCCCCCATACATTTACAGAGAAACGGATTTTGTTCGACCTCCACCTAGGGTTGCCATACGTCCGGAATTTTCCGGACATGCCGGTCTTTGTCCGGAATGCGGGGAGAATCCTAAACCGTCCGGAATTTCTACAATTGAAGTAGGTAACGAGTAAAATAAAACATAACATAAATGAAATATTTTTATTACAAATATATTAACATTAATGTTATATTTACATGAATGTCCGGAATATTAATCAAATGCCAGGAATTCACTCCGGAATTTAGATTTTTTAATCTGGGAACCCTAACTGCACCCAACGTCTCCCAGTAACCTTTATCAGGTCGTCCTTCATAATTTTGGAGAGATTTGGCGATACTCATCACAGAAGAATAGTTAACTTAAGTTGAAGACTCAAATTGCAACAAAGGTGTCGTTAAATGATCACCCAAAATCACATTAATATTATAAATGCGAAAGTTTGGATGTAGTTACTCAATCAAATCGCAACGGCTGAACCAATTTCGATGAAATTTAGTATATACATAGATTATAACCTGGATTATCATGTAGGCTACTTTTTATCCCATAAATCAGGTGAGATAAAAATGGGGTGTCAAGTTGCAACACTCTTTGTTGCAACTTGACACCCCATTTTTATATATTATTCATTATCATTTTTATATATTTAGCGATATTTCTAGATTACCTACACATTTAGTAGTGTAACGCGTACGAAGTCGCCGGCAACAGCTAGTGCTACAATAAAACAAGAATATTATAAATGTGAAAGTTTGTTTGTTTGTTACTCAATCACGTCGTAATGGCTTAACCGATTTTAATGAAATTTGGTGGGTTGATAGATTATGACCTGGATTCAAACATAGCCTACTTTTTGTGACAAACAACGCGTTCGAAGCCGCTGGCGGAAGCAAGTACTACAATAAAACAAGAAACCATGTTGTACCGCCCGCGATACAGCTACGATACGCCCAGACTAAAACCTCATTTACCCAAAACAAGGTCAAACTAAGTCAGACAGAATAACTTTAACAAATTCTGAGACTTATAATCAGAGCTTAGCATAATAATATCGCTCTCAGCAGAGAGAATTTAATAACATCTCTTGTGAAAGCATATAAAAAAAATGGCTGAACGCGTGTCAGTGAAGGGTTCCGTATGATATAATTTTAAAGTACGTTAATTTTTGCATGTGAATTTGGTTATTATATATCGCTGGACATTTCACACAGCGCTATCTAGCCCCAAACTAAGCAGAGCTTGTACTATGGGAACCAGATAACTGATAGAATACTTATATACTTTTTTTTTGTAAATACATACTTATTATATATAGAAAAACACCCAGACACGGAACAAATATTTGTAGATCATGCAAACATTTGTTCCGCGGCGGGAATCGAACCCGCTACCTCCTGCGTCTCAGCCGGCTATACGCCCACTGCGCCACGGAGGCACGGAGTATTATTAGCCCGACGCAAAAAGAGGGGTGTAATAAGATTATTATTATTGTTTATTTAAGCCCTCTATCATATTTAATTTAAGACCTTACTTTGTAACATATTATCAGCGAAGAATAAATGACTTATGGTTGACGCCTATGTGTCAACTGTGTAGAAATAAAGTTAAATAACTAAAGTGGCCATTTTAGAAACAAGTAACTGTCCATTCCAAACCGAATGTCATCGGTTATCTTGACGAGCGCTGTGACTGTGCTATGTCCCGGACGAAAACCAGATTGAAGAGGATTTAACAGGATATTATTGGATAGGAAGGTACTGAGTTGTTCATGGACAAGGCGTTCAAGGACTTTTGATAGGAAGGGAAGTATGGATATGGGACGGTATTCAGAAAAAGAAGATGGATTGGGTTTCTCAACTAAAGGAATGATGTGTGCTTTTTTCCAGACGTCAGGAAAAGAGCCGGAATCGATTAAGGCGTTCAGGATGAAGGTGACGATAGGAACGATTTCGTCAAGTATTGGCATAATCATATTCCGATTGACACTGTCACTGCCAACAGCATTTTAAGTAATAGATATTATCTACTAAAATATCGTTTCCTTATAATGAATAGATCGAAGCGTCAAGAGAGCATAATTACGCCGGCCAGTTGGTCATCCCAAGTATCGCTGGAGCGATAGGATTTAGGCTGACCTGCGCTACCTTGGAGCCGACAACTGGCAAGAGATGGCAATGGACTGACGAAAGTGGACAGTTCTCATATCGGAGGCCAAGATTCACTTTAGGTCCCTGCGCCAATGGAGTTAGTATATAATGACAGACATTTTCGGGCCAATACCATTTTGTACAAGCACATTTATGTTCTTTGTAGAATTGCGAAAGAGCAAGATGCCTGGACTGTTTTCACGTTTGTATTCAAGCTAAAAATATACTTATAAGTAATTTTATATTCACAGTATTCACACTCACTCAAGTGCTTTATTTACGTCGACGATGAAAATACATTTTAACCAAACGAAATCAGAGAAAAGCACTCCTTTTAACTATTCATTATTACAGTAATAAAAAGTTACGGGCCGTAAAGTGAATTAAATAAGCTCGCGGCCGGTCAAGGCCGCATCTAAATGAAGCGATTTTATGTAGAGTTGTCTGAAATTACAGGAAAATTCTAGCACAGATTTGAGAGCTAAGAACTGTGCTGAAGTGTGAACAATACTCGGTCGAGAAAGGCGCGTGACGAACCACGCTCCTTCACTGTGTGCGGTAAAATTGACGTTTCAAAGTGATCCTTGTCATTTCAATGCATAAATGAATATTGAGTATTGAAGGGTTCCGTAGCCAATACGGCTGTATTTTAGTCATATACAATATATATATACAAAGTAAATAAGTAAGTAAGTACATATATACAAAGTTAATTTTGCAGTTGTGTTCGGTAATTATGTTTGAACATTATATGAACTGTTTACAAAACCAACTACAGACATAAGTTGGTCGACTACAGCTCGTAAACTAGTAAAGTCTAATCAGCTTTGATAATTGTCAAAAAAGTGTTGAGCAAACCTAATAATGTTTTTTAAATGACCTATTCAACACACCCTATAAGATAGGGTGCGTAAGTAAAAAAAATGAGTGTGCTTTAGACCACACGACTGAAGTAAAACTTCTTTTTCAAAATATTAATTTATAAAATTGTTCAAGAACGAAAATAAATTACGAAAAATAATCACGAAATCACCGTTCGCGTAATATATATATATATACCTATATATTACATGCACTGGCTATGAGAGGAAGAGAGAAAGAAAATGTGCGCGCACTGCTCTCTCTTGCTCGTACAGTGTGATACAGACAATAGGCCTGCACTGTGTTTTAGATATTATTATACAAAACGTAGCTGGCTATGAGAGAAAGAGAAAGAAAATGTGTTCTCGCACCTCTCTCTCTTACCCTTACAGTAATATACGAAACGTAACTCTCTTTCTTTCTATCTTCATAAACTTATATCTCCCTCTCAACTTCCGTTCGCCTCGCCCTATCACACTTTTCGTAACGCTCTCGTCACGCATTCACTAGCTTACTCCCCAAGTCAAGCGTGCGTAAAGAAGATATACTTCAAAAATACCTCTAACTTCCCTATAGGATTTTTACGATCTAACCACAAATTAACTATTTTGATTTTTTGCCTTTACCTGTGCTGTGAGACCTTGCTTCTAATCAAATTTCATGATTCTAGGTCAACGGGTAAGTTTTGATTTATTTGCGAATATGCGGCATAAATGGCCGTATTTTTTACAGCGTCAAGGGACTCAAGGATACTTGAGTATTGACTTAGTTATGAGTTTAGTGCTGGCTTCGAGCTTCAGGCTGCGGAATCCAAGAATATTCATAAAAATCTTGTAACCGCAATAAGGCCCTGGCTGCCTACTGCGCGGTCTGCATTAGAACCTACAAGCTAGTAGCTATATTTAAATCAGCAATTAATATTGCTAATAAATTCTGTCCAGATTTTGCCCGCGTAGCAACCGATTAAAAGTAGCCTAGGAGTTATTTCGTCCCGAACTATTCCAAATTTTAACCATATCCGTTCAGAAGTTAGAGCAGCGTGAACCCAAACTTTCTCATTTATTTTAATTTTAGCATTAGTGGTCAAACGCTTAAACATTATCAGTAAATAAAATGAACACATCTATTAATACAGTTTCCTAATACAATAGTCATAAATTATTTACGTATTTTTTTTACATTAAAACTGTTTGGTGAAATTTTCTAAAATAACCCTTGTAAGTTACTATACTTATAATGTGTGGGTGGTAACAAAATAAACTTAGTCCCCTCTCTCTCTGTTTTGATTTTACAAAATATAACATAATTGGACAACTCATTAAAATACTCACGATGTCAATTTTGAACCAGAAAATACTTAAATACGTGGAGGAAAGGAAAAAGTGGCACTCCGGGATTGCCGACAGATGTGAAAATTTTAACAATTACGAGATATAATTATTGATTAAAACGGGTATTTATCGCGTATGTTACCCTTTTTATTTGTTATCCCGACGTTTTGGCTGTGTTGCAACAGTCGTGGTCACGGGTACATACGCGATAAATACCCGTTTTTATCAATAGTTATGTACAGTGATCGCGAAAGTTTGAAAAATACAATTACGAGTTACTTATATATAGAGATGTCGGTAACAGCGTCGCGAGTTTAATGGTTTATTCCCATCTCAAAAAATTCCAAACGCACCTTAAGAGGTTTTCACTTCAATAAATATTTTCCTCCAGTTCCTTGTCATTTCCTTTGATAAAAGACCGCCTACGCTTATAAATCTTGCAAGAATCAGGAGCAATCTAATTATGGTAATGCATTTAATTATGGTAGCATGTTAGAGGCATCGTCTGAGAATTTAGAAGCTTTGGTAATAGACGATTAGTGTTGAAGGCGAAAATCGAACTAAAGACATTAAAGAAATGAGCAATATAGGATTTTGGGGCGCGACTTTTCCGCACCATTTACCGTGGTCAAGACATATAAACCGTAAACACATAAAATGAAAAACGTTCAAAAAAAAAACTTTTTCAAACTCCTATTTTTATGGTAGAATGGCGCAGTACCTACGAGTATTCTAACCTATTCGATACATTCTCGTAGGTACTGCGTCATTCTACCGTAATAATAGGAGTTTTTTTCTAAACTAAAGAGTTAAGGATATGGGGATTTCGAAAATGTATAGTATTGTTACGAGCTGAGGGTTCGGGATAAAATAATGGGAATCGATCCAACCAAAATAACACTTTTATTACACACTAAACGATGAATACACGAACTTGGTCACACGTAATCACAACACACTAATTCACACCACTGTTGCACCACTTAAAGTCACCGAAATGATCGCACGTATAGCTTAATCCAGACTGACTCGGGAG
Organism: Philereme transversata; assembly: GCA_963924445.1. Taxonomy (NCBI): domain Eukaryota; kingdom Metazoa; phylum Arthropoda; class Insecta; order Lepidoptera; family Geometridae; genus Philereme; species Philereme transversata. The sequence continues at coordinate 5,012,236 of OZ004343.1, read as the reverse complement.
CAACTACTGTTCACGCGAGACCCTCCTCCACGTCAGTCCTCCAGGGCCTCGCTGAGACTCACTCACTCACTGACTCACTCAGACTGAGACTCAGACTGACCCACAACTGACTGTCCGGCCATCTCTCCGGCCTATTTATATCCACACATTTCGATTGTTCGAGAAGGATCTCGATCGTTCCAGGAAAAGGGTCGGTCCCTCGACACAATGGCCACTCCATTGTGCGCAACCGCAGACAATAACAACAATAACGCAGCAAGACAAAAGCGTTCGAGAAGTTACGATTATTACTCATTGTTTAACAGCCTCGGCGTAACAGTATCTTTAGAATAAGATTTTTTAGTTGCATAGCCACATTGACATTGATTATTATATATTATTATATTTGTAAGTATATATATTTAGTTTATTAGTAAGTATAGGTAGTTTATGTAAGTTTACGAATATACTCGTATTTACACCGCCGTCTTTTTGATTTTGTTTTGTCCTGTCCATCCAAAGGTTGTCTGGAAGAGATCGCTTTTAGCGATAATACCGCCCATTGTACTTACCTTAATTTTTGTGTATTTATATTGTATTTTTAATTTTGTTGGTGTGCAATAAAGAGTATTCTATTCTATTCTATTCTATTGACCACACAGCTTGACATACAATTTAAAGGCATTAAGGCGACGGCTAGGTCTAACCGTACTATTAAATACTCTGTGCTGTTGATTCCTGCACATTAAAAGAATTCTTGTAAAATGAAAATACATTGAAGGGTCGTCAGATCTTTTCTTCTTTCTCACCTTCCGTCTTTTCAGTCTGGCCTGCGTCAAAAGTGCGTAAGGCTGAGCCAGTCATATACTTTCACAACCAAGCTACAGCTGCGGTCGCTAATTGGCTGCTGTGCACATTTTTGAAGTGAAACTTCTTTAGGCGCGGTGGGAATTTTTGGGATGGAAAAAACCATTGAACTCGCGACACTATTAACGTTACCGTTACCGACACCTCTTTACATAAGTATTTGTAGTGTAGTCTCCTTTTAAATTTTGAATACCCAAACATTGAGCGCTAAATTTTTCACTTCTGTCGGCACTCCCGGAGTGCCACTTTTTTAGGACAATCAATGTTGTGACATTGTCCTAAATCTCTCACTGGCTTCGAAGGTTTGCTGAAAAAACTCCGTGACAAGAGTAGAATTTCCGAAATTTGTGCACAATAAAGAATCAAAAGAAGAAAACAACTGTTTATTTTTTTGCTTTTAGTCAGCTTTAAATTCTTAGCTATCTAGGTCCGGGTTACAATAAGCCCTCATTATGTCGGAACAAGCCTGGTGCGCGGTCAGCCAGTTAAAAAGGAGCGACATTAGTCGCGTCTGATATATTTCTTCTATGGGTTTCGCCTAAAACGTAATAAGTTATAGCAGTCTTCGATCTAATTCGGGAGCGGAATGAGCGCGTCACATTGATTTATGAACAGGATTGATTAGCGAAATAAGCATTGATGTGAATAAGCCTGTGTAGAAATGTACTTAATTGAATAGTTGTAGAAATAGAAATTTGGTTTTTCGTGCTTACGTTGTGTCATCACGGAATTTAAACCCGAAACGTTCTATTGATACGAAGATGCGATACTAAGTGACATTTAAAAAATAAGTGGCACGGGAGTGCCACTTATTTTTTACACTACAGACACTTATATGCAGAAGCGTTAGTAATAGTCAGTGTCAGTAGACAGGGGCAGGTGTCGGTAACAGTGTCGCGAGTTCAATGTATTTTCCCATCTCAAAAACTACTCAACGCGCCTAAAGAAGTTTTCACTTCAAAAAAAAAATGGCACTCCAGGAGTGCCGACAGAAGTGAAAACTTGAACAATTACGAGATACTTAAATAAAGAGGTGTCGGTAACGGTAACAGTATCGCGAGTTTAATGGTTTATTCCCATCTCAAAAAATACCCAACGCGCCTATAGAAGTTTTCACTTTAATACAAACAAAGATTAATTTTTCGTCATTAAATTGATCTAGTGAAAGGTTGCTGGGAGCTGTTAGGTGCAGACCGAACAAAATCGGTCGCTCTAGAAATCTATCTAACTCTGGAGAAGCCTATGTTCAGCAATGGATAGTGGATGTCCTATGGCGGATATGATGATGAAAGATTTATTAAACCTAAGTTTCGATCTTATCTCAATGTAGGTCAATTTAACGGTTGGACAGAAAGGCGACGCCTGCCTAATGATGATCGAAAAGTTACTGGTTAAAATTAAGAGAGTTAAGAGGGTACTACGGGCGGATCAGATTTATTCTTGTACGATCCAAGACTGGTTTTAACTGAAGAGCCTTTTAAATTACTGTTAAGGCTAGTATATACTACGTGTTTTGTTATGTACGACATTAAATGAAAACACGTTGTATATTATTATTATTATTAATATAATTGTGGTATAATAGGTTTTTTTCAAATTAATTACCACAGAAGATTTTAAATTTCACACAACCTTAATGTCAAGTCCTAAAATATCAATGAAACAGTCTGTATAAAATAGGTAAACAAATCATATTGATTCGTCATGTAAGTAAGTACCTGTTAAACTGACTAAGCGGCATCGTCGCAAACTTTAAAAGTTGTTTATTGGCAATGTATCAATTATTGAATAAATATTCAAGCTATCAGTGTTAAACCAACCCCTAAAATCAGTTAATACGAAACCGGATGTGTGTTTTAAATTAATGTCGTACATAATAAAACAGGTTGTATATATCCAGAAAATGTTACGGAAGTATTTACAGCCGGAAAAATTTGTATTAGAAGCGTTATTTTTCTCAATGACGTTTATACCAATATCTTGCAGAGTTCAGGAGATATGAAAATAAATATTTATAAACCACGCGTGCTCAGCCGCAGGTAGGAGCCAAGCTGTAAATACCAAGCTGAGCATAGGAGAGTATGTGCCCAATAAATTGTTGGAACTACCCTTTAACTATTACCTAATAGGGTGTGATGAGCTGTGTGAGGGTCGTCTACTGGGAATACAGTTGTGACTCGTGAGCTCGTGACTTTGAGACGATGTATCATATATGATACAGAGAACTTCGGTATATATAAAGTAGGTATATCCGAAAGAAGGGGATTGAACCTTCTTGATTGAAAATCTTGTTTTTTTTTTTTTTTGCAACATATGATTCTTTGATTTTGTACCTACATTATCGTTATTTTGAAGTGATAACTTTTTTAGGCGCGTTTGGCATTTTTGGGATGGGAAAAAACTATTGAACTCGCGACACTGTTACCGACACCTCTGTATATAATTTGTTTTTTTTTTAGTTTGTGGAGGGGCATAATACAACTTTCGTAGTAAATTTTCATGTTCATACGACATCCATCATGATCATTTTGCAACATCCAAATTTTTTTTTAAGTGAGAACTTCTTTAGGCGTGTTGGGAATTTTTTGAGATGGGAAAAAATCATTGAACTCGCGACACTGTTACCATTACCGTTCCTGACGATTCAAAAATATTTCCTGACGATACAAAAAATACACGTAATTGTTTAAGTTTTCACTTCTGTCGGCACTCCCGGAGTGCCATTTTTTTTTGTTATCTAGCCTATGCTGTCCCACTGCTGGGCAAAGGCCTCCTCCTCATCTCTCCACTTATCTCGATCCTGTACCACGTCCCCCCAGTCCCTATAAGAAGCGTCCAAATCATCGCGCTAACGCTTCTTAGGCCTTCCACGATGTCGCTTTCCATCCACAGGAATCCATCCAGTTACGACCTTAGCCCACCTATTTACTTGCGTGCGGGAGACATGACCCGCATGACATGACCTACATTATGACTGATCATAATTGTACAAGGTATTTGATATCGGGATATCCACTAGAAGCAGCTGGTTAACTGAAACAACTTGTTTTAGCATTTTTTTCTTTTTTTTAAGTGAGGGCAAGTAGCCCATTTCAGTTCAGCATACATCTTTCCAAGCATTCTGTATCTACATAGGTAGTGGCAACCTGTAGACAGAACCTATACCTGAATGTATTCTTTGGAATTGTACCACGGAACAAATGTTTGCATGATCTACAGATATTTGTTCCAGGTCTGGATTTTATCTATATTTATATTTATCTACATTATAATGAGGAAAGATTTGTATTTTTGTAACGAATAAACTCAAAAACTACTAGTCCGATTTCAAAAATTCTTTCACCATTAGAATGAGACATAGTCAACGAGTAACATAGGTTATAATTATTACAAGAAAAAATGAGGGATCCCTACTAAAACTCCAATAATGTAACCCAAGATGTAAAAAAAATTCGACATAAAATTGTTTAAAAAATAAATGTCCACCCGTGCGAAGCCGGAACTTGCCGCTAGTTCTTCACATTATAATACGTACTTAAAAAAACGTATATAAGTATTCTATCAGTTATCTGGTTCCTACAGTACAAGCTCTGCTTAGTTTGTGGCTAGATAGTGCTGTGTAAATGACCAGCAAAAAAAAATGTATTCTTGGAACGAAGGTTATACCGTCAGATAATCTAATCTATCGTCAATAAACCCAGGTGTCACCGTCTATCGTGATTACGCCTGTCTCACCCCTTTACATTATTACTACCCTCACTAGCGGAACTATTTGTTTTACCTCCAGAATGGGATTGGACGGGCAAAATGGGAAAGGATTTTTCAGGACTCGACATTTTGCTGGTCCTATGGCGTTTACGAATTGATGCCTCTGTGATGGCATCCCAGTATCCAATACAAAACGTAATTGCTGTAAGGCGAGACGCAATCGACCTCCAATGTGTATGGTTTGGTAATTTATGTCCATTTATAAACGGAAGGTATCGTTTGCTTGTTACACCGATGCTTAGTATTGGTTGGTACTTTGTCTTTATGGTTCTGTTTACCGTAAGGTCTGAATGTCAATCATAGGAATACGTTTTTTTTACCTCGATGCAAAAATGTGTTGTTTTTCTGTCTTTGTGTGTCTATTCGTGGTCCGATTTTATTGCGATATGTTTGTTCCAACATAAATTAGACAAAGATTCGTGCAGCCATTTTTTTTAAACAGTTTGTTTATGTTTTTAAGTGAAAAATAGTTACAGAATTATCAATTTAACTTTAACGGAATTTGTTTTTGATTTATAGACGTTTAGTAAAAGGCGCGCTAGTCTCCATAACCAACAAGGAACGTTGTAATAACTATTGGAAAAATCAATATGAAATCGATTAGATTTTGAAAATCGATGTGTCTTATTTCAAAACATAACAATCAAATGCTGAAATCAAACTGTACATCTCTAGAAAGCTATATACGACAAATCACAGCGGACGTAAGCGGAAACCACTGAAGTTAGGTCGGTATATTCTCGAAATCCCCACTGCTACATCCCCACTGGTGCGTGGAGGCCTTGTAACCGGACAATTACTACAAAAATACATGCTTTAACACGGGCACTTTCTTATTAAACTAGTGGTTCGGTGAAAGCAGTAGACTTCGCGAGCCCTTATAAATGCAATAACCGACACTCCCCCCCCCCGCCTCTTTTTCCCCTCCACTCCCCCATTTAAAAATTTTTTTCGCAATATCTCGTGTAAAATGAAGTCCTTAGTGTGCCTCATAAATTTCATTGAAATGCGTCGATAAAAAACGCTTCAGCAAACTTCTTCCCTTTCCCCCCCAATCAAAAATCGCGATTGACTAAGAAATTTAAATAAACCAAGGATCTTGTGTGCCACTTTTCGTCAAAATCAGTTGTAAAATGCGACCTGTAAGAGAACAGACAGACAGACAGATAGACGGACAAAAGCATTTTTGGGCCATCTCGAATCTGAGAAGCCCCGCTCGCTGGGTCAATTATTAAAAAAATAGATCCTTGTTAAAGCATGTATGTTTGTAGTAATTGTCCGGTTACAAGCCCTCCATGTAGTGGGGACGTACATTCTTCTATTTCTGTTATACGTATTTTCTCGAGTAAAATAAAGAGTAACGAATGATTTTAGGTTTACTTAAGTGCTAACTACACTTATATCACTTATGTAAGTATACATTTTCTTATTTCTCATAAGTCGTATCTAGATTGTGCGGTATAATAAAGATTCAGATTTTCATTTATTCATTCAGTGGTTATTTTCAGCTAGAAATCGAATTAAATAAAGACGCTAGAGTTTGCCGCCGATCTCTAACTCTAATAGCCTACAAGTAAAATGATGACGGATAGTCTAATGTTTCATTGTCATTCAATCACGCCGATTATTGCGTGAAATCATTGTGTTAGATGAAGATTAGCAAGAAGAGAGTAGAAGATTGAAAGATTTTTATGAAATAGGATAAAAAGTACCTGCGTTCATAACCAGAGCATCAAAACATAGGATACTTTTATTGCGACCTTAATTCCATCGAGAGAACAGTAATCAGAGCAACTCGGTTATTATTCTTCCATTTTCCTTCTAATGAACCTATCGTTAATATATTCCAAAAAATGCATTACGCATTCACTCTTTTAACCCCAAACTGCTAATGCCTTATTAATCCGGATTCGTATAATCCGATACTTAAGTTCTAATTTAGACCAGAACAAAGAACAGTTACCCCGTAATCATACGCGTAATCCCCCAAATCCAAGTAGACAGGTCGATCCGACCTTTATATTGTGTTAGTAAGAAATCGTGGTAATGAAAGGGTTATTTTAATTTGATGGATGTGAACAGTGGTGAATGTCTTTTTTGGCAGGGTTAATGTGGTTTAGTAAGCTTTTTCTCTTGCTTGAGAGAGGTAAACAAGTTTTCAATGGAGATAGCGCACTGAAAACAGCAGTGTAATTCTTTTAGATGAAAACCTCTTTCTTGTTAGCACAAGTAAGGAGTGGAACTCACTTCCAGCGTATGTTTTCCGAACCAGTATAATCTCGGAGTCTTCAAGTCCAGAGTGAATAGATTCTTTCTAGGAAAGCGTGCTCCATCTTCGATCACACCATCACACCAGGTGAGACAATGGTCAAGCGCATGGGTTCAATAAAAAAAACACGATCTATTCGCAAAGGCCACATTGTTTATTTTATGTTTGTAATTAATCGAATGAAATTAATTAATTGTTATTGGAGTAGAATAGTTACGTAAATTAAAGATTTCCGACAGTTCTTGGGCGCAGAATGTATCAAAATCAGTCGAGGCCTAGGTTCAGCATTGGACGTCCTATGGCTAGTATATGATGATAGAAACTTTCATCGGTCAACAAACGGTTTTATAAACACCTTCTCATTTACACTGAACTTGGATCCAGACTTGGATGCCTATGTCCATGAGTGGACTAATGTAGGCTGATGATGATGGATTGAGTATTTAACAAAGAAAAGTGCAAACATATTATATTAACTAATAAAATCGGTTCAAACGACAAGGCGTCATCTACGTTCCTTCTTATTAGTTGACTTTACTCCATTCCTAAATCATTGGGCAACAAAGTAGTTTTATGTATGTACTTACTGGTGGCAATTCCGTTGTTATAACTAAAGTTGTGTAAAATACGAACGGTCTTATTTTGTTCAGACTAAAGATCAAATTAGAATGAAATTTAAAGTGGAATTTCTAAAATTAAGTAATTTTTGTTATGATGGCATGTTTGCGGGCTAGTTTAGTGATCAATCAAATTGGTGTTGACTAAAACTACCCCGCAAACACGCCTTCTTATTTAAAAATACTTAAATTTAGAAATGTCACTTTAACTGTCATTCTAATTTGATCTTTAGTGTAAACAAAATAAGACCGTTCGTTATACAATTTTAGTTAGTCAGCGGAAACAATAGAATCGCCACCACTATGTGTTCAATCAAATCAATTGTACGAATATTGGTCATTATGCTAAATCTTATCTGCTGCAACCTTAACTAGGTCTATTGTAGTGTGCAAACTATCTAAAAGTCGAACCCAGGCGTTGATCACATTTACCGAATCGATCGACTCAATCTGACATCATTGCTATTCCTAGCCGAGTAAATCAATCCTTCCTCCCAATTGCACTATAGCAAAATGGTGTTGGTGCAAAAAAGCAATGGATAATGCTGATTATTTTAAGAGTCTATCAGTTTCATAAACTTCATACACCTACTTCTTGAAATAAGGAAGCTGACATTAACATTCTACTTTTTATTTATTGTATTATTGTATTTAAGTAACAGTGAATGGTTAAACAAACGTCGATAACTTTTGTATTGTCCTATCCGCCCAAAGATTATCAAAAAGAGATTTAAGCAAAAATACCGCTTATTTTACTTTTTGTTTGGTGAATACCCTGTTATATTATTTTTTATTAAATAAATCGGAAGGCGTCGACTTAAACTCCCTTATTTTCAAGTTGAAGAAGTTAAGGACCTGAATTTTGTTAATTTGTGACTATCCATTGTCATTTTGCTAACGCGATTAGGAGGCTGTTCACTATGTGACCGGACGTCTGGTGATATACCCTGACAATGGATTGCCTGTCCGACGGTAAGTGATCAAGTCAGGATGAGACTGGGTAATAAGGCGTCGTGACATAGCAGATTGAGATCGACAACCCAATTCTATTTAGACCCTTTTTCCAGGTAGGGTTCCATGAAGGATCTTGGATGATATAAACCGTGTTTTTTACAAGAATCCTTTTTGCCCGACTAAGACGGGGTTGTTTTTCACTAGTGTTTATATAAGTATGTTACATCTTTTTTATCTGCTAGAACCTAAGCGCTGGGATAGATTTAGATAATTAGGGTGTTAAAAGAAACGAAATATACTTGATAGTGACATACGATACAAAAAATTAACAAATGGCTAACGCCGGTTGTATCTATTTTTTTTTTTTTTTTTTACCATTATATGGTATAATTTCAAGAAGGGTTTAAAAATATTCTTATCCAACAGGGTTTTAAGCGATTATTTTTAATTCTAACTATCTTCTCAGCCTACATCCTAGGCCTCCACGTTATCCCGCCACTCTCTCCGGTCTTGTGCCAAACGCATCATTTGCCTTCCCACAACTCGCGCGATGTCGTTCGACCTTCTGGATGGTCGTCTGCCAATTGGTCTGCGCTCTTCACGCGACCACCACTCCCCATCTCCAATTTAGCTTGTTGTTTCTTCTACCCATGACTTGGGTTTTGCGTCGTATTTCGATGTTGGGTTTAAGCTCCAACAGCAAGATGCCTTTAACTCTTATTAAAATATTTTAAAGCATTAAGTTTCATTTATTATAAAAAAATCGTTAAAAACGCGTCTGATTGGAATCGTTTCAAGCAAGGTTAGCATAATCTGAAATGTATCGTATCACATTAATTAGATTAGAAACGGACCTTTCAACCCTCGTTAACCAAAACAGACAAAAGAAAAGGTAGCATTTTTTCAATTGTATTATATGTACCTACCTAAAATTATATAGTAACAAAGTAAATAGCTTAATATTGAATATACATTTTAAAAACCTTTGTAAGCGTATCAAAACATTATCTTTCATAGTTGTTATCTATACTTTATTTGAACCTATCTCAGCGAATTTTTACATTTATTTTCTTACCAAAAATTAAGAATATCGAAGACAAATTGCTACACAAAAGTTTTATAATTAAGTACTTTTAACAAATCCTACAAAAAGCGTTCTACCGAAATGCAGAAGTAATGAAATATACTTTTAACAATTGGAGATTGTTTAAGACCGTTCACCGGTTACCTAAAGCGATTTCCTTAGGCATTGTCATACTAAGGACGGATAGAATGGGGCATGCTATATTTATTCAAAAGTTATTTAGAAATTGAGTATTTGGATTCTGTAAATGATATGATATGGATAGGAGTATTACTGAGATGACGGCTGAGTATAGAAAAAAAAAACGGTTAAGTGCGAATCGGACTCGCGCACGAAGAGTTCCGTACCATTATCTATAAAAACGACAAAAAAATCATGTCTGTTGTATGGGAACCCCACTTAAATATTCATTGTATTCTGTTTTTAGTATTTATTGTTATAGCGGCAACAGAAATACATCATCTGTGAAAATTTCGACTGTCTAACTATCACGGTTCATGAGTTATATTAGCCTGGTGGCAGATAGATAGACAGAAAGCGGAGTCTTAGTAATAGGGTCCCGTTTTACTCTTTGCGTACGGAACCCTAAAAAGAAATATTGCGCCAACCTAACGTATTGCGGGAGAGGAAGATGATAATAAATAGAAAATAAAACTAAATGGATAATTTGCAAAGACTTGATAATTAAATTCAAGATTCAAGTTACATTCATAAGTATTTTTTAAAAATTATATACAGAGAGATAGTTTCATTCATTGTAAGCAGTTTTTTTTTACGCGCGTTATTTCGACAGACTTATGGTGGTAATAAGTTCAATACCAAACTAAGTACAACTTAAAAAGCTCCTACATTTCTTAAACGTGCTTAGCAAACGAAACCTAACTGATTTGCATTAACGATCCTAATAAGACGAAAGTTAAATTGATTTACCTGGTTAAGGAGATTAAATCGAATTGGCTGAAACTCGGCGACAACTCTGGGGTTCTTAGACACACCTGAACGTAATTTGTGTATCTGTGTGGTAAAGTTGGCCAGTGTGATTTAAAAGTTGCATGTAATAATAGCATTTAAACCAGATTGGTCAGATTTGGTTGTGGACCGCGATGGATGGAGGGGAGATGGGGAGACCTTTGCCCAGAAGTGTAGGTATTTTTTTAACGAACGTAGGTTCGTAAAAAAAAATGTTCAGCCAATACTCATGGAAACTTTGTTAATGAGCCTAATAAATAAATAAATAGTTAGAACATTTTTTTTGGATTTATAGCTGCCCAAAGTGCTCTGCTATTAACATGTACTCATTAAACTTTTTCGTTCGATAACTTAGCCACTAAGTTTAAGTAGAACTGAGCTGGTCATTTATGCCGTATGACGGATGATCATTGTATAGTATGACTTGAACGATTTCCGTGGCGCAGTGGGCGAATAGCCGGCTGAGACGCAGGAGGTAGCGGGTTCGATTCCCGCCGCGGAACAAATGTTTGCTTGATTTATAGATATTTGTTCCGGGTCTGGATGTTTTTATATATATTATAAGTATATATTTACATAAAAAAAGTATAAAAGTATTTTATCAGTTATCGGTTCCCATAATACAAGCTCTGCTTAGTTTGGGGCTAGATAGCGCTGTGTGATATGTCCAGCAATATTTATATTTATTATTTAGCAACCCGAAAATGTCGCGGCAGCCCAAGGAAAATATGGAGGGGCGAGCTCACTAACTTCTGAGCAGATTGGACCTTCTTGGCGCTGGAAAGAAGTGACTGGAAATAATGTAGGGAGGCTTTTGCCCAGCAGTGGGACACAGAGTGCTAAAAATAATAATAATAACTTGGATGAGGGCCAAGGCGTATTGAGAGAAAGATTTCCTGAAGAACTGAAAGTATTACAAGAAAACATATTTAAGAAAAAACTTTTAGCTTTTAGATAATTAATTATATTATTAATGCTTTTGTTGATTTAGATATTTACATTGTTAAATAAATACCTACACACAAATATTTGCACGCCTGCATACAGGTTGAATACATTGACAAGCATAGATTTAAGACCTTTTATTGTAATTTTTGTGTATTCTAGCAAATAAAAGATTGTATTTATATTTGTAAGGAGAAATGAAGGACCATTGTGACTTAGGCTAGTTTTTATTGACAAACTACGTAAGCGAAGTCGCGGCCGGAATCTTTTAATAAACTAATTACACCGATACACGCATAGCCTTGACCCCACAGTAGGTTTATTGATCATTGGTATTGTGGACACTTACGATGGGATTGGTCCACAAACTGAAAGTCACTCAGCGAGCTATGGAAGGGCTATGTTCTGAATTTCTCTGAAGCATAGAATCCGAAACGAGGTTATCCGACAGAGAACCAAGGTGATCGACATAGTTCAGAGGGTCAGCAAGCTGCAATATCTGCCGCAGAACTGATAATCTTTGGGGTAAACGTGTCCTGGAGTGGAGACCACGTCTAGGCAAGCGAAGTGTAGGCTCCGGCTAGATGTAGTGATGATTTGCGCGCTGTGGCTAGCAAGGATTGGATGAGAAGAGCTGAGGATCGGACTCAATGGCGCACCCTGGGAGAGACCTACGTCCAACAGTGGACTGTTAAAGGTTGATGATGATGATGATTGTGAACTACGAGTGCAATTGTACCACAATACCCAAACCTGGAACAAAAATGTATTAATATGTCTTGAGAGTGAACTTATATTGTGTATTCATTTGTAAAACACTGCCTGAGCGTATCCCGAAAGCAACTATAAACTTCAATCGAATATGTTGCACAAACTGAACAAGTGAAACTAAATTACGCTACGTCGTAGCACCTCTACGTAGCTTCGTAGTAGCTCTACGCCGTAGCGCTCGGTCTACGAGCTTTCTACGAGCAATAAAGCCTAATGAAACGGAGCACGGTTAAAATTGCTTCAAAATCCCTTCAAAATTTTATTTTTCTACGAAAGATTTTTATTTTTAGAAGAAAATTGTTTCAATCCAAAAAAAATCTTCGAATAATCTTGGGTGATTTGGAAATATAGTTGACCAACATATACTATTGTGCTTATTTTGCCATTATGGGCTATAATTCGCCCTTATTTGAATGGGATCTGAGCGTAATTATAATGAGTGAAGATAATGCGCAAAGTAAGTTTAGTCCTTTAAAAAGTACTATATCAATTACAACCACTGTTTCCAGGGGTTCTGAGATATTTAACAAACGACTCTATATTATTTTAGTCTTTGGTATCATCATTACGAGTATTAACAGAGTTAACCTCAAACGCTAATACCAACTTAATAAACACTTGAGTTACTTAAAGAATTTGGTAGAGAACGACGCGACGTATTGCCGATTAAAATAATGGATCTAAGAAAATGATACGACATGCTACAGGAACGTACACTTCATTTATCATGTTATCATTATAAGAACATTAGCACGCCTCCTTATAGGTAGAACAAATTTTAAAATCAAGCCTTGTGTCAGTGAATAAATAAATTTATAATATACTGGTTACTGGAAAAATCCTTTTGTGAAAAAACAAGATTTTTTATCCCAGGATGTTTTTACCCGTAATGAAAAACAAATGCTTTGGGGAAAAATGTTGTATAAAACACACACGTTAAGATAACATTAATAAAAAAAAACGGCCAAGTGCGAGTCGGACTCGCGCACGAAGGGTTCCGTACTATTATCTACAGTAAATTGTATGAACGCCCATACAACTTAGGGGACTATCTTAATTGGCATCAACTATGTATGTATGGGGACACCCTTTTATTTTCAACTTTATTTATTTTTTGGATATGTTGTGCTGTGTTTGGACCTTGCTTTTTGCCAAATTTCGTAATTCCAGGTCAACGGGAACTACCATATAGGTTTTCGACTCAAAACCTATAGGGTACTTCCGGTTGACCTAGAATTGTCAATTTTGGTTAAAAGCAAGGTCTTAAAACACAAGTAAAGGGAAAATTCCGAAAAATAAACAAGTTGAAAATTAAGGTAAGTTTTGGTACTTACAAGTTTTCGCGTAAATCTAAATTTGCACATATCTTTTAATCGTGTTGACTCAGGATCTTCAATTTTATACACCTAATAGGGACTAAAGACCTAAGTATCTGGTATAAATTTCAACTTGCTAAGTCCACCCGTTCCTGAATCAACTCGAAAGCCCTCAAAAAGTCGTTAAAAAGTCGCTGTCGTTCAAGCAAAAATTCTGAATAAAACAGCACGTTTCTTCATATTTTTCAAATAAGCTGACTACTATGTTATGCTTAAAGGGATTATGTGTTGCCAGCTGCGACCAGACTGCAAACCGCTATTACAAGCTGTTGGTATTAGCTTTTAGTCAGTTCTAGCGGAATTAAAAATAGCTGAGGATGAATATTTTGTTAAGTTAAGCTTGTGGTTGTTCTTTGTAGACAGTTTTTAATATTTGCTGTTTTAATTCTACTTAAAAACAGATAATATGGACGTACAACCTAATATTATAAATACGAAAGTAACTTGAATTTATAATATGAAATTTGGTGTATGGACTTCGAATGAGACTTTATTATTTATTATTATTTAACAAGAATATATCTTTATTTGACCATAATTTCACATGATGGAAAGCGATGATGTGGTCTACGATTAAGTACGAAGACCTATTCACTCTTACCCTAAGTTTCCTTAAAGTGAGGGTTTAATTCCTGCGGCAGGCTAATATTAGCATCTGAAAATATTTATTAGAACACTTTGGTACTTTGGTAGTCGTTTTTCTCGTACCAAATACACATTGAGTCTCAGGTCCGTACTCAAGAATTGTGCTCACGCGTAAATTGAACTCAAGCGTAGAATTTTAGAGAGCCCTCATTGAAATGACTTTCAAAATTCAATGCTTGATTTTTTTTATATATATTTATTCTACAAAAAGTTACATACTAACAGTAACACTAGTATAAAAGATAATTATTATCTCTATGAGAATAAATCATTATTAAACTTTATACACAAAGCACTGTAAATCCTTAAAGGTTTGTCTCGGTGCTTAAAGACACACTCGAGCCGCTACACATTATTTAAATACTTAAAAAAACCCGTCATTTTTACCTAAACATAATTTTATAGTTACACAGTCACACACCGCTTGTATAATTTATAGAATATGTCCTCTAAAAATTCCTGAATATGATATAATGAATATCATCTACAATCTATTATTAAAAGTATGTATGCGAACATAGTAAGTAGGTAATAGGTACTTTTATTTTTTACGATTTTTTTCGACAACGATTCAGTTTAGAATTTAGTAGTATACGGGTCTTAGTGTGGGGTCCAGGACTGCAGATGACTTTTTTTCAACCTGCATTGTCCCACTGCTGGGCAAAGGTTTCCCACCTATCCCTTTCCTGTGAGATTGCACTATTCCTCACTCACCAACGCTTTCTTGGCCAACCTCGACCGTGTCTTCAATTATGTATGGTGATGTTGAATGTTATTTCTTTATATTTTATGTAGTCGTTTGTATTTGGATGGTTGTATGTGAGATGAATCAAATACTGATTACATTAAACCCTACTTTAAAGTTACCTACTTAAAAGTTAAAACAGCAAACAGAACACTCAAGAAGCAGGTCCTAGCGTAACTCTTAATGAAACCCCTCGCAGTTATAGGGGTGAGCACGTGACAGCAATGTTTAAACATTAAGATTCAGGCACGATACTGTAGGCATGTGACTTTGCTTGTAAACATGACGACGCGTTGAATATTTCTATTGGTCTCATCTTCATACCAGCCACAGTACGTCCACTGCTAAACATAGGCCTCCTCCATAGATTTCCAGAGCGACCGATTTTGCAGCAACCTTTATCCGGTCGCCTTTCCAACTAGTGTGGGGCCACATCCTACGTTGCGCTTTCCAGTATGGTCTCCAATCGAGAACCTTTCTTCCCCAACGGCCGCCTGTTCTTCGGGGTATGTGCCCTGACCTCTGCCTCTTCAGCTTGCTAATCCTATTGGCTATGTCTGTGATCTCGGTTCGTCTACTGATCTCCTCTTGTCTGATTCGATCTCGTCGAGAAACACAAAGTATAGCCCTCTCCATAGCACGCTGAGCGACCTTGAGCCTTCTATACAGGCTGTTTGGTAATATACTGACGATATTCAAGTGACGGTTTCTCAAAACATACTACTAGTTATATTTCAAATTTTAAAGAAAATCGACTAAGTTTATGGTGATTAATTCGATATAAAACTTACTGCCTACTCTTGCAATCGACATCCAAAAATAAAGGCCGATTTGATATCTCTTTTGGAAATGGCTGCGGGTTTTGGGTTAGAAAGGGACAACAATATATATAAATCACGATATCTCGAGATGTCACCAATACAGTATATGTGGTTAGATGGCAAGCATTATGCAATATCACAACATAACTTTAATAAAGTGTTTGTTTTTACATGCCAAACTAAATTTCACACTTCTATGGTAAACATATCACAAATTTATTTATAATGCTCATCAAAATAACCCCTTTCTTTTTGTGCGTATATTATCAAACACCCTTTACATATTGTACACGTAAAACTATCGTAATACAGTATTTAATAATATTTTAAAGTCCACATACAGGATTGTTTGGAGATTGTACACAACACATTTTTAAAAACGGCTTTGAAATTGAAGTAAATCGAAAAACTAATTTCCTGCCCCGAAGACTTAGCTTTTGTCTCACTTAGTGACTACAGGCGTTTTTGAATGAATGAAACGGGAAACTTTAATTTAATCTTAAATTGTTGCTTAACAAACACTTGTCTCATAATAATAAGAACAACATTTTGAAAAATTCTCTACAGCAGTGATAAACGTGCTTTAGGCAACAAAGGATTTAATTAAATCTTGGATGTGTGCTATTATTCCATGTCTATTTATGGTATAGTCTGCCTACGCTAAGTCTGCAAGTTGCAAAAAAAAAACAGGCAATATTTGCATATATTTCTATCAACTTATTTAATCCTTTTGGCAATAAAAATATTTTTGGATTTTTGCCGGTGGGGCATAGCGGTGGGGATTTGGAGAATATACCAATACATTGCATATTATTTGTTCTCTGACAGGTCCTGATACCTATGATACATAAAGTACTACTGTGGAGTTATGCATGTGTTTAAGACTGTTAGGTACGTATTTATTGGGTGTTTTCCTACCGCTTTTCAGACATAACGTGAAAGTATGTCTGCCGTGTTCAAATTACGAGACAGATTTCATTCTTTGGTGTACTAATAACTATAATAAAGGTGTTTGAATAACTCAATAGTGATTAAATAATAATTATATTATAATCCTTGATGATGATGTCATCCAGGCCGGTTTCGACCGCGGCGACCGTTCTTCCACTCTATGAATTACGTTCATGCGTTCTCATATGACTTATATACCCTATCTTTGTTGCGAACGTGCGTTTGCAGATACTGCACGTAAGGGCACGTGCGTTTGCAGATACTGCACGTAAGGGCATTATTCTCGTAATGGTAAATTATGTCATCAGGCGGTTTATTTTCAGTGCGTCGCGTTTTTGGTCAAGATCGCGCCTTCTGTCGTCTTCAAAGGACCAAACATTTTGCTAGACTTGTCTCCTCCATTCCGTACGGTTGTCCGCTAGTCTATCGTATTATAATCCTTAGTGCCTTTTCTCACGTCCCGGTAGCCACCGCCGGCTATCCGGCGGCGAAGTGTATGGCCGTGTACGTTAGCTTTCACACGTACCATCGTAATTTGGCCGGCAAGCGGTGGCCGGATGCACGCCGGACCCACCACTGTGCGTCCGGTCGCTGCAGACCGGTTAGCCGGCGGCCGAACTCACAGTGGTGTATGGAACACGCTGTAAGCTTTCACACGTACCGGCCGGCCAGTCGCGCAGGTACAACCACGGAGAGCGCGACTCGTTTTGTTTAACACCCTCGTGTCGTAAATAGTACCTGTCTTAAATCTATCCTTATCATATCTTAAATAAATTGTTGTATTTTGCATTTTGTAGTAGGTCTGGAAATAAGGTATAGAATGCTCCACACTGTTCTCTTTTCATGTTAATCGGATGAACTCATTAATCTTTTGACTTCCTTTTGGCGGCGGTATCTTCGGTACAAAATCCACATTGCAATTAATTGTCCACGTTCCATTTTTAGAGAAGACAGAAAATTAAATTATTTATGCAGTCACTACACGACTGTACTCGCGCTGACGGTTTTAATCGCTGCTGAATACAAAATCGGGTCGTGTGAAAGCTAAATGTGGCACTTATGATTCGTTAGATTACATATTATTTCGATTTGACGTAATTAAGTAGTGTGGAAGATCTCTACTTCATAATCTGGAATAAGACACTGACTATTTTTATCCAGATGCCGCACGAGCAAAGAGAGACTAGTAGCTAGTAAATAATATTACAAAAAGAGACAATTCTATTGTTTAATTTTATTTATCTACATTTCTGTAAATAGCGACCACTTTGCTATCTTTATTAATATACACCTTAGTACGCGGACCACATTCTAAATAGAGTAGCTATTTTCGAACACCAAAAAGCCCCAAATTTAGTGGCCAGAACCTCAACAATATTTAAACAGAAATAGGAATAATTCAGGGAAAATTTATGGCAGCCGTTGATTTATTAAAATATTTGAGTCGGGCATTTTATGGGTCGTTTTTTACGGATCACTTCATATAATTTTCGAGAAAAATGGAGTTGAATGGAGATATTCTTGTCAACAGAGCTGTAATGTTGAGCAATGATCCGTGATGACTTCGGAGACCGAAATTAGATTCATCTATTCGTGAAAAAGACGGTGATTTTTATTTTTAGGTTTCTTTCTTAAAATCAACGAAATTTTGTGTAAGTAATGTTCAATTAATTAAGCGGTAACTTCATTCAAAATAAATAGGTGTGTTCACTACATAAATGGGGAACACAAGTAAATAGACTCAGTTGTTTAAATCATAACTTTCTTCAAGCATTATACGAACGCAGCCAGGTAACACAGCATTAAGCTACAATCTACATAATACATGTGTACCTAAATATAATCTAATCTAAAGAGCCCGCTGGATCCCACTGGTGGGCAAAGGTCTCCTTTCCCTTCTGTTCGTCTGTACCTCTATTTCCAAAAAATAGGTCGCTTGAAAGTCACAACACGCTTTTCTTGCGTTTTTCGTTAATAAAGCAAACCTTTCGAAGCCTAAATATTGTTCCCCGTAATGGCTATGTTCAAGTTGTATTTGAAGAGCTTATCAAAATTAGAGCACTTTTTGATTCTGTATTTTAAGGTACCGAAAGCATATAATAGAATTTCTATTTAAAGCTCGATTTTGCTTGTTAACTCTCTCAAAATGTATAAAGTAGGCCAGTGTTATAAATAAGCCCCTTTCAGAAACATCGTAGGTACAATTGGCGACGAAAGTTGCTAAACCGTATTAGAATTTAATCACACTAATATTATAAATGCGAAAGTTTGGATGTTTGTTTATTTATTTGTTTGTTCAATCACGTCGTAACGGCTGGACCGATTTCAAATAAATTTGGTAGATTATAAACTGGATTAACACATGGTTACTTTGACAAACCACGCGTGTGAAGCCGCGGCGCGGGCTAGTACCTGAATATTTTGCAACTATGACTTGTTTAAATTAACTTTTAATCGAACCTATTATGGTTATATTTAAAGAGGTCTTTGGATATCTTGTTTACCTAGCTTAATATTCTATGCAACCTCAAGTAGGTAAGGTAAAGATCATATTTATTATTCTTAAGAGGAAATCCGGGATGCAAGACATTTGGAAAATAGGTATTTAACAAATCTATTGCTGTCGCACTGTGCCCTACATATATGCCCAATTTTAGTATTTTTGTATGAGCAATATCCATATAATTTAACTTTCCTTCATTGACGTGAATTTTAACATGAAGTGTCGCGTCACTTTGACATGAGTGTTTTATATAGTTTTTATCCCGAAGTTCCCATGGGAACGGGAAATTTCAAGCATGTGAAGCCGCGGGCTAGTCAGCTAGTTATTTTATGTTTGTTTTTACAATAGATGTTTAGAACAACATTTTTGGTCTAAAACATGAGTCCCGCTGGGCACCAAAACAGTTAATAATAATAGTTTTTCTGCTAACAGCCAAGATAAGCTTTTCGCATCATTTTGACATTTGAAAGAGAATTTACTCTCATAAGGAAATTAATTATTAGAGGACGTTGCGTATACGGCTCGATGGATTTTACACCTTGATTTGTACAATTATTCCATGTTCATCATGTATTTTCATTTCTTGCGTAAAGTTAAAAAAACAGCGGAATATGATTTTTTTTTAACCTTTACTTTCCCACTACTGGGCAAAGGTCTCCCCCAAGTTCCTCCACATCTCACGATCACTCGCCACGTCCCACCAGCCATCTTGGAATGCATCGAGGTCGTCACGCCAACGCTTCCTCGGCCTGCCCCGGCTTCGACGCCCATCTGCAGGCACCCACTGTGTGGCGACTGTTGCCCATTTGTCTGTGACCATACGACTGACGTGACCCGCCCAGTCCCACTTCAGCCTGGCAGTCTTGTCGCCAACATCTGCGATGCCGGTCTTCGCGCGCAGTGTGGTATTGCGGATCCTGTCGATTCTTTTTACCCCTAGCACGCTGCGTTCCATAGCTCTTTGGCAAACCTTGAGTTTGGACTTTTGAGATTCCGTCAATGACCAAGTTTGGGCACCATAGGTAAGGATGGGCAGAATACACATGTCGATGAGTTTACGCTTAAGTGACAATGGAAGGTTATGGAATATATGATATTAGGCAAAAATCCTACCCAACTATGAATGAGCGCAAAAAAGAAGAACTTGCAGGAATTTACACAATGGAAACACAAAAGCCGCTAGCCTTGGCCAGACAATGGAATTAAAACATTCAGTGTAGGGGTGCGTTGAATTTGCATGCATGGGGCATAGGATGAGACGCATTGCAGGTAATCGCGATTCTACGTGCGTAGAGACGCTAGAAGTGGCTAAAGATTAATCTTCGTCAGCTGATCACGATAAAAGTAAAAACATTTATTTTAGAAACATTACGTACATAAACTAAATGTATGTATGTCTATATATTAGGATGAATGTTTCTCTATATAAGCATGTATTTGCAAAAAAACAGTAAATATGTAGTTATTATATCAGTTAACTAGTTCCCATAGTACAATTTCTGCTTAGTTGATTTGTTTTAGATAACGTTGTGTGAAAGGTCCAGCAATATCTTAATATATAAAACATAGTCGAACACTTATAACTCGAGAACGGCTGGACCGATTTTGATGATTTTTTTTTAAACTTTACAGATTTTTGTTTGACCACAATCTCACCCGATGGTAAGCGATGATGTGGTCTAAGACGAAGCACGAAGATCTAGAAGAAACCTATTCACTCTTAGCTTAAAGAGTCCCGGATTGTATTCTTTAGGAAAACAGATGACGGCAAAGTGTTCCATACCTTAGCTGTGCATCAAGAACGTAGAACCAAAACGGTGTGTGCGAATGGGTGCTATATCAACTAGGTACGGATGGTACTGAGCCATGCACCTGCTTGTCCTTTGGTGGAAAGGAGATGGCGGGATCAGATCGTAAAGTTCCTGGGCACATTCTCCGAAATGGATTCTGTAAAAGATCGATAGGCTTGCAACTTTACGGCGGTGTTCGAGACTTTGGGTCTTAGTCTCCGCCATATATTGCTCACCTATAAGTCTAAAAGCCCTACGTTCTATCGAGTCTAAGGTAGCGAGCAGGTATTTGTCCGAACCATCCAATATTTATTATTAATTAATATGTTTTTTAAATAAGTAGTTATTATTTAGGTTCATTCATTTATGTTATTTTTATTTTTTATATTATAAGTATAAGTATGTATATATAGTATGTTAGGTACACCATTACACCCCAGGTAATGTTCACATAGTCCATTCCATCAAAAGGTTATCTGGTAGAGATCGCTATTTAGCGATAAGACCGCCAATTGTATCCATAGATTTACGTAGTTGTTTTTTATATGTATTTGTTTCGTGGTGTGCAATAAAGAATTATCTAATCTAATCTAGACATACCAACAACAGTTACCTATATTATTACTACTATTATTATTGCCCTATTACTTATTACAATATATGTACATAGTCTAATATATAAAAAACAAGTGATGGACGCCGTAGCGCTTTAACTGAAGCACAGTGACTGGTAACAGCTTACTCGCTGCGCATTGCGGCTATTGGCTGTTATATAACATATCGGCACAGATATTGCAAATGTGTGGGTGAAGTAAGCATATTTACGCGCAGTCCGGCATGATTTAGGTGATGCGTTAGCGGCGCTCCATACATTTTTTTTGTTCTTAGATAATATTCCTGAAATTTTTACAGTTGAGGGTGATGATGATATTCTTAAGTATCTAAGTAATATCAATCCGCACCTCATTAAAACAGTAGTTTCGGGTATTTTTATTTGAATAAATCATGGCTCAGGGGTATTTTCCGAGGCAGTAACGAATTATGTAATTACCCCGACAAATTGCAGGGAAGCTCAAACTTTGGCGGTAAAACGCTCATTATTCCACGCCGGTGGCTTCTTACTACATTAATTAACACTTTTATGTGAATGTCACTGAATATGATATGAATTTGGGGACCTATTATCTGACAAACGTACCCGTGTGATTGTCAGAGTTCTAAAAGATGTTCTTGTTTTAAATTTCGCACCTCACCAGTTAATTTCGACAAAAAAATAGGAAACAAAGCCCTTCATATCTTTGATAGAAATCATTTTACGACTGCATAAAATTATAAGAAACTTGAACGCCGTTTTGGGACGCAGATACAAGATTTTAACTGTTTAGATAAATTCAATTGTACCCACAGTTCTTCATAATTATTTCATTTTCCATATTTTGTACCTATATCACCATTTTCACGTACATCTATACCTACCCCTGTACATATACCCTATACTTTATACCTATATCTATATATTTACTTGTCTAATTTAACTAAGTATCCATCCACCTATGTAAAAGAAGCCTCTTAATTGGTACAATATGTTATACTGATGATATTCAAGTGACGGTTTCTCAAAACAAAAAAATACTTCTCGAAAAAAAAACTACTAATTATATGATCAAATTTTAAAGAAAATCGCCTAAGTTTAGGTGATTAATTCGATATAAAACTTAATGCCTACTCTTGCAATCGACATCCAAAAATAAAGGCCGATTTGATATCTCTTTCGGAAATGGGTGCGGGTTTGGGTTAGAAAGGGACAACAAGAGATATCTCGAGACGTCATCAATACAGTATCTGTGTTTAGATGGCAAGCATTATGCAATAGCACAAAATAGGTTTAATAAAGTGTTTGTTTTTACATGCCAAAATAAATTTCACATTTCTATGGTAAATATTTCACAAATTTATTTATTATGCTCATCAAAATAACCCTTTTTATTTTTGTGCGTATATTATCAACCACCCTATATACCATGATTTGTGATTTTTTCCCGTTTTAAATACAAATAGTGTTCATAACCATGATAGTTACAAAAGTTATGTATGCCTAAAATAGAGACTAAACTCCACAACACAGGTTATCCTAGTTTGGAGTTTGGAGAACCATCCTACTATCTAACTTCATCTTAGTATGTAGCACGAGTATTGGCGAGACAACATGTCGGATGGTACATATGTACTTATTTCTGACATCAACTATACAGGGAATCCTAGTGTGGGTTCATGCCTGTGTGTAACGTGCTACCTACTAATATTTTTAAGATGCTTTTATTTAAGTTAAAAGTGCATTTTAACATTTCAATAAAGATTTTTGTATTTTGTATATTACACTTAGTAAATTATTATTCTATATTTTTTCAGTAGGTGAAGTCGGGATATAAATGATGATGATTAAGTACTGTTTGATATATTTTGTGTAATACAGAATTTTCTATCTAGAATCAAATGAAAATATTCCCGGAATGTGATCAAACTAATTATTCTAAAGACAAGCAAGGAGAAAGGGGTTTTCTGTAACAAGTTAAAATATTTGATCAGTTTTTTGAAAGGGTTAATGAAAACCTTGGTACAATATTTCATTGTTAGCATTCTCTTTTCCGTTAACGAAATATTGACGCATATTTAATTTCTCGTTAAAATGGGATAAAATGTCACTCTTGTACAGGTTGCATCGTTACATATATGTTAACCTGTAGGGGGGTGATTTTAGGCATAAAAAATAACTAATAATGCCAAAAAAAATCAATTCAAAAACTGTTACAAACGCTATCAAATAAGCTGTTTCTTGGGAAAGGTGCCTAAATTTAAGTGATTTTTCCCTAAATGTGTTTCCCCCAAGTGTTTCTTAAATAAAAACCATCTAATTTTGTCGTAGAGCTAAGATTGGTCTTGTGAGGACAAAGATTCAATTTCGAGCTACCACTAATACTAGGAAGCATCGTTTAAACCAAATAAAAGGATTATGTGGTTTTATGAAACCACGGTAAAAGTGAAACTTTGTTTCACATAATAGACATTTGACTAAAAATTTTCGTTGGCACAAATAAGTAATAGTCTATACACTACACGGTCAGCTGATGCGATCTATAGGCGCCGCCATATTGGCCTCGGCTGCTCTGACGAGCGCCTTTCACTTTATCCCTACTTCGCGGCCGACCGTCACGCGACATGCAACACACAGACGAAAAAGTTTGAGACGAAGTAATAAAAGTTTCACTTTAAACGTTACAATGTTTTTTTTTAAATACTGTTATATAAAATCTAATGAAAAATTGCGAATATGAAACATTAATCGGCAATTTATCATAAACGAATACCCTATCCAGCGTTCCTATCTGAAATCGCGGATTAGTTTTGGCCAGTCTCCAGTGTCGCAGGTGGTACATGCGATATGCAATATGCGGTCTATTTCTACCGCAGAACCGATCTCCTATCTACAGCTACTATCTCTAATATGCAATTCTGTACAATAGTGGGAACTGCGCGCAACCTATCCCGTTGGCACATATGTGGGTAGTCTTCATTTCTGCTTGCAATAGTAAGCGAAAGAGGGAAGTAAGAATTAAACTTTGAAAGAACGATAGGTACACGTTATATGTATGTTACAGATAACCAGCCACAGACACGAACTAATAATGTGTTACCTAATAAATAAACAAATTTTGCTGGACATTTTACCCAGCGCTATCTAGCCCCAATCTAAGCATAGCTTGTACCATGGGCACCAAATAACTGATAGAATACATACTTATATACTTTTGTTTTTGGGTTATAACATGAAGTTAGAGACCACATATTTAGTATTTTATCTCGAGTTTTTACCCTTTTTTATTAAAATATTATTTACAATAAATTATTATTTAAATGGTTTTAGCTACGTCATGGATCACGCCCGTACAATTTTGTATGGTTGTGAGGCCTGAGCGATAAATGATGAAATAAATTTGTATAACATATTAGCACAGATATAAACCATCATTTATTAACTACATAAGCAAACAATACACAATACAGTTACATTTAAAGACGAGAAAGACAAAAAATGAAACAATAAAATAGTCTAAACGTAAAACAAAAACAAAGAACATGTATATATTATACAAATTATATTTAAAACCACCGACCCTCTCTTTTTGCACCGTGAGTTAAAAACTGAATAGCTATGAACCAACCCAGTTGAACTAGCTTTCTATTTAAGAAACCGGAATCAGTCCATCCGTTTGGAAACTACGATGCCACAGACAGACAGACCGACATACAGACAGACCGACATACAGACAGACCGACATACATAGCTGTCAAACTTATAACGCCCCTCTTTTTTGACGACCTGCGTGGCGCAGTGGGCGTATAGCCGGCTGACATGCAGGAGGTTGCGGGTTCGATTCCCACCGCAGAACAAATGTTTGCATGATCTACATATATTTGTTTTGGGTCTGGTTGTTTCTGCGTAAGTATGAATTTACAAAAAAAAGTATATATTCGATCAGTTATCTGGTTCCCATAGTACACGCTCTGCTTAGTTTGGGGCTAAATGGCGCTGTGTGAAATGTTCCGCATTTTTTTTATCCCATGGGACTTGATTTATGGGATAAAAAGTAGCCTATGTAGTAATCTAGGTTATAATCTACGTACGTACTAAATTTCATTGAAATCGGTTGAGTCGTTACGATGTGACTGAGTAACAAACAAACAAACAAATAAATAAACAAACATTCAAACCTTCGCATTTATAATATAAGTGTGATGATATCTCTTACAACGTAATAATAGGCTCTTAAGCTAGTACACACACATCGGAGTTATATTAGACCTCCAAGGATTAGATTGTCTCCGCTAAGCATTAAGCTGCTCGTGCATTATCGATGCGAATCCGCAGGATATCCTCCCGAACAATGGAACGGGCTTGTTATGAGCGAAGGTAATGAATACGCTGCTCGTGGTACACGATACACGCAATGAGGATGGAACAAGTAATTACTAGATACGAACGGTAATGAAAGGGTACGTACTTAGCAATTCACAAAAAAGGAATGAAATCTGGTGATATTAAAATTTCTAAGGTTAGTGGAAGAATTGAAGATTGGTCACGACTTGACGTGGTAGACTTAATGATCTTCTCCATCCAAAGATCCATCCATCCATCGCTTTTTTTAGCGATCTGTCGAACGTTTCGTTCTATTGTTTATTATGTCTCATTGTCACACTAATATTATAAGTGCGAAAGTTTGGATGTTTGTTTATTTGTATGTTACTTAATCACGACGTAACGGCTGAACCGATTTCGATTAAATTTGGTATGAACATACGTAGATTATAACCTGGCTTAACACAAAGGCTACTTTTTAATGACAAACCAAAAGTGCGAAGCCGCGGGCGGAAGCTAGTTTGTAATAAGTTTTACAATATGATACTACAAAATAGATAATGTTCATTCAATTGCATTCATTCATTCACTCGTTGGGTTATACAAAGGTAATGTAATCTGTAACCAAAAGTTGACTGAAATGAAAATTACTAGAATTGGGCAGCACTGTGCTGCCCACAAAAAAAATCTAAAATCTTCCTTGAAATAAAACAGATTATTTAAAATCCTTTTTAACAGATAAACTTTTTAACAAAGGTAATGTAATCTGTAACCAAAAGTTGACTGAAATGAAAATTACTAGAATTGGGCAGCACTGTGCTGCCCACAAAAAAAATCTAAAATCTTCCTTGAAATAAAACAGATTATTTAAAATCCTTTTTAACAGATAAACTTTTTAATTAGGACGACCTCCATGTCGCAGTGGGTGAATAGCCGGCTGAGACGCAGGAGTTAGCGGGTTCGATTCCCGCCGCGGAACAAATGTTTGCATGATCTACAGATATTTGTTCACGGGTCTGGATGTTTTACATATATAAAAACATCCAATTACAAGAAAAAAGTATATGTAATTAGTTATCTGGTTTTCATAGAACAAGCTCCATTTAGTTTGGAGATATATAGCGCTGTGTGAAATGTCCATCGATAATTATTTTATTTACTTTAATTATTACAAACGTACCTTAAAAGGAGTTTCTACCGTGCGTCCTGCCAAGTCGATCGACGCCGACGGTCTGAGTGGGCCTGTCCGATAGTAATGGCCTCTCGGGATCCAATTTAATTAATTGTTTGAACAGTGCAGGAGGTGCCACTAAGTCAAGCTCTTAAACTGAGTTTACGATCGAAGTAATTTGGATGAGAGTTAGAAAAATCCAATACCTGAAACAAATACACAGTTAAGATTATACTAGATTTAGTAAATTAAAAAAATATTGGAACAGTATAAAAAAAAGATGGTCAAGTGTGTGTCGAACCACGCACAGTGAAGTACCTACATAGCCAGTACGGCTGTGTTTTTTATAAAACTGCAAACACATTTTTGGTTGTTCCCTTTACTTGAGCTGAAACCTTGCTTTTTGCCAAATTTCATGATTTTCTAGGTCAACGGAAAATACCCTATAGGTTTTTATTTATTTGCGAGCAAAATATGCGGCATAAATGGCCGCATTTTTTATATGCGGTGACATACTAGAAGCTTGATTTTTTGAAAATTTAGACCACATCATCGCTTACCATCACATGAAATTGTGGTCAAACAATGAAATGTTCGTGTTAGAAAAAAATTATAGATAAACCCCAAAAGCTTTTGTGCTTCTGGGAAGTAAGGTTAACCTGACTATGCAAATAGCCAATTCTCGCGCATAATGGACAAAGATTGAAACATAGGCTACTTTTTACCCACTGCGCAGGAGGGTAACGTTTATATTTACAAACCACGCGTGCGAAGCCGCGGACGGGAACTTGTTGTTTATGAAAATGATCATGAAAAATTTTTCATATTGCTTAGTCTCGTCAATTTTGAAAACTGTATTTGGTACACAGTTTCCAAAGAAGAAATATATTCGTTTTCAAACTCTCATTTAATTTTTTTCCTGTTTTTCTTTTAAACAAAAACGACCTACAATGAATAAGGAAAACTGAAATAAATCAAAACACGCTCTGAAAAACACCACATTTCTTGATTGTTCCCGGAAAAACAGCTTTAGAATTGTGTAAATGTTTTTTTCTATTTTAGGCAACCGAGTTTAAGGGAACTGGATTACCAGTATTTGTTAAGGACCTCCAGTTTATTGACTCCTACGAATTTATTTCCACTTTTTTTCGAATTTAGATGCTTTTTATTGAGATAATTTCTAGGAGAGTCTTTAAAATAGCTGATTTAAAAGCAAGTTAAAAAGTTTAAATACCACAAAAACAAATATTTAATTTTCATTTTGTTGATTATTTTAATTTGCTGAATTATGTTAAAACTCCTATCCACTCTTCTAACTTCTATGACAACTACTGTACAAGCTATCCGTTTATGGAACTCTCTTCCTTCTTTAATTAGATCTGCCAAATCCCTGCCTATCTTTAAAACGCTATTGTTTAAGCACTATTTGTCTGCATCAAAGAGCTGAATCATCTTATTTTGTTATTATATCTGTCGTTGTTATTGTTTGTATTACATCTGTTTCATAATTGTTATTTTATTTATTATTAGTATTTTAATACTATAGAATATTTATGTATTACATTTATATTAATAATACCTACCCTGGTATCTATTTATTTTGATTTGCTTATGTAAGCACACAGCTAAATAAAAAGCTTAAGTTATAAGGCTACCGTCCTTTAACGTTCTTGTAAAATCCAGTCCATCAAAAGTTGTCTGGAAGAGATCGCTTTTAGCGATAAGACCGCCAATTGTATTATCGCGTGTCTAGTTTTAAGTGTTTTAAATATGATTTGTTAATTTAAGTGTGGTATACAATAAAGCGTTTTCTGTTCTATTCTATGTTCCCTTTCGAGTTATCACACAATATTTTGAAGCCT
This sequence comes from Philereme transversata, assembly GCA_963924445.1. Taxonomy (NCBI): domain Eukaryota; kingdom Metazoa; phylum Arthropoda; class Insecta; order Lepidoptera; family Geometridae; genus Philereme; species Philereme transversata. Next base: position 4,983,234 of record OZ004343.1, on the reverse strand, counting down.
AATAATAGCCAATTCCACGTAATAAACCATACCAATACATATATTTAAATATACCAATTTATTAAAGTCAGAAGTAACTCTGTGTTTGTTACGTTTTTACGACTAAATTGATTTCGATTAAATTTAGATTAGATAGATTATGAGCAAGATTGAGACAGGCATTTTTTTAATGACAAAACACGCGAGTGAAGCCGGAAGCAAGTACGTATATATTCTTAAAAGCTTTCTCCCAATTGACTTTCGAGATAGGTGTCGCAAAATAAATCAAAATAAAATCCTTAAAGAACATTCAACTTTATTTACCAAAAGATACTTGAACGAGCAAACTCATGAATAAAATCGGTGAGGTTTGAATTTTTTAGCTAAAAAATAACAAGAGTAAAGTTCTCTTTATAGAGAATAAAGGTTGTTTTACGGGGTATCTCGATTTCATATATCACCTACTTTACGAGATAATGAGGAAATCTATAACTTTTAACGTGGTTGCTGAATTTATAATATCAAGAGATTGAGTCTAAGGGGTGGTTTAGTATAAATATTGACGGTACAAGAAATATAAAAAGGAAAAAAATAAGTTATTTTACATTATACTAATAGAATAGAATTATATATATATATATATATATATATATTATACTAATAGAAACACTTTACATTATACTAATAGTAGGACTAAATGCAAGAAGATACGATTCTCATTGTGAAACGAATGTTTGCACGGTCTGCAAATATCGGTTCTTGGCCTAAATGTTGTGATATCACGGTACACGTAGTTTTGATATCCATGTTTTGTGCTATTTCTTGCCTCGCACGGATTTTTATCAAAATTAATATACCACTGAGAGATAGTGTAGCGTTCTATAAGTGATCAGTGAGTTCAGTAGTTTCAGAAATTACAAGCATACAAACTTTCAAACAAACTTTACCTCTTTACAATATTAGTATAGTTGTGAAGATTGGTAAGAATTTATTTCGAGATAACTAGCGTTTCGCCCCGAACTGAGATCTCGCGAGTCTACCATAAAAATTAAACAAAATATTATTTGTAATCTTTGACTATCAAAATAGTGCCATGAAATACTTATCCAAATACTTGACCTACAGTTTTAATCAAATTACAGGTAACGGGAGTTCATATTAATTGGTTATTCTTTTGCGGTAGAAATTACAGATATTCGGGATTTCAGACTTTTCTCTAAATTTTGTCACTAAAGCTACACCCATACCAAATTTCAAAGTCAAAGTTAAAGTTCAGTTTTATTATGGCTAATAACTTAAAAACTACAAGGTTAAAACTAAAAATAAATGTGGAATCAAAATATACTGATATCTTATTACCCCCTGATTTACTTTTACCTTTCATTAGACGTGCCACTTGACCGGATAGTCTCATTTTGTTTTTTTTTACCTCTCTTGAACTCCAATATCTCAACATATGTTTCGGTCATTTAGTCACACCAGAATTGTGCCATCACTACCTACTTATATACCAAATTTCACCGTGATAGGATAAGCGCTTCGAAATTTATCATCGGACAAACATACATACATACAACGCCGATTTGCAGAAGATGATTTGGAGATCTCGCTTCGCTCGATCAATTAATCTTATACAGTAAGATCACATAGTAAAATTAGTGTATTATGTCTGCTATTTAAACATATTGGTAAGATGGAACTCATCCGCTTACGTCAGAAAAGTAATATGCCACCGTGATTATCGTAAAATTCATCAATAAAACCAACTCAACGCTGACACGTATGATTATAGCCTTACAGGTCTAGGTATAGCTCGTAAACGGAACTCACATAAACGATATGACCTATAAAAACCCCATGAAGGTTTGATAGGACCGAACCTCAATGTTTTGGCTTTCTATAGACTGTATGGGATGAGTTACATTTAAGGTGGTTTAATTTCTATACAAATAATCACTGCACATTTCGACGACCTCCGTGGTGTAGTGGGCGAATAGCCGGCTGAGAAGCAGAAGGTAGCGGGTTCGATTCCCATCGCGGAACAAATGTTTGCATAATCTACAGATATTTGTTCCTGGTCTGGTTGTTCCTCTTTATATTATAAGTATCTATTTCGGTTCACATAGTACAACCTCTGCTTAGTTTGGGGCTAGATAGCGCTGTGTGAAATATCTAGCAATATTTATTCATTTATTTATTTATTTACTTGATAACTGAACACTACAAATATCGGACACTTTCATTCATAAGATTTCATTCAGAGAAACAATTGTTTATAAACACTGTTTCAGCAACAAAATCTACGTGTTTCTGAAACAAAATGATGTGTTTATGAAACACATAATTTTGGTTTAGAAACACTATGTGTTTCTCGGCATGTTTCTGTGCACCCCGCTTCGAGCGGGAAACGAATCAGTTTCGCAACAGATATGTACGAGTGTAGACGCGTGTTTCACGTGTATAAGAAACATGGAGATCCGAAAAAGTTTTATAATTAATTGTAATATTTGAAACAAAGAGCATATGTAAACAATTGAACTGAAACTAAAATAAATAACATTTTGTCTTTATTAGATTTAATTAAAATTGTAAAAAATATAGGATTGTAAAATAAAATGTAACTACAATCGAAGCGCTGAAGTTCGGGAAACAGATATTTCTAGTCCGAACTTCAAATAACCCTTAATGATACAGAGTACAACAACTTTATTTATAAACAATTAAAAAAAAAGAATGTGGGATTGCTCGTCTACATATTACAAAAATAAAATCAAGAAAAATGACGCGTGGGAAGACGATGTGGACGAGACAGTTTCCGAAACATTGGCCCTGCAAACATCTACGCGATGTTTCAGAAACTGTGTATCCGAAACATTGTTTCTCAATACATGGCTTTATTATGACATTTCAAATAAGTGAAAATGATGATGATTACTTAGATACATTTGAATGAAAGTGTGAAATTTTATTGATTTGCCGACAATAACAAGACGTAACTAATTCGATACGCATTTGTTTAGAAATTTCTACTGTGCAATTATTATCTAAAGAATGTGCACTGATTGTTTGTGTAGGAATCGAACCACAGGCTAAGCTTGCATTGAAAATTTTGAACACCCCAATTCACATATTCACGAAGTTTTGATGCTAAAGCAGGCATAAAAGTTTTAAAGGTAATAAGAGTAGATTATTTTGGATTTTTTTAGACGTTATATAATAATAATTATTATCACGTATAGTTTTATTGGTAAAGATAAAGATACTTAAAATATCATTTATTTGTAGAAAGTTAGTACACGTGTTACGACCGACGTGATAATCCTGTGTTTATAGTAATGATTGAAAAAACCATCAGTTTTCTTAGTAAACCTTCACACTAATATTATAAATGCGAAAGTTTGGATGTTTGTTTATTTGTTTGTTACTTAATCACGTCGTAACGGCTGAACCGATTTTGATGAAATTTGTATGTACGTAGATTATAACCTGGATTACCACATAGGCTACTTTTTAGCCCATAAATCAGGTCCCATGGGATAAAATAGAAGTGTCAAGTCAAGTTGCAACAGCGAGTTTAGCTTTATTTCTGTATATCTATATATTTACAGTTGGAAAGGCTTAGAGGTTGACCGTTGGTTTGTGCAACCACAGGACACAATTATTTAATCTGTAGTGTGTTTTTTATTTTTTTTATTTGTTTTCATTTTTAGGAACCATACAGCTAAAAAAACAGAATAATATCCACTTAAATAAATGTTCCTACGATAAGGGCCAATTAAAAGTTTCCACAAATCAATGAAATAATATCGTAGGTATACAAGATTTTTGGGGCGGACAACGTGAAAACCAAACCTTAATTGAAGCAGATATTTAAAAATACTATCTCTTTTTAAACTGCTAGAAAATAGCGGGAAGAGAAAGCGGCGACAGAGGTGCGTCGGCGAGGCGTGGGCGCGGTGTGGATGTCACGCTGGGGGCGGCTCGGTATACAACTCTACACATTTTTGCGATCACTGTAGATAATTATTAATTAAAACGGGTATTTACCTTTTTTATTTGTTATCTCGACGTTTCGGCTGTGTTGCAACAGTCGTGGTCATGGATAACTCTACGCACGGAATTGTCTCCCCGCCCGGCGTGGCGGTAACGATATAAGGTCGGTGATTCCATTCAATAAACATAAAATATGTTCAGTTGATTTAGTTCATTACATCCGAATATAAACCCACACTAAACCATGTTTTAACATCAATTATTGAAAAAACATGAATATTTTGTTAAAGCGAGTCACCGTGGCATGTTATTATTAAAAGTCTCTGCGACATCAACGTATGAAATTATTCTACACAGGGCAGGATTCGAGGCCGAAGCAGCGTGCCCACTTTATTATGAAAACTACGGATGTGTTACGTAGCACTCTCGTAGCACGTTCGTAGCATTATCGTAATAGCTACGCAGGGGACAATTATTTTTTAGTGGTTATTCATTTGAATGAAATGGAGATCGTTAGCCATTGGCAATCAACTATCAACATCATTGTTGTGATATTCTCGCGTAGTTATTATACTTTGTTATTTCAAACTTCGAAGTTCAGCAACCAGAATTATTAATAAAAGTTATACACCTGTTTTTTTATGTACGACATTAATTTAAAACACACACCCGGAATCGTATTAACTAATTTGAGAGTTCGATTTAATACTGGTAGCTTAAATATTTTTCCCGTAATCGATACATTTACATTAAACAATTTTTAACGTAAATCGTCGGCGCCTTTGCGACAATGCCGCTTAGTCAATTAACAGTTACCTAATTACATGATAAATGAATATGATTTGTTTACCTATTTATTACAGGCTGTTTCATTGATATTTAAGGACTTGATATTAAGGTTGTTCTATGGTAATTAATTTGAAAAAATCCTATTCTACAACAATACTAGTCATTAGCCCCTGTTTACATTTAATGTCGTACATAACAAAACACGTAATATACAAAACTAAAAATATATAATTTAAATTAAAACTGACGAAAATTATTTATTCTTTCTCCATCCTCCGATCTACAGATATTTGTTCCGGGTCTGGTTGTTTCTCTATATATTATATGAATGTAATTACAAAAAAAATGTATATAAGTATTCTATCAGTTATCTGGTCCCATAGTACAAGCTCTGCTTAGTTTGGGGCTAGATAGCGCTGTGTGAAATGTCCAGAAATATTTATATTTATAAGGTGAACGATAAGTGGCATTACTAGATTTAAATTTTATTTCTATTTATTCTCTTTTTTTCTCCTTATCTATTTAATTTTATTCTAGATTTCATTGATTAATAAATAAATAAATAATATAGTCTTATGTATAATTAAAACTACATTTCAGAATAGCAGATATCATAACTCTATGCTTTCAGGTAAAAACGAAACCGAGAAGAATTATTCTAATATTCCTAACAATATACATAGAATAAGTCATAAGTAGCCAATATCCTGATCTCCTTAATTCGTCCTTGTGTTGTGTCCGAGAGCTTTTATTAAAAAAGCTGGACGGAACGGAAAATGAAATTGTTGACGACTGCTGCATTAATATAACAAATATTTGAGCTTAAATAAATCATGGCTATTTCACAAAAACATTTTGATTGGATATTCTTTTAAGGGTTTTTGGATTTAATTTTCCTTGTAATATTGTTTGTTCAAACAAAATAATAGCTCAAAAGCTGATGGACACATAAAACAATAAGAGTTTTAAGGAAGGAAGGAAGCAGTTTTAAGTTACATACAATCATAAAAAAATTTACTATATCTATGTAGTGAATCTGGAACCAAGAGTCATATTTTATATTATATTATTATTATTAATATAAAAAACAAAGTCGGTTTAACACTTATAACTCGAGAACGGCTAGACCAATTTTGATGGTTTTTGATTTGTGGATTTGTCTCCGCCCCGAATAGCAGAATAACTATTGAAGTATCGGAAAAAAATCACGCAAAAAGAAATAATGGAGATAATTAATTTTCTCATACATAGATGCAGCGGGTGACGTACATTGACAGCCCGCGTCATATTCATGTCAGGCGGTACAAAGTTCGGCGGGACAGCTAGTTTGCAATAAAAATGTCCAAAAATATGTGATTGAGTCTATATCTATCTATATTAATAGTTCGCCCCGAACTGTGATCTCGCGAGTCTCCCATACAAAAAAAATATTATTCGTAATCTTTGGCTATCAAAATAGTGCCTCGATATAAATAACCAATTAACTTGATCTACAGTTTCATTCAAATTACAGGTAACGGGAGTTCATGTCATTTGGATTTTTTTTTGGATACAAATGCAGTTTTTCTGGATTTCAGACTTTTGCCTGTATTTGTGTCACTAAACCAAATTTTACGTACCAAATTTTAGCACTGTGGGGTCACTGGTGTATCCTGTGAATTTCTTCAAGTTCAGTTTTTTTAAGGCTAATAACTCAAAAACTGCAAGGACTAAACTAAAAATAAAAACGGGATCACAGTGAACTAATGAAGACCTTTGATTTGAAGTCTCATTTGACCTAATAGTCTCATTTTCATTTTTTGTACTCCCCCTTGAACCCCAATATCTCAACAACTCCCTCACACTTTTAGCTCATTGAATCACACCAGAATTGAGCCATCACTACCTATGTATCAAACTTCACGATGATCGGATCAACGCTTCGAAAGTTATCCTCGGAGAAACAAAAATACATACATACTTACTTACATACAACGACGATTTGTCCAAGTTGAATTGGAGATCTCGCTTCGCTCGATCAAAAATCTAAGTTATAACTTGGCACTATTTTATTTAACCAGTTCAGTATTTAAAGAATCTAGAAATTAAAATCCCCGTCTATTTGGACGGTTTTAAAGAATGATCCAACATCTCCAAAGTTCTCAAAAAATATCGGCGTTCCCTCGATGCCGATGGGCAATGCTTTTGCTCATAATCGAATACACAGTAATCGATATTTCGAGACCGTTAATGGATTGCTTTTGAATGGCTGATAGTGTCTGATCAAGGTTTCGGACAAATAGTGAGGTAGAATATACAGGGTGGTAACGAGAAGTGTCCCATTATCATCATCATCATACGTAGGACGTCAACTGCATAGGCCTTCTTGTTCAGAGCAACCTTGTGCGGCCTGCATCCAAAGGCTCCTAGAAACCTTTATGAGGTCGTCTTTCCAAGTGGGGCGTTCTACACCGCACTTTCCATTGGATGGGCTCTACTTGAAGTGTCTATATGTGATAATTTTTTGAATTTTGGATAGTTTGAAAGTCTTAAAACTGATATCGATAAAATGTGGCCAAATGAATCTCAATTGCATTAATTTTAGAATGTGTACTGGGTGTAAAAATTTTACTCAAAGTACCTAAAAACCTATATTAGTTCAGGCGTAGACTGTCTATTTAAATAGTAAAAACTGAAGTCGAAATATATTGAATTTTAATTTTAACATCATAAGAACAATTGCAGTTCACTTAACATGAGATTAAATATAGTACTTTTGTAGGTTTGGTCAAAGCATGCCACTTAAAACATATTTTTCTGAACCATTTAGGCAACAGATTTTTCTAAAACTTACAAAATCTCCCAAACTATAAACGACCCTAGATAAAATTATTTATATTTGAGCCGAAAATCGATTCTATTTTCGCAATCCTTATTCGGGCAAACTAGCTCTGTATAAACTTGATCGATGATGGTCTATTCAGACTCGATACGAGCGGTTATTGCTTTGGAAACTGAATGCAGTCATAATGAATCGGGATATCGTACTTCCGATTTAACGATCGATTAGGTGGAATGTTATGACTGGTTGCAGTCACCTTTTAATTACTACAGTGCAATTATGGACGCTTAAATAAAGTTTATATTTATGTTACTATTTATCAAACTGTCGCGATGACTAGAAATAATTATTTTAAGTCTTTTTGTTACCTGAAATAAAGTTTAATATGATCATAACAAGTTAGACTGTCTGAGGAAGTGTCTAGTTTGTTGGGTTACGGATTAAAATGGTAAAATCGGAACCATTATGGTGCGATTTCGTGTGTCTGTCTGTCTGTCACAGCCGATTATCTTAGGGGACGTCCATTAATGGTGAGAAGGGGGGAGGAGGGTCTTGGCAAATATCACGTGGGGGGAGGGGGTCGAACCAAATCTCGCGACATCTCACCATGGGTAAAAAAATCGTCAAAAACACCTCACGTAATTAATGGATGCCCTCTTAACTACTGAAGCTATCGATTTTTGGAAAACTTAATAAAAAATATACAGTTTACTAGTTTACTAAATTAATAGGCTAGCCACTAGCTTCTACGAGTATAATCTACTTATCCGCCTAAAACATAAGAATTTTTACATTTTGACGTCTACAAAAGCGTTAATTAAAAGCGTCAAGTTTTGATAAAAATGTTAATAGAATTTATTTAAAGATTAAAGAGAATATTTTACCGCAGGCACATAAACTTATGTAGGGAATATTATTATAGGATCAATTTATAAATAATACAGGTTCAACTAAAAGCATTTTACCTTATTAAATACAGTAGGTAAACATTATAATTTAACACTGCGTACACCAATCTAGAGTTGGTAAAAATCCGACTTTCAAGAGTATTTTCCGGCAGCTACTTCATTATTTATTCATGTTTTTTTTATTTATCTTTATTTGTACTCTATTTGTTTTTGTCTATTGTATTTATACTCTGTGCATCGCTGTCCATTACTGCTTCGCTCATTGCTGTCCATCCAAAGGTTGCCTGGAAGAAATCGATTTCAGCGATAATGCCACCCATTGTACTATATTTAGCATAAATTAATTTTTTAAGTATTCCTGGTGTACAATAAAGAATTATTCTAATCTATTCTATATTAAATAACTTAATTCTTTGAACATACAACAAAGAACAGATGATTAATCTAAAGATCGTTGCAAATGAGATATCTGAACTACTCCAGATCACTGCCAGGCGGATGTGACCGCAAGACGTTGATTGCATTGCCCCGCTGAATTGCAATACGTTGTATGCTGTACCGAATTGTTAGAAATACGATCTAGATATGGTATTGTTTTTGATGAGTAGTTGTTGGGAGCAGATTAATCATTTATATTTATTTGTAAGAATAAAGGTAGTACATTATGTAGTTCATTTATATTAAAAAGAGTAAAAAACGTAAATATAAAAAAAATACTTAAAGCATGCACCCTAGAATTCTATGGTGGGAGGGATTATGTTAAGGATTAGTCGCCCTAACGTTGATATGATTATGAGATATTATACATTATACTAGATATTAGCACACTACCTATACAGTACTAAGACCTGATTGGTAAACACTTTAAAACTAGTAAACGTACTTTTTTTTATTAATGACTAAGTACATATGCTTCCGGACAAATAGGCTAACATCGTAACAGCTTAGATACCGGAGGATGGACAGCGACGTCGGGGTCGGCCGCGAAAGCGTTGGCGCGACGATATCAATGGATTCGAGAAGGAATGGTGGGAATCTGCCAAGGATCGTGCTAAGTGGAAGGAGTTGGGGGAGACCTTTGCCCAGCAGTGGAAAAATGTAGGATAGTTAAAAAAAAGTACCTACATAATACGATTTGTGAGTTTTTGATTGTCCCGCCACCTAATTATGTAAAATTAGCGTCAGCAACACGACAGCAAGCGGTCGCGAGACGATAAATTTACTATGGGGAAATAGTTCTATCATTGCCGCCGCTTTGCTGGCTGCGCCACATTATATGTAGGGTAAACCCACCCCGCGCCCCCGCCCCCGTATTCCGGCACAGTTTAATGCGCCATGTGAGTAGGTATTTGATTATCCTAGTTATTATTTCCATCTTTTATTTATTATAACATTCTCACAAATAAAAATAAAATCCATTACTGTGGGTCAATTTGATATTTTAATTAAAGCAACGTCGCCGTCGCGCGTCGTTTAGTAAACTCAACTTTACAGCGGAATAATTATCGACAATAAATTAAATTACCGGTCCAGTTTTTGCTGAAACTGTTTTAATTTCCCGGCTTTTTTTCATGGAAACACTAACCGTACCTAATTATAACATTTTATTCTGCGGCCAAGATCCGCTATTCGGCTGCGACACGGCGGTAATTAAAGCAACCAGAACACGGAAATTTATGGCAACACTGGGCAATAAATACCAAACGACCTCTGAGCTTACGACCTGTGTCAATGATTATATTGTTGCCATGTTTTCATATAAAATTAAACAAGTTGGCAGATGAAAAACGAAACGCAGCAGAGTTCAAAGTTTAAAATTATCATTAAAAACGAAAAAATAATGAATCAGCCACAAGATGCTCAGAGCGACCAATCATGTGCGGCCTGCACCCAACGGCTCCCAGTAGCCTTAATCAGGTCGTCTTCATCAAATTATCCCTTGCCATAGAAACTAGTTATATGCAGAGCAGTTTTAAGAAGGTTTTCGGAGGATCGGAGTTTTTTTTTTTTGCTTAAATTTTTCCGGTATTTTAATAGTTATTCTGCTATTCGGGGCGAAGACAAATCCAACAAATCAAAGATAATCAAAATCGGTCTCACCGTTCTTGAGTTATAAATGGAGTAACTAACCCGACATGTATTTAAGAAGATGTTGTTTGTGGGAACAAATAAACATATTTACTTTCTTTCTCCATTTTTACAATCTTTTTATTAACTTGCAATGTATGTGTGTTTGTCTGGGTGGAATCTTGCAACTGAATTTTAAACCCGTTCCCCTCAACCGATTGAGCTGAAATTTGGAATACATATGTAACTTCGGTGACAACGCAATAATATGGTACCATGTAGGTCTCACGATGGAGACGGATGCTAGACGGAACGGAACTTTTGAATAGATACTAGTATTTGGGCTCATTTGAATCTGCTTGCGGTTCCGATTATGAATTTTATAAAAGCTTGTTTTGAAAAAGTAATTTTTAACAATAAACTTATTAGTACTCTGGTTCGACTAGCACAGTTGTTTTAGTTCTGTCCACCTTAAAAAAGACATGGTTAATGCGTGCAGAGCTAAGAAGCAGGTTTCCTCCAATATATTATGACCAGTTTAAAGTCAGAGTAATACACCAAATCGTCTAAATAAATAGGACGATTAGAGTAAACATTAAGACCAGAGGATCATGGATCGAGACTATTTGATATATCCCTTAATAAATAATTACGTATTTAAGGTGAAAATATTTAAATTCGATGCTATGTTTACCATGGCCTCAGTTATAAATCTCACACACGACATCCTTTTTAAACCTTTCACATAAACAATGATACCACCAGTCTATTGTCGACTTTGTATTAACGTAATAAAGCTCATTTCATAAAATGTATTTGCTGTTTTATACTCTTTATGTTGCAGATAGAATATTAAATTAATGAAATGGATTTTCGCTTTAATGCTGCGGTTAAACGATGTTGCTTTAAAACCGGTGTTTTCATTATTTTCATAATTGGCAGTTGTTTGATTGTGATATATAAATAAAAATGTTTTTCATAACTCATGCTCTGAAAGTAGGGCATAGTTAACTCGAGAACTGCTGCGTACATGCAATTACGGCCCTAGGACCCTAAGTTCATTTGAAAATAGAACAAGGCTCAATAATTTTATAATTATGCTACAAAATTGAACTGGCCACAGTCAGGTGCTGAAAAGTAAAGAAGGAGAAAACCGGGAACGTCAACAAACTGTAATGAAAATATGTCAAGTGACGAAGAAAAATATTTTTTATATATATTTTTTTTTTTTTTTTAATTTTTGTTTATCACATTTGTGATGAATAATTGTGTTATTCTTGATTGTAAACGATCTTGCACCTTCTAACTCTTTAGCCTCGGCGTGATTGATCACTTACGACCATTATATACTTAATATACTATGAAATCAACTAGGTACGTACAGTCGAACAGGTTGGTTTATTTGAGTTACTTTATATGTACACTGCCGGCCAAAAGTTTGAGACCACTGTAAAAATCTTTGTCACCAACAAAATATTTCAAAGTACACATATGATAATGAGCTAATTTGAACACCTGCGTATTCTATTATTATTAAAGAATTTCTAAGAGTCATTATTTATGTTGTTGTTTAAGTTATCATCCTAAAAAGGTCTATTGTTTCAAAACATCAATGAGCGCCGCGCAAGGACCAGGTGGTAGAGTCATTGTAATATTTTTATGATCTGCTCATTACTTATTGTTTTGGGTTTGTTTCGCGTTAACCGATATCAGGGATTATGTTAGCTTCCTAAAACATATTTAGTACCTAAGTTTTTATGGAGTAAATTATTTTCTACCTTATTAGTCTGAGCTCGTCGTTGTTACAGTGAAGACATCTTAAAATGGGAAAAGTTCGCGAAATTAGCAGTGAAACTCGCTCTGCCATAGTTGTTTTATACGGCGAAGGCAAATCTGAACGTGCGATTGCCTCTCAACTTAAGTTGTCGAAGACTTGTGTTCATAACACAATAACCCGATACAAGGAGACTGGCAGTAATCAAGATCGTTCGCGTTCGGGAAGGCCGAGAACTACCACTTCTCGCGAGGATCACTTCATCGTCACTACCAGCAAGCGGAATAGACGCCTAACAGCACCAGAAATCCGCGTAGAAGTGAACAAATCCCGATCAGAACCTGTATCATTGACTACAGTAAAAAGACGTTTGAGAGATGCTAAGTTATTTGGTCGCGTCGCCGTTCGAAAACCACTACTAAGGCCACAAAACAAAAAGAAACGGATGCAGTGGGCCCTTACCCATCGAGACTGGACTGAAGAAGACTTTAAACAAGTTCTTTGGTCAGATGAATCCAAATTTGAAATATTTGGTTCAAAACGACGAATTTTTGTTCGACGTAACGTCGAGGAAAAGATGATGCCAGACTGTGTGGTGCCAACAGTCAAGCATGGTGGTGGTTCCATTATGGTCTGGGGATGCTTCTCGGGCCATGGAACCGGAGATTTGGTACGAGTCGAAGGAATCATGAAAAAGGAGCAATATAAACGAATACTACAGCAAAATGCCATTCCGTCTGGTTCAAGAATAATTGGAGATGGATTTTTTTTCCAACAAGATAATGACCCAAAACATAGTTCAAAATTATGCAGGGGTTATTTAGAACACAAAGAAACAGAAGGGGTTTTAAAAAACATGGTGTGGCCCCCTCAGAGTCCGGATCTCAACCCGATTGAGCTTTTGTGGGAAGAGCTTGATAGAAATGTGCGCAGTTATTGTCCCACTTCGCAAGAAGACATGTGGAAAGCTTTACAAGAAAGCTGGAACAATATATCACAAGATACAATCGACAAATTGATTGCTCGTATGCCAAGAATAGTGAAAGTAGTAATAAAATGCAAGGGAGGGTTTTTCGACGAAAAATCTGTATAAAATATGAGCGACATTTTTAAAGTAAATGGTTGATTTTTCTTGATTTTTTTGTTTTCTTCATAATGTATGTGTATTAGGAAATAAGTATTTTAATTCATAATTAAACCTCTTGCTTTGTATTTTGAGTTTTATTTCATTTTCCTACTTTGATGTAGGTGGTCTCAAACTTTTGGCCGGCAGTGTATATGCTACACACTTTTATCATTGTGTCTTTGCAATCAAGTAGGAGCTACATACAAATTTTATACAATACATAAATATTTATACACATTACTATCAAACGAGTAAAATAAGATTTATTTGCTACATCTGTATATTAATACGCGAAGATATAAGGGCCAAAAACTCACATTAAACTTATAAATAAAAAGAATTACAGTCGAATTTCGAGCTCTTTGCACTGCAACTAGACAACATTCTTAAATGCAACAAATCGTTTAACATCGACTATAATATTTGCTGGACATTTTACACAGCGCTATCTAGCACCAAACTAAGCAGAGCTTGTACTATGGGAACCAGATAACTGATAGACCACCTCTTTTTTTTGTAAATACATGTAATATATAGAAAAACACCCAGACACGGAACAAATATGTAGATCATGCAAACATTTGTTCCGCGGCGGGATTCAAACCCGCTACCTCCTGCGTCTCAGCCAGCTATACGCCCACTGCACCACGGAGGTCGTCAAACAAAACCGTACGGTATTGTTGTAAAATAGGTTTTTTAAATTAATTACCATGGAAAATTTCAAATTTTCAAACCTTAATATCAAGTCCCAAAATATCATTGAATTAGCCTGTATATATCAGTTAAACAAATCATATTCATTCATCATGTAAGTAGGTACCTGTTAAACTGACTAAGCGGCATCGTTTCAAAGACGCCGCCGATTACTGGATAAATATTCAAGCTACCGGTATTAAACCCACCTCTAAAATCAGTTAATATGATTCCAGATGTGTGTTTTAAATAAATATCGTACAAAACAAAACAGGTTGTATAAAAGCAAGGGTTAGAGCTACTTTACATCAACCGCGTATCGAAACACCGAGAGACCTAGTTATAAATTCAAAACTTCGCCGCGAAGCATCTGTTACCTAAACTTTGGCCGATAAATAGATCGCAATATCGCACGGACAATGGGTTATGTCTCGAATGTCTTCAGGAGGTAGATACAATGGAGCACGTAATGCTGCACTTGCACAGCCACAAACGATGCCACAAGACTAAGAACGGTCATCGAATCGAATCGAATGTAGTGGTGTTGGTGGAGGTTCAACACCACTACAACATCCATCAAAATCCACGGGGATTTTTTATTTATTATGCTGTATAAAGCTCCGTTTGACCACTATCTCACCTGATGGTAAGCGATGATGTGGTCTAAGATAAAACACGAAGACCTATAGAAGAAACCTATTTACCTTACCTTAAAGAGGCCCATATTGTACTCTTTTAAGTAAAACAGATGTCGGTAAATTACCGTGGCTTTACGGTACGTATCAAGAACGTAGAACCAAAACGGTGTGTGCAAATGGGTGGTAAGTCTATCAACTAGGTACGGATGGTACTGAGCTGTGCGCCTGCTTGTCCTTAGATGGAAGGGAGATGACGGGATCAGATTGTATAATTCCTGGCCACATTCCCTGAAATGTATTCTGTAAAAGATAGATCGATAGACTTGCAACTTTACGGCGGTGTTCGAGACTTTGGGTCGTAGTCTCCGCCATATATTGATTCTGGAAAGCTGCTGCTATCACCCAAAGTACTACTCCGTACTCTAACTCTAACTCTCTCATATTTGAAAGGGGGTATATCTGGGGTCACGTTTGAAGGGGGGTTATGCACAATACACCCTAATGAAGGACGTCAGTGCAGATCGCATACTAGAATTAGAATTAGATCGCAATATCGACTATCAGTCCGACTGGGGAATAAACAATCGAGTTTGTTGCCAGTTAGTTCCAGTTAAATCCAGTTTATAATGTAGGATTACCATATCTCTGTTTATATTAGACTTGCAATGTTATTGCACTGGGGTTTACGAGGGTATAGAGGTTTATTATCTTCTTCTTGATTTCTTTATGATGTTTGAATCATAAATAATAAATAAATATGGCTGGACATTTCACACAGCGCTATCTAGCCTCAAACTAAGCAGAGCTTGTACTATGGGAACCAGATAACTGATAGAATACTTATATATACTTTATTTTTGTAAATACATACTTAAAATAAATAGAAAAACATCCAGACCCGGAACAAATATCTGTAGATCATACAAGCATTGGTTTCGCGGCGGGAATCGAACCCGCTACCTTCTGCGTCTCAGCCGGCTATTTGCCCACTGTACCACGGAGGTCGTCAATTAGACCAATATTCTTTTACAACGTAGGATTTGCTTTGCTAGAGTTTTAAATGAATTTGTCTATAAAGTAAATTTCACACTGCTATGTAGCCCCAAACGAAACGAGCTTGTACTATGGGAACAAGATAACTAATAGAATACTTATATACTTTTTAGCTTCAAAAAAGTAGTATTCAAATTGAAATAGGGTAAGTTAGATCTCTAGTTTTACTTATAAAACTTTCGTGATTTATTTCAATCATAATTAATAATACAGGATTTATCACGTACCATTTTATAGGTGTTTCGACCGACAATGTTTCATCAGGGTCAGTGCGATCCGCTCCGAACAACGTCTCGCATCGCACCGATAAAACGGTACGTGCTAATTCCCGTATTTATAATTATGACTAGCTGACCCCGCCAACTTCGTACCGCCTTAGAATCAATAAATATTGTGTTGCTAAGCTGAGATTGGGCTTGGTGGTAGAAGGGTAAAAATTTAGGGTTGTTTGTATTTTTGAATGCTGTATCATAAAAAATAAAAACAAAAAAATGTGTCTAAAAATAAAAATAAAATTAAGAAGTGGACCACTCTTAACATTTAGGGGTATGAAAAATAGATGTCGACCGATTCTCAGACCTACCCGATATGCACACAAAATTTCATGAAATCGGTCGAGCCATTGCGGAGGAGTTAGACAACAAGCACCGCGATACGAGAATTTTATATATTAGATTCACTAGTTTGTTCATTTTGTACTCGAGTACTGCAAAGCCTAAAGGAAGGGTTGTTTTAGCGGTCTATGTATATTTGTAAGTATGTATGTATGCATGCATGTAT
This sequence comes from Philereme transversata, assembly GCA_963924445.1. Lineage (NCBI taxonomy): Eukaryota > Metazoa > Arthropoda > Insecta > Lepidoptera > Geometridae > Philereme > Philereme transversata. Next base: position 4,966,613 of record OZ004343.1, on the reverse strand, counting down.
GTAGGTTTGTATTTACCTATATTCCATCGTAACGCCTAAACTACTCATCCGATTTTGATGAATGAGGTGTCAATCGATTCGTTTTTGTGGTGAGGGTGACAAAGGCTAAATTTTTACTCGACTACGGCAAAGCCAAATGGAAGGGTTATGTTTTAGCAGTCTGGATGTATGTTCCACCGTAGCGACTAAACCACTCATCCGATTTCGATGAATGTGGTGTCAATCGATTCGTTATTATGGTCCAGGTGACATGGCTACCATCGATATAGGTATTAGTTAGTCGGGTTTCAGTTTTTTAAACTTATATAGCTTATTAATAACGCATTTGCTGCATACAACTTCGTGCCAGAACCAAATCTGTTACTGTGCTGTGTTAGCGTATGCCAAATAGTGTGGCTAACTATAGCATAAGACCTTGGAATCTACTGTATAATGGTTGTCGTTAAATTAGGACAGGAACTTATGCTAACCACTGACCCTGTTCCACAACTGAAAGCCTAGCACGAATATTTACCACATAATTGAAACAGAAGTTAAGTTTAGAACATCGAGCGATACAGCGTGCGTACGAGGATCTCGGATCAATTTGTTCGAAGCTTCGACCGACTTGATCCGATATCCTACATACAAAAGACATATGTAAATTGACATTCAATTTAAGTATTCTATAAATAATTTGTTTATTACAGTTTTAATGTCACTTATAGATATACCTATAGATAATTAACTCCTTTTCGGTTGTGGCGGTCCGCCTCTGGAATAACTTGTCATTAAACATTAAAAAGGCTAAAACAAGAGAGTTTAAGAGATTGGTGCGTCAGCGCTTCCTTGAGAAGTTGAAGATAAATTAGCCACTGATACCATCATTGCATTTGACTTAGATTTCCAATGTAACTCCTGTAATTTTTTACTTTTTTATGCTTTTATGTAAGTTACCTATAATTATTATGTTAGGTATTTATTAATATGTTTATATTTAGTCATTTAGAGTCTGTTTTTATAATTAGTGTTAAAATACCTATTTTCCTGTGTCACGCCTTACCTTCTTTTAGCAAGACTAGGACGACTAGGACACTATTCTGTTATGTGTGAAAAAATTAAACGAATAGTTTGTACACCTTGAGCGGGTCACAGAATGCACATAAATACCAAAGTATATCAACTTTTTACACATTCAAAAGCTTTGCGTATTGACAACTTTTATTAACGGCGAGAAAGCAATCGTTAGCAAAAAAGGGTTCGGATAAAAAAATCGAAACTCCTATTTTTATGATTAGCACAAATAATCGCGCTAAAGTTTTATTTTAATTAAGGCGCTAAGGTAATTCGTGCTATGTTCTCATTTCCAAAAACACAGCCTCAAAAGCCAAGGTGGTAGAACAGAGGACAGTTCAGTTGGCGATCTGCCAGCTACTGCAATAATTACACTTGTTCCAAAGCTTGGTCGAGCGTTCACTTCGAAACAGCTTGCAATGTAAAATGGACTTTATCATGTTCCGTTTAGATTAAAATTATGGCGATGGATGGCATTTTGTACCTCGAAAATTTATCGGGCTGGCAGCGTTTGTGTCACTTTTATAAATGGAATAAATGAATGAACACACTTTAATGTACACCACAAAAGGAAAGAACATAAATTTTAATACACACAAAGCCACGAGTACAATGGGCGGCAACGTAACATGACACGTGATGATAGACAGGGGTCCGACTGCATGTAAGTTCGAAATATGGAAACCAAGAATAAAACATTCTATAACCTAAAAAGGAAATAAGCCTAAAAAAACAAACACTTTAAGATTCCCAGGGCATTCTGGACACTTCTTTCCAGGGCATATATTTGAAAAACCTTTTTATTTCCCAAAAAGTACAGCGATACACCAACAAAACTTACCGGCTGTGGGATTTTATTACTGCTGTTTCACAGAATTTATGTCTGAGTTATGCCATTTGTTGTGGCATACGTATTGATTGATTGAAAAATTATTTATTGCACAAAAATACATAGATCTGTACATAGGCGAACTTAATGCTAGCAAGCATTCTCTTCCAGTTAACCTTTGCGAGTGAGGAAAAAAATATTTTGTAGGTAGTGCACGACAAGTAGCAAGAACATTTTTAGAAAAAATAAAACGATAATACTCGTATTAGGTTGGGGAAAAAGTTTCTTCGCATTTTTTAAGAAAATTCAAAACATTTTTTAATATAGATTATTTACATTTAACTAAAGTATGTAGGTACCATTTTGTTCGATAACTTTTTGCCATCTTGTATGTAGGGACATGAACTCATTGCTGTAGAAATTTTGGGGCTTCTGATCAAAATACCGCGACAAGTGGTTTTGGCAGTCCTCTCGTGATGTTAACCTGACACTGCCTAAAGAACTCTGAAGAGACCAAACAGGTGGAAATCTGAAGGTGCAAGGTTAGGACTATACGGCGGATGCATTAACACCTCCCAGCCAAACTCTCTTAATTTTTGCTGAGTGGCTAGAGATGTGTGAGGTCTAGCGTTAGCATGATGAAAAACCACACCCCTTCTGTTGATTCATTCCGGCCGCTTTCTCTCAACTTCTTGTTTTAATCTCATTAGTTGTTCGCAGTAGAGTTCAGAATCGATGGTCCTGCCTGGTGGTAACAGCTCATAACGAATAATGCCCTTCCAATCCCACCACACACACACAGCATCACCTTGTTGCGAGTTAACCCGGGTTTCGCCACAGTTGTGAAGCCTGACCGGCCTTTGACCACGACCTTTTTCGCACGTTCTTGTCGTACGTGATCCACTTTTCAACACCAGCTATCAGCTTCTTCAAAAATGGTTCAGTTTCATTACGTCGTAATAAAGAATCACAAATGAGTACACGGTTCATTAGGTTTCGTTCAGTGAGCTCGTGGGGTTCCCAAATATCGAAATATCGAGCTTTTTTTGTACCCAGTTTTTTTCAAATGCGCCAAAACTGTTTTGTGGTCAATTCCCAGTTCTTCAGCTACGTCGTAACTACTGATATGCCGATCTTGCTCCACTTTTTCAAAATGGCATCAATTTTATCCGTGATAGGGCGACCAGAGCGACGTGCATCTTTGACATCAAAATTTCCGGAATGAAAACGCTTAAACTAAATTTGTGCTACTCTCACAGACACTGCACTAGGTCCATAAACATCGCAAATTTTTTTCGCGGCTTGCGTTGCATTTTTACTTTTTTTGTAGTAAAATTTTAAAATGTATCGAATTTCTTCATTAGATTCACTCATCTTTACAGTACGAAAAACAAATAAACATCACACATTTTCCTAATTTGAATTTGGAATTATCTTTTTTAAAATTTAAACTTTGAATGATACCAAAACCAGCCAGATACTAATAGTATAGCCAAAGATATTTTATTACAAGTTCATACATACTATAATGCGAAAAGACTTTTTCCCCAACCTATTATATTGATAATAATACCCATACCAAACACTACATATATATATTTAAACAGTATTTTCAATAAATGTACTTTCTAATATTACAAATCAATAAACATTATAAATAAATAAATAAATATTGCTGGACATTTCACACAGCGCTATCTAGCCCAAACTAAGCAGAGCTTGTACTATGGGAACCAGATAACTGATAGAATACTTATATACTTTTTTTTTGTAAATACATACTTATAATATATAGAAAAACACCCAGACACGGAACACATATCTGTAGATCATGCAAACATTTGTTTCGCGGCGGGAATCGAACCCGCTACCTCCTGCGTCTCAGCCGGCTATACGCCCACTGCGCCACGGAGGCAAACATTAGTTGAAAATAATAGTAACTTATGATATAAGTACAGTAAGTTGAAAATTACAGCCGAGGCGATATTGCTAGCCCGAGCCGGAGGCGAGGGCTACGAGAAAGCAGAGGCTGTAATTATCAAAGCGCACGTATGTCATACGACGTTTTATAACATATTTGCGCGGAAATAAATAAAACTCTGACTTTCTCGGAAAGAAAAAGCGCGCGGAATAATTTTTACTTCTTCACAAATTAGCGATGCGCGCGCATCACCGCTTTTTTTTAAATCAAAAGCACAAAAACAGCCAGTATTACTAATAAAGTAAATTAATATTTTTTTGTTCTTGTTACAGATTGTAATTTATCAGGTTGTAATTTATTGTCAAAATTAATTAAATTAAAGAATTAAATGTTTATTTTTTATATATTATCTCCCAAAGTTAATTTTATTCTTAAAATGTTGACCACTTTTCTGACATAAAAACTCTTTGCTAAGATTGAAAAAAGTACCGTACCGCAAGTATACATATAAAGTGTTTTCTATAAAATTCTGAAATTATTATATTCCTTTATAAAAACATATGTTTTTCATTAGGACCGCGTAATGTTATTTGCAATAGAAGATTAAAACGGAGTATAACGATTATTAGGTTACAAAGTTATTATGGAGTTCAGTGTATGCTTCCCCACATGAAAATAATAAGCAGATTGTTCGGAATTTATACTGTAAATCAAAAACAAAGCTCCTGGGAAAGTGATTAAATAATCATTATTATAAATACGGGATTAATCACGTACCGTATTATCGGTGTTTCGATCGACAATGTGCGAGGCGAGACGTTTTTCGGAGCAGATCCCACTCACCCTGATGAAGGTTCACGAATTGAACCGAAACTTTGTCGGTCGAAACACCGATAAGACGGTACGTGAAAAATCCCGTATTTATAACGACCTCCGTGGTACAGTGGGCGAATAGCCGACTGAGACGCAGGAGGTAGCGGGTTCGATTCCCACCGCGGAACAAATGTTTGTATGATCTGATAGATATTTGTTCCGGGTCTGGATGTTTTTCTATATAATTATAAGTATGTATTTACAAAAAAAAGTATATAAGTATTCTATCAGTTGTCTGGTTCCCATAGTACAAGCTCTGCTTAGTTTGGGGCTGGATAGCGCTGTGTGAAACGTCCAGCAATATTTATATTTATTTATATTTATTATAATAATGATTGAAATAAATCACGATTAAATAATCTTCTTAATATTACTACAGAATCTGCCGTTTTAATCTTACTATTTTCATTTCACTTAATCATTAATCATAATCTTACTTAGTTTGTAATTTTAATTTTGTTTCTTCTCTTTATAGAGATAATAAATAGAAGAAACATTACATTTCAAAGATACAAGAGTTTTCTTCCATTAAACATAAGAACAACCTCTGTGGGGGGAGCGAGTAGCCGAATGCAATGCAAAAGGTTCCCGCTAAGGACAAATGGTTGTATGATCACTCATTTTTTCAAAATAATATCACGTCTTTTAGAACTAAGTTACAATATGTCAGCTTACTGCAATAGATTAACTAACAACCAGCGAACTAGGATTAAACAGTTCTAAGTACCTAAGTCTTTGAGAAAAAACATTGAAATTCGCTTAGGACCTTATACAGCCAACATATGTATACTTGATAAAAATACATATGTTTACTGAAACCCAAGACATAAAATACACATACATTTTTTATCCAACAGTTTAGAACTTAAATTAATACTACATTTTAATTTCAGGCATCTCCCACAGCGCTATCTAGCCCCAAACTAAGGGGGGACTTGACTATGGAAACCATATACCTGATAGAATACATAAATATACTTTTTTTTGTAAATATATTCTTTTAATAAGCAATTCGTGGTCTTCCTTTAATTTAAGATACCTACCATGTATCTTCCTTATGATTTACCATATTACATATTAAAAGTGCAGGGTGTTATTTTTGTAAATTAGTTTCGGTTAGATTTCAGAGTGTGCCAAGCGTATTTCCAAAAATCTTTGAATGTAATTTTGATTATTTTAACAAATAAAGAAACGTTCCCTTCGAGTAACATTTGCTATCATCAATATTTAGAGTACTTTCCTTCCTCATAAATTCCACCCTGTATAGAAAAACATCCAGAACAGAAAAAAATATCTGTAGATCATGCAATCATTTGTACCGTATAATAATATATTTTCAGGGGAAGAATGTCCTCTTTCGGGTGAATAAACATATTCCGTGGGACTCCACATCCTGTCGGTGACGTAGATTCAAGTTGCGCTTGATAGATATTGGTTTCACGCTTACAATTCTGGCGCTCGCTCGTAGCTTTTCCGCGATACAATGTCCAATTTCAATTCAATGCGACTTGTATTAAATTTGTGGCAGATAAAAATAGAATTATTTGGTATATTTACATAATTTTAGACCGGATTTGAGAACGGAGATGAGTATGATACATATTCGCTCTGTCTGCGCGCTTTAGAATTTGTTCCTTGGACTTGAAGGAAAAGGCACTTTTAAAATGATACTCGTGATTTTTATGAAAATTCGCCTTATATATCATTCAAAATTTAAATTAAAGACCCTCATTTCCTTGCACTAAGTTATATTAAACTGCCATTTGCCGCAAAAAGGTATTTTTCACACATACCAGCAACTTTGTAAACTGCAGAACTTTATTACGAGGTGGTGAGGTTCAGGGTGGAAGTTCTAAATAGCTCTGAGACAGGAATTTATCGAGCTTCAGTAAAACTTTTAACTGTGAAATGATTTTCGTTGTGATAGTGGGGGAAAATATTCTTCTTTCGTGTCAACAGCTTACAACGTACCTATTTAATTCGCAATTTTTCATATTAGGGTTCAGTAGAATCTGGCCACGTTCACTGCATTCACGGTAGCCTTATTAAGATCGTCCCTTGTGCAGGTCGTAGGGCACAAAGGACAGTTAAGCAGGTGGGGCTTAGTCTGGATGGGGTGTCTACAATCACAGCTGGTTAGCGAAGGCTCTCGCATTCCCCATCTACAGAGATTTTTCCTACACCGCCCAACCTGAGTCCGGAGTAGGTCAATAGACTTCCAGACCGGCCACGTAAAGTATTAAAATACATACCAACGAATACTTTTTTCATTAAATACGAGATATTTATCATTATTTAGTGAATTAGTGTAACCATGATAGTTTTAAAAGTAATAACTGGTTTATATTATTTATTTACTATTTAAATATTTTATCTGTTAGTATAATTTGCTATTTGCTTATACCTATATATTAGTCTATTTTATAAGTATTTTAAGTATTAGGATAAAAACTTTATCATATTTTTTATTATACCTAAGAATATATGTGTAAATGTATCCTCCAAAGTACACCGCACTCCGTATCGTAAATTTCGCTCCATCCAAAGGTTGCCTGGAAGAGATCACTTTCAGTGATAAGGCCGCCCATTGTATTGCCTTATTTATTCTTCTTATAAGTATCTACTCACATTGGTCAAGTAGGAAACACCACAATAACGAATATACCTATTATAAATTCTAAAGTAACTCTCTCTGTCTGTTTGTTACGTTTTCACGAATAAACGGCTGGACCGATTTCGATGAAATTAGGAATATAAATAGATTAAAACCTGGATTGAGAACCAGCCTTTTTATTAACATACCACGCGTGTGAATCCGCGGGCTAAAGCTTGTAATATTATAATGAGGTAAAGTTGTTTCTAAGTTTATAGGGGTAATCTGTCAGCTTAGTCGTGAAAACGTAAAAGACAGACAGACAGAGATACTTTTGAATTCATAATATTAGTAGTATTTTTATATTAAAATAAGGAACAAACAACAGTTAGTACAATTTTTTTACTCAGAGCTGTTACAAAAGGAAATACCAATGACAGATTGCTTTGCAAAGCTATGTAAATTGAAAAAACTACACAGCTTTGCATTTTCCTACTGAATAGTTTGATCCTGTATCTTAGTTATCTTGCCAGCCATGGAGCAGTGTTAGCCAGACACACTAGACATAAAAATAGAATTTATATACCAAAGCACATTTCGACAGTTTTTAGCAGTAACGCTCATTGCATGGCAATAAAAATATTTAATAAACTACCAGGCTATTAAAAGATTTACCTTTGACTTTATTTAAACGCCTAATTAATAAATGGGAAAAAATAAATAATCCGAATGTTTTTACACCATTGCGGAATATTTTAATTATAAGTACTTAATTTATATTACTTTTGTGTCATTTTTTGTATTATGTGTAGGGAACAAAACAACTAATTTTTCATGACAGAATGGGCACGCAGGAATTCAGATTTTTAATTATTTGATGTAATATTTGCACACTACATTACATTATCCTGTATTTTTTTTAATGTTATTTGTGGGGAAACAGGCTTACGGCCTACCGGTAAGCGGTCACCGTCGCCTATTGACACCGGCAACACCCGGGGTATTGTCAATGCATTCCCTACCCTGTAGGAACTTCTATACATTCCTCTTGAAGCGTGCAATGTCGTAGCCTAACGGGAAAACCTCAGATGGTAGCTCATTCCACTTCCTGCAAGTATGGGGTAGAAAAGACCGTGTGAAGCGTGTGGTGCGCGTCATCCAATTGTCGACGATACGAGTATGTGGATTAGCTTTATTACGTTGTCGAGAAGTGCGATGGTATAATCTCTACGACGGGATGAGATCAAATAGCTCCTCAGAATATTCCCCATTATACAGGCGGTAGAATCTGAGTGATCTAATGTCACGGCTTTGACTCAGTGCTTCCGGCCTGTTGGCGAGTTTGGGATCGCCGATGATTCTAATGGCTCTTCTCTGAAGGGAGTCAAAACGAAGCAATTGATACTTTGAAGCTCCGTGCCAAAGATGGGAACAGTATTCTACGTGCGGGTGAACTTGCGCTTGGTAGAATATTGTTACGCCGAGGCTGTCACAGAATAAGTCATAGTCTGTATTTCTCGATGGCTCTCGGCTTACCTACTGTGTCACAGAATAGGTAATACTTGGTATGGAATATATCTACATGCTACGTTTTTACTCACAGTTGCACAGAATAAGAAAGAGTAGTCCTGTCGATTCTATACGATTCTAGTTGTTAGCGGAACTTTCTAGAGCGTTCGCGATGGCGTAGTGGCTGTGTGCAGTATAAATAGAGCGGAGAGACGGCCGGGGAAGTCAGTACGATCTACATCGCGATATGAAATTAGAATCAATAGCCAGGTTCATGAAGCTCGCTTCCAAGCGGTTTTATGAAATTGCCTCTAATCATCCGAACCCTTTGGTACACACCATTCCGTTGGATCCGCCCGCCAACAAAATCCTCCGTCGTCCGAGACACGTTCTCGGAGACCCGGATGACGAAATCACCTCCGCTAATGCGGAAGATGAGTCATCTATATCAGACAGAGCAAACACTTCACAGAAACACCGATCTCGCCGGCGAGGTCGACGAATCCCTTCAGTCGCCGCCTATACGAGATACAAACATGTACCCGGGCGTTTCTCTCCTATCTCCACCCTGGCAACAGCCCAAGCCGAGGCTCGTACCTAAGTGGTGCCCTTGCGCTAGTTGCCTAAATAACTTACTGGGCTGAGCGCCATCTGCGCTCGCCAAAAGTTCGGTTAAGCTGTCACGGCCTCAGAGGCCAACAGCGAGTTAGTCCTTCAGAGAAAAAAAAAATAAAATAAAACCGGAGAAGTCAGTCTGGATTTGGCTATACGTGCGAACATTTCGGTGACTTTTAGTGATTTATTGTGCAACAGTGGTGTTAATTAGCGTATTGTGATTACTTGTGACTAAGTTCGTGTATATTCGTTTTAGTGTTGAAGTGTTATTTTTGGTTACACTGATTTTCATTATTTTATCCCGAACCCTCAGCTCGTAACAATATTAATTGAGCTTAAACTGTAGTATTCATTAAGACCAGTGTAAAATTGTACTAACTTTTTGCGAATAAATGATCTTTATCTTTATCAGATAGTTCCAAAAGACTGTGAAAAGTTCTTTGTTCGTGTTTTCCCAGAAAAGCCTTCATATTGTTCGCTCAAACAGTATTATATTTCGTGCATAACTGTAGCAATTAGGGACAGAGGCTGCACTGCATACTTACATTTGGCACATTCGCAAGACTGCAAACGGACCCCCAACTACACTAGTGAAACGCGGAACCTGACAATGGAAATCATTTCATATGTATTTCGTAGTAAATGTAAGACTGTGTTTTCCTGTAGATTGAGCTAACGGCGCTTTGAGTCGTAAATTGAATCATCTCACTAATTTCGACGTGACAAGAGCCTGTAGCAAAATTGGCAGTGCATCCTCGTATCAAGAGGAAGGTTGCGGGTTCAAGTCCCGTCCGGCTTGAATGTTTTTGAGATGGTTTTAAAAATATTAGAACTTATACACCTCCTCTTACTTAGACGACCTCCGTGGTGCAGTGGGCGAATAGCCGGCTGAGACGCAGGAGGTAGCGGGTTCGATTCCGAACGCGGAGCAAATGTTTGCATGATCTACAGATATTTGTTCCGGGTCTGGTTGTTTCTCTTTATATTATAAGTATGTATGTATTTACAAAAAAACAATGTATGTATGTATTCTATCAGATATCTGGTTCCCATAGTATAAGCTCTGCTTAGTTTGGGGCTAGATAGCGCTGTGTAAAATGTCCCGCAATATTTATTTATTTATACAACCAAGTCCCAAACGACTAAATGAGAAGGTATATCCTTAACGAAGGGGATCTTTGAAAAGGAAAATGTTTCATTGTTTAACTCTTTAATACTCTCTTAAAGTAATAACAACAGCAATTTTCAATAGCCGGTCTAATCGCTTAAAGAGATTTCTTCCAGGCGACTAAGCAATCATTTTTGATGACTAAACCAACTTAGTTGAGTGTGAAAAAAATGTTGCAGTGATTTTTCTATTGTAATGAATTTGAAAATAACCTATTTTACAAAAATACTAGTCATTAGCCCTACCCGTGTTTTATTTAATGTCGTACATAACATGACACGTTGTATATGATTACAAAAATTAACTTGTGAAAAGTTTCGGATATTGCTATTGTTGTCAAAAAGGTCATCATAACTGCGATGTCCATTGCCACTTCGCTACTGCAATTGGGAGCTAGACCTCGCCGTCAAAGGGTAATATTTTCCGTCGTTCAAGAGTAACTTTATTTTCATTTTATGTAAAACATAAAATATATTTTAATTTGTAGCAAACTTGCTGCTTTTATCAAGTTTTTGCTTTTGACATGCGAAGAAGAAGAAGTAGCTCCGAAACAATGGATTTTTTATAAACAAAAAGCTAGTTTATCTGAAGTGGTTCTTAGCTATGTCAGTTTTTAAGCCCCGTTACAAAAAAGAGGGGTTATTAAAACTTTGTAAAAATTAACTTGTTAATTTAACTTTATTACTGCCACCTTGTAACTAGAAACCACGGGTAGCCGAATAAGAAAATCAAGATTGAACTCACGATATGTCAAGAAGAGCTTAACACAGGCCGTAATGTGCACCCACGCGGCTTCGAACCCGTTATAATGTTATCCCAAGTGATTACCGTAATCCTCCTATATCGGTGTCGTTTAGACAAAGTCCGCGAAGATAAAACTAAAATAATCGCCAAGAGCGTGCCAGGCACGCGCTGGAAGGGTTCTGCAAACTTCTATCTATCTTCGACAACCTCCGTGGCGCCATGGGCGAAGAGCCGGCTGAGGCGCAGGAGATTGCGGGTTCGATTCTCGTCGCGGAACAAATGTTTGTATGTACTACAAATATTTGTTCCGGGTCTGGGTGTTTTTCTATTATATTATAAGTATGTATTTACAAAAATATATACATATATAAGTATTGTATCAGTTATCTAGTTCCCATATACGAGTACAAGCTTGATTTAATTTGGGGCTAGATACCCTGTGTGAAATGGCCATCATTATTTATTTATCTAGTCTGTTTGCACTTTGGCACTAACTGCTGAGCAAAGGTCTACTTTCCATCACGCCACTCTTTCCGCTCTACCTCTAGAAGCATAAACGCCATCTTATGCCATACTAGCCCGGTTGCGCTACCCTATCCATTGTCGACCGACCACACGAATTTGGTTTTGACACAACATCAAAAAAAATATTTTTAAGTAGAGTCATAACAGCGCTTTGAACATGTTTGCAGAGGCGCGGGTCGATGGGTTCCACGCCATCATCCACAAACAGACTGCCTCACTGCTCAGTAGAGTGCGAGGCAGCACCAACATCATCCTACAAGTCATAGCTGACAAATACGACTCACCGATTAACAAGTCCTTCAATTGGGTTCTGATCGAATAGTCTCTGCGAGAGACTATTGGCTCAGGACTTGAGTGAGGGACTTAAACTCTAATTATTACTAGCTTCCGCCAGCGGCTTCGCACGCATTGTTTGCCAACAAAAGGTAGCCTATGTTTGAATCCAGGTCGTAATCTATCAACACACCAAATTTCATCAAAATCGGTTCAGCCATTACGACGTGATTGAGTAATAAATAAACAAACAAACATCCAAACTTTCCCATTTGTAATATTAGTGATTATTTGAATTTTGTTTGTTTAATTATGCCTATCTTTGTTAACCCATGTGACATGGTTGAATTAAGTTTTTTTACTCATACTGTCTTTGACATCTGAAAATTTAATAAATTAAATTATTACATTAGGGTTTTCCACTCTTCACTTGTACTAGAAAAGTTCCTTGTCTGTGGAAAGTTTTATCGTTTCATTGGATTTTTTTTCTTTGTTTTGTTTATGCCCACCCAACTTCTTAACTATAAAAAATTGCATACGGGTATCTTCTGAAATGAAGATTTTATGCATATACTATATTACACCTTTGTAGTATTTTATGATCGCTTTATCAACGTTTTTTATTATTAATTACGGTAACAATTAGTATTTAGAGCTGTGGAACTGTAAATTGTATTGGCATAGCAGATGTCTCTTACAGCTTTCTAAGGTTCTCCGTCGAGTTACCCTAAAACACATACCCTCTTATGGAATTTCCCAAAGCCTCTAATATCGAAATAAGAAAAGTTGGAAATCGTTTTAAAAGTTTACCTTCTTGTTTTCAAAACAGTACGTTTTCTCGTCTCACCTGAAACAAACAAATACATCAGAATCAGTAAAGTTTTGACAATGATTACTCTGAGGGGAAAGAGAGAAGATTGATCAGATTGTTGAAAGTGTGCCTGAGCATGACACAGAATAGGCAATACCAGCTTCTTCAAGCCGTGTCACAGAATAAGCAATACCTACTACTAGCCGGCCAGGTTGTAAACAAGTCAACGTGCCCCAGCGATACAGCGCTTACTTGAATATTCCATGTATTTCTGGATATAACGCTCGCGAGTATTATACGGATGCGGCGGATATCAGGCGGACTGCCTTTACTTAGCTATGAGTGCGATTCAAGAGTTTTGTGATTTTAAGAACTTTATTGTAAACGATAGTGTGAGTTAGTATTGAGTGTTTAAGTTTGTGTTAAATTGTGATTTATGATGCAGTTAATTCATAAACTTAAAAATAAAATATTTAATAAAATGGTTTGTTTAAGAAAGTGCATATTTACAGTAGATCAATTCGATTTTAGAGGATCAAATAATATTGTCCCAGATTTCAATCAAAACGAAGCCCGTAAAAAGTAATTACACTGTGAACTGATCTTAAAATATTACAATCTTCCATTGACCATTCCGCAGTCGCGAAAAGCATTTCATTCCTTATATAATACTAGCTTCCGCCAGCGGCTTCGCACGCGTTGTTTGTCAACAAAAGTAGCCTATGTGTTGATCCAGGTTATAATCTACGTACGTACAAAGTTTTATTAAAATCCATTCAGTAGTTTTTGCGTGAAAGAGTAGCAAACATCCACACATACATCCATACATTCTGTGTTTCCTGATAACTACAACCTAGGGATCTTCAAGTCACGAGTGAATAGGTTTCTTCTAGGCAAGCGTGTACCATCGTAGACTGCATCATCGCTTACCATCAGGCGAGATAGTGGTCAAACGCTAGCCTATAATTTATAAAAAAAAAAAAAAAAAAAAAATACAAACTTTCGCGTTTATAATATTAGTGGGATTTATTTGAATATCATTAGTCGATTATGATGTACGATTATTTTCTGGTCGAATTAATGAGTGAAGTTTTGGGTAAAATGAGAAGGTTCTGATCCCGGCTCGTATGCCATTTCACGGAAATCTTTGAATGCAGATAATCATGTAACAATTTTTATTTCTTTAAATAAGGCAGCATCATGAAAAAAAACTTTCAGAAACGTCTTTATGTGACAAAAACGGTTCGAAGTCTGATATAAAGTGGTTATGTAGAGTTATATCTATCACTTCTCACTAACACCTCCTTTATCGCTCCAAAACCGCTTAAACAACAAAGTAAAAGCTGATAACATCGTCCCATAGTTTAAACTCTCATAAATTTCGTAAAGAACCACCCGTAACCTATATAAACCTCGTTATGTCTACAAAGTTCAACGGAGCGGTGAAATAAGAAAATCGCTCGGGTATCAAAAGGTGTATCCGAACTATTCCGATCGGATAGGTTCGGATATCATATTGTATAACTACCTGACCTCCCTTTACATGGCACCTCCTCCATGGCTTCCGTGGCATAGTGAGCAAATAGACAGCTAAGACCCAAAGACTCAGGAGTTTGCGGGTTCGATTCCAGCTGCAGGACAAATGTTGACACAGATATTCGTTCCGGATTTACGTATTTTTCGATATATTATTAGAATGTATTAACAAAAAAAATGTATATAAGTATTCTATCAGTTATCGTTCATGGTACAAGCTTTGCTTCGTTTGTGGTTAGATGGTGCTGTGTGAAATGTCCAGCATTGTTTGTTATTTATTTACTTGTAAGTTGGCAGTTATAATCGTAATGTGTCGTAATATGAACGAGGACATTACACATTCTGAAGACCAAGTGAGAGTAGTTGCTGCAGCTGCCATCACTTCTCGACGGTAGCTCTAAGTACTCCAGTCCACACGTGACCACGACGCGACGTGACGTCTTGATAACAAATAAACAATACCCATTTTATTCAGTAATTTTGCCCAAAATACCTCAGTGTCTTAAGACGAAAGTCTTTGATCAGTGTGTGTAACCAGTGATGTCACAGCACAGAAACGTGTTCTCTCACTATGGGCCTCATAAGAAGGCTCAAGGCCACTCTGCATGTTATGGAGAGGGCTATTCTTGGTATATCTCTACCGATCGATTGAGAAATGAGGGGATTCCTAAAAAGTCTAAAGTTACTGATATAACCCAGAAGAAAGGAATAAAACGTTATTTCTACTGAAAAGACCCTCGAGTTAAGCGTTGGTATCAACGGCCGTAGTTTTCCTTCATTATTGGCTGCTTGGAACAGACACTTTTTTGAAATGTACTATGAGCTAAAGTTTTTAAGTATTTCGCAACGAGAACAAATACAAAAGTCAGTAAACTGGAGAACTTTAGGAGTTATACTGATAATGAAGTATACAGTTAAAGGGAGCTCCTAGTGAAAGGGTTCGCCGGGGGAATTAACTATTTCTAACACCAAATAGTCAACGCTGTATTGCTGTGTTCCGTCGGGTTATTAACATTTATGACAGCAACTTAACAACAATTTTAATTTATTTATTACTAGCTTCCGCCAGCGGCTTCGCACGCGTTGTTTGTCAACAAAAAGTAGCATATGTGTTAATCCAGGTTATAATCTACGTACATACCAAATTTCATCGAAATCGGTTTATCCGTTACGACGTGATTGAGTAACAAACAAACAGACATCCAAACTTTTGCATTTGTAATATTAGTGTGATGGCACACAGAACAGAATACAATCAATCAGATACAAAATGTAATTATCAACTTTTAGACCTAGACTGTATCCCAATGCATGTGTACACAGCATGACAATTCTAGAGCAGTTCTATGTAGACTAGCTGAAGGGAAATATGTACTTACATAAACAAAATAAAACATGTAATAACCAAAATAAAATGGAACTAATAACTTTCATATCAATCATTACATAAATACACGATTTATCACGTACCGTTTTATCGGTGTTTCGAGACATAGTTAGTGTTGTGTGTAGTACAGTACTCGGTAGTACTCGGTACAGGCAGTGATGATAATGATGATGATGCATCCTGTCAACATGATGGGCTACCGTTGAAGCAACCCCCGCACCACCGCGCCCGTCTACTCGTGCCCAGAGGGCTGTTTTTGTGGGCATAAGTACTTACCTAACAAAATATCGCTAAACAGTCTAGATCTTTTAAACATCTAATAATCCACTGACTCGACAGGCTGAAGCGCCTCTAAGTCTTTTGACAAAATGGTTATTTATAACTATGAAATAGTTATAAATCTAGACTTTATACATTAAAAAAATCAAAAATAATTGTATAACAAATAATAAAATAATTTTATGTGTATTTTATTTTTATTTTTTTTATTATTTTATTTTATGTTTAGCGCACATTTTTAGTTGTAAGTATTACACTTTTACTCGGTCAGACACCACAACACAACCAAACAAAAATGTATTGGGGTGATCCCTGACGTATTAAATACATTATTGTAAAAGTTAATCTTGTAGCGCAAGAGGGCTGCGGCGCATAGTGTGAGGTCAGTCGCAGTTCGGAGCGGATCGCACTCACCCTGATGAAGGTTTACGAGTTTAACCGAAACATTGTCGGTCGAAACACCGTATTTAAATGTAATAATGATATACAATAATAAGATAAATAAAAAAATCGGTCGCGAAACGTCAAATTTACTATGGGCAAATAGTCTCAATAAGTATCTAATCTGTTGCTGTTTCCCTTTGCTAGAAGCGCTAGTTTCTACATATGTGCAAATTGACGTTTCGCGACCAATTGCTGTCGAGTTGCTGTCGCTGATTTTAGGTAATACCCAAAGGATAAAAGGGAAAGCTACCGGTGAAATAACGGATACATTAGACTTAATTAAGATTCCGACAACGGGGTTAGCTTCTTTAAACTTTAACAGTAATCATGACCTAAATAAGTGTTTTGTGTTTAATTTATTTTCTTCTTTCAATCTATTTCTAGTGTAAGTTGAAACAGTAGCGTGACGTGGTACATCGCTTGATATTTTATTTAAGCTGATTCTCCATGCAGTTGTTGTTGTTCCGATGCCCACGGCCTTTGTGAAATAAATATTGCATTGACTATGGTTGTGCCTTAGAACTTTTCAAAGAAGTTTGTCTGGAAGGCAACGCTGGTAAACTTTAAGAATGCCCATGACAGCAAATGAACCAAAAGACGTCCACTGCTGAGTCCCCAGTCTTATAGATTTCCAGTGCGATCCATCATGATTATTGAAGTGAAAACTTCTTTAGGCGCGAAGGCATTTTTTAAGATGGGAAAAAACCATTGAACTCGCGACACTGTTACCGTTACCGTTGCTGACACCACTGTATATAAGTATCTCGTAATTGTTCAAGTTTTCACTTCTGTCGTGCCAATTTTTTTTTATTTGTTTTTAATTTTTACGGTTTAACAGTTACGTAGCTAGTTATATAACTTCTTTAATATAAAAACAAAGTCGGGTTTGTTCGAAATCGAGAACAGCTGGACCGAGTTTGATGATTTTTTATTTGTCGTATTTGTCTCCGTCCCGAATAGCATAATAACTATTAAAATATTGGAAAAAATCACGCAAAAAGATATTATGAAGAAAAATCATTTTCTCATACATTGATGCAGATAATGGAGGGCGACGTATATTGACATCCCGCGTCATATGCATATTAAGACGCCGGGTCAACTAGTTAAAAATAAATGGTAGTACTAACCTAGAACCTTGGAGAAGATTAGTTATATACAATACAACACAAAGGAAGTATAAAGCGCAGTAAATAAGAAAATAGCATAGTATAAAGCACAAAGATTTATACAGGCTGAATATTATTTTTACCCTGCTCTAGGACGTGCCATAAATACGGTTATATAGCCTGTTTTACGTCACCATTTGCCTTAATCACCCCATCTTTACTGAGACGGAGGAGTACTCGGGTGTAACGAACATTGGGATCACACTGTAGATGTTTATGCTCGTCAACTAAAGATATAAAGTTTATAATTTTTACTGACATGATATAATTATTGACGTCCTGTATCATTTTACTTATATAAGGTATTTGATAATATACGCACAAAAATAAAAGGTGTTATTTTGATGAGCATAATAAATAAATTTGTGAAATGTTTACCATAGAAATATGAAATTTATTTTGCCATGTTTAATAAACACTTTATTAAACTTATGTTGTGCTATTGCATAATGCTTGCCATCTAACCACAGACACTGTATTGGTGTACATCTATGAAAATCTGATGTATGTTCACAAAAATATTAATTTGTTAAGAAAAATAGCGATAATCATAATTTTAATACCAGAAATAAAGATAAACTCGCTGTTGCCACTTGTAGACTCCATAAAGTTAGTAAATCATTTAAAGGGCAAGGTGTACGCTTTTATAACAAACTCCCAAGGGACGTACAAAAATTGACAATTAACAAATTTACAAACGTAATTAAACAAAATCTTTATAAGAAAGCTTACTATAATATATCGGATTATTTAGATGATAGAGAAGCTTGGGATTGAAATTGCTCCAACTCGTTCAAAATGTTACAAATTAGACGTAATTTATTTTCTGTATTGTTATATATTCTAAAAGGATCATTAAAAACAACAACCAGCCTTGTTTCTTGTCTTTCTTTCCTGGCTTGGTCGCGAAGGAACAGGCAGTAAAATTGACGTTTCAAAGTGATCCTTGTGATTTTAATGAATAAAAAGAATTTGAATTTTGAATTCCGAAGACTCCGAAGACAAGAGATATCTCGAGACGTCACCAAAAATCAAAGCTTTTTGGTGACGTCTCGAGATATCTCTTGTTCTCCTCTTCCTTTCTAACCCAAAACCCGCAGCCATTTCCGAAAGAGATATCAAATCGGCCATAATTTTTGGATGTCGATTGCAAGAGTTTTATATCGAATTCCTCAAATTAACTTCTAGTTTTTTTTTGAATCACCTAAAATTAGTCGATTTTCTTTAAAATTTGATAATATAACTTCTAGTTTTTGTTTCGAGTATTATTTTTTTATGTTTAGAGAAATCGTCACTTGAATATCGTCAGTATCAAACACCCTGAATGTTAATTGATTTATTTATTAATTATCTTGATAACTTGAAGAATGTAATTGATATTTTTTATTTTAACAAACTTTTATGCAATAAATTCTTTCCGCATGCCAATTTTATTTAATTTACAAAAATTTTATGTATTCTATCAGTTATCTGTTTTCCATAGTACAAGCTTTGCTTAGTTTGTGACTAGATAGATCTGTGTGAATGGTCTTCCTGCATCATTACTTATATCTGTACTGTGTTATACAGGAACAGATGTTATTCATACATACATTGACGTCATTTCACCCTGTACTATAATCGAGTTGTACATATCTTGTTAATATTGCATGTAGGGCACAGGTCAATCGGATTGTTAGTCTGTCAGGCTTCCTGATACGTGTGCCTGTTACTGCCTTACAACATGCAAAGGTCACTACGATAAACCTTTAGAGAACTTAATTTGTAAGGGCACTATAGATTTTGGTGATAAGCTAGTATTGCCCGAAATGTCCAGCCTTGTTCCATAAATAATTCAACCTCTTTTAGATCTTTTGCAACGGTCTTAAAAGCATTGATAGACTGTTTCATTGGGTCCAACCGCTCAATGTGACGTCTCGCACAACCACATTGGATTGTCTGTGTGCTTGTCGGGTTCATATTTATATATTTTACTGGTTGGGTGGTCGGATCGTGACGACACGTCGGGTGGTTGGGTCCGACTTCAGTCTTTTCCAGCTTTGGGATAGACTAAATTGATATATAGAAAATTATATAAATAAATTCTCTGTGTAGCTCCATCAAACGTAAATTAATTCAAACAGTTACAAGTTTCTTAATATTATCACAAATAAATAATTTGACTAATTTTAATACCCTTATAAAATCAATAAGTAATGTGTTGCTTGGTTACCTAATCCAACACTTTGTTTCTTAGAACGTCAGAGTTGCATAGCGATTGAGCATCGAGTGCTGGATGTTCCGTAATGTATACGGAACAATAAATTACTCAAAATGTGCTTTGCAAATTCATTGTTATTTTATTGATATAAGCCCAGGTACTAGATAAACCATTGTACTCGACCACGACGGTTTTCCCCCGAGATAAGCCAAATGCCAATATTGGTTCATACAGATTGCCTGTCTGGGGAACTACAATACGATATATTCGACCTTTGTGGTGTAGTGGTAGAGATTGTGACGAGAGAAGTGCGGATTTAATGGGACTTTTACTCGTATGTCTCACAGTGGCTTCCCAGGATCTGTGACTTTACGGATGATACCACGCACAACCGACCGACGGTCCGTGTTTGTCCGTGGGAATTCAAGATTCAAAGCCATTTTGTCATTTGTGCCAAGGAGAAAGTAAAACGTGCCACGCTACGTTTTCTCCCCGCTACGAGTTACCGACTCACGGCAGATCTGACAAACCGCTACAGCCGTGTCTGCGATACTACGGACGAGACCCTTTCCACGATCCGTCGTTGGCACGGGTTTATCTGCGTGCGTCTACAATATCACAGACCGTGGGAAGACACGTTCAGGGCGACAGTGTCATGCAAAGCAACGTAGCACCAGTAACGCAGAGTTGTTTGCAAGCCTGGCGTGAAGGCGACGGCATCTAGTCGCGCTGCCGACACGTACAAAGAATTTCTAATACAGTTCAGTACATTACAACACGCCGAGACCCGTCTACGTCCCGCCAACACCACGTCACCGTCACGTCACGGCCGGTGGTAGCTTAACAGGAACTGTCCAGCCAAAGTTCATAAACACATTGGTCAGGGTTAGTTTGCTTATGCTAATCTCAACATGTCTCTATAACGTGTAGTTAATGATGCGAGTTGGCAAATCATCATGAACATCAATCTACATTAATAATGCATTAGATACTATTGTGCAAACATTAGGTATTGATAGCCAAATATACATTATCCAACAGTAAGTAAGTTAGCTAACTCTGGTGTCGGAGTTTTTAGGCCTCCGACATGGCTTAACGACTTTTATAGCTGGCACTGACATCTCTGATCTTATATAGTTATAAGAACTACTATATAAGAAAGAAAGAAAGATAAGGCTATCAAGCCCTGCGAAAATAAACGCAATTTATATTAATCATATTTTTTATAAGTATATAAAATAACTTACCTATATACTCAATTACAGTTAAATAACAAGTAAAAAAAAAAATAATGCTGGACATTTCACACAGCTTCATCTAGCCCCAATCTAAGCAAAGCTTGTACTATGTGAACCAGATCATTGAAAGACTACTTAAATACTTTTTTGTTTTTGTAAATAAATATGAGAAACAACTAGACACGGAACAAACACCTGTAGATCATGCAAACATTTGTTCCGCGGCGTGAATCGAACCCGTAACCTCCTGCACCTCAGCCGGCAATTCACCAATACGCCATGGATGTCGTCAATAGTAAACAGTAGAATACTAATCATTTGTTTTTTTAATTGAAGTTTATTTTTCGGCAAGTTATTAGTTTTCATGGGTCTTTAGAATTCATATAACGTACATATTATTTATACATCAAATATAATAAGAGCTCTAGTAACAGCTAACAGCTCTACGTAATCTACGTCAGTAAATTGAATGTGAGTATCAAAGACGCTGTCTCTCTGATATTTCATCGTATTGAGCTTTGTTTGCGTATGATTGGATTGAACATTACTTGGCATCTAAGCCTCTGACTTGTATTCATAGAATTGATTACTTGATGTACTTTGCAAGTTTTTATTTAGAGCAATCCATACCTAAGTAATGAGTTTGATACTCGTACTAGTGGTTCGCCCCGAACTGAGATCTCGCGAATCTCCCAAAATAAATATTATTCTTAGGGCGACTTGCACAACGATGCCTAAACGTATTTAGTGGCTATATGTATATGATTTAAGGAGTTGTCAAATCATACAAATACTTCAAATTTAAACATGTTTAGTCGCTAAATACGTTTAGTGATCTTTGTGCATATCGGCTTTAATCTTTGACAAATAAATTGGTGCCACGAAATGAATAACCAACCTACTTGACCTACAGTTTCATTCAAATTAGATGTAACAGGGGTTCTTGTTAATTGGTTACTTTTTTGGGGTACACATGGCAGTTATTCTGGATTTCAGACTTTTGCCTATATTTCTGTCACTAAAGCTACACGAATACCAAATTTCAGCATTGTGGGGTCACTGGTGTACCCTGTGAATTTTGTCAAAGTTTTGTTTTTATTATGGTTAATAACTCAAAAACAACAAAAATTAAACTAAAAATAAAAACGGAGTTAAAATGTACTAATGAAGAACTTTTATTTGACGTCCCATTTGACCTAATAGTCTCATTTTCATTTTTTTTTACTCCTCTTGAACCCCAATATCTCAACACCCCCCCCATATTTTTAGTTCATTGAGTCATACCAAATTTGTGCCATCACTACCTACCTATATACCAAATTTCATGATGATCGGATAAACGCTACGAAAGTTATCCTCGGACAAACAAACATACATACATACATACAATGCCGATTTGCCCATGTTAATTTGGAGATCTCGCTTCGCTCGATCAATTATTAATGATTTAAGGAAGACTTTTTCTTACTTTTAGTTCTAATTATAAAAGTACAATTAACTAGCTGACCAATCCGCAGCTTCGCACGCGTAGTTTTTCAATAAAAACATTACCCTCCTTCTGCGCAGTTGGATAAAAAATAGGCTATGTTACTCAGGGATAATACACGGTATCTCGGAACTAGTTTGCTAAGCCTGAACGGGGTGATTCCGACCATGAAACTTCATAACATTTACAAGAAGAAAAATAAAATTTAATCATTTTATTTTCTACTAGCTAACCTTCCTGCGGCTTCGCACGCAATGTTTAACTTAAGGTATTTGATCTAAAAGTCGCGGGCAACTCCTGGATGCGCACAGCACAGGACCGGGAAGGGTGGCGTTTACAAAGGGAGGCCCACACCCAGCAGTGGGTACTTATGGGCTGTAGATGATGATGATTTGATCTAAAACAGCTGAAATCAGCAGATTATAATCAAGTGATTCTTCAATGAAAATCATCGAATTAACAAAAGTCCAAATACATTTGTTGTTCTCGTATGAACTTAACTAACCTGTGGATGACGTCGTGGACTACAGTATCAATAGCTCACACATGATACACTATGTACTTACACAGACTGTACCTTACATATACACACGCCGGCAAAATTAGGGGAACAAAGGTAAAAAATCGAATTTCCCATTTTTTTTTAAATTCTTTTTTATTTGTTGTTTCTTTAATTAAAATTATGAATATGAGGTATAAAAAAAACATGATTTCAGATTGATTGTCCTTTAATTTAAGGAAAAATTTAATAAAATTAAAGAAATAACACATTTACGAAATTAGGCTTAACAAATTAAATGCAGTTTTTTTTTTCAAAAGTCGTCCATATAAAAAAAATTAATAGCGCGTATTGCTTCCACGGGCTCTTATGAGAGCCTGAATGCGTTTTCCCATTCCTCCAATGATGCCATCAATCATTTCTTGAGACAAATTCTCCCACTCTTCGACAAGGGCCAATTTGAGCTCTTCGACGTTCCTAGGAGCTGGGGTTCTTCCATGTACCCTTCTTCCGAGGACGTCCCAAACATGCTCTATGGGGTTCATGTCTGGAGAACGTGCTGGCCAGTTCATTTGGGTGATGGCAACCTCATTAAGATAATCGCGCACAACGCGCGCTGTGTGGGGCCGAGCGTTATCGTGCATAAACACGAAATTATCGCCAATAAATGGGGCAAATGGCATTACATGGGGCTCTAGGATCTCTGAGATGTAACGCAGTGCAGTTAGGGATCCATTTTCAATGACCACCAGCTCTGTACGGGCTCCAAAAGATATGCCACCCCACACCATAACGCAGCCCCCACCATAAGCCACTGTTTCGGTGAAACTCGTTGGATTATAGCGTTCTCCTCGATACCGCCACATCTTCTCCCTCCCATCAATGAAATTTACACAAAAACGGCTTTCGTCAGTAAATAAAACTCGCCTCCACTCGTCTGTCCAATCACGGTGCTGACGAGCAAATGCCAATCTGGCTACTCGATGGCTCACCTCGAGTTTTGGCGCTTTGGCGGGAACTCGTGACTGCAAACCAACTTCATTTAATCGTCTTCTCACTGTTCGTTCACTTACACGGGTGTTACGGACTTCTTCTAACAAATTTCGTGTCTGAACAGCAGTTTGACGACGGTTTCTCAGAGTTTGCACCCTTATAAAACGGTCATCTAATGCATCAGTTGCCCGATTTCTTCCTTGTCCACGCCGACGCACGTAAGACCCAGTTTGTCTGTACCGTTGAACATTGCGATAGACGACAGATACCGACACACCCAACACTCTACTCACTGAACGGTAGGTGTGACCTTCCTCGATCATTGTTACGGCTCTGGCAACTTCAGGTGCCGGCAAATCACTCATTTTGTATTCAATACAATGTATACTCTTCAAAGATTAACAGTAGAATGAGCTAAAATCAGTTTAAAACACGTTAGCATTTTTTTGATAAATAGCACTTATGACCGTAGAATTGTCAACAAACACTCAAGTGGGTATAATTTAAGTTTTAAACATCGAATAACAGGATTCTTTTTTTGTCCATCATTCCAAAGAGGTTAGGAATACAAAAAAATAATCCACTTACAAAAATACCCAAAAAGTTAAAAAAAAAATAAGGATTCTTGCCTGTTCCCCTAATTTTGCCGGTGTGTGTATATTGTAGTTGTTTGTTATTCCATAATAAATAAAAAAAAAGAGAATCGCCTACCGAAGGTACTCGTAAGTACCGAGATTCATCAAAATCGAATGAGCAGTTTATGCCGTGGTTGGGTAATAAAACTTGTATCATTTCTGTCAGTGCTATTGAAATATAGACACTACTCGTACAAATGCTCTGCATTGAAGTAAAGCATTTTTTGGGGGTCTCCAACGAGTCACACTTAAACGTGTCACAGTGTTACTCGTTGCAATTTTTTTCCACAACGTGTTACACTTTTACAAGAGGTGTGACTCGTTTGTGGATTTATAAAGCATGCTCCTCTTAAAGATACATAATTAAGCACGAAGCATAATGTAAACTTATTTATCTTCCCAGAAAATGTTACAAAATATATGTTCCGAGGAATAACGTGCCTTAAATTTGAGGATAGGAGATCTAATATCGTAAATAAGTACCAAACATCCCTTTTTTGTTATACAAAATTGTTTTCGCAAAATATTTGGTATTTTTACAAATTCCATAGGTCCTTTATGATCCCTTGGTTGGATCAATGTACTTTATGATCATTATTCTCGTCCGTCCTTTCGATAAAAGATGTCGTGTTCACATAACCGTAAATAACCCAGGATTATGAAGATTTCGGAATCGGTTATGTAACCAGAGTATATATTTAGAACAGGTTTCCGTCAAATTCATATTGAATCTTCAAAATTTGGTTGTTTTGTAAGTCAAGTCAAAATCTTTCATTCGATAAAATCACAAGGATCGCTTTGAAACGTCAATTTTACTGCTTGTTCCTTCGCGACCAAGCCAGAAAAGAAAGGCAAGAAACAAGGCTGGTTGTTTTTTTAATGATCCTTTTAGAATACATAGCAATAAAGAAAATAAATTACGGCTAATTGTAACATTTTGAATGAGTTGGAGCAATTTTAATTCCAAGCTGCTCTATCATCTAAATAATTCGATATTTTATACTAGGTTTTTTTATAAAGACTTTGTTTAATTACGTTTTAAAATTGTTAATTGTCAATTTTTGTAAATCACTTGGGAGTTTGTTAAAAAAGTGTACATCTTGCCCTTTTAACGATTTACTAATCAAAACGATACTACGAAGAACTTTAAATGATTTGTAAAAATATTAAAGTAGTAGTTGCCGGACAGAATGGGTTTCATCATCATCATCATTCTCAGCCCGTGTCGACCCACTGCTGGGCATAGGCCTCTCCTTGTTTCTGCCACTCTTCCCGATCCTGTGCCAGTCTGAACCACGTACAACCCACGGACTTATGGATGTCGTCGACCCATCTCGCTGGTGGACGTCCCCTATTTCGATGGCCAGTTCTCGGCCTCCACTCTGTTAGTGCCTTAGTCCACCTGTCGTCACTACGTCTGGCCAAGTGTCCTGCCCAACTCCACTTGAGCCCCAATATTCGCTTGATGACGTCTTGTACTTTAGTCTGCTTGCTAATTTCGGTATTGGGAACTCGATCTAAGATTGTGATGCCGAGCATGGCGCGCTCCATGGCTCTCTGTGCTACACTTATTTTGTGCACAGCCTCCTTCGTGAGCCTCCATGTCTAGGCACCATAAGTCATAGTTGGCAGGACACCTTGGTTATAGAGACGTGTTGAAAGAATGGGTTTATTTACATTAAATAAATACATATTGCAGGACATTTCACACAGCGCTATCTAGCCCCAAACTAAGCAGAGCTTGTACTATGGGAACCAGATAACTGATAGAATACTTATATACATTTTTTGGGAAATATATACTTATAATATATAGAAAAACAATCAGACCCGGAACAAATATCTGTAGATCATGCAAACATTTGTTCCGCGGCGGGAATCGAACCCGCTACCTCCTGCGTCTCAGCCGGCTCTACGCCTACTGCGCCACAGTGCTCGTCACATTGTGGCCGGCCCAAATACTATTTGGCCGCAATTGCGTTATTTTTGTTTACGTAGTCGCCTCAACACTCCAGCTATATACCTAATGTTAAAATAGGCCCAACAACTCGTCTTAGCCTAAATCCGCAGGAAATACTGTAAAAACGTGCAAAATTAAATAAATGCTAGATAAAAAGTAATTTAAACATGGATATGGCTAAAAGGTTTGTCTAAGTGAACGGCATCTTCAGATTTCCTCATTTACTTCGTTTCACAAATACAAAGACAGTTCAACGCTTTTCATTTGCAAATCAAAGTGAGCTGTGGATCTGAGGATAATCCAAATTATTCCGGATAGTCCACTTAGTACCGATAAAAAACGATATTCAGCATTTGGCAATACTGTCGCGTTTCATATATAAAAACAGTGAAAATTAATCGCTACTCATCTTTGGGTAATATCCCACCAAACTATTTCGAGGCTACTTCAGTGAAAGCATTCAGATTGAGAATCTATAGGCACCTTCTCTGTCAAACTGATCAAAAATGAGCAACTTATCAACTTATTCTTTCCTTATCACTTCTTCTATTGTTAAGTATGTATTTTTATTTGATGTTAGTATAGTTTAGTATAATGTATAATATAATGTATTTAAGTAGGTTTATTTATGTAGTATGTATATATTTTGCTATTTTTGTTGGTTCTGTGTAAATTTTCATAAATTTCCTTTTCTGTGCACTACCTACACATCTTTATCTACAATAAACAAAGATTTTGGCTACAGACGGTCAAAATTTACTATAGACGTACACTTTGAGTGCCGAAAGAGGATTACTTTTATGAAGTAGTCAAGAAATTCCCATAAGCATTTTATATTAAAAAAAAACCTAACGATCTACTGCCAACCAAAGACATTGGATGGCAGTAGTTCGTTAAAGTAAGTTATCTCTCGTTTAGAGGTTAATCTTGATTTTATAGGTAGTCCAAATATTCACTCATATCTGGAGATAGACAACCTCCACTCCGTTTATAGCTGTGAAAACAAGTAACTTTAAAAAGCTGGAGTTAAGCTGGGTTTTTAAACTTGCTAAGTATATAATATTTAAATCGTTTCATCAAGATTTTAATTTTGATACCCATTTCGCTATGTTTGAAAGAAAACAAGTACATTAAGCCAGACAAAACTGCTAGCGGCCGCCATTATTTTGTATTTTCAACAATTCATGTAGCCCAATTTTCTTTGGCTCTGAGGAAAGGACGTTTCTTATGATTGTTCGTCTAAATCTAACCAGTCGTTTGGTAATACAGAGAAAATAAAAGTATTACTTACTTGCTCAATAGACGATAACCAGCCTTGAAATTGATGTTTCAAAGTGATCCTTGTGAATTTAATGAAAAAAAAACATTTTGATTTTGATTTACTCGTAGATCGACTTTAATTTGCAACGCGATAATACGTACAAAAATTTTTCAAGATAAACCGTAGAAGAATTCCAAAACATACATCGGGAACATTGGCCCACATAGGTCTGCATTCGCCGTATTATTAGATAAATGCAATTACTTTGACTAGATTGGGGCATTGTCGAAATTGTCGGCCGCTCCGTTTGAGATTCAAATCAGAAGAGTCTTGCGGTAGATGTGATGAGGTTGGAGCGATTGAGATAAATAGGACGATACACGAGATGTGCTTTTGAAGTGTCTGATTTGAATCTTATTTATTGTTATCGCAAGGATCTTTTGGGATGTTTTTAAAGTCTTCACAAATATAGCTACCGCACTCAGTAGCGCCTCTAGTCAGTAAGATAAATAGACTTCTAGCATAAGTTCGGGTAAAATTCAAAAAGCATTTTATCTCGCCTTTCAGAATGGGCTTTCCCTAATTGATCAAGCGAAGCGAGATCTCCAAATCAGATTGGGCAAATCGGCGTTGTAGGTATGTATGTATGTTTGTTTGTCCGAGGATAACTTTCGAAGCGTTGATCCGAAAATCGTGAAATTTTATACATAGATAAGTAGTGATGGCACAATTTTGGTGTGATTAAATGAGTTAAAAATGTTGGGGGTTGTTAAGATAGTGGTTCAAGAGTGGTAAAAAAAAATGAAAATGAGACTATTAGGTCAAGTGGGACGTCAAATGAAAGGTCTTTACTTGTACATTTTAACCCCGTTTTTATTTTTAGTTTAAACCTTGTAGTTTTTGAGTTATTAGCCATAATAAAAACAAATCTTTGACGAAATTCACAGGGTCACAGTGACTCCACAATGCTGAAATTTGTTAAATAATTGGTTATGCATTTCATGACACTAATTTATTAGTCAAAGATTAAGGCCGGCTTGCACAAAGATCACTAAACGTATTTAGCATCTAAACATGTTTAAATTTTATGTATTTGTATGGTTTGACAACTCCTTAAATCCACTAAATAGCCACTAAAGGCACTAAATACGTTTGGGTATCGTTGTGTAAGTCGCCCTAAGAATAACATTTATTTTGTTTTTTGGGAAATTCGCGAGATCTCAGTTCGGGGCGAACCACTAGTCCTAATAATGGGGTGGATAGGGTGTTGACTGTATAGTGCGATAATTCGCAATATACAATCAACACGACAATTATTGTCGTTACGTTTAAAACATCTTATTTAAAAAATTGGATGAGACTTGAAACAATATTTAAGTTTTGAATGAGGTCGTCGCAGCTGGTAAAAAACACAATAAGTTGGTAATTTGGGCCACACCCCTTCATAGGAAAACAGTTTTCGGACGAAGTTGACTGAAATTTCCTCTGAAGCTGAAATGTGATGCATATCTGATGGAACACACTAAATTTTCCGCTTATTTCTGAAACTTTCAAATCGTTCAGTGCAAACCTGAATTGCATTTCAATTCAAAGTCAAATTCCTTTATTCAATGAAATCTTTGAGAACATTTTAAATCGGTAATTAAACCTGCCCCAACAAGTTGCTTACAGAAAAGGTATATTATTCAATCGACGAATTTTTAGTAGACAAGGTTTTAATAACTTAAGACTTAACTTTAAGACTTAATATATTTCCTTTTGTTTTGTATTGAGCTTTGTATTTTTCTATTTGACAATTTATTTTGACATAATGACTATTGACATACCAAAATTTACTTTTCACACCACCTGCTCGACAATGTCAAATTATATGTCATGTAAACCTCACCGAAAGCAGGTGATTAAATCCAGGAGTAAAGTTTTACTAAATTTCATTACGGGCAAATGTGATTTGAATTCATATGTATTAAATTTTGAACCAAAGAGACCCACACAATAAGAACTTAAACCTCTGTACAGAATGCACCAACCTAGATTTGGTTTTTATTATCTCACAGAAAGTGTTAAAGTAGAGTATTCTCCTCTTTAGCTTTATCCAAAGTTGTCTGCATCTTGGGCGTGCTTATATCCCTTTCTGCACTCAGAATTCTAGTACACTAGTAGTCTAACACTAGAGTCCTTCGTTACGTTCGGAATTCAATATAACGTCCGTGACCCAAGACACTGCTTTATCCCCTCGTTTAATAATCTGTTATTTTATTTTGCTATTATAACCGTGTATTTTTAAAATGTTATAAAAAATTCAATTGATGAAGTAGTAAATGTACCTAATCCTAACTTATACGCCTAAACATCGAATTTCAGAGTCATACAAAAACAAAATTCCTTTTCAGAATCCTAAATAATAATGTGCGTACAAATACACCTACGTTTAATTCGTGTCCAAATGTGTTTTCACGTCAGTAAGTTTAACTTCTAAACAGATTATTCCGTAAAAGGTTCGGGGAAGGATTTGGACCCGGGGTCAGATAGCCCTCAGTTTTGACATTTTAAATAAACGTCGTTTACGCTAAGTCTGCAGAGTCGCCGGCTTGCAGGTTGCAAGCCATGAGGTACGCGTTTGCGGACGACCTTGATCTTTTTTTCGGCGCATCGTGGACGAATGTAACAAAACATTTTGTGTTTTACGATTCACGACCTTTTAAGTGCCGTTAAGTTGCGTATTTTGTGTTGTTTTAGAAAGGGGCTTGACGATAAAATATACAGAGACTACTTATGCTTTAGTTTTTATTTTACAAGCCTGTTAACATGTCTTCTCATTTTTTTAGTCAGTAGTCTCACGGATTATTCGGTACGGGTTTTTTATTTATGTTCTAAACCTGCATTCGCTAAGAATAGCAGATAAAAATGATTTGGCCGATCATCAGTTTTAATGTCTAGTAATTTTTGCGCGAGCTAACAGTCGATACTGTCGATGTTGGTTTGATTGCCCTACTTAATTAAATACCTATCAAAAGTGGGTATAAAAATGTTTATAAGATTTTATCCACGCCCCTTACGCGAAAAAAACCGCTTGAAATGTGATAATTCGACACGTTGTAATTGTCACTAGTCACTACAAAACTCGGAATTCCGGTATTATTAACAACATCTCACCTACGTTTGATATTGTATGCTTTTGTATTTAATAAGTAGTCTTAAGTGAAAAACGTGTATGTGCGGGCCATTTTTTTTTCAGTGTTTCTTACATCTAAGAGAAACCAAAGGCCACCGTTTGCACACTTAGCGTGGCCGGACGTTCACAGTGGACATTTAAAATATAAACAAAGTGAAAGTAGCGCTTGTATGGTCGTGTTTATATTTCCCGTGGACATAATTCCGTGCATATTTAGTGCGGTCATGAGTAAATTTTTCTTTCTGATTTTTCAGAATCATTTTTGAATCGTCAATATTTTTCACAAGCATCTGGTCAAGCGTCAGTTGTACAATGCACAGTGAAGGGTTTCGTAGTTAGTACGACTGTGTCTTAGACGGGCTACTGTATTAGATAAGTGTTGAGGAAAACTAGTGTCTTTGAAATACCTATTCAACGATACTTATCCCACATGATGGGATGCGGGAGTAAAAAATACACCTCAAATATATAATACTATCGGCCCGTCTCGGCTTCGCATGGGTGGACATTTATTTTTTAAACATTATGGCTATTTTTTTTACACCTTGGGTTACATTATTAAAGTTAACTAGGGATCCCTAATTTTTTCTAGTAATAAATATAGCCTATGTTACTCAGGGATAATGTAGCATTCTAATGGTGAAAGAATTTTTGAAATCTGACCCGTCGTTTTTGAGGTTATTCGTTACAAACATACAAATCTTTCCTGTTTATATTTAATATAGATAAATAGTAAAAGGTAAAAGGAATATCCCGCGCAACTCCTAACTAATCATAATTTAAAATCACAATTTAAATGTCGCGCCAAAATGTCGCTAGTGCAGTGCAGGTAGGCAAAGTACGTAATTAAGTTGTGAATAAATTAATTTATATGTCTACTTAAATTTAGTATTCTACTTGTACTGAGGTTGATAACATATTCTTATAAAAAATCACCTCTTAAATAATACGATTAACAAACTTAAGTCAAGTCGTCAAAGTATTAGCGATATTAACGGTATCAAACTCTAGCGTCAGTTAAACTTTATTCAATTAAAACTGCCGTATCGTATTCCACGCTACAGTCGAACTAAACTAAACTAATTGAAAAGCTTTCAGTAGACAGGCATTATCAGAAATCTCCTCGGGAATGTCAATTTTAGTAATTTTCAAACTAAATGACAAGTTTAGTAACTTTCGAACTAGTTGCTTAACTTGTCATTCCGATAAGGTTTTACACGGGCAATATAAAATTGCTCGATTCAAACAGCAACTTTGTTGCCACGACCTTTTATATCAATACAAGATACAGAGAGTACACAGCGGAATGAAATCATAATAGGTACTTAAGCAATTTTGAAAAACATATAAAATAAAAATAAAAATACAAAACAATTAAATATCGGGAATAGAACCTGCGGCCTCTTGCGTCTCAGTTGGCTTCTCACTTACCGCACCAAAGAGGTCATAATTTTTTTAACACAAACTATTTTAACAATATTTTGATAAATTAAAATTATATGAATTAGTGTCCAAACTACTTCTAAATACTGCTTTCTAAATCTATTAAAATATTGCAGCACTGTATCGCCGGCAACAATTGCTTCAACATTGCCCGTGTAAATGGCTTTTAAGGTGGCTCGATATGCTGTTAATGTTCTTCATTTTGAAGTTTCGAAGTAATGCCATTATGGCGCGATCTTACCTAAAGTGATAGTGGCTTTGTTTGTCTCCCTTTCTCCCTAATTACAGTTACAAAATGGCAATGGAATACAGAGTTCATTATACAATTTTTATCCGCGATGCATTAAATTATAAAATACATAGATATTTCAACACTAGTTAGCAAATTAAGATATTGTGCGATAAAAACATTAACCCTTAATAATTGGAACGATGAAGAATGTTCTTTTAAAAACGAAGCCGTGCGTGACGCTAGGGTGTAATCGATCATTCTAACTTTATCCTGTAATGCTTCATGTATATCCGTAAGGGGGAAAACAGCTGTTTTTTGCGTTTTTAATAAATGAAAGAGCTGTTCTTTCCCATATTAGGTAAGCGCAAATGGAGCTTTTTTTATTGATGATAGTCAAGCGCTTGACCACTACCTCACCTAATGGTAAGTGATGGTGAGATCGAAGATGGAGGGATGGAGCACGCTTGCCTAGAAATAACCTATTCACTCTAGAGCTTTACCTAATTGAAGCATTGCCCGTTAATTGGTCAATGCTCTAATTAGGTAAAGCTCCGTGGCGCAGTGGGCGAATAAGGTAAACAAAGTCAAAGACAAGGTTCTACTCCCGCAGAGGAACCAATGTTTAAATTATTTTACAGATATTTTGTTCCGGGTCTGGATGTTTTCCTATGTATTTATAAGTATGTATTTGCAAAAAAAACTTATAAGTATCCTATCTTGATACAGGTACAGTTAGACACTTTGTACAGTCCAGTTAAACTACACCAGGGAGTCCTAAAGTGGTCGGGGGTCAAAATCGGTTTCGCTAGGGTCGACAAATTATTTGTTTATCTTTACTTTGCGATTTGGTGTTTTTTTTTTCAAAAAATAATTATCTACTCAATTTTTACGTAATTCGTATTAATAATTATTAATTACACTTGATATTTACTGAATTTTATGATTATTTATTTTGTTAAATATTTATGAGAAAATGATGTCAAGTTTACTGACTTATTCAATGACAAAGTTTTTAAATTTGTAAGTTTTTTGTATCAATAGGAAAAAAACTATAGTATGACCTACTGACTGAGTAACTGAGTATGACCTGTACCGAGAGCTACCGAAGAGAGCATAAATAAGAAGAGATAATGATGATGATGCAGCATGTCAACGCGCAGGACCATCGTTGACTCAATCCCCACCACCGCGCTCGTCTACTCGCGCGCAGAGGGCTGCGGCGCGCTGTGCTAGGCGAGACGTTATTCGGAGCGGATCGCACTCACCCTGATGAAGGTTCAGGAATTGAACCAAAACATTGTCGGTCGAAACACCGATAAGACGGTATGTGATAAATCCCGTATTTATAATAAAAACCAAACTAGAGATAGGATTTTTAAAGTAGTTTGACTATATGGGTCTGAGGTATCAGTTCATTTTGGAAAAGGGGTCTCTTGCCCAAAATAGTTTGGGAATCCCTGCTCTACACTATTAAAAGTTATAAGTTCAGTTGTTGAGTGCGTAGTTAAGAGTTAAAACACTGAAACCGATTTTAAGTTTATTAATTAGTGACAATAAAACTAGTTAAAATATACTCGTATTTGGCGTTTCCGACCCACGTTCAAGTTTGCACAGTTATAAATTATCGAAGCTGCGTTTACTTTTAAGGTAGATTCAGCTTCCTTGTCGTTCTAAAAACGTATGTCACCGTACAAAGGAAGAGATCGCTTTGTTAAGCGATAAGACCGCCCATTATGCTTACTTTTATTTGTTTTATTTATTATTTTTATATCTGTTGTGTTTAGCTTGTAAGGTATAATAAAGAATTTTCATTAATTCATTCAAAGGTGTAAAGCCTCTGTGCCTGTAGTTTTACCCTCAAGGGTGCCCCTTCATACAGCAATTCCCAGCACAGCCGCTATCTGTCCTCGGATGGTTGGTAGCAATACGCTGAGACGGGGCCTGTTTGGCCACACAGCCAGCCTTTTTAGGATGAGATATAGGTTTTTCTAGTACAGGCGTAGTGTTAATTGTTATCTTTAATTAGATATCGGGCAGGCACCACAACCATACAAAATGTATTAGCGTGATCTCCTCAATGTTAATCTTGGTACTAATACAGTAAATAAACATTTATTTATAATTATATTTACCATAAATATGTAACCATAGTTTCCACACAATTCCACAATTTGCACAAATAAATTGACGATCAAAACACACAGCAGGTCGTTAGTATAACAGATGAAATCGATTTAGCGAAGGGAATAAAGCCATTCCCGGCAATATGGAAGAATGCCAGTGGCTGAGGACTTGGCAGCAAATCTGCTGTAGGTAAGTGATGTTACCGATGACGTAATAGCTCTGGTAGAACCTACTTAAGCTCTCTTTATGACCTTGTTGCTAGGGTAGAATTTTTTTAAATAGGTGAGAATATGCTTGGTGTTTATCTACAAGATCGAATCAGAATGATGAGGTTCGTAGGCGAAAAATCACTGAGATAGCACAAACGATTAGCAAGCTGAAGTGGAAGTGGGCAGGGCACATATCCGAAGTACTGAGGGCCGTTGGGGCAGAAAGGTTCTCGAGTGGAGACTCGAGAAGCACTGAAAAGCGTAGCGTAGGACGGTCCTCCACTAGATAGAAAGACGACCGGATAAAGGTTGCTGGGAGCTGTTGGGTGCTGGCCGCACAATATTTTTAGAAATCCTTGAGAAAGGACTCGCCTGGGGAAGTACTTCTTCTATGCCTATTTCTGCCGGCAAGCAGCATTGTTATGTTTCGGTTTGCAGTTTACTGGTGAAATTACAGGCACATGAGGCTTTACACTTGTATGTCTCAAGTTGTCGCAGGGCAGTGCATCGTAGGGCAAGTTTCTAAGGTGACCTACAAGGCAAATACTTGGTTATAGGCAATGGTTACTACTTAACATCAAGTGGGCCAAAATAAAATATAAATTAAAAAAATCTAAGAACCGGTGGTGAAAATGAGATGAAACGAACTACAGAAATTACAACTCTTCACTGTCTTTGTGCATTCAAGTTGTTTTTATTTTTAACCGACTTCAAAAAAAGGAGAAGGTTCTTAATTAGTCAGAATCTTTTTCTTTTGGACCGATTTGAGAAATTATTATTTTTGTTTAAAAGGGCATACTTCCCAGATGGTCCCATTGGCACGAAGTCAGGATCTGATGATGGGATCACAAAAAAATCGAGGGCAACCCTCAAAATGTATAGGGACGCAATTTGGTTTTATGTTTGTTATAACCTCAGAACTCCGTTATTTATCAACCGATTTGGAAAATTCTTTTTGTATTTGAAAGGATATACTTTCATATTGGTTTTATAGAAATTTCATAAAAATCAGTTCAGTAGTTTGGTTAAGTCGGTTATATTTCTATTAAAAAGTTACTTGCACTTGTTATATTTTTTTGTACGTACGTGTACGTTTAAAAATAGATATTATGTACAATAAAGACTACTTTACCAATGGTAGTGCGTGAAATATATGAGAGGGTTTTCAAAAACACAAAACAAAAGGCAGACAATGCATCTATAGACAATTCGGCGATTTAAAACGCTGGTTGATATGAATGGAACAAAACAATCCCCATTCAATGCAATGCATATTTATGTTCAGCTTTATTCAGCTTGAAATTAAGGGAAACACTCATATTATTTTTATTTTTTAGGGTTCTGTACCTCAAAAGGTAAAAAAGGAACCCTTATAAGATCACTCTCTTGTCCGTCTGTCGTCTGTCTGTCCGTGTGTCACTACCGATTTTCTCAGCAACGGGTGGACCTAGCAAGTTAACATTTACACCAGATACTGAGTCTCTATTAGGTGTATAAAAATCAAGGTCCTAAGTAAACACGATAAAAAGATATGGGCAAATTTAAATTTTTGCGAAAACTTGTAAGTAC
Organism: Philereme transversata; assembly: GCA_963924445.1. Lineage (NCBI taxonomy): Eukaryota > Metazoa > Arthropoda > Insecta > Lepidoptera > Geometridae > Philereme > Philereme transversata. The sequence continues at coordinate 4,929,860 of OZ004343.1, read as the reverse complement.
CAAAAGTTACCTTAATTTTCAACTTCTTTTATTTTTCGGAATGTTCCCTTTACTTGTGCTGCAAGACCTTGCTTTTAACCAAAATTGACAATTCTAGGTCAACCGGAAGTACCCTATAGGTTTTAGGTCGAAAACCTATATGGTAGTTTCCGTTGACCTAGAATCACGAAATTTGGCAAAAAGCACAAATACAGGAAAAATTCCAAAAATAAAAAAAGTTGAAAATTAAAGGGTGTGCCCATACATACATAGTTGATGCCAATTAAGATAGTCCTCTGAGTTGTATGGGCGCTCATACAATTTATTATAGATAATGGTACGGAACCCAACGTGCGCGAGTCTGACTCGCGCTTGGCCGGTTTTTTTTATAATTAAGGACGGTTCCGCACTAGATGTAAAGACGACCTATAAAGGTATTCAGTATTCAGTATTTTATTGCGTTCATACAAAGTGGATTAAACTGTTACATGTCAGATCTTATTGACGTCAAGAGTCTTCGACTTCATATGTACTCTGTAAGTAAAAGTGTAGCAATATTAAAGCTAACTAGGCAGATCTAGTGGAATCGAAGTTGAGCGATTTTATGTTTTGAATTTTATTAAAGGTTAATGAAATCATGATTGTAGAAAATTATTTATATGTCTTGTCATTAAAAGAGTCGTCAAGTGTGCAGTAACTCTTTTCCATTAGTATATGTTTTAATTCAAAGGTTGCTGGAAGCCGTTGGGTGCAGTCACAAGATCAATTCAGCAGATATGATGATGATGTAACACCATTTCAGCAGATTTTTTTTTATTTTTATTATATAGATTTATCTATAGGCAGATAAATATTCGCAAGAAAAAAGTTTTCAAGAGATAACGTATTCGTAATGAACGCAAAATCTTTGTGTAAGCAACGTTGTTATTCTATTAACGAATTCACAATACAACCTCGAAACAAGCAAGAAACTTTGTAGTCTGTAAGTTCACAGCTCAAAGAAAAAAGCTGAGTTCTTTAATAGTACATTGTTATACAACGGGCGTAAGCGTCACGAATGCAAGGAAAAAAGTCTTTATAATAGTTTGTTGCTAAAAAGAAAATAAGTTGTCCTGGTATCCAACGTTTCTTTATCACTGCTGAACTATGCCCCTTTTATTTAATAGAAATAAGGATTTGTCATGGAGATGAATGTGGCCTCTTTCATTTTTAAATAGAAGTATGGATTTGTCATTGAGGTAGTATTTCAGTTTAGTATATTATGTATACAATGAGCCTTATTCTAATTTAAAATTTACTAGGAGCGTAAATCACATACACGCATCGGGTATCGAGCTAACAATGACCAATGCATGAGCTTTGAAAGCATCAGTGATGAAAAACTTGTGTTAGTTTAGAACCCATCAATCACAGATTTATATACTATAACCATACTTATAACTATTCTAACATTTACCATATATAATACATTTCTATGGTCGCGAAGCAAAGACATGTGCTCCTCACTTATACATAACACTATAGTGTATTCTACCGTGTTTTAAGCAAATAAATCGACTGACAACTTTCAGGGCATTAGTGATGAAAAGCTAATTGCCAACTCTTGTAGGTCTACTTAATAGTCAGTTGGTATTGGCAAAAACATTTTCTTTAAAAAGTTTAAATTGGAGTTTATACCGATATCCTCGGAAACGAAGCTATCCAATTGAGAAAGACTTTAAACTTTAATAAAGAACATTTGAACACCTGAACGATTTTAAAATGGCATACGAATAAATAATAGATATGCGGAAAAGAAATGTTAAATCAGTGGAAAAAATATTTAGCTTAAACATTTAGCACCAAGATATACCACGTTAGGGCACATCAATATTTAAATTTTACTAGTTATTAAAGTTTCTACCGAAACTCGAGGCCTGTTAATGCAACGAACTTTAACAGATTAAAGTATTAGTATAGAATAGTTCACGCAATCCAGTTCAGTTTTTGCATTTCTCTGCATCCTGGTCTAGGAACTATCCTACAATTAATAAGACACTTCTCGATACCAACAGTGGGTGAAGTCGGAATGTGGATGATGATGATGACGAGTAAAAAAGTCATTGAAAAAACGTCTCCAACTTTACAATCTTCAGCACACTGTGGTTAACATCCGTAACATAATAACGAAAATCTTGGTGTGATTATTTTGAATTTTCCACGGAGAGGTTCCTGAAATAGTTCCTTGGCGAGCCAAGGAACTATTGTTGGTAGTGGTCTAGCTATTCTTGAGCTGTGGCAAGGTAAAGTACTATGCCATTAGCCACAGGCTTGCGTTACCAAGTTTTGGACCCACTTTGGGCCTTTCCAAGTCACATTAGGCAGAAATTCGGCGTTTGTCACGTAACTACCATAATGTTGTCGTTAGAGGTTATTCATTTTTAAACGGTATTGTTTAGCGATAACCGTTAATTATTTTTTTATTTTTTGGTAAAACTTTTGACTTTCGTAGGTACCTTACATAATTAGTTTTGACTTAGCTGAGTACAAACGTGTTTTGAATTAACTTAGGTTAAAAAGACAATTACAGTTTAGGCATATGCTATTTATTTGAACGAATGGTTTTAAACAACCCTTAAAAAGTCGGATACAACTAGCATCTTTTTAATAGTAGAGTTCATTGTGAAATGGCTTGCCCAGGGAAGTACTATCACTATACTCATTTCTGCCGCCAAACATCATTACTGTTGGTTTAACTACCCTTTTCCGTATTTGAACTCTTAAGTGAGCCATTATGCGTGGCAGCAGTACTGTGTTTCGGTATGGTTGTCGGTGAAATTACAGGCACATGAGGCTTTACACCCGTAAGCCTCAGGTTGATGGACGCAGGGCAGTGCATCGTAAAGCACGTTCCTAAAGTGCGTGACCTACGAGGCAATACTTTTTTTATAGGTGATGGTTACCACTAACATCAGGTGGGCCATAACCTAGTTCCATCTACAGGTTGCATAAAAAAAACAAAAATAAACTAAAGGCACAAACAATTTAAGCGTCATCAAAACGATCGCAGATTTTAAATATTAACCAATAGGACCAAGGTAACGGTGGCATCGCGTTAACAAAATTATTTCCAGGCTTGTAGTCGAAACGACGTGTGATCAGAGAGCTGGAGCTTATATCATCATAAACATTGCAATTCAGCGGGTCAAAACAGCCAGTGTAGTGTATTGGGGACACTTCCACTGAAAGTGATCTGGAGCAGATATCAAAGTGCTCTACATGACAGTAATGATTTTTTTCGTAATTAGCTCATGGATTTGTCAATAACATACAAGTTAGTTGGTACCCTGTTGGTAATCAATGATCACCAACAGGCTGATCACAATAATATTGCGAAAGTTTGAATGTTTGTTTGTTACTCAATCACGTCGTAACCGCTGAACCAATAACGATAAAATTTGGTATACAGGTAGAATATGACCTAGATTGAAACATAGACTACTTTTTATTCACAGACCATGCGTGCGAAGCCGTGGGCGGAAGCTAGTAACAAATAAAATATATTTCGTTTGATATTTCATCTAAAACCACTTTCCCCGATAAATACTGTATCAAACTATCGTTCCCTATACTGTGGTACAGCGAGATTTAACCAGTAAACAAAGCGCCGCGCCGGGACAAATGCGAATTGGGAACGTTTGGGAGATTCAAAGCATTCGTCATAACACAGGGTAGATAAGCATATTATCCGAGGCTGTCAATATGAATGGCCTACTGTGAAACGTATACAAAATGAATATTGTTTTCGAAGTTTAGCTTTAACTAAGCAGAGCTTAGCAGAGAGGAACCAGATAACTGATAGAATTACACAAACACAACATAAGTACACTTTTTTTGTAAATAAGTACATACTTATAATATATTATATGAATATATAGAAATACATCCATACCCGGCAAATCTATTTACTATATAATTTATAAATTATTATTGCAAATAGTAAATTCTTTTGATACATGGATTAGATGCTCATTTATTTTTGCAAACAACAAAAGACCACAAGAATAAGAAAGTTTGAAGATATGAAAATGTATGTAATGATAAATTAAATAATTGTTATGAAATTATTATTAGTTATTAATATGTAATTTATGTTTTGTTTGTGAAGCTTTATTGTATTTGTATTGCATATCCGGGTCGGATGTATTACTTTCTGTTTTCTAATTATAACATCCTATGTACACACGGCTACACATCAAGCTAAACATTTCCAGTCTATGCTGACCTCTCATTGTACGGAAAACCTACACAATGCGAGTCCAGCTTATACTGGAAATATATAGTTTGAGGCGTAGCCGTGTGTACAACCTACCTACTTGCAATAAAGATTATTTAAAATAGTATTTAATTTTTATAGTGTTATCCGAACACTTACAGAAAATACCAAGATATTTAAAACCATCTCAGATGGTTTCAAAATCTTAGAAAGATGATTTGATAGGATTTGAAAAGGAAGTGTAAATTTTGCAATAAATAGAGTTTCCAGCTAACATAGCTGCTTGCTCCGGGCTTCTGAAACTTCGTTTTTAGTTCGCCCTTTGATATGCAACAAATATAAACCCGTTTATTCAACAAAGCAACAGTTCGGCTGCGGTTAGCAAACCGAATCGACAAAGGATCCGAATGATTCGGCCGCAACAACTCAAAGTTTCGCTAAGTTCGCGGCATTTCGCAGTACCACAGCTTAATATGGCAACTGAATCGAGAAATGGAAGCAGCACGGAACTTTAGCTGCAGAAATTTCCATAATTTCAGCACTTTAGAAGAAGCGGAAACAATACTTCAAACAGCTATTAGGTAAAATTATGCTGATTTCACTAAGGATTTCGAGGATGTATATTCATTACAAACGCAGCCCTGTGTGAGTTATGGTCGGAGCTTTAACTTTAATTCACTTTATACAGGGTGGAAAACTGAACGGGCTCAGTGGGAGGAAAAATACCCTTAATATAAGTGACATAAAAATAAAGGGTGATTATATTGTATCCGTCTCGTTAAAATGCCAGGCGACTTCGTCTTTGTTTCAAATGTTTGAATGATGTTTTACTTTAATAAAAATAAAGCGTATTTAGGAAACTTACTTCCGCTCCAGAGGCATGCTAGATTTTTCCACCCTGTATACTTACTATAATTACAGCTTGCGGCAAGTTCATTCATGCGTGACGGATAAATTAAAGTAATTACTGTGGAAAAAGTTGATAAGCCCTATGCCACTTTAATGTATTAATCTATACTGGCTAACATAATTGCGTGGAGCACTGTCCTAACTAGTTTAGTAAGGGATCCGATAACTTATTAATTTATAAAGTATATTTATGAGGTGTCGATTGCGGATGTAACTTAAGAAAGTTTTTTTATGGTTATGTGTCTATAGACGTAAACAAATGTGATTCATCATCATCATCCACATCCTGACTTCACTCATTGTTGGGTATAGGCCTTCCCAAGTTTGTGCCATCCACCACGATCCTGCGCTAGTCTCACCCACTGACGGTCCGCGACCTTTACGTTGTCGTCCACTCATCTCGCTGCCGGACGTCCTACCCTTCTATACCCGCTCCTCGGCCACCATGCAGTCACTGCCCTGCTCCATCTGTCATCACCACGTCTAGCCAAGTGTCCCGCCCAAGACCATTTGAGCTCCATAACTCGAATCCCAACGTCATGAACCTTCGTTCGTCTACGGATCTCGACGTTTGGAACTCGATCTAACAGTCTGATGCCGAGCATCAATGTGATTATATGAGTTTTATAGCAAAGACGATGTTTATAACAACGCATATTAACTTGAATAGGAATAATCACAACTTTTTAGAAGCTTTTATTGAACTTGCAATGTCTGTTAGTTTGTTTAGGTAAAATTTTGAAGCTGAATTTTAAACCAACAGGTTGAGTTGAAATTGGGAACACATGTAACATCGGCGACAATGCTATTGAGTATATATTATGGAGTACCAAGAGATGGTCTCATGATGGAGACGGATACTAGACAACGGAACTTCCGAATGGATTATAGAAGGCCTTTGAATCTGCTTACGGTTCCGATTACGAATCTTCTTCTCCCTGCCTTTTTCCCACATCAGCCGTCATCTCCGTTGCCACTTCCTTTCTACCCATATCATTCTTCACACAGTCCATCCATCTATTCTTCGGCCTTCCTCTTCTTCTATATCCATCCACACTTATATCTAACACACTATTAGGCACATGATTTTTTTCCAATGCCCATACCACGCTAGCCTCTTACTCCTCAATTTTTCTATCACTGGCGCTACTTTTAAACTTCCTCTAATATTCCTTATCCTATCCATTAAGTGATGGTGTGGTCGATGGAGATGGAGCACATTTGCTTAGAAAAAAACCTGGTCACTCTATACTTGCAGACGCCGGAAGTGAGTTCCACTCCTTACCGGTACTAACAATGAAAGTTGAAGCGAATCGTTAGGTACGGCAAGAATAAACAGCGGTTGCGTCAACTTGCTGCAAGTTGGCATTAGGAGTTCTATAAATAATCTCATTATAAAGTTTGATAGTAAGTATTGATATTGGTAATTGATAGTTGGTTGGCCTAGGCATTAGACTCCACGTGTTTATGTAGTAAACAAATATAAGCTTTTATTATAATATGTATTTTAGGCCAAGGAAAAATATGGGCTACCCTGTACTGTAACTGAGGCAACCAGTTGCAAAACATTTAAACTCAAACTGAAGCGCTGGCTCCTGAGTGACACTTTTTACAGTTATTAGGAGTTTATTGACATGACAAACTAATATTATAATTTTATTGGACTATTTTAAAATATTATCTTATGAGCCGTAGAATAAGTTAATAAATATCCTAACTATTTTATTGTTGCCTGAATTAAATGATTTATTATTATTAGTATTTCTAATTCATATATCTATACTAATATTAAAAATTCGAAAATAAATCTGTTTGTTTGTTACATTTTCACGACTAAACGGCTTGACCGATATGACTGAAATTTGGTATATAGATAGATTATGACCAGGATTGGGACAAAGGCCACTTTTTACCCGAATGCGCAGAAGGAGGGTTATGTTATTACAAAATACACGTAAGTACTAAGTTTCCATAGTAGGGTCCAAGCGTTTGGAGCTAGAGAGCACTGTGTGAAATGTCCACCATTATTTATTACTAGCTGACCAATCCGCAGCTTAGCACGCGTAGTTTTTCAATAAAAACATTACCCAATGTATATATATGGATAATGTAGCATTCTAATGGTGAAAGAATTTTTGAAATCGGACCAGTAGTATTTGAGTTTATTCGTTACAAACATACAAATCTTTCCTCTTTATAATATTAGTATAGCTTAAATTCTGTGCAATCCTAATAACAAAGTTGTGAGCAGGCAACATGTATTAATTACATTAATTATTTATTTCAACACATTAACTGCTAAAATCACTAACATTTATATCCCATTATTCAGGTAGGAACTTATTGACTGTCATAATAATGAGCCGATATTTATGCAATCAAATCTCCTAATTAATTTTTAATTAACTTACTAATAATACTCATTTATATCACATCAAATGCATCATTTAATTTGATAGCAGTCGTTTTAATCATAAATGATATGCATTAGATTAAATTAGATTGCAATAATAAACAAATAACAGAAAATACAGTTTTAAATCATACGTACAATGGGCGGCCTTATGGCTAAAAGCATTATTATACTAAAGCCAAATTAGCTTATGTATGACTTTATCAGATTTGTGGCCCGATTCTGCTAATTTATAAGAAAAACTGTTCTCTCCTACCGCATCTCGTCATGGGGCTGTGCGGTCAAAACCCGAATGATTCGACTTCAAAGAGCCCAGAGAGCTGTGCTTAAGGTGTTATCTAAGAAAACCTTCCTTTTCCCGACCTCTGATCTTTTCTCACTATGCCAAGTACCCTCGGTCCGATAACTTTTTATTCTGCAAACCGTCCTTCAGAAACACTCACAACTTTATTATGATCCTGAGTTGACTAATTCTAACAAAGATAGGACAAGGTTTGTTTGATCGAACGTCGCCGCACAGCTTTAGCTAATCGCCACTTCCACTTAAGTCCATCACTGTACAACAGATTAAACCAATCGCTTAACATTTTTCCATTACCATACTACAAATGCAAGTTGATATGTTTAGAATGGCTGATATCCTTGTCCTACGATGACACTGAAAATCTTCTGCTTTTTGCTGAACAACACACATTCGCCAAACACGGGGTGTGTTTGGCGACTATACTACACTTTTCACACACTAACACACCCCTACATTCTTACACGCTTAATTTAATATAAAATAATATAAAGATAATTAAAATTTCATACATTCTATTGTTGTTATTATATGTATTTGTAATCATTTCGATACTCGATATTTTCAATTTGTCTGTTTAACAATAAAATGAACATTAGCTTCTCTTTATTCTAAAACTGAAACTCTTTATTAGATAAGGTTTATGGAGGAGGGCGTTGATGCCTGCGACACAGTATTTTTACTCCTGCGGGTATCACCGTTTCCATTTTGTTTCTGTTCACTGTTTTATGTACCAAATAAAGATATTTTGATTTGTGATATGATTAATTTTTGAAAAACGATTATGGAGACATACCATTATTTAACGATTATGATTGTTGTTCTTGTCATAAGCTGCCAAATTTTCAGTGGTGCTGTCATAGCAACCACGGTCATTAAAATATTGTGTTAGTAGAACAAAGGTATCTATAGTGATCATTTCGATATCATTGTCATAGTGAAGCGATTTAGTAGAATTGGGCCCCTGATCATAAACAAATGTTTAAAATTCCAATAATATCCGACATAATCTATTTTCTTCCTGTGCCAAAATACTCCTTTGGACATGTGAGATATTTGCACGGCGTCGGGTCAGGAAACGCAAGTAGTAGTATTGGCGGAAACGTGATCTGAATCTGTAATTTAGCCGGGATGTGTTCCTCAAACCACAAATATACGAGTTTATAGAAAAAGGGATATGTCTGGGCAAATATAGTCTATCCGATAACGAAGAGCGAAGAGATAGATACATAGATAGATACTCGTAGATATATCTTTATTGCACACCAAACAAAATGAATGCAATCATTATTACTAGTGGTTCACCCCTAACTGAGATCTTGCGACTCTCCCAAAATAAATATTATTCTTAGGGCGACTTGCACAACGATGACTAAACGTATTTAGTGGCTAAATATGATTTAAGGAGTTGTCAAATCATACAAATACTTCAAATTTAAACATGTTTAGTCGCTAAATATGTTTAGTGATCTTTGTGCATGCCGGCTTTAATCTTTGAATAATAAATTGGTGCCACGAAATGCATAACCAACATACTTGACCTACAGTTTCATTCAAATTAGATGTAACGGGGGTTTTTGTTAATTGATTATATTTTTTTGGGGTACAAATAGCAGTTATTCTGGATTTCAGACTTTTACCTATATTTGTGTCACTAAAGCTACACGAATACCAAATTTCAGTATTGTGGGGTCACTGGTGTACCCTGTGAATTTTGTCAAAGTTTTGTTTTTATTATGGCTAATAACTCAAAAACTACAAAAATTAAACTAAATATAAGAACGGGGTTCAAATGTACTAATGAAGACCTTTCATTTGACGTCTCACTTGACCTAATAGTCTCATTTTCATTTTTTTTTACCCCTCTTGAACCCCAATATCTCAACAACCCCCCAATATTTTTAGCTCATTGAGTCACCAAAATTGTGCCATCACTGCCTACCTATATACCAAATTTCATGATGATCGGATAAACGCTACGAACGTTATAACAAACATACATACATACATACAACGCCGATTTGCCCAAGTTGATTTGGAGATCTCGCTTCGCTCGATCAATAAATACGGGATTTATCACGTACCGTTTTATCGATGTTTCGTGACAATGCTTCGGTTTTATTCGGAGCGGATCGCACTCACCCTGATAAAGGTTCACGAATTCAATCGAAACATAGTCAGTCGAAACACCGATAAAATCCCGTATTTATAATAACGATTGAAATCAATTACAAAAGTTTTCTAAGAAAAATTAATTCATTAATAAATACACATAAATAAAGGTACAATTGGCAGTCTTATCGCTAAGCGCGGGAAACAAATCAAAAGATAGGTTGTGTAAACTGAAACATTCAAAGGTTGTCTAGAACATTTTTGTTTAAGCTTTCAGCGATAAGTACTTGTTTTTAATTTTGGTATGTAAAATGTATTGAGGTATACAATAATGAGTTATTCATTTACACACAAAACGCCCAATGGCTGAATGACGTTGTAAATGTAGCTGTATGAAAATGGGAAAGCCTTACAAGAGATGAGAAAAAAAATCGTTATAAAGAGGGGACCTGTACTCAAGTTCCAAGCATCTTTTACAGAATACATTTTGGGAAATGTGCCCAGGTGCGATCTGATTCTGCCATCTCCTTTCCATCAAAGGACAAGCAGGCGCACGGCTCAGTACCACCCGTACCTAGTCAATATACCACCCATTCGCACACACCGTTTTGGTTCTACGTTCTTGATGCGTACAGCTAAGGTATGGTACACTTTGCCGTCGTCTGTTTTTCCTAAAGAATACAATCCGGGACTCTTTAAGGTAAGAGTGAATAAGTTTCTTCTAGATCTTCATGCTTCATCTTAGACCACATCATCGCTTACCATCAGGTGAGATTATGAGCCAGTGGCTAACTCTGGTGTTAGACACTTAGACCGTCTGGAGGCCTTCACATGGCCTGAAGCCTGGTTAGATCCATACATGTGCTCAGTTAAAAATGCTATCATCGATCCAAAGAGTGACCGCGTGAATGAATGAATAAATAAATTCTTAATTATACCTTACAAGCTAGACACAGCAACAGTTAAAAGAAGTTAAATAAAACCGGCCAAGTGCGAGTCGGACTCGCGCACGAAGAGTTCCGTACCATTATCTATAAAAACGAGCAAAAAATTACGTTTGTTGTATGGGAGGCCCCTTAAATTTTTATTATATATTGTTTTTAGTATTTGTTGTCATAGCGGCAACAGAAATACATCATCTGTGCAAATTTCAACTATCTAACTATCACGGTTCATGAGATACAGCCTGGTGATAGACAGACTGACAGACAGACGGACAGACAAACAGCGGAGTCTTAGTAATAGGGTCCCATTTTAACCTTTGGATACGGAACTCTAAAAACAAATAAATGTAAGCATAACATGCGGTCTTATCGCTTTTACTAAAGCCATCTCTTCCAGACAACCTTTGGATCGTTGTTTAACCTGACCGATCTTTGAAGTAGCAAGTTACGCTGCGGGCGAAGCTCTCTAACATTCAGAGGATTATTTATGACTTAAATAAGATTTTCAGAAAATTTTACATATAAAAATATGCCATGATATATGTAGACTGTACAGACAAGATAAGTGACTAACGTTATCGAGTCGTATAAATGTCAAAATATAAAGGAAAAGAGGGGTTTGCGCCAAATATGGAACTTGCTAGCGAACTTCTCGCTCATAAGATACATACTTTATAGGTATGGCTGGGTACTGAAAGATTTATTTTAAACTAGCTGACCCGCCAGCGGTTTCGCACGCGCTAAGACCAAAATAATTTTTATATATAAACTTTGACACCCAGTTTTTATCCCATGGGGCCTGATTTATAGAATAAAAGGTAGCCTATAAATAAACAAAAATAAAAAATCTTTATCCAATTAACTTTATAACATTGATAACAATGATTTTCCTGTAGGTGGTAAAACGGTGTAAATGTAATTATCACTAAGTATTCTCTGACTGCTTAAACTAGGTTGATCCTGTGCTACTCGTATAAGCGCCAGTTGCATTCGCGGTTGGTCAAATTATTTTCAACTATTTGGGTTTTAATGTGGAATAAGTACGTATGTACAAGAGGATTAACAAAATTGTGTTTCTTACATGAAGACAAAGATGTATTTTTTTAACCTAAGATAACATAAATATATATAGTATATTAGATAAATGTGATATAATGAAAGCTTGTACGAGTTACAACTTTGGTTTGAGGGTGTGTTTGTGTGCATACGTGTGTGTTAATCCAAGTCATAATCTACGTAAATACTAAATTTCATCGAAATCGGTTCAGCCGTTACAACGTATGATATTTGTTATGTGTCTAGGTGTTTTTCTATATATTATAAGTATGTATTTACAAAAAAAAATATATAAGTATTCTATCAGTTATCTGGCTCCCATAGTACAAGCTCTGCTTAGTTTGGGGCTAGATAGCGCTGTGTGAAATGTCCAGCGATATTTATTTTATTTTATTTATTTAACGTGATTGAGTAACAAACAAACAAATAAATAAACAAACATCCAAACTTTAGCATATTCCTGTTTAAGATTAACATCCAGCTATGTATGCCAGGTTAAATTAGCCCTCAATATTTTTTTTATTTTAATTATAATATCGGAGTAATTATACATCGTTCAAAGTTGTAAACTAACGCTTTTTTAATTGAGTTTTCAAACGAATCGCTAGCGACTCGTATTACCAGAAACCCATGCATTTGTACAAGTACGGGTGATAGCGCTGTGCTTCGTACCGTGTTATTGGATTGACTCCGTAACAGACATCAAACAGAGCACGATCCACCAGGACCTAGTAGGGTTGATAGATGACAAGGAAAAGCCGGGAAAACATAACGCGAAACGATCTACTATGATTCAATAGGATTTCCCAAAAAGTCGGAAAAATATAAATATTAATTATTAGCGAGAAAATTTAAGTGGATTATGTGAACCACGTCCTATCCTTTCTATTCAACATCCTTCGTAATCCTTCCACGCCTTGTTATCAAAAAAAAAAAAAAATCAAAATTCAAATATTTTTATTCATTAAAATCACAAGGATCACTTTGAACCGTCAATTTTACTGCCTGTTCCTTCGCGACCAAGCCAGGAAAGAAAGGCAAGAAAACAAGGCTGGTTGTTTTTTTTAATGATCATTTTACAATACATAATACACAAAAGAAATTACGTCTAAATTGTAACATTTTGAACGAGTTGGAGCAGTTTCAATCCCAAGCTTCTCTATCATCTAAATAATCCGATATTTTATAGTAGGCTCTTTTATAAAGATTTTGTTTAATTACGTTTTTAAATTTGTTAATAGTCAATTTTTGTACATCACTTGGGAGTTTGTATTGTAAATTTTATTTTATTTTATTATATTTGTATTTATAAAATCTGAAGGAACGTTTCGAGTTCCATTGCACAAATTCCCGAACGCTCCGATCCTCTACGCAAACTCCTTTTCCGTCCAAGCTGTCCGATTATGGAACGCATTGCCAGTCTCCATTACACGATCCCCCTCATCTTCCGTATTTAAAGCTAGACTCAAAAACTTTTATCTCCATGAAGAGCCGTGATTCATTCATCTGATCTATAATATTATTAATATGTATGTGAGTACATATTTATTTATTTTTTATGTGATATTTATTTATTTACAATTAGTTATGTACCAAATATATGTATTTAACGGTAAGTAATTTTTCTTTTTCTATTATTAAGTCTATTGGTTGTGTCTGTTCCAAAAGGATGGTGGGAGATATAGTCTGACAGGAATGCTTGTAAGGACTTGGAGAAGACCTTTGTTCAGCAGTGGGATGAGATAGGTTAGAGAAAAAAAAATTTATTCTTTTTAAACTTCGGCCAATCTTCCACCTTCCAAGCAATGATCCTCTCCATTCAAAGGTTGTCTGGAAGAGATCGCTTTGTTAAGCGATAAGACCGCCCATTATGCTTACATTCATTTATTTTATTTTTATTTTTATATCTGTTGTGTTTAGCTTGTATAGTATAATAAAAAATGTTCATTCATTTACGTCTATCGCATCTTAGATGTGCGTTATGGGCCAAGTGATACTGAAAGGAAATAATCAACAGAGTTGATGCTTCTGCACAGATGACCTCGCGGTAGGCCACGGCGAAGATGGAGGAACCTAAAACAGAGACGAAGAGAGAAGGGGGCCTTTGCCCTTCAATAAATAAATAATACAATAAATAAACAAAGCTGGACATTTCACACAGCGCCATCAAGCCCCAAACTAAGCAAAGCTTGTATTATAGGAACCAGATAACGGATAGAATACTAAAATACTTGTTTTTATAAATACATACTTATAAAATACAGAGAAACAACCAGACCCGGAACAAATATCTGTAAATGCAAACATTTTATCCGCGGTGGAAATCGAACCCGCAGCCTCCTGCGTATCAGACAGCTATTCGCCCACTACACCACGAAGGTCGTCACATGATAATTGTCCGACATGCGAAACATGAAGCATTACTCTTTACAACTATTAAAACCTCGTATCATTGAACGAATTTCAACCACACAAAGCCTAAACCTATCTCGCAACACACATCTTAAGATCGATGCTCGATCAGTACATTAAAATATGTATATTCATTGAAAATTAATTTTGAGAAGGTATTACGGCACTAGAGTAAAGACCAGTCATTTAAAAAAACTGTCATAAAAAACATTTATATCCGGTACGTAATTCGATTTTGTAGCGCATAAATAGCCGGTATAAGCACCTCTACTAAATTGCACTTTGTAAGCAACATAGAATACAATTTTGTAGGAAAAATGAGGATATAAGCCAATGAACTCCAAGTGGGATTCGGATGGGCTGCTGAGAGCTTTGATGTGGGTTCAAGTTTATTGTAGAGTCAATGTGTATTCGTTATAATATTTTAGCTGTTGTGTCTTTGTTACAATTTTGTTTGTATTTACTGTTTTTTATTGGTTTAAAGTTAAAATTTGTGTTTCATGGAGAAGTTTTTCATTCGCCGCCGAATCATTGGTCCATTTTTCCACTGCGTCATTAATAAATAATACAAATAAATATTTCCCGACATGTCACACAGCGCTATCTAGCCCCAAACGTAGCAGAGCTTGTACTATGGGAACCAGATAACTGATAGAAAACTTTATTTTGTAAATATGTACATACTTATTATACATAGAAAAACATCCAGACCCGGAACAAATATCTGTAGATCATGCAAACATTTGTTCCGCGGCGGGAATCGAACCACGGAGGTAATCATTGTCTGTATTAATTGCAGTCAGCTTCATAAGTTGATTAATACTTTGAGATTTTTAAGCCCCAATAAATCCTACCAGTTTTAACCCATAATTTTTGACTTCAGACATTTTTAGATATTTTAAGGGTGTATGTATGTTTGTCACTGACGCATCGTCTAGGCTGATATGGTGATGATAATGATTTAAATTAAAATCTTATGTCGCGAACGATATCCTTGTTACCACAAAAAAGTTAAACAACTGTTTAACTCGTGTTTAGAAATTCCTTAACGATTTAAGTATAGAATATTTTTGTGTTTAGATTGTGTTTTGTTTAATTTGCAGTAAGACCCTTACCTTATTACCACAAAATAGTTAAACTACTATTTAAAGCTTGTTTAAAAAATTCCTTATCATTTTTTGTACAAGGTTATTTAAACACTTACTAAATAAACTGTGTGTAACTTTTTTTGTGGTAAGACCTTAAATTTTTAACAGTTTGTTAAAATAGGTTAGAACGTGTTTATAAAAATAAAAACACATAGTTGATCGAGCGAAGCGAGATCTCTAAATCAACTTGGGCAAATCGGCATTGTATGTATGTATGTTTTTTGTCCGAGGATAACTTTCGAGACGTGTATCCGATTATCGTGAAATTTGGTATATAAGTAGGTAGTGATGGCACAATATGGGTGTGACTAATTGAGCTGGGAAAAATGTATGGGGGTTGTTAAGATATTTGGGTTCAAGAGGGGTAAAAAAAAACAAAATGGGACTATCCGGTAAAGTGGCACATCTAATGAAAGGTATTTGTGAATACATTTCGACCCCGTTTTTATTTTTAGACCAAACTTTGTAGTTTTTAACAAAATTTGACAAAATTCACAGGGTACACCAGTGACCCCACAGTGCTGAAAATTGGTATGCGTGTAACTAGTGACACAAATATAAGGAAAAGTCTGAAATCCAGAATAACTGCAATTTCTACCCTAAAAAAGTATATCCAATTCACATGAACTTCCGTTACCTGTAATTTGAAAGAAATTGTAGGTCAAGTTTATTGGTTATGGATTTCGTGGCACTATCAAAAATTACAAATATTTTTTTTTTTCGTTTTTACGGGAGACTCGCGAAATCTCTGTCCGAGGCGAACCACTAATATTAACAAACACGAGACCGCTACATAAAAAAATGTAAGAGCATCTAAACAACATACTCTAATATCGTAAAATATTATACATAATCCCAAACGGCGAGCTTGCCGATATTTACTCGCATTTCCATTATTTATTTGCATGTGGGACGCAATATTCATGTACATGAAGGATAGACGTTTCCCTCGAGAGCAAGTTAATTAATAGGAGTCGCTTGAAAACTGCGTATTTATTGCATTGTTTTGTTGTTCAAATAACTGCTGACTCGATGGAAACACTACTTTATAAAGGTTGCTGGGAACCGTTGGGTACGGTTTTAGATTTTCGTGTCCCCCAAACAGCCAAACCACTATTTTTGTATACCTAAAAAGTATCAGAAGCATATGAATATAATGAAGTTGTAAGATTTAACAAAGTTGAGATGACTCTGCTAGTTTACGTGCAAAAATGAAAAATATATATTTTTTTAATTGATCCCGGGTTTTTTAGTCCATATTTTTCTCACAAATAATACGATAGAATAAAACCATCATTTATTTGGTAAAAATGACACACAATTATGAAGAAAAGTAGGTACAATTGCATTAATTAAAACAGTTTGACTGCGACAGTGCCTGCGAACCAAAATGGCGTTCAGCTCAGCATAATGTTGGATGTTTAGCACCCAACGCTGTTTATTGATCGAGCGAAGCGATATCTCCAAATCAACTTGGGCAAATCGGCGTTGTACTCGTACCTAGTCAGGTCATAAGTATTGTCACACAGTAAAAACTTTTCTTTTAGAATGCTGGCCCCAAAAAAGTTTATAGAATTCGAATTTCGAATTATTCATGAAAATAAAAATGTATACTTTTTAGAATTTTACTCATTTTTAAATATGGAGTGGACGCTTAAAGAAGACCGTGTTGCAGTTATTGCGTTGCATCGTTGCGGTTACGCGCCAAATCAAATTTTTACATACTGAAAAATTTGAATATAACCAAAAGATTCGTTTATCTCACCATCAAACGATACAATGAAGACTCTAGTGTAGATGACAGGTCAAGAAGTGGTCGCCCTCGGTCTGTTAGGACTCCAGCGGTGATAAAAGCTGTGAAGGCGCGAATTCAAAGAAATCCCAAATGTAAGCAGAAACTGTTGGTCCTTCATATGGGGTTAAGCAGAACCACGGTGAAAAGGGTGTTAAATGAAGACTTAGGGCTTCGGGCATATCGAAGAAAAACAGGACATCGTTTGAATGCTCGTCTAATGGACCTGAGACTGAAGAGATGCCGCGCTTTGTTGAAACGGTACGCGGGAAAAAAATATCGGGAAATTCTTTTTTCGGATGAAAAAATTTTTACCGTAGAAGAGAGCTACAACAAACAAAATGATAAGGTGTACGCACACAGTAGTGAAGAAGCGAGCAACCGTATTCCGCGTGTCCAACGAGGTCATTTTCCATCCTCGCTCATGGTATGGTTGAGAGTTTCTTATTGGGGCTTAACAGAGGTACATTTTTGTGAGAAAGGTGTAAAAACGAATGCAGTTGTGTTTCAAAATACAGTCCTGACGAACCTTGTGGAACCTGTTTCTCATACCATGTTCAATAACAGGCACTGGGTATTAGAACAAGATTCGGCGCCAGCTCATAGAGCGAAGAGCACACAAGACTGGCTGGCGGCGCGTGATATCGACTTCATCCGGCACGAAGATTGGCCCTCCTCCAGTCCAGATTTGAATCCGTTAGATTACAAGATATGGCAACACTTGGAGGAAAAGGCGTGCTCAAAGCCTCATCCCAATTTGGAGTCACTCAAGACATCCTTGATTAAGGCAGCCGCCGATATTGATATGGACCTCGTTCGTGCTGCGATAAGACGACTGGCCGCGCAGATTGAAGGTCTGTATTCAAAATCACGGAGGTCATTTTGAATAAACTTTAGTGTCATAAGAATCTATGTTTTGAATCTATGCTTACTCTTGCTCACATTATTTGGAAATCAGGGGTAGCCCCCTCTTTCACTACTTTTTTAAATCACATGTTCATTATGCTGGTTTCCAATGGGTTCTAAATCAAAATTCTGTTCGTTGGGTCTATTTAATGCGCGCTCATTAGGTACGGGACACGATGATTTTATTATTGCCTTAGATAAATTTAGAAATGATATTGTCGCAATTAATGAAACTTGGGTTAAAAAAGGTGAAGAAGCACGCGCCCCAAAGGTACCTGGTTACAAATTTCGTAATACCCCGCGGCCGCTGCATATGAAGCGCGGTAAGGGTGGAGGTGTAGGTTTTTACATCAAGCGCGGAATCAATGCACGTACTATGAGCCACCCTGATGCGGATATTGAGCAAATGTGGATATCAGTAACGGTAAACGGGTCGCGCATCGCGATCGGTACTGCTTATCGTCCGGAATGGGTTAAACTGGACATATTTATTGACGCGTTAACAGAATCGGTTGCACATTTCTCTGCTTATGACGGCGTTGTTATTTTAGGTGACTTTAATGTTAATTTACTTGATTTAAATAGTAATATGACGGATAAGTTGAACCAATTCTTAGTGTACACAGGGCTTATTCAAACAGTAACGACGCCAACTCACTTTACAGAAAATAGCGAAACACTTATTGATGTGATTTGTTCAGATTGTCGCATCCGTGACGTGAGCGTTACTAACATCACGGGGTCCCTGGGACACTCATTTATCTGCGCAACCATAAACATAAAGCGCGAGAACGTACCTCCGAGGTCTATTGTATATAGGCCACTCAAAAATGTTTGTCTCGAGGAATCTGACCGCGATCTGTCTGATGTTGATTGGGCTGTGGTCACGGATGCAGTTACCGTGGATATGATGGTGGATAATTTTACATCCACTATCACTTCTCTGCTCGACAAACACGCTCCGATAAAGACAGTTAAAATAAAGAGCAAGTCTGCCCCCTGGATCACAGATACTGTAAAGATTATGATGAATTGTAGGAATAAAGCTTTCGATAGATACCGGCAAACGAAATTAGAAAGTCACAAAATATATTATAAGGAATTAAAATCACTTGTAACTCAAAGTATTTACTACGACACGCGCGCTTACTATAACTATCGTATTAATTCCGAGCTGAGTAATGAGAAGAAACTATGGAAAAATTTGAAAGAGGATGTCCTGACCAGTTCTAGGGATGATCGTTATCTGCCGGGGACCTTTGATAACCCTGACATTATAAACGACCACTTTCTTAATGTTCCAGGTGAAAGTACTGTTCCAATATCTAACTTGACATATTTTGAATTTAATCGACATAACCATAATATATTTTCTCTTCAACCAGTTTGTGAGCAAGAAATTGCCAAAATCCTTCTGTCTATCAAAACAAATGCACGAGGGACAGACGGGTTATCCATGGATATGGTACTGCTCACATTACCGCGGACTTTGTCGCTGATAACTGCAATAGTCAATAAGTCGATTACAACGTCTACCTTTCCCAAACAGTGGAAAATTGCATCTGTAAATCCCATACCAAAAGTCTCGAACCCGACTGATGTCAAGGATCTCAGACCAATAAGCATACTACCAGTTCTTTTTAAGATTATTGAGAGGGTAGTTTACACTCAGCTAAGTAAATTTATTGAAAGTAATAACATTTTACCTGATGTTCAGTCGGGCTTTCGGAAGGGTAGAGGGACCACGACAGCATTACTGGACGTAGTGGACAATATACTTGCAGAACAAGACCAGGGGTTGGGTTCAGTGCTGGTATTGCTCGACTTCTCTCGTGCATTTGACTCCATTAATGTCCCACTGCTTCTCTCAAAACTGTCATACTACGGAGTAGACGTCGCTTCCATAAAATGGTTTGACAGTTATTTAAGTGACCGTTATCAGTTTGTGCAAATTAATCGAGAGGACGGCACGCAACTCGCGTCATCACTGAGAGGGGTGGGTCGCGGCGTGCCCCAAGGATCCATCCTAGGCCCACTACTTTTTATCATTTATAGTGCTGATATTTGTTGGGTCATTAAGCACTGTCGATTCCACCTATACGCTGATGACGTGCAGTTGTACCTTCCTATGCGTCCCGAGGATGTGCCGAGTGAAATTATAAAAATAAATGACGATTTGGGATGCATAGCTCTCTGGTCACATAACAACGCTCTTGTTATGAATCCCTCTAAGTCTAAGTTCATGATTTTGGGTTCGAAGCATCTGCTAAATGGTATAGCAAAACACTCTCTAGATTTAAACATCCTTGGTCAAAGCATTGAGCAGGTACATGAAGCAAGAAACCTTGGAATATTATTTGACAGCTCCCTCCGATTTGAGAGTCATATTTTAGGATTAGTAAAAACTTGTTTTTTTAGGTTAAAGCTGCTGTATAAAGTAAGAAAATTTCTAAGAGAGGAAGTCCGTATCAAATTGTGTGAATCCCTTGTCTTATCGAAGCTGAATTATGGTGATCTGGTGTATGGCCCACGCTTAACAGCAAAAACATCCCGTCTTGTTCAGAGAGTTCAGAATGCTTGTTGCAGATTCTGCTATGACATCCCTCCACGAACACATATCTCACCTTATCTCAATAATTCATCCACTCTCAACATGGCCTCACGGAGGTACTTACACTTGGCCGTACTTGTTCACGGCATCCTAACGTCTGGATCACCAGAATATCTCTTCTCCAAACTGAATCGTCACGAGAGCAAGTACAGCACAAGACCGACAAGGGATTTGTTACACTACTCCAAGCACAAAACGGTAGCGTTTAGGGGCAGCTTCCGATACCAGGCAACCAAGTGTTGGAACAATATTCCCCCACCACTTAGACATTTAAAATCACAGTTTATCTTTAAAAAACGTTTAAAATCCATGATAATTAGTAAACAAAAAATTGGGTTGCCTGGTGCGGGAAGCATTATTGCACCTTTCACGTGCTAGCCGGTTGGGGTATTATTTTGACCAATTTATTATTTTGATTTATATGTATGTATATGTTCTGACTTTATTTATTTTTATTACATAATATACTATTTTGACATTTTAAACTACATCTTATATTATATATAGATTATATTTTGACACAACATGACATAATTACCTACCATGACACATTATATTTTTCATTTGACAACACAATACTCTCAAGGTCTAGTGGCTAAATGGAGCGGTCTCGACAGAATATCAGCGCTTTCCTTTACGGCGGGCATAATGCTGAGTCGAGTCCCATTTACTGCTGTAGCACACAGTATCTACCAGATTCTCCCTTGTGTTTTTGTTTATTTTACGTTTATACTATTTAATTGTTTCTTTGTTTGTATTTTCTCTGTTTTAAAATGTAACTGTATTGTATATTGTGTGCTAATGTAGTGAATAAATGATTTCTATGTCTATGTCTATGTCTATGTTTTGTTAAGTTCATTTTGGTATATAAATGGTTACATAATGAATAAACTTGTTTCAATTATTTTATATTAAACATGTGACAGAATTTATGACCTGACTAGGTATATATGTATGTTTGTTTGTCCGAGGCTAACTTTCGAAGCGTTTATCCGATCATCGTGAAATTTGGTACAGAGGTAGTCAGTGATGGCAAAATTTTGGTGTGACTAAATGAGCTAAAATATTAGGGGGTTGTTGACATATTGGGGTTCAAGAGAGGTAAAAAAAAATGAAAATGAGACTATTAGGTCAAATAAGAAGTCAAATGAAAGGTCTTCATTAGGACATTTGAACCCCGTTTTTATTTTTAGTTTCATCTTTGTAGTTTTTGAGTTATTAGCCATAATAAAAACAAAACATTGACAATATTCACAGGGTACACCAGTAACCCCACAATGCTGAAATTTGGTATTCGTGTAGCTTTAGTGACACAAGTATATGCAAAAGTCTGAAATCCAGAATAACTGCAATTTTTACCCCAAAAAACAATAACCAAAAACAAGAACCCCCGTTACTTGTAATTTGAATGAAACTGTAGTTCAAGTAGGTTGGTTAGCATTTTGTGGCACTAATTTATTAGTTAAAGATTAAGGCCGGCATGCACATAGATCACTAAACGTATTTAGCGACAAAATATGTTTAAATTTGATGTATTTGTATGATTTGACAACTCCTTAAATCATATTTAGCCACTAAATACGTTTAGGCATCGTTGTGCAAATCGCCCTAAGAATAATACTTATTTTGTGAGATTCGCGAGATCTCAGTTCGGGGCGAACCACTAGTAGATATATTACAGTCTATATTTTGGACTCTGTCTTTTCGAAACAACTCACCCTCATATCGATCTCTCTGAGAACTCGTAAACACAAAAGTTTGAAATAAACAAGACCAATAAAGAACGTATTTTATGCCGTTTCCGAGTACAGCGAACAACTAAATGCATAAAGCCAAAAGCTTTAGTACCAAGCGGCTCTGTTAGGTTATGTATGATCAAAAGTTTAAAGTTGTACTTATAATGGTGGTAGAAAAGCTATGCAGTATGTAAAAGTTTAATGAAAAGTCACTATCATTGTCAGCCTGTATGTACCCTACTAGAGGTGTGCGTCGATCGGCGTGGCGCACGCCGCCGATGACTTGAGCCTCCCCGCCACTGCTGGCTTTTGCATCGGCTTGAAATCGGCACGAAAATATTATAGCAGCAATTTATTTTGTATGATTATAAGTCTAAGTAGTTTGTATCTACGCGATTAACTCAAAATTCGGTACGCGGAATTTGATTATTGGCGAGGATAACTTTTGAAACGTTTGATTGATATGATCTTCGTAAAATTCGGTATATAGGTAGGTAGTGATAGCACAATCACAGTGCAACGGTGTGACAAAAAATGTGACAATAGATTTGAACAATGGCTCCAAAGTGTCGTTTTATGTTTTCTGAAGTCGGTTATAATTTTGGTTAAATGTCACTTGTTCGCTTCTGCCCTTGGCCTCTAAACACAACAGTTTAAAGAATGGTATTATCAGCGTTTGGTGGCAAGTTGCAGCACTTTATGGATTTACCAGCATCTATACCATTCTCTTAGCTAAGGCCCAGTTTCCACGAAAGCGGAAAAAGGAGAAAATATGTAAAATTAGTAGCATCTTATTTCCCTTATTCTAAATAACGATCGACAACTTAGGTTGTCTTCCGGACTACAATACGTTAGTTTACGCACACAAAGGAATGCAACTCAATACACTTCGCCATTAGCTTACTCTGCGCACACAACCATACCGACTATCTGAATGCAATTCGTCTCGTCACATCATTTCACTCCACATAACAAAAAAAAAGATAGTAGAAGGGTAGAAACAAATACTTTTAATCAGTGCTAACAGCACTTAATTTCAATTACCTACCTAAAGTCGTTATAGTTTGAGTACTAAACTTACTGTCCTATATTTAAGCTCATTTTAAGTGAACCGTAATTTGTTCGTATGAGAATAAACTCTTTAAAACGATCTACTTGCGTTACTATTGGTTGATAACACATCTCCTCTCTGCTTAGCTTTTGTGTAAATCGGCCAAATCCGCAGGAAAATGTTGTCAATAGGTAGAGCTAACTAAGATATTTCATACGGACATAATTTTTCTAGAAGAAAAAACTGCCAAACACAATCTTAAAAAACAATGAGGCTCAAAATTGATAGATAACTCACTCCCAAGCCAATAAGATTTCAAGGCGGCAATATTTCAAATTTATCACTGATGTCGGTAACATGTGAGGATTGGCGTGATGTTCTGTTATAAATATGCGGCTATTTCGAATAAGGTCAAGTTTTTAATAAATAAGAGGGTATCTAGGAAATAGAGCGAAAATGTTTCGCCCTAAACAATTCGGTGACGGACAGTTAACTTGCTACAATTATGAATGCAAAAATATATTCAATTTAGTGAATTATAAGTGATAAGACCACCCATTGTATTTGTTGCTTTATGTATTTTTATTTGTACGCTTGAATATCTTGTAGTGTACAATAAAGTGTTTTTATTCATACATTAATTATTATTATTACTATAAATACGGGATTTATCACGTACCGTCTTATCGATGTTTCGACCGACAATGTTTCGGTTCAATTCGTGAACCTTCATCAGGTTGAGTGCGAATTCCTCCGAATAACGTCTCGCCTCGCACACTGTCGGTCGATATACCGATAAGATGGTACCTGATAAATCCCGTATTTATAATAATGATTGAACTTGACGACCTCCGTGGTGCAGTGGGCGAATAGCCGGCTGAGACACAGAAGGTAGCGGGTTCGATTCCCACCGCGGAACACAATGTTTGCATGACAGATATTTGTTCGGGTCTGGTGGTTTCTCTATACATATATCATAAGTATGTATTTACAAAAAAAATTATTTGGTTCCCATAGTACAAGCTCTGCTTAGTTTGGGGCTAGATAGCGCTGTGTGAATTGTCCAGCAATATTTATTAATTTATTTATTGAAAAAAAAGGAAGAAAGGGAGGCCTTTGCCCTGCAGTGGGACAGTACAGGCTCCAAATAATAATAAATAATAATAATAATATTTATTGAAATCAATCACGAAAGTTTTACATGCATTAATTATTATTTGTTTTAAAAAATGTTAGCTCTCGCAAGAACCACCTAATTTCGATTAAACTCGATTCCGATGATTTTAAATATTACTAGGTAAACTGTAACTTAGTTGTGTTCTTTCAACATAATTGTCTTGATCAAGAAAAGACTGAAGACAACTTTATCAACCCCATAAACATTTTTGTCCCGGAGCCAGCAACAAATAAACACAAAGCCAATAGATTTCCCGCATAGAACCTAAATAAATCCTATCAGGTTCTATTGAATCCTCACTTCCTTACAAGCCAGGGAAAGAGAAGAAAAGATTTATCAAACCGAAGCTAAAGCCTCGAACAAAATAAAAAACCTACACGGCTACTAAGCGACTTTTAAAAGAAATCGTAAATCTTTCTTATTTACTGTTGTGTTGGACACGAATTTAAATATTCATTACGCAGAGAATGTCATATAGTTTTATTTATTCCTGTTTGTGACACGGTTACCAAGAAATTAAATGAATCGAGAATAGTTTACTACCTGTCAAAAGCGCATACGATTCTCAGAAACATGTAGCACTGAGAAAAATGTCTGGCAAAGAGCCCCACGTTGGGCGCCAGTATAATGCTGCGCGCTGCGTTCCAATTTATAACAGTCGAATGTAAGCTGTAGAGCCTTTAGGTATAACTCGGCTAACCTCAAGCTGCCATAAGAATGTTACACATGTGCTGCTTTACAATACATTAATCTTAAAGCTGTGCATTGGATGTGTTTATTCTTCCAAGTCGTGGAAGCTAACAACCAACGTGATACAATTGTACAACATAATATTTATTACTGCTTATAACATGTGTACATCAAAGACGTACATTTATAATTCTAAATAGTTATGTAATACTGTAACACTTTATATAGGGTGTTTGATAATATACGCACAAAAATTAAAAGAGTTATTTTGATGAGCACAATAAATAAATTGGTGAAATGTGTTCCATACAAATGTGAAATTTATTTTGGCATGTAAAAACAAACACTTTATTAAACTTATGTTGTGCTATTGCATAATGCTTGCCATCTAACCACAGATACTGTATTGGTGACGTGTCTCGAGACATCTCTTGTTGTTGTTGTTGTTTATTTTTGGATGTCGATTGCAAGAGTATGCAGTAAGTTTAATATCGATTGATCACCTAAACATAGTAGATTTTCCTTAAAATTTGATAATATAACTAGTAGTTTTTTTTCAAGAAGTTTTTTTTTATATTTTGAGAAACCGTCACTTGAATATCGTCAGTATATTACCAAACACCTTGTATAAGAGTAACATTGTGCATCAATTTCATAGTGTGTTCCGATTTGTAACCGTCTGGCCAAGTTTCGCCGCTCGTCTAGCCTCGGCTTTGCCGTTACATGCCCCCATAATAAATCAGTGTGCGCCGGCTGTAACGCAAACATACATAAAATCACGGCTACTTCATGGGGCATACAAAACCACGGGTCCTTAGGCAACATTTCAAAACCGGTTCAACTGTCGCGACGGAACCATTTATTTCACCGACATTTTCGTGACGGGAGATAAAGGTTTACCTTGATTTCGCTAGCGGTTTGTATTTGACACGGTCTTTTCCAAATGCGGTGATACGAAAAAGGATTCGAAAATCGCTGTGATATTCACGTGAACACATTTTCATCCCATTCACAAGTTGCACGCTGTTTTTAACAAAATACCGGCTTTGTAGAATTGTGTTTTAATAGTATCACAAAAGAGTTATTAATTCGTCCCGTTTTGCGTAAACTTTCATAAAACGTAGTTTGTAAGTTTTGAACAAATGTTGCAAATGCTCTCGAATTAAAGCACAATCGTATGGCCGAATAAAAAAGCGCTTGAGTTCATTAGCAAGTTTCACGAATGTCATAATTTAGCTCGTTCGCTGCATTCGTATTTTAATTCAGCGAATACACGCCGTGTTAGTTTTGAACTGTCGGAAGGGCACTTGAAAGTTCACTCGGCGCTTTAGAAGAGATATGGAGTTGGCTCTATTTGAATAAGGATCGCTTTGAGAAATGCGCAGTGTGCTGTTTTCAAATGTGAGGCTGTAGCTTTGCGTTATATCTGTTTTGGACAGTTGTCAGCGAATTTCGTCTCCCTTAACTTCCGCACTTTTAGTACAAAGGCGATAATTATCTCAAAGCGGATCGCAAATATTCTTACAGGAGTGCTTTTCTAACGAATGGAGCTTTAAGCAAATGTATTTTTAATTAATAATTCTTATTCTGCCCTAACATGTATGTAATGTTTTGTAAATCGTTTTTGTATGGCTAGTTGTAGTGTGGGGACAAGTAGCAACCTAACCCGTAATAATATCATGGTAAAATCCCCTTTTTTTGTGTAAATAGTGTTTATAACCAGGATCCATTCAAAAACCCGTGTGATGGACAGGCATATAAGAAAAAGATGCTAAAATCAGCATAACTTATTACTCCTTAAGCTGTCAGGCAAAAGGCAATCCGACAGCAAATTATTCCACACATATTCTGTAGCAACTCTACCGCTAAGCCTTACTATGCACCAACCTCCTCTCCCATCCCTAACTTTTCCAACTTTACTCATTACTCGTAAAGTTTATAATACTGAATACCTATCTGATTTCACAAGAGTATTTTTATTTTATTAATTTATCTCATGTGTCCTCTCATTTTGAAATCTGAAAGTTTTGTTTTGGCTTGCTGTGGAGGCAACTCACATTACGTGACTTTTTTAGGAGAAATAGATCAGTGCATTTTCAGCATGCTAAACGGAAGTAAGCAAACATTTGTTCCGCAGCGGGATTCGAACTCGTAACCTCCGTCCCTGCCGGCTATTGCCCCACTGCGCCTGTTGATTAATATTCATGTCCACCTCTCCAAGCCCTAGCACTCACAGCACTTCACATGCAAATGCAGATAAATGTTTTACAAAGGGTCAATGAGCTCATAGATAACAAATGTTACATGGGTCTAACATTATTCCGTGGTGAAGCAAACCTAAATAATTTCTAATAGGCGTATAATGCAAAATGAGCTTTCACACACTGATTGTACATTTAATATCGCTTGCAAGTTGACAACCGCTAGGATTCCGATTTGAATATGAGCTTTTACGTAATTGATTCAAATACAAGAATCGCTTGCTCTACGGAATGGTGTTATCAGTACTTCCACAAAAGAGATACGTACAGAAGTTAAATCAAAAACAATCCGAAAGTAGTGAAATTAATGACTTTTTAATTATATTAGTTTTTACCCTATATTATAAAATATATTTTATTTCAATTCAATTCTATTCAATAAATTTATTCTGGCATAGTTTTAAGATTAATATTTTTTACTAACAAATTATGAATGTAATATCTAAGCACTAAATAAATTGAAATTGAAATTGCAAACAGGCACACGCACACATAGACGCGCGCGGTCGAGGATCTCGGAACGATCTCGTTCAAACCTTCGACCGACTTAATCCGAGATACCTGAAAATTCTTATCTCGCTAACATAATGTCCCCTATCGTTAGTTGGTGCTTAAGTGAACACTTTACCGTCGTCTGTTTTTCCTGAAGACTACAATCCGGGCCTCTTTAAGGTAAGAGTGAATAGGGTCTTGTAGATCTTCGTGTTCCATCTTAGACCACATCATCGCTTACCATAAGGTGAGATTGTGGTCAAACGAAGATCTATTCGTGAGAAAAAAAAATATATCTAGTCTTATAATTCACGGCTGCTGAATATCGAGGCGCGTTTTTGGAACCCATATCTTTTACTTATTATAGGTTGGTTAACCCCACGAGCTCACTGAAAAAAACCTAATGAACCGTGTACTCATTTGTGATTCTTTATTACGACGTAATGAAACCGAACCATTTTTGAAGAAGCTGATAACTGGTGATGAAAAGTGGATCACGTACGACAAGAACGTGCAAAAAAGGTCGTGGTCAAAGGCCGGTCAGGCTTCACAGACTGTGGCGAAACCCGGGTTGACTCGAAACAAGGTGATGCTGTGTGTGTGGTGGGATTGGAAGGGCATTATTCATTATGAGCTGTTACCACCAGGCAGGACTATAGATTCTGAACTCTACTGCGAACAACTGATGAGATTAAAGCAAGAAGTTGAGAGAAAGCGGCCGGAATTAATCAACAGAAGGGGTGTGGTTTTTCATCATGATAACGCTAGACCTCACACATCTTTAGCCACTCAGCAAAAATTAAGAGAGTTTGGCTGGGAGGTGTTAATGCATCCGCCGTATAGTCCTGACCCTGCACCTTCAGATTTCCACCTGTTTTGGTGTCTTCGGAATTCTTTAGGCAGTATCAGGTTAACATCACGAGAGGACTGCCAAAACCACTTGTCGCGGTATTTTGATCAGAAGCCCCATAATTTCTATAGCAATGGGATCATGTCCCTACCTACAAGATGGCAA
The DNA here is from genome assembly GCA_963924445.1 of Philereme transversata. Taxonomy (NCBI): domain Eukaryota; kingdom Metazoa; phylum Arthropoda; class Insecta; order Lepidoptera; family Geometridae; genus Philereme; species Philereme transversata. Next base: position 4,900,600 of record OZ004343.1, on the reverse strand, counting down.
AAAGTTATCGAACAAAATGTTACCTACATACTTTAGTTAAATGTAAATAAACTAAGTATATTAAAAAATGTTTTGAATTTTCTTAAAAAATGCGAAGAAACTTTTTCCCCAACCTAATAATTAATAATAAATAAATTATGTTAGCGTCTGTTCAGACGAGCCATAACCACACCACATTGACAAAAATGAACCCAGCCAGTAGTCGGGTAAAAAGTAGCCTATGTGTCAATCCCGTTCATAATCTATCTATAGGTATACAGGTCGGTCCAGCCGTTTAGTCTTCAAGGTAACAAACAGACAGAGAGACAGATAGACCGAGGGACAGAGAAACTTTCGAATTTATAATTTTAGAACATGAATAGAACCATGTTAGTAATTAATTAATACGTTAATAGTCCTATAACGTTTTCGCGAAATCCACTCCATCTAAAGGTTGCCTGGGAAAGATCACTTTTAATGATAAGACCGTACTTACATTGCCAAGTGTATAGTTATTTGTTTTATATTGTTTGTTAATGTGTTAAGTTTTCTATCTATTTATCTAAGCACATATTACTTATACCTACCATGCATGGATACAACGATCCTAAACGTATTTAGCAACTGTTTAACAGCTCTCTAAATACGTTTAGGCACCGTTGCGCAAGTCACCCCTACTTAACTTTTGCAAATTATACATAACCGAATGTCAAAGTATTTTATTTTTTTATGCAAGCACCCTTGGTACTAAATATTTACGCTTGCGAAGTTTCAGGCGAATATGCATTTTTTCTGCAAACATAACGGGCCAAAAGTTTCCTCGTTTTCCTTACGCTTTCTGATGTTCACCATTCGGGCAGGCGTGTGTACAGGGATATGGCTCTGGGAGTCGTTTCTTCAAACTGACATAAACGATTCACATCTTTCAAGTAACATAAGTTTTTAAAATCATTTCTGGGCGTCTGGTCGAAGCGACGTGTGGTCCGAGAGCTGGTGCTTATCTGGGTCAACGCATAAGCATTGCAATTCAGCGGGGCAATGCACCCAGTATCTTGGGGGCACTTCCACCTGGTAGTGATCTGGAGCAGTTCAGCTATCTATAGATCGTTTGCAACGGTCTTTAGATGTTTCAACTATTTCTCCTGTAATAGTCTTGTAAATAATTTTCTATTCTTTCTGTTATTAAAGAATAGAAAAATAGTAACATAAGTGTCTCATTTGCATCTGGCTCTTGAAGACTGAACATATACATATTACAAGATAGAGAGAAATAGGTAGATGATATGCTTTTTCGTAAAAAGAAAGAAACAAAACTAGATTTCGGTTCTAATCGGAATCGAACTCCGTCTCTTTCCTACTTGGCATCATGTTAGTGAACGAGACAACCAATACGAGTTGAGTAAGGGTAAAAGAGATGCAAATGGATCTGATACCTACTATCTAGATCTATGCTGTGATTGCTTCACATATACGTCAGAGCTGGTGATCCGAATGATAGAAATGAAACGTTCAGATTTAGGCCGGATCCAGATACAGATGAACCAATCTCAACCAAGAGTCATATTTACCGCCTCTATTTCGAGCTTTTAGAGGAGAGGATGGCAAAGGGTTTTTTGCCGCATTGACTTTTTTGAAAGTGCGCACTTTTGCTGAATGTCGGATATTGACGAATGCCAATAACGTGGTACCTCAAACAGCTTAAACCAACGAGGTATTACTATACTACTGACGAATATTTTACTGATAAAGACACAACATAACTTCGCAATTAGATTTAGCCCGGCTTACTGTATTTAGCGACCAAACATTTTTAAATTAGACGTATACAGTAGTCATCTGACAACTTATATTTAGATAAACTCCGTGGTGCAGTGGGCGAATAGCCGGCTGAGACGAAGGAGGTTGCGGGTTTGATTCCCGCAGCGGAACAAATTTTTACGCGGTGTACAGTTATTTGTTCCAGGTCTTGTTGTTTCTCTATATATTGAAATATGTATTTCCAAAAAACCCGGAGTTGGAATTATAGAGTATTCAATAATAGTGATTTTGACAATCTTTTTATAATCATGTATGTATTTACAAAAAAAAGTATATAAGTATTTATCAGTTATTTGGTTCCCATAGTACAGGCTTTTCTTAGTTTGGGGCTAGATGGCGCTGTGTGAACTTCTAGCATTATTTATTTATTTATATTTAGCCACTAAACACGTTTAGTCATCGTTGCGGAAGTCGCCCTTAAATATTATTTGATGAATATACTTAGCAAGAAGAATAACGTCCGCCTTTCCTAATTATTTTGTGCCCAACAGGATCCATAATGATCATGCACCTATCTACTATTAGGTATATTGTGTAATTAGTGTTTGTACGGAAATTCAGTAAAAGGCCCATGCGGAAGCGACTAACCCTGGTTTAATCCTTCTTGCGTTCCGCATGCCCTATGAACTCCGCAATTCCTTTATCGATAGGCTGCTGTGGTTGATGATAGATGTGTGTCGTCTTCTTGAGGGATGTGACACGCGTTGACAGTTACCTTGTTACGTTCACTTCGCTCAGCCAATGAGGGTATATCCAGAAAATGAGGTTTTGATGTACCCTCCAAATTCTTTAATATACTTCCAATCAATTCCGATACGCAAAAGTGTTACACAACAAATGATTGAGTATTTTACTATTTCAGTGAAGGAAAAAGGAGTGCAAAATGGGTGGGAATGTTCCCAATGCTTGTAATGTGAAGTAGGTAACTCATGTTTTTACTTACGCTCTGTGTAATGTCATTTTACGATATACTTTTCTAGGATGTTTATTCTAGCCTGGCTGGTAATATCAGATGCAATCTACTTTATAATTTTCACATGGAAACGTAGCGTAATAACTTTTGAGAGGAGTTTGGTGTTTTGAAAATGTACTAATATTGTGATGAAAGTCTGTGAGTTTGTTTGGATATTTAATATCCTGAAAGTGGGGAAGCTGCGGGCTTAAACGCGTTACGTAATGTATCCAATTTTTGAACAATACCAATTAATAAACTATTTTCATAATTTTTGTCTTTTGGATAAAGTCTGATGATAATCCTTATTTTTTTTATTGATGTTAGACAAGCGCTTGCCTAATACCTCACCAGATGGTAAGCGATAGTGTGGTCAAAGATGGAGCACGCTTACCTAGAAAGAACCTGTACACTCTGGACTTGAAGACTCCAAGATGATATAAGGACTAATTTCAAATTCAATTAATATATACATATATACTCGTATATATATACGTGAAGAGAAAATTTTGTACCCTTTTTAAGCGCACACGGAAAAGTGTGAGATTTGGCGTAGTTAAAGTTTATATGGAAAAGGAGGGCCTGATGCTAAAATTAAGCATCCCTCCCACCTTTACTTTCTTTAACCGCATACCTACTAAATAACTTAAAACAAACAAAAAAATTATTGTGTCTAAATGACTAATTTCTAAAAACTTATGTCTATAAAATGAGAATCTGTTATTTAGATAAAGCATTAGCTAAGAGTTTGTTTACATTGATATCAAGTGTTGTTGATTCTGTAATGAATGAATAAATAAACTAATCAATTAAGCCAAAAAACAAAAATAAACCAGCCAAGTGCGAGTCGGACTTGCGCACGAATGGTTGCGTACCATCATCTATAAAAACGGCAAAAAAATCACGTTTGTTGAATGGGAGTCCTCTTAAATATTTATTTTATTCTGTTTTTAGTATTTGTTGTCATAGCGGCAACAGAAATACATCATCTGTGAAAATGTCAACTATCTAACTATCACGGTTCATGAGATACAGCCTGGTGACAGACGGACAGACAGACAGACGGACAAACAGACAGCAGAGTCTTAGTAATAGGGTCCCGTTTTACCCTTTGAGTACGGAACTCTAAAAATTGGCATTCCGGGAGTGCCGACAGAAGTGAAAACTTGAACAAAAGACTACACTACAGATACAGAGGTGTCGGTAACGGTAACAGTATCGCGAATTCAATGGTTTTTTCCCCATCTATAAAAATGCCCAACGCGCCTAAAGAAGTGTTCACTACTTATATACAGAGGTGTCGGTAACGGTAACAGTGTCTCGAGTCAATGGTTTTTTCCCATCTCAAAAAACGCCCAACGCGCCTAAAGAAGTTTTCACTTCAAAAACTTAAATGAATTACGGTCGAATTTCGACCACTATACACTAGCAATTAATTTATATAGTATCTTCATGATACGGGTTCGAAATTCCCATTGACATGTAAATGCGAGTCCGCAGTTCATAAACCACTAGCATATATGAGACGTGAGGTTAGACATGTGGTTTTGGAAGCGTCTAATTTGGGAGCGCAAATATTGCAGAGCTTCTAACTTTGTTTAGAGCGCTCGACGGTTTCAGGGGATTTTTGTTTGGGTTAGTTGGAGCTTGCGGCAACGGTAACTACCTAAATGTTTATCTCTCATCAAATAGATCTGTAGTTTTAAGGGTTTCATAGTCGAACTACAGGGTCTTCGGAGTTCAAAATTCAAATTCTTTTTATTCATTAAAATCACAAGGATCACTTTGAAACGTCAATTTTACTGTCTGTTCCTTCGCGACCAAGGAAGGAAAGAAAGGCAAGAAACAAGGCTGGTTGTTCTTTTTAATGACCCACTTAGAATACATTACAATAAAAAAAGGATTGTATGGTTTTATGAAACCACGGTAAAAGTGAAACTTTGTTTCACATTATAGACATTTAACTAAAAATTTTCGTTGGCACAAATGAGTAATAGTTTATACACTACACGGTCAGCTGATGCGAACTATAGGCGCCGCCATATTGGCCTCGGCTGCTCTGACGAGAGCCTTTCACTTTATCCCTACTCCGCGGCCGACCGTCACGCGACATGCAACACACAGACGTTAAAGTTTAAGACGATGTAATAAAAGTTTTACTTTAAAAAATTACATCTAAATTGTAACATTTTTGACAGAATTGGAACAATTTCAATCCCAAGCTTCTCTTATCATCTAAATAATCCGATATTATATAGTAGACTTCTTTATAAAAAAATTATATTACGTTTTTAAATTTGTTAATTGTAATTTTTGTACATCACTTGGGAGTTAAATAATTAGTGCGGCGTGTTTCCGACCCCGTTCAGGCTAATAATTTAAGCATTTTCTTTTTCAGGATTTTCTTGATATTTTTAGTTTGACTTTAATCACAGTTAGCACCATTTTGAATAGAAATATAATTGAATAGGGCTTTAAATACACTATAAGGTTTCCTCGACATTTATTTGATACACGACCCAGTTTGGGAAGTATAAAGCTACAAAGTTGCTGTTTTGGTAATAGTCGTGTTTGGCCAATTTCACTCATTCATTCAAATGCTACTAAATAAATCACACTAATATTATAAATGCGAAAGTTTGCATGTATGTTTATTTATTTATTTGTTTTTTTGTTTGTTACTTAATCAGGTCGTAATGTTTATGTACAATATATGTGTTCGTAGTTATTTATTCTGCAATTCGTGTATTTTATATATTGCTAATTTATCAGGTATCCTCACATTTATTTTGTCTACATGTTATTTTTATTTTAAATGTTATATTTGTATTGTCTTTTCAAATGATCGTGTCGTCACCTAGGCCCTGTCAGAAAACCAGCGCTGCATCGTATCCACCGTGGTACGAAACAGCTTATGCTGAGACAGGCACCATTTTGTTCCCACGCAAAACCACCATTGTCTGGGTGAAGTATGACTTTCCTTTGTTTTTATTGTTATATGAGATATCATGTGGGTTCAAATAAATGTGTTTTCTTTCTTCTTCTTTTTTTCGATATGGCTGAACCGATTTCGATGAAATTTAGTATGTACGTAGATTGTAACCTGGATTAACATATACTTTTTATCCCATAAATCAAGTCCATTAAGATAAAAATGGGGTGTCAAGTTGCAACAGCGAGTTTACCTTTATTTCTAGGTTGCGTACATATTTACTAGTATAACGCGTACGAAGTCGCGGGTAACAGCTAGTGCAGTAGCTAGTAATAAAACAATATTACCCACTACCTACCACTCTAAACACATACTGAAAGGTTCGATTCACCAAATGCAATCCCAAACCAACAAATAACATAAATAAATAAAATTTTACAAGTCCATTTGTATTAGTAGGTATATAAACTTCAATATCTAGGTATCATAGCTATATTGTGTAACATTAATTCTAAACAGACTTCATTGGTGACCAACCTAAGACAAATGTCCATGTAAATTGAATTAACGCAAAGCGCTTACTAGGAAATAACATAATTATTAAATATTTTAAGTCTCTTTCATGTATATACTTTGAGGTAGTATTATTTGGGTTGTATGAATTAAACACTGAATTTATATGACTTATTATTTTACACAAGTATATACGATAACGTACATAATAACTAACTTCTTGTGCCGAGTACGATTAGGTGTCGACAGAATTGTTTTTTAACTGGATAGATCTTCGTTTGACCACAATCTCACCTGACAGTAAGCGATGACATGGTCTAAGATGAAGCGCGAAGATCTAGAAGAAACCTATTCACTCTTACCTTAAAAGAGGCTCGGTTTTATAGAAGACATATTTTATTAATACTAATTCCGCATGACAATACAGCCTTACTTGTACGCATACAATTTATAGCCGAAACAGGGTCACTGAGCGTTTCCTGAGCGAATAATTACGCCCCCCCCCCCCCCCCCACCATAAGTGCGTCAACTTCAAAGGTAACACTAGACATAAATAATCGGTAATAGCTACCGACCGTCTCGTTCGGCACCCACAAGTAACGTTTCAATAATTATCGACCTACGCTTGCGCTCGCTTTTACTTTTGTCTAAACAGGTCAAATATTTCAAACGCCTATGCCTAGATAGACCATTTGAAATGTCCTATGTGGGTATAGTCAACCGCAGTCTGGGTCAGCTATGTTAACCGAATAGCACGTGGAGAATTTAATGGAATATAATTTTAGACGCTCTAGTTTAATTAAAGTTAGCTAGCAGCTTTGTTAGACGAATATTTTTGGCTTCAACTGGCAGATGCTACGTTGAGGAAAGTAGAATAAAATGGTCGCGCGCTGCTTTGTTTTATAAGTAGATCAGTTAAAAAAAAAATAGGTAACTTGAATGCAGCGACCAAAGGTTTTGACTCTTTGCAAATTAAAAAATAAAGATAAATAAAAACTAAACTACGAGTAGGTACCTTCGAAATTATAGATTTTATTTCGTACTTTTCTGTAAGTTTTTTCTTTTCTGTTCTTTTTTATGATACCCCATTTGACCTAGTATTTCGATTTTTAATCATTTTAATCCTTTGGGCAATCTTTTTTTTACGTGCAATAGAAGTGGACCTGAAAAATGAATGTTTAGAATTGATTAAATTTTCAAGTTAAATACATTTTTTAACAAAAAGAATAAGCAATTATTTACAAGACTATAAAATACAAAAGAAACAGTTGAAACATCTAAAGACCGTTACTAACGATCTATAGATAGCTCAACTGCTCCATATCACTACCAGGCGAAAGTGTTCCTAAGACACTGGCTGCATTGCCCTACCGATTTGCAATTTTCAAGTCGATAGCATCAGTAGTTGATGAGATGATCAGCTGTGATAGACGGATAGACGGACAAAGTCGCACCGAGAAACGAGATTATACTAACTGACCTTGACGACCCGGTGACGGCGTAGTAAACGTATGTATCGGCGCCGTCATCTCGTTCTCGGCGACGTCCCGGTGAGGGCGGCGTTGGACATACGCGCTAAGGGCCTAAGTTTTACCATTTTGCTCCGGAACACAAAAAAAGTGCTATTGATATTGTGAGCACGATTATTCCCACATTATTCTAGAAGTTATCTGTTTTAGAAGTGTTACCGATAAAACCCGCATATCACGCACCCCACATTGTAATAACGATAATTCTTACCACAAGGTTGTAGAAATTCCAGTCATCGCATTCATTTACCTGTAAATAGAAAAGTAAATAGTTAAAGCAACCAGTTTATTTAACGACTGCTTCCGCCGCGGCTTCGCACGTAAAAATAGCCTATTTGGTAATTCGTACGATATTTCATCGAAATCAGCCGTTACAACGTGATTGAGTAACAAACAAATAAATAAATAACCAAACATCCAAACTTTCGCAAACTTTTGCCTGTTTGTGTGTACCGAGGACTACCGAAAAAACAGCAGTGATGATGATGATGACTATTATGCAAGGAATTCTCCCTTCCCCTTCCCCCCCCCCCTCCCCCATCCCCTTAAACTAAAAGTGGGCACCACCATTCAGCTTTGTGAGCTAAGCCACCTTTTCGAGAGACGTCCTTTGCTTTTGTCTAATTGCATTGCTGTGTTCTTTTACTTTTAATGAAGACACACGTCAACTGGGCCCCAGTTCTGCTAATTTATAAGTAAAACTATTGTGAAGCCATATTATTATTTAAAGATTATGATTGTTGGTCCTGTTATTATGCCATATTTTCAATGGAGTTGTATCAATAGCAACGGCGGTCATGGAAAAAAGATTGTGTCAGTAGAATACCAAAAGGTATATAGTGGGCATTTTGCGACGATACCATTGTCATAGAGAAGCGATTGGTTTAGTAGAATTGGGCTCCTAGAATAATACCTATTATCTATTGCCGTGAGTTAGTCTCTAAAAAACTCGAAAATAGATCGACCAAATTCAATAATCTTGTAAATACTTATATATCTTTTAAAAGAAAATTTGGAAAAGTTTGAACGGAATATATTGTTCCCTGTGAACGCGCGGTCCGACATCATAGTCCCCTCGATCGAACGACGTGAACTTGTTTTTCCTATTGGTTGGTTTAAAAAAATGTTCACTCACCTACCTTTAAAATCATCTCTCTCTCTCTAACCTCAAAGTTTTGCTGGAAGAAAACTCTTCTTAGGTTTGTGTATTACGTAAGGGTCACGTCCTTTTTAGGGTTAATATCGCCTTTGTGCATGTCCTGTATTTCTGTATGTTTTAAATATCGACGCAAAGAGGGGGGTTTTATATCATATAAGTTTGACGCCTATCTCTGTCTGTGTGTGTGTCTGTCTGTCTGTGGCATCGCATTCAGATGCGGTTTTTTTATAGAAAGCTAGATTAACTGACGTGGTTCTTAGCTATGTGAGTTTTTACTTCCTGTGTTATAGGTATTTTCTTGTGTACATCTACTGCGTGTCACCGCATTTACGACCTTAATTTAAATCGCGGCTGATGGATAGTTTGTTGTAAAATAGTTGTTTTTCGAATTCATTGCCATGGATTTTTTTAAATTTTCAATTTACCTTAATTTGAGGTCCTAAAATATCAATGAAAGAGCCTGTATAAAATAGGTAAACAAGTCATATTCATTCATCGTGTAAGTAGGTACCTGTTAAACTGACTAAGAGGCTTCGGCGCAAGGGCGCCGCCGAATTACGATAAAAATTGTTTATTGGAAGTATATCGATTACTGGATAAATATTCAAGCTACCGGTATTAAATCAGTCTCTAAAATCAGTTAATACGATTCTGTAAATGTGTTTTAAATTAATGTTGTGAATGCGGTGACAGACTGTACAATAAAAAAGAATAAAGGTTAAATGTATGGGACTGAATATAGCAGCAATTCTTTATTGCCCTAAAGATAAAGTTTAACACTCAGAATTGTACATGAAGCAATGCACAATGTAATCTGGCGTAGAGTATTTGTCAACACACTTGCACCTGCATCATAGTAAATTATTCCGTTAGTCGTGCATACTGGCAACTATTTTAGTTGCCAACTTCGTGGAGTTCGGAACTTAAACAGAACTTAGGGTTGTCAAGAGAGATTGCGCAGTGTGCTCAAACAGATTTACGGAGCTACAGTGAACCATTTATTTAGGAGTTTTATTTGTACTAGGTTTTGGTATTACAGATCGCCTAAAATAAAAAAAGTGGCACTTCGGGAATGCCGACAGAAACTTGAACAATTAAGAGATACTTATATGGTTGGTTAGTTTAGCTTGTCTTGTTTTAGTTGTCAGTTAGTTGTTACTAATCATTATGTCATAATCATATTGTGAGTTTAGAATTGTGTTGAGCTATTTTGACAGTTTTTCCCATGGCACTAGGAAAGAAAAGTGAAATATGGCGATTTTTACGCCTATCGAATAGCGAAAAGCATGTTTGTGAGTAAAGTTGTTCCACCATTGGTAGCAATACCTCGGCGTTGCGAACCCATTTGAAAACTGTTTATTCCATACATTGGCGTTCGCGAATGTGAAAAATATGACATTCGTAACATCCCTGATTTAGATATGAAAACAAGGTCTGCCTTTATATTGCTATATCCAAAGTACACCGCACTCCGTATCGTAAATTTCGCTCTATCCAAAGGTTGCCTGGAATAGATCGCTTTTAGCGATAAGGCCGCCCATTGTATTGCCTTATTTATTCTAGCTTAGTACTTATTTTTGTATTATTTCTGTTTGTGTGGTAATTCAATAAAGAGTTATCTATCTATCTACCCTGTCACGGTCCATATGTGAAACTACGAGGCATGCCTTTTAAGTTTTGTCGTTTGAAGAAAAAAACACAACTAGAACCTTATAGTACTTTTTATTGTTTTTCAAAGTATTCACCACGTAGCTTAATGCACTTTTCCATTCGCTCAAACCAGTTATTATAACATTTATTTCACATTAAAGTGGGGGTGTTCAAAATGGCTGACTTGAAAGCGTCGACTGCTTCTTCACCGGACTGGAACCTTTGACCATGAAGACTTTTCTTAATTTTAGGAAATGTAAAGAAATCTTTGGGGCTTAGGTCAGGACTGTATGGAGGATGGTCAAGAATTTCTACTTTTTTCTGCTTCAAATACTCAATCGTTTGACGAGCGCTGTGTGAGCTTGCGTTGTCGTGGTGCAGGATGATGCATCGCTTTGAGTTAGATTTTCGAAGTTCGGCGATGACTTGTGGTAAACAAACTGCGGTATACCACTCTGCGTTAACCGTTCTACGATCTTCAAGTGCAATAGCCGCAACATGGCCGGCTTTTTCAACGAACGTGGCCACCATCTTCTTTGAAGTGCTTCAAGAACGAACAACTTTAGTCGGCTTTGGCTCGTCTTGAAAGACCCAGATTGTAGATTGTTGTTTGGAATCAGAATGGTAGGCATAGATCCAAGATTCGTCACCACTGATGATGCCGTAGACGTGATTTGACTTTCCTCGGTTGAACCTTTGCAGAGTTTTCTTACACCATCTGACGCGGGTCGCCTTGTGATCGTCGGAAAGCAGATGCGGTATCCAACGGCAAACTAGCTTTCTCACATCAAGCGCTTCATGCAAGATCTTCTGAATGGTTGTCCCTGAGATGCCTAATAGAGCCTCTATCTCTCGATACGTCACATGACGATCTTCGAGAATTAGTTGTCTCACAGCAATGATGTTATCTTCAGTGAAGGCGGATTTTGGGCGTCCTTCGCGAAATCTGTCACTAACACTAGTATGTCCACGCTGGAATTCTAAATACCAGCGTTCGACAGTCCGCAGACATGGGGCTACATCACTGAACACAGATGTTAGCTCTTCTAAACACTGAAGCCGTGTCAGGCCTCTTCTAAAGTTGTAGAAAATTATTGCACGAACATTTTCCTTAGAAAGATTCATTTTCGTACGTGACCTGACAGATTCAAATCGAAACTGTGACTAAACAATAGCATTAATCCTAATACTTTCAACTGCTTTGAGATTCAAAATGTAAACACATTCGAATATAGAACAGTTCCAAATTCAAAATTGCCGGAAAATATGGAAACGACAGAACTTAAAAGGCATGCCTCGTATATACCTGTAACAATTTTGTCACCATGTAAAAGCAATAAATGTATTGAGCATTAACTAGTTTTTGGTGTTTGAACACTAACTTTATCTTCAACGTCTTATAATATACCTAACGCTAGCGAGTCGGAGCTTTGCGATCCCAATTGACAAATGGTAGCCTGCCATTAACCTGGAACCTGTGCTCGAGCAAGAAACGTGGCTTATGTATGAAGTAAAAATTAAATGACTTTTTAGTGTAGAGAGTAAAAACATTTATACGGTGCTTTTACTCTCTACGCTAAAATGTCATTTTCTCTATACTTCCGAAGAGAAAAAAATTTCTAAGGCGGCCAAGCTAGCCTTATTTTTTTATATTGTTGTTGATATTAAGTGGTAGCCATCGCCTATAGCATTGCCTCGTAGGTCTTTTTAAACGTGACCTACGATGCACTACCCTGCATCCATAAACTTTAGGCATACAGATGTAAAGCCCCATGTGCCTGTAATTTCACCGGAAACCATACCCTTCAAACACAAACACAGCAATGCTGCTTGGCGGCAAAAATAGGTATGGTGGTAGTACTTTCGCGGGCGAGCCCTTTCACAAGGAACTTACCTTTCTTAAAACCTATTGAATGTGTGACAACTACGGTTGCCAATCGTATTTTATGATAAAGTATATTACTTTATTTTACATCTGCGTACTTAAACTTTTGATTAGCAATAAAGTACGCAAATACTTATTTTTACAATATGAAACGAAATGTTTATGTAACATAAATTAATCATAAGAATAAATATGTTTTTTCCCCTATAAAATGCAATGAGAACTATGAAAAACAGCGCCACAAATGTATCTGACTGGTTATCCAAACTGAAACACGATTGAAAAGTTAGTTCAGATAAATTAACTGCGCTGTTAAATTCAAGAGTTTTGTAAATAAAAATAATAAATACTTTTACTGAACTTTATTTTCTAGTCCCTGGAGCCAAAAATAGATAAATATAATAGATACTCTTTAATGCACATCTAACACAATTACATATACAAAGAAATACACACAAATAAAGACTTAAAGCGATCTCTTCCAGACAACCTTTGGATGGACGGGACAAACGTTATTTCTTTAAAATAAGTTGGCAACCTTAATGACAGATAACCCTATTAGTGCAGAGTCTTAGTTCAGGATTGTATGCAGATGTCAATGAGATTGTTCGTACTCCGAGCTTCTTCAATATATTCACGTTCCGACCAACGTGTGGTCGATTACGACTTGATTACTGTTTGATTAGTATTCGGAACTAGTTGTAGATTCTAATTATGTTGAGAGGTCAAGTTTACTGGGGTCTAGGATAAACATAAATTCCCTGGAGATAGATACAGCTATATTTTACGAAGTAAATTAAATAGCAATGGGAAGGGAAAGTATTATCTTGTGTCTTGACCGACATTTTTATTATTATATTACTCAATACATATTTGTGAATCCTGTGACATTATAATATTATATAATAACAGTACGTATTATAATAGTTAAACATTATTATAAACACGGGATTTATCATGTATCGTTTTATCGGTGTTTCGATCGACTATGTTTTGTGAACCTTCATCAGGGTGAGTGCGATCCGCTTCGAACCACGTCTCGCCTCGCAATCCCGTGTTTATAATAATGTTTGAAAAAAATCAGGAAAGTTTTCTGAGTAAAATTATTATTTTTATTGGTAATTTAAAATTTTGTCGTTGGTTATGTTTGTTTATGATTATGATTATAGGTGTTTATAATTTTTTGCTATTTATAATTGTAATGTTAACGTTGATTGATTCCTAATAATTTTCCACACACAATTTTATTTTGTTTTTGGAATACATAAATGAAGGGGGTATTTTGTATTATTACTCTCATTGTTCGTTCGAGTAAGGAGTATTGTGGTTTATTTCGTTCTAATCCTAAAATTATTATTTTAAAATTTGCTATGATTTCCGAAAGAGATATCAAATCGGCCTTTATTTTTGGATGTCGATTGCAAGAGTAGGTCGGTAGTTTTATATCGAATTAATCACCTAAACTTAGACGATTTTCTTTAAAATTTGTTAATATAATTAGTAGTTTTTTTTTTAAGTCCTTTTTTATGTTTTGAGAAACTGTCACTTGAATATCGTATATTACCAAACAACCTGTATACGGAGGTGTCGGTAACGGTAAAGGTAACAGTATTGCGAGTTCAATGGTTTTTTCTCATCTCAAAAATGCCCAACGCGCCTAAAGAAGTTTTCACTTCAAAAAGCTCTTTAGATCTATGGCAAGGATGTTAATATCTAAAGTTAATTTACGACAATTGGGGTACAGAATTACTATCTTATTAAGTGAAACATCTGTTTTATTTCGACAAAATACATTGCGTAGTTTCCGCACCAGTTCTTACATTTTCGTCCCTATCCTTAGATACTCCTATCAAGTGTAAATAAACGAAATATAGCTCGGTTACTAGGGTTACTTTATGTTTATCGGAAGACGGCATTTGTAAAAGGGTCCTCGATGTTCTTAGAGGGTTTTGAGAACACTCAAGAGAATCTCTAAGGACACAATTTGGACTGGACAAGGTTTTAATGAGCGAAGGTGTCTTACAAGTTGTTTGAACGACATCTTACTTAGGGGACCACTTAGATATCAAAAAGGACTGAGTCGATATTGATAACGAAACCAGAAATGTAATGTACACTTGTGATGCAAAATAAACGTTTTTCTATTCTATGCTATTCTAAATGTATAAACGATATAATTTAAGACTACGCAACTAACATTATACTACGTGTTTGTGATGTAGGACATTAAATGAAAACACGGGTAGTACTAATGGCTAGTAGTACTGTTGTAAAATAAGTTTTTTGAATCACCTTTTTTTTATTTTCAAACAACTTAATAAAGTCCTAAAATATCAATGAAACCGCCTGCAAAAAATAGGTAAACCTGTTAGACTGTCTAAACGACATCAAAAATTGTTTATACGAAATATATCGATTACTCGATAAATATTCAAGCTACCGGTATTACACCTCTAAGATCAGATAATACGATTCCAGATGAGTGTTTTAAATGAATGTCGTGCATAACAAAACAGGTTGTATAATAAACTTGACACATTCCGAGTGTGCCGACTCGCTAGTGATTTTAATTTTTTGTGACGTAACTGTAAGCACGCATCTGCAAAACTCGCGCCAATCGACTTTTATCAAATCACGCACATGTGTCGCATGTGTGTATGTGAACTTCAGTGAACAATGGCGTCGGTCCTCCAGAGATCCTATACCGGCAGTGGGCCGGTCATATCTGCCGCAGAACCGATAACCGTTGGGGTAAACGTGTTCTGGAGTGGAGACCACGTCTAGGCAAGCGAAGTGTAGGACGCCCTCCGGCTAGATGGAGTGACGAGTTGCGCCCTGTGGCTGGCAAGGATTGGATGAGAAGAGCTGAGGATTGGGCTCAATAGCGCACCCTGGGAGAGACCTACGTCCAGCAGTGGACTGTTATAGGTAGAAACTTTAAATACTTATCGATGTTTATATGACGCATAGCAATAGCACATGTGTTTCGCCTTTTTTAATAACCAATAGTTTTGTTATAAATCATTATTTTATGCAATTTTATTTGATATTCGCGCTCGCGCGTCGCCTCTTCTCGCTACTGCGGGTATTTCCGCATGGAGTGAGTGACTGAAACAGCTGTTGCACAAGGTATAGTTGACTCTTAATGGAAGCGATATAAATGATTGGACCGCTGCCGCGATGCATTTATCATTGCAATTGGATACCGGGATTTACTGCATCGTTACAATGGCTTTACTATAATGGCGGCCGCGGTTCCGGGGCTTAAATTTTCCAGCTGTAGATTATGTCGAGCACGACATTTCTTTATTATTTGTTTAATATCTACAGTTCGTTTCAAAAGTTTGTTTATTGATCTACAGATATTTGTTCCGTGTCTGGTTGTTTATCTATGTATTATAAGTATGTACTTATTTACAAAAAAAGTACCTATATAAGTATTCTATCAGTTATCTGGTTCCCATAGTACTAGCTTTGTTGAGTTTGGGGCTAGATAGCGCTGTGTGATTTGTCCAGCATTATTTATTTAATATAATTTACTAGCTGTTGCACGCGACTTCGCACTTTTTTTTGTCGTAAGACCTCTAATTTTTAACTTTCGTGCTGCCTTTATTTTCTGACTACTCATCGACTACACTATTACATACGGTCAGGTGAGATAGCGGTTAGGGGCTTGCCTGTTCTCCATAGACCTGCGAGAAGCGCATGCCGTAAGATGGCCAACGTTAATCAAGATATCAGCCACGTAACGTCTGAGAGGCCAAACTGCAAGCCAGGATGGCACTCCGGATCCCGTGTGCCCGTGGCTCTGAGATAGTCGTTTCTGACGTTGACAACAACAATAGACGAAGTGTGGAAGACCCTATGAAACCACACCATAACTTACAGTCAGGTGTGGTAGCGGTTAGGGGTTTGCCTGTTCTCATTAAAAAAACTTTGATTTAATATTACCGTCATAAGATACGTACATTCCAGAATTTCCAGCCTTACGACAATGCCGAAAAATTTAATTTAAAAAAGCTTTTTGCCGTTCTATGCGGGATGATCCCAGTTTAGTGAATTTTCGCTGAATTCGTAGGGAAGTAAGATTTCGCAATAGAATTTTTGGTATTGCATTAAGTCGAAAGGACAAAATGAACTTGGCTTTTAGCATTCACAAACTTGATGCTTTAACTTCACTTCATAATCACTACTATCGTTTATTGTTTATCTGGGCTACTATTATACTACCATGTGGTTAATAAGATTGCTGTGCGTTTTCCTACTTACCTCATTCATTCAAACATTTTTTTTTCATCATTCAAACATTGCTCTTAAAGTTAGTCTTTGTTAGTTTGATACCTGATGCGTAAATGCGATTGATGCCCCTAGGGCCGTAAGTAAATTTGAAAATAAAATGAGGCTTATTGCATTGTTATTATACTAAAATGAAATACAACCTCCATGACAAATCCTTATTTATATTTAAAATAAAAGCGGATAAATTCATAAATGCTAAAATTAAATAAAACTTCCTTGACAAATCTTTATTTCTATTTAAAAATGAAAGAGATCACATTCATAATATGCTTTAATGAAATACAACCTCTATGGCAAGTTCTTATTTCTATTAAAAAAGAGTATATAGTTTAGTTGTGAAAAAAAACAGAACCACATGGAACAACGGGAACGCATATTTTTTTTAGCAACAAACTGTTATAAAGACTTTTTTAATTTATTCGCATTCGTGATGATAAGATGACCCTCAACCCATTAGCATCCTTGCTCGCTTTCGCTCGCTCGTACGCCAAAATATCTCGGATGCAATTGATCACTTACGTCCCTTGTATAACAATGAACTATTTATACAAGGTCAGAAACAACACAACCATGTGGAGTGGAAAATCAAGTTCCATTTTATTTAGGACTAGCTGTCCCGCCCGCGGCTTCGCACAGGTGGTTTTTCAATAAAACATTACCCTCCTTTTGCACAGTTGAATAAAAAGTAGCCTATGTCCTTTCCCAGGATATAATCTATCTCCTTGCCAAATTGCATTACGATCTGTGCAGCCGTTTAGTTTAGTAACAAACAAATTAACAAACAAACAGAGTTATGTATGTATATAAACCTTCCTCTTGAATCACTCTATCAATTGCTGAAAACTGCATTAAAATCCGTTGAGTAGTTTAGAATAGACAGCGGAAGCGACTCCATTTTATACTATGTAAAGAAGTAGAAAGCGGCTTGTATCGGTTCTTTTATCTCTCTCATAAAGAAACCATCAATAAAGACTCGGTGGAGAAGATTTGTACAAATCGAGTTCACGGATGACGTCACATAAGGCGGATTACACACGACTGAGGCGCGAGATAAGGCGAAGAACAGATAAAGGACGAGGTTCGTTAAGAATGCGCAGTTTATTCTATAAATTGGATTTCCGCCGAATTAACGCCTGAGGAACTCGGCTTTTCAGATGAATTAAAGTGTTTAGGAGTTTATGAGGTTTCATAATTCATTAAAATAAAACAATTTCAAGTTTGTAATATTAGTTTAAAGGAATTTATAATAGAGAAATAGCTCAGTTAATTGACAAGTCGACAAGTACGCAGGTTTATCGAAATATTTTAAATTGTAGACGTTTGGCATTTCATGATGAAGGCAAAACCTCAAAATAAATTTACCTAATGTATATCAAAATAAAAAATAATTAACCCAGCACCACTCTATTATCAAGTTATTGATCGAGTTAAATACTTACAGCAAAGAAGCAAGAATATGGATTAACAAGAGTTCCATGATTCAAAAGGCACAATTAATATAAATTTCACCTCAAGATCAACAAAACGCACAAATCTCGCCTCGGATGAGACAGGCCATTTGTCAAGTAATAGAAATGTTACGCTGTAATGAAGCTTGCTTGGAGACTATATAGTATAGTATATTGGTTGGAATCGGTTTATATTCTTTTGAGAAGTACTAAATGTATTTATTGTAGAGGTTCTATACCATTTTGAACTTCAGTTTTAGGTTTGCTCGGCAATTTACAATCCTCTTCTTCCTGCCCTTTTCTCACATTACGCGGGGTCGGCACAACTTGTATTTTTCTTCCATATAGCTCTAACAGCCGTCATCTCCGTTGTCACTTCTTTCTTACCCATATCATTCTTCACACAGTCCATCCATCTCTTCTTTGGCCTTCCTTTACTTCTATATATGCATCCACATTCATTAAAAGAGATAAATTAGCCTTTTCTGTGTGTACCGTCTCCAGTTATTGTATTTATTTAGGTATACAATCTAATTTCGCTAATGTCGCATTTAGGTTTCGTGGTCTTTTTATGAGAGATTTGTTCCATATGATTAACCGTATCAATTCTTGCCATAAAAGTACAGGGTGCTATTTTTTTTAATTAGTGTCGTTTCCATTTACAGGTATGGCAAGCGAATTTTAAAAATCTTTATAAGCAGTTTTGCTTCTTTCTAAAAATAAAGGACTTTTTCCTTTGAGCAAAATTTGCTATCTGCAGTATTTCTCTCTAGGTCCGGTATAAAAATTCCAACCTAGAAACATTTTTCTAAAAAAAGTATTACGGGTCATTAATAAGGACGTAAATGACACTGTCAAAACCTTTTTTTTACATAGTATAAATTGGCTCGTAGATATCGTTTATTTTGAAATAAATATACGTAAAAGTGATTATATTTACCTACATAAATACCAGTGTAAAAGGCTGTATAAATACTGTTTGGTACAAAGCTTAGGACGAGTTGCGCAACGATGCCAAATGTATTTAGTGGCTAAATGTGATTTAAGACGTTATAAACACAAATACATAAAATTTAAACATGTTTAATCGCTAAATACGTTTAGGGATCGTTGAGCAAGCCAGGCTCTGTGTAAACCAATAACAAGTGATTAACAGTTGACAACCCAATAACGTTAAGCTAAGCCGTTAAATAATTGACAGTGACATCTGAGCAACTATTAAGCCAATTTGCGCATGTCAAGCGAACCCCGTATTAATGTCAGAATTTAAGGCTTATATGGAAGAGACGGTATATGGTTCCAAAGGTTGTCTGGAAGAGATCTTACCGCCCATTGTACCGTTATTTATTGTATATTGTGTATATTTCCAAATGGATAAAGGACTAACGTGGCGTCTCACCGGACAAACATACAAACAATGCAAGTTAATTAAAAGCTTGTAAAAACTGAACAGATTAGAACTAGGAGTTGTCAATGTTTTTATAATAAATCAATTATGATGGTTATTAATACACATACTCAAGACTCTTGTCTTTCAGAGTAAGTCTACGTCGACCAGGGTCTACGACTGAGGTCTACGGTGCTACGCGCTTTTATTCGTTTGTTTAAGTTGAATATATACTGCGTAAAATTAAACCTTAACGATGTAAATAAAAGTTTGCTCGTAATTGATCGAGCGAAGCGAGATCTCCAAATCAACTTGGTCAAATTGGTGTTGTATGTATGTATGTTTGTTTGTCCGAGGATAACTTTCGTAGCGTTTATCCGATCATCATGAAATTTAGTATACAGGTAGGTAGTGACGGCACAATTTTGGTGTGACTCAATGAGCTAAAAATATTGGGGGGTTGTTGAGATATTGGAGTTCAAGAGGGGTACAAAAAATGAAAATGAGATTATTAGGTCAAGTGGGACGTGAAATGAAAGGTCTTTATTAGTACATTTGAACCCCGTTTTTATTTTTAGTTTAATTTTTGTAGTTTCTGAGTTATTAGCCATTATAAAAACAAAACGTTGACAAAATTCACAGGGTACATCAGTGACCCCACAATGCTGAAATTTGGTATTCGTGTAGCTTTAGTGACACAAATATAGGCAAGTCTGAAATCCAGGATAACTGCCATTTGAACCCCAAAAAAATGTAACCAATTAACAAGAATCCCTGTTACATCTAATTTGAATGAAACTGTAGGTCAAGTAGGTTGGTTATGCATTTCGTGGCACCAATTTATTAGTCAAAGATTAAAGCCGGCATGCACAAAGATCCCTAAACGTATTTAGCGACTAAACATGTTTAAGTTTGAAGTATTTTTATGATTTGACAACTCCTTAAATCATATTTAGCCACTAAATACGTTTAGGCATCGTTGTGCAAGTCGTCCTAAGAATAATATTTACTTTGGGAGATTCGCGAGATCTCAGTTTGGGGCGAACCACTAGTTATAGGTGAAATGAAACCCGCTTCTTCTTTTAATTTTTTAAGGGTTTAAACAATTAATTCTTTTAGAAAAACAATTTAAGTTTTATAAGTTGTATTGAGGGCTTTTGGACAAAATTAAATTCTCTAAGAAGGATAACCAGACTCCATGAAAGATTAGGCGCAAATCTCGGGATTACGGCCGGTTGCCTCCTAAATAAACAGATTACCTACTGCTTAGTATATTTTATGTTCATATTTATTAAGTGCTAACGGGAAATTAAATTGTTAAAGTTTTCAAACTGTTAGGTATTGTATTTTCCACCTTTATGTTCAAAATTATGACTTAAGCATTCAAATGAAATATGCTATGAATAATTCTGGATATTTCACACAGCGCCATCTAGACCCAAACTAAGCAAAGGTTGGACTATGGGAGCCAGATAACTGATCTAATGAGAATCTAATGTTTAAATATCTCGTGTCACGCTGTTTGTGGTCGCACTCCTCCGAAACGGTTGGACCAATTTTAATGAATTTTAACGAATAGGTCGTAAAGTATTTTTATCCCTTCTGCCCCCCACCCCCCATTTTTTTAATTTTAATATTTTTTTATGAACAAGATCCATATAATTTAACCGTCGTTCATTGACGTGGATTCATTTACATAAAGTGTCGCGTCAAATTGATAAACGTGTTTATAATTTTGATCACGAAGTTCCCACGGGAACGGGAAATTTCAAGCGTGCAAAGCCGCGGGCGGGTCAGCTTATAAACACAACAAGACCCGGAACAAATATATGAAGATCATGCAAACAATCGAACCCGCAACCTCCTGCATCTCAACCGGCTATTCACCCACAGGCTAAAGAGGTCGTATAATATATTAAAGTTAATAAAATGTTTTCGCCGCCCGCAGTCCGCACCGACACTGCACTGTGTGTGTCACCCTAGTTTGCACCAACTCAAACATATGAAGTTAGATATATTTCACACAAATTTTCATACATTTATATGTGTAAGTAAACGTTTTTTAATGTTAATAAGTAACTGTATCTAGATCACAAAAAGTCTTGGCTTTGGCTGTAAGTTTTGTAGCATCTTAAATGAAAATAAATTAGTAATATAACATCCAACAGACAGACAAGACATAGTCCTGATCCTAGGAACTAATAGTAGATAGATAATAGTAGATTATTAAACGAGGGGATAAAGCTGTATCTTGCGTCACAAAGGATTCTAGAGTTAACTCACGAGCGGAGCGAGAGAGTTACTAGAATCCTGAGTGCAGAGAGGTATATAAGCACGCCCAAGATGCAGATAGCTTTATCCACAACGAGAATACTCTACTTTTCACACTTTCTGCGTGACAATAAAAAACCAAATCTAGGTTGGTGCATTGTGTGCAGAGGTTAGTGCATTCAGTGCAGAGGTTAGTTCGATTTACGAATAAGTTCTTATTGTGTGGGTCTCTTAGGTTCACATTTCTGATCTCATTCATTTCAGGATCTAATCCCGCCATCTCCCTTCCATCAAAGGACAAGCAAGCGCACGGCTCAGTACCATCCGTACCTAGTTGATATACCACCCATTTGCACACAGCGTTTTGGTTCTACGTTCTTAATGCGTATAGCTAAGGTATGGAACACTTTGCCGTCGTCTGTTTTTCCTAAAGAATACAATCCGGGCCTCTTTAAGGTAAGAGTAAATAGGTTTCTTCTAGATCTTCGTGCTTCATCTTAGACCACATCATCACTTACCATCAGGTGAGATTGTGGTCAAACGAAGTTCTATCCAATTAAAAAAAAACATTTTAATACAGACGAGATTCAAAATTCAAATCACATTATGTCGCGAGGCCATAATGAAATTCAGTACAACTTTACGCCGGTACAGTGAGGTTTACATGACATATAATTTGACATTGTCGAGCAGGTTGTGTGAAAAAACATTTATTTACCATGGTACCACAACAATAAATCCGAAACGTTTTAGAATAATAATTAGCATAGCCTAATATACTATACCTCATAAGTCCAAGAAAACATCCAGAATTTTCCAATTAAACGAGTATTTTTCCCAGCTCAGAAAAGTCAGAGGAAAAACAAACCTCTTTGCAAGAACTATCCAAACTCCGCACATTGCTTTCTTGCAGTTTGCTTGGTGGCAAAATAAGAAAGTCTTATTCTACCTGTAATAACATCGTCTGTGAGATAAGATAGGTACAAGGAAATTTCTGAGAAGATGAGCCACCGGCAGATAAGGATCACTGACAGTATATGCCTCGAAGGACCACTAAGTTTACGCTTACAAAAAGTACATCTACATTATATTTTGCTTAATCCAGGAACACCTGATTTTAAAGCGTTTATGAACGTTTTTTAAAGAAATTCTTATTGTGCTTGGTTTGTGGTTAAATATATTCTGTGACTTACTTTAGATTAGATTAGATAATTTATTTATTGAAGACCATTAAATATAAACATATAAAAGAAAATACACTTTTAGATCATGGGCGGCCTTATCGCGGAACAAATGTTTGCATGACTACAGATATTTGTTCCGTGTCTGGTTGTTTTTCTATATATTATAAGTATGTATTTACAAAAAAAGTACTTATATAAATATTCTATCAGTTATCTGGTTCCCATAGTACAAGCTCTGCTTAGTTTGGGGCTAGATAGCGCTATGTGAAATGTCCAGCGATATTTATTTATTTATTATCGCTAAAAGCGATCTCTTCCAGGCACCCTTTGGATGGACAGGATCTATGTGAACAAATAAGCACTTTACTACTTTAGTCTCGCATGTTTTATACCATGTTGTTAGACGTTCGCTAGTCTTCTTTGTTAATACAAAACTAGCTGACCCGCCCGCGGCTTCGTACGCGTGGTTTATCAATAAAACATTACCCTCCTTCTGTGCAGTCGCGTAAAGTATATCCTACGTCACAAGTCCATTCATAATCTATCTAGGTATATAGGTACCAAATTTCATCGAAATCGGTCGAGCCGTTAAGTCGTGAAAATGTAACAAAGACAGAGACAGAGTTACTTTCAAATCGGTATGTACGTAGATTAATAATAACCTGGATTAACACATACTAACACTTTTTGTTGACAAACAACGCGTGCGAAGCCGCTGGCGGAAGCTAGTTATACATATTAACCTTCCTCTTGAATAACTCTATCAACTGCTGAAAACTGCATAAAAATCTGTTGAGTAGTGTAAACGATCTAAGGTAACAGAGAGCGGAAGCGACTTCATTTTATACTATGTAAATATACTGTCAAAATATGTTAATTTCAAATACAGAGATTGGGGAAAATATTGTTGTTCATGTAGGCAGAGAAACTCTGTCTACGGTTGTTCATCACGTGTCAGCCAACCAGTCAAGCTGTATTATGTCATTTCGCTTACCGCATGATAAACAGTATATCGCAGTGTTTCGACGCATGTTATAATATCGAGTCAAATTAGCAGCACTCATTACGGGGCGTATGCAGTCACAAATAACCCTGTACTTTGAGTCGTAATTACGCATTTGTGGAACCGGGATAAAGCTTTTACAGAGCAGGATAAATATGGTTGTGCCAGTATTGTGTGCTTTTTATGATATCGCAGAGATAAACGTTGAGAAATTTAGGTTAGGATCCCGGAACCAATGGATTTTTCTACTTGACAATATGATGTGTGCGCACATATATGAGCTCAAACGGTGAAGGTAAACATCATACGTAAACCCACGACAGAACAAGCCTAACCATGTCTTTCTTGCAGATTAGCGTGACTAAGAAGACAGGATGGTAGATATAGGTACTACGCAAACCTATTCCAGTTAAAAATTATGTTCCAGGCATATAGTGGTCTAGTCTTTAGTCTTGCTACCAGTTGTAAAAATCCTGTTTAATTAATAGATGTTACGGCTTCAGTAGATGTATGACATCGCAGACATAAGCTTACTATAGCTTATATCTGTGTGTAATCTCTACCTGCAAGCTATAATGTATGCAATTATTTTTTCATAAGAACCACTAAAGCAAGCGATAAAGTTTGAAGCTTGTGTAGGTAATGTCCACACAGTCCATTCTATCCAAAGGTTGTCTGATAGAGATCGCTATTTAGCGATAGTAAATGAAGAGTTTCGCGGAAAGGATACAATACAAATACAATTATTGTCGAAGAACTGACGAGCTTATAACGGTTACTGGGAGCCGTTCATGCTCTGGAAATCTGTACATATAAAATGCTTTGTCCTGAATGACTGACTGACGGATCAACGCACAGCCTAAACCGCTGATCATAGAGAACTGAAACTTGGAGGGAATGTTCTTTGTATGACGTAGGCATCCGATAAGAAAGGATTTTCCGAAATTCTACCCCTGAGGTGGTGAAAAAGGGGGGCAAAGTTTGTATAGAACAACGTGATTCCTTGGTCCAATCTACTTAAAAGTTTGCATAAACCTTTTTTAACAGAATTGATGGAAGGCGTATTTCGTATTTTATTGAAATCCATCCCCTAACGGGGTTAAAAAGGGGTAGAAAGTTATTTTAGCGGTGATTTGTTTCGAAGTTGATATCAATACTCCTTAGTGCTTTTGATTTAAATTACATTTTATTTTGACACATGTTTGAAAACTCAATCAGATTTTATTCAAAAAAGGTTGAACGCACTTAAAAACAAGCAAATACTGTTTAAAATTCGAATGTCTTGAAAGTCACCGTACTTTATGAGTACCTTATTTGAAGGTTTCTAAGCTTAAAGAGGTTATGCACTTTTAGGACACGGCCTCATAGGGACGTAGAGTTCGAAATTTGAAATGGTAAGGACTACGAGTAAAATATTTTAGTCAGAACAAAATAGTTTTCTTTTAGTTTGTCTTAGAAGTTTAATTTAGTGTGTATTTTGTGCAATTTTTTTAAATTACACTAATATGATACATGTGAAATTTTGGATGTTTGTTTATTTGTTTGTTTGTTACTCAATCACGTCGTAACGGCGGAACCGATTTCGATGAAATTTGATATATTACGTAGGTTATAACCTGGATTACCACATAAGCTACTTTTTATCCCATAAATCGTTCCTATGGGATAGAAATGGGGTGTCAAGTCAATTTGCAACAGCAGGTTCAGCTTTATTTCTAGGTTACCTACACATTTACAAGTGTAACGCGTACGAAGTCGCGGGCAACAGCTAGTCTATGTAATAAAACTGACAGTTAATACCGCTGTGAACTACTGTGTGTTGTATAATGTAAGCTCTTAACATTAGCAACGTAACTACGAATATTAATTACCTCGTATTGATACCGCCCACCCCATTAGTTAAGTTTGATAAGTTTACATTCGCTTTAAATATCTGTGATTGATTGGTTCTAAACTAACACATGTTTTTCATCACTCATGCTCTGAGAGGTGGACATTATTAGCTCGATACCGAACGCGTAAATACGATTTTTAACTAAAACAGAAGACAGTGAACTCTCTCTTCTTTGTTCTCATGTTTTATTTGAAATAAATTATTTGTATTATCGGAGGATTTAACATTCGATTAAAGATGATATAATGACGTATATCTAGTAATCAATATATCTATGTCTAGCGAGTATATCTAGGCTAAACAGCTATTGATGATAATCGAAATTAGCTTATCCATGTCCCTTCAAACATGCATTGCTGGTGAGCCATAATGTAAACAAAGCCGACTATTTAAATTAACGATAATTTTGTTTGTTTATCAGCGCCATGGCAGCGAATGCCCATTTATTCTGAAAGCTGATGGCGTTACGTTTTATTAAATCGCGGTGTAATAAATTGGGCGTGCCTTGCATCTAGTTCTCTGTGGATGTCACATTATCATCATTATACAAGCCATAAGACGTCCAGTCGTCCACTGCTGAGCACAGGCCTCTCCCATAGATGTCCAGAGCGCGAACGACTCCCAGTAACCGTTATAAGGTTGTTAGTTCTTCGACAACGATTGTATTTGTATTGTATCCTCTGGGGTAATTCAGTGACTTTGTTTTTGTACTATTTCCGCAAATCCTCATTTACTCGATCTCGTTTATCGTCGATAGCCCTTTCATAGCACGCTGAGCGATCTTAAGCCTTCTTATGAGGCTCATAATGAAAGACCATGTGTACTACAATATATCTACAATGTAGATAAATAAATAAATATTGCTGGACATTTCACACAGCGCCATCTAGCCCCAAACTAAGCAAAGCTTGTACTGTGGGAACTAGATAACTGATAGAATACTTATATACATTTTTTTTTGTAAATACATACTTATAATACATAGAAAAATACCCAAACCTGGAAGAAATATTTGTAGACTATGCAAACATTTGACCCGCAGCGAGAATCGAACCCGCAACCTGCTGCGTCTTAGCCGGCTATTCGCTCACCGTGTCACGGAGGTCGTAAGATGTTAAGTGATGGCTAGTTGTAGGTAATTTAGAAATCTGTTGTTTAGATGTTTTAAACGTTGCAGTTCTGTACAGGGTATATACGAATATAAAATGAAATAAAAATATAAAAATACTAGCTCTCTAGCCCGCGGTTTCGCACGCGTGGTTTGTCAATAAAAACATTAAACTGCGCAGTCGGTTAAAAAGTAGCCTATATCTTTCTCCAGGACATAATCTATCTCCTTGCCAAATTTCATTAAGATCCGTTCAGCCGTTTAGTCGTGAAAAGGTAACAAACAAACAAACTTACAAACAGAGTTACTTTCGTATTTATAATATTAGTATGGATTTTATTGCAGGCTACAGAAATCCATCTACATTGTTAGTTAATAACTTAAAGACTAAATTAAGATGCCCATAATAGGAAAATAATACAATTAAAAAAAACATCTTTGCGGTGTCGAATATGTAAGTTAAACCTGGTCATTACCAAAATAATAATTTTAATACATAATTTAACGTTAACTGGAGCATAAATTACTACGATTGGGGCGCAGGTGACTTGGCCTCGTGTACCAACGTTGTCTCAAATTGAAAGGATATCGATATCGATAACCGTTTATCAGGCCATTAAAGCAGGTTTATTCAGGACCAAGGCAAAAGTAACCATTAGGTGAAGGGCCTGAGGGTTGGCAATTAATCTTCATCATGTAGAGCAGGGATTCCCAAAGTGGTTGATATCGACCCCTTGGGGTCAAAATCTGTTTCCCAGTACAACATAAACGAAAATTGATTTTTGGGGTCGATGAGGTCTAAAAATTTACCCCTATTAATTAACACAAGTTCTTATTTGAAATTTTCAAGATGAAAATGAAAATGAAAAATATTTTATTTAGCAACAAAAAGCACATCTTATGACTAATAATTTCAAAACAGATAATTTTTAAGTAAACTTATTGTTGAGAGGGCTTATTAATTAAATGATTTAGTCGGTGGTCTTCACACTAGGCCAAGCCTGTATCGTGAAGACCTTGGAGGATTATGCAGCTGTTTACACCTCGGACTAGTAAATTAATATAGTTAACAGTAGTTTTTTTTTAGAATAATATATAAAAACCGTTTAAAATAACAATTGAAAACTTATAATACTAATAATAACCTAAATTTATGAATCTTAAATAAATATACAACATATAATAAAAATGTAATGAAAACTTATATATCGATATAAGTATAATAAATATAAATATATATAAATAATACATAATATAAATATTTGGGACTTTTAGATACAGTATAAGTTGTGTTTTAATGATTTTTTTTCAAAAAATAATTACCTACTTAAGTATTTATACGTAATTTGTATTAATAATTATTAATTACACTTGATATTTACTGAATTTTATGTCTATTTATTTTGTTAAATTTTTATAAGAAAATGATGTCAAGTTTACTCACTTAGGCTGCCTGTCCATTGACGCGGAGAGAGGCAGCGGAGCGGAGAAACGAGGAAATATTAACCAATAGGATTGCAGGAATAGAATTTCATGCAATCCTATTGGTTAATATTTCTTCGTTTCTCCGCTCCGCTGCCTCTCTCCGCGTCAATGGACAGGCAGCCTTAACCAAGTATTATGTATCCAATAGGAAAAAAACTAGAAATATAATTTTTAAAGTAATTTGGCTATAGGGGTCTGAGGTATCAGTTCATTTTGGAAAAGTTTACCCAAAATAGTTTGGGAATCCCTGATGTAGAGGGTATCCCTTGTAACCACTTAAGACGAGGATTACCCAGTATAGTCAGAGACAAACTGCTGCTAACATTTTAGGTTTTTCACACGATATTGAGATCTTTAATTAGGTTTAGAGACGACATCGTTTTATTGCTAGTAACAGATATATTGTAATTTAAATATCTTAATGTATCGTCAAATTACGTCGCTGACTGTACATAATTGAGGCTGCACTATTAGTTGTCATGGAACAAGATAATAGAAGTTTTCTGATAGACGTTTCTTAACCTGAGCAACGTAGTTTGTTTTTGAATTTAAGTGTGATGTGCAAAAGCGTTATTGATCTATCTATAATTGTAAGTTTTGGATGCGACTTTGAATTATTTTATAGCGAGAATATTTTTAGAAATATTATTTTCGCGTCACATAGCACTTAGCTTATATCCTTAACTTTTACATATACCTGTTACAAAGTAAATGATGCAATATAACTGATTAAATATAGGATCATATGAAGCTATCTGAGGTGGTATGACCCCGAGGAGGTTTTGCCCTCACAGCAGCTGTGGCATTGCCTTTTATACCACACATGAGTAAAAATCGATTTCTAATAAAAACTTAACATCTGTTTGTTCCCTTGAGAAATTGCGCAGTATTCTAGGAAATACTGTTGTTCATTTATATTTTTAACCGATGCAAAAAGAGTGGTGTTATAAGCAGTGCTGCCAATGTAAATTACTTGATTCCCCGCAAAAGTGTGCTTGATTCCCACAAAATTCCCCGCTTTCCTCTGATGCATTCCATAAAATAGCCCGCAATGGTATTTTCAAAGAAAAAATCACTGTTTTATACAAAATTTTATGTAAGTTGAACATTGCAATGATTTCTTATGATCTAAAAAAATATTTTACGATTTGGTTCTTTTAACATAAAAAAAATCGGTTTGTATTTTATCAGTCCCCCCCCCTCCCCGTTTTGGCTATCCCTTGTTTGGTATGAATTAAAGTTACAATGGATGGTAACATTATTGAGATTCTACAGTGCAAAAAGCAGTCCGCCTCGATTCCCCGAATTTAGTCATTCTCCGCGCTACCCCAGAAATCGGGGGATTTAATTGTGTATTCTCTTTTGTCTGTTTTGTTATTAATGGTGTGCAATAAAAATAAATTATCTAATCTAATCAGTTTTGCGTGGTTTTACGGTTTTTTGATGTGTCTGGATTTTTTTTTAAATTACAAGAAATTACTGTGACCCAAATTTTCGTAATTTTTATGTCAGTCAATTTCGGTTGCATTCTAATCTACTAGCTGACCCGCCCCACCCCGGCTTCGCACGGATTTACTAGTATATCAAATTAAAATATAGCTTATAGCACTCAAGGACAGTGTAGCTTTCAATCAGTGAAAACATTTTCAAAATGGGTTCACTAGTTCCGAAGATTACCCATTACAACCAAACATCAAAACTCACATATTTTACCCATTTGCCTCCGTGGCGCAGTGGGCGTATAGCCGGCTCAGACGCAGGACGTAGCGGGTTCGATTCCCGCCGCGGAACAAGTGTTTGCATGATCTTCAGATATTTGTTCCGTGTCTGGGTGTTTTTCTATATATTATAAGTATGTATTTACAAAAAAAAAAGTATATAAGTATTCTATCAGTTATCTGGTTCCCATAGTACAAGCTCTGCTTAGTTTGGGGCTAGATAGCGCTGTGTGAAATGTCCAGAAATATTTTTTTATTTATTTGTTTATAATATATATACAGCATTATAATATCCTGTTTTATTTTCTGATCAATAATGTCTACTTACTTACATTGTATACACTGCCGGCCAAAAGTTTGAGACCACTGTAAAAATCTTTGTCACCAACAAAATATTTCAAAGTACACATATGATAATGAGCTAATTTGAACACCTGCGTATTCTATTATTATTAAAGAATTTCTAAGAGTCATTATTTATGTTGTTGTTTAAGTTATCATCCTAAAAAGGTCTATTGTTTCAAAACATCAATGAGCGCCGCGCAAGGACCAGGTGGTAGAGTCATTGTAATATTTTTATGATCTGCTCATTACTTATTGTTTTGGGTTTGTTTCGCGTTAACCGATATCAGGGATTATGTTAGCTTCCTAAAACATATTTAGTACCTAAGTTTTTATGGAGTAAATTATTTTCTACCTTATTAGTCTGAGCTCGTCGTTGTTACAGTGAAGACATCTTAAAATGGGAAAAGTTCGCGAAATTAGCAGTGAAACTCGCTCTGCCATAGTTGTTTTATACGGCGAAGGCAAATCTGAACGTGCGATTGCCTCTCAACTTAAGTTGTCGAAGACTTGTGTTCATAACACAATAACCCGATACAAGGAGACTGGCAGTAATCAAGATCGTTCGCGTTCGGGAAGGCCGAGAACTACCACTTCTCGCGAGGATCACTTCATCGTCACTACCAGCAAGCGGAATAGACGCCTAACAGCACCAGAAATCCGCGTAGAAGTGAACAAATCCCGATCAGAACCTGTATCATTGACTACAGTAAAAAGACGTTTGAGAGATGCTAAGTTATTTGGTCGCGTCGCCGTTCGAAAACCACTACTAAGGCCACAAAACAAAAAGAAACGGATGCAGTGGGCCCTTACCCATCGAGACTGGACTGAAGAAGACTTTAAACAAGTTCTTTGGTCAGATGAATCCAAATTTGAAATATTTGGTTCAAAACGACGAATTTTTGTTCGACGTAACGTCGAGGAAAAGATGATGCCAGACTGTGTGGTGCCAACAGTCAAGCATGGTGGTGGTTCCATTATGGTCTGGGGATGCTTCTCGGGCCATGGAACCGGAGATTTGGTACGAGTCGAAGGAATCATGAAAAAGGAGCAATATAAACGAATACTACAGCAAAATGCCATTCCGTCTGGTTCAAGAATAATTGGAGATGGATTTTTTTTCCAACAAGATAATGACCCAAAACATAGTTCAAAATTATGCAGGGGTTATTTAGAACACAAAGAAACAGAAGGGGTTTTAAAAAACATGGTGTGGCCCCCTCAGAGTCCGGATCTCAACCCGATTGAGCTTTTGTGGGAAGAGCTTGATAGAAATGTGCGCAGTTGTTGTCCCACTTCGCAAGAAGACATGTGGAAGGCTTTACAAGAAAGCTGGAACAATATATCACAAGATACAATCGACAAATTGATTGCTCGTATGCCAAGAATAGTGAAAGTAGTAATAAAATGCAAGGGAGGGTTTTTCGACGAAAAATCTGTATAAAATATGAGCGACATTTTTTAAGTAAATGGTTGATTTTTCTTGATTTTTTTGTTTTCTTCATAATGTATGTGTATTAGGAAATAAGTATTTTAATTCATAATTAAACCTCTTGCTTTGTATTTTGAGTTTTATTTCATTTTCCTACTTTGATGTAGGTGGTCTCAAACTTTTGGCCGGCAGTGTATATGATAAAGGCTTGTTATGCCTTATCAAGTTGTTCAGCCTCAAATTACGTCAATAACTAAAACTGAGTTCTAGTCAAGTCAAATATTAATTTTCATTAAAATCACAAGGATCACTTTGAATCGTCAATTTTACTGCCTGTTCCTTCGCGACCAAGTCAGGAAAGAAAGGCAAGAAACAAGGCTGGTTGTTTTTTTAATGATCCTTTTACAATACAACAATACAGAAAATAAATTACGTCTAAATTGTAACATTTTGAATGAGTTGGAGCAATTTCAATCCCAAGCTTTTCTATCATTTAAATAATCCGATATTTTATAGTAGGTTTTTTATAAAGATTTTGTTTAATTACGTTTTTAAATTTATTAATTAATAAATTTATTAAATGTTACTAGTGGTCAAATCTCAAATTAAAATTAAATGCTGTTCGCTGGCAATCGCAATTAAAATCCTTGATTTAGGTATATATAGCAATTTTTTTAAACGTTCTCAATAGTTTTTAGGGAAAGAAAATTTGGAAAAGTTGCCCAAAACTGAACAAAAAATCTGCTTCCAAGTACCAAAACTATAGCTTAACAATTAGTAGTTCAAAATACCAGCTGCATTCATTAAATAATCAGTAAATACCCAAATTCACCACCTGAGTTTGGTTATCATCCACGGAAAGCCACATACTATTCGAACGGACATTATCTTTACAGTATTTTCCAGTAATTGATATTGGAACCAGCAATGTTCGATTGAAACCCCTATATAGGTTAACATTTCAATTTAAATTCAATTACAGAATTGGTTGTGACGATGCGCATTGAACGTCACTAATTTATCTAAAGGAAATCACAACATACACAACAAATATTTACTACAACTTTATAAAAAATACAACCATTATTATAAATACGGGATTTATCACGTAATTATCATATCTTCATGATGCAAGCGACAGAAAAGTGAGTGAACCTGGTAGAGACATAATGTTGTGTGTTTGCCTGTACCGAGAACTACCGAAGAAGGCAGCAGTGATGATAATTTTTTTTTTTTCGAATGGACTAATCTCGCTGTTGGCCTCTGAGGCCGTGACAGCTTAACCAAAGGTGATAATAATTTTTTTTTTTTTTATATGGACTAATCTCGCTGTTGGCCTCTGAGGCCGTGACAGCTTAACCGAACTTTTGGCGAGCGCAGATGGCGCTCAGCCCAGTAAGTTTTTTTTTTAGGCAACTAGCGCAAGGGCACCACTTAGGTACGAACCTCGGCTTGGGCTGTTGCCGGGGTGGGGATAGGAGAGAAACGCCCGGGTACATGTCTGTACCTTGTATAGTCGGCGACTGAAGGGACTCGTCGACCTCGCCGGCGAGGTCGGTGTTTCTGTGAAGTGTTTGCTCTGTCTGATATAGATGACTCACCTTCCGCATTAGCAGAGGTGATTTCGTCATCCGGGTCTCCGAGAACGTGTCTCGGACGACGGAGGATAAGGTGATGATAATGATGATCACGCACCCTATTTATACGCTGGGCCATCGTTGGCGCAGTCCCCACCACCGTGCCCGTCGACTCGCGCGCAGAGTGCTGCGGCGCGCAGTGCGGGGTGAGACGTTATTCGGAGCGGATCGCACTCACCCTGATGATAGTTCACCAACTGAACCGAAACATTGTCGGTCGAAACATCGATAAGACGGTACGTGATAAATCCCGTATTTATAATAATGATTGAAATCAATCACGAAAGTTTTCTAAGTAAAAATACAACCAACTTCAGATGAAATGTGCATTGCATTAGCAAATAGAAGAGTTCGATGATTTTCTTATGGATCCTATCATCAGATCTTGACTAAATTTATAAGGACAACCAACAAACGAAGGTTTTCATGATCTACAGTTATTTGTTCCGGGCCTGGGTGTTTGACTATTTATTATACCTATATCCCCATTTTATCATCAGACAACCACGGTCCGCGGTGCGCCACCGCTACATGGAGAAATACATCCCATACGCACAAAGCGGTACTCTTCCACCTTTATTATGCGCACCGCCAATGAGTGGAACGCCTTGCCTGAGAAGTCATCAAGTCGCGAGTGAATAGGTTCCTTCTAGGCAAGCAAGTACCATCGGAGACTGCATCTTCGCTTAGCTAGCGGCTAGGCAGGTATAATTAATTTAAAAAAAATCTTATAAACAAATGTTTAAAAAAAATGTATATCAGTATTCTATCAGGTATCCGTTTCCCATACTAAGCTTTGCTTAGTTTGGGGCGAGATAGCGATGTGTAAAATGTCCAGCATAAATTACTTATTTATTGTTTACTACAGCGCCCGTGACCCTGAGACATATAAGTGAAAAGTCTCATAATGTCTACATAACTAATTTAAGTTAAACAAAACAAGACAAGTAAAAAATACGACGTTGTTAGACTTCATTACAGTCCCGACTTTACTTCGTTTTCAAAGCAATTTCTCTCAACTTTCTAGGTCTTCAACAAAAAAAACCATTCATAAATGTTCGGGGAGCTCCGCAGTTTGAAATGAAACAGCTGGTTTGCTTTTGAAACTTTTTATTAGAATTTGCTTTCTCATTTCTCAGCTCATGTTGAATTCAGATTAGGGACTGCCTATCTGATCCTTTGTACGAAACTACTGGATGAATTTTAATGAAACTTTGTACACTTAATGATAACTTATTTGTCGTCCTCCAGCCGGCTGAGACGCAGGAGGTAGCGGGTTCGATTCCCACTGCGGAACAAATGTTTACATGATCTACAAATATTTGTTCCGGGTCTGGATGTTTTTCTATGTAATATATTATAAATATGTATTGACAAAAACAAAAGTATGTAAGTATTCTATCAGTTATCTGGTTCC
Organism: Philereme transversata; assembly: GCA_963924445.1. NCBI lineage: Eukaryota > Metazoa > Arthropoda > Insecta > Lepidoptera > Geometridae > Philereme > Philereme transversata. The sequence goes on along the minus strand of OZ004343.1, from coordinate 4,865,558 downwards.
CACAGTACAAGGCTCTGCTTAGTTTAGGGGTAGATAGCGCTGTGTGAAATCTCCAGTAATATGTATTTATTTATAATATGGATTAACATTTCGGATATATATATATATCCCGAAAAACGGAAGGTTTCCTGGGGGTAAAAGGGGGTTGGAGTAAGTATGAAAAAAAATAAGTTTATCAAAACAAATGCATTTTAAAACTAATGAATGAAAATTCTTCATTATTCCTTACAAGCTAGACACAACAACAATTGAAAACGAATAAATGTAAGCACAATGGGCAGTCTTATCGCGTAACAAAGCTATCTCTTTCAGACAACATTTGGATGGAAAGGATGAGGCTTAATGGAAGATTGGTTTTCAGGGGAGTGCCGACAGAAGTGAAAACCTGAACAATTAAGTACGTGTGTATTTTTTGAATCGTCATTAAATATTTATTGAGTCGTCAGGAACGGCGTCAGTAACGGTAACGGTAACACTGTCACGAATTCAATGGTTTTTTCCAATCTCAAAAAATGCCCAACTACAGAAGTTTTCACTTTAAAAACTATTTTACAACAATACTAGCCATCAGCCCTACCCTTTATTTAAATTAATGTCTTAAATGCTGTGACACGCAGTATTATATTCATTGATAGAGCGAAGCGAGATCTCCAAATCAACTTGGGCAAATCGGCGTTGTATGTATGTTTGTTTGTTCGATGATAACTTTTGCAGCGTTTATCCGATCATCGTGAAATTTGGTATATAGGTTGGTAGTGATGGCACAATTTTGGTGTGACTCAATGAGCTATAAACGTTGGAGGGTTGTTAAGACATTAGGGTTCAAAGGGGTAAAAACAAATAAAATGAGACTATCCAAATGGCACGTCTAATAAAAGGTCTTTTTGAGTACATTTCGACCCCGTTTTTATTTTTAGTTTAAACTTTGTAGTTTTTAAGTTATTAGCCATAAAATAAACTGAACTTTGACAAAACTCACTGGGTACACCAGTGATCCCACAGTGCTGAAATTTGCTATGCGTGTAGCTTTAGTGACACAAATATAGGTAAAAGTCTGAAATCCAGCATAACTGCAATTTCTACCCCAAAAAAGTATAACCAAATAACATGAACTCCCGTTACCTGTAATTTGAATGAAACTGTAGGTCAAGTTTTTGGTTATGCATTTCGTGGCACTATTTTGATAGTCAAGGATTACGAATAATATTTTTTTGTTTTTATGGGAGACTCGCGAGATCTTAGTTCGGGGCGAACCACTAGTATGATAAATACGGGAATTACCACGAACCGTTTTATCAGAGTTAACCAACAATGAAAGATTAATGTCAAAATTGACAACAAAATCTGGATAGTTATGTTTTGTACGTAGTGAACAAGCTATCCCCAAACTGGTACAAGTTAGAAATCTACGTAGGGCGGAAACTCATTAGTTACTCGTAATCTACGGCGAACTGCAATTTAGCAAAAAATATTACCGTGCTCCGAACCCACAATACTAGCAAGATAAAACAAAAGTAATTTACTTTTTATAAACTTGAAATTCCTTTTAAAAGTTGGAAATATTTAGACGGAAATTAAAAAGTTAAGATGGACATAATTATAAATTAGGTTCAGTTTGTCAAAGGGTCTTGAAGGTCTTTAGAATTTTGAGTAACTTTCGAAACTTCGCGGAAATCATTTCAATATAGGTACTGTTTCATTGCCTTCTTGATTTTCATTCTTTGATTCTCATAATTTAAAGTCTGGCTAAATTTCAGTCGCATAACTTAAAAGGTAGCATCACCTTTCAGTTAGATACAATTTACATTTTATTTTACAATTTACAAAAATTCGCTTCTATTTCAATCCGCGGATTGAAATAGAAGCGAATTTTTGTAACGAAATTTTACGTAGCATAATTAAGTATAAGTATAAATGTGTACGTATAATATCGACGAATTTGAGTTTCCAGACAAACCTTGCACATGTTTTAAGTTTATTTTATTGCAGTTTTAAGTTATATGTAGTTACATTGTATTAAAAATATATATACATATATATATATTTATGCCACAAGTTGATGGACAGTGGGTGCGACCATGCAGGGCAGTGCACCGTAGGGCACATTTCTAAGATGCGTGACCTACGAGGCAATTCGCTGTTATTTTTTTTTCACATGTCATAATCATCTTTATTTGGAAACTATTTAACAAGGGTGTAATTACAAAAATGAAAAACGATGATACCCGCATGAGTAATAAATACTGTGTCGCAGATACCAATGCCCTCCTCCGCGACCAGATAAGTCAGGGTTCCAATACAATCTTAAAGATAATCACATAATACAAAAAACAAACACATAATGAATAAAAATTACTAAGTAGCAGCTCGTATGTGAGGGTACGTGTGTGCATGTTTGAGTGCAAATGCTAGTGGATTCATGAGAGTGTGTGTGGCTGGGGTGTGTGTGTGTGAGTGGGGGTGTGTGTGTGTGTGTGAGTGCGTGTGTGTGTGTGAGTGCGTGTGTGTGTGTATGTGTGTGTGTGTGGGTTTGTGGGTGTGGGAATTGGATCATATTGAAACCTCTAATAGTTTCTCAGTGTCTTCATAAGACAAGGATTGCAACATTTCGAAACCTTTTCTCTTGCACTTGAGCATTGGCAAGATAAGATAAGATAAAGATAAAGATTCATTTATTTGCGATACATGGGTTACATCAGTTGGTAATACAATAGTCTAAGTACAGCCATGACCAGCATACAAGCATGCAAAATTATTTGCAAGGGATATACGTTTAGTTTCTTGTTCAGGCAAGAACCAATATAATAGAAAAGTCGGCTTGCTGCTGCTGTGCGTCGAGGTTCAGTTTTAGAGATCAGATCTACACTTGGATTGTATATGATCAGGGTCATAGTATAGTCGCGAGTGTTTGCGTAGTATTTGACGAACAGTAGGAACTTGGAAAAGTGAGTAGAGGTGGAAAAACATATAGGTTTTTTCATTATTACTTTAAGGACAGCCCGCTGAGCTCTTTCCGTTCTGATTAAAGGGATTTTACTGCACCACCCCAGGAGGTGATGCAATAAGATAAAATAGACTGGGCCAGGGCATAGTAGACGGTCTTTAGGCTATGGAAATCTATTGACGCTCTAAGATTTTTGTAGACAAAAAGGTGTTTTCTAACTCGAGAGACTAGAGATTCAATTTGCGGTTTCCATGCCAAGGCGCCATCATGCATTACTCCAAGGTGCTTTATACAAGTCGTGCGTTCAATGGAGGTGCAGTTGCATGATAATAGAACAGTGACACTAGGACATATGTGTGCACTAACAGAAAAAGAGGAAGGGGGCAGCGAGGCTTTATTGAGGGAAAAGGTGACATATTTAGTTTTTGAAATATTTAAGGTGAGTAGATTAGTGTGTAGCCAGCTCATCATAATAGATTTTAGAGAGTTTTCTGTATTTTTGTGAGCCGTATAATGTGAGCTGTATAATGGTTGCCACTTAACATCAGGTGGGCCATAAGCTTGTTCAAACACCATGTTACATATAAAAAAATAAAAAAAAAATAACCTTATTACAAAATGCAAAATGGGCGGTGTTATCACCATAAAAATGCAAGTCAGACTCGCACGAAGGGTTCCGGTAATTTTTTTTATGTGATATAACCACAAATTACCGATTTTAGGATTTTTTTCCTTTACTGGTGCTGTTACCTTACTTCTTGCCAAATACCTATCATGGTCAACGGGAAGTACCCTATAAGTTTTGATTTATTTGCGAGCTTTTTGATTACGTTGTCTTAGAAGCTTCATTTTTATTACAACTCTAAGGGACCGTAGACCTAAGTATTTGATATTAATTTCAACTTGATACCTCCACGCGTTTCTGAGAAAAAGGGTCTTCACAGACAGACAACGAAGTTATCCGATAAGGTTTCCTTTTGACCTACAGAACCCTAATAATAAAATAACCCTACCTAGGTAGTCAGGTAAAAAGAAGCAGCGACTACGAACGAAGTTAGGCTCAAATAACCACATACATGCTTCACCGTGTTATAAAATGCCAGGATATTATATACCTTGCACCGGATCCCTAAAGTGGATTATGGCTTGGCTTGCTTCCGGTCTCAAAAGGCCTGAGCACTTTGAGACGAGCTTGACAAAGCAATTTCAATATCAAGGGGATCCGAGTAGATGCGATTCAATTTATTTAATTAAGTTGCCTTGTACCGCAGTCTTACGTTTATTGCAAGCTTCTGCTGCAATTCCCTATCCACGTTATTCAAAAATTAATTAGACAGAACTAATCTGGAGGAGACCACGCACGGAGTATACTACGACAAATAATATTTTTGACGTTTATAAAATGTCAAAATGCGTATATATGTTGCCACACCCCAAGCTTTAGCAGTTAGAGCACAAATTTTAATGGGTGATTAAATTACAGTAAAATTATCTTTAAATTGGCAAAATGCCTTTAATAACAGAAAGAATATACATTTTTTTACAAGACATAATACAGGAGAAACCGTTGATCATCTTAAGACCGTTGCAAACGATCTATAGATAGTTCAACTGCTCCAGATCACTACCAGGCGGAAGTGACGCCAAGACATCGGCTGCATTGCCCCGCTGAATTGCAATGCTTATGCGTTGAAAATTAAATTAACTTTCCAATCACACGTCATTTACAAACAAAATCTACAAAACTCGAGGTCATGCCAGATCCAGTAAAGTATTTTACATTAATACAACTATCGCCTTTGAAGGTTGATCAACTGTTCATTTTTGCACGTCACTATTTATTTTTTCTCTAAAAGTGGCAACCCACTAAACGTTAAATATATGAATCAAATTATTTGTCAGACTATACATAGAAAAATGACCTAGTAAAGGTTGCTGGGAGCCGTTGGGTGCAGGCCGCACAATACAAATCGCTCTAGTAATTTATGGAGGAGGCCTATGTTTTGCATCTCGTTCTGGTTCCCATAGTACAAGCTCCACATAGTTTGAGGCTAAATAGCGCGGTGTGAAATGTCCAGCATTAATTATAATAATTTACTAGTTGACCCGCCCCGGTCTCGCACGGATTTCAAAATAAAATATAGCCTTTTTGTTGTATTCGTAATTTTCAAGACAAGGTTTATATGAACACAACACAAAAAAATATTCAAATCGGTCAAGCTATTTTGTGATAATGCGAGACTAACAATTTTTATTTAAATAGTTTTAATATAATTTTAGATAGATGTCCAGCATTTATACCATCCTCAGTCTAATCTAATCAGTCCTAATTCTGTAAACGGACCTGAAGTTACTAAACCAGAAATTCACTTGACTGTACAGGAAAGGGGCAATTTCCGCAGGGAATTCTGCAAAAAGAACCTTAGCAACGTGACAGCTTCACCGAAATTTGGCAAGAAAATAACATTATTTCCACATTTTCTTCAACAATACTCTGTGCGCGAGATGTACCGCTGAATGGCACATACATTCACTATCTTTTATCAATAGCTGTTTCCATGCATATTCATACCGCAGACGAAAGGCAACAGCCGGATCACCTAAGATTCCTTTTAATCATGCCACCAGTATGAAAAGAACCACAAAACACTGAGTGATATAGACAGACCTTTCTAACAGACTTAAAAAACCGAATTGAAAACCAAAAACTCCGTCATTTATCAAACCGATTCGAAAAATTATTTTTTTCATTTTAAAGGATATATAGTTTCAGATTGGTGCCATAGAAATTTCATAAAAACCGGTTCAGTAGTTTGGTTTTGAAATCAAACCAACTGGTTTTGATTTTCTGCTTTCTGAAATCTGAATGAATATTATGTTAAAAGTTACTTGTTCATTCCGCGTTAATCACCCTGTGACTAGTTGAGACAATGGTAAAACAACCAGTATGGTGAAAGGTGTTAAGTGTCTCACAGAGGCTCCACCAGTAATACGTCGAATGCCTAAAAATAATTATTGTGGGCGAACTCTGGCCAACTAAATCATTGTAGATACTATCACACGATTTGACCGATTTCATTTCACGAACATATTTTCCGTCAAAAACGAGAGCGTCGATAGAAGTGGTGTGGGATTTTCTAGGATTACGACAAAAGTCGCAAAATAAAGGCAACTTAGGGGTCTTCAAGTCACTAGTGAACAGGTTTCTTCCAGGCAAGCGTGTTCCATCGTAGACTGCATCATCGCTGACCATCAGGCGAGATCGCTATATCGAAACGCTAGCCTATAACTTATAAAAAAGTGGCACTTCGGGAGTGCCGACAGAAGTGAAAACTTGAACAATTACGAGATACTTATATACAGAGGTGTCGGTAATGGTAACAATGTCGCGAGTTCAATGGTTTTTTTCCCATCTCGAAAAATGCCCAACATGCCTCAAGAAGTTTTCACTTCATATACAGAGGTGTCGGTAACGGTAACAGTGTCGCGAGTTCAATGATTTTTTCCATTTCAAAGAATGCCCAACGCGCCTAAAGAAAATTTCACTTCAAAAAGTTGTCGCGGTCAAACGTCGTGGCTTAGGCCTCTTATGTTTTAGACGCAGCAGTAAGCGATGATAGATATGAAATCTAGAGCCGTCCGTCCGTCTGTCAGAAATGGTGTGGATGTTTACCTAGGACTATGAACAGTGTGGGCGTCCCGTCGCCTGTAAGTCCTGTGACGTAAGCCCCCTGTCCGCTCAGCTTAGCACATCAATATTTTACGCATTTGAGCTGCTCTGACATCACCACGTCAAGAGCAGCACGAAGCTACAGATTGTTGGTAAGCTGGGTAGGTATTGTATTCTGTTTGGGATCGTGTTAATTAGATTTATGCATAAATTGGAATGGTATATGTTTGTTTGTGTGCGACGATTATCTTGGAAGTCAATTTTGACCCAGTTTCCGTTATTCAATCGAATAAAGGAATGTTTGAAATGCTCGCATTATTTGCCACTTAATCATCCATCCCAGAATGTGATAATTATGAAAAAAATCGATGTCAGTAATGTGTACGGAACATCACTATGGTAGTAAACTGGGCTTCAATGGGTTAATTTTGATATTTTACCACAATACTTGCCCCTATTTTTTTAAAGGCTACTTTTATGTACGTACGTATCCCTAAAAGGATGGTTGGCTGGAAGACGTTCACGGAATAGTGGTCAAGACGTGCGTGTCGACTTATAGAGCCCATACACGTCAACGATTTCTTTGCGCAAGTTTTACGCAGGCTTAGAAATTTGAACAAGTTCTTCCCACAGAAGCTCGCGCAAGCCAGACTTGCACAAGACTTACGTAAAGAAATCATAGACGCGTGTGGGGTCTATAAGAAGCAGACCACCCGATGGTCGAACGACATCGTTAGCGTGGTCGCTCAGCAATGGATGCATGACCAGAGACAGTGGCACCTATACCAAAAAGAGGCCTAAGGGTAACTAACTACATGTGGAATTATGAATTAACAAGCTTCCAGCCGTGGCTTTGCGCCGCGTAGTAGTTAATAAAAATATCTAGCTGTATACCAAATTTCATCCAAATCTGTCCTACCGTTTAGTAGTGAAAACGTAACAAACAGATAAACAGAGTTAGTTACCTTTGAATTTATATTATGAGTATGGATTCCATCGTTTCCTTTTTATATGTACTTTCAAAATACCTTTTTTAATGCCTTATTTAACTTAGGAGTTATAATCAGACAATGGTTGTCACTCCCGTTAATCAGCTCAACGAAAATAACTAATAATTACCATGTGCGCTGATTATCACTTCGTATCAAAAATATGAAACAAAATTACATGTGCCATGCTTGTTTCCGTTTTGGCTATATTTCACAATTTTTTGTATTAAATTGTGACAAATCTCTGTAACCTTAAACTAAAATCAGATTGAGGTTATACACCAAAACAGTATAGGCCTGAGGGCTTAGCCAAGTTATAGCCGATTAGCGATGACGCTAGTCGATACGTCCGAAAATGTATGGGATTTGACACATGCTATATATAGAAATACCACGTGATACAGCGACAACAAATGTATGTAGAAATCGAATAGATTCGCAGCAAACGTAATTTGGCTACGGGCCCTGGTGTAATTATATATATTTATTAAATTGTATATTGTAAAATTGTATATTATATTGTATAAAAAATAAAATAAAAATATTTTATTTCGACAACTTAAAAGATATCTAAAACAGAAAATAAAATAAAAACAAGAACAATTATAAATAAACAAGAATAAAATATAAGGGACTGGGTGAAAAATAGAAGCTACCATCTTGTGCCAGTGATGACTAATTTAGGAAATTATTCCGTACAATAATCACCCTTCGGACGCGGGACTTCCAGTGAGAAGATGTCCACCACTCAGCCACCGTCCTCAGGATGCAGTAGCGACTGTCCCGAACTCTGTTCATCAGCGATGCAGATTATTTGCGTATGATAGCGTGAAAGCCATCTGTGTGATAAACATCCGGCAGCCGCCACATCATTCGGAAGATGTTATTATAATCAACATTCTTACCCAACTTTAGTACGAACATGTCAATTTATTATCCACGCCTGAGATTATCAAAATTTGCAAGCTTTTTTAAATAAATAAATATTGCTGAATATTTCACACAGCGCTATCTAGCCCCAAACTAAGCTGAGCTTGTACCATGGGAACCAGAATACTTATATACCTACTTTTTTTGTAAATACATACATACTTATAATACACTAGTTGTTTGCCCGCGACTTCGTCCGCAATTTTCTGGATCTCGACACCGCCGGTCACCTACCGGGTCCAATTGTGAATCTAAACCATCTAGGGCGCCACCCAAATGCATACAAAAAAATTCATTCAAATCGGTCCAGCCATTTAGGAGTTCAGTGACATACACACGTACAGTAGAATTATACACCTATATAAAGATATAAAAACACCCAGACCCGGAACAAATATCTGTATTATAATGCAAACCTTTGTTCCGCGGCGGAAATTGAACCCGCAAAACAACCTCCTGCGTTTCCTTCTTTTCAGTTCGTCTTGCAGTCGGGTTTTTTTGTTTTTTCAAATATATTCTTTCTATGCTCTTCTTCCATTAACTGACAGTTTATAATTAAACTAGCTGACCTTTTTTTGCGTGAATTGTTCAAAAATTTTAATAGTTATTCTGCTATTTGGAGCGGAGACAAATCCATTAAAACAAAATCCGGCCGTTCTTGAGTTATAAATGGTGTAACTAACCCGACTTTGTTTTATAAGAAGAGATTAGCCCGTCACTAACTAAATCGCTTGTGTGGACTTAAAACTATGCCATTATTTAAAGTTACACGGTGTGAAGGCCGATTTTACAACTAAAGGTACACATGTATTTAAATTGTTTGCATTCTGATAAAAACTTGTGATGTGATATTATCTCGGTTGTGTCATTTTATAGCAGGATGTTCATTTAATTTAGCATTCAAATATTTTATCTAATTTAGGTTGATAATGCTGTTTTCCGGTATAGACAACAGCAAATGTATTGTGCCGCAATTAGAACTGACACATTGTTCTATATAATACAAGCTTACGCCGGCGACTTTGCAAGCGTGATTTGTCAATAAAATGTAGCCTACGTCTCAATCCAAGTCATAATCTATCTAGACTGCATACAAAATTTAATCTAAATCTGTCCAGCTGTTAATTCATGAACACAGAGCAGACAGAGAGACAGAGTTACTTTAGAATTGATAATATTAGTATGGATATAAAAAAATAATCAAATTCTAGTTTCCCCCCAATCTCTCTATTAGAAACCACGACTTTACCCATGGAATAAACACCCAAAATAAGGACTTATAGGTTTTCCGCAGAAGTAATAAAAATCCGATCAAAAACTTCACAATGGATTCCAAAACACTCTTGCATATTCAAACCTATCACTCGCTGCAAGCCGATTACGCTAAAAAACGCAACAAAACTACTGTTGGATTTAGGAGCCGTATACCCCCCTGAGGGTAAGGTGTGGGGGAGGGGGGAGGGTTGATGAATGAGCCCCTGCCCCGGGGTAGAGGCCTCTTATCTATTGTTTGCGGGAACTACACAGCCGGCATGGCGCAGTTGTATTGCCAGTTTAGCCGCTTTTGTGATAGATCTAGCAACGTTTTTTGTTTTAACTAGGGCCTTTTAAACTTCACCCTTTACCTATTATTAACAATAACTGTTTTTCCACATTACACAAAGGTTAACTGGAAGATAATGCTTTCTTGCATTAAGTTCGCATATGCACAAATTAATTTATTAAATAATTTTCATTCATTCATACTAACGTACCCATTGTGTTTTTAAAAACCCGTCGTAAGTATGTACATACAATCAGTAATAATAATCGGCGGCGCCTATGCGACGATTCCACTTATTCTACTTACATGACGAATAAATATTATTTGTTTACCTATTTTACACCCATTTTGTTCGTGAACTGTCGTAACTATGTAATACAGTCAGTATAAATTTTGCCCGATTTTATTTCTCCATAAAATTCATCCATCATTCCAAAGGCAGCAAATATTTTATATAACAGGTACTTTTGCGAAACTTTTTCCCAAAATCCTTTTAAGCAACATAATTTTTTATATTAATTTATTAGTTACATATACAGTTATTCATTACAGCTTTTAAAGTGTTACATACATCTAGCTTAAGTAGGTACATGCACCCTACAGGGCGCAGGAATTATAGTCGTGTTCGAAATTAATTATAATAACACTGTGTCAATGTTAGGTACAATAAAATGTTTGAAGTGAAAACTTCTTTAGGCGCGTCGAGCATTTTTCGAGATGAAAAAAAACCATTGAACTCTTGACACTGTTACCGTTACCGACACCTCTGTATATAATTATCTCGTAATTGTTCAAGTTTTCACTTCTGTCGGCACTCCCGGAGTGTCACTATTTTTTTTTTCTTATTGATGATAGTCAAGTGTTTAACCTCACCTGATGGTAAGTGATGATGTGCTCAAAAATGGAGCACGCTTGCCTAGAATTAACGTGTTTACTCTGGACTTGAAGACTCCGAGATTATAATGGTTCCGAAAAACATACGCCGGAAGTAAAATCCACTTTTTAATCATTAATAACAGTAATAATAAAAGGTCTACCTAAATACCTGAGATTTTTCAAATAAAAAATATAGCCACTAAACTCTCAGCAGTTGGCAACATTCTCAGTATGCGCTCTACCGACTTTAAAATTCATATAAGGACTGAAAAGAACGCATTTTGTCTGTGGTTGCTGAATGAAGCAAGGATTATATTTACTTACAGATCGCAATTTCATGCTATTGTGTGGCCTTTTACTTAAAAACCTCTGAATGTAGAACGAAATGGAAATATGAAGATAATCGCATTCAAAAACATTGGGTTATTTTCATTAAAAACTGGATGTTTACCATGATTTATTTTCGAGTACGCCGCCGAATAAGATAAGATAACTATTTCTTATAAAACTAAAAAGGCACTGCAATGGTCATGGTAAAAACAGAAGTCTTTGCAATTGGCAGATAAATAAAACAAATAATGACCTAGTTAAAAATGTTGTTTGTTAAATAATTGATTGATTGATTGAAAATTCCTTATTGCACAAAACTTAATATATATCTGTACTTAATATATATAGCCAAACTTAATGCTAGCAAAGCAAAGCTTGCTATTCGCTTCCAGTTAACCTTTGCGCATATGTAAAATATAATTAATTGTAATAATTATTTTAGTCGTAAATTTTTTTTAGTGTGTGTATAATGTGTTGATTATTTATTATTAAGTGATTTTTAAATTATTTTAATTTATAATTTACTCATATTTCTTTTTTTTTGTAACCTTTGTGAGTCAATAATTGAAGCTTGATATAAACAATTTTTTTTTATTAATTATAGAATACAGGTAATCTGGGGTCGCCGTCATCGAAAACGATGTGGAGGACTTATATTGGCAGATAAATATCGACCGACTTGTCTCAATCTAATACTACAAATGCTCATATCAAATCAAATCAAAACAAAATGTTTTTATTTCTGTAAAATATAGAATTATAACAAGGTTGTTGGGATCTTCTTTTAAGTATATATACTTGTGTCAGAGGACCCCGCTCTTCAACAGCCATACAATTTTATTTTTTTTCATATAGATCTGTAGATCTACATGAGATTTTGTAGTATTGCGACAATTTTAAATTGGCGAAGCTGTAGCTTCGAACTCGTTCATAGTTCATAATTTTATGGTGACTCCTTTACAGTACAAGCTGTGCGACTGTGGAACGCTTTACCTTTGTCCATAAGGTCGTCCAAATCTCTTCCTATTTTCAAAGTCAAGGTATACAACTATTTCCTTTCGTTGTCTCGTAACTGCTAGTTAGTGTTTATGTTATTTATCCTCCATATGTAGTGTAGTTTATTTATATATTATTTGTATGTATTTAAGTTTATGTTTATTAGTATAATCAATACTTATATTTTATTTTATGAGTTCTGTTTATATATGTAATGTACTCTTACACCGCCGTCTTTTGATTTTCGTTTATCCTGTCCATCTAAAGGTTGGCTGGAAGAGATCGCTTTTAGTGATAAGACCGCCCATTGTACCGTTATTTATTGTTTATTTCCTCTGTTACTTGTAATTTTGTTTGGTGTCCAACAAAGAGTATTTCATACATTGATTCATATCATACGACGACCTCCGTGGTGCAGTGGGCGAATAGTCAGCTGCGACGCAGGAGGTAGCGGGTTCGATTCCCGCCCCGGAACCAATGTTTGCATGATCTACAGATATTTGTTCCGGGTCTGGTTGTTTTTCTATATATTATAAGTATGTATTTACAAAAAAAAGTATACAAGTATTCTATCAGTTATCTGGTTCCCTTAGAACAAGCTCTGCTTAGTTTGGGGTTAGGTAGCGCTGTGTTAAATGTCCAGCAATATTTTTTTTTAATTTTATTTATATAGAGCAGAGGTTAGTAGCGTAAGACGGGGCCTGTCATCTCACACAGCACGGATGAGTACTAATAAAGACTTTTCATTCATTCATAAATACTATTTGAACTGCCTCCACCATTTTTCGCCAAACGAAACGGAACCAATGTTAAAGCAAAAAATGCATTGGATCTACGATGTTCCGGACATACACACAGTCTATGTCTTCGAATTTATAGAACATTACATTTAGCGGCCTAAATGTATTTGATGTTATTTGAATTCGGAACATGCTCTAATTTAAATCTGCCAGAATAGTCGGAACAGATGTAATGCATTATATCAGCTATAAGGCATCTACTGCTGAACTTGTGGGAGAAGCGGCATAATGGGTAAAAGCGGGAGATTTAAACAAAACCGACATAGAGGAAAACCGACGTAATAGGCTTCCCCCATAGTTCTCCAGAGCGACCGATCTTATGCGGCCTGCACTCAAAAGCGCCCACCAACCTTTATCCGGTCTTTCCATCTGAGGCCGTCCTACAGTGCGTGGTTTCCACTCAAGAGGTTTTCAGATTTTATAAAAATCGGAAAAATCGGTTAAAAATTTGCTTGCTAGGTAGGCACAATTTCCAAATCCTTTATTTAGGTAACAGTTATCACAACACTAGTTAGCAGATTATGTAAATCCCTTTCGGAAAACCATTTACTTATCAAACAAACAGATGTGGCTTATAATTTGCATAAATACTATTTAAATATTCAATACTCCATGGAAATTATCCAAGTAAACAAACGTGAACATTGTTTATATTTGAATACGCTGAAAAAATATTCTAGCACTAATAAATAAATAATGCTGGACATTTCAAACAGCTTTATCTAGCCCCAAACTATGAGAGATTGACAAAAAAATTAAGTATTTAAATATTCTATCAGTAAATAAACAAATAAAATAAATATATATTGCTGGACATTTCACACAGATTGAATTAGTTAGTTAAGGGGTTCGGGGTTCGCTGTCACCTGGAAACTTTAACAGGGGTTCGTGGAGCCGAAAGTTTGAGAAACCCTGTGCTATAGTAACAATAACGTAACGTAACATTAACGTTGTCTGTGGCTTATCGTTGAAACCAATAGAAGTAGTTAGTTACTAACATTTTAGGTACTAAATCTATCGTCACTACCATTCCTAGCGTTAAGCACACTTAACCTACAGCATTTAGGGTCTAAATCTATCTTTACTAGCGTTAAGCTCACTTACAGTGAACGGACTGTTTTTACTACATACAATAGTTTCACTCACTCAAGTTATAAAGATGCAGAGACGGTCATAAAAATGCAAATTCCTATCCTTACTCCGATATTCTGTTAGCCAGATATCCAGTTCATACAATATGAACCGTAATTCTTTTATGTACCTAGACTAGCTAGCGATGACCCAACGCAATCAAACCAGTACTGCAGTATTAATTGACGAATTACTTACTTTGATAATTTAATTAGAATAATTCTTTTTAAAATGAATATAACAAGAACAACGATGTCCTCCTCTCTCCATAATATTGTTGAGCTCAACAGGGTCCATAATGATGATTTACCTATCAATTACCACCTATTATTGCTGTGTGGTACAATAAATGATTGAGTAATAATTTGTATATTCCAGTAAAATAGGTAAGTAATCTTAAATCATAGAACTTCTATTACTTCATTCTATTCTACCAGTATTGCGAGTGAACTAAAAATTTTCTCACGACAGAAAAAGAACCTAGATAGACAAGAGGCAGTGAAAATAGGAAACCCCAGGAGTGCAGCTTTGAAAACCCGTAGCTTGCAGTTTCTAGATATTATCTAGATATATAAAATAAGTTCGTACAGTACTCGTATTGTAATGAGCTATCTATTTCTGGAACTTGCTATTTCGTAGAGTGCTAAAGTCAGATTTACAATTCAGAAATAGTAAAAGTAACTCTACTTTTCTAATTTATAATATAAGTATTTCTATCTGTTTGTTATTCAATCACGAATTAATGGCTAAATCGATTCTGGTGAAATTTGGTGCATAGAATAGAATAAAGAATATAATATACTTATCAGACACAAAAAAACACAGAACGGACAATAAACAAATTAAGTAAACATACAAAAAAAATATCAAGAAAGGAATGATACAATTATTACAGACTAGCTGTTGCCCGTGACTTCGTACGCGTTACACTACTAAATGTGTAGGTAGCCTAGAAATAAAAATAAACTCGCTCTTGCAAGTTGACTTGACACCCCATTTTTATCCCATGGGAACTGATTTATAGGATAAAAGATAGCCTATTTGGTAATCCAGGTTATAATCTACGTATATAACAAATTTCATCGAAATCGGTTCAGCCGTTACGACGTGATTGAGTAACAAACAAACAAATAAACAAACATCCAAACTTTCACATTTATAATAATAGTGTGAAGTGTGTTAGTGTGATGGGTAATACCTACTCAGCCAGTAGGTGGTAGGTACTAACCAGTCCCACTCCGTAACTGCATAGTTAGATTATGACCGGGCTTAGGTCAAAGGCTACTTTTTGCCCGTCTATGCAGAAGGCGGGTAATGATTTTATTGACAAATCATGCATGCGAATCCGCGGGCGGAAGCTTGTTTTCCATAAATATTTAAAACTGGGCGCCAGACGTGTGTACCTGACTTGACCTGGTTGCACGGGTCTTCAAGCCTGCCATTGTCCGAGGCTAGTCTAAGAACAGTGTTTCACTTCATTCCTCTCCATAAGGCGGCTAACGAGCTCGAGTGTAGAGGCTAGAAGTGTCAGAAATAGGCATCGTACTTACAAAGACAATATAGACTCATCGCTGACCTGAGCGCGGCTTCCCGCGCGTGGTTTGTCGATAAACACTTTACTCTCCTTCTTCACAGTCGGGTGAAAAGTTGCCTTTTTAGGGTTCCGTACCCAAAAGGTAAAACGGGACCCTATTATTAAGACTCCGCTGTCTGTCTGTCCGTCTGTCACCAGGCTGTATCTCATGAACCGTGATAGTTAGACACTTAAAATTTTCATATGATGTATTTCTGTTGCCACTATAACAACAAATACTAAAAACATAATAAAATAAATATTTAAGTGGGGCTCCCATACAACAGACATGATTTTTTTGCCGTTTTTATAGATAATGGTACGGAACCCTTCATGCACGAGTCCGACTCGCACTTGGCCGGCTTTTTATGCTTAAAGGAGGCCATAAGCGTGTTCCATACGCTTATGGTAACCATCGCCTATAACACAGAATTGCCTAGTAGTTCACACGCCTAGAAATGTGCCCTACGATACACTACCCTGCGTCCATCAACTTGAGGCATACAGTGTAAAGCCTCATGTGCCTATAGTTTCACCGATAACCATACCCTTCAAACCGAGACACAGCAATGCTGCTTGGCGACAGGAATACGCCACGAAAGGCATTAGTCTCCTTCTGCACATTCGGGTAAAAACTAGCCTATATCTCCATCAATAATCTATCTATCTATATACCAAATTCCAGCTGTTTAGTCGTGAACTCGTGAAAACGTAACAAACAGAGAGACAGAGTTACTTTCGAATATATAATATTAGTATGGATATTGCCCCTTGACCTTTGACCTTGCTTAAGGAGTAGGCGGTTAAATTGACGTTTCAAAATTCTCTTAGTGATTTTAACCCATAGGTACATGAATCTGAGATGATGTTCCATGTTTTTGAAGTAAAACTTCTTTACGCACGCTTGGCTTGGGGACTAAGCTGGTGATTGCGTGACGAGAGCGTTACGAAAAGTGTGATCGGGCGAGGCGAACGAAAGTTGAGAGGGAGATATAAGTCAGTGAAGATAGAAAGAGAGATGATTACGTTTCGTATATTACTGTAGGGGAGGAGAGAGAAGTGCTAAAGAAGTTTTACTTCAGTCGTGTGATCTAAAGCACGCTCGTTTTTTTTTTATTGAAGAAATTCATTGTAAAAATCAGCTGCTTTCGGTAAAGAATGATTAATACCTATTTTTAGTTTCGGTGTGTTTCCTTGCTGTGTCGCCGGGTCTGTGGTTTTGGTGTGCAGTGCAGCCTGCATTATTTTAACAATGCACAGGACTACCCAAAGTATGTATATTCAATATTTTATCCACTAACCTCGTAATATTTCGATAAACAATAACGAGTCAGCTGTAATCCACATCAGTAAGGGCATCTTACCTGAAAAGGAAAAACAACAATGATTTACTTATTATAAATTAGCTTCCATCAGCAGCCTTGCACGCGTGGTTTGTAAGTACAAACATTACCTTCCTTCTGCGCATCGCAGTCGGGTTAAAACTAGCCTATGTCTCAATCCCGGTCATAATCTATCTATATATCAAATTTAATCGAAATTGGTCAAGTCGTTTAGTCGTAAAAACGTATCATACAGAGAGGCAGAGACAGAGCTACTTTCGAATTTATAATTTTAGTTTGGATTTCATCAAAATACGTTCAGCGTTACGAAGTGAATGTGTAACAAACAAACTCATTTAAATTATTAGTTTATTACCACCATTATTATTGGTTGAGACCAGCAGCGCTTTGACTTACATTTGCTAGCAAACTAAGCAAAAGTAAGCATATAAGAGTCTTCATTTTGCTTAGTTTGGGGCTAGATAGCACTGTGTGAAATGTCGAGCATTTTTTACGATATTTTTAATTCCCTTGGTTACATCCTCGGACCGCTTACTCAGGAGCCGTGAAGATATCTCTCAAGGGCAAGCGGCAAGTCCAAACATTACGTTTGAGACGATATTAAGTCAATATTTGCATAGTTGTTAGCATACACATGACAGTTTGCAAGCCCAACACCGTGTTTAGAGTTCCGCAAAAAATTTAAAACCCCTTAGCGACTTTGTCCGTCTGTCACTCACAATCATTTGAATATCCTGCTGAAGATATCTGGCTATAGAGAATAGTTATAAATAATATTGGCCCACCTTCACTGCAAAGAAAAACACACAAATATTCTTTGATGCCAAAGGGGCCTAGATGGTGGGATCAAAATTTCAAAGTAGGGTTACTAGGTTAAGTGGAGTCTCATACAAAAGAGCTTAATTTACACATTCCAAAACCATTTTTGTTGACTTTTTTCATGTTTGTAGTGTTGGAGTTATGATGAAACATGGCGAAAAAAATACTGAAGTGTCGAAGTTTGCAAAGCGAAAAATCTGAAATTAATATGATTGATCGAAATATATGCAAAGATGAATTACAGAAAAAAGTCTCTGTCTAGAACAGTTTTATTATAATTCTGCCTAGAATCTGTCTTGGTCACTACTCTGTGACTGCCTGCTATCATACTAATATTACATATGCGAAATTTTGGACGTTTGTTTGTTACTCAATCACATAGTAAGGGCTGAACCGATTTCGATGAAATTTAGTATGTACATAGATTATAACTTGGATTACCACATATGCTACTTTTTATCCCATAAATCAGGTTCCATGGGATAAAAATGGGGTGTCAAGTCACCTACACATTTATTAGTGTAACACGTACGAAGTCGCGGGCAACAGTATTAACATAAATAAAACTAAGCAGAGCTTGTACTATGGGAACCAGATAACTGATAGAATACTTAAACACAATTTATTTTTATTCTTTAACTTATCATATTTTAAAAGAAAGTAGGTACCTACATCCAGACCCGAAACAAATATCTGTAGAATAAAATATAAATTACTTAACAATTATAGCTACATATAAATTATTTCACTTGTGCGCACATTAACTATTATCCATATTAATTATTAATCCTTCATTTTTATTTATTCCTGCCGTGTTAAATAAAAATGACGGTGTACCATAAAAAAAATCGTACTGTTGTTCTAAAAGAGGTACCCTTGCATAATGTACCGTATTGTAGCCCTCTTAATAAAAGGGTCATATCTCAAATGTCGCGACATGTCTACACTTTTACATAATTTATGTAAAGCTCCTTTTTTTCGGTGTGACAGAAAGTGCTTCGCATAAATGTGCTCAGATATCATATTTAACTCTCGTTTTAATGTAAATTCTGTTAATTTTAAATCATTATTATCATCTTCCTGACTTTTACCATAAGTAAACAGGTTTTGTTCACTTTTTCAGTTTTTGCGGTCGCTCGTCAGGCCATTTTGTTCACACCTACAGTGCGTATTTAACTTGTGCAAGGAACCTGATAAGGCTCCGTGACACTTAATAACTCACAAATCATGGTAAAAATCCTGTTTTTAATCAAATAGTGAAACAAAAACTGTTGGCAAAAACGTTGGCGTGCAACATTCCGAGCGTTTTACCAGAGAAAATGGCGGGCGTTTTTTCCACTAAATATACCAGATTAACAGTTCACACGCGTCTTGACATCTTGACGATTGATTGAGGCGCACAGGTGTAGACGATAAGCTGCATGCGTCTTATGGTCAATCAATATTGCATTATGCTTGACGCAAGACAAATTGAAAGTTGAAGACGCAACATGAACATGAAAACGCACTGGTGTATCCATAGCAAATGTAAGTATTAATAATTACTATAACATACCACGGCATCTATATATAATATATGCATCTATATACGTGAAGAGAAAACTTTTTACCCCTTACGCTTATGTGAATACATATTTCCCTTCAGCTAGTCTACACAGAACTGCTCTAGAATTGTCATGCTGTGTACACATGCATTGGGATGCAATCTACGTCTAAAAGCTGATAATCGTATTTTGTATCTGTTTGATTGTATTCTGTTTTGTGTGCCAATAAATCTATACTAATATTATAAACAGGAAAGAATTGTATTTTTGTATGTTTGTAACGAACAAACTCAAAAACTAACTACTTGTCCGATTTCAAAAATTCTTTCATCATTAGATTGCTACATACTACATTATCCCTGACTAACATAGGCTACTTTTGACCCGACTGTGCAGAAGGAGGGTAGGTAATGTTTTCATTGACAAACCGTGCGTGCGAAGCCGGAGGCACGTCAGCTAGTAAATTATATTAAAATTTAATTATTGCGCACACTGAGAAGTTTGAGATTTCGCATAGTTGAAGTTTATATGGAGAAGATTCAAACTAAATTATATGAATTACGGTCGAATTTCTATCTCTGTGCACTGGCAACCGTAGTCATAATCACAGTAATATTATAAATGCGAAAGTTTGAATATTTGTTTGTTTGTTACTCAATCACGTCGTAACGGCTTTCGATGATATTTAGTAGTACGTAGGTGGAGTAACCTGGATTAACATATAGGCTACTTTTTATCAGAAAAATCAGGTCCCATAGGATAAAAATGGGGTGACAAGTTGCAACAGCGAGTTTAGCTTTATTTCTAGATTACCTACACATTTAGTAGTGTAACACGTACGAAGTCGCGGGCAACAGCTAGTAAAATTATAAAGGTCTTAAGTTGATATCAATCCATCTCTCTCTAGCCGAGGCTTACCTAAATCCCAAATAATTGGAATAAACAGATTTACAATAACAAATATTGTCTTTAATTAAACCTGGGACATGTAAATTACCATGTATGTTTACTCCACCTGTAGGTATCTACCGTCTGTATATTTTACTCACATTATACCCTTCAAATTAATTTAGGAGCATTGTCTAGTTTGATAAACGATTCAGTATGTACGAGTTCCTTGTGAAAGCGCTCGCCCGGGGAAGTACACATAGACAATCATTTATTCACTACATCAGCACACAATACAGTTCTTCAAGACAGAGAAAATACAAAAAAAATAATCAATTAAATAGTATAAACGCAAAACATAAACAAAAACAAAAGAAAATTTGGTAAATACTGTGTGCTACAGTAGTAAATTGGTCTCGACTATAAAAGTGCGACCACCATACCATTTCTGCCGCCAAGCAGCATTGCTGTTTCGGTTCCCATCACCCTATCAGGTATGGTTGCCGGTAAAACCTACGAGGCAATAGAGAGAGATAGAGCGATAATTCTTTATTGTGACACCAAATTACAACAACTAAACCTAGAAAACTTAGATTATTACACGGGCGGCCTTATCGCTCAAAGCGATCTCTTCCAGGAAACCTTTGGATGGACTGGATTGAAAAAACGTGTGCGGAGGCGGTGTTACAATAAATACCTATTTATGTAGGATAAAAATAAATAAATACCTAAACCTACAAAAATCCTACATAAACTTACATAAATAAATATAAAATACATACATACATATGTATGTATATTCTAACAATAGGTACTTTGTTTAAGGCGATGGTATTCGTTTATTTAATAATTAGCTTTTGCGGTTACAGTTTCACTGCGGCCCAAGGCCTTAAGGCTAGCAATATCAGGTGATATTTCCATAGCACGTGTCAACCCATACATTTTCGGACTTAAGGACTAGTGTCATCGATCATCGGATGTAAGTTGGCTATTGTGATCGCCACTTGTTTTTAGGGGCGTTCAAAGTTCACCGCTAAGTCCAACAGCTGGTAAAAACTGTAGAATATTCTTAGGGGTGATAACTGTTAGCTCCTCCGAACTAAGAATGTGTTTGTCCAGATGAATGCTACGTTTGCGCATTATTGGACCACACTCGCCTAACAGAGTAGGGGCAATTCTGCGCCTCGGCGATGGTTACCATTTAACATCAGGTGGGCCATAAGCGGATTTCATCGGCAGGTCGTATAAAAAAATATTTTGTTTCTAAACAATTTTTTCCCATGCTTATTAGCATTAAGTAAGTGTTGTGGAGGCTAGGTATCTTCCGTTCGGTTATATTTAACTTGTGCAATAAATAATTTTCAATCAATCGATCTTTATAAACACAGATTTTTGGTGATTTTGATTATAAGCTTGTTATTGTAAAAGGCGCTCGTCAGAGCAGCCGAGGCCAATATGGCGGCGCCTATAGTTCGCATCAGCTGACCGTGTAGTGTATAGACAATTACTCATTTGTGCCAACGAAAATTTTTAGTTAAATGTCTATAATGTGAAACAAAGTTTCACTTTTACCGTGGTTTCATAAAACCACACAATCCTTTTTTTATCAGATATTATTTTTATTTCTCTTCATTTTTAATTATACTCTGTACACCGCTGTCCATAACTGCTTCGCTCATTGTTTTCCATCCAAAGGTTGCCTGGAAGATATCGTTTTCAGCGATAAGGCCGCCTATTGAACTATATTTAGCATTCATTAGTTTTTTAAGTATTCCTGGAGTACAATAATGCATTATTCTATTCCAGTCTCAAGCTTTCGATAACCGGATTTTCTTTGCAACTTATATTCCCGCGTGTCTTGTTTTTACTAGGGTAAAAACAAGACACGCGGGAATATAAGTTGCAGTCTGCGCAGTAGGCTGCGCAGAAGGAATATTTCTGTTTTATTTATATTTGTTAGTTTTTATGTGCTGTACGCTGATTTAACTATTGTTCAATAAAATTAACAGATTTAAATAGTTTTGATTGGGAGTTTAAACACTGAGGTTTCTAATTTATAACACTCTTTTTTTACGTCCGGGGCAATAAGCAGAATTACAATGGCTATAAAGCTAGCGACCTTGTACTCAAAACCTCATGTATAGTGTAACATAGCGTATAATTACATGAAGCCTAACATAATGACTACAAATAGCTAGCGGGAACCCGACTCGCCTAATTGGTACAAATATCGTCCGTGACAGTCTCTATCTACACTACAGAAACCTCCCTGATACTCCATTTTCATTCATAGGTGTGTGCGTGACGTGAGCATGCACGCAGCGGTTGTAGACCGCCTCGTGGCCGGTGCTTGGCGTGATGCGTGATGTCTTACATAATGCCACGCAGGCGTTCTGACATCTTCATTAGTTTTTTTTATTGATGATAGTCAAGCGCTTGACCACTACCTCACCTGGTGGTAAGTGATGGTGTGATCGAAGATGGAGCACGCTTGCCTAGAGAGAACCTATTCACTTTGGACTTGAAGACTCCGAGATTATACTGGTTCGGAAAAGCATACGCCGGAAGTGAGTTCCACTCCTTACTTGTGCTACAATTTCATACACACAGCCGCTGCGTGCACGCTCACGTCACGCACATGTCACGTACACGCATTCTGTTTGTGTTCCACGCTTCATTTGAAAATTTAAAGCATGAATTTGTCTTATCATCACCATATCAGCCATCATAGGACGTCCACTGCTAAACATAGAGCTCCATAAACATTTAAAGAGCGACCGACCTTGTGCTGCCTGCACCCAACGGTTCCCAGCAACTTTTAGGTCTATCCATCTAGCGGGGGCCGTCCTACGCTGCGCTTTCCAGCGTGTGGTCTCTTCGAGAACCTTTCTGCCCCAAAAGCCGACAGTTTTTCGAGCTATGTGTCCCGCACACTGCAACTCCAGAATTTGTATAATTTATAAGTTTTTAAATGTTATTTTATAAGTTTAAAATAGAGACAAAGTTAAAGAAAATATTAGGTCATGTGAGGTGTCTTATGAAATTTAACTCGCAGTACTAACTAGATTGAAGACAATCTATCTCTCAATGATAATGATGATGAATTTCAACAAATCCGTTATTATACAGGTAGTTTGGTAATATACTCACGATATTCAAGTGACGGTTTCTCAAAACATAAAAAAGACTTCTCGAAAAAAAAACTACTAGTTATATTATCAAATTTTAAAGAAAATCTACTAAGTTTAGGTGATTAATTCGATATAAAACTTACTGCCTACTCTTGCAATCGACATCCAAAAATAAAGGCCGATTTGATATCTCTTTCGGAAATGGCTCCGGGTTTTGGGTTAGAAAGGGACAACCAGAGATATCTCGAGACGTCACCAATACAGTATCTGTGGTTTGATGGCAAGCATTATGCAATAGCACAACATAACTTTAATAAAGTGTTTGTTTTTACATGCCATAGTAAATTTCACATTTCTATGGTAAACATTTCACAAATTTATTTATTATGCTCATCAAAATAACCCCGTTCATTTTTGTGCATATATTATCAAACACCCTATATGACAAATGAATGCCTAATCTCAAGGTGTCATTCCGTCCATCAATCATTTCTTTCTCAACAATTTTATCAAAGGTTTCCGCGAAGTTCATAACGAGAAAAGTTATTTTAACATTATTAGGAAAATGGAGGACGAATCGTAACATAAAAAGTTATAATACAATTAATTCATCCGGCCGATTTCAGAGGGCTTTGCGAATGCCACAAAAATATATGGAATACTTAAATGGAAACTGAAAGATATTTTTAATAAGTACCTACATTATAGAACTGCAAAAGAAACAGTGGAATGTTTACGATCATTTATTACGTGCTAATAGTTTACTATAGAGGACTGCTTTGTGTTACGCTTAGGACAAACCTTCTAAGGTTTTTAAAGTTTTTTTTTTATTCATGATAGCCAAGCGATTCTTCTTCTTCTTAGCGTGTCAAGAGTTCTACGTTTCCATTCATAGTATGTTGGACAGGTGTTTGGCCACAGCAATGGCATCAGGCGAGGCGGCCATTAGGTCCTCCATCGTGCATGTGTTCGGACATAAAGGGCACATTAGCAAGTGCTGCATTGACTGCGTGGGATCACCGCAGTCACACTGAGTCAAGTTAGGGTCCCTGATTCCCCATTTGCACATATTAAGTCTGCAGCGGCCAACCTGGGTGCGGAGCCTGTTGGAGCGATTGACCTTACCTGATGGTAAGTGATGGTGTGATCGATCACAGAGATGGAGCACGCTTGCCTAGAAAGAACCTATTCACTCTAGACTTGCAAGACTCCGAGATTATACTGGTTCGGAAGTGTACTTATTTTATACGTACTCGTATGTGTTTAAAAAAAAAAAGTACGATAACACTTTCTAATCTATATTAATATAAGCTTTCGTTTGCGGTTTCGCATGCGTGTTTTATCAATAAAAAGCAGCCTATGTCTTTCTATCAATCATTAGGCTGGCGCTTATCTGGGTCAACGCATAAGCATTACAATTCAGCGAGGCAATGCAGCCAGTGTCTTGGAGACACTTCCGCCTGGTAGTGATCTGGATCCATAGCTACCTAAGGATCGTTTGCAACGGTCTTTAGATGATTCAACTGTTTCTTTTGTATTTTATAGTATTGTAAATAATTGTATATTTTTTCTGTTAATAAATGTATTTTATTCATCATATTAATTTCAGATTGTTGCTTTGAAAACTTCGGAGATAAGGGGAGAGAAGGTAAGTACAGTAAATAAACGTAAATAATATACGACTTAAATAAATGGTTTTGGAATGTGTATGTTATTTTATAATGACCCTTTTAAACACTTTTTTATATTTTAACCCTCACCATTTTGACGATGTTTTGAAGTGAAAACTTCTTTAGGCGCGTTAGGCATTTTTTGAGATGGGAAACACTATTGAACTCGCGGCACTGTTACCGTTACCGTTACCGACACCTCTGTATGTAAGTATCTTGTAATTGTTCAAGTTTTCACTTTTGTCCACTTTTTTCACTCCCGGAGTGCCACTTTTTTTTAATACTCTTCAGTTGAGGTGGGCTATTATTATTTATAACTACATATCCCAAGTAAAGTAGTTGCTAAGATAATCAGCTGTGTCAGGCGGACGGACATATTAAAAAGTAAATCATTATAAAAAAAATTTTTTTAGAGGGGACAAATGCTACGAGGACTATCGAAAAGAACAGCAGTGATGATAATTATGATGATGCCTATCAACACGATGGCCTACCTTTGACGCAACCTCCACCAACACGACCGTCTCGCGCAGAGTGCGGCGCGTAGTGCGAGGCGAGACGCAGTTAGGAGTGGATCGCATTCACCCTGATGAAGGTTCACGAATTAAACCGAAACAATGTCGGTTGAAACACTGATAATACGTGTTAAACCGTACGTGATAAATCCCATATGTATAATGATTGAAACACGAAAGTTTTCTAAGTAAAAAGTTACTAGAAAACTTACGTATTCGTCCCGCTGGTCCCCAGAGGGGACAGTTACAGGGGCCAGCGGGAATAACCCGCATCATTAGGGTTCCGCTTTCACCACTTTAGTCTGAAACTCTAAAATGGTTGAATTTCGTAACAAATCTTGCTTCTTAAACACTGATCCCCTATTCAGCTAAACATGTAATATTCCAAAGCAAGTACTTGGACTGGAAATAATGCTCGATATTTCACACAGTCCTATCTAGCCCCAAACTAAGCAAAGCTGGTGCAATGGATGGCAACCAGATAACTGATATAATAGATTTTTTAATAGTAATACGTATTTATAACATTAAGGTATTTATACATACTTATAAATATCTGTAGACCATGATTCCCGGCTATTCACCCACTGCGCCACATAGTCGTCACTTAAGTGGAGCTTATGCAGACAGTCATATATAATTTAAGGTTACGTATAAAATAGGTATTCGAGGCACGTATATCTAAAATTTACACAGAAATTATTTTTCTCCAAATATGACAGGCGAGTGACTCGCGGAATACGAAATCACGTGTGAACGAAACGTAACGCTTAATTATTAATAACTAGATTTCGTTAACGGCTTTGTTCGCAAAGTATACATGCCAGTAATAATAATGCTGGGCATTACACACAACGCTATCTAGCCCCAAACTAAGCAATGCTTGTACTATGAGCACCAGATAATTGATAGAATACTTATATACTTTTTTTGTAAATACATACTTATACTAGTGGTTCGCCCCGAACTGAGGTCTCGCGAATCTCCGATTATAACAAAAAACATTATTTGTAATCTTTGACTATCAAAATAGTGCCACGAACGTACATATCCAATTACTTGACCTACAGTTTCATTCAAATTACAAGTAGCGGGAGTCCATGTAATATGGTTACCCTTTTTTGTGGTACAAATTGCAGTTATTCTGGCTTTCAGACTTTTGCCTATATTTGTGTCACGTATACCAAATTACAGCACTATGGGGTCACTGGTGTACCCTTTGATTTTTGTCAAAGTTCAGTTTTTATTATGGTTGATAACTCAAAAACTATAAGGACTCTACTAAAAATAAAAACGGAGTCTAAATTTACTAATGAAGACCTTTCATTTGACGCCCCACTTGGCTTAATAGTCCCATTTCCGTTTTTTTCCCCCCTCTTAAACCCCAATATCTCAACAACCCCCCCCAATATTTTTAGCTCATTTAGTCACAGCAAAATTGTGCCATCACTACCTATGTATCAAATTTCACGATGATCAGATCAACGCTTCGAAAGTTAACCTCGGACAAACAAACAAACATACATACATACAACGCCAATTTGCCCAAGTTGATTTAGAGATCTCGCTTCACTCCATCAAATAAATGAACATCCGAACCCGGAACAAATATCTGTAGACCATGCAAACATTTGTTCAGCGGCGGGAATCGAACCCGCAACCTCCTACGTTTCAGCCGGCTATTCACCCACTGCGCTACGGAGGTCGTAATTTGTATGTTATTATAAAAGGGGGGCAAAGCTCTCACACGAACAATCTATATATATGAAACAAAGTCGAGTTAGTTACACCATTTATAACTCAAGAACGGCTGGAACGATTTTGATGATCTTTGATTTGTAGGATTTGTCTCCACCCGGAATAGCAAAATAACTACAATTAGAATATCGGGAAAAATTCAAGCAAAAAAAATTATGAAAAAAAATCATTTTCTTATACATAGATGCAGCTAATGATGGCCGATTGACAATTTTACCGGCGACGTACAGATTTGACAGATCGCGTCATATGCATGAATATGCGCAAGATGGCTTTATTCTTTATTGTACACAAACAGATTACAGACAAAAACACCTTACAAAATGGAGATGTATAAAAGCGAGCTTAACCCTAATAACAGTTTTTTTCCAGCAAACTTTTGAAGATAGAGATAGTTGATTATAGTGGTGGGTACGTGCACAGAAAAAGACATTAGAGTAAATAACTAAGAAATAAAAAAACTGAATTTAACTCAGCTAATAAAAACACACCATTTATTGATTTTCATTAAAAATAAAAATAAATGTATTGATTCTAAGGCGGTACGAAGTTCGTCGGGTCAGCTAGTAATAATAAAAATAATGCTGGACATTTCACACAGTACTAACTTCCGTGCCTATTCTGTGCAAATACTTAACGGTATAAACGGGCTAGTTATACATAAGTTTAGGTGTTATTGGATAGATAAGATAATGTCTTCAAATATCAAAATATCATTTGTCTGGGTTTAACAGTAGAACAATAGAACCCTTTCATAATCAGATCTCCACAATAAAACCTATTGTGCATACCTCTATTCAAACAAGGTGCTTCAGTATATCTATATCAAACGAGATCGTAGTCAAACGCGAGCCTAAAATTTATCGTTTAAGTACAAGGACTCCCATTCGGTTAATAAGATAAGGTAACTCTTTATTGTAATTACTACACAGAAAGCGGAGAAAGCGCGAAGTATCTCAGTTTCGAGATTGGCCAAAAAATGCTTTTAATAATATAAATAATAATGCCGGACATTTTACACAGAGCTATCTGACCCCAAACTAAGCAAAGCTTGTACTATGGGAATCAGACTTAGATTAAATAGTACATACTTAGATTAAATAGAGAAACATCCAGACCCGGAACAAATATGTGTAGATCGTGCAAACATTTGTTCCGCGGCGGGAATCGAACCCGCAACCTCTTGCGTCTAAGCTGGCTATTCGCCCACTGTGCGGAGGACGGCGGTGGCCTTTTGTCCGGCTGTCTGTCTGTTCTCGCCTACAGGTCGCATTTTTCAACCGATTTTGACGGAAAATGGCACACAAGTTCCTTGCTTTAATTATTTTTGTTGTCTATCGCGATTTTTGATTTTGGGGAAAATTTGCTGTAGCGTTTTTTATCGACGGATTTCAATCAAATTTGAGAGGCACACTAAGGACTTCATTCTACACAAGATGTTGCGAAAAAAATCCAAGAGGGGAGTGGCGAAATGGGGGGAAGTTTTTAGTTAAATGTCTATAATGTGAAACAAAGTTTCACTTTCACCGTGGTTTCATAAAACCACACAATTCTTTTTTTATGGTGTGCAATATAGTATTTTTTATCTATTTATCTATTATTATTTATTTATTCAATAGCGCCCTCTAGAGGAAAATGTATTATAACAGATGCGTTGTCTACCAACACATCTATACATTCGCAATGGTTCAGGTCCTTGTGTTGACTAAACAGTTGTAACGCACGTGCGAATATGATTGTATTTACGTGGTTCACTCAAACAGTAATTTTATTTTTCTATAATCAAGTATATTCTTTTTACACCTCAGCCAATCTTCTATTAAGCAATGATCTCCTCCATCCAAAGGTCGTCTGGAAGAGATCGCTTTGTTAGCGATATAACCGTCCATTATGGTGACATTTATTTGTATTTTTTTAATATTTGTCGTAGCTTATAAGGTATAATAAAGAATGTTCATCCATTTATTCATTGAAACACTAGAAGTTGTTTTATTTTATGGTCGGCAATATAGTATTTTCTATATATACATAGACATAGACAATCATTCATTTGCCACACAGCACACATTAAACAACAGATAAAACATAAAAAAGAAAGACGATTTAATTTTTTTAACACTAAGCAGTAAAAAGCACGTAAAAATATAAATAAACATAACATCATTATTATTATTTTTAATCATAAGGTGGACATGTTGTGTTCTATAGCAGCAAAAAAGCCTAGTCTCAGCATGATATAGCAAACAAGCTTCTGCCCGCCGCTTCGCACGCGTGGTTTGCCAATAAAAAGTAGGATATGTGTTAATTCAGGTTATGATCTACGTACATACCAAATTTCATCGAAATCGGTTCAGCCGTTCCGACGTGAAAGAGTACCTAATAAACATCCATATATACATACAAACATTCGCGTTTATAATATTAATGGGATAAGTTCGAAAATGAATGTGTATATGTATTAATACAATTATAATTTGTATTTTTTTTCTTGTAGGAGTTTTATATATAGCGTAATGGATTAATGCTGTTAAGTTATATTTAAGTGTAAATACACGAATTTAAATTTGAATTCGAATTATGGCAACTGGGCGCTTATTCTATAGCGCCCTGTCGAGGAAAATGTATTATAGTAGATGCGTTGTCTATTAAATACATCTATACATTCTCAATTGTTCACCTCCTTTTGTGCTGACTGTTTCAGTTGAGACGCACGTGCGAATTTGATTGTCTACGTGGTACACTCAAACACTAGTGATAACACGAGCCATCGTGAGATGGCGTGATGAGGCGCTCGAAATGTCATCGATAGACGTGTAAAGATCTGCCCATATTGCTAAGGTGTATCGTTCAATTTATTCGTGCTGAGACAAAAATGCAAGTTTCATTTAGATAGTGTTTATTTTTTATTTCATTTTATTTACCATGGTTCTCATAATTACAGGTCAGAACAATGCATGTGACCATTAGTAATAAATTAGTAGTAGGTATCTTAATTATAAGCTTCTCCGCACATGAGCAACGCGCCACTGCCAAAAAACGCAGCCACGCGCCACGTGAAGCTGGAAGCGGACTTCGTAGCGGAGAAGCGCACGACAGCCATTTTTTTTATGTGTAACATCTTTCCTCTCGGTTTGTGGGAGTGATTTTAGCAAAAGGGACGGAAATGTGTAAAAGCTTGTATTTCAAATAAAAGTATGTTAAACCAAACGCAATAGCCGACACAAGTTCGGTGTCCGCCATACTTGGGTGTACGTAGCACACCGACGCATTCACAAGCATGAAAACGACTTCCAAATCCCAAGCGAGATTTGTGAACGCTTCGGGCTTGAAGACGTTTGCCAAAGCTTGGTAAGCATGGAAAGGTACCTACCATAAAATGTACGAAAAATGCAGTCCGCAGCTCGGTGGCAGCGGCGTTTTGTGGTAGTGGCGCGTGGCTCGTGTGCGGGCAGGCTAACAGTCGCATACAATATAAGCGTCGAGAATTCACAAGTCACATGTATGAAGTCATCATAAAATGGCGAACGAGGTCGATCGATTTCACGGTCGGAAAGTCTCCTAGGAACGTTTACTTGAAGAAATATTGTACGTAAAATATGGATCTTTGTCTAGAATTTATACTTCGATTTTTACAAGGAACCGTAGTCCTAAGTATTTGATATTAATTTCAACTTGATACCTCCACGCATTACGAGATAAAAGTTCTTGACTGACGGACAGACAGACAGAAGGACAACGAAGCGATCTATAAGGGTTCCTTTTTTCCTTTTGGGGTACGAAACACTAAAAATATAGAAAAATATTTTATTTAATATTTTTTTAGATTACTTAATAAAATATACGTATATATTTAGCTATAGGTTAGTACTAAATTAGATATAATAAATATAAATTAAATATTTTAGTAATGTAGTCCTTTTATATGGAAAGCCCTATTGTCCCCTTTTGCCCGGAGTGCCTCATATAGGTATGTACTAATTAACTGTCGGATGCAATCCAGATAACTCATATCGGCCATCCTGTAACACAATGGCTTATATGTATATAGGTACCTACATTCTGTTTGCCTCATAATTTAACTAAAAGCTACTATGTGATCGATGTAAAATTAAACCGATGTGAATTTTGAACTTTATTGATTTTCATGGCTCACGCTTGACCAAATAAATAACTATACCAAAATTATTTCTATAAAAGAATAAATAGTTTCCCGGACCGTTTCTCAGTAACTGCTATGCTTTCAGATTTTTCCATACTGTCCCAGTTAAAAAAAACACGGTAAATCCCATTTTAGACATCCATAATCCATTAAGTATTGACATAACCAATAAAATGATAATGACATATTTACGTATCTTGATCAGTTTAGAATCTTAATTATTTATTATACTTATTCCTTGACAATGTCCATTTAAAGTAGCTAAAATCCTTAGCCCGTCTTGATTACGCTTTCTAAACGTATTTATCGACCAAACACGTTTAAATTTGACATAGGTATTTGTATGATTTGAAAACTCCTTAAATCATGTTTAGCGACTAAATTTGTCTAGGCACCGTTGCGCAAGTCGCCCTTAGAACCTAATTAGTGTATAAGATAGTGTGTATTCTCTGTTTCTAGCACCTCCATAGATTATGCATTGAGCCATTAGGTACCCAAAAATTACCTATGAATTGTAATTATACCATGGCCTTATACCATAACTACATTAGAAAACGTACCCCATTTTTTAATTTTTTTACCCCCTTCTCCCCCCCCCCCCCCCCCCCCCTCCTGAACGGGTCACGTAGGATGGGTAAGTTGCCTTAGTACCTATTAGACTTATACGTATTTCATTGTGTCCCCATGGTTTATAACTAAATGAAATCCCCTGATCTCTTATTCTGTACGCAGACTCGTGAAAATATCTCACAAGGTTGTGTCCCCATGGTTTATAAGTAAATTAAATAAATGAAATCCCCAGATCTATTAACACATACAGATTATTCTGTACACAGACTCGTGAAAATGTCCCACAAGGTAGTCAGACCACAGGCAAATCCAAGCCTAACTCTGATACGTGCCACTGCACCTTTTGCATAGTAGTTTGCATTCACGTGACAGGTTGCAAGCCCATCGCTTGTTAGAATACTAACCGATGGCACATACCAGTTCTATCTCTGGTGAAAAGACCGCCTCAGACTGTAAACTGATTTTTTTTACTGACGTCCGTGGCGCCAATGCAGGTTTAATGGCTGTAAACCAGCGCTGAGCAATAGGTTTATTGTTCAGCATAATGCTGAGCCATTCCCCTTTTTCGGCACAGGGCTCATAGTGACTGGATACGTATTTTTAGTACTATTTATTATTTTTTGCTTAAGTAATGTTTATTAAATTGTCTGTATTTTATTGTGTTTATTTAATTGTCTGTCTTCACTTATCCACTGTATGTAGTTTCTGTGTGTTTGTTACTTGTGTCGAAATAAATGTCTATATCTATCTATCTATCTTAAAGATAAGATAACGAAAAAGCAACCCACGTAACATAAAGTCGCTAAGGTAGATGCAGATCTCTTTTAACTTTTTACAATACAATGGTCGTCGTCCTCATAAAAACTCCAACTCACTTTCCAACAGCGATTTAAAAGCGAAATAAAACTTTCGCAGAGGAATAGAGATAAAAGACATCTAAGAAAAGTATTTATTTTATGCGAGTATCCGAAAGATCGGCTTGAGCTGAAAACCATTACATTAGCAGTCCTCTACAAAAAGCAATCGATACCGAAAATAAATGTATTGAACAGACACTGCCAATGTCAGCGGATCTATTTCACCCAACAAGTTAACTTATTTCTTTTTTTTTTACTAGTACGTACCGTCCCCCTGCTGGGCAAAGGCCTCCCCCTCTTCCCTCCACTTGTCACGATCCAGAGCCAGTCCCTTTGGAAGACGTCCAACTCGAAAGTAAGTTAGTCTTTTTTTAACTTTTTAAAATTTCAAAAACCCGTTTTACTTAAAAACCTGTAAATAGTAAAAAAACCATTTTACAGCTTTTACAACATTTTACAGCCCTTCACCAAAAAGGTTGATTAGGACCGGCTAACCTGTCGTTCATCACGCATAGCTAAAAACCACAGCTGTTAAACTGGCTTTCTATTTGAAAAACCCGCGTCCGAATCTGTCCATCCGTTAGGGAACTACGACGTCACAGACAGACAATAGTCGTCGAACTTATAACATATCTTTTTGTAATTACTCATTTAAAGTATCTATATGAACATAGTCGAAAGGTCGGGATAACAAATAAAACAGTACATACTCGATAAATACCCGTTTAAATCAGTAATTATGTACAGTGATCGCAAAAGTTACAAAAAATAGTATATCTTTTTGTGTCGGGTTAAAAAGTACTCCATTGCTTTTTATAGTAATGTGTCTAGAGCGTGTTTCTTTGTGAGACTGAGAAAGATGGATCGGGTAATAGATCCTATGCTCAGCTGTGTACGTGATGGTGATGATGATTACAAATAAATGGTAGTTTACCAGCACAGGTAGCCCTGGTAGCCTAGGTGTAGAACAGCCTGCAAATCTTTGCATTATTAATTTCTTCCCGTCTTTAATAACAGAAACAACAGCACCAATTTATCATTACAGATAGCGAACCAACAAAAGGAATAGAGTTACTGTAATTAGTAAGATTCCATCTTAATCTGTTTCAGCTCAATATTCAAATTCAATTCTATATCAAAATTCAAATTCTATGCTAATAATAGGTCTTCTTTACCTATAGAATTGCCGTTCTTCAGTACCGGTCATTTCAAATAGAAATGGAATGGTTTTGTGTTCTAAATTCGAATTAATTTTGTTTTAAAAACATGACATTCTTTTTACAAACTCAGTCTTTTGTTTATTGATTAGCGTTGTATTTTCATTACATTTGAACATTTTTCGTCATAATGGATACTTTAAAAATTCGTGTAATTATGGAATATGAGTTCCGTCGTGGCACCAACGCGACACAAACGGCACGTAACATCAAAAACGTTTACGGAGAGAACTGTACAAACGAACGCACAACCCGTTATTGGTTTTCCCGGTTCCGTTCTGGAAATTTTGACTTGAAAAATGAAGCTCGTGGTCGTCCGGAGACTTTGGTCAACAATGATGCATTAAAGGCGATTGTGGAAGCTGACGAAACTCAATCTACAGCTGAGCTAGCAGCAGCTTTTGATGTTAGCATCAAAACCATTTTGATCCATTTGCGACAAATAGGCAAGGTAAAAAAACTTGATAGATGGGTGCCCCACGAACTTAACGATCGCCAGCGCAACGTACGTGTCGAGACCTGCCTCGCGCTGCTCAATAGGCAAAGAAATTAAGGAATTTTGAACCGAATTGTTACGTGCGATGAAAAATGGATTCTGTTCGACAATCGAAAGCGCTCAGCAAGTTGGTTAGATCCTGGTTCAGCACCAAAGCAATGCCCTAAACCAAAAATGACCCCTAAAAATGTGATGGTCACTGTTTGGTGGTGTGATTCACCACAGCTTTTTACAAAACGGCATGAGCATTACTGCAGATGTGTACTGTGAAGAACTGGAGACAATGATGGAGAAGCTTGCACATCGGCAACCAGCTTTGGTCAATCGGTCCTCCCCCTGCTCCTTCAAGACAACGCGCGACCCCATACTGCACACAGACAGTCTCCAAGCTGCAAGAGCTCGGGTTGGAAGCTCTCCCTCATCCGCCATACTCACCAGACCTTGCACCTACCGACTATTACTTTTTCCAAAATTTAGACAACTTTTAAGTGGGTAGGCCTTTGAAGAGTTTGTTGCCTCCCGTCCAGCTGATTTTTACAAGAAGGGCATCAATAAACTGCCAATGCGTTGGCAAAGATGCGTCTATTGCATGGGTGATTTACTTTGAATAACAGAAATAAAAAAGTTTAAAAAAATAAGTACTTTCACTTATTCCATACAACACGGCAATTTCATAGGTAAAGACCTAATAGAGGAAAAGTTTGTTGTTTGTAAGTATGTATGTATGTACCTACTTACAAACTCTAATATACATCTATCAGAATAAATCTCTATTATCCTAATGTCTCATAAATAAAGATAAACTCAGAAAAAAGCTGAACCTATTCTGACAATTATTTTACTGATAGAAGGCTACACTATCCCTAAGTGCTATCCATACTGAGTAATATTACGAACTAGCTTCCGCCAGCAGCTGGAACGCGTGGTTTGTAAACAATAAGTTTTATGTTGTAAAATTACTTTTTCAAAACAAGCTTTTATAAACTTCATAATCGGAACCGCAAGCAGATTCAAATAAGCCCAAACACTAGGAGTCTACCATAATCCTTTCAGAAGTTTCGTTGTCTAGCATCCGTCTCCATCATGACATGAGACCACCTCCATGGTAACATATTATTGCATTGTCATCGAAGTTACATATGTATTCCAAATTTAAGCTCAATCGGTTGAGGAGAACGGGTTTAAAATTCAGTTGCAAGATTCCACCCGGACAAACATATACATTGCAAGATAATAAAAAGCTTGTAAAAAAATTGCCTGTTTTAATTTATCTCTATACCTACCTTTCATCGAAATTGTTTCAGCCGTTACAATGTGATTGAGTAACAAACAAACATCCAAACTTCGAATTTATAATATTAGTGTGATTCGAAAGTAGCGCTCTGTCTGCTTGTTACGTTATGGCGACTAAACGGCTGGATCAATTTCGATGAAATTTGGTATAATAGTGTAAAATTACAGTCAGCACTCATGACTGCAAAAATCAATCGCTCAAAACATCTTTATACGGAATTTCCATTGAGTGCCGAAAGAGCACAATTGTTGGTAAAAATGACCAGAAATTCCCATAATCAAATATCAATTCAAATCAATATTTGCAAGAGCAACACAGTAAAACTATAACACAAACTAATAGCTAAATTAACGATATGCCTAATTGATTATTATTATAAATCTTTAAATCAATCAAAATTGTATGATTTTACCTAAAATTTCAAAATTATTTTGTCAATAATGACATGAATTAATATTAGCAGATTGTTAAACGCCCCGCGTTTAACAATCTGCTAAGCATAATAAAGCAGTGTCTTGCGTCACGGGCGCTATATTGAATCCCAAACGTAGCGAAGGATTCTAGAGTTAATTCACGAGCGGAGCGACGGAGTTACTAGAATCCTGAATGCAGAGAGGGATATAAGCACGCCCAAGATGCAGACAGCTTTATCCACGAGGAGAATACTCTACTCTTCACACTTTATAACAACAACAATAAAAACCATATCTAGGTTGGTGCATTCTGTGCAGAGGTTAGTTCGATTTACGAATAAGTTCTTATTGTGTGGGTCTCTTTGGTTCAAATGTTAATACAGATGAGGTTCCAATTTCAAATCACATAATGCCCTCGAGGGGATAATGAAATTCAGTACAACTTTACTCCCGGCTCAGCGGTAGGGATTTAATCACCTGCTTTCGGTGAGGTTTACATGACATATAATTTGACATAGTCGAGCAGGTGGTGTGAAAAGAGTATTATTTAACTTTCTATTATCAGTTTGATTCCGGCCCACACGATGTAACGGCCGATTGTTGACAAATGTACCTATATCGTTATCATATAAATATATCACACAAATTTTATCATTGTGGGCGTAACTACATGTGTCATGTGAAATATAACATAAGTGAAGTGTAACCCATACATGTACGTATAGTTAGCGACATAAGTGGTGATTATAATATGACTGACTATAGTATTACGGTGAAGTTTCAACTTCTGAGGTACAGGGTATACGATGTCGAGATTTCCGGAGCTGATCATGGGCATCAGTATGATCATTTTAAACTACATTATAATATATTATGGCACACATTCTATTACAATCTTAATATTGTAATTTTATATGACATTGAAGTTAATATAAATTCAAATATAGTTTAAGTTGCATGCTTAGTTTGAGCAAAATGTGTTGGACCTAAAATTGTCAACTTTTACTTTAGCCACATTTCATTCAATAAATTGTCTGGTAGATATCATGATTTAGAGAAAAGACCGCTAATTGTACAATGGTGTGCAATAAAATCTTTCTATTTATTTATGTATGCCTAAGTACTATTGTATACGTATCAATGAAGGCTGAGTGTGGCAGAGCGATACTGCCCGCAGTAATCACTCATACTGGTATAATGGGATTACATGACGCTAACATAGATTTATTAGACAATGTTACCTAGAATAGATACACAGGAAAATTGCCCCGCAACCTAATTAAAATTCCAATATATTAATATTAAAAAAACCTCGACAGAAAACAACGGGCTGTACTTTCCACCAAACAATTAAGAACCATCTCGAAAACAGAAAATTGTTAAAATTGATTTTTTATACGATGGGATGACGGCACAATCTGTGATATTGCATTACCTCAGGTTACGTCCAACTTACCTATATAAAAAAATGTAATGAAATCGGTTTTCAAAGTTATACTTCTTTTGGTATACCTATGTTGTATAGCTAAACGGTTCGCGCTGACTGCTAATATGGGTTACCTTCACATTGACATCTTTGTTGCGGATTTTAAAAGGGTGGCATTTAAACGCATAACTAATAAATACCATTTTTTAAAACAAAATAATCCAAAATAGCATCAAAAGTACTGATTGCACACTAAACTTGCATACCAAAAAATACTGATTTTGCAAACTTTTTATACCCTAATGCAAACTGTTATTCTAGGCGATGATCTAATATTTCGAAAGCATACCTAATAATATTTTACTTACCACGAAAATCGAAATCCTAATTTATTAGGACCAAGCACCTAATAAACTTGTAAGAACATCTGTTTTTATTAACCTAGATTGACGGTATTCAGGTCCGTGCGGTTTTTTTGATCTGCCATATTTTTTATTATTCTAACCTAACATATTAAATCTTCATATTTATTTGTGCTTCTGTTAGGATAATAGGTCGTCGCAAGCTGTTAAGGACTTCTGCGAAAATGTAGTGCAGCAGAAGGAAGCAGCGGAGAGGGGCAGGGAATCTGGGAGCACTCTCTCAACCCGCCGCACAAGACCGGGGCGAAGGAGGAGGGCCTATGCGAGAGCGTATGCCGACCTCCATCCCCCATAGCAGTGGCCTAACTATATACTGTTGTATATAGTTAGTAGAAATGACTCTAAACCCTGAGAGATGGGGCCCGCAAGAACGGACCAAGGCCATCGGGGTCGCGGAAGAATGTTTTCTGTTCCCGTGTCCCCGGTATACAGCGAGCGGAGGAACGCCGTGGAGGTTTAGCCGGTAGGAGTCCGACATACCGCTCCCTGGGCTCCGAGCGGTATTCATGAGGATTCCTCCTCGTAAAAAAAAACAAGGTAGGTAGGTAGGTGCTTAAACGCTTGTGCTTTATATGCAATTAGATTATTTATTTTGCAAGTCAGCATTTTAAGTGTGTCATGAGAATTCTTGTTTTAAAGGCAGTATTTCAGTGTTATCAGACAATTTCTTGGTGCACACTCAGTTAAAAAAATCTTCTACTTTTGATAAGACTTTATTATATTTTTAGTTATGCTTGTTTTGAGTGACAAGTGGTTTTTTAGAAGTGCAATCATTTAAAAGTTATGCGCATAGTTTATTAATGACAGAATTTAGTTTGCATAATTTTATTTGGAGGTGCAATTAAAGATTCCCCATTTTAAAATGGCTTAAGATTCTAAAATAGCTTCTTTTCCTTGTAATGTAAAGA
Source organism: Philereme transversata (assembly GCA_963924445.1). NCBI lineage: Eukaryota > Metazoa > Arthropoda > Insecta > Lepidoptera > Geometridae > Philereme > Philereme transversata. Next base: position 4,826,346 of record OZ004343.1, on the reverse strand, counting down.
CCGACTAATTTATACGGTCAATCAACTGGTCGCTAATTGCTCGCAAATTTCTTCAAAAGTATATGGCGTCATGAAATTATGAATTACTAGCTGACCAATCCGCATCTTCGCACGCGTAGTTTTTCAATAAAAACGTTACCCTCCTTCTGCGCAGTTGGGTAAAAAGTAGCTTATGTTACTTCGGGATAATGTAGCATTCTAATCGTGAAAGAATGTTGGAAATCGGACAAGTACTTTTTGAGTTTATTCATTACAAACATAGAAAAATACAAATCTTTCCTCTTTATAATAATACAAGCTTTGCTTAGTTTGGAGTTAGGTGGCACTACTAAACACAACTAAACTTTTGCAAAGTTTGTGCGCAATCCCTTCAGTATATTCAGTACTTATATAAAATATATTTTCTAAAGAAACTTTAACGACTCAGTCTTACCTCATGGGAACTGATTTATGAGATAAAAAGTAGCTTAAATGTTATTCTAGTTTTTGAACTGATTTTTTGCAATGTTTTAGCTCAAAATGTTCTGTAGTTTTGGCGCAAAGTGGTATCGAAGACTCAAATCATTTTCTATAGAAACTTTGACACCCTATTTTTATCTTATGAAAATTGATTTATGAGTTAAAAAGTAGCCTATATGTTGTTTTAGGTCTAGAACTAAACTTCTGCAAAGTTTGAGCCCAATCCGTTAAGTAGTTTTGGTGTGACGAGTAACAAAGACCAAAATCATTTTTTTATAGAAACTTTGATACCCAATTTTTATCCCATGAGAACTGATTCATGGGATTAATGGTAGCCTATGTGGTAATCCAGGTTAAAATCTACGTATAGACCAAATTTCATCGAAATAGGTTCAGCCGTTACAGCGTGATTGAGTAACAAACAAACAAACATCCAAACTTTCGCATTTATAATATTAGTGTGACTAGCTGACCCGCCCGCGGCTTCGCACGCGTGGTTTTTCAATAAAACATCACCCTCATTTTGCGCAGTTGGCTAAAAAGGAGCCTATGTCCTTTCCCAGGATATAATCTATCTCCTTTCAAAATTGCATTACGATCCGTTCAGCTGTTTAGTCCTGTAAATGTATCAAACAAACTAACAAATAGAGTTATGTATGTATTAGGTATACATATAAACCTTCCTCTTGAATCACTCTATCTATTGCTGAAAACTGCATTAAAATCCGTTGAGTAGTTTAAAAGATCTAAGCGAACAGACAGCGGAAGCGTCTTCATTTTATATTATATAAACATAATAATAAATCTTTATTTCAGGCAACTATAGAAAAGTACAATATGTTAAAAGTTAATTCTACGGCCCTTAATAAAATTATGATATACCTACATTAATAAAACAAGCGACAATGAATTCGGATAAGATAAGATAAGAGAGTAAGTAAATAGGTTTCTTCGAGATCTTCGTGCTTCATCTTAAACCACATCATCGCTTACCATTTGGTGAGACTGTGGTCAAACGAAGATCTATCCAGTTTAAAAAAGAAACAAGTAAATCGATATTAAAGTTGCCAGTACAGAGTATTCTAACAATCTCTAGCCCCAAGCTTTATGAATTTGGATCAAACTTTACACTGCGTCACAGCTTTTGAAGTCGTGTAAGGCCACTTCGATGCATTTGGAGCGGCTGATTCAGGATTTCTGAATGAGTTTGCGCGTGCCGAGCGCGGTGCTAATGGCCGATAAAAACGGGGTTTTTCTATTCACTTCAGTGACCATGCTTGATTGGTTCCAACGGAAGATCAGCGATTTGTCATCAACATATTAAATACTGAGTTTAAATGCATTTTTGTAACTGTTTAGATGAAGACACTCTAAGCCCGGCTTGCACAACGATCCTTAAACGTATTTAGCGACTAAACATGTTTAAATAAGACATCATATTTAGCCACTTAATACGTTTAGACATCGTTACGCATGTCGCCCTAAGTTTTGTTCTTTGTTGTTTTTTTTATGTTTAAGTGTAGAACAGAAACCGTCTACTCTAAACATTAACAATCTCCACTTCATTAATACCACAACAACACAAGACAATTCAAAATTAGCCTTGTGATTACTGGAAATAAAGAACATTGCGCTTTGAATGAAGTGCCGTTCATTTGTAGACGGTCTCTATATTATGTACCCTATACCTACCTACTTTACTTTTTTATCAGTAAGATCTTTGATTGGCCAAAATCGTTTAGATTTTTCCAAAAACACATGTGCTTTAATCGTATTAATATCTACGGGATGAAAATTAATAAAAGCGATCTAAAGAATATGTGTTTTTTGTAAATAAACCATCTATTTAAAATCTAAATCGTAAACCCATTTCATTTTTGCGTTCACGGCTACCATATGCAAATAGTCTGCATATTTTGGCATTAGGCCACATTTTAATTTTTATATTTGCAGTACTCATCAATTTATGAGAATACTAGCTTCCGCTCGCGGCTTCGCGCGCGTAGTATGTCAATAAAAAGTAGCCAATGTCTCAATTCAGGTCATAATCTATCTGCAATAATCTACATACCACACCGAAATAGGTTCAGTCGTGAAACGTACAAGACAAATTTATAATATTACTGCGGATTATTTGTGGCGCACCGCAGACGACCGACGGGTTCGATTCCCGCCGCGGAACAAATGTATGGATGACCGATATTTGTTCCGGGTCTGGAAGTTTTTCTATATATTATAATTAAGTATATAAATAGTTATTCTATCAGTTAATTTGTTCTCTCAGTTATCTGCTTAGTTCGAGGCTAGATAGTGCTGTGTGAAATGTCCAGTTATATTTATTTATTTCGATTAGATCATTTCTTTATTGCACGCCATTAAAAATAAAACAGACAAAAGAGAATACACAAAAAAATCAAAGGTACAATGGGCGGCGTGTCTCCGTATTGAATAAACCGAGAATGTTGATTATAGGAATAAGTCCAGACGAGAGCCTATTTTTTTATTATTTAGGTCTATAAATGTGGATCTATTAGGTGTTCCATTTAATTTCATGTTTTTGATTACACAGTAATAAGATAATATAGAATATGAACCGAGAATTACAATGAGGTACGTTCATATTCTGCGATTAAAGTTATCATCAAAAATAGAAACCCCGAACAGCGTATCCACTATTAGTAGATTTCTACTTTTTTTAGTAGATTTAGAGCAAACAGATTGAATGATACATTTAGTAGGTCAAAATGGCTTAGTAGACTTTGGTAGTTTTTACTTATGGCCAATTACAAAGTGGCCATACTGTTTGACATTTGGTGGAGGATTTCCCGTAAGATTGGTTGATTCAGTTTGTTGATAAGCACCATTTTGCTAATCAAATAACTAAATCTGATTCACGAATTACAGGAGTCGGCGTTTTTATCGAAGAAATATTTTATAAGAATCTGTTGGTTAACGTTCAGCTAGTCTACTATTTTAGATTATAACAAATTTGACTTTTAAGTTTAAGATTAGGGTGTTTGTACAAAAAATGGGTAACTCGATGTCATCAGTCAATAAAACGACGTATAATTATATTTTATTTATATTTTATGACTAATTTTAAAACAATTAAAAGCCTTTTATTTGGTCACCCAATTTCAGCTATTCATTTTAAATACAAATTTGTAAAACTTCACAATATATTCTCAAAAAGTCAGTACTTTGGCGTGTCACAACCTCAAAACCGCACAATCAAACAGCTGTGTATTAAATATTACCTTTAATATAATTAAACTTACTATTTCACTATAATCTGTGATGTATCTAATAATTATAATCACAACTTTCATAATATAATATTCTCATCGTTTTTGTAAAAATAATAAGAAACTTTGTGTTCAGTTTTATTCGTCAGTCCGTTGTGTATTGTTCGAATTTGAATTTCCCGCTAAATACCGGTGACTCAAATTCAAATTCACGTAATAATTCAAGGTTGGTACTAAAGTTAGCTGCAGACCGCGCCATTATTTGGTCGTCATTACTGTGCCAGTGCTAGAGTTGTGTTTGTCGTGTGAACACGTGCCGATCCAGACAAAATTTCAGTCCTATGGTGAGTCGCTATTTCCTTGTAAATCTGTGTTATATTTTAATTTATACATAGTTAACTTTGATTTGTTAAAATGTAGCTTCTTGATATTCGAAAATATCAAAATAAACGTTACTTCTAAAGATAATTTCAAATTCATGGTTGTTCCGTCAGTCCGTTGGCGTCAGTCCGTTGTCTGATATTGCGCCACAGGACTGACGTGTTTCCAGGGTACTGACTTTTTGAGCGTGTCTAAGCATTTATTTACTTATTTCAGTTTAAAACATCATGGCTCCTAAAAAAAACAAAACATGTCTAAGGATAGAGATATATTGAATAAGAATAGATAAGCCGAAAAGGCTCGCTTAGCTAGAATTAAAGGCGACCCCATTAAGTTAGATGAATACAAAGAGAAACAAAGGTTGCAATACTTAAAAAAGAAAAGGGACAAAGAAAAAATATTAAAGACATGACGCCTCGGGATCAACGATTAAGTAGAAAAGAATGGAAAAAAAATATTCATCAAATTACAGGCAAAAAAAAAACAACTTATGAAAAATAATACTGATAATTTTGTACGCCAGAATACTCCTTCAACTACTGACGATGAAGCGCAACCAATAGTTGGTGAACTAATACAGCCCATTGTGAACGAAGACCGAAGAGCAAATGAAGCAAAGAGGAGAAGTGAAAGACAGAAAGTACAGAAATAAGCAATTAAAAGAGATGAAAGCAATGGTTTTAAAACTAAAAACTAAACTGAACAATCAGCGTCAAATATATAGAAGAGTCAAAAGGAAGTCAGAGAAAATTGTAAAATCTGTGGAATAAACTCCGAAAACCAGAATTGAAGGAATGAGCAAAGATATAACGAAAAAGAAGGAATTAGTGAAGAAGGTCCTTTTCGGAGAAGTTATCAAAATTCAATTAGAGGAAAACTACACTAAAATAAAGCGCCATGAAGATAAAAGAAAGTTCAAACAAGCTATATCCGGAAATGTGGTAGACAAATACGACAATATGGAGAATACCAAACAAAGCAGTGACTTATAAAAAGCAGGATATAACCAGCAAAAAAAAGTCACAGTTAAAGTGCTAAGTCTAGTTCAGCAATTTTTAGAAGATGATTCTAACAGCCGCCAAGCAGCGGGCAAGAAAGAATTTGTGTCTCGTAAACAAATTAAAAACAGAAAAGAAAAGACAGTATGAAAAATCTTCATGAGAAGTTCTTGAAAACCATTCCATTTAAAATGGGTTATTCCCTATTTACCCGACTCCGACCATTTTGGGTGGTTCCCCCTAAACTATCAAACCGTGATACTTGTGCTTGCACGGTCCACGAAAACATGGTCCTTCAACTTGCTGCTCTAAAAAAGACACATATTCTGACAACAGTGAATACCCCTAACCTAAACCTGTTGTTGATATTTTGTATGGACGGACACTGTCTGAAATAAATGATTATTCTATTCTATTCTAAAACCTGTGCTGACATCACTGCCATCAAACATTCAAAAGATTCACTTTCTTAGCAATGGTCCTGTAACGCAATATAGGAACAAATCTGTTTTATGTATTGGGCTGTAAACTGCAAGACATGTACCCTAATATTGTGCAATATTCCTGGAACTTTCATAAAGCCGGACACGGGAAGGGGGCACCTGATGGTGTAGGGGCCCCATGCAAGCGAACAGCTGATCAAGTGATTGCTTCAGGAGGTGATATAACTGACTTGACGGAGTTTACTTCTGTTATCCGTGAGAGATGTCCAGGTATAAAAGTGACGGTGATAGAAGGCTGTGATATCGAGCAGATGAATACTTTGATTAACGACAAGTCATCTCAAATGATCGCCTTTAAAGAGACGCTCTTGGTACATCAGACGACCGGCTCTGTTTATATTTCCAATCATCTTACAATGAAGTCACTAAGTTGTTTCTGCGACGCTGAATATAACGATATTAAACATGTCAGAAGGCTGTTTTGAAGACTGAGATAATATTACTTGGTAACTGTTATTATGTTAATTGGTACCTTTAAGGCAGAGAGAGTTATATTTTTGTTTCAATAGTTTGTTGATTACTTAGAAAATGTATATTTTTAAGTTAAACTACTTCAACGTAGTTAAGTAAAATAAAGTTAAATAATAAAAAGCTGCATTAAAGGTGGAGAAAGTTCTTCCCATTACGTAAATAAATATTTTTAATTGTTACTTAAGTGAATTTAGATCAAAAGTGAGACTCAAAATATGTGACATTATTAGTTTCTGAGAGATTTCTTCTAAATCGTAATAAATTTCTTGCATATCTAATGAAGTTGTGTGTTTTATCAGTACTTTGTCACCCTCGTCAGTCCCCTGGCAGTCAAATTAGGAAAAATCGTAATATCTCCGCATCTACTTTAAAAAGTGACTGGCCCTATCCTGAGCAATATATTTATTAGATTAGTTATCTTATAATGCGAATTTGAAGGAATATGATTTAAAAAACTATCATAATCAAAATATTCTGAAAAGTTACCCAACTTTTGTATATTCGCCCATTAGTACTAAGATAGGCACACAGTCCAAGAAACCGCATATTAAAAAGCAAAGTAGGTAGAAAATTTATATAATTTTTATTACTAAATGTAAGTTGTAAAAATGTACAAGACCTTTCAACTTGACATAGACATTTTCAAAGCTGTTTAAAAGTTATAGAAAATAAAAACAGATGACAAGGGTATTTCCTTATCAGAAAAAAAACTGCCACACAATATCAGAGACAACACATAAATCAAAACTTTTCCTCTGACATTTTGTTCTCGTACTAACTAGTTACAGAGGCTTATTCAGGTTTTCAGGGGGGGGGGGGGGCATTATGCTTCTGCAAAAGGCCCCAACCGCGTGGTATGAATATAAATAGTGGTTCGCCCGAACTGAGATCTCGCGAGTATCAGATAAAGACTAAACAAAATATTATTTATAACCTTCGACAACAGTGAAAAGTATTCACGAAATGCAGGACCAACTTACTTGACATACAGTTTCATTCAAGTTACAAGTAACGGGAGTTCATGTTAATTGGTTACTCTTTTGTTGGGGTAGAAATTGTAGTTATTCTGGATTTCAGACTTTTTCCTATATTTGTGTCACTATAGCTACACGCATACCATATTTCAGCATTGTGGGTTTACTGGTTTACCTTGTGAATTTCATCAAAGTTAAATTTTAATATGGCTGATAAATAAAAAACCACGAGTCTTAAGTTTAAAATAGAAATGGGGTCGAAATTTAAAGCCTCATTAGTATATCATTAGACGTTCCACTTGACCTAATTGTATCATTCTGTTTTTTACCCCCCTTGAACCCCATATCTCAACAACCCCCGCACATGTTTAGACATTTTGTCACACCAGGATTGTGCCACCATTACGTTACCTACCTATCACGGTGATCGGATCAGCGCTTCGAAAGTTATCCACAAAGAAACATACATTACACATACAAACGCCGCTTCGTCCAAGTTGATTTGGAGAAGAAAATGCGTACGATGCAAGACTAATATGTTTAGTAACAGAAAATAAATTAGTTTTTTGGTTCTATAATTGCGATTTTGGGGCCAAAATCACTATTATCCGCGAACATTTGTGTCAAATAAAGTTGTTACAAAATATTTTTGACAATAAACAAATAGTCTTCCGTTGTTATAGAAATCGTTAAACTAGCCCCTATTCTACGGACCTTAGTGCGACCCTGTTGAATATTCTCAAGAGCTCCGGAAAAACATTATTCAAACAAGCGCACCTCAGACTTCGCTGCGACCATTTTATTTTTATCGTAATTCACGACTTGATGTGGTTGGAAACTGTTGTTTAGTTTTTTCGCAGAGTAAATCTAGTTGGCAGTTCGATTGTATTAGATTTATTAACAAAATAAAACTTATAGGTTATTTTGAATTTTAATATTTTGAAGGCGGAATAATAGTAGATTATTAAACGAGGGGATAAAGCAGTGTCTTGCGTCACGGGCACTATATTGAATCCCGAACGTAACGAAGGAGTTAACTCACGAACGGAGCGAAGGAGTTACTAGAATCCTGAGTGCAGAGAGGGATATTAGCACGCCCAAGATGCAGACAGCTTCATCCACGAGGAGAATACTCTACTTTTTAGCGAGACAATAAAAACCAAATCTAGGTTGGTACTTTCTGTGCAGAGGTTGTTCGATTTACGAATAAGTTCTTATTGTGTGGGTCTCTATCAAATTTCAATACAGATGAGGTCCCAAATTCAAATCACAGTACAACTTCATTACAACTTTACTCCCGGCTCAGCCGTAGGGATTTAATCACCTGCTTTCGGTGAGGTTTACATGACATATAATTTGACGTTGTCGAGCAGGTGGTGTGAAAACTATTTTATTGCGTCTTCAAACTAGCTATTTCTTGGGCCTTGTGCCTACTTTAGAACTAACTTAAAGAAATATTTGACTGAAGGATTTTGCATGTAAAACAACTGATATGAAATTTTCTCAAAACCCGCAGATATTTACCAAATATCACTTCAATAATAACCATTGAATTTTGAATCATAGAACAGACATTGTTCGTGTTAATGACATCAATGACTATCTTTCGGATTGAGTAAGATACATACACCGAAGCACCCGGGACAACGTACCAAGATCGCGCAATTATCCCGCAAATTACAAAATTCTTAATGAATCCTGTTGCAAAATTCTCAAGAGATAAATAATCAGGGAGCTATTAGAATACTAGATACTTATGTTTCACGAGAAAAAAAACTGTTAACAACATCTTTAACTTGTAAATAACTAGATAGTCTAGATACTAGGAATACTCGTAAGTATCCAATTAGACTTATACTTACATCAAAAGAAAAGTATCGGGAAAGATTTTTTGGATTTTTTGCTCATTCCATTAGTTCGCAGTTTTTTGTAGCCTCGTTAGTGATCTATTGTGTCCTTATAAAAGGCATTTTATCCAGAAAATTCCTTAAGTATATTATTTTGTCTTGTAGCCCGATCACTAGTGCTAACCGTTTTCTACGTTAATTGTAGTTAGTGTCAATAGTTGGTTTCATAGATAGATAGTGGACGCAATTCTGTAAAACTAAACTAAATTATGTTTCATCATCATAATCTACAACAGTCCACTGCTGGACGTAGGTCTCTCCCGGGGTGCGCCATTGAGCCGATCCTCAGCTCTTCTCATCCAATCCTTGCCAGCCACGCCGCAAATCGTCACTCCATCTAGCCGGAGGGCGTCCGACACTTCGCTAGCCTAGACATGGTCTCCACTCCAGAACACGTTTACCCCAACGGTTATCAGTTCTGCGGCAGATATTGCAGCTTGCTGACCCTCTGAGCTATGTCAATCACCTTGGTTCTCTGTCGGATAACCTCGTTCCGGATTCTATCCTTCAGAGAAATTCCGAGCATAGCGCTTTCCATAGCTCGCTGAGCGACTTTCAATTTGTGGACCAGTCCCACCGTAAGTGTCCACGTTTCGGCTACATATGTCATCACAGGTAGGGCGCACTAATTTCAACTAGTGCGCCCTACCTGCACTACTACCTACCTACTTTCGTTTTTAGGCATTGTGGGAGGGTGATGAGAAGACCTGACGAAGTTTCCCAAACGCTGCCCAGCCCAGCTGAATTCGACGGTTTACTTCTTTCTAGAGATTGTATCTATCCAATCGCAGAGTCTGTCCAAGAGAGACATACCCCTTCACAACCTCGAGAGGAGTTCCAGCAACTGCAATCGGCTCTGGGGTAGCACGATTATTGATCACGATTTTGGTTTTATCGAAGTTAATTCCCAGGCCGATGTGCCTAAAAGCAGCAGCCAGGCTATTCAGCATTTGTTGCAGTTCCTGCACTGCAAATTATGTTTGATAGCGCTAAAATTCTTGCTATCCTTTTTTGTTTCGTAAGGCTGCCTGTTCATTGACGCGGAGAGAGGCGGCGGAGCGGAGAAACGAGGAAATATTAACCAATAGGATTGCATGAAATTCATTCAGGAAATATTAACCAATAGGATTGCATGAAATTCATGCAATCCTATTGGTTAATATTTCCTCGTTTCTCCGCTCCGCCGCCTCTCTCCGCGTCAATGGACAGGCAGCCTAATGAGTGACAATTGTCATTTTGATAATTATCATTGTGACAGTTCACCCCCTCTATCAAATGCTAATGAAAATTTTGTAAGATTTCAGCCACGCCCTTTTTGCGACTCTATGCGCAAACAATGATTATTTTTTCTGTAACATTCCTACGCATAGAAAAACTTTCGTCAAAAACGATTCCGTTTGTAAACTCGGAATATCAGTAGGAAAAGGCCTTTGGTACGAATTGTCAAATTCGCAAACATCAATAGTTTTCGTGAGCGTCCCTCAGAGCAAGAAATAACATAGAGACGAGACTAAAATACAACTTGATTCGTTAATAAATAATGTATTGCTGGACATTTCACACAGCGCTATCTAGCCCCAAACTAAGCAGAGCTTGTACTATGGGAACCAGATAACTGATAGAATACTTATATACTTTTTTTTTTAAATACATACTTATAATGTATAGAAAAACAACCAGACCCGGCGCAAATATCTGTAGATCATGCAACATTTGTTCCGCGGCGGGAATCGAACCCACTACCTTCTGCGTCTCAGCCGGCTATTCGCCCACTGCGCCACGACTCATTCTTTACCATCATTTAATTTTTATTAATACCAGGCTCATTCTTTTTTAATGTTTGAATTCCTGTGTTAGAATGAGACAAGTATACAGGAATCTACTTCTACAAATAAATTATAGGTGCCAGGTATAAATGTAACATTAGGTTACTTGGTTACTGTTATGACCGACTACGATGAAAGGTCTAACGAGAGTCCTACAAACCTTAAAGTAGACTTTGTAATAAGTAACATCTTTACATATCCGTGTTTTGTTTACATTTGAATGATGTTTTTCACGGTTCATTTTCAAATCTTGCTTTAAGCAGTGTCCATAGGCGAGCACACTATTGACGTTTGCGTATTTTACAACTCGTACTCGTTCAGTCTATTTTTACTGCTTTTTGGAACGACATAAATGTTATTTTGTTGTATGGCTGTCAAATAAGAACCTTTTTCTCGAAGCTTAAGGTAGTAGAGGAATTCTACCCTTCGCGAAATGACATTCTTTCCTGGCATATATCGGGAAATGTTACATTTCCGACTATAGTCCTACTTCCATCGTAACAGGGCAGAATTTCGTACGTTTTTCTTTTAGTCCGAACTAGAAGCAACAATCATAGCAAGAATCTTTTTAATCCACAACGTGTTTCTTTAATCCGTTCAACTCTTGTTTGTTCAGACAAGGGATAGTCAACTGTTAGTAGGGCTGCCACATATTCATCGAAGCAATTTTCTAGATATAAATTCAAATGTTTGTTATTCACATACATAATATTAATAGCATATAATTAAAAATAGCACTTAAAAACCACTTAGGTTTGAAGGGATAATGCTATCGTAAAAAGATCGTATCGCAATATACCTATGCGTTATACCTACAAGTATACAATCAAAATGTAAATTAAATTATTATGGTGAGTGACTCAGTTGCATAGATTTAAGTAATTACAGTACATACCAAGTATTTTTTTAATAATCACACCCATTTACGAACGCCCTCCTCACCCTCAACTAAGAACTCCCTGCGTTATGGGTATCGAGAGTAACATGGTACACGTACATCCGGACCCAAAACAAATATTTGAAGATCGTGGCATTTGTCCCGAAGCGAGAATAGAACTCGCGTCTCAGTTGGCTACTCGACCACCGTACCACAGAGGTTGTCGACAGATAACTACTAGGTAAGGCTACGTTCAGTTTTGCCATGATTTTAGATGCCAACGCTCCTGGCAGACAGGGTCATAAAGCGTGGGACAAGCGACGATGATATTGCGTTCTCGCTCGCTCTTGCAGCCCTTACAGGAGCCGTTAGTGTTGCGCCGAGTACCTAATTACCTACCAGTAATTGTATTGAAAAGGAAACAAACATGTTTATTGATGTGCCCGTCTGCCAGAACATCCGTATGCGTGACCAATTCTAGTGATAGGCCGCCCGAGATACTTGCCTAGTCTAGAGCTTCGCAGACTTATAAAAGTAGGTATATCGGTAAAAATAGGGAAAAACACTGAATAATTCAAGAAATGCATCGCAATTATTCGCAATAACTAGGTCTTGAGTAACTCGTGGTATGTCTACAGCTCAGCATGTTGGATTTTTTGCACTCAACGCTGATAAATTATTGATTAAATGAATAAAAAAATTCGGTTAGTGACATCCCTAGCTATTGGGTGCAGGGCATAAGAAAACAAGATTTCGTCAAAAGAAACTTTGTACATTCCTCGTTCTATCAGCACAATAGAACACTAACGACATTACAAAGAAATGTTGCGAACTTATCTATTGAGTACATTCAAGATTGGGGAAATTCTTGGAAAATGTTTAAATGTTCTTTTGGCTCTTCGATAATTCTGTGCTCGCGAACACACGATTTCTCAAGCTTTCGGTTTGCTTACGCGTGAAAGAAGCATGCTGGGTGTCAAGAGAGATAGAAAGCCGTCAGTCGGAGAAAATAACTAGAATTCAAATTCATAACTAGAATTCAAAGAACCCATTTTTTACCTATTCAAAGCTTAAGAAGTTGTCAGGCGTGTATGACTTTGATGGACAGCTTTCGATAAACAACGACATATTCAAATCCACCCGAGTGAATTTCCACAATGTCTTAAAACACGCCTCTTTAACCAATGTATTCTGCCAACTGACTTATGGCGCCGAGACATGGAGGCATATGAAGGAGACAGTGCACAGAATTAGTGTAGCACAGATATCCACGGAGAGCGCCATGCTCGGCATTACATTCTTCGATCAAGTATCCACCCAATACCGAAATTCGCAAGCTGACTAGAGTGCAAGACCTCGGCAAGCGAATATTAACTCAAATGGAGATGGACAGGATACTTGGCCAGACGTAGTGACGACAGGTAGACCAAGGCGTTAACTAAGTGGAGGCAGAAAATTGGATAACATTAAGGACACGTCCACCGGCGAGATGGACCGATGACATTGTTAAGACCTATACCCAATAGTGGATCGAGCGAGACGGGCTGAAAATGATGATGATAATGACTCAAAGAGTAAAAACGTAGGCATATAGTAAGTATTTTTACAACAGGCAACAGGCTTGTTTAACTGTATGCCTACTTTATTTGTTTTTAAATAGGTTCTTATTTACGAGCTCATTGCTTATTTTAAATGTTGCGATAAAACCTTATCGATTTTTACCGTTTATTTGCCTATTGATAGCTTCTTCAAATATTGATTTACTACTTCAAGTGGTTGGTTGGTAACATATCCACTTGAGATAAGATTACCGAAAGCGAGACTACATAAGTGGGTAAACAATTTAAATAGAAGGATTTAGGAAAACATGTGTAGGTAAGTATGTGTTTCTGTCTGAATACTTAACTTGAAGAGATTGGAAGTATTTGGAAGTAAGTAAATACATCTGTGATTATGGCACGAAAAGGTACTTGAATAACCAAAATAAGACACGTTCCTGGAGCCGGGGGAATATCACACATTAAGAATGTGTGACCTCCTGCAACCCGGAATACATGTCATTAAAGACTTCGCTCTTTTTACAAGCTTTTTATTAACTTGCAATGTATGTATGTTTGTCCGGGTGGAATCTTACAACTGAATTTTAAACCCATTCCCCTCAACCGATTGAGCTGAAATTTGGAATACATATGTAACTACAGTGACAATGCAATATTATGGTACCATGAAGGTGGTCTCATGATGAAGACGGATGCTAGACAACGGAACTTCTGAATCGATTATGGTTACTAGTGTTTGGGCTTATTTGAATCTGCTTGCTCTTCCGATCATGAATTTTATAAAAGCTTGTTTTGAAAAACTTATTTTTCAACAAAAAACTTATTTTTTATAGTACATTACATGGAAGGCTGGTAATGGATGGTAAGCTATAAAACAGCTATAAACATTTTATTCATAATTTGTCAAATTATACGTCACATTATGTTACAATATTCATTTAAAAAGTACTTCATTGTGAAATTGATTGTAAAATAAAATAAATTCAAATTAATTCATTGTTCATTCCTTTATACTCTTCAAATTCGAGGACACTGTAGAAGGTTCTCTGGACGAGCCATTTTTAATTTTAACTTAAAGTTAATTAGAGTTTAAGTGATGATGGAACACGCTTGCCTAGTCTTTTTACCTTACATATACTCTACAAAATATAGTAAAGAATGAACTAGAGTTAAACAAAGTAAAACTTAGGAAAACTCTATCGACGCTAAAACACATTTAATTTATCTATAATCTATACTAATACATGTTTGGTTTTTGGCAACGCACAGATCACTCATTCTACCCGCAATATTATTGGAAAACAAATCGGTCCTGATAATCGAATAACAAGAGCCTCACAGTAATAAGAAGATAAAAGAATTAATAATTTAAAGGGGAATAAAACAATTTTCCGCGACATCTGAATGTAATTACTTGCAGTCAATCACAGCTGTTCTATTTTTAGTTGTTTTGCCGCCATTTTACTGAACTTCTTCAACCTTCATTTATCATGTTGTATTTGGTTTGGTGAAATAGATTTATTAGAGGCAATATCGACGCTGTATTGGTTTATTAATGGAATAATTCATTTTGTTAACATTTATGCGGGTGTGCGAGACATTGATTCAGGATTCGGTAAAGTTCGGTACTTGATTTAAATTGAGAATACTCTTTTTCTGCAGCATGTCAAGCTGCTATTCTACCAATTAGAATTGTGTTGCCGCCAAGTGTATTGATTTTCGCAGATCCTTCTGGCCAAAAAACCCTTTTTTACCCGGCCATTAACGTTTTATAGCGAAGTATGTACCTAAATAAATCCTTTCTTGTAGCACATGATCGTTCACTAATCAAAAAACACCATACCCACCCAGTTTTTAAAGGTACAAATTAATGTTTTCCTTAACATTAGAAATAAGATAGTATAGAGTATAACATTATACTAAGTATTTCGATAGACCACTATTACAGTCAACCATTTTCCCCAACAGAAGTTATAAATTAATAACAAAAAATGAATCACCGGTTCGACATCCTGCATAGTAAGTAGCTCCACTAGCTCCTAAGTAGGTAGGTAACTAAATTACAAACACGTGATATAATCCGTCGGAAATCAGCCCAATCGAAGGGGCCATGAATGAACCAGAATTTCCGAATGGTCTATGTAATTACGGCATCGTCTAGGATCATTACTTATAGGGATTGTTCGAGCTAGAGTAATTAAAATAAATAAATAAATAAATATTGCTGGACATGTCACACAACGCTATCTAGCCCCAAACTAAGCAGAGCTTGTACTATGGGAACCAGATAACTGATAGAATACTTATATACTTTTTTTTGTAAATACATACTTATCATATATAGAAAAACATCCAAACCCGGAACAAATATCTGTAGATCATGCAAACCTTTGTTCCGCGGCGGGAGTCGAACCCGCTACCTCCTGCGTCTCAGCCGGCTGTCCGCCCACTGCGCCACGGAGGTAGTAACGCCTTTGTAATTGTGTAGGTGGTATAGACAAGTCTGTTTAAATGAACCTGAAGAAATGATGGTACCTAATCGAGAAGAGAATAATCAAATTTCGAGAAACAACTCACTTGATCCAGAACAGTAATCAGCGTTTGGCCTCATTCATAGAGGCTTCTACTCTTAGCTGGTCCTCTTCTTGGGGCGCGACACTGGCACGCGAATCATTGGCAGTGCTCGCGTCGCACCCCAAGAAGAGGACCAGCTAGGAGTAAAAGCCTCTATGAATAAGGCCGAGAGTCCAAGCTTCCTGAATCAGAGACTTTCCGAGACCAGGGAAGGACTGTTCAAGCCGGTGCTGGACATTGATCATCAGAGTTAAGCGAGCCCGAAGATGAACTCGTGTCAGGAGAGGCCGTGTGGACGACAATTTGCCACGTGGCGCTAGAATGCATAAATAGCAGCGCGCACCTTTCACTTTCTGCTTCCAACTTTCGTCGAGGAATCATCTCTCTGTCCATTCGTCAGTCTGACATTTTTCATTGTTACCTTTGTGTCTGTTTAAATATCGGGTTGATTTTTTGTTAAATATAATTTTGAGGTTATAATAACTTTTAACTATAATAGTGTTTCTTCGTTGTTTTTATTAATAAATTTTTGCCCAAATACACTAGAATACCTAATATGTAAAATTTTATGGTGCTACATTTTTTTCGGTCAATTGACTTCCCGCTCTGATAAGAGTGAGTGACGTCACAATTAATAGGATGTCAGCATGATGTCAGTCATCGGACGGCGTGGCGTGCTTATGAATATTCTTGTAATCTGCTACACGACAGCCTGTCAAAGGAATCGATGACACATCTCATAGACATTGGAGCCAAATTGGCGCCATATCGACGCGTATGCTTTTTTTCATTATACTTTTCTTTGACGTAATGAATACGTCGGTCGTAGTGGCCTTCACGATCAATGTTGTATTCAAGTAATGTTGACTTTACTAGAAATCTTGCCAGAAATACATGCACTGCACTTAGACGTAAGAATGACATCTCTGATTGAATTTTGTTACCTAATTTTGTTCTTAATGTGGTAAATAATGTGTTGTATGATCAATCAAACAATTAAAATTAATTTTGCAGCGCCCTAAAGGGGTCCATGTACCTACATATCTAACATAAGTATAAATAAGACCTGTCATCATCATCATCATCATCAACCTATTAAAGTCCACTGCTGGACTTAGTTCTCTCCCAGGGTGCGCCGTTGAGACCTGTACTACTAACAAAATAATATTGACTTCCCGAATGCAATAAAAAAATATATGAAATTATTGCTCCGTTGCCTGACGTGACAACACAGTTATCTTCATCATCATCTCAGCCATACGACGTCCATTGCTAAACATTCTTTAGATTTTCAGAGCCACCGATCTCGTGCGGCACCCAGCTATCTTTATCAGTTCGTATTAGTCTAAGATCCGATTATGAACGACCTTCACCCATCTGTTTAATTGATGAAAAATATTTTATATCAAATTTAATATGTTAAAAAATATATCGCGAATGGGTTGGCTAAAAAATTCCTGGCCAAACTATGATTATTTAAAAACAACATTAACATGAACTCCCGTTACTTGTAATTTGAATGAAAATATAGGTCAAGTTAGTTGGTTTAGCATTTAGTGGCACTATTTTATTTTGTTAGTATTAGTTATTAAGATTATGAATAATATTTTTTTTTGTTTTTTGGGATGCTCGCGACTTCGATTATAAAATAGTGCCACAAAATGCACAACCAACTAACTTGACCTATATTTTAATTCAAATTACAAGTAACGGGAGTTTATGTTAATGTTGTTTTTTAAATAATCATAGTTTGGCCCGGAATGTTTTAGCCAACTCATTCGCGATATATTTTTTAACATACTAAATTTGATATAAAATATTTATCATCAATTAAACAGATGGGTGAAGGTCGTTCTTAATCGTATCCTCTACTATATGTATTAGGATTGGGGAGCTATCCCACGCTGCGCTTTTAGTGCATGGTCTCGCTTGAGAGCCTTTCTGTCCCATTAACGATAAAGTAAAGAATGGAATTGAGGCCGATTGAAGTAAAAATCTAAGCAACCTTTTTCGGTCATGGTAAAGTTTCCCGGAAAGGGCAATATGATGAGACACAGTCTCATGTCCTACATACCTACTTAATTATTTAATCCATAATATTATTCCCATGTAGTAAAACCAGTAGAAGCATCTTGGCAATAGCATAATTTGATCAAGGTTTGTATTAAATACAAACCATATACCTCCGACATATACCTCGTACATAGGACGACCTCCGTGACGCAGTGGGCGTATAGCCGGTTGAGACGCAGGAGGTAGCGGGTTCGATTCCCGCCGCGGAACAAATGCTTGCATGATCTACGCATATTTGTTCCGGGTCTGGATGTTTTTCTATATATTATAAGTATGTATTTACAAAAAAAAAGTACATAAGTATTCTATCAGTTACCTGGTTCCCAAAGTACAAGCTCTGCTTAGTTTGGGGCTAGATAGCGCTGTGTGAAATGTCCAACAATATTTATTTATTTATATATATATACTTAGGCAGTAAAATTGACGTTTCAAAGTGATCCTTGTAATTTTAATGAATGAAAACATTTTTAATTTTAATTTATTGTTTCTGGACCACAAACCGTCTTTCATACAATTACAGTTTAATTGGATAGCGGACTGAGCCAAAATCGATTACGAAGATTCGACTCGCTAGAAGTTTCGATAGATCGTAATTATTAATTAGGGGTTAGTGTGAGTGCCTCTCAAGGCGTTAACTAGTAACTAGGTACCTACTTACAATTACTTACGCTGGACTCGAACAAAGTTGGCACATAAATTATGAAACTAAGTAGAGAACTTAAGACCTGTAAAAGTCAGTCTGCGTTCTACTGGGCATATTCTAATGCCGGTTTCTTTCGCTGTTGTTATAGTATTTTGAGTGTTCCATAAGCAAATATATTATCACAAACATACCACAGAGAATATAACTTTTGAAACTATCATGGTTATTAACACTATTTGTACTAAAAACGGGATATTTACCATGATTTGTGGGAGTTCTTATATTGGTCAAACCAAACGCACAATAGCTTGTCGGGTGAAGGAACATATCAGGGCGGTGAAAAATGTTGACAGACAAAAGTCTGCCATAGCGGAACATCTGCTGGACTCAGGCTCAAACCACTGGATCGAGCTACACAACCCACAAGTAATCTCAACTGAGCGACATTACATCCCAAGACTGGTTCAAGAGGCAATTGAGATTACGAAACACAAGAATTTCAATCGTGAAGATGGTTTTCAACTATCTAGAGCCTGGAATTCTGTGGTGAGAATGTGTAAGAACCGAAGAAGTGTAGTGTCAATTACGCGTCCTGATACCGTGAGTGTTGTGTGTCGGAATCGAGCTATGATCGAGAATGAAACCGGTAGTAGTGATAGTATTACTGAATTCATTCCTAGCAAGATACTAAGAAAGAGGGTAGATCGTTATATCTGCCAATAACTATCCACTCGCAAAGACTTCAGTTTACCCGTGATCATGGCGCATGCAACTGCGTCGAAATATCGGGACACTCAAGAACTCACAAATCATGGTAAATATCCCGTTTTTAGTACAAATAATACCACAGAGAAGTAGGTATAGCTATATTTTTGAAGATAGAGGAGGAAATGCCAGAATCAAAAGTAAGCGATTTTCAAGAACCGAAAAAACTAAGAAGTATAATATATTTTGGAAGGTAGACGAAAATACCAAAAACTAAACTAGGCGCTTTTCGAGGTACTAACTACCTTACAGACCTTACCTACGTAGAACCTTGACAAGTCTGTAGTTACCAACCTATTCTTCTTCTACCTACCTATTTATTTTGATTAGAAATCTTTGCAATACGTCTAGTCTAGCTACGGTATCTGGAATTATTACCGTTAAATTTAAGCGAGTCTATAACGATATCAATTGGCGAGATTATAACAGAAAATACTTTTATCGACGTGGCCTAGATTTATTTTTAGGCTCCATTGATTGCTAAAAGTCTAGTCTAGTATATGTAATAAGATGGATGCCTTCATTTTCCAGATTCACACAGCAATAGATTAATGATGATTTACATATTCATGTTTCTAAAATAACAGATATCTCATTAAAAAAGCCTACAACATTCAAACGATTGCTCAAAAGTCACATTTTAAAGGATTTTTCATTCATTAAGGACTTATAAGCCAAACCATAACTAACATAAGCTGAAGTATATATTACTCAAGTGCAACATTTCACTGATAATAATTCACTATGGCCTAGTCCTGAGACAACAATCGCGGGAAAGCGCTCGGCGTTCGCTCGTTCAGCACAAATTAGGCACCTACGCACTTAAATTGTTTTTTTGTTTTGTTGTGTGTGATTTTTATTCTGTTATTTTGCTATACTTTTTACATACATACACAATACAATTAAATTAACGCTGTAAGGCATACTAGTTTCACGTTATTTTTAAGTTTTCTCTGTAAGTGATTTACTAATTCTTAAGAGAGATAAATATCTTGAACCGATACAACGTAGTAAGCAATAACTGCTGATGCAATAAAACTAACCAGTAGCCAACTCTACAAAACCGTGAAAATGACAGCAATTGTTCATGTTACAGAAAAACATATATTTATGGAGCTTTGCAAACTCTTCAAAACAGTCAAAATGTCGTAAGTCAGAACTCAGAAGTCAAATACATTTCAGAGTAACTTATGTATGTAAACAAATCGTGCAACATTCGTTACGCCGTACTCGTCAATTTAGCACAAGGTTAAACTTTTTCATATAATTTGAGTTCACAAATGGCGTAAGAATGTACTAATTCTCTTAAAATATCAAACGCAGTGCGTTTACCTTAATCAAATAATGCATTACTAACATACGTAGGTAATTCAGCTTCGGATAATATTTTCAATGTGGCGAATCGAAAACTCGTTACGTTTATGGCCTCGCAGTCGATTAAGTACGATAAGTAAGTCCAACGTAGTTAATCGTCCGCCTGATAGTGGTATCATGGCTCCTACTCAAAGTTCCTGAAACCCATGATACAGGAAATCGCAAACGGGGTGGCTCGTTGCGCAGTCACTGCTGTAGCGAGTGGCCGCCACCAGCATCACGTGTGCGGCGAATCCATACAAAACGAAAAAGCGTGAGAACTGCATGTCGTTGGCCATCAGTGGCTGTGGCCGGTGGCTATGGCCGGTGGCTCGTTTGCGCGGAGCTTTAGTCAGGCAGGGCAGGAATAAGCATGTAACTGCTGGATGCAATTTATTATTTGAAGTTAACCCTTAAACAAACGCGAGCCCCTGGCCATGATATTAAAAAAAGAGGTGGTTTCTCGGTAATTAGGGGTCGCTGATATCATTTTTTTCTAACAAAAAATGGGTATAGGAGGGGGTGATTTTTCGGTGGTACATATATATTACCATTGTCCGTGTAGGACTTGTAAAATATTGTCGGTGGTGGTATATATATATATTACCATTGTTCGTTACGGTCTGTTCATAATTTTAGACTAGTTGTTTTCCCTGACAGTTGTGAGAGATGATGAGTCTGACAATATGAAAATAAATATTTAACTATTTTACCTTCAGAATATGTATTATCTACAAGTTCCTACTTATTTGTGTTTGGAATTTTATTGTACCTAGCTTAATTTTTTATTATACTTATCAACTTTGGGTCTGAGTTGTGATATTCTGGTAATTACCTGAAACAAAAAAATTTACAGTCAAAAATCACACTATATTTATAGAAGATTTAAACATAGACTTTTTTATGTATATTATTCGATTAGGAACTTGACGTGACGGACAATGTTAAAACAGATACCACTTACAGTCTCTACTTTGAGCGATCAAAAACTACACAAACATTGATATTTATCTTATATGTGTAAGAGCACTAAAACATAATAAAGTTAACTTAATTGAAGTTTGAACTCCAAGAGCACTTACCAAAATTTTCGCCGAACAAGAATCAAAAAAGTTTGAAAGAGAGACGCAAAACTGCAAACTGAAAGTCAAAATTGGCGCTAATATTTTTTGACATTGACTTTCATTCACAGGTGAAAGTGACAAGTGTAAAGTTGCCAGCATATAGATAACAAAATTATCAAAAAATTCTATTAGTACCAAATACAAATGCTGCCAAACAGTAGAAAATGATATTTTTGTTCTCAAACTAAGCGGTACATATATTACTTTTGTTCTCTTATGGGTTTAAGTCTTTACGACATAGCGACTGTTGAGCAGACTTAACAGAGTAGTGTCATACGAAGACCTAACGACATGCTCAAGCACAAACTTAACGCCGTTACCTTTTCAACTAACACAAACATATAAATTTGTTTGAATGGTTTGAGGTTTTAAATTACAGGAACATGAGGCTTTACTTTTATTTTTTATTTTATTTATTAAACTCACAAAACACATTACAATTACAATTACAGATTACAAAAATTCTGGTTTGATCTGGATTGCAACATAAACACATGTGCGTACAGCTAAAATAGCTTACAAATCAAGCAGACTGTTAAGTAGAAACAGATATATGAATTTTAAATTTTACATACCTACTTATTGTAAAAAATTATCAAAAATAAATAATCTGTGAATCCCTTATTAAACACATTTAGACCTGTATGTCTCAAGTTGATGGATGTAGGGCAGTACATCAAGGGCACGTTTATAAGGTGCGTGACTAATGAGGCATTACTTTGTTATATGCGATGGTTACCACTTAACATCAGGTGGGCTACATCACATGCTTGATCCATCTACAGGTAACATAAAAAAAATCTCTCATTGCAAATAGAAAAAAAATTGTCTCGTTTAATTGAGTTTAGTAGACCTTTCATAACAAACGTATTTGAGTAAAAAGACATTCATCGACGTCGCCCTCAACCTGTAGCAGTCCACTGCTGGACGTAGGTCTTTCCAAGGTGCACCATGTAATCTTTCTTCGGCTTATCTCATCCAGTCTCTACCATCAACAGCACGCAGATGTTCGCTCCATCTAGCAAGTGGGTGTCCTACACTAAGCAAAATGATGTACATAACACTAATTTATTCAATAACTTCTCAAAGTGCTGGCGGCAATGGTGTTGTTATCCATACCATACAAAATAAACTAGCGCTTAGAACTAGGCCCTCGGCAGCATCACCTCTCAGTTTCCGTAAACCGTCTAGACTAGACCAATTCAACCTAATCTACACATCTCAGGCATTCGCTTTAATTCATATGAACGGCATGACCTCCTCACTGATAATTTTTTCCTCAGATTAGGTTATAGTACCAATATGTTTTTTTTGTTTATTTGTTATTTAGAATCTCAGTTAGGATTATAAATTAGTGTTTTTGTATATACGTAAAATACTAGGCTATGTAAGTATGTAATTATTTAAGTATTTTTAGTTTTATAATATGTTATGTAGTTATATTTTTGTAATTTTTATCTCACCCACACGACTAACAAACAATAAAAATTATTTATGTGGGTAGGTAGGTAGGTGCTATACATACCTACCTTCACTCAATCCCCGAGAGCAGTGCAGGCTTCTGACGTCCGTGACGACACTATTTGGGGTCAGCAGAATACCAGCGTTAAGTAGCTAGGTTCTAGCCTTCCTACTTAGCACATGCTGAGCTGACGCCATTTTGGCATGACTGGAATTTGCAATTATGATGGAAGTTGCGTGAGATATTCCTGTATTTTTTGATTATCCTGTAATCTTTGACTTCTGGCATTCTTGTTACATATCCTTCTATCTACACCCACTCTTAGAGCCAGAAGTCAAGATTCGTCATTACTTGAATGTCACCATCTTCTTTTGTGTTATATTTTGTAGTGTGTCGTGTCAAATAAATGTTTTCATTTTCATTTTTATTTTTTTTTTCATTTTTAATCTATCTCTAAGACGGTGAAATCTACGTTTGAAGTAAGTTGGGTTGTAAACTTGTAACGGCCTTCATATATAGAGAAACCGAAATTTATCTAAAAATTACGAGTTGAGGCTTTGACTATCAAGCATTGGGAAATTTCGGAATCTCACGGACCCGCTAAAAAACGGCCACGGACAAGCCCGGATTCAATCAGTCGCAAAAGAAAACACTTGGAATTCAAATTTTTTATTAGATACAAACGATCCGGGACCATCCGTTCCCGATTTTCACCAGTAATTATAATCATAAATAGTACAATGAATCCAGGCTCGTCCGGGGTCGGTTTTTAGAATGTCCGAGATTCCAGATGCTTTGTAGTCCGAACCAGGGATGTTACGGAGCTTCGACTCCGACTCCGATAAGTCGGAACTTCCGATTGATATTCCACCCCCGGTTCCGACTTCAGCTCCGACCATTTTAAATCGGAGGTAAAAGCATAGCCAACAGCGGCGGCGCCGGCGGCACGGCGGTCAGCATGTATACCTACGAACAGGTTTATACATGTTACACGGGAAACCCCCTTCCCCACGCGCTTTCTGTCGTCGTCGATTACTCTTTCACTTGTTGTTTGTTACGCAATATAGGTGTTATATGTTTTGTTTTGTGCTGCGATTCAATTAAAGTTATCTGTTTTTGATTTGGACAATGAAGCCAAAATCAAGTGTTATTTGGAACTATTTCATTGAACCACCACCACCTCCGACTCCGACTCCGATTCCGGTTCCGACTCCGACAAACCAAATTTAAAAACTCCGACTTCGGTTCCGTTAAAACAACCTCCGTAACATCCCTAGTCCGAACCTACTGACTGATTCATAAGAACTATTAGGTAATCCATGGCACTGATTGAAGATTGCTCTGATCAATGTGGCAGAACCGGAGCCCATTTTCATGCTCAATAATAAACATAAGAAAATGAACCTAGATATAAAGACCAACTGTCTAAACTTCCTTGAACTAGCTCTGAACTCAAAACAATTGCTCATAAAATCGTAAAACATTCGATTATTTCTCAGTAAGGGAACATGTTGCCTAACACAAAGAGATGTTGCTTATTATTTATTCACTCAAAAACATATAATACATACTATAAATCATAATGCAAGCAATGATAAATGTTAAATCTCAGCATTAGATATCAGCTTGAATTTGAAGGCCCATAGTAGGAAGTTTCCAGGTAGGGTTTCTTCTTGAAGATAGGAATGGATCAGGAAATGGGAAACTGGAAAAGAAAAGGTTGTATAATGTTGTGTTATATAATATTTATTTTTTAATCATCATCTTTGGTCTTTTCTTCTATTACAGACAGTTTAAATAGTGTTACGCCGAGGCTGTTAAACAATGAGTAATAATCGTAACTTCTCGAACGCTTTTGTCTTGCTGCGTTATTGTTGTTATTGTCTGCGGTTGCGCACAATGGAGTGGCCATTGTGTCGAGGGACCGACCCTTTTCCTGGAACGATCGAGATCCTTCTCGAACAATCGAAATGTGTACGATATAAATAGGCCGGAGAGATGGCCGGACAGTCAGTCTCGAGTCTGAGTCAGTCTGAGTGAGTGAGTCTCAGCGAGGCCCTGGAGGACTGACGTGGAGAAGGGTCTCGCGTGAACAGTAGTTGCTCGCGAGTCAGTCTGGATTAAGCTATACGTGCGATCATTTCGGTGACTTTAAGTGGTGCAACAGTGGTGTGAATTAGTGTGTTGTGATACGTGTAACCAAGTTCGTGTATTCATCGTCATCGTGTTGAATAAAAGTGTTATTTTGGTTAGACTGATTCCCATTATTTTATCCCGAACCCTCAGCTCGTAACAATTTGGTGTCAGAAGTGGGATAAAATAATGCCGGTTCTGCCAAAGGATAACGTGGACGGTGTCAGGACGAGAGGTCAACGACAACAGGAATTGGATGAAAGGCGGTTTGGGGAGTCTCCGGTTCAAGAAGCTCGGCAGAGTCGTCAGCCCATGGAGATGGAATCAGCCGCCACCGAACCATTTGGAGCTTCATCATCATCACCCGTGGGCCAAGCTCCTGTGAGAGGCGATCTTGCTGCTATTATGGCAATGCTTTGTCGTCAAGAAGAACAGCGTCGACAGCATAAAGAAGAAAAGCATCGTCAACAGGAAGAACAGGCTCGATTGCAGGAAGAACAGCGTCGTCACCAGGAAGAGCAGGCTCGGTTGCAGAAGGAACAGCGACATGAACAGGTGGAGCAGACTCGGTTGCAAGAGGAACAGCGACGTCAGGATAAAGAGGAGCAGCGTCGTCAACAGGAAGATCAGCGACGTTGGCCATAAGAGCGTGCTCGACTGATGAGGGAATCGTTCGGTTCATCTGGAAAGGAATTCCAGGAACTGAAAGAACAGATAGAAATCAAGAGAGCCGTGTTTTGGAGGCTGGAATTGGGCTCGACTGATGAGGGAATTGTTCGGTTTGTCTGGAAAGTAATTCCAGGAAGTGAAAGAACAGATAGAAATCATGAGAGCCGTGTTTTGGAGGCTGGAATTGGTATCGCTGATGAGAAAGGGACTCTGGGTGTCCTGAAGTACTGGAGACGGCTATGTGGCTCCTGTAGTTGCTACATCTTCAGCGCGAGGTGCGCCTAAAATTGTTCATGTTGATCGGCTGCCGCGATATGGGGCTAAGAATGCTCGGGACGAGCATGTTTTAGGAGGGGGCAGTGTTACGCCGAGGCTGTTAAACAATGAGTAATAATCGTAACTTCTCGAACGCTTTTGTCTTGCTGCGTTATTGTTGTTATTGTCTGCGGTTGCGCACAATGGAGTGGCCATTGTGTCGAGGGACCGACCCTTTTCCTGGAACGATCGAGATCCTTCTCGAACAATCGAAATGTGTACGATATAAATAGGCCGGAGAGATGGCCGGACAGTCAGTCTCGAGTCTGAGTCAGTCTGAGTGAATGAGTCTCAGCGAGGCCCTGGAGGACTGACGTGGAGAAGGGTCTCGCGTGAACAGTAGTTGCTCGCGAGTCAGTCTGGATTAAGCTATACATGCGATCATTTCGGTGACTTTAAGTGGTGCAACAGTGGTGTGAATTAGTGTGTTGTGATACGTGTGACCAAGTTCGTGTATTCATCGTCATCGTGTTGAATAAAAGTGTTATTTTGGTTAGACTGATTCCCATTATTTTATCCCGAACCCTCAGCTCGTAACAATAGTATCTGGTATGGATTTTTTTTTCTAAATGGTTTATACAGTTCAACATAGAGCAAAGAAAACACCTAGTGCAAACCACAAACAAATTGTGGAACGGGTTTGCTTCATTATATATTTTTATGCAGCCCCCTTTATGGATTGCATGTTTTTGTTTATTGCATATTATGTCTCTTAATTCAGTAGGGCATGGTTAAGGTGTCCTCCATTTTCCAATGAATAGTTTTAGACCATTACCTCGCCTAATGGTAGTAATGGTGTGGTCGAAGATGAAACAATTTTTTTTTTTCATCGAAACTGTTTTACGAACATTCTGAGATGTTATCTATATTTACACAATATCCCACATTGTACCTAAGACGTAAAAAAGGATTAATAATGTAATTACGTATTTGACACTTCAATAAATTCATTCAAAGACGGTGGAGGTCAATCTAATAGGAAAATTACACCATTGGTAACAATGCAATTTATGATGTAAGTTGATAACAATAGG
Organism: Philereme transversata; assembly: GCA_963924445.1. Taxonomy (NCBI): domain Eukaryota; kingdom Metazoa; phylum Arthropoda; class Insecta; order Lepidoptera; family Geometridae; genus Philereme; species Philereme transversata. The sequence continues at coordinate 4,799,001 of OZ004343.1, read as the reverse complement.
ACGGGCTTCGTTTAACAATGATTAAATTAATTCTTGAAATGAAAACGGGATTAACTAAATAGGTATTATTTAAGAAACAAAAAACGAGCAAGTGAGCCTATACCTAATCTACTATAATATTAATCTCTGTGATGTGATAACACTAAGTCGGGTTTTTCCAATAGTTTTTTTTTCCTTTTTTTATGATTGCATACAAATTTGTTTGTTAGGGTTTTAGGTTGTGGAAGTGGAATTAAATTAAATATTTTTATGGATGTAAGCTAGCTTATAAAAAAAATATTTTAGGCTTTCTCTCAGCAGTTTTTCTAATGGAGGTCAATAATAATAATTATTATTATTATCATAATCTTTATTATCAGACCATAATTACATTACAGTTTACACATTTTAAAAAAGACAAGATATAAAGATAAAAATTCAAACTATTAATAAGTAGGTACTAGTATTAACCCAATGACATATACCTAATATGACAGCCATATTTATCAGCTATGGCACTTAGAATAATTATATGAACAATATTAAAAGATTTATGATAATAGCTTCCATGTTATATGATTATTAAATATTTAATTAAATATTTGGCAAATAATAATACATTAGGGACCAGTAAAATATCATAGAAGTAAGTAGTTACTTATTAGAATTGGAAGGGTATGTGCTAGTTGACTTAAAATTAATAATCAAATCATTCAATGAATAATTATTAAGCAATGTTTCCTATGTAGTACCTCCTATTTCCTAGTTGATATTTGTATTAGTACATTTACTTTACCTAGGTGATATTGAATGAAAACTATATGATTTTGTTTACAAAGTGTCAGTGTGAAGTCCAAGAGGTTCCGTGAAGTATTTGCTACAACAAACACTGCTATGACAATAAAACTGGATAGAAACACACAATATTAATAAATCTAATAGCTTATAACAACAACCAACGCTGTACAGTGTACACAGGATTCTAAAATTAGACCCACATTATCTTTCTAACTGGCAGGGATTTTTGCAATACCAACCAATGAACCGCTCACATTTTTATAGATTTTTAAGCTTAACTAACCTTTTAGTCAATCTTAGAAGAATTTCCGATGAAGTCACGCTGTAAACGATGACCAAAAGGCACAAAAACAGGTCTCTCCCGAAAAATACACACTTTCAATCCAAGTTTTGCACCGTACTTGTTGAACTAAGACCAAAAACCACGCTCAAGTAGTCCTAACACGCACTTGTAATTTGTTACACAATAATTATCGCGGTAAACAGGTGAAAGTGCGAAAATTACAATTATTTGTAAATTCGAATTGCACTGCGCAATCTGCCGCAAACCGCAATACTCATTCAACTGACTGATTTGACAGATAGAAAAGAACAGGCAATGAGATGCCTGGCTGACATTTGTTCTGGCAGGGGAAAACCGATGTTGCTAGGCTGAACGAAGCAGACTCCATAAAACCGTGTTAATTTATCATCAATGTTTTGGTTACTGGCCAATCTGAAGTATTAACTATACTCTTTGGGCATGTTTGACTATAATAATAGGTACTAAGTTATTGAGTTACTTGTAGTTTCTAATGACCAATAGAAAAATCAGCTTTGTGACCTGAATGCAATTAAAATTTGCTGCATTGTAGTAATTTTCTAAAAAATTAATAACGTTGACTAAAATACCCCTTGTTCTTCCTTTTTTTGTTTGCCTGAGACTTGATTTTTATTACTAACGTTTACCGAACTATTACATTTCTACGAGTATAAGTAGTATTTATTATTGTTATTATTAATTAATCTTCGGTTCGCCATCTCAACTTACGTTAGTGTAACGATTTCAGCAAACTACTTCCCGCATACTGGGGTAAATCGATTGTAGCTGGTGTTACTCAAGTTAACGTTCCTTTCTAAGCAGATTTACTACATATTTGAATTTATTGAAAAAAATGTATTTTGGTAGGTATAGAGGCTATGCAAAGGTTTTGCCAAGCAAGGACTATGCACAACAATCTTGCTGTCCAAACTGTCTTTGGCAGATGATGACATGTTGGTAGGTGTCTACCAAAGAAAAGAGATTTCCTACCGCGTCCTCTGGCTCGGGGTCCTAACACCAAGTCTTGCTGAGAAGTATTACGCAGTCTACACCTAAGCCGCCGACTTTACAGCACAGTTCGGTCTGCGGGCGGCGGTTTCTGTCGGTGGTTGGGGTGTACGTATCGGTGTCGGCCGGCGGCGGGTCGGCGGCTTTGGTGAGTAGACTGCTTTATGTTTCGATTAGTAGATTATTTTGTTTGCACGGTCTAGGATATGTTCTTCCAATTTACGTTAGATGTCATCGCCGTATTGCCACTCGCTCTGTAGTGGGTAAGCTTGTTGACAAAGTAGTTCTTCCATGTGGTCGATAGAAGTCGTTACATGTCCAAACTCCCTATTTAAGTACTACGTGAGACTTTTGAAATGCGCGACAATGTTTTCTTTCCTAGGGTTAATGTCGATAAGAATATGGGTGTACAAATATGTACCTTAGTTGAAAAGACACCACTGTGTAGGTAATGTATTGTGGAGAGCCCGTCATCTTTGTAGTGATCTTTGCCGAATTTCAGCTTTTGATATCTGGAATAAGCAGTTTAGGTAAGTAACATTTTATGTAGGTATGGCAAGTAGGTAAAGTCTGGTTCGGTAAAACCGGGTAGGTATTAATCTGATAACTGTTAGTAACTTAATTAGGTACCTCAAACGGCCATGCGACTTCTTTTTAATCGGAGGGTTTTTGTTTGTTTTCACTGACTTGACAGGCTGAAGCGACTCTCTTTTGACAAAATTGTTATTAAACCTAACTATTTCACATTGTAGATCTAGAATTTATATATGCTTTTTATGCACTAAGCTAAAATAATTTTATGTGCACTTTGTGCATACACATTTTTAATCGGAGGGGTGTGTTCAATGAAAAATGGGTAACACCTCTAGTAGGTAGGTAAGCAAGTTTATAGATAACCGATATTGGTAGATAACGGAAAATCATTGCCGTCATTGGTGCTTATAGTAAGGGTTTCTTATCTTATAGGTACATAGATAAACCGATTACATTATATCACTATCACAAGCGCGATATAAAATGAGACTATTCACGTGTGTCTCAGGGTGACGGGCGCAATGCAATCAGTAGCGAATTTACTTAAACACTAATCCTTTGTGATATGTCGGTGTTTGGTTCGTCTACCTACATCTTTGATGGTGGTTAAAAGATCACTGAGCTATACTTTTTGGCAGGTGTGTTATTGTGTGGAAGTGCTGTATACCGAGCGATCCGCTTGGAGTATCGTCCAACGCCCAGTCCTGAGTTCCTTAGCCTAAAAATAGAAGTTAAGCTGTATAAAGTGAGTCAATCCTAGAGTCAGTATAACATAACAAGTCTCGCGGCCAAATGAAAAAAAGGTTGAAAATTATGTTTTCGATCCATAAAGACATAAACACTAGCGTCCAGGCCGAGGAACTTCTTTCGCGAAAGAATAATCTCGAAGTTTATATAGATTCCTTTATTATTTGTAAACTAAGACCACTTTACGAATAATAAAGAAGAGTTTACATTCATTGTAAGCAATTTTTTTATTTACGAAAACACCAAATGGTCACTTTAGACCCCAGAGGGCTTAGCCAAGTTACATTCGATTAGCGATGACGCTAGTCGATAAGTCCGAAAATGTATGGGAAAACACATGCTATGGAAATATCACGTGATATATCGACAACAAACCTATGTAGAAATCGAATAGATTCGAAGCGTATGTAACTTGGCTACGGGCCCGGGTGAAAGTCTTGACATTGTTAGCGATCGACTTACAAGTAGTAGCGACGTCGGACGCAATGCACGACTGCATTAGCATTTGCGAGTCTCACTCATAAAAAATTCGATTTTAATTTCAGTTTAGAGAGCTATCATGAAATTGACATCGTAACTGACCTTATAAATAGCTTTGACAGGATAAAATGATATAATTTTACGCCAGACATCTGTCTCTAAGTCAATCGCTAACCATATCGAGACTTCCACTCATGACGTAATTGTTATAATACCTCCAAAACATATCGTTGTCTTCGCCTCCCCAACCCCAGTACATATTGGAGTACCTAGCCGTGCACGAGCCTGTAATGTTGCTTTGTCATTGCCGATACTCCACCAAACAACATGCGATAATTTGGCCTGTGGATAGTATTCAAATTAGTAAATAACGATCAATACAGTGCCAAAAGAATTGCCTCTATTGGCTAATAATATTTGGTAAAATACTACTTACAGTTTTTTCTCGCCCAAGACATAGGAGCACATATGTCTTGGTATAATAGGACATGTGTACAGGATCCCATCGTCTGTAGGCAGGAGGTCGACGTCGTGAAACACCAAACATGACCAGAATCCCATTTTCTGGACCTGTAGGAAGCCGGCGTTGAACAGCCGCCCGCGGTTAAACAGCTCTTTGCCTAAAAAGTCTCTAATTTTTTATCTAGTGTTGGCAAAACTACCTACATAATGTCAGCAAACTTCATCAACACTTATTCACCCTCAACTGTCTTTCAGTTCAATGAGGTATTTTCGTTTTCGATTAAAAAAACTAGTTCTAAAAAACTAGTTAAAAAACTAGCGTAGATACTTAATATTCAAGGCAATGACACGTCAAATGTATGTCAGAGAGACAACCGGATAGCGAGTGGGAATCTGGGCCTTGGAGCGGTACATCCCCTCGTATCGACCGAATTGACCCCAAGTGGACGGGGATGGTACAAAAAGTTTTTTTTTATAATTATCTAACCGGATAAAAATGTGGTTGCTTGAAAAGTAAAAGGAAATCATCCCCGTGTCTGGTTGTCCAACATTGTCCTATGGGCTATGGCAATGGTTCAATGGGAATTCAATGGATAATAAGCATGCACAGACCTTTTTAACGTCCATGCAGTCGGTATTTTTCAAGAATTGTGTAGCGTATGGCATTATTGTAATTTTAATGAAGTTTGGGGAAGGCGAAAGTTGGGGTGAATTTAATCGAAATCGGATGGCATTGATACATTGATTTTTTTATTGATACATTGACATTTGATGCATTGGTGGCATTTTAAATTATTGTTAAAAAATCGAAAAAAAGGATTTTTCGGCGACTTTGAAGGGTTATTTCTCCGAAACTGCCCATCAGGATCGGATGGCATTTTTTTTTCAATGTTTGGTAGTGTCAATAAGTATGCTTACCAAGTTCTGAAGCGGTTGCCTCACAACTTTTTTTATATTTTTTTTCATTCGCTAGAGCGAAAAAGGCCCTCGTTTTTTTTCTGATGGACTAAATTCGCTGTTGGCCTCTGAGGCCGTGACAGCTTAACCGAAAAAACCGAAAAAAAGCTTAACCGAAACCCTCGTGTTGCGGCTGGCAAAATTTTTTTATCATATTTACATTACCTTTCTCTATATATACTATTCTTTCTTATATATATTACCTTTCAAGCAACCGCATTTTTATCCGATTGCTTATATAAAAAAAGTCCCCCACCCCCTTATCACCGCCCCGTCCATTTTGGGTCAATTCGGCCGATACGAGGGGATGTACCACTCCAAGGCCCAGATTACCACTCGCTATGCGGTTGTCTCTCCGACATGCATTTGACGTGCCATTGCTTTAACTATATAGATGACACCGTAAAATATGGTTTAAATGCCATAATATGATAAGTGTCAAATCGGACCTATTAGATTATTAGATTTCCTTTAAATAGTTATGAGTCTAACCAGTTAGCTCCTTAAAAATATATGATCTGTCTTTCGCGTAGTTTTCACTGTTTTACCACATCGGATTTAAAAAGAACTTCTAGTTACTTAGTTTATTAGTTTTCAAGTAGCTAGAATTCCTAGGGAGTATTAGCACATTTTGCCACGAACCTAGTTAGTTAGTACGATGTAACACGCTAGGACCAAGCTTGGATTAGCTGTTGCTTTGTACTAAAATATTTACTAACCACGCGATGCATATTATTAAAACTAGCTGCGACGAAAGTCGCAGTCATCAGCTAGTTTTATCTACATCAACTAAGTTCACTAATTATATCATCAACATTACATCAGACGGAGAATTTTAAGTACCTAAGTACAACGTTTAAAAAACGTATTTTAAGTATATTGTAGGTATTTCAAATAAAACTTAGAAAACTTTCGTGATTTATATAAATCATTATTATAACTAAGGGATTTATCACGTACCTTTATATCGGTGTTTCGACCAATAATGTTTCGGATCAATTCAGTGATCAAACTTAGTCGATTTTCTCTAAAATTTATAAATAACTAGTAGTTTTTTATCGATAAATCTTTTTGTATGGTTTGAAAAACCATCAGTTGAATATCGTCGGTATATTACCATACACCCTGTACCTATAATAAGAATAAATTTCATCCGGTTTCGTTTACCTGTTGCTAGATGTAAGCACAAAATAGATAGGTAGGTACTAGCCTATCGGTATACCTATCTAGTTTGTGGTATAAGCCTCCCCCATTTTCCCCATTTTGTGAAATGTACCTATTCCTTACTAGATTGCACAAGATGACGAAACCGGGAGAGAATAAAGAGAGTAAACGGTTCGTGTTTGGGTTCTTTTAAATTGTTTTTCGAGACTTTTAACGATACAAATTGACTACCAGGGATTTAAGACGAATCTTGAAGACGGGGAAGATCGACAGTTTATAATGGATAACAAAAGAAGGTCGTTAAAATGTTAGAACTAGGTACACAGCACCACTTTTCACCAGTTGAACAAACACATTAGCACTCATGGAACCTGAACCACCATGAACAACATTCATGGTGGATACACCTAGTTTAATCTTTTCTTTACCTACATAGGTAGTATAAAATGAAGTCGCTTCCGCTGTCTGTTCGCATAGATCTTTTAAACTACTCAACGGATTTTAATGCAGTTTTCAGCAATAGATAGAGTGATTCAAGAGAAAGGTTTATATGTATAATACATACATAACTCTGTTTGTTTGTTAGTTGTTTGTTACCTTTACACGACTAAACGGCTGAACGGATCGTAATGGCATTTTGCAATTACATAGATTGTATCCTGGGAAAGGACATAGGCTAGTTTTTAGTAAAATGAGGGTAATGTTTTATTGAAAAACTACGCATGCTAAGCTAGCGGATTGGTCAGCTAGTATCAAACAAAGTCGCTATCCGCGTCTGTGTTTGTGCCCTTAGTTCTTTTAAAACAACTGATTTTGATACGGTTTTCGCTATTGGTTAGAGATTTTTTCCCGAAAGGTAAAATACATTCAATTTCAAATTCAAATTTATTTATTTGGAACATAAATAAAGTACAATGTACAAATGAAAACGTTGACAACTGCAAAAGTAAAGAAAAACTGTATAGCAGTGTCAGCGCCCTCGTCCAAAACCAAACAGAACAATGTTCCAGCAGTCGATATAAGTATATATTTTTTTTTCTAATAATGATTATAATTTTAAGTTAATGCATCGATTTATAGAAAATAGAGAAAAGCAGTTTGTAGACCAAGTCATACAAAAATTATTTGACCCTTACATTGCCAACACTGGCTAAACCTTATAAAATACCTACATCAATATTATGCGTGCGAAGCAAAGGTCGGATCGCTAGTACGAGTAAGGTATTTTTTTGTTCATATGACCTTGAGATGGAAACCATCGCCTATTATATAAGTATTGCCTCGTAGGTCACGCACCTTAGAAACGTGCTCTACGATGCAGTGCACTGCGTTTCAGGCGTAAAGCCTCATGTAATATCACTGGCAACCATACCCTTTAAACCGAAACAAAGCAATGCTGTTTGGCGGCAGAAATGGGTATGGTGGTAGTGCTTCCCCGGGCGAGCCCTTTCACAAGGAACTACTCTTATAAGGCTACTTGCAGTTTTGCGTCCGTATGCGGGTTATACACCAGGGCATGTGTTTTCGTTGCTCCATTACACGTGCTAGGGTTTGGCCCTCTGGAAGATAATATTAAAAACATCCATGTTTTTAAATATTTTCTACGATAAACCTGAGAATATTATTGTAATAACGGTGTGTATTTTTTTAATTATCTAGACGATAAATGAGTTCAAACTTGAGTACCTTTATCACTAATAGCTGAGACGTTTTTTTCTGCCTTTACCAAAACTTGCTTTATTCTGTGTGGATCTTTCTCGTATGTAAACATGTCTTTCATTGTTACTATTTCTGTAACATGAAACCAACACAAGATCTTATCAGACCACATCATCGCTTACCATCAGGTGAGATTGTGGTCAAACGAAGATCTATCCAGTTAAAAAAAATAGAACCAAAAAAGTTTTAATTTCAGCGACGTTTGCGAAACTTATCTCCACATAAAAATAAAGTGTTTTTAGCAAATTTAGAATGTTCCTACGGCGCGCTATATACTTAACCACACTAATATTATAAATGCGAAAGTTTGTTTGTTACTCATTCACGTCGTAACGGATAAATCGATTTCCGTGAAATTTTGTGAGATGAAGATGGGGTGTCAAGTCAAGTTGCAACAGCGAGTTTAGCTTTATTTCTAGGTAACCTACTAGGTATTTCTTGGTTAGTAGTGTAACGCGTACGAAGTCGCGGGCAACAGCTAGTAATTATAATAAACTAGCTGACCCACCGACAGATTAGAACGCGTCGGTTGTCAACAAAAACATTACCCTGCTTCTGCGCAGTCGCGTAAAAAGTAGCCTATGTCTCAATTCCGGTCTTAATTTACCTACATACCAAATTTCATCGAAATCGGTCGAGCCATTTAGTCGTGCTATTTACCATGATTTGTAAGTTTTTGAGTATCCCGATATTTCGACGCAGTTGCATGCGCCATGATCACAGGTAAACTGAAATCTTTGCGAGTGGATAGTTATTGGCAGATATTACGATCTACCCTCTTTCTTAGGCTCTTGCTAGGAATGAAACTCACAAATAATTGTAAATATCCCGTTTTTAGTACAAATAGTGTTCATAACCATGATAGTTTCAAAAGTTATAGACATAGGTTATACGTTTGAATTGATAATATTGAGAATTGTAAGGATTTATGATTTGAAGGCATAAATCCATGTTTCTTAGTCACCTGTTACAGTTTTTACTTTATCTTGAGGAAAAACCTCTATATACGGAACAAGGTCAATAACTGATGATTGATACCAGATCACATAGTACAAAACTGTTCCGAAGAAACAAGATATAACGAATAATTTAAATAAATAGGCCTTCTTCTGAGGGGTCTTTTCAATACAGTCTTGAAATTAATGCAGGGTACGATCGCGTTCTGAAAATGTAAAAAAAATTGTTAGTGAGGAAACTTAAACTGCTATGACTGCAGCGGTGGATTTACACATTCCCCAAGTATAGACTATACAATTTTTGCCACCCTTCAATACAACAACTTAGTTGAAATTGCACAGGTTATTTTTTTTTTGGGTATATTTCTGAGCTAATCAAAGCTCAATCATGTACTATAAGGGGTAATGTAATAGGTAGGTATATTGGTGGAGAGCCGCGAACTGGGTGTTTTACCATACAATATAGAAGTTTGTGGTGCCGTTGCTTGAATGTACAATGAAAGGGAAGAGGGAAAAGTCGTAGGAAAGAGGCCTTGTAGACTTCTTTCTGCAAAACATCAGAAAACCGCCTTACAGATATATCTTAAAAAAAAATCGTTCCTAATATTGCCGCCCCTAAAATCTGCCGCTCTAGGCTCAAGCCTCCTCAGCCTGCTGGTAAATCCGCCACTGTATGACTGACTGCCTGAATGTAGCTATCCATGTTGCTAATAAATGGCGTTGCTCTTTTGAGTTTTAAGCCCCTTCGTACACAAGGCTACGCAAATCTTCGATACTCGACGATTTTAGTCTCCAAGCGACTACTGCCATACAAATCCACGAAGCATTAAGTTCGCCTATGTACAGATTTATGTACTAGGTAGGGGAAAAAGTCTCTTCGCATTTTTTAAGAAAATTCAAAACATTTTTTAATATAGTTTATTTACATTTAACTAAAGTATGTAGGTACCATTTTGTTCGATAACTTTTTGCCATCTTGTAGGTAGGGACATGATCCCATTGCTATAGAAATTTTGGGGCTTCTGATCAAAATACCGCGACAAGTGGTTTTGGCAGTACCGTTCGAATAATATGGGTCTTGCATTATGCTATTGCATAATGCTTGCCATCTAACCTTAGATACTGTATTGATGACGTCTCGAGATATCTCTTGTTGTCCCTTTCTAACCCAAAACCTGCAGCCATTTCCGAAAAAGATATCAAATCTGCCTTTATTTTTGGATGTCGATTGCAAGAGTAGGCAGTAAGTTTTATATCGAATTAATCACCTAAAATAGTCGATTTTCTTTAAAATTTGATAATATTACAAGTATTTTTTTTTTCGAGCATTATTTTTTTATTTTTTGAGAAACCGTCACTTGAATATCGCCATTATATTACCAAACACCCTGTATACCAAACTACATCGAAATCGGTCAAGCTGTGAATACAAAACAAACAGACACAGAGACAGAGTTACTTTCGAATTTATAATATTAGTATAGTAAAAGTAACTCAAGACTCAAGTAAACATTTTTGACAGCTTTCAAAGAAAAAACTCAAAAATCTGTGCTTGAGTCCTGATTCAATTATGAGTTTAGTTCTAGCATAAAGGATAGTGGTAATTTACGCATCATAAGATCTTTAATTGTTCTTTCTATAAAGACTATTTGGCCAAAATATTCCGAAAGTTACCCTAAATTACTGCGGCCACTGCTAAACACAGGCCTCCTCCATAGATTTCCAGAGCGGCCGATCTTATGCGGCCTGCACCCAACGGCTCCCAGCAACCTTAAACAGGTCGTCTTTCCATCTAGTGAGGGCTGCCAGGATATATAACAAACTTCCAAAGTCTGTATTAGATGCTTCAAGTCTGAATGTAAACAAGGCAAATCTGAAAAAATTGCTTGTAAGAAAAGCTTATTATAGTTGTAAGGAATATTTAGATGACAAGGATCTTGTTTAGTAATAATTAAGTATAACTAACTCAATAATTTTGACATTGTTATTAAGTACAATTATAATGGCACCTAATAATTAAACTAGACATTGCGCATGCGTAAATCGCTAAATATGGCTGCACTTATACTATGTAACACTAAACACCTTGTAGGTACCTACCCATATTACGCAATAAACTGATTTGATTTGGGGGCCGTCCTACGCTGCGCTTTCCAGTGCGTGGTCTCCATTCGAGAACCTTTCTGCCTCAACGGCCGTCAGTTCTTCAATCTACGTGCTTCTTTTCAATAGTTCCTCGTAACTTACATATATTTAGTAGACTCAATAGCCCCCAAAACTACCTCTTATACCAAAACTTAACTTACCTCGCATAGTTCGAAACTCTACCTCATTAAAGTTATATTCGAACACTAAGCTACCAAACTTAATACCCGAGTACCAAGTTACCAGTTTGAAACCTGCAAAAGCACAAATCGCTTTGTCTTGCGCAAGTTATCACGGGCATTATGCCGGTCCGATTGTTTCCCGGAATTAATTCCGGACATTTAGCGAGTCTGGGATCTTCCACAGCGCTCCAAAATATAAGCTGGAACGAACTGGCCTTAAGATGTCTCGACATTAAGACTTAGGGACCGTCAAGTGATCCATTTTCATGGATGACTCATTTACAGTGGTGAGATCTAAAAATTAGTTTTTAGTTAAGGGGCATTGTAACGACCCATTTAAAACTAGTGGTTCACCCCGAACTGAGATCTCACAAGTGTGAATAAAAACTCTATTTTATTAATCAATTGCCCAAAGGTTGGTATCATTCACCCTATCTTTAGATTACAAAGACGATAAAAAAAAGTTTAAGTGTGTTCTAATTACTTCCATCAAACAAAAATTATCCATAATCATTACTATTAAAAAGACCTTACTGTACCAAATTTGAAATGTTCGTGTCAAGTCGATTTTGAGCAAAGTGCCTGTAAGTACCTATCCACGACCAACATAATGTAACTAAACCAACAGCCTCATTAAAATGTGGGAGTTCATGTTATATCATATAATCTTATTGGAGTAGAAATTGCAGTTAATCAGAATTTCAGACTTTTTCTTACATTTTAGATAGTGGAGCCACAAGCATACAAAATTTCAGTACTAGGTATAGGATTTCAGAAGTAGGTACTCGTAAGGACCTTCTTTTTTTATCAAAGTAGGAATTTGGTCAGTTTCGTATTTATCAAAAACTACAAGGAGTAAATTAAATAAATTAAATTAAGACATCCCGGTTGACCTGATTGTCTCACTGTTTTTTTTTTGATCCCTATTAAATCCCAATACCTACCCCCATTTTTAGCTTTCAGCTAGCGCCCAGGCCAAGGGACTTTCATGAAACAAACTACCTATTTTCTGTGAGTTTTGTGCAATTCGTACAAGTTCTTTGGGACTATTGGGAACAACCCATTGGTAGTAAGAGCCGTCTTCCGGAAATACGGAATTCGAGCGTTCGGAATTCAACACCGTTGTTGCAGGACTATTAGGAATACAGTTAGAATTTGAATGGTGCATTTCCGATGAAAGCAAGAAGAAGTTAGAACTTTGAACTTCTCTTTGAATATCTATTTAGATATAAAATACCTTATTTTATGTCAGACTAGCTGGCCTGCCCCGGCTTCGCACGGATTTTAAAATAAAATGTTTTCACTAATTTCACTAAAAACGGGATATTTACCATGATTTGTGTTATCCACTCGCAAAGTTTCAGTTTATCCGTGATCATGGCGCATGCAACTGCGTTATAATATCAGGATACTCAAAAGCTCACAAATCATGGTAAACATCACGCTTTTAGTAAAAATAGTGTTCATAACCATGATAGTTTCAAAAGTTGAAATGTTTTCATTCATTCCGATGGGAAGAGTTTTTATATCAATTTAACTGTACTTGGCTAAAACTAACACAGGTTCTGCCCTGTTTCAATGTTCAAATTCAGTGTTTACCATTTACAATAAAACCATTACCGATCAAACGGAACAAACCAAACTTTTATTTAAAAATAATTACTAGTTAAATAAAAATTTATAAGAAAACTTTACGAACCTCTTCGTTTAAATTAAGCGCGGTAAACTTCTTCACCTTGTGCAAAATCTTGCAGATGTTTTGATCGATGACGAACTTACAAACGTAGATATCACCATTATCAGTATCACTTTCCAATCGTTTCATCACAGTTGATACCTGTTCTACGTAAGGAGTGACTCGTTCTTCTGGCAATAAGACAAAATTCCAGGGTAAACATATCTTCAGAACATTCCAGATCACGGTTTGACTGACCGCATAAGCCATTTCAACGTCGGGTTTCAGTTCAGTCTTTTGTTCTTCTTCTACTTGCTCTTTTTCAGCAGTTTTTTCATCTACAACATCTGCTTCTTCTTCGCAGGGACGACAAATAAACGTACTCTTAACGTCGGTTGCAGACTGCGCCATTTTACTCCTACTCATTAAACCCTTCTGAGATTTAGGAGTTCGTGCGCTAGAACTCTCCATTTTCTTACCTTTAGCTCCACCTTTCCCTTTTTTTCCTTGCTTCTCATCAGATAAAGGTTCAACGTACGCCAACTCAGTTATCAACACTCCCTCGCAAGTGTTTATTACGTTTATAATAAGTTTATCTAGAAATTGCTGGGTGCATTTATTAGCGCACGCCAAGCAATCGTCTTTGTATTTTTTATCTTGTATTAATTTGCACACGACTTTTTCACAGTCCGCAAAAACGAAACAAGTCTTTTTACCGACAGCAATCGAAAGAGCTGTAGCAAAACCTTCTATAGGATTGGTGCTTTTGCAGAACGCAAGCAAAAATGCGGAGTAATTCATCAAATCTTCGGATACTTCGTAAAGTTCAAACAAGAAATTCTTAACCAAGGCTTTTCTTAGCATTGAATATTTGTCTTGAATGTCAAATTCTGAATCAAACCAAATCTCTTGATTTATAAAGTCATCTCTAGAAATTAATTCTGTGCATTCCTGATCACAGCATCTAAAGTGTTTGCGAACTTTCAATAGCTCTTCCACAGTAGGGAATCTCAAATTGAGACAGTAAATTAAGAAATCCCTCCAATCAATGTACACCGTTTCGCCGAAAATTAAGTAAACTAACTTAGGAATCTGTTCAGGATCCACACGACTCCAAGCTTCTGGAAATAGTGGCCCATCACAAGATTCCTTCCCAAAAAAGATGAAATCTTGCAATATGTAAATAAACGATTGCTGTAAAGCAATACCATCAGGAGCTACGATCTTCAGTTGCTCGCGCAATCTAGCCAATTGTTCAATCTTGAATTCTATTTCAGTTGCGACTTCCAAAACCTCTCCAGTATCTGCCGGAGGTTCAAATGGTGCAAATTTTAGAAGGTTTGGATCTATGACGAATGTATCATGCTCTAGCACCAATGACTCATTTATCTTTCTACCATCTTCAACTGCAATTTGAAGGTACTTGCATAGACGGTCGACAGACTTAATCTCATTAATGTAGTAAGAGTTTATGTCGTTTTGTATCTCCATGAAGGTCTTATATATGTGATCATTAAATAATTTCATATCATGGTAGCATTTGTATTGGAGAGCAAGAACACGCAGACTTGCACGGAACATTTCTCCATTGATACCCATAGTCCACTCGTCGATACACTTCAGCGCATTATCTTTGAAGATTTCTTCAGCATTGATATACTCATCTAAAGTGCTTTCCTCTTTTTTTTTTACTGTTATCACTATTTTGGCTATTTCACTATATTCTCGACTAATCAGTGATCGAAAGCTGTCATTAGTTTCCTTAATCGTTTTTAATGCGAATTTTACATTATTCTCAACCACGAGGTTCAACGGATTATTACTAAAATCAATTTCAATATTCTTCAATTGGAGATCTTGAAAAGCGTTCTTCAACTGCCTGTAAACTTTATCCTCTCCTCCTCTTTTACTGGCAGAAGTCTCGTCTGATTCCTTAGATATTTTTGTCAAACTAAAAGAGGATAACCTGTCGGTTGGTGGCCTTCGTTTTATCATGGCGAAGTAGAAGTCATGAAGTATTTGAAATGTTAAAATCGATCTGAAAGGAATAATTTAGTTATTATTTTTAATTTAATATGCTCACGGCTATATTAATCCCCTTGATGGACCTTCTCGGATCTCTTAGTTAGTACGCAGGCCCATGAAGATATCCCACAAGCATGTAGTCAGAGACTAGTCCAAACATTACATTTGATACGTGCGTACCGACTTTTTAATAATAATTCTGTAATAAGTAGTAATTAGTATTTATGTGACGAGTTCCTATAGTGCTTTACTTACCAATGCCGGTTTTCTCACGATGTTCATGATCTTCATCATTTTGAGTACGTGCAAATGCACACATAACTTTTAGAGTAGAAAAATCCATTAGTCTGGCCGAAATTAGAACTTACAATCTCCAAATTGAATGTCGAGGACATCCCACTGTTCTAAAGGAGTTATTTTTATTTTTCAAATAATGGACGTCACTGCACGAACAAGTAGTCACAACTTACCTATTAAGTTCTGTCTGCATGCATGATATGTAAGTATTCACCATAGTGGTCAGTTCATCCATGGCCCAGTTTTCACATAAAAGAGATTGCCGCTGTTGCTCTGCGTTTAATTTTCTTTCGTCACAAATATGGTACAGTCTGTGCTGCAACTCTTTTACCCGGCAATGCCATTCATTTTTGGTCAAGTTAACATCACGCCAATCATCCTCAAAATCATTATACTCATTCTGGAACCGACTCACTAAATCTTGTTTAGGTGCTGGCATCGTGATTATCTGATCCATCTTATCCTTGATAAATCTTGCATAGGGAATTAAGCAATTCATTTGCAATCTCTTTGCAAAAAAGAGTTGCTGCATATCGTGAATGTGGGTCATTTCGATTTCCTCCCAGCAAGTTGCCAAAGCAACGCCTATAATTTGAGCAATCGGAATGTCACCATAATCCCAATCTTCTTCTCCAGCTAATAATTTTACATCATCTGAGCTATTTACTGATATATCTTCTTCTGCTACTTCTTCTACAGCATAAAGCGGGATTATTTCATCAACCACCTCATCCGAAGATCCGGGTTCTTTTACTACTTTAAATTCTGCACTCATTGTTGATTTGCTGTTTTTAGACCCACGACGAAATTTCTCTTTAGACTTTCCGTTACTCTCTGGCTTCACAATTTTAGATTTTATTCTTTTATCATCAGAAGACGGGAAGTCGAGCTGACTTAAAACATTTTCTCCAAAAAGCACGTGATAAGATTTTAATGGCATAAAGTAATCACCAATAATGTATTTGCATAGCTGAGCCAGAAATTCCTTTTCAATTACTTCATAGTACATGCTGTAGTTTATGCCAAGCACTGCGTAAAATCGGTCAATAAGCTCAGAATTACCTTCAGTCAAATTCCATATCACATGTTCTTGGAGAATATCTTCCGTTTCTTTAAGGTGAATATAACATGTGAAATAACTCTCAAACGGGGTTACTATTCGTTTTTTATGAGGGTCACTCACAAGTTTTGATACGCGCACTGTTTTGTATTGGTCCTTTTCTTTTTTGCGATGCTTAGAAATACTATCTTCTAAATAAATATCATCTCTATCATCTAAATCTCCTTCATCAGGTGGTTCACGACCTGAAAATGTTTCTTCCAGTATTTGTGCTTCTCTGTATGTGTTCGGGTAATTTATAATACAGAATCCGTTAATGTCATCTTGACCCTTTATATACTCAACTAACATGGCTGCGAGAAGATGATCAGTTAACGGATCACCGAAGTTAAGTCTTTCATACGCATATTTACCAAGTTCTGCGGCCGTTGATAGTGTTATTTCTTCTTCTGGTATTGTCTTAGGAGTCTGAGTTTGTTTTGTATTTGGTGGTATGACACCTAACATTGTAGAAACGATAACATCATTACTTTTGCTTGTAATGTCATCTTCTGTTTTCATATTTTTTATGAGTTCCATTTGTTTTTCTTCCTGAGCAGCTACAGTAAACTTTTCGAATGATATTTCTATGTCAGTGCATCCAATCATTTCCGTTTTGTATTTCCTTACGCAAAAGTTTATTGCTGATTCAAGACGAGCAACAAAAATTTTACGCAGATTTAATAGAGTTTGCATCGGGAGCGCTATGGATCGATCTGGAAGGCCGCGCAGTAATACTTTTGCAGAAAAGTCAGGAAGATCTGCTTTTGGTCGAGGTGGTGGATACGGATATTTTATTTCCAATAAAGTATAGACAACATGACCAAGCACACGAGTTCCCAAGTACTCATACTTCCTCTCCTGTGATTCTTGGTCATAATTCGGAATTAACAAATCTAAAGACCACGGATATGAGTAATTGTGATACTCCATAAATTCGCTATCATTCAAAGCTTCCTGGCGATTTAGCTCTAGCCTAACTATCTCTTCCTCTTCATGGCCAGATTCTTGTTCTATAGGGGTTTCTTTTAGAATTTCTTCCATTGGATCTAGAATATCGAATATAGGCTGATGTCTGTAATACAAATTCTTCCATTCATGAATGAAATGAGTGGGTATATTGGCTCCGATTAATCTAGTGAAATATGCATATTTTGTGGCGTAGTCGACGATGGATAACATCGTTTCATAGCATATTTCGTAGTAGTGTTGCCGTTTCCTTTTCATCTTCTCTGCGTATAATTTCTTGTGAAGCATGTCTTGTCTTTGTTTCTCAAAATCGATTTCCACTACTTCTAAATGGATTTGTTCCTTAACGTTGTCTAGATATTGATTGAACTGTTGTGTTCTCTGATCAGTGAATTCCATTTCAGCCTGGATTCTGTTTTTCGCGAGATTACGTGCCTGTTGTTTTGTTTCCATAATTTGTGTGCACATTTGCTTCTCGAACTGTGAAAGTTTCATGACTTTTTTCGCGAAGCCAGTGTCAAACTTGGACTCTTCTTCCGCGATTGATAAATCCCACAAAGATTCACTCAACACATTACTGATTTGCTTTTGAAATTCTTGAGAGTCAGTCTTCTTGTGAATTTTTGTTTGCAGGTTGTCCATATAATTCTTAGCCCATTCTGTGTCGACAATTGATTTCTTTCTCTCGATGGATTTTTCCTCTAAATTAAGCAATTGCTCATATGTATAGTTCTTGAATTGGCAGGGATGTTGTAAAGCAAACTTGTCCATATCTTCTTTTTCTTTCGCAGACAACTTTTTAGGTTTAGTGTCTCCAAACTGCGAAACATACAAACCTGGAATCTTTGAATCTTTTATCTTAGCAATCATTTTAGAATACTTATGCCGCACATAGTCATACGTGTCTTTGACTTGATCTGCCTTCTTCCTCTGCCACTCAATCAAATGTTTTTCGTTGAGTAATGGGCGTGAGAGATCATCTACAAGTGATTCTTTTTCCTCTTCTAGCTTAACCACTTTAAGCCTTTGCCCCATTTCCTCTACCAGTTTTGAAACCATTTGCCTTTCTCGCTTGATGAAATTCGTTCTATCCCGTTTATCCAGATGAAGAAATAGTTGGTAAAATAGGCGTAGCAAACTGGAACCTTTGCCTTCCATAACATTGATAAGTTCTGTAGCTGGAAGATTGATATCCAGTTCTCGTAGCCATTCTGATAGATGACCCCAGTTATTTTTCTTATCATCACGGGCATTGCTGGATCGTATAAGAAAATATTGTTCTTCGTTTATAACATGATAACTTAGAAGCACGCTTGCTATGACATGACCATTCTTCATCATTTCTCCAAATTCGTCTGCTTCCCATGATATCGGACGTTGCAATCGTTCAGTTAGCCACTCCTTTAGTATTTCTGCCATTTATTTCAAAACTAAAATAAAATATTGAAGTTACAATTTTGATTGCTTGTACTCACAGAACAACAATATCCGTGCTTGTAATATATAAGAAACATAGATAAATATGAATAAACTGTAGAAATTTAAATAAATTTAAAACGCGACAGAACTATCTTCATGTCTGAAAATTATTTACTCTTGGTCTGAAATGGAAAAATTAAAGCAAAGGCTAAAAGGTTCATAGCAATAATAACGTAAATAATACGATAAGGCCTCTTTGGCAACACTGAATGTCTGTCAAGTTGTCAACTCAACTCGGACAGTCATTCATTTCATTCATTGAATCATGGCTTATATGTCAAAAATGACATTCTCATTCGCTCGAACGTCCGTCGTGCGTGCTACGGTATTTTGATTTTTGTGATGTTTATTTTCACTGTTTTCTATGCACATTTTGAGAATTTCGCTCAGTTTTAGTCCAGAATGAAATGCAATGAGTACGATAACAGTGTATGTAATACAAGTGTTTTGAAACACAAGGACAATCAGTGATCGCCGCGATCAGCGCTAATCGGTAATTGCGTTGTTTACAGAAACCTCACCTCATGAATTTGGACAATTTGGATAAAGCTTTGCACGATCTGGATATGCTGAGTGCGATAACAGAGGCGCGCCGAGAGTACCTTCGCGAGACTAAAACGAACTACAGCGTGATGCGGTTCAATACGCGCTACGTATCAAACGTCACAGTCGGCTATTGTATGAAAAGGGCAACAAATAAAAACAGACTGTGCCCGTACGTATTGCCGATACGACACAGAACTAAGAGTGAGAACTCGGACGCGATCGGTAGTGATGTGAGCGACGCAGGAAGCGAATCAAAGCTAAAAAGCAGTTTACTGGAGCCATCTACGAGTGGCTACTTTCGCGATAACATCGCAAAGAGATGCCAGTCTCTTGAGAACCTGAACCTTTCGGTGGATCCTCCGCCTGGGCCGGAGATATCGCCGGAAATGGACCGGGTGTCTACACAGATTCAAAAACTGCATGTCAATGAGTGAAGCTATCCTCCAGTCTAGAAAAGTGACTGCGAGTCACTTGTAAGTTACTGCGCTGAGTGCAGTAGCAAATAGAAAGTAGTATTCAAGTTATTAATTGGACGTTGATAACATATTTTTCTTTTAATTTTTATTATTTTAATATTTTCAGTGTATTTGTATTTAAAGCCTGGATGTAAATGATAGATACTGATTGTCATTGTTCCTAGTTTCTCGGTGTAATTGAGTTGATTTTAGCATGTACTGTCACTTTAATTTTATTGATGTAATAATGTCAATGCAGCTGATTGGTTTTAAAGCAATTTGCTCAAAATTATTTTGATTTATGGTATTGAATGATAGGAAAATGATTTGTAACATAATTAGTGAAATTGTTTCAAGTTAAGATGTTAACTGAAATAAGATTTTTATGATCGCCAGCACTTAGGTGTTAACAGAGAACAAATTTATTGTTTTATATATATATATAAGTTACAGGCAATTCTCATAATACTTCAAGACAAATATTATTCACTTATTTAATTTGATTTAAAAACTATATCATGCAGTATTTATTATCAATGATTTAAGATTGCATGATGATCTCATTTCCATTATTATTTTAATTAAAAATAATCTATCTTTTGTAAAAAAGATTTATATGAAAATGAAATATGATGGTGCTTCCACACAGCAGATATATAATTTTGCATAACATGATAACATTTGTCCAAATGTAAAGATAAAATGTTATATAACTGCGGTATGGAGCACCTTTACTAAATGCTTTTGTGACTTAGACCCGTATTTCAAAATTAAACTCAAACTGAATGTAGACTCGATTAATGAATGCATTCGAGTTGATTTCTGAAATATGGGTCTTAGAAAAAAATATTATGTTTGTTAACATATTTGTTATTTTGTTCATAATATATAATTTTAACAAAAAATATTTGAAATAAATATTGCTTTGAATAATTAAGTTGATATATTTCATTGTCTTTATGGTCTTTATTGATTTTATAAACCTAATAAGTACTTAACAAATGATTCACATTCTCTAGATAACTCAATATCAAAGGGAATAAAGTCTTAGCACTTAATCTTATTCCTAATTGATCAATAAAGGAGTAAAAATCTTTTAGGTGTAAAAACCTTAGAGTTATACAAATTACTGGATGTCTGCAGTCTGCATAAAGTAGTACTAAGAACTGCAAAAATTTAAGTCTGGAATAGATTGCAGCACTTTAATAGGGTATCGCTCAAGGGCCCGTTTGCGTATGAGTACTGCAAAGTAGTACCAGTAGTACTAGTGACTAGTAGGTAGGTTGAATTTTTAACAGACTTCATAAAACAATTGAGGTTCTTAATACGGTTTTTTTTAATATTTGTTACTCATTTTCGATTTGGAAAATTCGCTTTTTATTTAAAAGGATTATACTTTCAGATTGGTCCCATAGAAATTTCATCAAAATCGGTTCAGAAGTTTGGTTTTTTCTGTTATCTTAGGTCAGTTACCTATATTTCTGATATAAGTTACTTGTGTTTATATTTCACAAGAGTACCTAATACGGTAATACCGCTTCTGGCTTTGTGTTTTTCATGTTTGTTTCTTTTGTTATGTGTGTACATTATTATGATTTGATTCATTCATTCATTCAATAGTTTCTACGGTGCCTAGTGCCCTTGAGACCATACCTTAACTTTGCCCTAAAACTTTGTAAGGTACGCAATAAAACAACAACACAACATGGAGGTAACTTAAAATTAATTTATTCGCGTTTCGTAACACTTACATGTAAATAACAAAATTAAATATTGCATTATATATTGATATCGTAACGGCCGCACTCAGAAACCTCAATTATCAAAATGGTTCATAAAAATTTTGGTAGCTTCCATATAACCCATTCCCTTCACAATACTGTTAGAATAGAATAACGTTTTTCATGCAAAAAAGCATATCAAAGATTAAATAATGAAACTGTGGTTGCAAAAAGGTCCTAACTCTGCATAAGGCTGCCTTTCTACCTGATATGTGTCAAACACATCAATAGGATCGCTTGATTTACACAGCTTAGCTTAGCTCTGGTGGATAGGGGTTTAACTAAGCTAAGTTATTTACTCGATGAAGCGAGGGATGCTAAAGATGCGAGCTAGGGATCGCGTCACGCATTTTCCTCACGCAACGGCATTTTTATCGCTACACCACTTAGCTTAGTTTTGGTGAAAATAGGCACATAGTTTCGTAGCTTAGCTTAAGGCCCAGTTTTCACCAAAGCAGAGCGAAAGGAGACGAGTGAAATCAATCAATAATAGCGCCACGTAGATGACGTAATCCGATCCGACGTGATTCTATTTTCTGGATTTACACATCTCTCCTCTCCGCTTTGCTATAAACCGGCCCTTAATCTCACATATCTGTGGTAGAAAGGCACCCTAACGCTTTTTGCATCTAACAACTAGCAATATCAATGAGAGCTTTTCATTTTCGATTTAAAAAGAAAGAACGAGTTCCAGCTAGCGTAATAGATGGCGCTGTCTGGAGATACGCCGTCAAAAAATATGATTTATATGCCAAAATCTCACTCTAAACTCACTTCGTCAGTTAAACAAACACAAATGTTTTTTCAATTTCAAGTTTCTCGGAAAATTAATGTTTGTCAATTGACACTGACAATTCACTTTCCTTTTTTAATCAGAGCAACGCATCTGTTAGCAGTTATAAAAACATAACCGGAAACCCCCTCACTAGTGCTTGTACTGGAGGCAATAGCGGCACTAACTGAGTTAACGACGCATCAGCTGTAGAGCCTGGGAAAGGATTGAAGATAGTATTTTTATTTTTAAAGTGTTATCCCGACCTTACGGGAAATCCATCACACAATTTATTAGAACCGGACGGGACTTGAACCATCAACCCTTCTCTTGATACGAGCTATAGACTTTTTATTCTTCACTTCACATTTTGTTTTATTATGTTGTTTAGTCGTGAATACCTTATATTAAATAATAAATATTGCTGGACATTTCAAACAGCGCTATCTCGTCCCAAACTAAGCAAAGCTTGTACTATGGGAACCAGATAACTGACAGAGTACTTATATACAGTTTTTTTATAAATACATGCTTATAATAATATAAGAGAATAAACCAGACCCGGAACAAATATCTGTAGATCAAATAAACATTTGTTCCGCGGCAGGAATGGAACCCGCAACCTCCTGCGTCTCAGCCGGCTATTTACCCTCAATTTAGGTTGTCTATTGGCTTTTTTTGATTTATTGTGTTATATAATATTATGTATATTAGCTGTTAGTTTTGCAAATAAATATATATATTGAATACATTACTCCCATAGTGAAAAGTCATCTTTATGCTAAGCAATACTCATTTTACGGCACAGGGATGTGATTACTATTAAAATAAATGATTTTATTTTTAAAAATAATGAGGAGTAGTGAGGACTTAAATATGGGAAGATAACAAAATTTTCCATTTAAAAATAAAGTGATGTTTCTGAATTTTGATAATGATTTATAGAGCTTTCACTTTAAGCTGTTTCATTTTAGGAGTCTTGCGTTTTGCTTGGCGCTTCTGCTCTTTTAGTTCCCAGCGGCGTTGTTTATCTGGGTCATCCTCCTGTCAAATAAAAACAAACAAAGTTGCATTATCATTATAAAAATATCAATCTAAATCAATAATGGGTCACTAACCAATAATTAAAAAACCTAAATTAAACAAGAAGGTACTTAAGTAAATTAACTATTTATTTCTGAACTAGGTGAACCGCCCGTGGCTTCGCACGATTGGTATGTCAATAAAAACATGACCCTCGTGCGCAGTCGGGTAAAAAGTAGGTAAATTCATCGAAATCGGTCTAGCCGTTTAGTCGTGTAAACGTAACAAACACAGAGACAAGAGTTACTTTCGAATGTATGTAAGGAAGGATTATAGTAGACAAATTTTGAAAAACTGTCCTATAATGATCGGAAACGTATATTATATAAAATGAATAACAAATTTCTGCAGATAATAAAGGTTAAGTAGAAAAAATATACGTTTTTGTTTTATAATTTTAAAATCCGCACCAAAACGGTTGTCAGTGTCATGGCGTCGCTTGTGACGTCACACTTGAGTAAACGAAACGTAAACACTAGATTTTCCAGACGCTCATTGAAAATTTTAGTTATGGGTGCTGTAAAGTGACGTCATTCGCTGTGATTGGTGTTCAACATAATCATGGCGGACTTCGTATTTTGTAGTTTTATTTTATCAAAATAATTACCAATCACGCTTTTATAAAAAAATAAATGCGTGTTTCGTATTCCGTGACTCAAATTTCAATATAATAATATAATCAATATATAAATACATAAATTTAGTGATTTTCAATTATTGTCATCCTACAATGCCTATTGGTTGTGATGTGAATTAAATAAGAATTTAAATCAATTCAAGATTTAATAAGATCACTTTTATGAAATGTATGTCCTTGCCAAATGCTATTTGTGGACCGATATTTGATTTGGACTAAGTCCATTTGTATAAATATGTTTTTGATTTGAATAATCTACGCTGATAATTGCAAAAACAAAGCATATTTGTTTAATTCTGCCTTAAATAAATTACTTACTTAATTAATTCTATTACATGAAAAAATGCATCGAAATGGGATTACCCAATACAAAGTTATACATGATAGAATCTGATAACGGGTAAAAATTCAATGGGTGAACAATCAATCATCCCCTATTTACCTACGCTTAGTGGTGGATTTTCTTTTTCAAATTTATATAGAACCAACTTTGAAGTATACCCCATCCAATCCATCAAACTCCTCAATAGTCAACAACACAGACACGAAATTTTGTATACTCATTTAATCAAGATAGCCCGTTCTAATTTGCACCATGACATGGACGCTACACCCAAGGTTGGCTCCCGACAAGGGTACTCCTCAACGGTCAACAGCACAGACTCGAAACTTTGTATACACATTTTATTATGATAATGCATTATTCAACTTAAAATCTTATTTATGTGTATATGACACATGTGTATGGACCTAGTGAGGGGCAAACCGGGGCACCTGCCCTGGCCAGCAATTTCAGGAGGCGTCAACTTCTTCAATAAAAATGTTTGAAAATAAAACTTGTTTCAAAAATCTGGGGCTCCCCCCACCCCTTTCAAAAGCTGGAGAAGGAGCGCCACATCAAGTTTCTGGCCCGGTTAGGAAAAATTCTAGATCCGGGGCTGGTATTTGATCGGCCTACAAGGGTCTTACCGCCAGAATGCGCTCCTTCTCCTGTTTGCGTTTCTCCTCACGCCTCGCCGCGGCCTGCTCTTGCCTCGCCGCGTGCGCCCCTCTCAACCACGCCTCCGCTACTTTCTGACGACGCTTCTCGCATTTCACCAACGCCTGAAAAATAAAAATACATTAACTAATTTATTGACTGTATCTACAAAAACAACTGAGGCCTCCACATCTATCGATTGAAGATTTTTACAGCAATGGGTGGTAAATTGCAGCAGAGGGCGCACCTGCTCACCGCCCCCGTCTGTTCCTAGCGCGAGGCTCACTAGCATCACTGTCTACTACTGTACTCCCTAGGGCTACATCACCTCCTTGCTGAGTCGCATGCGCTTGATCTTGTCGAGCAGGTGGAACACTAGCTGCAGCAGAGGGCGCACCTCCTCGCCGCCCCCGTCTGCTCCTAGCGCGAGGCTCACTAGCATCACTGTCTACTACTGTACTTTCTAGGGCTACATCACCTCCTTGCTAAGTCGCATGCGCTTGATCTTGTCGAGCAGGTGGAACACTAGCTGCAGCAGAGGGCGCACCTCCTCGCCGCCCCCGTCTGCTCCTAGCGCAAGGCTCACTAGCATCACTGTCTACTACTGTACTCCCTAGGGCTACATCACCTCCTTGCTGAGTCGCATGCGCTTGATCTTGTCGAGCAGGTGGAACACTAGCTGCAGCAGAGGGCGCACCTCCTCGCCGCCCCCGTCTGCTCCTAGCGCGAGGCTCACTAGCATCACTGTCTACTACTGTACTCCCTAGGGCTACATCACCTCCTTGCTGAGTCGCATGCGCTTGATCTTGTCGAGCAGGTGGAACACTAGCTGCAGCAGAGGGCGCACCTCCTCGCCGCCCCCGTCTGCTCCTAGCGCGAGGCTCACTAGCATCACTGTCTACTACTGTACTCCCTAGGGCTACATCACCTCCTTGCTGAGTCGCATGCGCTTGATCTTGTCGAGCAGGTGAAACACTAGCTGCAGCAGAGGGCGCACCTCCTCGCCGCCCCCGTCTGCTCCTAGCGCGAGGCTCACTAGCATCACTTTTTCAGTCTCTGGGGGTTTTGTGACGGCTGCATCTCTGAAAATAAAAGAAAATGTAAGAAAAAACGTGTTTTTTTTGCCTGAGGAAATGTCTACGTTTATCATCAAGACACGTGGCAGGCAAGGCCAACCAATAAACATGTTTTCCTTTTCAATACAATTACTGGTAATGAGTGGTATCGATAGGTACTCGGCGCATCACTAACGGCTCCCGCAAGAGCAAGTGAGTGAGATAGCAATATCATCGTCGCTTGTCCCTGTATAACCCCATCTCCCAGGAACGTTGGCGTCTAGTATAGTCATTTAGCAGACATGTATACGTATGTTTGAACCTTTATATGCAATAATTTTAATTATACAATCTATTTACTTTTATTTATAACCTTTTGAGTCGATGGCTTGAAATAAAGAATTTAAATTCTGATTTTATTTATTTAAAAGGTGTAGTATAAATAAAGCCGTACTCACTCCATCTGCTTAACACCGGCGTACCGGTCGGACACGTGTATGTACTGCACGTACGCGTGGTAGAGCGCGAGCGCGGCGCACGTGCGCGCGTCGAGCACGCCGGCCGTCGCCTCCGGGCACTCCGACATCACGGACATGTTGCCGGGCAGGCCGTGCTTGTCGCCCGGGCGCTTCTCGGGGCAGAACACGCTCTGGAATTAAATATACTATTACAGTAGAGATAGATAATCGAATGCATATTTTTATAATATCAGAATTGGATGAAATCTTGTCAAAGTAAATCCAAAATGCTATGCGTGCTATGGAGAGGGCTATGCTTGGTGTTTCTCTCCGAGATCGAATCAGGAATGAGGAGAGCCAAGATTTTTAAAACCATCACAAAAATTTTCAAGCTAGGTCCCCCGTATATGTTTTTAATTATTGGTAATTTTCCGTAAGTGTTCGGATAACACTCTACAAATAAAAATACTATGAGGAGATCCGTAGACAAACCAAGGTCACAGACATAACCAAGAGGATTAGCAAGCTGAAGTGGCAGACGAGACACATAGCTCGAAAAACGAACTGCCATTAGAGCAGAAAAATTCTAGAGTGGAGACCACCCATTGAAAAGCACAGCGTAGGACGGCCACCCTACTACTATGATAGTGATATAAATGATGATGGTATAAGTGCTGAGCAAGCCTATTTTATCTTAAATCCTGTCTCAGGCACCATAGTCACTGCGTCTTTATCTCATCTATCGCTGCATTAGACACTTCATTGCAAAATAAAGTGATAAGTATATGTAAAAAATTGCTTCAATTTGTTATCAGGTAGGTACTAGGCATCCTGTATGTATATCAATGTTACCTTGTCGGTCTATGAACGCAAAATTCTATAGTATTTCGGCCCAAAACGTAACCACATTCTATAAAACCTCACAAACATTGTAAATATCCCGTTTTTAGTATAAAGACGTAGTTAGAGTGAGAGTCAAGATGGAGCCATAATTTCGGCAAAATTGCTCAAGTTTCCGTAGTGTAGCGGTTATCACGTGTGCTTCACACGCACAAGGCCCCCGGTTCGATCCCGGGCGGAAACAATAATATTTTTGGACAAAAATGTTTTCCTAGAAAGCATAATTTCTAATAGTCAACTAGTTAGTAATATAGAGGTAGGTTTCCTTGTTTTACGAATGCATTTTTGGTTAAAAAAAAACAAAGGATCCGGGACGCACAAGAAACTCGCTAATCGGGGGATGACACTATGAATTTTTCTTCTAAAAATGGCAACCAACCAATCGTCAAAATATGAATTGAAATTTGTGAAATGAAAAACCAGTTAATGTATAATAAAAAAAATAAAATAAAAAATAAAAATTGTTTATTTCAAGCCATTGACTCATAAATAAAATTAAAATTAAAATTAAAAATAATGGACGGTCTTACCGCTAAATAAAATGAACTTACAAGGTCCTGCATCTCCTTAGATAGTCGGGTGGCGTGTTTCTTCTGCGCGACACACAGCACGAAGGGATCTCCGTCGTCTTTGCCCAGTTCTACTCGGATTAGAAGCGTGTCTGTCGAAGGACGAATCCCACCCATTATAATATGGACTAAGTCTTGACGCTGGAAAATAAATAATACAAATATTGAAACTCTTTTTTGAATTTATCATATAATGTGTTGCAATTTAATCTAATTATATTCAATGGTTTCTACACAAAAAATAAAATAACAAAGGGTCTTTCAAATAGAGCGGGTCGATGTTAATAATCTGTGGCGGCCATTTTGTTTTGGCGGCATCTGTCAAATCTGTTTTTTCTTACTCAGTCACTGATGCCAAATCACCATGGCAAGTTACACGGTTGAGCAGCATGTGCAAATGATAAAACTTTATTATCAAAATGAGTGTTCGTTAGTGCAAACGTTGCGCGCATTGCGCCCATTTTACGGCAGACGCGGTGGCCTTTCAAAGTCCACTCTCCAACGATTGGTGACTAAATTTAAAACGACCGGTTCGGTAAACAACCAACCAACGCCTTTACGTCAAAGGAACGCCAGATCGGCCGAGAACATCGCCGCTGTACGTAAGTGTTCAGGAGACTCCGAGGCAGTCGATTTCTCGCCGTGCTCAAGAACTCGGCCTTTCGCAGACCTCAACTTGGAGAATTTTGCGTCGGGACTTGGGTCTGCATCCGTACAAGTTCCAACTGACCCAAGAGCTCAAAGTTAATGACCATAGACAACGCCGTGTGTTCGCTGAATGGGCACCGGAACGCTTGGAAGAGGACCCCGATTTTGGCCGAAAAATAATCTTTAGCGACGAGGCACATTTTTGGATGAATGGTTTTGTTAATAAGCAAAATTGCCGTATATGGGCAGACCACAACCCACATGAGGTTCACCAGGTGGCAATGCATCCAAAAAAAGTTACTGTTTGGTGCGGATTTTGGTGTGGCGGCGTCATTGGTCCGTACTTCTTCGAAAACAACGTTGGTGAGGCCATCACCGTCAACGGCGAGCGCTACAGATCAATGATAAACAATTTCTTTTGGCTTGAATTGAACAATATGGACGTGAACGACATGTGGTTCCAGCAAGATGG
Organism: Philereme transversata; assembly: GCA_963924445.1. NCBI lineage: Eukaryota > Metazoa > Arthropoda > Insecta > Lepidoptera > Geometridae > Philereme > Philereme transversata. The sequence continues at coordinate 4,769,670 of OZ004343.1, read as the reverse complement.
CGCTACTTGCCACACAGCGAACGACACAATCGACATTCTGCATGAACGGTTTGAGGGTAGAGTTATCTCTCGCAGAGGTGACGTGAATTGGCCACCAAGATCGTGTGATTTGACTGCGCTAGACTTTTTCTTGTGGGGTTTTCTGAAGTCGCAGGTCTATGCCAATAAACCACATTCGACCGTTGCCCTGAAAGCCAACATAACGCAGGCCATCGCTCGGATTCAGCCGGATCTATGCAGCAGTCATTAAAAATTGGACCTCTCGGATTCGTGCCACCATACGAAGCCGCGGCGGACATTTGAACGATGTCATATTCCATCCATACTGGCATAAATAGGCCTTTTAAATAAAAAATAAATTTCGTTAATATCTCACACACATCTTGTTTTATTCAATTTTAACATCGACCCGTCCTTGTTGAAAGACCCTATATATCTATAAAATTTTCTTGTTTTGTTATCAAAATCTCGAGATTTTTTTTTGTGTTTTTGTTCCTAACATGTAGGTACTTACCGCCCTGCCGTACGCACTGTGCGCGCTCGGTTGCTCAATGATCGGGTCGGACTGGGCGGGCGGGTCATGGAACATTGAACTTTTATTGATAAAAGTCTGCTCGACGAAATGTTAGAGAACTAGCGTATTGTACGATGCCGCAGATTACAAAAAAGTTACTGCAAGCCGTTCTACAACCCCGCTGTTCAATGCACTCGCCCAGTCAATAACCCGGCCCGGTCAATGAGCCACCGAGCGCGTACGGTGCGAACGGCTGGGCGATAAGTACCTACATGTTAGGCACAAAAACACAAAAAAGATCAAAATAGTTTTTTAAAATAACGATAAGTTTCGCCAGTGGCTTTGCACGCTTAATATGTCAATAAAAAGTAATCTATGCCTCAATCGAAGTCAGTGCAGCCGTCTAGTCGTAAAAACGTAACAAACAGACAGAGTTACTTTCGAATTTATAATATTAGTATGGATGAAAATCCTAGACCGAAGATAAATAAATAAATATAAATACATAAACATTGCTTGACATCTTTCTAATCTTTGGCGGACGACAAGGTTGGTAGTTGTCTGCCAAGGACAAGGGCAGATCTCCCACCGAGGAGCGATCACCCACCTTTGGCTTGGGGTCCTAAGACTAGCCGGTCTTATTGAGAAATAAGTATTATAAATATGTATGTATGTTACAATCGTTAGAATAATTCATTTGCGTGATCTAGGATGTGTTCTTCCGATTGCCGTTAGATGTCGTCGCAGTCTCATCGTCTTCGTATTGACGCACGCTATAGGTTACCTTGATGACAAAGTAGTTTTTTCATGTAGCGATCGATTTTACCAAATCTGTCTGAGCTTTGCAGATGTTGCACAAACTTGACATTTCGAGTTCAAAAGTATTGTGTGGGTGGGGTTTGTTAAACGCATAAAGAGGGGTTACATAAAACCTTTTTTTTGCGTTCAGGTTTAAACCGATAAAGACCACGTTTTGACAATGTGTAATAGTCGGTACCTTGATGAGTTTGAGTGTGAGTAGCATGCCCTCGCAGCACTGCCGACCGCTGCACCACATGGTGAAGCAATGCTCCGCCTCGCGATGCCAGCCGTGCTCGTCGCTGTTCGCAACTATATCTGAACCTGATTCACCTGACAAACAACCACGTATTATGGTACAAAGTAAAAAACATTAAAAAAAATACAGTGTGGGGAAAATTTGGAGACGGCCAAAAATTTTACGGTAAAATTTTGCTCCTTTTCTTACATAGTTAGAAGGTTTTGCTCTTAGAAAACTATAGGTTGATTTTGAAGATAAAACAACCGTATTTTCGTAACAAACATCTAAACTTTAGCATTTATAATATTAGTGTGATTGTCAAGCGCTTTTTCACTATCTCATCTGATGGTAAGTGATGGTGTAGAATGACCTTCCCCCGGAGGTTTTCACGTTGAGCTTCAACATGAACGCCTTCAAGAGAGATTTACATCTATAAGAGTTGAGTCTGCAGCACTTGTAGTACTGCAGACGCGCTTAAAACCACTTAATAAGTGTTAGTTTATAAGCGATGATGACCACTTAACATCAGGGTTTATGCATGTAACATAAACAACAATTCACGTAAAACTCGAGTATCGATCTAGTCTCGTTATGTTAAATGTCCTAAACAGTATTCACGTAACTAACAATACAATCAATGGTATGAGTTGACTCACATGCGATTATACACTTTATTTATATTAAGCTACTATTGTAATATTAATGGAGCAGAATGCCAAAGTATATTCAATTCATAATCCAATCTAATTCGGGTCAACTGTCGACATGTTTTTAAATTGTGTTACGTAAATGACGGACCACCCCTAGAGGCCCGTCAGCTAGTGTATCTACAAGTTTAATACAAAAAAAGTTAAAAATGTCTTACCAACTAACGTGAAGTTATCATCCAAAAGTGGTTTGTGTAGCTTCAAGAAGTTGGTGGCAATAGAGGTGTTTTTCGCGCGTCCTATCGCATACGCGAGCGCGTACGCAGCGAGCAGGCAGCACAGGATGCCCTCGAGCCAATAGGCGTCCCACCGCGGCCGTATCATTATAGGAACCTGGAACAATGAAACACGTATTAAAGCCTTTGGCATAGTTTTTCGGGTTCGATTCCCGCTGCGGGACAAATTGTTTGCATGGTCTACAGATATTTGTTCCTGGTTTGGGTATTTTTATATATATTAAAAGTATGTATTTACATAAAAAAATGTTGTCTGGTTCCCATAGACTTGCTTGTAGCTTTGCTTAGTTTGGGGCTAGATAGCGCTGTGTAAAATGTCCAGCATTATTTATTTATTTGTTTCCATACTGCCATTTTTTACAACGTCGCTTCGCTCATTGAGACTTATTATTTCGATTGGGGACATACAAACTAAAAACGTAATATTGCTTAATGTCCTAAAGTGTCACGTTATTTATTTATACATAGACACCAACAGCTTAAGTTAAGTATCAATACATTATTACATTACTAGCTGTTGCCCGCGACTTCGTACGCGTTACACTACTAAATGTGTAGGTGTACCTAGAAATAAACTTGCAGTTGCAACTTGACTTGACACCCCATTTTTATCCCATGTGAACTGATTTATGGGATAAAAGGTAGCCTATGTAGTAATCCAGGTTATAAACTACGTATATACCAAATTTCATCGAAATCGGTTCAGCCGTTACGACGCGATTGAGTAATAAACAAACAATGAAACCAACAAATAAATAAACAAACATCCAAACTTTCACATTTATAATATTAGTGTCATTGGTTTGGTTTTGTTCTAATAAGTTTGACAATGTGAACACAACATTCACATTATAAATGACTCCAAATATACATGTACATACTTCACAATTAAGTATTTCAAATCATGAGATGAAGAGAAAATATATAATATTAAACTTTTGAAAGAGCTAATAAAACTAAGTAAACTAAACTTATAATATAAACTTAAACAGATTAATCTATATATATATAAAACAAAGTCAGGTTAGTTACACCATTTATAACTCAAGAACCGCTAGACCGATTTTGATGTTCTTTGGGAGGGGAGGAAGGGAGAGGGTATTTTCAGAAACTTTTCTGAAATTAATTTCACAGATAGAAAGCTAAGGTTATATTTTATTATAATAAACATTCGTGTAAAGGGCCGGGTCGACAAGTATGCTACTTGAATGTATTTAAAATATAAATAAAAAATATATGTATACAGGCTGGCGACATAAACAGTGTCAGTTTTAAAGAGGTGAATATGCAAGTGGTATACGACACAAATCAAATAAATATAAAAACCGGCCAAGTGCGAGTCGGACTCGCGCACGAAGGGTTCCGTACCATTATCTATAAAAACGGCAAAAAAATCTCGTTTGTCGTATGTATGGGAGCCCCCTTAAATATTTATTTTATTGTTTTTAGTATTTGTTGTTATAGTGGCAACAGAAATACACCATTTGTGAAGATTTCAACTGTCTATCATGGTTCATGAGACACAGCCTGGTGACAAACGGACAGACAGACAGACAGACGGATAGACAGACAACGGAGTCTTAGTAATAGGGTCCCGTTTTACCCTTTGGGTATGGAACCCTAAAAATTACGAAAAAAGACGCAGTACAAATTAGAATCAGTTTCAATGAATGTTCTGTTTTCCTACTTTCCTATGATATCTGCCTACCTAACTTATTCTACGCGAGACTTAATGATGAGCGCAGTGCAGTAATGCGCACACTTTACCGTCGTCTGTTTTTCCTAATAATACAATCCGGGCCTCTTTAAGGTAAGAGTGAATACTCTTACAAGCTCTGCTTAGTTTGGGGCTAGATAGCGCTGTGTGACATGTCCAGCAATATTTATTTATATTTTATAGTGAATAGGTTTCTTCTAGACCTTCATGCTTCATCTTAAACCTCATCATCGCTTACTATCAGGTGAGATTGTGGTCAAACGAAGATATATCCAGTTTAAAAAAGGGTATCAATTTTCTCACTTTACAATTTTGTAAAGCGTAACGACATTTTAGTAGATGTTTGACGTGGATTTAGAATAACTTACTATATTAAAAAAAAACCAGTAGGACGCTGTTTGAATATTGCCACCCCGTATCCCACTAATATTATAAACGCGAAAGTTTGTATGGAAGTATGTGTGGATGTTTGTTAACTTTCACGCAAAAACTACTGAATGGATTTTAATGAAATTTGGTATCTACGTAGATATAACCTGGATTAACATATAGGCTACTTTTCATTGACAAACCACGCGTGCGAAGCCGCGGATGGGAGCTAATGTATATAAACTAGAAAGTGTTACCGTAGAAATAGTGATCTTTGGCTGCTCAGAGGAGCGCGGAGGGCTATCCTGGAAGCCCTCGAACTCCTCTGGGTCTTGGAAGTGCTCGAACTCATTGTCTTCGTCTTCCTGTAATTTAAAAGTAGAACTTTAAATTTCAAAAATCCAACACATAAAAACCCCGTATAAATTGCTATTTTACAACTGAGATCCCTTCAACTAAAATGAAAAGTGCTGATAATCGTTGGATCGGCTAACCTAATCTTTATCACATATAGATAAAAACACCACAGTAAAACTTATTCTATTTAAAATACCGGGTCCGTTAAAAAAAAATGGGTAATCAAATCATACTCATTCATCATGTAAGTAAGCGGCATCGTCGCAAAGGCACCGTCTATATACGTTAAAAATTGTTTATTGGAAATGTATCGATCACTGGATAAATATTCAAGATATTAAACCCACCTCTTAAATCTGTTAATACGATTCCGGATGTGTGTTTTAAATTAATGTAGTACATAACAAAACAGGTTGTATAGATTAGATAAATTATGACCTGGTTTGAGACATAGGCTACTTTTTATTGACAAACAACGCGTACAAATCCTCTGGCGGAAGCTAGTTATGTTATAAAGGATAAATAAATAAATAAATATTGCAGGACATTTCACACAGCGCTATCTAGCCCCAAACTAAGCAGAGCTAGTACTATGGGAACCAGATAACTGATAGAATACTTATATACTTTTTTTTGTTCTAAATTCATACTTATAATATATATAAAAACATCCAGACCCAAAACAAATATCAGATGGATTCTAATGGTGCGTAAACATAATTTTCGCACCGCCCGCTCGACAATGTCAAATTATATGTCATGTAAACCTCATCGAAAGCAGGTGATTAAATCCCTACGGCTGAGCCAGGACTGTACTTGTACTGAGTTTTATTATGCACTCTAATTTGAACCAAAGAGACCCACACAATAAGAACGTATTCGTAAATGGAAACAACCTCTGCACAGAATGCACCAACCTAGATTTGGTTTTTATTGTCTCGCAGAAAGTGTCAAAAGTAGAGTATTCTCCTCGTGGATAAAGCTGTTTGCATCTTGGGCGTGCTTATATTACTCTCTGCACTCAGGATTCTAGTAACTCCCTCGCTTCGCTCGTGATATAACTCTAGAATCCTTCGTTACGTTCGGGATTCAATATAGTGCCAGTGACGCAAGACATTGTTATATCCCCTTGTTTAATAATCTACTATTCATTATTTATAGCCAGATTACACTTCCAAGGTTACCTCTAACTGTAAGTAAAATTCATATGCTTATAAATACAGTTAGCCGAAACAATGGACATGTAGTATAATTTATGCTAATATGTGAGTAAGTACCTCAAAGTCCAAAAACAGTTATAGATATGACGACAGCCTAGAAAAAATGATATGGTCTAACTATACTACAGAAATTATAAAAGGTAGGTAGTTGGTTGCTTATGTACATTGACGCAGTGGACGAATAGCCGGCTGAGATGCAGGAGGTAGCGCATTCGATTCCCGCCGTGGAACAAATGTTTGCATGATCTACAGATATTTGTTCCGGGTCTGGATGTTTTTCTATATATTATAAGGAAGTATTAAAAAAAAAAGTATATAAATATTCTATCGGTTATCTGATTCCCATATTACAAGCTCTGCTTAGTTTGAGGCTAGATAGCGCTGTGTAAAATGTCCAGCAATATTTATATACATTTATGACTACACTGCATGCGTAAACTTTGCTTTTTTTATACGAAATGTAGATGGAAAAATTATATGGCCTGATGTTAAGATGCTCCTATTTCTATACAAATAATCAGTGCACATTTATTAGATAATTGAACAGTAGAAATATCTAAACATTGCGTATCGAATTAGTTACGTCTTTTCACTGTCGGCAAATCAATAAAATTGCACACTTTCATTTGTTAAAAATGTGTGCTATACCAACACTAGTTGGGGTGAGGCAACATTATGACGCATTTTGACATTTGATAAACGTCAAAATTATGAAACTAATTATTTGACGGAGTATAGGCGGTATTTAGTACAACATGGTTACCATTTTACTAACTTTTTTTTACCACCAGGGGCGAATAAACCTCCAATCTAAACTATTTATACTTAAGAAGCGTCTGTAGTTAGTACCTCCACAATCATATCATCTTCAGTCTCCACATTGGCTTCCAACTGCTCTTTATACACTGGTTTTGATTTCACTGGTACCTTCTCTTCTTCGCTGAAATCTGAAATTAAAAATGAACGTGAGAACAGACTTTCATGTTATATTAGACTACGTGGTTTGTTATGTACGACATTAAATGAAAACACGGGTAGAACTAATGATTGTATTGTTGTAAAATAGGTTTTTTGATTACCATAGAAAATTTAAAATTTTACAACCTTAATATCAACTCCTAAAATATCAATGAAATAGCCTGTATAAAATAGTTAAACAAATTATATTAATTCATCATGTAAGTAGATACCTGTTAAACTGACTAAGCGGCATCGACGCAAAATCACCGCCGATTTACGTTAAAAATGGTTTATTGGAAATGTATGAATTACTGGATAAATATTCAAGCTACAGGTATTAATCCTACCACTAAAATCAGTTAATACGATTCCGGATTGTGTTTTTAATTAATGTCGTACATAACAAAACAGGTTGTAAGTATGTTAAAGAAAGTAAAGGAAACAAGCCTCCGCCGGCGGCTTCGCACGCGTAGTTTGTTAGTAAAAAGTAGCCTATGTCTCGATACAGGTCATAATCTATCTACATACCAAATTTCATCAAAAATCGGTCCAGGCGTTTAGGCGTGAAAGCATAACAAACAGACAGAGTGATTTTCGAATTTATAATATTAGCATAGAAGTAGTGATAATAAATGCATGCATGTTAGCTAAGAATCTTATCTATATGTATGAACTGTATGAACTCGATGAGATTAATATAATGTACTCAATAAGGAAAATCTATCAATAATTATTTGAGGCTTCTCATTTACACTTGTTTATTATCTTAAATAATGTTGGTGCAATTAAATTTGTTTTTCCTATTTATTCTCTGTTTTGAGAGTAGTGTGAGTTACAGATATAATGACATGAATATTAATGTGCATGTGAATTTGAACCTTCCAGGTAAGGAATTCCTTTAAGATCCATTGTTTTTCACTTGACTAGCTTATAACTGATTGTATTGCTCTGTCAGAAACTAATCTATACTAATATTATAAAGAGAAAAGATATTTTTTGTATGTTTGTAACAAATAAACTCAATATCTACTAGTCCGATTTCAAAAATTCTCTCACCATTAGAATGCTACATTATCGCTAAGTAACATAGGTTACTTTTTACCCAACTGCGCAGAAGGAGGGTAGTATATTTATTAAAAAAACTACGCTTGCGAAGCTGCGGATTGGTCAGCTAGTATCTAATAAAATAATATTCAAATTAAATAATTAATAAATGTCGAATCTGTCTTCAAGTCTAGAGTGAATAGGTTTTTTTAGGCCCTTAATATATATTGAATTCGACATTTGTCTAATAAACAAACTTCGGTAAAATAAAATGGCAATACACTCAACAACTACATTAGTTTTATAAAATGGAGCTTTTTAAAGTATAAATAATTGCCATACCATCACAATTAGACATTTAAAGGTAACCCTTAATTGTTCACTACCCTCAACCATATAAAAACGTATTGGCGTGATCTTTGACAGGTTAAGGAATACACAATTTGAAGTCATAATGAACAAGTGTGCAATGTTTTAATAAGGCTATCTCTATTCTTTGGTTTTCCTCAACACAACTTCACAAGTACATTATACGGAGAGTTCAAAATAAAACAATATTCTCTTACTCATTTTTTTTATGAATATAAGGCCCAATTTTTGACTCTAAATATTAGCCTTTTTAAAACACAAAGGTTCATAATTTTGGTAAAAGGAAACAGACTTCATAAAATGAACATCCAATTGAATTTATTGTCTAATCTAATTCTTTGGTTTTTATCATGGCTTTAATGAAAGAACAGGCAGCATGTTTTTATTCATTAAAATTACTATAAGTTCCTTCTGTTACTCATTTTTAAAATTAATATTGCATATGAAATGCAATGCAGATGATCCTGGAATACATATTAAAGCAGAATCACCTGACATCTGTTAAGTGAGTGTGGTCCATAATGCGCAAAAGTAGCATTCATCAGGGCAAACAAGGTCTTAGAGCAGAGGAGCTAAAAGTAATCACCCCTAAGAAAATCCTTCAGTTTCTAACCATTGCGGGGTTAAGTAGTCATAAGTCATTTATTCTTTGCTAATAAGTTACAAAATAAGGTCTTAAATTAAATATGATAAAGTGTTTAAAGATATAATAGAATAGAAAAACGTTTATTTTGCATCACAAGTGTACATTACAGCTTAGACAAATGAGTATAAACTATAGAGGAAATTTTGTGGGCAAGAATGGTCACCACTCAGCATTGTGCTATAGTAGCATATTTATGCCACTATAGCGCTGGTCTTCCATGGTGCCATTTTTGTGTGTGCAGGGTAGCAACTGTGTTTACAATTATCGATTGCAAGCATAGAACATATTACTACTTAGTAGATATAAACTTTATTAACTATAAACTTATTATCTGCTGGTTAGGACTTGCACAAATTCTTGTTACTTTTACATTACACCAACATTTAATTTCAAAATAATATAGAATAATCTTCAATTCCAAAATGCATTAACAGAATAGAAGCAATGATTCAGTAGACATGTGAATATCTTATATTTAAATTGATTGAGTGGTAACTCCTCAATGTCATTAGGTAACTTATTATACACATGTAGTGAACTTTGAATTTTACAACATTAAACATTACCTAGGGGCTAGGAGCAACACACAACTGCTGCAGTGAGACCAAATCTTCAAAAGGCTAATAAAAAACATATACAGGATTTATCACATACCTACCACCTTATCGGTGACAATGTTATGCTGTGCGAGACTAGACGTTATTCGGAGCGGATCGCACTCACTCTGATGAAGGTTCACAAACTGAACCAAAACATTGTCAGTTGAAACACCGATAAGATACGATAAGGTACGTGATAAATCCCGTATTTATAATAATGATTAAAACAAATATAGTACATACCAGCAGCAGTGGCCTCATCATCAGCATCAAACTGCTCAAACTCAGCAAAGTCATCATCCTCCAGGGTATTGTCTTCATACGCCCGGATGAATGATGCACTACATAGCAGTATTGCTATTGGTAATATTAATATACGCATTGTCCCTCTGGAAGATACATAATGTTAAATTAGATGTGATTTATCTACTGGTCTGGTAGTTAAACAAAAAATAAAAATCATGGCATGATTTTGAGATATTAAAGTTAAAAATTCTGTTCATTGTTCAAAGGCACCACAATGTATGAGAAGGTGGATTTTGAACTTTATTATTTGATTGAAATATACATAGATGATTATTTAGGATAAGCACAGATTATTGTAAAAAAGAGGCATCTGAGAGCCTCTACTATAAAATGCAATTTATGCACTCTGTTGTTCATAGTTCAGTCTCAGCCAAATGTTGATAGGCAGGAAGTTGAATGAAATGTAGTCACATGAATACAACACAAATAGGTGAACATAATCTTATCAATTATAATACTAATGTAGCTGCTGCCTTTTACACAAGGTTATGTTTGGTCAGTTAGGCAATATATGGCTTCCTGGGGATTTGTTGTGCAACTAAAGATACTTAGTTTCTTTGCATCCCTGAGACCTGAAGTTAGGTACTTGTTCTTGAGAACCAACCTTTTTCGGTTAAAACATATTTTTTTTTTACGGTTCTAAGATATTTTTTATAAGTAAATAAGGTTATAATATCCCTGTTGCTCCTATTCAAGGTTTTCTATAAATAATTAGGCACGAAAATATTAAATTACGGTCGCAACACTGACACAGCATTTTAATACTCTCTAACTGATCGGTATTTGTAAAACTAAATAGTGCAACAGTTACCTTCGCTATTATGCTAATAGCAATTAATATATATATCACTTCATTCACTTACAAATTAAAATAAATTTACAAAATTCAACCTCAATCACTTTACCCAATTTTTTAGATAATGGGAAGAGTACGTTCTCTACGAATCAGTTATTTAGTTTAAATGCAGCTATTGGCTGATAAAACAAAAAATGCACTAAGAGCCAATCAAAGGATAGATGCGTGTTAGTGTAACTGTCATTTAAAAAATTAATAAAGAAAACGCACTGATTTACAAGGCACGTCATCACATGACATTTAGAATCTATGTTGCTAGCATAAAAAACAACTTTATAGCCATGGACACGAGTCTTTTAACGCGCGCCGAGTTTAAATATTATTCATTGTCGCCGCCCTAATGACGCCCACCATCTTACTGCGAGCTAAGTAAGGGGTACGTGCTGCAATGTTTGGCAAGCTTTAGTTGCAATGATGCGTTTAAATACAAAACAGTTTTCTTCTACCTTACCTACATATTAATAGGTGCTTCTAAGAAAAATACAAGGTAAATCAGCCTGTATATACAAACTAGTTTGTCTCTAAAATAGTAATAGCCCGAGAGCTGATGACACATTTGGGGAAGGTGTTTTAGGCCACTTGAAATCATACAAAACTAGCTGCCGCCCGTGGTATCGAACGCGCGTGGTTAGTAAATCATTACCCTCCTGCGCAATCGGGCAAAAAGTAGCCTTTATCCCAATCCCGGTCCTAATATACTTACGTATCTGTATACTTACATAAGTTCAGCCGTGAAAACATAACAAATAGACAGAATTACTTATTAATTTTTATTACTAGTATGGATAGTAATTTAAAATATTTTAGTAAATCAGGAATCGAGAGCCTGGCAGGGCGTTTTTGATTATTTTGTTACTGCCTATAGCCTAATCTCCAAAAATTTGTGCTTTAGGCAACTTGAAATTAAATTATTTACCAAGTTTAGCTTAGAAAGAACCCACAATTAAAAATCCCCGACTATAAAAAAGGATAATTAAATATTGAACACTTAAAATATTCCGATTAATTTTACATAAAAAAAAGCTAGTTTCAACTAGCGTAATAGATGGCGTTTTCTGGAGACACGCTAAAACATGGTTATGCCAAAATCTGAAAGACACAATATCAAAATTTGTCTAAAGTCCATTTCACGAAAGAAGTCCCGCAGACAAAGCGCTGTATTCGCGCGACATAATGTTGCCAGGGTTAAATTGGGGAAATCAGGGGAAATAATTTATAGTTCATTTACTTTCATAATTCGAATATTTAGATAAGATTTTTTTTTTAATTTAGGTCCTTCTTTGATGTCCATACTGCTCAGTTCAGATTAGTGAAAAATAAATCTTTCTGTAATTTCTAAAATATAAAATGGAGATGTTCGTCCAACTATTAGAAATATTAACCAACAACCATTAGAAAAATAAAATAACATTTAAAAGTTTTATTCAAAGTTTTATTGAATAATTATGATCGGTCATACTATGATCACTGTCAGAAGAGTGAATAGAAACAGAATCAGATTCTGTTTCTCTATCACTAGCCGTAGATATAATAAAACGATCCATTTCATCATCCATAAGACCATCATTTTTTAAATATTCTTCTTCCAAATGCTGTACATGTTTACATTGAGCTGCCCAATCTTCCGCTGTAACAGTCTCAAAAGCCTCTTCTGTTAGGCGTACAATTTCTTTTGGATCTTGTCCCACAATTTTATCCGCTACCCGTCTCTATACAAGGCTCCACATTTTTTCGATCGGATTGAGATCGCAGTGGTAAGGCGGCAATTTTAGCAATTCATGATTGTGAGATTTTAATAATGCATCCACGGCATATGTAGGTGGACCTTTGTTTTGTTTAATTAATTCAAATAATACAGCTTTTGTCCAAGTATCTTCAAAATATACTCCCTTTTCTCGCAGCCATTCCTGCATGTCACGTTTAATACTTGACATTGTAGGCGCTTTATTTATTTGAGTGCAGTGATACGGAGCATTGTCCATTACTACAAGTGACCTTTCAGGTAGGAATTACTTTTTCATTCATCCATTTCAAAAAATTAGTTGAGTTCATGTCATCGTGGTAATCTGAGGATTTGGATTGGGATTTGAACATTAACAATGCACCATTAACAAAACCATTTTCAGTTCCCGCATGAGCAATTATCCAACGACTCCCTGATGACTCTGACACGAACATCCCAGGCTCCTCCTCACTTTGCCAGCAACTTTTGGCATGATAAGTGTTGTGTATATAGGTCTCGTCTAAATATACTACAGGTTTTTTCTCCACATTGCGATTTCTTCGGATTCTCTCCAAATATCTTGAACGCCATGCGGTAATATCATAACGTTCCATAAGTAATTTACGTTTCGATTGGCATCGCTTATACTTGAAACCGATACTTTGCAATATACGGTGCAATGTTGTTATACTTCCTTGAAAATTTATGTCTTCTCTCAAAGCTGCACGTAATTTAACCAATGTTGGTAACTCCTTCCTCACAACATAAAAACTGTGAATTTTTGCCGTATAGCGCACAAATCAAATCCATCCAAGTCGAACTTTTTGGCATGCGGGCGACTCTTCCCTGGGGTGACGATAACTTTAGAAGTACTCGCCGCTGTTGCGCCTTCTTTTGTAACTCTCATTACAGTTTTCTCTGACACACCTGCAATAAAATGAAAAAGTTTGAATGATTATTTTCGTATTTAATTACATTCTTTTTGAATATAACTTTACATTTTTTTATTGTGTTGCGTTAATTCCTTTTAAAATATTCCTTAATAAAAAACATGCATTATAAAAACTTAATTCCAATCTGTAAGAAATCAAAATCGGGAAAAAACTGTATATGGCAGCCCCAAAATTTACCTGTCATGGCGGCGACTCTCTTGCGAACATTGTTTATTAGTATTATAACACCGTGATTCTTGTGTTCTGCTTCACAGAACTCCTTCACCTTTAATATAATTTCTCGACCTGCACTTTTTACAACTTTTGGCATCGTAAATAGACCTTATAACGCACTAATCCAACAATAAACTCACAAAATATCTACCACAACAAACGCACCTTGATAACATCGAGAAACGACAACATGGCCGATCTCCCCATCTGTCAAATTTAGTTACACAATTGTCCGCGGGACTTCTTTCGTGAAATGGACTCTACAACAATCCTTCGTCAGACACAAAATGATGTTATTTTAGTTTCAAGTTCCTCGGCAAATAATGATAACACGTCAATTGACACTGACAATTCACTTTCCTTTGCTATTATGCGTATAACAAAGCCAAGCCATCTCCGTGTGTAGCGTAGACTGAGAATAAATATTCTCCGTCTACGGTATGTAGGCAGTTAAAAAAACATGGTCGTGAAAACGCCTCATTGTCTTGTCAACATTTTTTCAGAGAAAATTTAAACTAAAAAACATAATGTTTGTTGAACTAACGAAGTAAGATTGTTTTAGACAAACTTCGATATTGTGTCTTTGTTTAACCATATTTTTGGCAGCTTATCTCCAGGCAGCGCCATCTATTCCGAGAGTTGGAACTAGTTTATTTTTATAAATTGAAAATGAAAAGCCCTCTTTGGCCTTGAACACCTTCTCTAAATGTGTCATCAGCTCTCTAGCCAATAATTATAATTCACGCGGCATAAAGTTGCTATCAATCAACTCGAAAAGAGGTTCCTTTCCTATCAATACCTACCCTGCAGCAACTATTAAGTATTCTGTGCCTGCAGTGGGCAGAAAATATAGATTAGAGTACCTTAGCTTCATCAGCCGCATTCACGCAATGAATTCTGTCAAACATCCAATGCATGCCCTACGGCAATAAAAAGTCACACTTGCCGACATTATTTCCGCATACAAAAGACATCAACGCGCGCGTATCGAAATGCCGGAAATTGGTAAAAGCGTCTCTCTTCTCGACACTGCGGTAATTTGTGTCACCGTAAAAATACTCAAGGACTGACTCAGACTAGATGACTTCTTAACTCGTATAAATCTAAGGAAGAGATGAATAAAGGTAGGTAAGGTAGGTAAAATACTAGTTACCTAGTTACTTTGTCTTTATTTTTTGGTATTAGCAATAATAAAGTGGGTCCCACTCACCTATACCTAATTCAAATAACGGTAAACCTACCTAGATGTCACAACTCGTTTCGAAAAATATAATATGTTTTTAAGTATATAATTTATGCCAGATTTTATTACACTCTGCTTTCAAGTAGAGTCACAATAATTATACTTGCGTTTTATTTTTAAACTGCAAAGCTGCTATATTTTTATAACTGGGTAATTTGGTCTACAAACTTAAGTGGAACTTGGTAGGATCTGTGTGACGTTAAAAAAATGTGGACTCTTTGTTGTGAACGTATGTATATTTTTATGTATGTCCGTACTCGTATTTAGTATTTAATCGGAACGAAAACACTTTGTTTTAGACGTATTTAAAAGAGTGAATGAGAAAATAACTAAAGAATAGACGCAGAAAGATGCTTGGTCATCTTGTACTTCATGACAGCTGTACAAAAATAAAGGAATCAAATGAATAGTAAAACAACATTTTTAAATTAAAGCTTTTATTATAAGTAAGTGTGTATACAAAATTTCGTGTCTGTACTGTTGACCGTAGAGGAGTTCCTTTGTCTGGAGCCAGGGTGTAAAATCAGGTAATACTTACTATAATAATACATTGTCATCGGAACTGAACCTACATGTCACAACTCAGTAGAATAAGAGGAAGTGGTTCTAATTCAGCTCGCAAGATTTGACGTAAACAAACTAGCAAACAAACATTGCAAGCTAAATAAAAGCTTGTAAAAATATTAAGGGACAACACTGCATGAACCAGAAGAAGTATTTCTGTCATGTCGTAGGTATAATGGACGTACAACAAACAGCCTTAGAAATAGACAAATGGAGGGATATTATCAGTTGCACCAAGAGGGAGACTCCATCTATCACCCTCACCCAATTTTATCAGTATTTAACTAACATTTTGTTGAAAAAACGTTGTAGGTATTATTGTTTATTTTAGTCAAAGTAATGTTTATATTATGGTGGATATTTCTATTTATTTAAACCAGAGTGTCCCAAACATGGGAAGTTATTAACAAGCAGGGACCTATTTTTCTAGTTTGTGTTATAATTTCAGGGTGACATTGTAAAATCCACCCTGAGCATTACATAAATGTAAATAAAAAACTAGTTGCTAGCTTTCGTCCCCATTTTAAATACAATTTATTTTACTAGGTCCTAACAGGGTAGGTTATTTAGATTAAGTACCTACCCACCTACTTTAATCTTAGGATGTAGGTTTCATTTATTTATTTACGTTAAGTATACTTAATCTCTGTATATACAGTGTGTCCCTGGATAAAGTGCAACCCCAAAAGGGGGTGAAACTAGATCAAAAATTATCGACAAAAAAATAGAAAAAAAAAATTTAAAAAAATTAGTATATACTTTATTGATGAATTAAAATTTTTATTGCTCACTAATGACTCTATTTAATAAAAAAATGATTTCTTCCAAAGTAGTAGGTCTATTTTGTTAAAATAAAAACCATAATCATGTCAGATATGTGACGATGACGATAAAATAACAAATAACTCACAAACAAGTGGCTATCGTGACTTAAAGTTTAATTTTTGTATTAAAATTACATTTTTTAGGCTGTTTTTTTCCAATAAACTCCAAAAATCTTAAAATTAAGCCTTAATACTAGAAATTTTTATGACTTTTTATTATTGTCTATCATAATAGCTTTTAAATAAAATAAAAACCTACGTTCTAACATAAAAAATGTGCTGGCTAGGAGCATTTAAAGTTGACCACTGATTACGTCACCACTCAGGTAGAGACCCTTTTTTAACTTATATTGTTGTAGATTATGGTCGCTGGGTCTGTTCTATGAAAGATGAAGGGTGGGGATCGAAACAGGACTCACAACAAGGCACGCCAGTCGCTCCGATATTCTCGCCGCTGCTACCGCCTACCGTACCTTACTGCGCCTTCAAGTTTTTGTTACGTTGTTTTGCTTTTGTTTTGTTTTTGACTTTTTGTTACGTTTTTGACTGTACTTTGTTGTGTTGTGGAGATGCCGCGATTGACTGAGTTCTCTCCGCGAGAAATCGCTGACATCCATTATTATTATGGTATGTCACGTGGACACACAACAGTCGCTCGTTCTGCATACATAAATGCGTTTCCGAACAGACTTATACCGTCAGCACGAAATTTCCAAGAAGTTCACCGAAAGTTATCCAACATCGGACTTGGATTAGCAAGAGATCGCCGTGAGCAACAAGCTACCATTATTGACCATTCCATAGAAGAGGCCGTTTTAAACGATTTGTTTGCTGATCCCACAACCAGCATTAGACGCTTAGCTTTGCGTCACGGTATATCAAAAACATCCGTATGGCGAATTTTGAAAAAGAAGGGATTGCATCCATACCATTATCAGCGAGTACAGCATTTGCATGAAAATGTAGACAATCGTGCAAGATGCGTAATGTCTACGTGGATTCAACAAAAAATTAGAAATAATCCACAATTCCTAAAAAAAATTTTATGGATGGATGAAGCGAAATTCACCCGGAATGGAATCACAAATTGCAGAAACTTACATGTATGGTCCGAGGAAAATCCACACCTAAAGAGGGCGTCTACTTTTCAAGTGCAATTTTCAGTTAATGTATGGGCAGCTCTAATAGACGACACGCTGATTGGGCCAGTTATTTTACCCGCAACATTAAATGCCGAAAGTTTTTTAAACTTATTAAGAGACGATCTGCCACTACTGCTGGAAGATGTTCCACTGGCTACAAGGCAACAGATGTATTTGCAGATGGACGGATGCCCTGCGCACTACGGGCGCAATGTGCGAAGTTTTTTAAACGAAAACTACGCTAATAGGTGGATCGGCCGGGATGGACCAGTCGGGTGGCCGGCACGTTCACCTGACCTGACACCCCTAGACTATTTTCTGTGGGGTGTTATGAAACAAAGAGTCTACAGAACGACCGTAGACACCGAGGCAGAGTTACAAGATCAAATCATGCGATGTGCCGATGAGATAAGAAGTGACCCAGAGATGGTGCTTAGAGCCACACAACAAATCGCTCTTCGTGCGGCAATGTGCCTACAACAACAAGGAAGCCATTTTGAGCATTTAATGCATTAAACAAAACCCTTATTTCATACTTACATGTAATAAGTTAAATAAAAATGTTGTAACTAAAATTTGATTTTTAATACTACCTGAGCAGCAAAAAAAAACGTGTCTCTACCTGAGTGGTGACGTAATCAGTGGTCAACTTTAAAAGCTCCTAGCCAGCACATTTTTTATGTTAGAACGTAGGTTTTTTTTTATTTAAAAGCTATTATGATAGACAATAATAAAAAGTCATAAAAATTTCTAGTATTATAGGCTTAATTTTAAGATTTTTGGAGTTTATTGGAAAAAAAACAGCCTAAAAAATGTAATTTTAATACAAAAATTAAACTATAAGTCACGATAGCCACTCGTTTGTGAGTTATTTGTTATTTTATCGTCATCGTCACATATCTGACATGATTATGGTTTTTATTTTAACAAAATAGACCTACTACTTTGGAAGAAATAATTTTTTTATTAAATAGAGTAATTAGTGAGTAATAAAAATTTTAATACATCAATAAAGTATATACGAATTTTTTTTTAATTTTTTTTTTCTATTTTTTTGTCGATAATTTTTGATCTAGTTTCACCCCCTTTCGGGGTTGCACTTTATCCAGGGACACACTGTATAGGCAACTAGTAAGTATAGGTAGATAGGTATACTACGCTACGGTAACGTATGACGCTTTAGCTATGAGCTCGATGGAAAACCACCACCCCCCCAAATCTTACCACGGTCATTATCACCCAATACGGATCATTCAAACAATTCACATCAAAATTCAATATTCGCGGAACCCAATGATTCAGGTTTCGACCATATAAGCGAGTCTAAGGCCATGTTCAATGTCAGTCGAGAGCAGTGCGCGAGTGAAGACGACGCTTTTTTATTTATTTTTAAAGTTTGTTTTTAATTTTGCAATGGCGTCAGTGATCACGCTTAGTGCGTTATTTATGCTGTTGGCGGTGTGCGCTGCTGATGTCTGTTAGTATATTTTTTTGTTAAAATCTATTTTATGGTTATGGTAAATAAGATTCACAAGGTTCGATTTCCGAATACTTTACGCTAATCTTGAAGGGTTTAGGTTAACTATCTTCACAATTCCCATTAAGTATACGACACCCTTTAAATGTTTATTAATATAACCGTAAGTTAAAAGACGCTAATTTTACATTATATCTAGGTGAGATATCTAAATCTCGCCTACAATGGACAATATACTTCCCAATATTCTTCGGCCTTCTTCCCAATATAATTGTTGGTCCATGCCCTTATCATCATATAGTCCCTATCTACGTTGCAATATCAATTGATAACTGTAAATTTGAAGATTTTATTTGGCCTTAATAAAACATTGGTTGTATATTATTACATGATTTGCATTAATCATTTGCTAGAATCTGGAAGAAGTTAAGTATAGGTTGCCTAGAAGAGGTCGCTCTCAGCGATAAGGTCGTCTTTTTAGTTTAACTCGGTATCGGTATTATTTTGGTGAAGTAATTTTTAAAGAGTTATCCAAGTTAAATTTTTTCCTTCTAAAAACAACTTAGTAACGAGAACGAAAAGATAGTTATGGAATTATCTATTATTATCGATAATTACTGATTTAAACGGATATTTATCGCGTATGTACCTTTTTTATTTGTTATCCCGGCGACGTTTGGTTGTGTTGTAACAGGCGTGGTCGCGGGTACCCGCCAATTATGTACAGTGATCGCGAAAGTTTGAAAAATAATACTAACATCGATATCAAGGAATGTTTTAATGACAGTTCAACATAAACAACAAGATAAAACTACTTGAATAGATTAAGAATTGGTGAAAACCGGCATAAAATTTATTCGATATTTTTGCAAATTTTAATTGATAAACCTGTCGTCTAGATCCATCGATTATTTGAGGTCAGTCGGTCTACAGACTAATTGATTTTGATGTGTAGGAATTGATTATAAAAAATACTGCTCACTCACCATAACTGTTATAAGAAGGTAAGTAAACTGTGGGAAAGTTAAAACTTTCTGTTATTAGGCAAAAAAATACACTCTTCATGTCATCTACATATGTCTTAAAAAAACTTACGCATATTTTCTAACCTAAGGCCTACCAAAATATACAGGGCTCTTCGGAAGGTGAGTCTGAGAGTCTTTACTTACAACTTCAATTTCAATTTATTTAGTGTCCAGATATAATATCCCCAATTTGTTGATAAATAAATCAAAAAAAACTATTTTAGAACAATTGGATGTGGAAGAGGACAGCTCAAGATCGTGAATCATGGAAGACTCTCGGGGGAGGCCTATGCTGAAAAGCAAAACAATCTAGAATACCAATGTTTAATTTAGATTATTATATTGAACAATAGTAAAACTAGTAGTAAGTTTGTTAATAAAGGCTATTTGAAATAGAAATTGAGTACAATTGGTAATTGATTATAAAATTAAATAATTAGGATCAAAACGATCATTAAGTAAAAGAAATTTAATAATTTGGGGTCAAAGACGAATTAAATTAATAATGCAAAACAGCGGTATTAGTCCTGGTGTAGCCCACTCTTGGTTTACTTACGATAGCAATGTTTGTTCTATGACTTTTGATATTTAAAGATTTGAACTACAAACAATACTTTAAAATCATCTGTGGGTGATGATTTTTTGATTTTGTGTTTGTTACCTAACACAAAACGAAGTAGTTTTCTTGAGGCCACAAAACCCAAAAACACCGGGTTTAAACTTACTTCCTGATTTTTTTAAAACTCGATTTCATATTCCAGGCACCTACTATTGTCATGCCTTCTTAAAACGTACCAAAATAGATGTGGTATATTTAATTCACAAATGTATCAAATAAGATCCTGGTTAAATTGTATCTGCACTGCCTGCAGATGTAGTTTGACTAGCATCTAAAGCAAAACATGATAATTCTGGTATCGGATCTATCTTTTTGTTATAAATGTATCATTTCTGTACGGGGGTGACCTAGTCACTCTGTGACAAAACCCCTCATAAATAATAAAGTAAAAAAATAAAAATAGCATGTCTAATAATGTAGGTACATGCCAGCGTTGCCAGACGATCCGATTTTGGCAGGACGTCCCGATTTTTAAACCAAAATTAAATGCCCCACGCGGGACAGGCTCAGTCCAGCTTTTCGGGGATAACTCGACCGTCCGTGCAGCGTGCTGAGGAAACTTTAAAAGAAGTTAAATCTTCTCGGAAACATAAATATTGAATATAAATATAAATATTAAATAAATATTGCTGGGCAATATATAAGTACTTCTTAAGAATAAATTATTCTCATATTGTAATTTACAATTTGTACCTAACGCTCACTTCTCAGACTATTGTTTGAAACACTACATTTTTCTAATAAATAAAACTTTTTTATTTGATTTTTGTTATTATTTTTTATAATCAGAAGACGCAGAAGACTCAACTACCTAACGATAACGTAAACCTGATTTAAACTATCATATTTACATTTTCTATTGCTATTTTTGCTATATATTCTCACGTAAACGTAATTTAAAACTCAAATAAAAAGAGAAATATTTAAAAACTTCTGATTATATACTTACGGTTTTTTATTATGACCCGCTTTCGACGAAAGAATCCCGCTTTTTTCACTCAAAAAGTTTCAAAATCCCGACTTGACAAAAAACAAATCTAGCAACGCTGGCAACATGCCCATAAAAAAAACGGATGACCTTAAAGGAATGTAGTAGTCATAATATCTTAGAGGACTTTTTCCTGTATATTTATTCACTTTATTATGAGCACTGTTCCAAGTATTATTTGCAATGATAGGACTTAAAATGTCAAGGGCGATGACACCACCACCCATTTATTAATCAGATAAACATAAACAATGATGTGGCGGATGTGGCCTGTTTCACAAGTACGGCACTCGCAGTTCTTGCTTGTCTAAAAATAGGATCTTAATCGTATCTTAAAATTGCTGTAGCCAATTTTGCATTTTGGTTTTTGACAAAAAAAGCCTAAAATGTCAAGTAATCTTATTCATACTCATTTATTCGCATGAATGTATGTAAATAGTTCGTATGTCAATTATAAAATAAAGATCATTCACATTCTGCCTTATCGAAGCGTGCGAGTAAAAAAAATGTCCGTAAAAGTTTACTTTCATTGGTAGAATTTGCGAGTACCTAAATTTTCGATGCACCCTCTAACAACAATCAATTTAGAAAAAAAAGGTTTCGTAGAAATGTAGAGACATACTCTACTTCCTTTTATAATATAAAATGCAATACACGCCCCAGATCTATAATTTTTCCTAACCAGGGCAGAAACTTGATGCGGTGCCCCCTCCAGTATTTGAGGGGGGGGCAGTGTTTGAGGGGCTCCAGTTTGCCCCCCATCCTAGATCCGGGGCTGCGAAATACCTAACGTTATAACACACAAAGTAAATATAATAACTACATCCTCTTCAGCTACATAAATAATCTAAGTAATTGGATAAACGATGATAAATATAATTTGACATCTATAATAATCTTCAGCGTGACACACAAATCATGTCATACGTGGTTTACCGACTTAATAACCTTGGTACTTATATGAATTTAATAATGATACCACCTACCTACCGAGTTAATATAGCCATCAGGACTCTTAGACTATTTGTGTTGTTTTTATATTTTAATTTTAGCCAATGTCTCAATCCACGGATCTATCTATAACAAAATCCATCGAAATCGGACCGAAAGCTTAGTCATGAAAACTTAACAGAGACAGTAACTTTCGAATTTATAATATTAGTATAGGATTGCTATTGTAGTATAATATGTACCTATAGATAATGGACTCAGCGTTCCCTATCCTTATAAAAATACGGACAATAAAGTTTGATAGAGGCAAAGCAAACGTGCGGCCAGTAGTTGTTTCTTTCTAGAATAAGAACCGGACCTACAGAAAAGATACAGGTATTTTCCGCACAGTCGCTTTCTCTCTTTCTAGATAAAGGACTATTTTGTACTCAGCAGTGCATTCCAGTAGTGGATCTCGGGGGGGGGGGGGGGGGGGGGCTAAAGGGCTCAAGCCCCCCCCCCCCCAATCATCTGGGTCCACCCCTGACGCCTCTACTTTCTTAATACTATTCTACTAACGGTACAATTTTCATAATTTGTCCTTACTATTATAAAAGTGATAAATCCTACCCTCAGCTGTGTCATTATTTTTCTCCTTATTACAAACCTGTGTTTATGTATACGGTTGTCATAAAGCATTGTTTTTTTACAAAGTAATTTATTTCCATCTTCCTTCCGCATATCATGTCAATAAATCATAAAATACATGATAATTACAACATTCCTAGCAATCTGGAAAGAAACCATCATAACAAAGGCTCAGTTGATTTGTAGTTTATCAGAAATTAATTGGAAAATAATGATCATTGTCATTGTCACCTACCTACAATTTAATTATTCAATTACAAGTAGCATAGACGGTTATTGGCATTAGTCGAGAAAAAAAAATCTTCAATATCGGTAGAGCTATTTTTTGGTAACGTTTTTTTTTCTAAGGATTTCCTGTGGTATTTTTTACAATCTATTACCAACGTAGGTTCTCTTGTGGATACTTGCTAATAAAGCCTTGGTCTCTTAAAAAAGTTTAGAGTAAAACATTGACGGTCACAAGATAACGGATATGTGGATCGCGTTATCAAATTATTTATATATATATTAGATACTTAATTTAATATTTTATGTTCTTTTTTAAACGGGAGGGCTTGTGTAAAAATGTCATCATCAGCATTGCACAGCCCGACTTCACTGACAGCTCGGTAAAAGCACTAAGTTTGGACTCATGATGGTCCGCGACAAAATGTACGACCGGACGACCTCCGTGGAGCAGTGGGCGAATAGCCGGCTGAGATGCGGGTTCGATTCTAGCTGCGGAACAAATGCTTGTACTATCTACAGATATTTGTTCTGATCTGGATGTTTCTCTATTTAATATAAGTATGTATTTAAGTAGGAGGAGGGGGAAGAGGAGGAGGATCGGGCTCAAAGGCGCACCCTGGGAGAGGCCTACGTCCAGCGGTGGACTGTTATAGGTTGATGATGATGATGTATTTAAGTACAAAAAAAAAGTTATAAGTATTCTACCAGTGATCTGGTTTCCATAGTACAAGCTTTGCTTCGTTTGGGGCTAGATAGCGGTGTGCGAAATTAATGTCCAGCATTATTTTTTTACTACTAGTTGACCCGGCGAACTTTGTACCGCCTTGACATGCATATTCCGCGGGCTGCCCATGCAAGTCACTGGTATAATTGTCAATCGGTCATCATTAGCTGCATCTATGTATGAGAAAATGAATTTTCTTCATAATTTTTTTGCGTGGTTTTTTCCGATAATTTAATAGTTATGCTATTCGGGGAGGAGACAAATCCAACAAATCAAATAATTAAAAATCGGTCCCGCCCTTCTTGAGCTATAAATGGTGTAACTAACCCGACTTTGTTTTATATATATGGATTTTATTTCTCATACACTTATTCCACCACGTTTAATTAAAAAAAAATTGCCTTTGATAGTGTAAACTCAATTTTCTTCGCTAGACCGAAGTATATTATTTTCTAGGCATAAAATAACCGTATCTTAGAAACCAAGGCATTGAACGTGACAATAAAATAGGTTGTTCTAAGAAATCTACATCCGGAAAATCACTTATCAGTTCATTAAATATGTATAAACTATCGATTGGACTACGTAGGTCTACGCAATCAAGTAAATAAAAAGATCCGGTTGAGGACCGGTCCTCGTCATAGGCCTTTGTGCAATTATGAGCTGGGTTTAGACTTGTTTGACAACTGTATCCAAGTCCTAAGCCGTTATGGACAGCACAAGGAGCAAGTTCTTAGTGCACCTTTTAAATTTTTTAAAGTTGGTTGGAATTTAAAACCTATTTTTTTTTTTGTTATAAATTAATAGGCTAGCGTTTAAACCCGATCTCGCCTGATGGTAAGCGATGGTGCAGTCTACGATGGTACACGCTTGCCTAGAAATAACCTATATACTCGCGAATTGAAGACCAATAGGTTGTATTTTGGCAACCGTTACGGGTTCTTTCTGGGCAAGCGTGCTCCATCTTCGACCACACCATCACTTATCATCAGGTGAGGTAAGGGTCATCAAAACTACTATCACAAAAAAACTACTTATTAAAATATGGATTTGAAACAAGTTTTCCCAGAACATTCTATTTCACATTTTCCTAAGGTGCGTGACCTACGAGCTAAATCTCTGTTATAGGCGGTGGTTACCACTTAACATCAGGTGGGCCATAAGCTTGCTCCATCTCTAGTTAGTATTAAAAAAATAAACAAGACAAAGATGGTGGGAAATAGATAGATAGATAATTCCTTTATTGCACACCATTAAATACAAACATTTATAAGAAAATACACTCTTTATTAATAGGTACAATGGGCGGCCTTATCGCTAAAAGCGAAATAGGTACCTACTGATCTTTTTTTAAATAAAACGTGGTCTTAATTGAGCATTGTTTATTGAAAATGTGTGAGGACACCGACTTATCTTTTCTTTTACCTACCCTTGGCCATACATAACGCACATAGTTTAGACTTCGGGGTACCTAAGCTAAAACAGCTAACATATAGGTACATAGATATGATAATGATCATAATGATTTTCACCGAAAACGTAGATTTTCACCAACAGTTTATTTTATTAATAAACTAGCTGACCCGCCCACGGCTTCGCACGGGTGGTTTTTCAATAAAACATTACCCTCATTTTGCGCAGTTGGTTAAAAAGTATGTCCTTTCCCAGGATATAATCTATCTCATTGCAAAATTTCATTACGGTCCGTTCAGCCGTTTAGTCGTATAAAGAGAACAAACAAACTAATGTATGTATTATACATACTCGTATAAACCTTCCTCATTAATCACTCTATCTATTGCTGAAAACTGCATTATAATCCTATGAGTACCTAAATAGTTTAAAAGATCTAAGCTAACAGACAGCAGAAGCAACTTCATTTTATACAATGTGAAGATTTGTTTAACAAAAAGCTGTTGTGTGTGTTGTTTCGTATTGAGTGAAGTACTTTGTTTCGGGAACAATATACCTACCTACCCAGACAGATATTCTGTCGCATCGTAAATTGCGCGTGTTAGATTAGACTTACCTACCCGCTCAATTTAGTATGAAATAAAACATAAAACTTCAACAATTAATTTTATTTAATCAAATGCTTAGCAGAAAGGTATTAAATAGGGAAGTATCCCCAAATTTCAGTTACAACAAACACACTACATCATCATCGATTCACATAGTTGAATAAAATATAATCAATGAGTAAAATAACCTGAAACACTACGTGAATAACTCTTAGTAGATATATCTATTTTTACAACAACATACCTTCTAGTTCGCAGGTCCCCCAAAAAGTGGTCTGCCCAGCCGACAGATTTCACTTTTTAGGCGTCGGTTCCCCGCGCACCCCAAACGGTCCCGGGCCAATCAGAGAGCTTGGTTTATCTATCGTCTCGCTTGCCGATGCCAGTTTATATTATTTCGCGAATGAGTTTTAAGAAATATTTCTATTGTTTTCGCTCACCGACTCCCGTTATGCGCTTCGGAGAAGTTCTACTTATCTTTATCCTGTAAAGCTCTGTGATCAGCCGCGGGTGGAAATTCAAACAACCTAATCTTTTACAATGTCTTTGTACCATTTCTAGCTAAAAATACAATTCTCGTTTATTGTTCTAGGCTTAGTTTCTATCTTAACTATTTATTTCATACCTGTTGTACTTAAATATTCTATTGTAATGTCTTCTTAAAAACTTGAGTTCCTAACGATTCACCTTAACATTATAATCTAACACGCGCAACCGCGTCTACTTCTAAATTCAAATTTATTAACAGAAAGAAGAATCAAATATGTACATAATTAAAAAAAGTGTGTGTGTTTACATATGTACGCACGTAAGAAGGTATAGTTCTTTGGCGTAACAGAACTAAAATAGCTAAAGATTTCATCCCGAATGCCAAAACTCTTTGTGATATGTACAAGGAATGATAAATTAATAAATATAGTTATGAGTTTTCACGGTAACTTGAAAGACAGTTATCAGCTAACTTCATCATGTCGCTTTTTGGCAGTCGGTGTGCGCGCGCATCGTAAAATTTTACCCTCATATTTTTTTCCAAACGCTCCAAAAGAAGTATAACTTCAAAAACTACAATACATTGAATTATCTAAAGACCGCATACGATGTATAGATATCACAACGCTCCTGATGACCAAGCTTACCTAATTATTACTTTAAACTAAACATTTTAAAATCCAGATCTTAAAATCTAGGATTGCAAAATGCATAAGCTTATTAAGTTACTATTATTATTAAGTACTCTTATTAGGACATTTGAAAAAGATATAAAGTACCTAAAAGATCAGTTAAAATGTTATGTATAATAAAAATAAACACATAAAGTCAAACAAAGGCTTAGCAATACATTCTTGTAAATAAATACCTAACAGATAAACAAAGAAGCCTATAATAATTTTATTTATAACATCCGCGTTGTCCTCTATGCCTACTTAATATCAAGTCACATCTTGTTTATAAAACCTACGAATTATTTTAAATACCTATATTTCTCGAGAACCTACAGCGTTTTCCATAATCAAACAACAGAAATATTTTATTGTTATACCCTTACCTTGGATATACCAAACGCCTTTCCACACAAAAAGGGATAATGTTAATTCACCCCTAAAACAGAAATTTCCAAGATTCGTGATTTATTTCAATTCATTATTATAAATACGGGATTTATCACGTACCGTTGACGTTGTCGGACGTTGAAGACGTTCGGAGCGGATCGCACTCACCCTGATG
The DNA here is from genome assembly GCA_963924445.1 of Philereme transversata. NCBI lineage: Eukaryota > Metazoa > Arthropoda > Insecta > Lepidoptera > Geometridae > Philereme > Philereme transversata. Next base: position 4,741,684 of record OZ004343.1, on the reverse strand, counting down.
AAGATTCAGAATTGAACTGAAACATTGTCGGTCAAAACACTGATAAACGGTACGTAATAAATCCTGTATTTATAATGATGCTCCAAGATTTATGATAAATAAAAAAAATATTCTAAAATTACGCTCCAAAAGGTCTATTATTTCAAAATTCTTGATTTGAGGTACGTAACATTAATTTAAAACGATTACGAATTTTGTAAAACGATTCGTTGTATAGGTATAATAATTGGTCTAAAACCACTTCAAGTATAATGCACTAATCTACCCAACCTTGAACTTAAATGCCCGAACGACCAACAAATAATGCTCTTTCAAAAGCAAATTTGCATGAGTCTATATGACATATAAATACAATAAGATCTTTTATATTTATTCTAAACTAACTGACCCTACCCGACTTGGCACAGATTTTATCAAAATAATAACCTAGCACTTAGAGATAGTAAACAGTATCTAAATCTAAAGTATATCTAAAATATCAGTAAAGTATCTATATAATCTATGCAAGTGAAAGATTCAGTAGTTAATGAGATTACAAACATACAAACTAACATATAACAAGCTTTACCTGATAGTGTACAGAGATACCTATCTCTGTGAGCACATTGTCTTACGTCAAAGTAAAATAATCTTTATTCAGTACTGTTATAAGGATAATTTCGTCGTATGTATACTTCAAGTAGACGCGTTGAAGGCAAGCGTTATTTTAGCTTGGAATATCTCGACAACAAAGACCTACTAATTATTTTTTCATAATGGATCTTACAAACGGAAGCTGTTTGGATCACTTCTTGGTAAAAAAACGATAAGTATACTCCGGCTTCACTAAGTCTGCATAATGCAACAGAATTCTGCAAGTCACACCCGACAGATATGTCCTGCCTGTGATTACGTCTATCATTCTAAATGAACTATTATTATTATAATATCTGCATAGCATAGCCGTGTCTGTAAAGGTTACTTTAGATTATTTTAAATAATTTGGCCTTTTTTGCCGATGCCAGTTTATATTATTTCGCGAATGAGTTTTAAGAAATATTTCTATTGTTTTCGCTCACCGACTCCCGTTATGCGCTTCGGAGAAGTTCTACTTATCTTTATCCTGTAAAGCTCTGTGATCAGCCGCGGGTGGAAATTCAAACAATCTAATCTTTTACAATGTCTTTGTACCATTTCTAGCTAAAAATACAATTCTCGTTTATTGTTCTAGGCTTAGTTTCTATCTTAACTATTTATTTCATACCTGTTGTACTTAAATATTCTATTGTAATGTCTTCTTAAAAACTTGAGTTGCTAACGATTCACCTTAACATTATAATCTAACACGGCCATTCTGATAAATACTTCGTTCTCGAAGTATCCACCTAGTACCATTTTAAATTTATTTACATTTAAGGTTATAATTATTATTAGGTTATAATCCTTTACCGTTTACATAGACATGTAAGCCCCGTCCACCCGCTGCAAGTGAGATAGGCATACACCAAACAAACGGTCGACCAGCGGAAGGATATTTTTTTTATTTTATTTACATTGTTATTGTCAATCCTCTACCGTTTACATAGACATGTAAGCCCCCTCCACCCGCTGCAAGTGAGATAGGCATACACCAAACAAACGGTCGACCAGCGGAAGGTTGCAATAACTTTTATACTATTACTGTTATTCCTTTACCGATTACATAGACATGTAAGCCCCTTTCACCCGCTGCAAGTGAGATAGGCATACACCAAATAAACGGTCGACCAGCGGAAGCATAACAGATTTTTCTTTTTATTTGTTTTTTTTTTCTTAATTAAGGTTTTCATTTTATTTATTTACATATAGGCAAGGTATCTTTCTATATGTACATGTTTATCATTATTACAAAAACCAACTTGCCTATTAAAGATACATCTTTATTCTTATAATCAATAGTGTATGTCATAATCAGATACAAAGCAGAATCACTATGGTAATATGATAGTATGGCATCCTCATCAATAGAATCTTATTCAATTAACTCGCCTGGCCAATATCGCAGCTTTTCCTTAGCAATTGTTATATTTTCTTAAGTTACCCAAACCCCTCTGAGCATAGCGATCGTTGGGGAGAAGAGATATTATTTCGTAAGGGCCCTTAAACTTAGGTTTCAGTTTATCATTACGTCGATGATCCTGATTAACGTAAACTAAATCACCTACTGCTAAAGTAATATTATTACGTCGTGTGGAATCGAAACGATTTTTGAATTTTTCAGCTACTTGAAGCAGACGTTGTTTAGCTAACTCACGGTCAGCTTGAACATCTAGGTATCTGGAGTTCTGGAATACTATCATCAAATACGTCAACTAGCCGGGCTTGCACAGCAGGTATATTAGCCTCAACTCCTATTAGCAAATGCAGTGGGGAAAATCCAGTTGATTTTTGGATAGTTGTGTTAATCGATTGCTGGACCTTCCACAATTCGCTCGGCCAATCTGACGTATCACCACACATTGTATTGAGCATATCAACTACTGTGGATACATACCGTTCTACTTGGCCATTGCTGCCGTGTAATGCAACAACCCGTTTTTAATGTTATACTGATTTTCATCGAGTTCCCCTGTTCGTACTTTATTGATCAAAGATTGTATTTCGGTGTCGTTTTAATAACTAAATAAATATTGCTGGACATTTCACACAGTGCTATCTAGCCCCAAACTAAGCAGAGCTTGTACTATGGGAACCAGATAACTGATAGAATACTTATATACTTTTTTGTAAATATATACTTATAATATATAGAAAAACAACCAGACCCGGAACAAATATCTGTAGATAATGCAAACATTTGTTCCGCGGCGGGAATCGAACCCGCTACCTCCTGAGTCTCAGCCGGCTATTCGCCCACTGCGCCACGGAGGTCATCTATTTTTGCTATTTTGCTGTGCTATTTCCAACCAAGACTGGGGATCATTTGTAAAATTAACATTATAGTGCAATTCAGGGCTCTCAACAGGGTTACTGCTAAGAAAATCGACATGGCCTATGTACTTTCCCTTTTGTAAACAATGTTGAATTGAAAATCCTGAAGATATTTCCACCATCGAGCTACACGTGGTGATAAGTCTTTTTTTATTCATTGTGCATTTTTATGGCATTACAATCTACATATATATATAAAAATCAATTGCTGTTCGTTAGTCTCACTAAAACTCATAAACGGCTGAATAGATTTGCCTAATTTTGGTTTTGAAATATTTGTAGAAGCCCAAGGAAGGTTTAAAAGGTGAGAAAATATAAAGAAATTGCAATGAAAGCAGTAAAAAAAGTAGTAAGTAACTATTTTATTTTCATATACAAACTGTTCGTACCTATCAAACTGGATGCGTTTATTTCATTTGTTATCAAAACGCTATTGTAATTATTTAATACTATAAATACACTATAAATATTTGACCACAGACAAATGTGACATTTAAATTTGTTGTCAAATATTGGTGAATCCTTAGATATCTTCTTTATAATTTGTGTTTGTGAATTCGTGAAGTGCGCGTTAACTTTTTATGGATCCATATAATTTAACCGTCGTTCATTGACGTGAATTCATTTAAATGAAGTGTCGCGTCACTTTGACAAGAGTGTTTTGTATAGTTTTTATCCCGAAGTTCTGCGGGAACGGGGAATTTAGGGTGCGAAGCCGCGGGCGGGTCAACTAGTCCATAATAATTTTAAAATGTACCCCTAGTAGGTACACTCGAAAATGTTTTACGGCATTATAGATGGCTAAAGTTTCCAAATCATAAGAGCAGTACTTAGATTCGGCAGGGGGCGTTTTTTTTTTTTTTGTTTTACTAAAATAAGCAACAACTTCCGATTCATTCTCAACTTTTTGCATTAAAATAGCGCCATAGTCTAAGGAACTAGCATCAGTGTACAGTTCAGTCACCAATTTTGGATCTAAAATAGCAAGCAGAGGAGAGCACAGAGTTGATCAATAACATACTGTTACGCCGAGGCTGTTAAACAATGAGTAACAATCGAACCTTCTCGAACGCTTTTGTCTTGCTGTGTTATTGTTGCTATTGTTTGTGGTTTCGCAGAATGGGGAGTGGCCATTGTGTCGAGGGACCGACCCTTTCCTGGAAGGATCGACATCGTTCTCGAACAATCGAAATGTGTGCGATATAAATAGGCCGGAGAGATGGCCGGACAGTCAGTCTCAGTCAGTCTCGAGTCGGTTAGTGAGTGAGTCTCAGCGAGGCCCTGGAGGACTGACGTGGAGCAGGGTCTCGCGTGAACAGTAGTTGCTTGCGAGTCAGTCTGGATTAAGATATACGTGCGATCATTTCGGTAACTTTAAGTGGTGCAACAGTGGTGTGAATTCGTGTGTTGTGATTACGTGTGACCAAGTTCGTGTATTCATCGTTTAGCGCTGAATAAAAGTGTTATTTTGGTTGGATCGATTCCCATTATTTTATCCCGAACCCTCAGCTCGTAACAATACTTTCTTGCCTTATCCTGTTCAGTTTCCCAAATCCACTTTTGGTTGTTTTTTTTTTGGTAACATCGAAATAGGAGCAGTACGTGTAGCAAAATTAGGGATAAATTTACGGAAATAGCTCATGAGACCCATAAACTGACGTACTTGTTTAACGGTGCTTGGAGTTGGTGAATTTACCAATGCAGTTACTTTAGTATCACTTGGCCTGACTCCTCCGTGTGATATTTGCCTACCCAGATATTCAATATTCTGTACAGAAAAAACTGCATTTTTTTATATTAATCGTAAAACCGGCAGCGTTTAAAGCCAAAACAGTTGCTCTTAAGTACTTTAACCCTTCTGCAACTGTTAAACATGGGATAAGTGTATCATCAATATATACTAACAAAAAAAAAATCTAAATGCTTAACAGCTTTAGTATCTATCAAGGATTCAATTTCTAAATCATCAACTGACACCTTTGTCAGTTTTAAGGTCGACCTAAAAAAATCAACCTCATTGCTGCTGTTTGTGCCTTTTTCAATCCTTGCTTTATGAAAACACGTCGACTCAGTGTGACCTACCTTGTTACAAAACGTGTATTTTTTTTTACCCTATTTCCCATCACGCTGGTAGCACTAGTGTTGATATCAGTCGACTGTCCGACGTTATTCCAGCACTGAAACTTATAGTGACCTAGTTTACCACACGTGAAACATTTTTTTTGAATAGGATCACTGTTGTTCCGTAAATCTAGTTTAGGGCGTTTAAATTTACTTAGATCAGTCGGATTATCAGATACGCTATGCTCTAAAGGCCTTTTTTTTTGGGTTTTACATATGAAGTGAATAGCGAAATAAGTTCCGAAGTAGTTTTGACGCTACTATTGAGGGCTGCCATCCTAACATTTACATCGCTAATACTACCACATACTAGTTCTATCAACTGAATTTCAGTAAAAGCTATCTTAGTGTTACGTAAGAGTCTAACTTTTTCTTTGGCGTACTCGCAGTAGGAATTTGCTGTATCTGACGCGTATGAAACCGCCTTAGACAATTTTTTTTTTCTGAGAGATTTCTCTTTCAGGGTACAAATCAGTTAAATCATCGCGAAGATTTTCCCAAGATCGCCAGTGTCTGGATTCCACGATTCGAACCATAGTAGCGCAGAGCCCTTTAGGGCCTTACCGGCTTTCGCCAAAGCTGCAACACTGATCCATCCAAATTCCTTGATGAGCACCTCGATATTGTCGCATCTGGTTGCAGCCCCGTTGTCGCTTGTCGATGGGTCGAATACTGGCAGCGCAATTTCATCATCTTGGCGGCGCTTGGTGGACACAGCGTCGCGGATTGCTTTCAGGAGGCCTTCCAGGACAGCGGGATCCATTCTGAAACTTGTACAAAATGTATTAGCATAAGTTAAAGGTATCCCACTTCTGATGTTAGATTAGACTTACCTACCCGCTCAATTTAGTATGAAATAAAACATAAAACTTCAACAATTAATTTTATTTAATCAAATGCTTAGCAGAAAGGTATTAAATAGGGAAGTATCCCCAAATTTCAGTTACAACAAACACACTACATCATCATCGATTCACATAGTTGAATAAAATATAATCAATGAGTAAAATAACCTGAAACACTACGTGAATAACTCTTAGTAGATATATCTATTTTTACAACAACATACCTTCTAGTTCGCAGGTCCCCCAAAAAGTGGTCTGCCCAGCCGACAGATTTCACTTTTTAGGCGTCGGTTCCCCGCGCACCCCAAACGGTCCCGGGCCAATCAGAGAGCTTGGTTTATCTATCGTCTCGCTTGCCGATGCCAGTTTATATTATTTCGCGAATGAGTTTTAAGAAATATTTCTATTGTTTTCGCTCACCGACTCCCGTTATGCGCTTCGGAGAAGTTCTACTTATCTTTATCCTGTAAAGCTCTGTGATCAGCCGCGGGTGGAAATTCAAACAACCTAATCTTTTACAATGTCTTTGTACCATTTCTAGCTAAAAATACAATTCTCGTTTATTGTTCTAGGCTTAGTTTCTATCTTAACTATTTATTTCATACCTGTTGTACTTAAATATTCTATTGTAATGTCTTCTTAAAAACTTGAGTTCCTAACGATTCACCTTAACATTATAATCTAACACGCGCAACCGCGTCTACTTCTAAATTCAAATTTATTAACAGAAAGAAGAATCAAATATGTACATAATTAAAAAAAGTGTGTGTGTTTACATATGTACGCACGTAAGAAGGTATAGTTCTTTGGCGTAACAGAACTAAAATAGCTAAAGATTTCATCCCGAATGCCAAAACTCTTTGTGATATGTACAAGGAATGATAAATTAATAAATATAGTTATGAGTTTTCACGGTAACTTGAAAGACAGTTATCAGCTAACTTCATCATGTCGCTTTTTGGCAGTCGGTGTGCGCGCGCATCGTAAAATTTTACCCTCATATTTTTTTCCAAACGCTCCAAAAGAAGTATAACTTCAAAAACTACAATACATTGAATTATCTAAAGACCGCATACGATGTATAGATATCACAACGCTCCTGATGACCAAGCTTACCTAATTATTACTTTAAACTAAACATTTTAAAATCCAGATCTTAAAATCTAGGATTGCAAAATGCATAAGCTTATTAAGTTACTATTATTATTAAGTACTCTTATTAGGACATTTGAAAAAGATATAAAGTACCTAAAAGATCAGTTAAAATGTTATGTATAATAAAAATAAACACATAAAGTCAAACAAAGGCTTAGCAATACATTCTTGTAAATAAATACCTAACAGATAAACAAAGAAGCCTATAATAATTTTATTTATAACATCCGCGTTGTCCTCTATGCCTACTTAATATCAAGTCACATCTTGTTTATAAAACCTACGAATTATTTTAAATACCTATATTTCTCGAGAACCTACAGCGTTTTCCATAATCAAACAACAGAAATATTTTATTGTTATACCCTTACCTTGGATATACCAAACGCCTTTCCACACAAAAAGGGATAATGTTAATTCACCCCTAAAACAGAAATTTCCAAGATTCGTGATTTATTTCAATTCATTATTATAAATACGGGATTTATCACGTACCGTTGACGTTGTCGGACGTTGAAGACGTTCGGAGCGGATCGCACTCACCCTGATGAAGATTCAGAATTGAACTGAAACATTGTCGGTCAAAACACTGATAAACGGTACGTAATAAATCCTGTATTTATAATGATGCTCCAAGATTTATGATAAATAAAAAAAATATTCTAAAATTACGCTCCAAAAGGTCTATTATTTCAAAATTCTTGATTTGAGGTACGTAACATTAATTTAAAACGATTACGAATTTTGTAAAACGATTCGTTGTATAGGTATAATAATTGGTCTAAAACCACTTCAAGTATAATGCACTAATCTACCCAACCTTGAACTTAAATGCCCGAACGACCAACAAATAATGCTCTTTCAAAAGCAAATTTGCATGAGTCTATATGACATATAAATACAATAAGATCTTTTATATTTATTCTAAACTAACTGACCCTACCCGACTTGGCACAGATTTTATCAAAATAATAACCTAGCACTTAGAGATAGTAAACAGTATCTAAATCTAAAGTATATCTAAAATATCAGTAAAGTATCTATATAATCTATGCAAGTGAAAGATTCAGTAGTTAATGAGATTACAAACATACAAACTAACATATAACAAGCTTTACCTGATAGTGTACAGAGATACCTATCTCTGTGAGCACATTGTCTTACGTCAAAGTAAAATAATCTTTATTCAGTACTGTTATAAGGATAATTTCGTCGTATGTATACTTCAAGTAGACGCGTTGAAGGCAAGCGTTATTTTAGCTTGGAATATCTCGACAACAAAGACCTACTAATTATTTTTTCATAATGGATCTTACAAACGGAAGCTGTTTGGATCACTTCTTGGTAAAAAAACGATAAGTATACTCCGGCTTCACTAAGTCTGCATAATGCAACAGAATTCTGCAAGTCACACCCGACAGGTATGTCCTGCCTGTGATTACGTCTATCATTCTAAATGAACTATTATTATTATAATATCTGCATAGCATAGCCGTGTCTGCAAAGGTTACTTTAGATTATTTTAAATAATTTGGCCTTTTTTGGTAACATAGTCTCTAAGTTCTAGTTTCTAAGTATGTAACAAAATTAACAAAAACAGTAAAGAATTATTTACATATCTTTATAAAAATACAAAAGATACAGCTGAATCATCTAAAGACCGTTACAAACTAACAAAAGATTGAAGCAACCCTAGTCAAAAAAATTGTACTGTATAATGGTAAGAATGTTAGATTTTAAGAGTTATAGAAATGTAGCATTATTTTTGTCAGAAACAGTTTTTTTTCTGAATTATGTTCCTACCATAAAGAATTTAAATATACATAATAAAATTAGTTTGTATCATACGTGATGCTTGGACTTGCCTACTAAGTACGAGGTCCATGTCCATCGTGACATAATTATATGGCATAATTATGTGTTATTAATAAAAACAATGAATGATAGTAGAATGACTAGATGTAGTAATATTGGCGGTTTTTTAACCGCTTCCGTATTTGGTAACACCGAAAGTAAAGTCCATTTTTCTAATGTTAATGCTTAGCGTTATGCACACTTTACGTTGACGGACTATATAAGTATGTACCTAATGTATGTAAAATTGTAAAACCCCGACGTAGATCACGGATGCGGTAGAAACAACATTTTCTAAGATTTCATTGTAAAATCGTGTTTATACAAAATGCTATTGATTTCTTCAAGATATACATATATCTTCTAGGCTATTGCACGCCCCTAAGAATTCAATTAGTATATCAACAAACGATGAAGATGCTATAATATTTAATGTTAATATAAATATCTAGGATTTTTAAAACCATCTCATAAACTTTCATACCTGGATGAGACTAAGTGTTTGGATAACTCTTTATAAATAAAATAATATAACTCTAGCCATACAATCCAATGTAAGATGAAAATATACCGATAGTTATCTTCGCCGTGTGTCCATCGTCCATATAAGTTATTGTATAATGGGCGGTCTTATCGGTAAAAAAACAATCTTTCAGAAACCATTCTTTCAGTTTTTGATAATAAATTGATTTTATACTTTTAATAGAAGTCGTTCATTTTAAATGTATTTAAATAAAGTACTGTTCAATCACTAGAATTATTTACGTACTAGCTGACCCGCCCGCGGCTTTGCACTCATGGTTTGTCAATAAAAACATTACCCTCCTTCTGCGCAGTCGGGTAAAAAGTAGCCTATGTCCCGATCCCGGCCACAATCTATCTATATGCCAACGGTACGTAGGGAGTGCATCTAAAGAATATCTCATAATTTTAACCCCTTACTTTAACCCCCTATTAGGGATGATTTTGCAAAAAAGTTGAAACACGTATTCCTTTATTTCTTACCACAAGCCTAAATATGAATTTTCAGATCCATAACTTAAGGAATTATGGATTGCCCATACAAACTTTCAACCCCTATTTCACCTACTTCAAGATTATTTTTGAGGCAAAAGATTCCAAATTTCATAACGATCCGTACAGCCGTTTAGTCGTGAAAAGGTAACAAACTTACAAACAAACAAACAGAGTTACTTTCGCATTTATAATATTAGTATGGATATGGATTAATTACGCGTAGCCTAGGATGGCTTTTCACTAGATGGAAAGACGACCTGTCAAAGGTTGCTGGGAGCCGTTAGGTGCCGGCCGCACAAGATCGGTCGCTCTGGAGATCTTCGGGGAGCGTACGGCTGATACGATGATCATGATGACAATTATTTAATCACATAAATACATGTGTGTAATCTGTTTAATACCTAGCTATTACCTTGTAGAAGGCCTGCCCACAGTGCCTTGACCCCCTGAGACAGAGGTACTTACTGGTAGGTTAGGACACTGCGGTATTATTTACATAAACCATAAACATTACGTTATATTTCGTTATATAGATAGTACCTTGACTGTGAAATTGTTTTATTGATTCTCTCGGAGGTTTATTTATACATCACTATAAAAGGTGCAGTGATTTATAGAGGTACAACCTTCGATCTGTAAGTCATTGACTGAAAATCCAAATAAAATATTACCTTGTAGTGATCAATTGGCAGGTAAGCATACAATATAAATCAATGTTCGCAAATGTGTTTGGTGTGTATAGTGGTATTAATTTAATTACTTAAGTACCAAAATTCGTGTATAAAAATATGTTTATAGGTACCTACACAATTGATAAACTCATAATTTTGTCAAAGATTGGTTTTTACGAACAAATAACATCAACGCGCTCAACATTAAATTATGGTTCACTAGCTTCCGTCAGCGGCTTCGCACGCGTGGTTTGTCAACAAAAAGTCGCCTATGTGTTAATCCAGGTTAATCTACGTCCATGCCATATTTCATCGAAATCCGTTCAGCCGTTACGACGTGAAAGAGTAACAAACATCCACACATACATCCATACAAACTTTGAACATTGGATTGGTCTTATATTAATCATCGGGGGTTTTGGTCATCATCATCAACCTTCTATCAGGGGATGTCTACATCTACAGCAGTGCACTGCTGGAAGTAGATCTGGTATGATTGCACCACACAGCTCAATCTTCAGCGCTTCTCATCTTAAATTACTTGTCTTAATTTTATCATACAAGCGGCCGTCTACGAAAAAAACGTAAAAAAATCAATTTATTGAAAAAGAATTATCTAAATCTTTGTTTATATTTGGCGGAAATCAGAGGACGAATTGAGAACCTCCTTTTTTCGGAAGTCCGTCAAAAAGAGCATAATTTTCACAAACACATTTGTTTATTTTCAGCGGAACTACAATCGGTGCAGAACTCGGCTGCCCCCGTGACGGAAGTGTGTCTTGGCTGCTTGTGTCAGGCCGTGACAGGATGCAAGCAGGGTTTGAAGTGCGAGGGGGACCGTTGCGGTCTGTTCGGGATCACATGGGCTTATTGGGCCGATGCTGGCAAGCTTACAATCAATGGACAGTCACCAGATTCTAGTGACGGTAAGAAATAAATCTCTACAAAAAAATCGCAATACGTAAACTGTAGATTATAAAGATTATAAAATACATAATCCGCAAAATTGTTAGACCAAAAACGAGTCTTTGTATCAAGGCCAAGATAAGTTTTTGGAATCTGTGGAATGTCCTAATCCATGTAACGGAAACAAACCAGATTAAATCAGCGTTATAGATGACCTTGATCAAATACCATACTGATTAGGTAATAATTGTGAAAGAGAAGTAAAAAAAAATTTGTTAAGTCAAGAAAACAATCTCTATGAGAACGTGGAGTTCTGTAGGATATGATTATTCTGTAGTCAATGATCAGGCCAGTTGACGACTGATATCAGGTGGGCCTTATGCTTGTTCCATCTCCAGGTCATGTAATAAAAAACCAATATTTTATTTTATTTATGGTTAAATATATCACACACAATGTGAAAGTGACCGTTGTAAGGATACCGTTTTTTAACCTTTCAAGGTACGGAAACCTATCTTTTTTTTTTTAACTGTATAGATTTAGTTTGACCACAATCTCACCTGATGGTAAGCGATATGTGGTCTAAGATGAAGCACGAAGATCTAGAAGAAACTTATTTACCTTAAAGAAGCCCAGATTGTAATCTTTATAAAAACAGATGACGGCAAAGTGTTCCTTAGCTGTACGCATCAAGAACGTAGAACCAAAACGGTGTGTGCAAATGGGTGGTATATCAATTAGGTACGGATGGTACTGAGCCGTGCGCCTGCTTGTCTTTTGATGGAAGGGAGATGGCGGGATCAGATTGTATAGTTCCTGGGCACATTCCCCAAAATATATTCTGTAAAGATCGATAGGCTTGCAACTTTACGGCGGTATTCGAGACTTTGGTCTCCGCCATTTACTGCTTACCTATATGAATATGAACCTGTTATGTCATCCATATGCTTACATCATTATTTTTCTCTTTCACTTATCCTGGTTCTCTTGAGACCGGTTGACTTGCACCACCTAGGACGCGGTCCAAACCACTCTTGAGTACAATATATAGATAAATATTTAATCATTTCAAATCAAATCACTGCTCAAGCGCAGAGAAACTATATATCTCAAGCATCGATTTTGGAATAATTTTAATTTCAAATTTCTATGTTTTATTTGTAACCTGATGAGTTAATGGCTTATAAACAATATTTTAATTTATTCTATACTAAATGTCACATGTACTAGCATATGACGTGGGCTGTCAATGTATGTACGTCCCCGGTAGAATTGTCAATCGGTCATCATTAGCTGCAGCTATGTATGAGAAAATGAATTTTTTTAATTATTTATTTTTGTTTAAATTTTTCAAATGTTTTTATAGTTATTCTGCTATTCGGGGTGGAAACAAATCCAACACATCAAAGATCATCAAAATCGGTATTAATTCAATTGTATTTATTTCATCTGAGTGATGTTTCGAAACAAAAAACACGTGAACGATCAATGAGTATATTCTCAAGCGCTATTGTACTAAAATTAAAAACTCGATTGAAATCTACTATTAATCAACACAATTTCAGCATAATACCTAGTTTATTTAATTTATTTTTAAAATACCCATTTTCGTACGTAAGTAATTATATTTATTCTTCCTTTTCCAGCGTACGCGAACTGCACAAACGACCCCTACTGCGCGGCCCTCACCGTCCAGGGTTACATGAGGAAGTTTGCCCAGGTAGGGAATCAAGATCAAATCCACCAATAACAGTGGCAGTTTTCTTTAAGTCTTGTGACTGATCTACTGATCGGTACTGATCAATACTAGCAAGCATGTGCTCCTATCATATTGTTATGATCTGTTATCTTTCTTTCTTAGTCTTAGGCCAGCTTGCACAACGATCCCTAAACGTATTCAGCGACTAAATATGTTTAACTTTGACGTATTTTATGATTTGACAACTCCTTATATCATGTTTAGCCGCTAAATACGTTTAGGTATCGTTGCGCAAGTCGCCCTTACTATGGCAGGTGTAAAAAGGTTTTATACCGTCTTATGTAGTAGTTCTACCAACGGCCTCTCTTTTCGAAATTTATCGTTGACCATAGACAAAGTTGCAAGGACAAAAAATATAAATGTGCTCTATCAGAACAAACACAAATGAGGCCACTTGAGGCCACTATTATATTTTTTTTCTATTTTGCGGCCAACTTCAGCTGGTACAAGTATGTTAAATTAGCGGAGTTCCCCTCTGAATTAATAACTTTTTTGTCACTCAAATTATTCCAAATCGTGGGCAATTTTATTCGTGGGTGTCATACAGCGTACTAGATGTAAATTGCGACATTGTATTTGCAATTTGCATATCAAGGCATATGCGGTGAGATCACCCAAATAAATACCAGCAACGATTACACGTGAAACAATGACGAGATATAAATCACGGATCTGGATCTAAAGCCAGTATTTAAGTGCTAAATTTGTATTGTGTAAAGGCGTGTAAAAGTTAGATAATACTGATCCAATTTAAATTAGTGCACTAGCTGGCGGACTAATTTAGCGCTCTTCAAATTGGATAATGGAGCCCACACACGTAAACGTCTTTTTTGCGCCAGCCTAGAAAATGGAACAAATTATTCCCACAGAAGCTGGCGCAAGCCTTGCATAAGCCTAGAAATTTTAACAAATTCCTCGGCTTGCGCAAAGAAATCGTTGACGTGTGTGGGACCCTGTAATTTTCGGTTAAGGCGGGATTTACACTTTGCAATATTTCATCATCATAGGCCGCAGCGTCCATTTGTGTGGTTCGGCACTTACGCATATGACTTGTAAAACCGATACGAGAGCGACAGCAACGGTCGCAGAACTAGCAGATAAACTGTGTGCCTGGCGATGATGGTGGAAGTGCAGCGCGTTGATGGCGTTGGTCACGATTTTGGGGCAATAGATCGAACCAGGCGTTATCGTGCACGACATTGGATAGAGTTTTCCTCCAACTATCACGGTCGTCTGATGCCTTTTCCCAATTGCACTAAATTAACAGATTAGATTCAGCATATCGCCTCTGATGTGTTTAAGTAAATTAGTGAAAGAGTAATTAGTGTGTCTAACTAAGCATTTTTACACTTGTCTGAATTCAGAATCTTTTTCATTTAGTCTTTCTGGATATTTCAAATTGTAAAGTGGGTAATACCCCACTAAAGCTTAATTTACATTTCCGCGGAACGAAATGGAAGTAAATTAATAGTACTATAGCATAATGAACTGACGTACAAACTAGATACGAGCCAAAAACACATTGCGCATCTTCCGGAGAGATATTTTTGGTTCACCTGGTTTTGGCTCGTATATAGTATAACATGGCACAATTTCTTTACCAAAATTCCTAATTTCCATTCCGTGGTAATGTAAATTAGGCCTTAGTGGAGTATTCTGACACGTAAATAGATTATGAACTTGGAGTGTCAATTTCAAGGTTGTCTAGAGCATGTGACATTCGTTTTTGTTGGACCTAGCTTCTGCAAGCGCTTTCCTACGCGAGGTTTACATTAAAAAGTAGCCTGTCTCAATCCAGGCCATAATCTATGTAAATACCTAATTTCATCGGAATCGGTCCAGCTTTTCCCATTTAGTAATTTAGTGATCTCTAGTGAACTGTAGATATAGTGCTTAGATACAAAGCTCTGTTTTGTGTATCCAGTTAGTTTCTCTACCATATCAATGTCTAAAGCCAGCGCTACATAGTGTGTGCAGTTTGAACAAACATTTGCACTTGGCCATCATAGTCGGGAGTTTGAACATTGATACTTTGAAAACTGACACCGGATGATAAACTACAAATGTTTGTTCAAAGTTCGCGCACATTGTGGTGCCGGTATTAGAACAATACTTGAACGCTCTGAAAACTACATATCTTTGGAAGCTTGACAAAAACGGCCTTAAAAAGCGCTTATTAAAAAACTAACATCTCTGTCATAAGAGTTCGCTTTGTTTAGCGATAGGAATTAGCGAGTAGCAATAAGCTTGTTTCAATTAGTTTTTTTTTTTTGTTTTTTTACTTTTAAGGAATTTTCATTCATTAATCTCATTCTTTTTTCCAGGACTGCAACGGAGACGGAGTGATCAACTGTTATGACTACATGGCGATCCACAAGAAGGGAGGCTACGGATGTTCTGGCGAACTCCCATTCGGCTACGTCAATGTATTCAACCAATGCGTTGCTGCCGTCGCATTAGCTCAGCAGCAGCCCTACGGGAAATAGATCGTAGGAATACTTCTAAGTTTAAATATCTCTGCGTTAAAATAACCTTACGTTCAAATAGCATAAGCATTATACCGCCAGTCTGCCGTTGCCGGGAGTAGGTAGTCTCCAGAGTCCGTTTAACAAAAGGAACAAACTGTTAGATGAAAATAAGGTTGCAAATCATATGTTTTCGGATCTTAAACTACTTGCTTACACTAAAGGAAATCTAATAGGTCTGATTTGACACCTATCACTTTGCACCCGTGATAAATTTGTTCGAACATATACACAAGAAATCGAAAAATCAACCACATAATGCCAAATAATTAGTATATTAATAAACACCAGGTTTGACTTTATATAAAAAAAATACACTCAGAAACACTAGTTAATACTGGATCAATATTTGGATTTGGCGATATTCCAATGCTGTACTTAAAGCATAGTCACTAGCGTCCAGGTCGAGATATACTTCTTACGTGAGACAGACTCTACTACCCTTTTCGTAATTTTAAGTTCAGTAAACTTACGATCGAATTGCGATCACCTTTTAATTAGGCATCAAAATTTAATTAAAATTATAACGACTAGTTTTATTTAAGGGATTTGGTCTTCTAATAGGCAAATAGGCCTCTTATATGGTTCATCGATGAGACCAACTCCAAAATTTTGCGTAAGACAAGCAAATAGAACGAAAATAACACAAAATCGTCACTCGCAGTTCTTTCTTGGGTAAAAGGTGAAGAACAGGTTGACTGAGAATTACATTTTTACGAAATATGATACATTCAAAGACATTAACGCCCTTAATTTTTTCTAGACTTTTCAACTGGATATTAGGAAATTAAATGCATGTCCGGCTCTTCATCGAATTCATTTTATAAAAAAAGCGGATTTAGCATGTAACTAGTTAGTAGTTAAAAGAGATTATAATAAACTGACTGAATAGTAATCATTTTAATGTTTTATTCTACCCAAATCTTTCCCCTCTTTATCGGAAAACAATTTAAAGCCATCAAAGTCGAAAGTCAATCTTTTTTATCCAATATATCCATAAACTTTCGAACACTCTTTTAAATCAAAGCAAAATTAAGCACTTTTTGTATGTATATTTAAATTTTTCGTATATGTATGTTTATTATTAATTTTTGAAAGTTTATTTTCCGTAAGTTTCTAAGTTTTTGTAAGTTTATAAATTTACTTTCTGGCTAGCACTAGCACTAAACCTACACTATACAAAGGTTAGCTGGAAGAAAATGCTTATTATAGCATTAAGTACGCCTATATTATTAGTACAATAAAGAATTTTCTTTATAATCTAATCTAAATCATCTGTTTCTTGGATTTTGTGCCCGTAAAACTTCGAGTAGGTAAGTACTTAAAAAGCTGATTGATAAAATATTTCTTCAATGAAAAAATCTAATTGGTAAAAAATCATAGATTAAATAGTTTTTGTGAGAGTGACCTTATATAAATTGAGAGCACCTTGTATATTCCTATAAAATCCTATCGATCATATAAAATGGAGGATGAACTCTGGTAATTCCGAATAGTATGTTATCGCATCTGCGGTAGGTAGGTGCTCAATTTGATTTTTAATTCTGTTTTTTTGCATTGGGATTTCCGTAACTTTTTCCGCCCTATTCAAACAGTTGATAAGGTTAAAATATAAAAAGATGAATTCAATTTATTTAATGTGTTATTTAACTTCAAATATTACCAGAGTAACTACTACTTATCACATAAATCGTATTAATCTAAAAATAAATCAATTTTAGGATCAGTTTCAGTGAAAATGAGAGGTCTTCTTATTATTTTATCCCTTTTAGTGGCATCAGAGTGTTCAACTAATTATAACCGACTTACACTGCCTCATATTTATGTGCAGTATATTCAAGAAAATTGCCCCGAACAGCATTGTAAGTGCCCATCTTCATAAACTTAAAGGTGGTTTACCACGATGCGTGATTTTGCGGATGACACACGGCTGACAATTACGGACAGCCACGCAAAGCAACGAGGCTCTTCCAACGGTGCGGTGTGTCGGTCTGCGCGAGCTGGTGCCACACAGTTCCGACTCGCGGCGAATACGATGCCGACGCACCGATACGGATATCGCTGAGTTTCCACGGACGAGCTCCGTCCCACGGCGCGCCTCCAGTGCGTGTTTGTCCGCGTCTGTCCGCAATATAACGCACCGAGGGAAGCCAACTTAAAAGTAAACGTAGAGCCTGATAACAAACGTCAATTGAAGATGATAAACAGGTATTGACTAGTTAAATCAGAAATGGGAATTGGTTGTCATCTTGGCTTAGGCCTAAGTTTTTCTTCCGCCGGGCTAGAAATGTTTTTCTCTACAAAATAGTAGAGTAAAAATACACGCGTAGAAATGTATATGTATATACTCTACACTAATATTTTATTTAACTCTAGACTCTCGTAGAGATAAACTTTCTATTATATCTAATCATGCTCGCCTGATGCGAATATGATATTTATGACTTTTAGATGGTGTAGGTTTTCGGTAAAGGTTACTAATTAGATGGATATCTAGTTATTAGATGGATAACTCATCCTTGTTACACCAAATTACAATTACCAATTGCGGGGGGGTACAATGGGCAGCCTTATCGATTAAAGCGATCCGTTCCAGGCAACCTTTTTTAATTTGCGCTTCTTTCTTTTCATACTATTTTATAGAAAAGTATATTATGTTTGTTTCAGTGAATACCGGTCAAATCGCCGCCCGAGTGAATCAATTATATGGCGATAACTATAGGTTTTACTTAAAAACTTGTGGACATAGCAAAGGGATCATGCCGTGTATCTGTATACTAAATGATAAGTTCATTAATTATAAATAATAAATAAATAAATAAATATTGATGGGCATTTCATATAGCGCTGTCTAGTCCCAAACTAAGCAAAGCTATGAGAACCAGATAACTGAATACTAATATACGTTTTTAAATAGACATAATTAGTACATAATTTAAGTAAATAAACATTCATGGTAAAACTGTTTTTGTATTATCTGTTATGTAGCTGTGGTTCTGGAACACACACACCCGAAATCCAGCGCTCAAGATGACGCTCAAAAATAAAATTCAAATTCTATACAGTCTGGGAGTATCTAAAAACATGTTTCTAATTTTTTAAGTTTTTAGTTCACCGACTTTTTAATTACTCTTTTTTTAGTTTAGACATGAACTGTTACATTTTAACCGATTGAATGTTTACCATAATTTAGTTTTGAATTAATCCAGATTGTACAAGAAAGCGTTAATCGAATCAATATATCTACGATTTTTTAAAATTGAATATTGGTTTCTAATGATTTGAAGATAATATGATGGAAAAGTTAATCAGCTATTTTATTTGGATCATCTTTTTACCGACACTTAATTTATAAATTTTCGCTTCATAATTTATTAATAACCAACATTTACCAAAAATATGAATTGACAAATCATTATTTTATAAACAAATATGTATTTAGAAAATGGTTCATTTATTAAAATGATGATTCAACAAATTTAAATTTTACAACGTGACATCTGACAAATGGTTCATTTTATATTTATATTATTTAATAAATGTTTTATTACATACAAATAATGTATATTTATTGGCAGGAATTTCAAATTTGGCAATGACATTGACATTTCTTTTACAGACTTTACAATACATTTGTTCACTGTTGGATGGATTTGGTCGTTCCCTTGCGGACGAGACATTTTCGTACTCCTTTATTAGAGTTGGATTCTAGTGAGCCGCTTGTCGGAAAAAAACGAAAAATAGTTGACTGAATCGAGACGGGGCACCCCAACTTGAGTAGGTTAGGTTCAAAAACAGTGACAGAATCGACACGGGGTAACCCGACCCCACGTGGTCTTGTGCGTGACACCCCTAGAGTGTATATAAAGAGCGCGGGAGCCAGAAGCTGGCGGGAAGCAAGTCATGCGAGGCCAAGTGAAGGTAGGGTGGAGGTGGCGAGTGAAGCAAGCCGGTGACCTCCATAGCGGAGCGAAGGTCAAGTGTGGCGAAGTGTCACTCAGGGGCGACCTTAAGAGCTTTGATGACCTACAAGGTATCTCACGTAGGACAAGAAAAGCAAAGCGCTCACGAAGGTAAGGAGCTAGAGGATTGAAAAGAGTGTTGAAGACAAAGTCACAACATGGAGATCACGTCGACGACGTCTTACAGAAATAAAATAACTACCGCGTAAAAATTCAACTACATAAATGACATTTAAAACGAAGGGCGTTGGAAATATATTTCTCTGATCGCCCCTAGGATAATTGATATGAACAGATACAAGATGTATAGGTATTATATACATAAACGTGTTTTTATTATATGTTATTTATAGATCAGGATGTCGATCACGGATATGACAAGTTCAAAAGAAACGTTAGTCATATAAATATTTCTCCTTAGGTACATACAACAAAATCACGAATTTATTCTCCACTGAGAATATCCTGAGATCTCTGATTATAGACCCGTGGCCAGTGGGATATTGAGTAACCTTATCGAGTTCCGGCATTAAACATACAGTTGGTTGGATAAGTGGAGGACAGTTTGACTGTCATCTAGAGAATACTATTTGAGGATATCCTAAGGTTTAGTTATAGACCAGTGGAGTAAGTCGTACCCTACCCAATCGAGTTCCAGCATCAAATGAACAACTGCATAAATGAAGCCCATGTCGACAGTAAACTAGGGATCACGTTAGCTAAGGATATCCGATCATCAGAGATCAGCACATCAGATCTTTAATTATAGACCAGTGGAGTACGTACGTAGTAACTCTACCTTATGGAGTTCCAGCATTAAATTTACAGTGGGTTTAATAAGTGGAGCTCTAGTTTCTTATACACAATATGAACAAACAAAATTATGTAAATGGCGATATCAGGTGTGCCCTGTGTCCTTCAGATCACTAAATTATTCTGGATAAAAAATTAAAAATAATTAAATGGCTGCAGTGTAGACTATTACCATCAGTAAGTATGAGAATTACCACTAGATAAAAAGACAACCTGATAAAGGTTGCTGGGTGCCTTTGTGTGCAGACCACACAAGTTCGGTTACTATACAAATCTTTGGGAAAGACTTATGTTCAGCAGTGGACGTAATATTAGTCCTATGGCCAATACAATGGTGATGACGGTTGTCTGAAAGAAATATCTTGTAATTAATAATACCACCCATTGTGCTTGTTGCTTTGTGATTTTTATTTTTATGTTTGTTTCTATTGTGATGTACAATAAAGTGTTTTCATTCATTCATTCATGACGATGAAGTATGACAATGAGACAGCCTGACTATACTGGACTCTACAGTTATTTATGTCGCAATATCCACATATTTTGTCATAAACGGATTACTCAGCCATAAATAAAATATTGGCGAGATTTAATGATCAATGAAAGATAAAAACCATGCACATCCAATTAAGTCGTAATTAAGTGTAGGTACATACTTCATAAGTAGAGGTTGCCATTCATTTTCTATCCTGGCCATAATGTCATAGTGAACATCTTATTACAATTTAAATTCATTTTATTTTTCAGATGTCTAAGATCCATATTTGTTAGTAAAAACTTAATTAAACATGTCAAATGGGTTAGTACAAGTGTGATTTCAATTAAACAGAACAAAATTTAAATAAAAATTAATATAAACATTAATATTTTTTTACGCCCGACCTAAACAAATAAATATATTTTATTTTATGAGTGTATGTGTGTGTGTGTGTGTGTGTGTGTGTAATTTCACACTAGTACTAAATGAGGTATGACTATCGACAGTGCTCACTGGTCTAATATAAGTAGCGTCTGCTAAATCGTTTTGCAAGTTCCTTTATTTTTTGTCACGTTTTTTGCGATCTCGATTCTTCGTATGCATGATGTCAATACCTTAGCGCTCGCTTAAGCAGCCATTAGAAGCCAGTATAGATACGATTTAGACATCAAAACAAGTCTGTCTTTATAACATTAAAATAGTATTTACTTAAACATCTAATAAAATATTTTACCTTTAATATTCACCTATTAAGAGAATCTATTTTAACCATTTTCAAGCTGGTTGACAAAGTAAAATGCTTTAGGGAGATATTCCTAGTTCGGAAAAAATCCGTGTTCACTTCAGAGACAAAACAATTTAAATTTTTATTGTAGATTAATTAATAATGAATAAATTACATTGTGTTGCATTAATAGTGATTGGATTATCTGCAAGTGTTTTATTATCAGGTAAGTTAATATATTTTTAATATTAATAAACATTCCAAAACTCCCTCCTGTAGTTTGAAAGAATATAAAATATAAACAGAATGTTTTATATAACCTATTGTAATCCACATATTTTGAACAATAAACAAATGCCTACTGAATTTAAACTATTTAATCGGTAGTCATTTTTATATTGTTATCCGACTCCTACTAATTTTTTTTTATTAAATGTTGTTTTTAAAATCATCCCAAAAAGTTACGAACCAGGCGGGATTTAAGCCCGCAACCTCCCTCTTTATACGTGAATGAGATATAAATTTCACTACAGGGTCACTGCACGTCCAGTATTAAATTAATGGAATGTTACATTTAACGACTCGGCCGCGTTACGCCTGATACCTACAGGAAACTATAATTTTCCGATCTGTTCAAATTGTTCAATGACTAACGTCCTCCAACGCCAACAGCGTTGACTTTGATATCGACTTTAGCATCAGAGTAGGCACCGGTGATGGAAGAGGGCTAGGACTTACTCGTATAGTACCTTAGACTTACCTTAGACCTTAGACTTACATACCCAACATAGTACCAAACAGAAATCGTCCTAAAAAGCCAAAAGATCCGTTCCTTAATTTGAGAATGTTTCAGAAATCCACATTACAAACCTGAATGACTCTTGCGTCCGATGTCTTTGCCACGTGGCTGGCTGCGACACATCGCATGCCTGCAGCGAGGGCTACTGCGGACCCTTCTACATCTCCCGGGTCTACTGGGTGGACGCTGGGAAGCCGACGTTGCCTGATGATGACCCGGCGAGGAAAGAAGGTACAGCTCTTGAAAAAGGAAAGGTGCTATAATTATCCCACTGTAAGGCAAAAGCCCTGACCTTCTACTTTTCTCGATATAACTGTCATATAAAAAAATACATAATTTAATCTCTTCCATTCTCCCTATGTTACTGACCACACCTAACTGACATCAAGCTAAGCGAAATAGGGGTGCTACTGTTTTTGAGAAAAATATATTACAGTAGTTTTGTCTTAATCAATAGACTAGGCTTTTAAGTACGTGACCCACGACAGAGGAGCTCCAGTCCTTTCAGTACCACTCGATGGAGCTTCTCTGTCGTGGGTCATCCATTTTAAGTACTTGGGGCACTGGGTCACAGAGGACATGTGTGACGACATGAACATGAAAAGGGAGCGTAGCAAGGTCAGTAAGGTGCAATATGTTGGCTCGCATGTTTGCACGTTGTTCTGCCACGGTCAAAATTACACTTTTCAAGGCATATTGTCAAACATTTTACACGTGCAGCCTGTGGGTCAAATATACGCAGAAAGCTTACAATGCTCTACCCGTTCAGTATAATAACGGCTTCAGAATGCTGTTGGGGTTGCCGCGATTCTGCAGTGCATCTGGAATGTTTGCGGACGCGCGAGCAGACGACTTCTTTGACATCGTACGCGAAATTACTGCATCTCTGATTTAAATTTTATTAGTTTTTATTTACTTAATCCTTAAGTAATTATTTTATATTATTGATTTGGTCCCTGATAATTTAATTAATTTATTGTGAATTACCAATTGTACCAACATAGTTTTAAGATTTTATTTTTTACTAATAAATTATGGATGTATCTGAAAATAAATAAATTTAATTGAATTAAGAGTTTTCAGTCAAATTTAATACTGGTGGTATTTGATGAGGTATGGTTGCATACACTCCCTCACGGATTTTGTCAAGAAGCCATCAGAAATACAACTAAACTAACCAACTAAAACTAAAATTGAGTAGCACACTTTCGAATTACCTACTAAAATAAAATTTCGTTCACAGCGTTCGAGGATTGCGCCAGGGATTTCCACTGTTCTATCAGAATAGTCAAAAGCTACATGGCCAAGTATGGAAAGGTAAGAATACACGCCTTGCATTTCAACAGAGTAGGTAAAAGGAAGAAAATTTTATATAGCTTGGATATCTATGTTAGTCACTAAGGTTGTAAGGTAATTAAACGGTAATTAGGTTAGATAATTTATAAAGATTAAGTAAATTAACATCTTGTTCTTTTCTATTGTTGCCTAAAATGAAGTTGATCATACTAATATTATAAAAGCAATCACGGCTGAACCGATTTCGATGAAATGTGGTATGTACGTAGATTATAACCTGGATCAACAGTTATGCTACTTTTTGTTGACAAACAACGCGTGCGAAGCCGCTGGCGGAAGATATTTATTAATATATTACTTGAGGCTTTCTACTGGAGTCTCTTATCAGTACGCCTAGAATAGAACATTTTTTGTACAATCGTGTTTCTACTCTAATGTAAAATGTCATTTTACTGTATTCTTGTTTATAGGGAAACTTTTACACATTACTGAGATATATTTTTTTTAAAGTAACGTCGCCCAATTGTGAGGATTGAGGATCCGTAGTAGATGTTCAACATGTGCTGGAATGCGTGCGGAGCCATAATCAGAGGACTATTTTCGATCATACAAATATTTATGATTTCTTTTGATGTGGTCTTTTATATTCCGAATAAAAAAATAAAACAAATATTCATTTTAAACTTTCGGACTTCATTAAAAGGTACGTTAAAATACCAGTCCAAAGACAAAACTCGACAACTGAAGTTTTCTGGCCGCCTGAAGGCTTCGGCTTCCGATTTGTCACTAGTTTAAATGAACTTACTACTTCCAGGACTGCAATGGAGACGGAGTGACAGATTGCTTCGACTACATGATGATCAACTACCACGGAGGTCGGGCTTGCTCTGGACCTCTTCATGCCACCAGCCATGGTCGACGATGGCTGTCTACTTTCAAGCAGTGTCGTTTCTAGATAATTTACGTAGATAAATAAAAAAATAACGGTTATGAAAATTTCAAAGCTGAATGTAATTCTTGAATCAAGCTTCGCGTGTAGCTATGGATATTTATATTTTACTATTTATATTTTTTTGATGGCAAAAGGGACGGAAATGTGTAACAGGAAACCGCGGACGCGCTTTGACCAATGAGAGCGCGCGGTGGTCAGATGTTTTTCTATATCATGGCCTCTTTCATTTAATAGAAATAAGGATTTCTCATGGAGGTTATATTTCATCATAGCATAGAATACAATGAGCCTCATTCTATTTTTAAATTTACCAACGGTTAATCGTAATAACGGTAGGTACCGTTATTTCAATAGCCAACTTTCAGAGTGATGAATTCGGTAGATAAGATTAAGATTTGCTTTGTGTTTTCTATTTTGTTTGTAATTTTTTGTTTAAATAAATTATATAATTTTTATTGTATACCATTACAATAAAAATTATGTTACACATCATATGCGACTATTGTAAGGTAATATGATGAAAACCTTATTGGATTCAATTCTGTGAACTAATTATTTAACAAAATTTTATTATTTGTCCTGACACTCCAGAGTAAACCAACCAAAGTTGGTTTAATGCTCTAAGCTCCAGAGGTAATTCTACCAAATATCATCGAAATCGGTTCAGCAGTTAAAACATGATTGAGTAACAAACAAACATCCAAACTTTCACATTTACAATAAGTGTGATACAGAAATAGAGGATATGTACAAAGCGAGCTTAACCCTAAGAAGAGTTTTCTTCCAGCAAATCTTTGAGGATAGAGATCTTTGCCTAAATAATCTCCAAATATTTTAAGCCTATCCAAATCCTGAAACAGTTATTTTATAAAGAAATAATGCAGGTAGGTGCTTTGAAATAAAACATGAATCAACATAATAAAAAATATTTATTTAGTCCATCAGTCAAATCATATTTTCTTAGCATAATTATTCGAGATTACTAATTTTACCTTACTTAATTAGGTACCTACCTAACTTAAAGTTAACTTAACCTTATCAATTAGATTCGCCCTACGAATGAAATTAATGTGTTTTATTACAATCAATGCAATGGTCATTAGTCTTCGTTACTCGGCACAGTCATTTCATATGATGCATTATTACAAAGAGATTTGCACAGTATTTTTAAAACTATGCGCAGTGTTTTCAGAGTTTCAGTATTTTTAGGCGATGCTCAGTTTTCTTAAGATAATGCGCAGTATTTTTAGATTAAGTTTCAGTATTTTTAGGCGATGCACAGTTTTCTTAAGACATGTGTAGTATGTTTAGAGTAAGTTTCAGTATTTTTTAGGTGATGCTCAGTTTTCTTAAGATAATGAGCAGTATTTTTAGATTAACTTTCAGTATTTTTAGGCGATTCTCAGTTTTCTTAAGACAATGCACAGTGTTTTTAGATTAAGTTTCAGTATTTTTAGGCGATGCTTCGTATTTTTAAGGCAATGTGTAGTATTTTGAGACGATGTTTCAGTATTTTTTTTTGACGAAAACTTAAAAAAAATGTACTGCTGTATCCTCAATACATATGTATTCAAAATATTTATCGCTATAGTTACAAAATTGTAACAGGTGTATGTCTGTACGTAGGTATTATTTTCACATATTCAGGATCATATTCCAGGGCCCGTAGCCAAGTTACATTCGCTTCGAATCGATTCCATTTCTACATAGGTTTGTTGTCGATATATCACGTGATATTTCCATACCATATGTCAAATACCATTCATTTTCGAACTTATCACTAGCGTCATCGCTAATCGAATGTAACTTGGCTAAGCCCTCAGAACAGACACTGTTGAACCGCCTGCAACAGACGTAAATACCATTTTTATTCATAAAAAATCGCAGTATATACTTATACCTAAACCTTATATTATTTTGAGCTGTTTTGCCTTATCCTTATCATAGCCTGTTTTAAACATAAACTTAACTCTATTGTAAAGCTATCAATATACAAAAACATGTAGCAATCAGCACCAATGTAGAATGCCTAGGTAGTTTGCCCCGCTTAGCCACCCAAGTTTGAAAGTCATCCAGTGAGAGTTGCCAGGCTAGAATTTTTTTTTTTACCGTAGAATATAGTCAATGAAAGGGTTTTTCTACTGCTAACAGATGGCGTTGCTATTTTATACGGTGATTATCAAAGGAAAATGAATTGGCAATGTCAATTGCCGTGTTATAATTATTTACCGGGGAACTTGAAATCAAAAATAAATCATTGTGTTTATTTATCGAAATGAGATGGTTTTATACAAATTTTGATATTGTGTCTTTGAGATTTTGGCATATAAACTATATTTTTTGGCGGTGTATCTCCAGACAGCGCCATCTATTAAGCTAATTTTTTCTTTGTTTTTTTTAAATCGAAAATAAAAAGACAGTACATATGTTTCTATATTCTACGCTGTCACTGTCATTTTACTTTACTAATTCTCTTTCGTAGAGATAAACTTTTCTCTCCATCGTCATAGCATTTCAAATGTCGATTTGACATTGGCCTAATGGCGGCAACTACAGAAACTACAGAAGCCAATAAACCAATCACGAATAATGATCGCGAGATTCTTTTTGTTGTGGGTCATGCTAGCCCGGTTAGTCACTAAAATATTTGAAATTTTTGAAAGTATTTGCGTTTCCTAAAACGCTAAGTTAACGCGTCCGTTGCGTTAAGCGGGTCTGTTTTGTGGGCTAAACAACGCAAACGCGTGACCCGCTTAACACAGCGGACACCATATTATCATAACTTATCAAACGTTTATCACCTCAAAGAATAGAGGCGGCTGAATGTTTGAAGTTACGACTTGAGGCATAGCACATTCCGGTATACCATATCTCTGGCGTATCTCTATTTTGTCATAGCAATAAAAGTTCTCAAAATTATTCATATAAGTATGAAATATTTTGATTCCAATATTTAAACTTAGTAGTTCTCCTCACCTCTTCTTACTTTGATGAACATCGATCCTAACCTAAGTCAGCACAAACCACCCAACGAATAACACTAACAACTTAGACGAGAGTTGTGTGGAAATGGACCAATAAGGGCTTTCGGCATAACGAGGCTTTCGCAATTAAAAAAAAATAGTAAACGTATTTCATCATGTTTACTTATTTGAAACGTCATTAAAAAGTGTTTTTTTCGAATTATTATGACTTTTTTGAATGAAATCATTTTGCGACAATTTAATAAAACGTAAGATACTGGATACGTAGACGTGGATGTTTAGACATTCCTGCTGTTTAATTATCTAGTGAATCGCCACTAAATGTTTGTATAGAAATAAATTGAACTACCTTAACGTATGGATAAATACCCGCGCGTTTCAATATCGCGCGACAGAGTTTTTTCCATATGAACCTAGCCTAATTCCTATTTAAGTAAGTATTAATGAAGGTCAGTAGATACCTAACTTTTTAGCCATTCTCCGCCTTTTAAAATAAAATAACTTTCTTGGTCAATTTCCACAAACTTCATCCAATCTACCTCAGGTTCAGACTAAGCTGTTCAAGCGAAACTGACGAGTGGTGCTGGAGACTGCCAATCCTCTTCAATTTCCTCTTCCTCTTCAACAGACTCGTCCGGGAACCGAACCTATAATATTATTTTGAATTAATTTAACACGCCAGTCTATGATTTTCACCATGACCGGTAGAAAATGCTACTTGGCATTCATCATTATCATCATATCAGCCATATGACCTCCCCCATAGATCTCCAGAACGACCGATCTTGTACGGCTTGAACTTAACGGCTCCCAGCAACCTTTATAACCTTTATAAGGTCGTCTTTCCATCAAGTAGGGGGTAGTCCTAAACTGTGCTTTCAAATACGTGGTCTCTACTTGAGAACCTATCTGCCCCAACAGCCGTAAGTTCTTCAAGCGTATACTTAGCATTAAGTCCTCTTATATTTTTGTGTGCAGGAAGAAATCAAACAAATAAATAAAATAATAACTTAAATCGAAATTAGAACAGCGCAGCGCCTGCGCACTTTACCCAGCTAGTAATAGTGTACCTAATGACTTTAATCTATTTTTAATGTAATTTTTGACATGCAATCTGAATGCTATGTAAATTTCCCCCCACTATAATAATGTTACTGTATTATAGTGTAGTAATTGGTTTATTTAATATCTTCAGTTGTTAGAATGTAAAAATGCCTCAGTTGTTGACTTCGTAGACCCTCTACGAAACGCGTTGATGTCTTTTGTACGGGAAAAATTATTCTGATATTTTTGCTTCACTCGCGTGATAGTATAAACAAGACATAAAAAGAAGCTTGTCTGTTATTCCTACGTGTTCCCCATAATCCATGTCTCCGTCGCGACAACGAGACATCATCGTCATCATCCACAGCCCAAGTTCACCCACTGCTGGATATAGGCCTCCCCAAGTTTGTGCCATCCACCACGATCCTGCTCTAGTTTCACCCATAGATGGCCCGCGACTCTAACGATTTCATCCACCCATCTCGCTGCCGGCTGTCCTACCCTTCCACAGCCATTCCTCAGCCACCATTCAGTCACTACTCTGCTCCACCTGCCATCACCACGTCTTGCCAAGTGTCCCGCCCAAGACCATTTGAGCTCCATAACTCGTATCCCAACGTCATGAACCTTCGTTCTTCTTCAAGACATCACTAATATAATCATTAATTTGACGTCCTTCGTGGCGCAGTGGGCGTATAGCCGGCTCAGACGCACGGAACAAATGTTTGCATGATCTACAGGTATTTGTTCCATGTCTGGGTGTTTTTCTATATATTATAAGTATGTATTTACAAAAAAAAGAAAAGTATATAAGTATTCTATCAGTTATCTGGTTCCCATAGTACAAGCTCTGCTTAGTTAGGGGTTAGATAGCGCTGTGTGAAATGTCTAGCAATATTTATTTATTTAAATTCAAATGTTATTTAAATTGCATGCTTAGCATAAGCGAAATGTGTTGAATCTTTAATTTGTACTTATTGAAATATTGATTGAGTACCTGAAGCAACGAAGTACGTTTAACGCCAAATCTACTCGGCTAAACTTTTCATGGTTGAAATGTAATACATACATAATTTAAAAAAAAAACACGTGTTCACGTGTATGTGTGATTAGAACTTACCCATGGAGCTAAACGGCGCATTCCACCTGAAGAAAATGAACTTCCCTGGTTAGATTGCCATGTCTGCAATTATTTAAAATCGTTATATTTTAGCATTTACAAAGAGACCAAACAACTAAGTAACATCTCGCAAAAACAAGCTTTTGAACAAAAACCGAATTGACATTGAGTCCATCTGCTGATGAATTACGATCCAATTTATAACTGTACTAGCTGTCTCGGCAAACTTCGTACCGCCTCGACGTGCATATGACGCGAGCTGCCAATATACGTTGCCGGTAGAATTGTCAATCCATAATTAGCTGCATCTATGTAAGAGAAAATGAGTTTTCTTCATATTTTTTTTTGCGTGTGTTTTAATATATTTTAATAGTTATTTTGCTATTCGGGATGGAGATAAATCCAACAAATCATCAAAATCGGTCCAGTTGTTCTTGAGTTACAAATGGTGTAACTAACCCGACTTTGTTTTATATATTTAGATTGTAATACTTCTCACTATAATTTAAAGATCGTTAGATTAATTATTGATGTGTTTCTTTGAAACTCCATTCGACTAAATGATAATAAATCTATTGTTAATATTTTAATCAATAAATAATTGACTATAAATGCCCACGTTTTAAATAGTAGATATCATTGTGTAATGCGCACTTATATTTTTATAGTAAAAATTTCTAATAAAATATCTAGCTGGGTTTGAAGTCACAACCTCCGAATTGGAAAACACGGTACATTCCATTAGGCCGATGATACCCAAAATGGTCTATATCGACCCTCAGGGATCGACTACGACGTGCAAAGGTCATCGAAAAAAAAATACATTTGTAGTTAATGAATTTGCAAGAAGCACCCAAAACCGAAAACATGACAGGTGGTATAACAAAAAAGTTTGGATATCTCTGCACTAGGCCATCTCTTCTTTTAGATCAGGATCTCTTCTTTTACTTATAATCCAAATAATTATTAAAAAAACTACCTGAAACGCATCATTAAAGGCATGTGCCAGGGATAGTGCAAGAGCTCTCGCGTGTTTTCGCCGAGGGCACACGAATACGTGGACCATGTGGGACTCCAGAGCATGACTCTCGTTCCTGCCCTCCACCACTGCAAATACTCTGGCGTTAGCTGCATCGGCGGAGCAGTAAGATATCCTGGAAAATATTATTAAAAGATTTTTAGTCATGGTTTAGCTTTTATATTCAAAACTTCAATATTCATTTATTCATGAAAATCACAAGGATCACTTTGAAACGTCAATGTTACCGCCTGTTCCTCGGCAACAAAGCCAGGAAAGAATCAGGCAAGAAACAAGGCTAGTTATTCTTCCGAATGATCCTTTACCATACAATAAAACAATAGATAAAGAAAACGCGGCACTTATAATTGGAACTACCCTGACTTACCTACCTAACTGTTTTCTTGTATGTTACATGGTAGCTACCTACATATTTTGTTTAATTTCCTTTGCCGTATCTAGTAGCAGTGATAGATTTTACAAAAAAAAAATCTCAGCCCTCTATTGTATGTAAAAAAGTTTCTACAGTTTTGTTTTAAACATAAAGCTGTAGAACCTGAGGTTTGTGATTTTTGTATATGACCTCTTTGATATTTGTATGTCTAATCACGATAACAACATGGTAATAACATCGTAGATAATGAAAATGGGTCAAAGGGTAAAATCCTAGCCCGTAAGAGATAAAAAAAAGTTGATACCTAGTCATTTTATATAGGGACATTACTCCAGCACACCCACTTTTACTTCTGAGTATTATGTCAAAATCCGTGTTTTATCTATAAGTTATATGAAAAAAATTTATGGTTGAAAGGGATCACAGGTTTGATACCCGTAGTCAAAAAAGTCAAATCTCAAAAATCTTTTATTCATTAAAATCACAAGGATCACTTTGAAACGTTAATTTTACTGCCTGTTCCTTCGCGACCAAGCCATGAAAGAAAGGGCTTGTAGAGGTAGACGGCAGAAGACGAAGATCTCTTTGAATTAAAATAGAAATCTAGAAAATTAATCTAGGTATCCCACCATCTGTTATTGTGTTTCCTTTGTATGTAATGTCGTTTCAAATAAATGTTTTGTTTTCATTTTATGTTTTAGCGCTCAAGTGACAAAAGATAACAAAAACACTCAACAAAGTAGAAACAATAACGCAATTATAATAATTAATTTAAATTGAATAACTAATAAATCTTGCGGAGTCGTTGACTGTTAATTCTATTTCTACTACATTTAAATCAATTGGAATAAAAAAACAATCTTTATCTTTAGGAAGAGCAGCGAAGCACTGACCTCTTTAACTGCTGATTTGATTCTGCTATTGTATTTATAGACTACAAGCTTCCTGGCAAAAAAAAACCTAAATGTGGAAATCTAAGTAGTCAGATTTGACAGATGTCAAAACAACCAACGAACAACAGAACTTTCGGTAGTAGGTAATGTTTTGTGAACAGAACATGGAATATCGTCTTTTTGAGATATTAATCCATTATTATCTTCTGTTTCTGAGTGAAATTTTTCAATATAAAGTAACTTAGTTCTTGTTAAATATACTCATTTTTATAGTGTATAGATAACATATTGACTATTTGCCATT
This sequence comes from Philereme transversata, assembly GCA_963924445.1. NCBI lineage: Eukaryota > Metazoa > Arthropoda > Insecta > Lepidoptera > Geometridae > Philereme > Philereme transversata. The sequence continues at coordinate 4,709,101 of OZ004343.1, read as the reverse complement.
ATAAGTTTGATTTTTCGATTTCTTGTGTTGACGTTCGTACAAATTTATCACAGCATGCAAAATGATAGACATTCTACGTTAATTAAACTTGTCTTATAGCGCCTCTACACGATGGGCCATGATGGACAATTACAGAATGTGCAATAGATACATTTGTTGATTATGGACGTCGAGCAGCTGCCGCTATTTATTTATTTAGTGTATATAACCATTATATAACACATTGTATAAAACGCACGCGTCCCCACCGTACCATAAACAAATATGAACTGAGTGATCGGCGATCGTGTGGACACGCTTACAATCATTGCCTCCTTTTATGTTTGTCCGAAAAACCGACATAGCGGCAATTTCGCTCGATCGTCACCAATCATGGATTACAGGCAATTATACCCTCTACACGATGGTGATCGTCTATGATTGTCTATGAATGGTCAGAGAGACTATCATAGACGATCAACGTCAGAGGTTGCGGGAATTAATCCCGCAACCTCTGGCGTCTAAGCCACCGCGCCATAGAGGTCATCAATCTGGGGTCAGTCTTTTTTATTTGCTCTTACTTGTAAATGGACACGCTGAGGACGTTATCCTGGGAATCTGCGTCAGTCACTATAATCCCTTTCGCGCTGATGTCCAAATTCACCTTTTGGAGTTTTTTATTCAGGGCTGAAAAAGATAGTTATTTCTTATTATTATACCCTTTTTAGGCTTATTGCGCTCACTGAGGAGTGTAACATTTCGCATAGTTCAACTTTATATGGAGAAAAAAGAGTGCAGAAAGCTAAAATTAAGTTAAAAAAATCATTAATTACGGTCGAATTTTGACTACTATAAAACTATTATAGTATCAATAATAATTGTATTTTATAATACAATTATTATTATATGTTATGCTGATGCCAGCATAACAACATGAAGACCACGACCGTTCTATCAAGAGCGTTACGATTGAGAAGAAAAGAAAAGATTTATCAATCGTATGAATTTAGCTGATGTACGTACATACCTAATACACATACAAGTTTACTTTTAATTGATCCTGAACTTTTAATTAGGTAGGTACATCATCTACAGTTGAAGAAACAGGTGTATTACGACAGGAAATAGGTATTCACGCATCACGTGAGCGTGGGCAGCACTGTTATCTACGCGGAGTCTACTTGTCTTCCACGTGATGCCTATGCAGAGTATACGCGACGTCTTCCAGAGTCTACGTGGCCTCCTAGTTGTCACATATTTAATGCAGGAAAAGCGCCTGTAATTGGATCACTAAATAGACCATTAACGTACCTAAGTAGGTACTTAAACGAATCCGAAAGTTAATACCGGCTAGTAATAATATGGTATATGCTTGCAATTGATAATTGTAAACACAGTTGCTGCTCTGCACACACAAAAATGGCACCACGAAAGACCAGCCCTACAGTGGTATAATATGCACAATGCAAAGAAAGCGGTGTGCGTCGCTCTTGAAACGCCTGCGTGGTAGCCCCAACATCATTCTGAGCACATTTGCGGACAGGTGGGACTCTCCGTTTCTGGGGCACTGGTTAAGCCTCCATGCAACCCCCTTATAAGGGACGTTGCCCCAGTCACTGATAGTCCCTCGTGTCCGCGAACGTGTAGGTATGTGCGTTTTTGATTATGATTAAATTTTACGGTGTAATTTTATTTGATTTAATTTAATTTTCTTTGGTTTAATTTAATTTTGTTTGATTTGATTTGATTTAATTTATTTTGATTTGATTTTGTTTAATTTGATTTTAGTAATTTAACTTTAATTTTAATTTTATTTATGAGTCAATGGCTTGAAATAAACAATTTTCATTTTATTTTATTTTAATGCTGAGTGGTGACCGCTTTTGCTCATAAAATTTGCTCTTTAATTTATACTCATTTGTCTAAGCTGTGATGTATACTTGTGATGCAAAATAAAAGTTTTTCTATTCTATTCTATTAATGTTACTGTTGCAACATTATTGCACTTATGTACGCAAGCGGTCTGATCGCATTGTCCCATTATCTGCTGCTCTAGTACCTCTCGTAGTTTTTTCGTAGTATGATAAGCTTAAATAATTACACCCATAAAACACAGCAATGAAACTTATAAAATACTAATAATAATGAATACTGGACGCCGAAGATATTCTACCCGTCAAAAAAAATCCTAAAAATAAAGTCAAATTTTAATATTTTTCGTTTTTAAAAGTGGCTATGTCCTAGTCAACTAATAAGCGTAAAATATAGTTACATTTTGCGGTATGTAGGGCAGAGCGGACAGCGATGGCGGTCGCGGGGGCGGAGGTGGCGCGCTCGACGGGCGCAGCGCCCGCGTACCTCACATCCACAACACCGGAGCCAGAGCGAGGCCCACGCCACCAGCCTTCCTCCTCGCACTCCGCCAGTGCCCACTCCTCAGATAATTCTGAAAAATAAACATATGTTTTATTAAGCAAAATATTCGTCTAATTTTTATACGTCCTTAAGATGGGACAAGCCTATGATGATGTTAGATAACATGATGTTAAGTGTAACCATCGCCTCTAACAAAGTATTTCCTCATAGGCCATTCACCTTAGAAACTTAATCTACGATGCATTGCCCTGCGTTCATCAACTTGAGATATATATATATATATATATCTCTATATTTATCCCATTTAGCGATTGACTGTTTTGCGTTATTAAAAATGCGTTTCACTATAGCAATGATCGTAATTAAGCGGACGTTGTCGCCGTTCACTGATAATTCTATACCCAACACGGAGAGTAATTTTCTAAACTTGAGCATTAGCTTATCAGCTGTAGTCAACATTTTTTTTTTGTTTTGTTAATTCTCGTGGATACCTCTTCTCCCAGGGAGCGGTTCCTCCTCATGTTATATGATGACGATGTCATCCAGGCCGATTTAGACCACGACGACTGTTCTTCTACTTTATGTTTTTATTATACGACATGGAGATGGAACAAGCTTATGGCCACCTGATGTTAAGTCCATTGCCCATAACAAAGTATGATTTTGGTTTATGTGCTCTTATATACCCTAATTTTTGTTGTGAACGTGCGTTTACAGATAGTGCACGTAAATGCATTATTATCTTCATAACATTTAGCAAGTAAATATCCCAATCCCAGTAATTTAACTTCAGACAATTTTCAAAAATTTGTAGATCTCCACAGCTTTTGTCGGCTTTCAGTAATTATAGTTAACGAGATGTATTGACAGGCATGATCAAAACTTTGGCACTAACTAGATTAAAATTCATTGCATATTTCTGTAATATCTAAGTTGACAAATTCGGTTATCAAGCAGTGACACAACGTTCGGTTTTCAATCTTTTTAGTTATTGAGTATAAGTTTTTGATCACTCATGCTCTGAAAATAGGTCAAAGTTAACTGGCAAACTGCACCGTAAATCGCATTTACTGCCCTTAGGTAGGGTTGCTTACGTACGGCCCTTGTATAATAATATACTATTACTTAAGTGGTGATCATAGAAAAAAAACTGTTTACAAATTTGGGGCGTAGCAATTTTAAGTTAGTTTTTATCCGAACTCTTTGGTATAGCCTGCAAGGCCTGCTCAAAAAAGGTTGACCATAGCTTGATTGCAACTAGTATATGGCTAATAAGTACTTTCAGTGGTAGGTACCAGTTTCGCAACGATCTTGATGAAGGCTATCTATCATGCAAATTGCACCGAATCTAGGAGAGGCAAATTATATCAGAGAGGAAACGGTCTCTTGGATTGCGCACTACGCAGCATGTTTTCTACCAGGCCAGGCAGGCACGTTGTACTTTAAAAAATAGTTGTAGACCATTTTGGTTAAATAAAATAAATAATGATGGACATTTTACACAGCGCTATCTAGCCCCGAACTAAGCAAAGCTCTACTTTTTGAACAAATTCAAACTCAAATATCTTTATTGAAGCAACTTAAATTTACATAAAAGAAACTTAAAAATATTAGTAGGAACCATACGCATGTGACGTGTAAAAGGCAATGGTTACCACTTAACATTAGGCTTGCCCTTTGTTTGTTCCATCTCAAAGTTGTATAAAAAAACTGTCAGAGGGTCTAAAGTGATCAATTTAGGGGAATTATCACAATCAAAACATTTATAAATCTAAATCTTATTCTCTACAAAAAATAAAAAATACATAAGAAAAGTTGAATGACTGTTGCAAGCAATCTATAGATACAGATAACTCAACTGCTCCAGATCACTACACGGCGAAATGACTGCATTGACCCGCTGAATTGTAATGAAAGAAAGGAAGAAAAAACATTTATTTATGACGTAACAAAACACACAGATCACACTAGGTAAGGTACACACAAAAAACATATTTATACATAAAAAAAAAAAACAATACCTACTTAACAAATGTGTAACAATCTCACAATTGTACCTAATCGACGGACGTCACAAAAAGCTTATGCGTTGACCCAGATAAGCGCCAGCTCTCGGATCACACGTCGCTTCAACCAGACGTCCAGAAATAATTTTGAAAACGCGAACCCCCAGAGTCTCGAGTCTCGACCCCAAATGGCTCAAATACGTAAGCTTGTCAAAACTTCCATAATTGCTCCTTTTGAGATCTTCGGCTTGCCGTCGCACCGGCCCTAACTGCTGTTCCAGACATTAGATAGCGCAATGGTACCGAGGCAAGTGACACCCCACATAAAAATGTGCCATAGACTATTGATGTGCTAACGGAACAGAAATGCAAATGAAACACTCAAAACTGGCCACTTTCAGCTCCCTGATCCTTTTTGTCGGTCCTAAGATTACCATGCAAGCATGCTAATTATGTCCGGCGCGTGACACGTTGAATCAATAGAAATTGACCTACCCAGAGGTCTAAGATCACACTGTGCCAAGTGCAAAACCCGAGCCCTATTACAATCATAACACGCAATCTTATTATTGTTATAAAACAAAGCTTTGTTTACAACTATATCTGTGAAACTGCGTCAAAGCGCCCGAAGGTCTCGGTGGCAATATTCGCAAACATCACTCTAATTATCGTTTTGGCCGCAATTAGACATTGAGTGGCTACACAACTGATTCTCAACTGTCAGTGAACATTTACTCTAAGCACAGATAAATAATGTACGTACAAGTACAACTCTAAGGCTGCTTGCACAACGATCCTTAAACGTATTTAGCGACTAAACTTGTTTAAATTTCACGTATTCGTATGATTTGACAACTTCTTAAATCCTATTTAGCCATTAAATACAATATAAATTCGGGCATCGTTACGCATGTCGCCCTTAAAGTATGAATTCTGCGCAACGTTTGATCAGCAATAGCTACGTAAAAAAAGCTTTGTTAACCTGTTCCAAAGTACTGCACTTCCAAAGTATTTTCACAAAACTCATTTAATTTTTTTACATTTGGGCAAAATAAAACGAAGCGTTGGACGCCTTAAAAAGCTCAGTTCTGATTTAAACACTCTTTTCGTGTAAACTTTCCCATCAGATAAAAATAGAGCTGTTCGCTAGCATTTACCAACTTACTTGGGTACTTTTATATTTTTATTTTATATTTAAAATAGTTAAAAATATTTTTAAGTTTCCGGTGTGAATCAATAGGTATAATACCTAATACGTATCCAACAATCGAAAACAAAGCATAAATGACAGTTCAGCGGCAGATAGTAATGAAGAGAGAGATTAGAGATTTCCCTACACGAACTCATACAGTTAATTAACTTTACTACTTAACAGTTTGATTATTATATTCCGAGCTTGTTAGAGATATCTCGCTTTATCTAGGCCAGACAGACCGATATTATAACTGGGCCATAGGTCAGTTAATAGGCGCAATAGCGTTAAAAGATCTCGCGATTATGATCGATATCCGACATTTGACAACATGGCGGCGGTTTTAGCTGGTTTTGCGCAGAAAATGTGGGTCCTTTCCAAAAAGAAGCTTGTACATAGTTGCGTTGTTCCTAAGGCCAATAAAATTTTATTTTCAAAGGGTAATTTTTATCCTATCAATAAGGCTCTTTGTGGGGCTTTTTACTACCATTGCACCCTGCTTGATAGGTGCGTGGCTGTGATTTCATGAGACTCTTATTACACATTTAGGAAAATAAATTTACACAATCGTTTAACGTTACTTATAGAACGTACCTACCTACGTTTTTTATAGTGTTACGCTATTTAATTACCCGATTTTTTCAGATTCAGTTAATCTTTACTCACTGATTAGAAAATATTTAAAAATGTAATCCGGTTTCTGATTTGTATCGTAATGTTTTCACGACATTTTTTACTAAAATTACACTTAAAATAAACTCCTTCTTTTCGGTGTAAATGTGATGGACATCGGCATTTTGAGGCCACCTTCACGCCGGGGGCCTTGGGCTCGGGCCCCATATGCCCTTATCGACAAAGAGACTACGAACTTCGTTCGGAACACTATAAATAACCAAAAGATAGTGAAGTAGGAAGTGGTCTCTGTGTCAAGATAACTTATTCATGGCCTCAGAAAACGAAGTAAGGGTTCAGGGCTAATAGATATTAGGTATTCTTATCGTATCGAGTAGGTATCACTGCGGGCACAGGCGGCCCAGTTACCGTAATTAAATAGGTAAGTATGCTCAAATCAAAATTTATCTAGACAGATGAACATTATGAAACTTGTGACTAAGCTACGTAGCCCTAAAAACGATGCTTTTTGCAAAGAACGATTTTATAAATGTTATAATAACTGGTTTGAGCGAATGGAAGTGTATTAAGCTACGCGGTGAATACTTTGAAAAACAATAAAAAGTACTATAAGATTCTAGTTGTGTTTTTTCTTCAAACGACAAAACTTAAAAGGCATGCCTCGTACGGAGGTGATGTTACAATAAATACCTATTTATGTAGGATAAAAATAAGTAAATACCTAAACCTAAAATATACCTACATATACTTACATAAATAAATATAAACTACAGATTATCCGTTGTAGACTTAAATATGTGCAAATATATACAAAATATGGCAATGCCCTACCTTAAAAAATATCTTCATTTGATAATAATTTATATAATATGTTTGTTGATAGTACATTATGGAAAAAAATGTACTACGTCACAATCATTATTTACCTATATATTAATTCTTTATTTCTGCCCATAGACGGTATTTGAAGTATGTGTGGGAGCTGTGCCCGTATTGCAATCTATGGTACAGGGAGGGAATTCTGCTTGATTGCCCCACTGGTCAGGGTTCTCAGATTGGGTTTTTTTTTCGCAATTCGGGGCTGTAAATATGGCTGTTACGGAAGTTTTACTTCCGCTTGTTACCATCTCTACCCTACCTTAAATTCAACTCCAGCTACGGGCCTGGGTGTAGTTGACTGATGCAAATTACTATATATAATTTGGGTTCAGCAATAGCTTTCCGTGCACATAACTAGGCACCTACCTAGTAAGTAGATAGGTACACCCAACTAATCATAAAGCCGCACCTATACCAATGAATCTGAGCTATAAACCACAGATGACAACGTCTACTTGCCCAGCAACTTTTTCTGCCGTCTGATAGATGCAGGCTGCATTTACAAAGAAAGCTGGTTATCGGCTCTTATACGAAAAGATTTGCTTTTTTTGTATAGGTATATATAAGTTCCTCTGAAACTATGCTCGAGAAATATAGTGTATGCGTTACGCGAGGTACACGTTCACATCTACTGTGGCACCTACGCTGCATCTACGCGGTATCTAAGATTCGTCTACGCGTCTCTATAATCTACATAGCATCTGAGTAGACGCTTCGTAGAGGGTCTACGAGGTGCTTACGCGTAGCCTACGCGATACCTAAGAGGCATCTACGCGTTACCTATATATGTAGTGTTACGTAGCGTTCGTCTATCTATATTCAGCAAAAAGTACCTATGCTATTAATGTCAATGTTCATATTCGATAAAGATGGATAGTTTATATGACAAAAATCAATCATAGATATATCAGTCTTGCCTTACGGTATAAATCGCTTTCTACCGTTTTATCGTTCTGGGATTTTGTACTAACTGACCCTGGTTTCTACATAAATGCCATCTGATAGACTTCGCAAAGAGGTCTTAGCGAGATCTCCTAATTCCTAAGTAATTAGAGAGAAACTAGCCCGGACATGCGAACGTAGCCTTGTAGGGCTTGAACTATACCGAACTTGGAACCTCTATCGCTCTAATGACGATTGGCGGAATAGATTAATAGTATTTTGCCAATACAAAGAAGAAGAGAGTTCGGTATAAGTACAGATATTCTAAAATAAAGTTACTCCGAAAGTAGCATTTCATTCGTATAGCTATAGATTGACTTCTTCGGGGAGATATGTGCAATTTTTAACAAAAAACTAAACGAAACGTAAACTTGTATTTTCTGGCTTATTAGACCATAAAAGCTTACCTATATTTTGACCCATGGAAGAACCTATTGTAAGTAACATAGACCTACTCCTACATAGATACAGTATCACCAATACGGTTGAATGGATAATTGGGATAGGAATTTCCCAGCAAGTATTTGCATGTTTTTGAGTTTTTTGATATTTTTAATATACCGTTTTGTGAAAATAATGAAAATAAATGGATAATGCAATTATATAACTATGTTTTTCTTCTTATAATTTTATTGATTGTTATTTTTTTAATTATAATACGATGTGCCCAGGGTAGTATTTGAACCTTAAAACGTAACACTTATTTAATAGTGCCTCCTACCGTAATATACCATACTTTTGATATATACATTATTATTAACGACCTAATTTAGTTTAACTCTATATATTATATATGAATTTATGTTACCCTTAACAACCTTTTCCTTATTAACTTCTAATTTGTATGTACCCATAATATGTTTTAGTTAGGATTTTGTTTTTATCATTTTTAAATAGGTACAACCTGTACACCGTTATTATTTAGGTCGTTGTATTAAGTTTCAAAATAATCGGAGAAATTTTAATATACTTCAGTATGTAGGTACATATTTATATACATAATTATAAACTTATGCTGTATATTTGTAAATAAATTTATTAACATAGGTACTCTAATGATTTAAATTGGTCAATAAAATTTATATTGGATTAAAATGGACCTAATCTAAAGAAGATTAAGTTGGAAACATGTATGTACTTACTTTTGTGCTTCGAATGATTCTTCCACATTTTACGCAGGAGCATAGTCATTCTGACTCTAGCCAAACTTTCGAAAAATAAAAATAAATTACCAGACAACTTTTCTCGCGTAAAGTTTCCCGAGTACTGACAGCGCGGCGGACACTCGCGCCTCTCCAATCTTGATCAACCCTCCCGAGCTGTGGAGGGATCGACGAATTCAACGAGATACTTGAACAAATGTACCTAAGCATTTAGTACTTAAAGTCTAATTAGGTATATTTATGTTTGCAGTGTGAATCTTCTCAAAGTGCACATATGAAATTCAGCGATCCTAGACACAATTTTATCGAAAAAAAACGAATAAAAAAATCAATTACCTATGTATGTATTTTTAATTATCCTCTATGGATCCTTTGTAAAGAAACATAGTTTTTAAACCAACTTGTCTACTATTATGTTAAAACAAAATTATTGTAATTAAAGGAAATGACGATGAAGTACAATTTACCTCAGAATAATTAATATCTCTTTAAAATATGTCGATTATTTTCATTTTTTTTTGTCAACAAAATTAGGTCTAGTTTCACCTAATTTCATATGTATGTAGGTACATATGAAAATTCAAACTACTTAAAATAAAAGAAGGCACTCGTGGCTATTTTTAACACACTTTTATTAGCTTGGTATATATGGAACGGAATCTTTGAACTTGATTGTGAACCACTTCTAAATGTCTAATTAAATTGAAATTTTGCACACTTATCAAGGACTGATGATAATAGTATAATAAAATAAAAGTAGTTAGCCGAACTAAAAAATAGAAAATAAGTAGATAATAGTTAAAAAATACTTAAAAACACGCTTTTGTAGATAACCGAACTAAAAAGTAAAAAATAATTTTCATTAATTTAAATTATGAATTACCAAAAAATATTTTTTTGGTAAAAATCGTGGGGTGCTTTCTAAGATATTTTCAAAATTACTCTACGTTTACCAATATCTTTCAATAAAATATTTATAACAATTGACATGAAGTCGCTTGTTTACAATAAATATTTTTTTTGTTAATCACACTATTCTTAATTTAAATATAATATTGAAAATGATATTATACTTATTTGTTTGGTTATCACAAAAGCGTGTTTTTTAAACTATTATTTATTTATGCCAATTACCTCTAGAGTGATTATTAGACAGCCTAGGTATTTACAAAAACAGTAGGTAGGTAAGTTACGTACCTACCTATTGACACCAAATAAGTTTTATATAAAACTTCTATACCAACTATATTCTAACTACCAAGTGACCCAAAATGTAAAAATAAACAAGACAAGACTCCGGTAAATGTTCGATTACTTGCCTGATGCAAGCGCTTAATTTCATCCATCATAGTCTGATGCAATTCTGAGCTTTTCCATCTCAGTTTATACTATGCAGTATTCTGTACGGGTCTGCTGGTTTTTGCGAAGGATATAATTAGGTGAACCAATCTGTGGTCCTTCTAGTCGTACTAGTTTCTATCTTTGTAATGCCAAACTTTACTTAAAAGCAGAAACTACCTATATATAAATTAGACAGGGAGTTCTAAAAGCATTGTTATTAAGAAGACTCGAGATAGAGCACTAAAAAAAATTTTTTAATGATAAAAAAGGAAGAATTGAAAATATAAGAAAAGAAAATACATGAGTATCTAGGTCATTAGGTATATTACAGCATGTTAAATAAATAAATAAATATTGCTGGACATTTCACATAGCGCTATCTAGCCCTAAACTAAGCAGAGCTTAAGTAGCTTAAGTTAGCTAAGTACTATGGGAACCAGATAACTGATAGAATACTTATATACTTTTTTTTGTAAATACATACTTATAATATATAGAAAAACAACCAGACCCGGAACAAATATCTATAGATCATGCAAACATTTGTTCCGTCGCGGGAATTGAACCCTTCGGAATCGCCGGCTGTTCGCCCAATGCGCCACGGAGGTCGTCATGTTGGTAATTAAGATCATAGAAATCAATTTGGGATTCGATACACTCCAAATTATTAAAACACAGATAAATTTGTTAAACAAAATGTCAGCTTGATAACATCTACGATCTTCATGTCGGAGGCAAAAAAGTGGAACAAACAAAAAAAAACATAAGAGCGCCTACGGGCTACAGTCCTTTGAATCACCCTATTCAATATTTCAGTACCTATTCATTTATTAATTGCAACACGACATTAGTTATCTAAGTACATCAAAACTATAGTAGCTAGTTGTTAATAATTTGTATAATATGTCGATTTATAATGTATAATATACTAGGTACGTACATACAAGTAAAAATATGTAGGTATGTAGGAAAGTAAAAAACACGTTTTTTTCGATGTTATTTTAATTAACTTAACAACATAATTTATTAGAAATCTTGTGTTAAAAAACAATTACATAAATGTCTAATTATTTATCTAAATATTCCTAATTATTGCTCTCTTGGTTTTGGGACTAGTACAGAACCCATTACTAGATGGCAGCACTAGAAAATTGATGTACACGACTACACATCAAGCTATATATTTCCAGTTCCTGACCTCGCATTGTGTAGGCTTTCCATATGAGAGGTCAGCTTACACTGGAAGTAAAGCTTCATGTGTATCCGTGTGTACAGTATATATATATATATATATATATAAATAATAATTCTACGATAATTAAGGATTTCTTTTGGGCAGAATACATTTGATCTGGCTCTATCACTCGCTTATAATTTTCTATATACACAAATCAACTGTAAAACACTATATTTTTCTTCATCGATCATTGAGATGACCGAGCGTCGACGACCAATGATAAAGACGCTAGACGGCATAAATAAAACACTACTGTTTAGTACGTTAACACACACGTCCTACAAAAATCAGACATCGACTTAGATCACCTATTTTCAGTGCTAGATTACTGCTGTCCTGTGTATCGAAATAATAGAATAGGAATAATAATAGTGGATAGAACATAATTATTAGCCCTAAAGGTAAATGACATCGGATGTGTAGGGGGCCTGATTAGTGGAAATCGGACATCGCCCTTCACTAATAGGACATAGATGATCACAGATCGATGACCGATTTTAATCGGCCGTCTGTGTTCGGCCCTAATGCGATTGGCAATGGAAAACCAATTACCCAATGATATTTTACTCATTTCATTAGTAAAGTATGACATAACTTAATAAAAATACAAAAAAATTTGTAGACACTAAAAATAATTTAGTTTTTGATGACAACCTACAGCAACAAGATATCATTTGCTTGCATAATTCATAGGCTTTTAAAGTTTGGGTTCATTGAACCACTGTCAACATACTCTTTATAAATTGATAATACTTTTGTAAATTGGTAAAACTAATTGTATAAAAAACTATATGTAGAACTGATTTAATAATATTTTAAAAAAACAGTACGTTTACTTGTTTTTGTGTAACAATTATTTCACAAGCTCAACAGATGGCGCTAAATACCGCACAATCTGCCTCTCAAAAAGTTAAATGCGGAATATATGCAAACAAATAAAGTTTATATACTATGTTGTAAACAAACTTTAAAACGAACCAACTATATACTAAAGCTCAGCATCTATAACTAGCAATTCATAAAAGTATATTGCATTTAGGACTTAAATGTACAACAAAATGATATTAATATTATACTACTTATTACATTATAATCTTTTACTTGCTAACATTGGTCAAAATAGTGAATTGTTTATAACTTAGAAATATTTCTCTCGCTTGGTGTAAAGTACTTACAATATATTATGTTTTGGGGCCATTGTCTCCTAGTGCTGATAAGTGGTGGATAGTCTAACCATAAATTAAAATAAGTGTTGTTGTTGAAAAATTACTTTTTCACAATAATAAAATTTTATAATATTTATAATCATTACCGCAAGCAGATTCAAATGACGACCACCATATTATTCATTGTCACTGAAGTAACAGGTTTAAAATTCATTTACAAGATTTGACCTATACAAACTAATTAACATACATTGCAAGTTAAATAAAAGCTTCTAAAAAGATAAATGCATAGTTTAGTCAGCGACCACATAACAGGTCATGGTAAGAATAGCCCATATTAATATATGAATGACAAGCTTCCGCCCGCGACTTACCCCGCATGATTTGTCAATAATAACATTACTCTCCAGCCCAGTCAGGTAAAAAGTAGTCAGACTCAATCCCGGTCATATTCTATCTATATGCAAAATTTCATTGAAATCGGTCTAGCTGCTAGACGAGAGATTTAAATTAAATTTTGTGAATGACTAAATGGCTAGACTCCAGCCATTTAGTCATGAAAACTTACAAACAGACATGACAGACAGAGTTACTTTCAAATTTAAAATATTGAAATTGATTATATAAAATAATAAAAGAAATACATAATTACACAACAATTTTACATACAACATGGGCCTTTACCCAGGCACTCTTTGTTACTGTTTTTCCATGATGTCATAAGTACAAGTTACACTGTGCTTTGTTTCCATAAAGTACAGAAGGCAAATTTCACTCTTTGAATCAGCAATTTCTGACGAATATATTTTTCCAGTACTAATTGGATAATAATAATTGATTCTTGCTTAAACAGCAATTTCTATTGAATTAACATTAAAATAAATATGTACAATATACGTAGCTGTAAGGTTTAGTACTGTAAGAATGATTTTAAAAGTTAAAATTATGTTTATCAAATTAGTTTTGGCTCGGATATTCTAGTCTATTGATTAACTCATTTACCAAAGAATCATCTAGCTAGCTAATAAGATAACCTAATTGTGCTCTATATAAGAATTTATTATTTTATACTAATTAGGAACAGTTCTTGCAATAAAATATTGTCTAAGAACATTGTGTGGCTAATATTAAAACATTATATTTTAAATCTATTAAATGTAGGTTAGTACATAACACTACAAATACATAATTGTAATATCACATTTCAATATAATTTTCAATTCACTATTTATTATTACAAAGTAAATTTGTAAGACCTAGCAGCCCACTCTAGCAATGAAGTTACAGGCCTATTTGATTGGACCATCCATGGCCTCTGCCATGGGATAGTTAGTTGTTAGTCCCAGCTATAATGCCTGTTAATTGGTATAGCTAGGACTAACAGCTTAACATGTCATATGAAAGTATGGAAGCACTTAGTTGTAAATGCCACAAACAGTCACTTAATTCAAGTGTTGACCATGCTAAATATAGCTTTACCTATTCGATAGAACAAAATGGCAACCTACACCATTAGAACTTCATTATTTATACAATTAATACAGTTCAGGTTAGCAGCCTTTCGACTTTTTCACTGACTTTGTCCTGTTCACAGTTTTCATTGAAGGTTTGAGTGTGCATCATTTTTTCTTTCTGTCTTGTGTGCACTTAGGGCAGTACCACTTTCCTTTGGGTTTGATTTTGAGATCAACACAAGCAAAATGGAACCACTCAATGGGACAGTCTGGGTTGTCACAGCCTATCATTTCACCGTAAGACACTTGATGGCAAAGGCAGTAAGTTGGTTCATTGGGGTCGACAGGCATGTCAAGTACATCGCTGGGATGTGTCATTCCTTCATCTAAGTCAGCGCTTTCTTCCTGCTCTTCCTGTACCTGTTTGGCAGATGCTGAAGCACCTTTACGCTGAGTTTTCTTCTTGGCGGCAGACCTTCCAGTCGTCACGGTGTCGTCTTCGCTAGAAGCAGCGGCGCGTTTCTTTTTGCCAGTGTTGGCTGCATTCTTTTCAGCACCTTTGTGTTTCTTCCTGCCCTTCTTCACGGTCGCTGTACTCGGCTCCTGGTCGGCCGCTGCTTGTTGGGCGGCGCGGGCATTCATAGCTTTCTCCTGAATTTCGGATTCAAAACGCGCAAGGTCAGAGTCAAGGCGACGAATATGCTTGTCCACCAACTCATATGTTTGTATGGCGAGTTGCACTTTATCGTCCCCATATTCTTTAGCTTTATTGAACAGCCCCTGTATCGTATTTACCTTCTCCTTTTTTGTTTCCTCATCCATTTTAGGGATATTTGGTAATAATTCGTCGGCCATAAGGTCAATCGTCCTCATTAGACCGTGGGCCCTATCGTCCAAATCCCTCATGAGTTTGAAATTTCTCTGAAGCTCTATCGGCAGGTGCTGTAGACTATCCAAATAGTGCTCAAGATACAAAGCTGAAGTCATTTTAGATTATTCTGTAACGACGCGAATAAGTAAGTCCTGCTTCGCGCTAAATATAAGCAAAATTTAATATTTCGATATGAAGTTAGATTACGAAGCTTTCGTTTATTCATCTAGTTATCACTGGTAAACTTTTATTTCACTATTTTTTAAATTTAGCACTTCGGGATAAAATTCTTACAAAAAACGCGAATTCTACTCCAAGTCCATATCAAAATTTCAATACGAAGGAAGCTCGCTCGCTCGCTCACTGCTCATCCAGCCACAGAGCCCAGGAGCGTATTTCTCTATGACAGGAGCCCACAGAGAAATAAATATTTTGAATAATTTAATAATAAAATAAAACTTGAGACATACATACTGCACAAATTATATTTTTATGCAGATTAAATTCCATGTGAGATTAAAATACTTTCTCTTTGTACATTTTTCTGAATACCTCAAAGAAGGTACCTATCCAGAAAACGTAAGTTAAAATAAACTATATAGGTAAACGGAAGCACTGGCTCAAACTGTCACTGTCAATCAATTCAGACATTCATTCTCTGTCATTTGGCCATTGCCAATATTGCCATGCCATGCGTCTACGTGATTTTATTTACAAATAAATTATGTTACAAAAACACAAAATAAATAGATTGTACACTATTCTGACCTTGTATTGTGTGTCGTCGGGGAACGGGAAAACAAATCTCAATTTGATCGTGTTTTGTTGGCTTGGCGACAAATAGTAAGTAAACATTGTGAGTAGTGAAATAATGAATTTTATTGCAAACAAGCAGACCGGTGCCTGTATTACCTAAGCCAAATTGCTGTCGCTTCGCTATTGCTACTCAGGCCATCCCTTTCACATGTACAGTACGTACTTCACGTGTGAAAGGGATGGCCTGAGTAGCAATAGCGAAGCGACAGCAATTTGGCTTAGGTAATACGGGCGCCGTTCCGGCTAAGCATGGATATTAAAATAAAATGGTCTTGAATTCATACAAAAATCCCATGAAAAAAAGCTCTTTAATTTTTCCCAGAATTTAATAAATTTCCGGGTACTTAATTTTCAAAATTTTCACTAATAGAAATCTTGTCCTGAAATTTACGAACACAACTATAAAAATCAGCCAAATCTCTGGCCTGGTGAAGGTGGTGGAATGAGCTAAACTCCTACCTCAAGGATTGGCCCTTACTTGCGAACAACAGAGATGAGTGGAAAGATGGAAGGGAAGCCTTTGCCCTGCCGTGGGACACAACAGGCTTATAATAATAATTAAAACCCTTTAACTGTCCAAACCAATGTTGCCCCTTACGCTGCTTTCTATTGACGGCACTTATGGGGGCCCGTTTAGTGGATAGCTTGTCGTCATCTGCTTGAATCATTCGTAGTACTACAGGATTGGCAGGTGCTCTATCTCATTTCTCTGATAACCCATACTTTATTTCATAAGCACTATTTTAACAATAGCTCGAACTCTAATCCATGTGTTGCAATAGAACTACCATCTGTCTCACCTTCATCTTGTCATAGTGATTTTTATAAAAACAAACAGGCCTCTTACTCATTGGCTTCAGTCCTGGTAATGCCTTTGTAAAGGTCCAGGCCTAAAGCTTTTGTTAAGTAATAAATGTGTGGAATAATAATTAGATTAATTGGCTACCACATTACAAAACTAAGTATTTCACTTCTTTTTATACATATATGGGCCTTTTATACATATCAACTTACTTTTAAACAGAGAATTAAAAAACTAAATAAATTGTATGACTCACAATTAATGGTATAAGAGCCCAGTGCCCTCAGAAACAATTTATTTTGTAAAAGACCAAAAGTGGGGCTCGGGAACTGCTCATAGGTATCTTAAATGCCAGCATACCTGCTAAGTTGGTAGAATGACCAATTAACAGGTACCAGGTGAGAAAGGTAATTAAAAATAGGACTTACTTATTTTAAATTGTAAAGGTTGATTTTTATAATATATTGCATAATTATTATTACAAAATAATATTATGCTTTGCCAGACACTTTCCATTTCCATACAGCATAAATTTGCCACGTCCCACCAGCCATCTTAGAATGCATCGAGGTTGTCACGCCAACGCTTCCTCGGCCTGCCCCGGCTTCGACGCCCCTCTGCAGGCACCCATTGTGTGACGACTGTTGCCCATTTGTCTATAACCATACGACTGACATCACTTGTCACCAACATCTACGATGCCTGTCTTCGCGCGCAATGTGGTATTGCGGAGCCTGTCGAGTCTCTTTACCCCTAACACGCTGCGCTCCATGGCTCTTTGGCAAACCTTAAGTTCGGATTAAAATGGGTATTTATCGCGTATGTACCTATTTTATTTGGTGTCCCGACGTTTCGGCTGTGTTGCAACAGGCGTGGTAAATACCCGTTTTAATCAATAATTATGTACAGTGATCGCGAAAGTTTGAAAAATACTTAAGTTCGGACTTTTGAAATTATGTCAATGACCAAGTTTGGGCGGGCAAGGACGGGCAGAATACACATGACGATGAGTTATTGACATCAGAACGTTGGGACCCGCTCGCTAGGGATCTGGTTTCCATGTCAACTTATAGCTAAGAATTTGTAGTTCCCGAAAATCATATTTCCTGAATTTGTAGTTCAACAGTTCAGAAGTTATGAGTATTTATCTAGGTCCGTACAGCCAGAAATCAGGCTGTACCGCCCGGCTAGATCCCAGCATCTGGAGACCTTGGAGAATCCGTCAATAGCTAAAGTTTTTGTAGTTAATTACATTTCTTTGTTATGGCCTGTATTCCGAAATAAATGGGATTGAATCAAAGTAACATCAGGCTCTACCGCGAGATCTCTAAATCAACTTTTGCAAATCAGCGTTGTATGTACCTATGTATGTTTGTTTGGCGGAGGATAACTTTCGAAGCGTTTATCCGACCTGTGAAGTTTGATACATAGGTAGGTAGTGATGGCACAATTTTGGTGTTACTAAATAGCTAAAAATGTGGGGGGTTGTTGAGATATTGGGGTTCAAGAGGGGTAAACAAAAATGAAAATGAGACTATTAGATCAAATAGAACGTTTTTTTAACTAGCCTACATTTTCCCACTGCTGGGCAAAGGCCTCCCTCAACTCCTATGTTTTTATTTTTAGTAGTCTTTATATACTTTTTGAGTTATTAGCCATAATAAAAACTGAACCTTGACAAAATTCACAGGGTGCCTACACCAGTGACCCAACAGTGATGTTATTTGGTATGCGTGTAGCTTATGTGACACAAATAAAGACAAAAGTCTAAAATCCAGAATAACTGCAATCAGTACCCCAAAAAAGTTTAACCACATAACATGAACTCCCGTTACCTGTAATTTGAATGAAACTGTAGGTAAAGGTTGGTTGTTTATTCCGGGGCACTATTTTGATAGTCAAAGATTACAAATAATATTTTTTTTATTTTAATCGGAGACTCGCGAGTTCGGGGCGAACCACTAGTTAGTTTAAACCTTGTAGTTTTTAAGTTATTAGCCATTATAAAAACTGAACTTTGACAAAATTCACAGGGCACACCAGTGACCCCACAGTGCTGAAATTTGGTATGCGTGTAGCTTTAGTGACACAAATATAGGGAAAAGTCTGAAATCCAGAATAACTGCAATTTCTGCTCCCAAAAACGAGTAACCAATTAACATGAACTCTCGTTACCTGTAATTAGAATGAAACTGTAGGTCAAGTGATTTGTTTCGTGGCACTATTTTGATAGTCAAAGATAATCGTGAAATTTGATACATAGGTAGGTAGAGATGGCACAATTCTGGTTTGACTAAATGAGCTAAAAATGCTGGGGGGTTGTTGAGTTATTGGGGTTTAAGAGGGGTAAAAAAATTAAATAATAACTATTAGGTCAAATAGGTCGTGAAATGAAAGGTGTTCATTTCGACCCCATTTTTTTTTAGTTTAGTCAAAATTCACAGGGATCCCACAGTGCTGAAATTTGGTATGCGTTAGTGACACAAATACAGAATAACTGCAATTTGTATCCCAAAAAAGGCGAACCAGTTATCATTAACTCCCGTTACCTGTAATTTTAATGAAACTGTAGGTCAAGTCATTTGGTTATTCATTTCGTGGCTCTACATATTTTTGATAGTCAAAGATTACGCGAGATTTTAGTTTGGGGCGAACCACTAGTTATTAAATAAAAAGATTTCTTGCAAAACAAGCTGGTTTCACAAATTGGGGTTGTTGAGATATTAGGGGTTAAGAATGGTCTGTCAGTAGGTACATTCAATCCCATTTTTATTTTTGGTTTAGGCCTTGTAGTTTTTGAGTTAGTAGCTAATATAAAAACTGAACTTTGACTGAATGCAAATCATAAGCTACACCATCTTTTATATTTATCAAAAAGTCTATCTTAGAATGCTGTTATTTGATTTGTTTCCTAGAATAATTAATAAACGACCTACATAGGTACTTATTAATAAAAATTTCGACAGTCCACAATAATTGGTTTCGTTCGTATCATACTGGAGAAAGCTTAGGAACTGTCATCTAATTCATCGATATCGGCATCAAATATCGATAGGTACTGTAACATCACTTACGCATTCGGTTTACTTCCACGATTTAATACAAATTCCTTGGAAATAATATGTACTACATCATCATCACCATATCCGCCACAGGACATCCACTGCTGATATTAAGCCTCCCCCATAGATTTCCAGAGTGACCGATCTTGTGCGGCCTGCACCCAACGGCTTCCAGCAACCTTTAATAGGTCGTCCATTTGTCGCGGGCCGTCCTACGCTGCATACATAGAGAAATAATACTACATACAATATTTGTGGTCTCTACAAATACATATATAATATATATTTTTGTTTGTATTCTAATCCTAACTAATAATTCTACATTCAAATTACCATTTTTTTTTTTATAAATGTGATTACAAGAAAAACATCAAGATTCAAAAGTTAGCACTGAACTGAAAAGGTAGGTTTGTTGATAGCCAAAGGAAACAACTTTTATTTTAACTTATTGTATTAGCAAATAAACAATTCATAAAATATTCTTTATTAGACAATAATAGTCCGGGATACTAAGCACTTTCCTTTTTAGACAGACATTAATTACAACATGATAAGAATTGCTTTAATTCTTGAAGGCCCATTTCAGTTTGCTGGTCTTATACCACGTGTTTTGGTATGTACGACATTAAATGAAAACAAGGGTAGGGGTAATGGCTAGACAACATTAATATCAAGTCCTAAACTATCAATTACACAGTATTTTACTAATGCAGTTTCCAGTGTTCACTTTGTTTTACATAGTTACATGTAGAAAGTTCACAATAAATAAATAAATTAAAAAAAAATAAACAGTCAGTATAAAATAGGTAAACAAATTATATTAATTAATCATGTAAGTAGGTACCTGTTAAACTGACTAAGCGGTATCGTCACATAGGCGCCGCCGATTGACATTAAAAAAAATTGTATTGGAAATGTATAGATTACTGGATAAATATTCAAGCTACTGATATTAAACCCACCTCTAAAATCAGTTAATACGATTCTGGATGTGTGTTTTAAATTAATGTCATACATAACAAAACAGGGTATCATCATCATCATCAGCCCACATTAGTCCACTGCTGGACATAGGCCTCTCCCAAAACGCGCCACTGAGCCCGGTCTTCGGCTCAAACAGGGTATAGGGTGATTGTAATCAGTAGGTGCACAAACTTTAAGTAAAGACTAACAATCAATACTACCATTAAAACGGTATCATACGAGTCGAATCATACGAACATGGATTTTCCACTTTCCTATTTTATATGATCACTAAGTCAATGTTTAAACAAATCACTGTTTAATATCATGTCGTAATTATTGCATTTATACACATAATGGACTATCCAGCGATTACAACAACTCTCATATGGCGGGTTCCTATATCCGTCAGTGACCAGCTACGACTCGTTAATCCTTGAAAACGTGTTATAAGTTTGACACTAGTGACACGTTTTCAAGGATTAACGAGCCGTAGCTGGTTACCGACGGATACAGGAACCGGCCTAAGTCAATAAAAATTATAAACATTAAGAAAAATGCTAATAAATAGTCAGCGTTTGCCTTCACGACAAAATAAAGAGGCGTTTACATAATCTACATACAATATAAAACATGCTTTTATGCATTTCCTTACAGCTAATAATTACACTCTTAGTTCTATTCGTGATCATACGTACATTACTTCACTACAAGAAATGCTCATACCAAACGCGCAACGAAAATTACTTATAATTCCGTCACTACCATGTTTTAAATGTTAGTTTGTCGGTTAATTATTCTTTACGAACAAATGTAAATAATTTCTGATATTAACAAACAAAAAAAATCATAAGTGCAAACTATGGGTAATAAAATACAATAGAAATAACCAACACAGTTTAAATACATTACTGAAACGAAATAATATGCACCGTGGCATCGCAATTGAACACTTCCATAATGATTATCCTATCTATAATAAAATCATATGATAAAAAAGGTACACAAATGAAAATGTAAGCTTATATCTATCTAGGTACAACGCTACATTATTTAGTTAATTTGGTACACATTCGTTGCTCTTTTTAAATATGAAATAGATACACTCGCGTGGGATCACTCAGCAACCAAACATTTAGGAATGTATACGTATTTTCCGGAAATAAACTCGGAGAAATCAAACATTGAGATTTCTTTACGTCACGTACATAAAACACAAATCGTACATATAAAATGGAAGTTACATTAGAATTGGAATATACATGGATTATTATATTGGCACTACAGTTATTACGAAAATACAAAATGTAGGTATTTATATCCGATCTATTGCTTATTATTACACATCTAAATATTACTTTTTCTATTAAAATTAGAGCTTGAATTAAATAAATTGTTCATATTATGAGCGACAAACAAAACATACTAGATTACAAATCATCTCAAATAATGTGACACTAATGGTATATTTCAAACTTTCGCGATCACTGTACATAATTGATCAAAACGGGTATTTATCGCGTAGGTACCTTTTTTATTGGTCCACCCGTGACCACGACTAGTAAACAGCCGAAACGGACAACAAATAAAAAAGGTACATACCTACGCGATAAATACCCGTTTTAATCAGTAATTATGTGACACTAATGATCAAATTCATAGACTAGCAACTTTACAATATAATCCTGAAGCTTCGACAACAATTACAATCTCAAAGTAATTTCACAACTACTAAAAACGGTTATCAAAACTAAACATGCAATCTGGGGGCCAATTCACGTAACACAAAATAGTAAAATTCGAGTATCGATCTGGTTTGGTTAAATGTCCTAAAGGGTATTCACGTAACTGACAATACAATGGTATGAGTTGACTGACATGCGATTATACACTTTATTTATTTAAAACTAGCTTCCGTCCACGGCTTCACACGCGTGGTTGTCAATAAAGTAGCCTGTGTTAATTCAGGTTATAATCTACGTTACTAAACTTCATCGAAATCGGTTCATCCGTTACGACGTGATTGAGTAACAAATAAATAAACATCCAAACTTTCGTATTTATAATATTAGTGTCATGATATCGTAATATCAGTTGAGCAGAATGCCAAAATATATTCAATTCATAATCCAATCCCATTTGGGTCAAAAGTCGATGTTTTTAAATTTTTATTACGTGAATTGGCCCCCAGGTATAACACGCGCGAGTTAACTGTGCGCCTCGCACTGTGACGTCACTGTCACACTATGCTAGTTACTAAGCGCGTCAGACAAACGCGGGGAAGCGGGAAGTACACAGTTAACTCGCGCGTGTTATAATACCAATGCTTACAGCCGGAGCTTCTGTCATGTCTTAGACCGGCCATAAAGTTTGGCATAAACACTATACAAACATATATCGAGTAAAGCACCGTATAATTGGTTGTGCTAAGGTGGGCTTACTTACAAAACTTCATAAACATCTTTGATTACGAAATCTATTTTATTATATTGTCTGTTAGATTAAGAGGGATAGTAAGATATGAAAGATAAAAGGGATGAGCCCTAGACAAGTGGCTGTCAATATCTCTAACATACATTTGCCTAGGAGGATTGAAATGCCCTAGACAAGTGGCTGTCAATATCTCTAACATACATTTGCCTAGGAGGATTGAAATGCCCTAGACAAGTGGCTGACAATATCTCTAACATACATTTGCCTAGGAGGATTGAAATGTAAGTCGTACTAATCTTAACTCATTACTTGCCATTACAAGGTATATTTTTTGGTTTTTATCATAATTTTCTCCTCTTTACTAGCCAAATACTTACGTAACTGACTAATTACGGGAATTCCGTATTCACACCACATCGGTTAAAATTCAATTATAAACGAGCAATCGAGTGTACCTCGATAGACCTTCCTCTCCTTAATATATTAATATCAAATAGTCACGAAGGTAGGAGACGAAGCGGCTATTATCTATACATCTACTCCTACCACTTGTTTTACGTAAGTGATGGGACACATTGATTCCATTGATATAGTTTAGAATTGAATTGTCAATATGTAGATAGGACAATATCAGGTATTTTTTATCGTAACTCATCACTTCTCTGCCATAGCCTTGAACCCAAAAGCTATATCAGCAAGATTAAGATATCGTTATGCATGAGATACATAAAATGACAAAAATTAATTCATTCATTTTATTATTTGGAGCCTGTACTTTCCTACTGCAGGGCAAAGGCCTCCCTTCCACTCCACTGTATCATGCGCGTGTGTGGTCCAGTCTTATACCACCATATACGAGGTGTTAGTCAACCATATACGAGTCGAGTTCGTGTTTCCATCGGCGTCGCGGTCTGCCGCCGCGTGCTCGTTTCTGTCTTGCGGGATCCACTTGGTGGTGGATTTTTGCCCATAACTCATCCAACTGGGCCGTTTAGTCCCACTTTAACTTGTCAACTTGTCCAACGTCCGCGATTACGGTCTGTTTATTTACAGACCGGAACAGACAAAAATTTAAGATAATAAAATTGTTTAGTTATTTCCGTATCGAGTTACGTAAAACAAGGGATCATTGTTTCCTAGACGAGCGTCTCATACTTATCCAGCACGTGCGCCTGGTTGTTCTCGTCGCCGTGCGAGCGGGAGCGCGTACGCGGAGGCGCGGGCGACTCTGCACTGCGGGCGCGCGTCTTCTTATCGTGTCCGCAAGTGCACGCTACGGACGACTGCCGCTTCAGAGTGTGCGCTCTGGGCACGCTCGTCGGTTCTAAGGATTCACTGCGCGCGTACATCTGTCGTCGACCGCGGCCCAAGGTCGCCGCGCCGCCGTTGTTCGGTCCGCCCGAGCGACGGAACGAATCTAACACACGTTCCTCGATCTCCTCTATATCTTTCTTCTTTACTAACCAGATTTCTTCGGAGCCGCGGGTGAAGTAGCTGGAACCGCGGCTGACCGAGTATTTACCCCGGGTTTTGCAACCCTTGTGGTGCGAGTCTTCGGGGTCTTCGGCGGCGGCCGGCGCGGGCGCGGACGCGGGTGACGCCGCTACGTTACGGAAAGCGGTCCCGTGTGACGGAAAGCGGTCGGGTATCTTCGCGCCCAGGCTCGGTGAGCGTATCGTGACTTCGGCGGGGGACGCGAGCGGACGAAATTCCGGGCGAACGATCCTCTGCGGTTCGGGACGAGGTCTTGGCGACTCCTCGCTTTCGTTGTCGCTGCGCGGCCAACGGGACGAGCCGAACTCTACGCGAGTGAGGCTCGGCTGCCGCTCGAAGGCGGATAGAGGCGCAGGAGACAGGGATAGCTCAGCAGGAGGCGGGGGCGGCGGTAATTCATCTGAAGGCAAGCGTTCGGTCCTCGGACGTCTCATAGAACCGGGCCGGGACAAACGTCCAGCGGTTGCTGCGTTTTCTGCCGCTTTCTCGAATATCTTTATTTTATCACCAACGCCATTGTTTTCCTCGTTTTGAGTCGCCGGTTCGATGTTCTCGGGCGGTGGGATCTCCTCTGTGGGGATGAGGGGAAGGGGCATCGTGGGAGCGAATGTTGGTTTTTCGACACTCTGAGCGGGGAGTACGGGAGTGAACGCTGGTTTTTCCACTCTAGGGACGTCTTTGACCACGACGTCCGGTTTGAAGGACTTTTGTACCGGATTATCTTCAACTATGGAATTGACGCGAGTCAACTTGGATATGAGTACGGGGGGTGAAGTAACTTTAGGCGGCGGAGTAGCGTCCTTCGGTAGGATAACGCGTTGAGGTGGCGAGACAATCTTCTTTGGAGGGGATGCCGTCTTAGGCGTTACTTTCGGAGCTTCCTCCGCTTTGGAGCCGGGAACTTCTTTAATCGGATCCGAATTCTGCCTCACCGGGATCAGCGGTGAATCGGCCTTCGCCTTCTGGAAGGATTCGCTCGAATTCTGGCGAGAACTGTTCTTGTGGAAAGACTCGCTGGAGTTCTGCCTCAGCGGCGGCGAGTTGTTGGTTTTGGTTTTGTTGTTGAGCCGGGTCGCGATGATGGTGGAGACGGCGGGTGTGGGGGTGGGGGCGCAGGGAGGGAGCCAGGTGCCTCGGGCCGCCTCGTCGCCGGGGTCGGGCGGGCGGGGCGGGCGGCGCGGCGAGGCGCGACGTCACGCGCGAGACTCGGTCCACTGGTCCGAGTCGTCCGAGTCCGAGTCCGCGGTGCTGGAGTCCGACAGCTCGACGGCGACGCGCCGCGCGAGGATGGACGCCACGTCGAGGAGCGCGGGCGCGCCGCGGAGCGTGTCGTACCGACCCGACGTGTCGTCGCCGCTTCGCTTCTCCACTTTGCGGAGCTTTATACCTGACGAATAACAATAAGCTTACTCATATAAATGTTAAACAAAAATTATTCCAAACAACAAAAACCCGACCGACAACGAAAAGAAGTATAAGCCGCTATATTGGAACTTCATATGGCGTACGTCACTCTCGTGATTTAGAGGATTCCAATGATACCTCAAGTGTCAAAATCCGTCAAGCCGTTTATGAGCAAAATGAACAATCGGATATGTAAATTAGTAATTACCATCTCTGATAGCCTTCAGCAGATCGGATCTGGGGTCGAGCTGAGGCTCTGTGGCGGGGCGCGGGGGTTTCAGTTGCTTGGCGCCACGGAGCAGCGAACCGGGGGAAGGGGGCCGCGGCCGCGCCTCGCCCGCGCCCGCGCCGCCCTCCTCCGACGCCGCGCCCGGCGGTGACGGCGGCGGTGCGGGGGGGGAAGGCGGCATCGGCGCCGGAGGGGGAGGGGGGACCACTGCTTCTGGCTCGTCTGACGACATCATACCTGGAACAATCGTACATATTAAGTTGTTTTAGGTCTATAATAGGATTAAGCAATAAATAATATTGGATATTTCACACAGCTATCTAGCCCCAAACATAGCAAAGCTTGCACTATGGGAACCATATAACTGTATGTAATACCCATACTAAGACAATGAGACTGTGGAGCACCTGATACTTCACTGCACTCCCACAAACGATGCTAGACTGAGAATGGCTTTGCAAGGGGTCATTGAACCCCATCCTCCACAACACCGCGACATCAACATCCACGAGAACCCTAGAAAGCTGCTGCCACCAACCCAGTTTTACTCTGTTACTTCAAGGAGTGAGGATTGCTGGGGTTAGGTTAGAAGGGGGGTAATGCACAATACACCCCAATGAGGGACGTCAGTACCGATCTCTTATTACCCCCACCCTAGAATTATATTTTTTTTTGTCAACCTATATTGTCCCACTGCTGGGGAAAGGTCTCCCCCAAGTCTCTCCATCTATCTGTGTCCTGTGCGACACTCCACCACTCCTGCTCGAAGGCAACAAGATCGTCTCGCCAACGCTATTTTGGGCGACCCCGACCGCGTCTTCCAACAGGGCTCCAGGTTGGGGCTACATTATTTTACCATACAATTATTATAAATGCGAAAGTAAGATTTTTTGTTTGTTACGCTTTAACGACTGAGCCGATTTCTATAAAATTTGGTATATAGATAGACAAGCTTCCGCCAGGGGCTTCGCACGTGTGGTTCGTTAATAAAAACATTACCCTCCTGCGCTGTCAGGTAAAAAGTAGTCCGTGTCAAACAACTACCTACAAACAGCAAAACCAAATGATACAACATTGAAATATCGTCCTGTCAAAATATTTATCCAGGATTCATTTTTCATTTCATTTCATTTTTCTCTCACAAGTTGTTACTTATGTCTAATTTACAAAGACAAGTTTGTATAGTGTCAAACAACATTGCGAGAGACTGGTGCCTGAAGTAGGTTCATAGAAACCTGTATTACAGGTCACCAGGCCCCCACTCTGCAAGTGTGAACAACAAAGGGTTGTCTATGAAGCGGACAATGTGTTGCAATAATGGTACGAATACCATTGAAGTAAGCAACAAAATGGTGGAAATATGATTATGTAAACACTGTGTTTATAACTATTTAACTTACTTAGTACTTTACTACAATATATTACGTTTTTGAATATACTGATTAATTATCTATTTTATTAGCTTGCAAGTGTGTATGTGTTTGTGATTCGGGTGTATGTGTGTGTGGGCGCGCGTGTTTGAGAGTGGATTGTGTGTGTTGTGTGTGCGCATGGTGTACCTATATGATTATGTGTAAAATTTGAGAGTGTTGATCATAAAGATGATGATTTGGATATATGACGGTGGATCCAGGAGAATACAAGTCCTTATGTGTGGCTGTGGAAACGAGGGAGAATGGGAGACGGTCACGAGGTGAAGGTAACACCTTCTCCTCCGGTGGTATTGTCAAAGATGTGACAGATGGTGATGGTTGTGTTAATGGTGGAGGTAGTGGTGACGGTAGCGTTAGTGGTGGATGTAATGATGATGGTAATGTTAGTGGTGCCGGTATTGGTGGATTTATTGTGCTAAGGAGACAGGAGGACAAGACATGTAAGGTATGGACAGGAACAAAAATATGGGGAAGGAGGAGTGAGACGTATTATGTTGGAGATTTTAATAGGTCCTCTGTCCCTTGGTGGTCAAGAGTTTTAAGGTACTCGGAGACAGCCTTTTTACAACTCGCTCTACACAGGGGATAAATATTCAGGGCAGTGTTTAGCTTGTTGTAGAGGTAATCCCCTAAGTAGCAAAAGAAGTGGTGAGAGTGACTGGTGTGGAAAGAGGTGATATTACACACTTTCCGCCTCCTGGTCGTCATATGTAGGGGGACGTACTTCAGCTCAGCGTGTTTTTTAAGAACAGTGTGAAGTATAAAAGTTTGACGGACTGATAGTACGTCCCACTCTAAGAATAGGTCTACTGTGTGATATCTGAAGGGGAGACCAGCTAGAGCTGGAATTAGGTTTGTGTATCGCATAACCCTGGCTTGATCGCGCGGCTCGGTCGCGCCATGTAAAACGAACGCGGTCAACATGTTTTTAATTTTATTTAATGATATTCTATCTAATATATTTTTAATATACCTACCAATAACCAATATACGAAGCCGCGAACGAAAGGCTAGTTCTAAAATAAGCCAATAGGTCTAGTACTTTCGTGCGTGAGTGTGCAAACACACCCCCTTCACTTTCTTCCAGCGTTCTTTTTACATGACGCGACTTATATAGTTACCGATAACAGCGTGCATGTGATCGAGGTGTGCGTCCAGCGCGGTGCGGTGCGGCGGGGACGCGCCGTTCATCATGGGCGGCGAGCCCGGCGCGTCCGGCGGCGGCGGCGGCGGTGGGAGGGACGATCTGACATACATACAATACATTATTAATCATGGACATTTCACACACCGATATCTTGCCACATACTGAGCAAAGCTTGTACTATGGCCGTAAAGTTGATGTATCCATATTTTACAGTATACATTTTGGGGAATGTGCCCAGGCTATACGATCTGATCCCGCCATCTCCCTTCCATCAAAGGACAAGCAGGCGTACGGCTCAGTACCATCGTACACACTGTTTTGGTTCCAAGTTCTTGATGCGTACAGCTAAGGTATGGAACACTTTGCCATCCTGTTTTTTTAATGAATACAATCTGTGCCTCTTTAAGATAAGAGTGAATAGATTTCTTCTAGATCTTCGTGCTTCATCTTAGACCACATCATCGCTTACCATCAGGTGAGATTGTGGTCGAACTAAGATCTATCCAGTTAAAAAAAAACATTTAAATAAATAAATATTGCTGGACATTTCAACAGCGCTATCTAGCCCCAAACTAAGCATAGCTTGTACTATGGGAACCAAATAACTGATTTCTATCAGTTACTTATAAACTTTTTTTGTAAATACATAATATACTCATATATTTTTATAATATATAGAAAAATACCCAAAACCTGGAACAAATATTTATAGATCATGCAAACATTTGTTCCGTGGCTGGAATCGCACCCGCAACCTCCTGCGTCTCAGCCGGCTATTCGCCTACTGTGCCACCTTACTTGCTTACTGTAGAGTTGGTACCATCAATGGAAGAGGTAGGTATCAGTAAAGAATGTAGTACCTTGGTGGTGAGACGGTGCCGGAGGGCGAGGGGTGGGTAAGGGCGGGCGGCGCGGGCGGCGGCACGGAGGGGCGCGAACGTCGCGACGGCGTGCCGGCCTGGCTGCCGCCGTAGATGCACTCCTGCACGGACCCGTACGGAGACTCGTCGCCGCTCCGCACTGACAACAACATCATACCAACTAAACTATTATACAACGAAAAGGTAACAAGGTAGAAAGTTGCGTGGGATGTTAATGTTATCTAAGAATTTACATTATTTGAACTTCTTGACTTTCGGCATTTTGTTTTATTTTATGTACAAATTAACATAATTAGCCAGAAGTCGAGGTATCCCACCATCTGTTATTTTTTGTTTCCTGTGTATGTGTCGTGTCAAATAAATTTTTTTGTTGAATAATTACTTTTTCTAAACAAGCTTTTATAAAATTCATAATCAGAACCGCAAGCAGATTCTAATGAGCCCAAACACTAGTAGCCTACTATAATCCATTCAGAAGTTCCGTTGTCTAGCATCCGTCTCCATCATGAGACCACCTCCATGGTACCATATTATTGCATTGTAACCGAAGTTACATATTAGGTTGGGGAAAAAGTTTCTTCGCATTTTTTAAGAAAATTCAATACATTTTTTAATATAGTTTATTTACATCTAACTGAAGTATGTAGTTACCATTTTGTTCGATAACTTTTTGCCATCTTGTAGGTAGGGACATGATCCCATTGCTATAGAAATTTTGGGGCTTCTGATCAAAATACCGCGACAAGTGGTTTTGGCAGTCCTGTCGTGATGTTAACCTGACACTGCCTAAAGAATTCTGAAGAGACCGAAACAGGTGGAAATCTGAAGGTGCAAGGTAAGGACTATACGGCGGATGCATTAACACCTCCCATAATTTTTGCTGAGTGGCTAAAGATGTGTGAGGTCTAGCGTTATCGTGATGAAAAACCACACCCCTTCTGTTGATTAATTCCGACCGCTTTCTCTCAACTTCTTGCTTTAATCTCATCAGTTGTTCGCAGTAGAGTTCAGAATCGATGGTCCTGCCTGGTGGTAACAGCTCATAATGAATAATGCCCTTCCAATCCCACCACACACACAGCATCACCTTGTTGCGAGTTAACCCGGGTTTCACCACAGTCTGTGAAGCCTGACCGGTCTTTGACCACGACCTTTTTCGCACGTTCTTATCGTACGTGATCCACTTTTCATCACCAGTTATCAGCTTCTTCAAAAATGGTTCGGTTTCGTTACGTCGTAATAAAGAATCACAAATGAGTACACGGTTTATTAGGTTTCTTTCAGTGAGCTTGTGGGGTACCCAAATATCGAGCTTTTTTGTGTACCCAGTTTTTTTCAAATGCGCCAAAACTGTATTGTGGTCAATTCCCAGTTCTTCAGCTATGTCGTAAGTACTGCTATGCCGATCTTGCTCCACTTTTTCAAAAATGGCATCATTTTTATCCGTAATAGGGCGACCAGAGCGACGTGCATCTTTGACATCAAAATTTCCGGATTGAAAACGCTTAAACAAAATTTGTGCTACTCTCACAGACACTGCACTAGGTCCATAAACATCGCAAATTTTTTTCACGGCTTGCGTTGCATTATTACCTTTTTTGTAGTAAAATTTTAAAATGTATCGAATTCCTTCATTAGATTCACTCATCTTTACAGTACGAAAAACAAATAAAAATCACACATTTTCCTAATTTGAATTTGGAATTATCTTCTTTAAAATTTAAACTTTGAATGATACCAAAACCAGCCAGATATAAATAGTATAGCCAAAGATATTTTATTACAAGTTCATACATACTATATACGAAAAGACTTTTTCCCCAACCAGTATTCCAAATTTCAGCTCAATCTGTTGAGGGAAACGGGTCTAAAATTCAGTTGCAAGATTCCACCCGGACAAACATACATACATTGCAAGGTAATAAAAAGCTTGTAAAATAAAGTAACTCTGTCTGGTAATGTATTGACAAACCACACGTCCGAAGCCGCAGGCGGGCCAGCACAATTCGGACATTTACCGCTATTACTTGGTTAATCTTAGGTGTTACTAGAAAATGTTTGTATTTACCGTAGTTCTAGCTTTTGTTTTTACAGTAACATATACTGTTTTGTTATGTACGACATTAAATTAAAACACGGGTAGGGCTAATGGCTAGTATTGTTGTAAATAGTTTTTTTTCAAATTAACACAGAAAATTTTAAATTGTCAAACAACCTCATGTCCTAAAATACCAAAAAAACAGCCTGTATAAAATAGGTAAACAAATCATTATCATTCATCATGTAAGTAGGTACCTGACTAAGCGGCAGTCGCGAAGACACCACTGATTTAGGTTAAAAATTGTTTATTGTAAATGTATTGATTACTGGATAAATATTCAAACCACTGGTATTAAAATCAGTTAATATGATTCCGGATGTGTTTTAAATTAATGTCGTACATAACAAAACAGGGGCCCAATTCTGCTAATTTATAAGAAAAACTATTATGGAGCCATACCATTATTAAACAATTATGATTGTTATTCCTGTCATATGCTACCAAATGTTCAATGGGGTTGTCATAGCAACGGCGGTCATTAAAAAAGATTGTGTTAGTAGAATACCAAAAGGTATCCATAGTGGCGATTTTTCGACGATACCATTGTCATAGTGAAGCGATTGGTTTAGTAGAATTGGGGCCCAGGTTGTATAGAAACAGGAAATCGCAGTGTGGGATCAGGACTGTGTATGTAACGCTTACCATGTCCATTGCCAGTGATCCTGGGCTGTCGTATTTGGTTCTCGATCTCGATGGAGTTGGGCCGCGCGGGCTGCGTCGACGGAGGCCGGTTCAGGCCGGCTCTGTACCCGCCATCCGTTACCGTTGTCTCTGCAAATTATTTATTTACAATCTCTCTGGTCTCCACTCGAGAACCATTCTGCCCCAACGGCCGTCAGTTCTTCCGAGGTATGTGCCCTACCCAATGCCATTTCAGATATCAATTCAGAATATGCACAAAGGATTAGCAAACATTCCCATTCATCCAACATTTTAATCCAAACATTCCTTCTATCAAGTGTTAGTAGTCCATGAAATGCGAATATTACGATGGATGTGTGGGGTAACGAGAATGGATAAGATAAGGAATTACTATATTAGAGATTGTTTAAAAGTAGCGCCAGTGATAGAAAAATTGAGGATTAAGAGGTATGGGCATGTCATGCGTAAGGAAGAAAATCATGTGACTAAAAGAGTGTTAGATATGAGTGTGGATGGATATAGAAGTAGAGGAAGGCCGAAGTAGAGGAAGGCCGAAGAAGAGATGGATGGACTGTGTGAAGAATGATATGGGTAGAAAGGAAGTGACAACGGAGATGACGGCTGATAGAGAGATGTGGGGGAGGAATACATGTTGTGCCGACCCCACGTAATGCGGGAAAAGGGTAGGAAGAAGAAGTGTTAGTAGTCCTTGGATAACTCACGATATAGCGGGTCCGGCTGGCGCGTGTAGTGATCGATGTTGTACTGGCGCAGCTGCGCGGGCGCCATTATGTGTTCTCCCTTGCGCACCGCGGCCTCCTTCATGCGGTCGTTGGTGGAGTGCAGCGGTCGTACACGCCGCGCGCCGCGCCCGTCCGCGCTGCCGCCGCTGCGGGGCTGACGGACCTAACACATACACAACAACATTACGTTATAATATGTCACATTTGTTTTACTGTTATGTTTTTTTTAATTGTGTATATTTGCATCCCAGATTGTGAAAGTGAGCCACTGTAATAATCCATACTTGTTCTTTCGTGTTAATGGCTGTTTGACTTCTAAATTTTATCAGCCCAATAGAGAGCAACTTTCACACCCCTCTCTGTTGCCTGGTGCAAGTTTTCTCGTGTGCAGGTGGTCGGGCATAGAGGACATGAGAGCAGGTGGGTCATTGTTTGTAAGATGGCCCCGCAGTGGCACTGGCTCCGGAATGGTTCGATGTAGCCCCACTTGGCTAAATTGTCTCGGCACCGGCCTGCAGCTTACAGCTGGAAGGAAGATGCTCCGCTGGTGGAATGTAATGGAGGGAGCAGGAGGGGCAGTGTGATGGGAGCACCATAATTCAAGTCTCGCTACTACCGGGCTTTGTCCGTGGGGTTCGTGGATCGGAGGAAGCTCTTACGGCTTTTTAGTCGGGCGAAATTATAAATGCGCAAGTAACTCTGTTTGTTTGTTACGTTTTCACGACTAAACGGCCAAACCGATTTCGATGAAAATTGGTATACACATAGATTATTACCAGGATTGGGATATAGACTACTTTTTACCCAACTGCGAAAAATGAATGTA
The DNA here is from genome assembly GCA_963924445.1 of Philereme transversata. Classification (NCBI taxonomy): domain Eukaryota; kingdom Metazoa; phylum Arthropoda; class Insecta; order Lepidoptera; family Geometridae; genus Philereme; species Philereme transversata. The sequence goes on along the minus strand of OZ004343.1, from coordinate 4,674,886 downwards.
ATGATCTTATTGAAAAACAACGCGTGCGAAGCCGCGCACGGGTCAGCTAGTATGTAATAAGATCACTGTACCTGAACCACATTTAAACAAATAAATTAATTATAATTATGACTCTACTGTATTTCTACTCTACTGTACTCTATTTTCACTAAAAACGGAGTATTAACCATGAACTGTGAGTTTTTGAGTATCCCATTATTTCGACGCAGTTGCATGCGCCATGATTACAGGTAAACATAAGTCTTTGCGAGTGGATGGTTAATGGCAGATATATCGATCTACTTTCCTCAGTCTCTTGCTAGGAATGAAGAAAGATGGTACATCAGAAGTTTAGAAGCTTACCTTCTTCCCTCTATCATGCTGAATCCGCTCCGTATCTTGCAACATCTCCCTTCGCCACAGCTCGAAGAAGTAGGCCGGATCAGTATAGAACTTCCTCGCGTCCCGACCATCGTCTCGGAATTCATTCAGCTTCTCGAGCGGCGGCGGCCGGTCGCACTTCGCGTACGTCGCCAACATCGCCGACGGCATTGAGTTGCGAGAGAATAACTGCTGGTGGAATATCCGGGACGAGCGGAATGCCTTGCGCATTTGGATGTCTTGGAGCGATACTGAAATAATAAAGATACATTGATATCAAATGAACGTGTGACGCAATTACCATCACTAGTGACTAGCAGCGTACGTGCACATCACTGTGACCACGAGACCAGAGATGCCGGGCAAGAGGCACGCCAGTGCACCGTAGGTTCCGCACTGAACCTATCCCGCTCTGCTTAGCTCGGCTCTCTCGCGAATCATTTACGAACGCACATTTCATACTCACACTTTCTACCATTTCTATTTGCTATCACTTGCATTATATTCCGTAGCGTCTCCGTCTTTCATTCATTTGTTTGGACTTTCGCTCTTTTCGTTTATGAATAATAAAATAAAAATAATTTTTTTTTTTTTTTTTTATAAATTATAGGCAATAATAATAACTAAATATTGCTGGGCATTTCACACAGCGCTATATAGCCCCAAACTAAGCAGAGCTTGTACTATGGGAACCAGATAACTGATAGAATATTTATATACATACATTTATTTTTGTAAATACATACTTAAATATACAGGGTGTTTGGTAATATACTGACGATATTCAAGTTACGGTTTCTCAAAACATAAAAAAAAACTTCTCGAAAAAAAAACGACTAGTTATATTATCAAATTTTAAAGAAAATCGACTAAGTTTAGGTGATTAATTAATTCGATATAAAACTTACTGCCTACTCTTGCAATCGACATCCAAACATAAAGGCTGATTTGATATCTCTTTCGGAAATGGCTGCGAGTTTTGGGTTAGAAAGGGACAACAAGAGATATCTCGAGACGTAACCAAAACAGTATCTGTGGTTAGATGGCAAGCATTATGCAATAGCACAACATAATTTTAATAAAGTGTTTGTTTTTACATGGCAAAATAAATTTCACATTTCTATGGTAAACATTTCACAAATTTATATATTATGCTCATCAAAATAACCCCTTTCATTTTTGTGCGTATATTAACAAACACCTCCTTTTGACGACCTCTGTGGTGCAGTGGGCGAATAGCCGGCTGATACGCAGGAGGTAGCGGGTTCGATTTCTGCCACGGAACAAATGTGTGCATGATCTACAAATATTTGTTCCGGGTATGTATAAGTATGTATTTACAAAAAAAATATAAGTATTATATCAGTTATCTGGTTCTCATAGTACAAGCTCTGCTTAGTTTGGGGTTAGATAGCGCTGTGTGAAATGTCCAGCAATATTTATTTAATATTTAGACAGAGAAACCACCAGACCAGGAACAAATATCTGTACATCATGCCTATTTTTTTAATTGTAATTAGTTACGCGTTTGACTATTAATTCACCGCTAACCTAACCTAACATGTTAGATAGAGACAACTGTAAGTATATCTTACCTTCTTCAACTCCTGAGTCGAGCTGCGTGACTTTGATTGCAAGCCTGTCTATTCTCGCCTGCAGCACGTTAGTCCTATCCGACAGGCCCGTTGCCTCTCGCGTCAGCTCACCAAACATGTCCTCCGCATGTTTAGACAGGGACGATAACTGTCTGTAATAATGAAAAGATAAAATATTAAGCCAAAACAAAACATTTAAATGACCTTTTTTGAAGATTTATTTTTAGCTTCACTTCTTATGTTTGCTTCTAGTTTTGCGAGCTGATTTAAACTAGGTTCTTGTTGTCCGATTGTGAAGAAATATAGTATGTCGATGGCAATACTAAAGATAAAGAGGTGGGCAACTAAACTCCTTAATGGCTAATAGTAGACCGGCCGTGTTTGACCTCATTATTATCAGTTTTCGATTAAAAATTGTATGTTTATCTTCATCGGGAGACCTATCTCTCGATCTCAAAAATGGTGACCTTACCTTGTCTTGTCACTTATAAATTCAATTTATCGCATGGACAGGTAATTTCAAAATTGATCACATTTATATCTATCTAATATATCTATAAAACAAAGTCAGGTTTGTTACACCATTTATAACTCAAGAACAGCTGGGCCGATTTTGATGATCTTTGATTTGTTGGATTTGTCTCCGCCTCGATTAGCAGAATAACTATTAAAATTTATAAAAAATTACGGAAAAAAAAATGATGTAGAAAATTCATTTTCTCACCATATGTTTTTAAACTATATGTAGATGTAGCTAATGATGGCCGATTGACAATTCTACCAGTGACGTACATTGGCAGTCTGCATCATATGCATGCCAAGGCGGTAAGAAGTTCGGCGGGTCAACTAGTATAAAATAAGAGTTTAAAAAAAATTGCTTCATGCTTTTAAAACTATAAAAACCACCCCAGTTAAACAAGCTTTCTATAACAAAACGCATCTTAATCGGTTCATCCGTTAGGGAGCTACGATGACAGACACACAAACATAGGCGTCAAACTCATAACACCCCTTTTTTGGGTCGGGAGTTAAAAAAAGACGAAACACGGTGTAACTATTTCAGGGATAGCGTTAAAGTGGATTTACCTTAATTTATTGCGTTTAAAAATTGTTAAAGGGTTGGCAACGCGCCTGTTTTGCATCCTTGTCCATTAAGTGGGATGTTGTTATATATATTTATATATGTATATATATTAGTAGGCCTTTAAGATATTACGCACGAGAAGATTCAAATATTATATATATAAATATTCTACAAAAATATCAGTTACCTTTACTCGACAAATTAATGACACATCGTATTAATAAGAGTAACAAAACAATAACAGCTTCTTATCTGTGTATAAATTGCTTACAATTAGGTATGTAGTTATTATTTGCCTAGTTATTTGTGATATTACTTGTAACGGAGGAAAATATCTGTCCGCGATTTGTGAATTACAAATTAAGTGATCATTTGGCGAAGCTTCTTTTCTCATTGTATAAGGCAGTTGTCTCACCGCCGGCGATGAAGCAAGTAGAGCTAGAAACTAGAAACGAGTTGTCTCGCAGCGAGACGCGAGTGTGTAGTTCCTATAGTTGTCTCGCTGGGCTATAACATAAAGCAAGTGAGCGAGTGTTGTAGTCGCTGCGACAAAATAGTGGACAGCGAGTTCCCGCCGGCAGTGTAAACGGCCAGCGATCAACTATTAATATACGTGTCTATTTTATTGACACGGAATCTATGACTTTTGTTCGTTTCTTGAGCGAGAAAATAGTTGATTGCTAATCACTTACTCGCCGGCGGTGAGACAAGTGCTTAAGACCATCTCGTGAAATTTATGGGAATCTATGTTCAGCAGTGGACGTCCTGAGGCTGATATGATGATGATGAAGTGTGTCGACGCTAACGAAATGGAGTGTAAAGAAGGAAGGAAAACCTTTACCCTATAGTAGGGCATTAATAAGGACACTAAATAATAATAATTGATTAATTGGTTCCTCACCTGACAGTGTGAGCGAGCGTGCCATTGGTGACGGCTTCTAGTTCGGAGGGCACGGCCAGCCGCTCGGGCACTGTGCCCCGCGATACGTGGACTGGCTCCACGCATCGCTTCGGCAGCGGCATGCTGACCGCTTACCAGCTCAGCTACCTCGTAAACATTACTGGAAAAAATAAAAAAAAAGCTGGTTAGAAAAACACAAAAATTGCCAATCGCGTTCTTGATCTGGTGATAAAAAAAGTCAAATATTTTTATTCATTAACATCACAAGGATCACTTTGAAACGTCAATAAATATAAATATAAAGTTACATTCGGTTTTACATTTCAGATAGAGCATATCTCTATTTTTATGCATAATAAAAGTTTTAATACGAGGCATGCCTTTTAAGTTTTGTCGTTTGAAGAAAAAAACACATCTAGAACCTTATAGTACTTTTTATTGTTTTTCAAAGTATTCACAACGTAGCTTAAAACACTTTTCCATTCGCTCAAACCCGTTATTATAACATTTATTCCACTCTAAAGTGGGGTGTTCAAAATGGCTGTCTTGAAAGCGTCGACTGCTTCTTCACCGGACTGGAACCTTTGACCACGAAGACTTTTCTTAATTTTAGGAAATGTAAAGAAATCGTTAGGGCTTAGGTCAGGACTGTATGGAGGATGGTCAAGAATTTCTACTTTTTCCTGCTTCAAATACTCAATCGTTTGACGAGCGCTGTGTGAGCTTGCGTTGTCGTGGTGCAGGATGATGCGTCGCTTTGAGTTAGATTTTCGAAGTTCGGCGATGACTTGTGGTAAACAAACTGTAGTATACCACTCTGCGTTAACCGTTCTACGATCTTCAAGTGCAATAGTCGCAACATGGCCGGTTTTTCCAACGAACGTGGCCACCATCTTCTTTGAAGTGCTTCGAGAACGAACAACTTTAGTCGGCTTTGGCTCGTCTTGAAAGACCCAGATTGTAGATTGTTGTTTGGTATCAGGATCGTAGGCATAGATCCAAGATTCGTCACCACTTATGATGTCGTAGACGTGATTTGACTCCCCTCGGTTGAACCTTTGCAGAGTTTTCTTACACCATCTGACGCGGGCCGCCTTGTGATCGTCGGAAAGCAGATGCGGTATCCAACGGCAAACTAGCTTTCTCACACCAAGCGCTTCATGCAAGATCTTCTGAATGGTTGTCCCTGAGATGCCTAATAGAGCCTCTATCTCTCGATACGTCACATGACGATCTTCGAGAATTAGTTGTCTCACAGCAATGATGTTATCTTCAGTGAAGGCGGATTTTGGGCGTCCTTCGCGAAATCTGTCACTAACACTAGTATGTCCACGCTGGAATTCTAAATACCAGCGTTCGACAGTCCGCAGACATGGGGCTACATCACTGAACACAGATGTTAGCTCTTCTAAACACTGAAGCCGTGTCAGGCCTCTTCTAAAGTTGTAGAAAATTATTGCACGAACATTTTCCTTAGAAAGATTCATTTTCGTACGTGACCTGACAGATTCAAATCAAAACTGTGACTAAACAATAGCATTAATCCTAATACTTTCAACTGTTTTGAGATTCAAAATGTAAACACATTCGAATATAGAACAGTTCCAAATTCAAAATTGCCGGAAAATATGGAAACGACAGAACTTAAAAGGCATGCCTCGTATTATTCGGATACACTTAAAAAGTTACTGATTAAATATTATGATCACCTAAACTTAATGCCACTTTCGACCGCCTGAGTCTTTACCAGTCTTTACCAGCAATTGAATACAGGTTGTTTGGTAATATACTGACTATGTTCAAGTGACGGTTTCACAAAACATAAAAAAGACTTTTCGAAAAAAAACTACTAATTATATTATTATTATCAATTTTTAAAGGAAATCGACTAAGTTTAGGTGATTAACTCGATATAAAACTTACTGCCTACTCTTGCAATCGACATCCAAAATTAAAGGCCGTAATCCACAAAAGCGTAGATTTGCTACTAGTACCTACCTACTACCGTAGATCTAGGCAGGCATGTATTTTTGATATCTCTTTCGGAAATAGCTGCGGGTTTGGGTTAGAAAGGGACAACTAAATAAATTTCACATTTCTATGGAAAACATTTCACAAATTTATTTATTATGCCCATCAAAATAACCTCTTTCATTTTTGTACGTATATTATCAAACACCCTCGGGTTAAAAAAAACTCGGGAAGAAATATAAGCAAAGAGCAGAACACAGTAACTATAATCCACATTGGTTTTGCAGATGTTTTAAGACTAAAGATCAATTAGGAGAACTCACCTATTAAGTCAACTTGTTTGTTATTCAATCACAATGGAACTTATAGAACAATTTGCGTGTGTGAAGGTGTTTAGGATGTCAATACAATCTTCTGTATAATAGGTCGGGGAAAAAGTCTTTTCGCATTATAGTATGTATGAACTTGTAATAAAATATCTTTGGCTATACTATTTGTATCTAGCTGGTTTTGGTATCATTCAAAGTTTTAATTTCAAAGAAGATAATTCCAAATTCAAATTAGGAAAATGTGTGATTTTTATTTGTTTTTCGTACTGTAAAGATGAGTGAATCTAATGAAGAAATTCGATACACTTTAAAATTTTACTACAAAAAAGGTAAAATGCAACGCAAGCCGCGAAAAAAATTTGCGATGTTTATGGCCCTAGTGCAGTGTCTGTGAGAGTAGCACAAATTTGGTATGCGTTTTCAATCCGGAAATTTTGATGCCAAAGATGCACGTCGCTCTGGTCGCCCTATTACGGATAAAATTGATGTCATTTTTGAAAAAGTGGAGCAAGAACGGCATATCAGTAGTTACGACGTACTGAAGAACTGGGAATTGACCACAAAACAGTTTTGGCGCATTTGAAAAAACTGGGTACACAAAAAAGCTCGATATTTGGGTACCCCACGAGCTCACTGAAAGAAACCTAATAAACCGTGTACTCATTTGTGATTCTTTATTACGACGTAACGAAACCGAACCATTTTTGAAGAAGCTGATAACTGGTGATGAAAAGTGGATCACGTACGATAAGAACGTGCGAAAAAGGTCGTGGTCAAAGACCGGTCAGGCTTCACAGACTGTGGTGAAACCCGGGTTAACTCGCAACAAGGTGATGCTGTGTGTGTGGTGGGATTGGAAGGGCATTATTCATTATGAGCTGTTACCACCAGGCAGGACCATCGATTCTGAACTCTACTGCGAACAACTGATGAGATTAAAGCAAGAAGTTGAGAGAAAGCGGTCGGAATTAATCAACAGAAGGGGTGTGGTTTTTCATCACGATAACGCTAGACCTCACACATCTTTAGCCACTCAGCAAAAATTATGGGAGGTGTTAATGCATCCGCCGTATAGTCCTTACCTTGCACCTTCAGATTTCCACCTGTATCGGTCTCTTCAGAATTCTTTAGGCAGTGTCAGGTTAACATCACGACAGGACTGCCAAAACCACTTGTCGCGGTATTTTGATCAGAAGCCCCAAAATTTCTATAGCAATGGGATCATGTCCCTACCTACAAGATGACAAAAAGTTATCGAACAAAATGGTACCTACATACTTTAGTTAAATGTAAATAAACTATATTAAAAAATGTTTTGAATTTTCTTAAAAAATGCGAAGAAACTTTTTCCCCAACCTAATATTAGGCGATGAAGGCAATTTAGCTTTGGAATTAGGCCGGAACAATTTCCGTAGCCCGGAAGGAAGGCCACTACTCCCTTCCCTACCTACTTGTAGTAAGTATGTCAGATATGACAAAATTTGTAATTTTATATCTGGAACTTAGAAGAGCGTTGTGTGTGATCAGAGGTTTCTTTGAGTAAATTTTGTTCTTGTTTTCAGTATTGATATATCGTTCTTCAAATAGTATATTATTAAAATATGTGCATAACATACATTTATAGCAGTTTTCGCCTTTCCGTCGCCCGATAATTGGCGCTTGTTAGACTACCAATCCATCCGTCAGTATTGGCGTGAGTCTCCCAAGCGTGAAGAGGGAACTGGGTTTCAGTTCCGTTAACAGTTTCTTTCTAGACCTGATTGTTACTTTGTTTTGGCTGATTCATAGCAAGCTTAACTGTGAGGATATTTGGGTCAAACACATTTGTGTCAATCGTATCTGAGCTAATTATATCACAATTTGCAACGAGACAGCGAATTGCTAATCAAATGTGTACTAATTTCAAATGGCTACAAATGTTAAATAATAAAAACCGCAGAAAAGTGCGAGTGGGACTCGCGTACGAAGGGTTCCGCACCATTACCTATAAAAACAGCAAAAAAATCACGTTTGTTGTATGACAGCCCCCTTAAATATTTATTTTATTGTTTTTAGTATTTGTTGTTATAGCGTCAACAGAAGTACATCATCTGTGAAAATTTCAACTGTCTAACTATCACGGTTCATGAGACATGACAGACGGACGGACAGACAGACAGATAGACGGGTAGACAGACAGCGGAGTCTTAGTAATAGGGTCCCGTTTTACCTTTTGGGTACGGAACCCTAAAAACCCACTAGCTTTTATCATGACCACTTTCCCAAATTCCCCTTCGAATCGGTGTTATTTAGGCAAGCAAAGTGTCCATTATAAAAAAAAAACTATTTTTTCTCTGAGCATGGACAAATTTTCCAGAAAGTGGACGCCATATTACGCCTTGTATTTTCGATCAGCTCGTAACTCATAACGAAAAACTTCTAAATAACTTTTTGAAGTAGTTTCGGTCCATTATCCAGATCATGTTTTGTTTGGGATCTATTTCAGGTAGATGTCTCACAATAAGGAATAGTTAAACTGTTGATTTCGTTGTAAATTACCATTTCAATGGTTAGTAATGCTATGTATCATCCATCTCTACAACCTTTCGAGGCATTGACATTTACGTGTATGCTAATTTCAGAGCTAGTCACAAGACAAGGCGAATTTCTCCGGCCGGAATAAAGCCAGTGAATTGCTCTATGATTAAAACAATTCAAATATGACGTCAGTCTTTTATACCGCCGACGAAAAACGAGGGGTGTTATTAGTATGACGCATATGTCTGTCTGTCTGTGGCGTCGTAGTTCGCAAACGGATGGCCCAATTCGGTCTTACTGGGGTTGGTCTAGCTATGTGTGGTAAAAATCAGACTAGCCGTTCTGAAGACTAATAAATAATAATAAATAAATAATAATAAATATTGCTGGACATTTCACACAGCGCTATCTAGCCCCAAACTAAGCAGAGCTTGTACTATGGGAACCAGATAACTGATAGAATACTTATATACATTTTTTTTTGTAAATACATACATACTTATAATATATAGAGAAACAACCAGACCCGGAACAAATATCCGTAGATCATGCAAACATTTGTTCCGCGGCGGGAATCGAACCCGCTACCTCCTGCGTCTCAGCCGGCTATTCGCCCACTGCACCACGGAGGTCGTCAAGACTATCAGCACTTTTCCATTTTGGTGAAGGTATTTTAACTGTAAAATGTTTTTTTATATGTTTTTTTATATATTTACTTGTTTTCTTTATATTGTGACTGTAGAGAACTCAGGATCTTTAAAATGAAAGGTAAATATTATTTGACCTAATATTTAGAACAGACGATCTCTCCCACCAAGATAGCTAATAACTCAGAGTTGAAGAAATTACTTAGGTTGTGGTATAAAAGTTGCAATAGGAGACAATAAGGCAAGATTGCAAAAAGGCAGGTTAAGAAACAACCAGTCAAATGCCATTCGGTGAACGTCTACTAATCTAACTAGCGAGTTGATATTTAGACGAGTTACGAGTACATTTCTAGTAACACTAATTTATAAATGCGAAAGTTTAAGCGGATGGAAGTTTAGCTTTCTGCCGTGGCTACTGAAAAGATTGGGATGATATTTTGCTTGAGTTCATATGCTGGCTACATTTATACGAGCAAAATCGGGAGCAGAACTAACTATTAGGTACAATCACTATTTCTAGTTACAGTTCTTTGTTTTTGTCCCGGAATTTATCTAACACAGTTTTTATCAACTGCTGTTACGGTCGGATTATCGCATGCTTTTGTGCTTGCATTGTGTATTTGTTTTCCTAACAGTTTCAATGGAACACTAGACTGATTCTAAGCATTTTTGTTTAGTTGGGTTAGGTCATGGTTTCAAGTTAAATAGCAGTCGACATCGGTAAGATTTAGGGCGCCTTCAAATTTTCCGCAACGTGCCGCGCGGCTGGCAGCCGCGCTTCTTTATAAATCCATATGAACTAGTCGTTCGCCCCGAACTGAGATCACGCGAGACTCCCATAAAAACAAAAAAATATTATTTGTAATCTTTGACTACCAAAACAATGCCACGAAATTAGACCAACTAACTTAATCTACAGTTTCATTCAAACTACAGGTAACGGGAGTTCATGTTAATTGGTTACTCGTTTTTGGGGTACAAATTTCAGTTATTCTGGATTTCAGACTTTTGCCTATATTTGTGTCATTTAAGGTACACGCATACCAAATTTCAGCACTGAGAGGTCACTGGTGTACCATGTAAATTTTTTCAAATTTCAGTTTTTATTATGGCTAATAACTTAAAAACAATAAGGTTTAAACTAAAAATAAAAACGGGTCAAAATGTACTCAGAAAGACCTTTTATAAGACGTGCCACTTGACCAGATAGTCCCATTTTGTTTTTTTTACCCCTCTTGAACCCCAATATCTCAACAACCCCTCCACATTTTTAACTCATTGAGTCACACCAAAATGGTGCCATCACTACCTACCTATATACCATATTTCACGATGATCGGATAAACGCTTCGAAAGTTATCCTCGGACAAACAAACATACATACATACAACGCCAATTTGCCATTTGCAAGTTGATTTAGAGATCTCAGAGAGAAAAACACAATTGTTATGGCAATTTATCTGGATTTACAAAGCAGCGCGGTAGCGCGGATCGAGCGAAGCGAGATCTCCAAATCAACTTGGGCAAATCGGCGTTGTATGTATGTATGTATGTTTGTTTGTCCGAGGATAACTTTCGTAGCGTTTATCCGATCATCATGAATTTTGGTATATAGGTAGGTAGTGATGGCACAATTTTGGTGTTGACTCAATGAGCTAAAAATATTGGGGGTTGATGAGATATTGAGGTTCAAGAGGGGTAAAAAAAATGAAAATGAGACTATTAGTTCAACTGGGGCGTCAAATGAAAGGTCTTCATTAGTACATTTGAACCCCGTTTTTATTTTTAGTTTTTTTTGTAGTTTTTGAGTTATTAGCCATCATAAAAACAAAACTTTGACAAAATTCACAGGGTACACCAGTGACCAGTGAATGCTGAAATTTGGTATTCGTGTAGCTTTAGTGACACAAATATAGGCAAAAGTCTGAAATCCAGAATAACTGCCATTTGTACCCCAAAAAAATATAACCAGAGACAAGAACCCCCGTTACATCTAATTTGAATGAAACTGTAGGTCAAGTAGGTTGGTTATGCATTTCGTGGCACCAATTTATTAGTCAAAGATTAAAGCCGGCATGCACAAAGATCACTAAACGTATTTAGCGACTAAACATGTTTAAAATTGAAGTAATTGTATGATTTGACAACTCCTTAAATCTTATTTAGCCACTAAATACGTTTAGGCATCGTTGTGCAAGTCGCCCTAAGAATAATATTTATTTTGGGAGATTCGTGAGATCTCAGTTCGGGGCGAACCACTAGTTTATATGGATTTACAAAGCAGCGCGGCCACAGCCGCGCGGCACTTTGCGGCGAATTTGAAGGCACCCTTATATTTGCGACAAAATTTTTAGATCTCGGGAAAATATATTCTGTTTCAGAATGTCGCAACGTAAGTTTCGTCTAATGCAGCAAATTATGCAGTCGCGAAGCACTGTGAGGCGTCAGTTTGGCTTGACATCACTGACATACTTAGTTATTACGTCACTTTTGTAGTAAATAACGCGCATTATAGAAGTATATACAAGTATTACAAGCTTTTTATTAACTTGCAATGTATGTATGTTTGTCCGGGTGGAACTAAAATTCAGTTGCAAGACAACTGAATTTTAAACCCGTTCCTCTCAACCGATTGAGCTGTAATTTGGAATACATATGTAACTTCAGTGACAATGCAATAATAATTTACCATGGAGGTGGTCTGGAGGAGGTGAGTGGAGGTGACAACGGAACTTCTGAATGGATTATAGTAGGCTACTAGTGTTTGGGCTCATTTGCATCTGCTTGCGGTTCCGATTATGAATTTTATTAAAGCTTGTTTTGAAAATGTAATTTTTAAACAAAGAACTTATTTTATAAATCTACTTAAATTTTCTGTGAGCTAAAACGCAGTTGATTCTTAAATTATCCTTATCCTTAACTAAATTGTTCTTTATCCGTCATGTCTTATGGTTAGTATAATAGAAATAATACTAGCCATAAGACAGGTTTAGCAAAAAGTCAACCAGTCAACTAGACAGTAGGCAAGCACGCAGCACACAAAGCTAGGAGCTATTTCAGGAGATGACGACAATGGACGCTTCCGCGCGTCTGATAAGATTATCCTGACGCTATGAATGTCTATTAAAACCCAGAATTTTAGATGAATATAATAGATTAAGATGGAGCAAAATAATCCACTATACCACAAAGACTAGGTACTTATAATCGGCATATAAATGCTAAGACTTATCTTGATAAGCGAGAGATAACTAGCTGAGTTTTCACTAGTTGTACTCACATGGTACTTTCATAAAGTCATTTGGTAATTTTGTATCGCAAACTAATTCTATTCTAAATTTCATTAAAATCGGTTTTGTTAGCCTAGAGGTTCTACCTATTGCACTTCTAAAGCACAAACACCCAGACAATATTCACAAGCCAACTGGGTATCGCATTTATAAATGACTAGCTGTTGCCCGCGACTTCATACACGTTACACTACTAAATGTGTAGGCAACCTAGAAATAAAGCTAAACATGCTGGAGCAACTTGACTTGACACCTCGTTTTTATCCCATGGGACCTGATTTATGTTATAAAAAGTAGCCTATGTACCCTATGCCCTGTGGAACGCTTTACCTTTCTTTATTAGATCATCTAAATCTCTTCCTATCTTTAAAGCTAAGGTACGAGGCATGCCTTTTAAGTTTTGTCGTTTGAAGAAAAAAACACATCTAGAACCTTATAGTACTTTTTATTGTTTTTCAAAGTATTCACAACGTAGCTTAAAACACTTTTCCATTCGCTCAAACCAGTTATTATAACATTTATTCCACTCTAAAGTGGGGTGTTCAAAATGGCTGTCTTGAAAGCGTCGACTGCTTCTTCACCGGACTGGAACCTTTGACCACGAAGACTTTTCTTAATTTTAGGAAATGTAAAGAAATCGTTAGGGCTTAGGTCAGGACTGTATGGAGGATGGTCAAGAATTTCTACTTTTTCCTGCTTCAAATACTCAATCGTTTGACGAGCGCTGTGTGAGCTTGCGTTGTCGTGGTGCAGGATGATGCGTCGCTTTGAGTTAGATTTTCAAAGTTCGGCGATGACTTGTGGTAAACAAAGTGTAGTATACCACTCTGCGTTAACCGTTCTACGATCTTCAAGTGCAATAGTCGCAACATAGCCGGTTTTTCCAACGAACGTGGCCACCATCTTCTTTGAAGTGCTTCGAGAACGAACAACTTTAGTCGGCTTTGGCTCGTCTTGAAAGACCCAGATTGTAGATTGTTGTTTGGTATCAGGATCGTAGGCATAGATCCAAGATTCGTCACCACTTATGATGTCGTAGACGTGATTTGACTCCCCTCGGTTGAACCTTTGCAGAGTTTTCTTACACCATCTGACGCGGGCCGCCTTGTGATCGTCGGAAAGCAGATGCGGTATCCAACGGCAAACTAGCTTTCTCACACCAAGCGCTTCATGCAAGATCTTCTGAATGGTTGTCCCTGAGATGCCTAATAGAGCCTCTATCTCTCGATACGTCACATGACGATCTTCGAGAATTAGTTGTCTCACAGCAATGATGTTATCTTCAGTGAAGGCGGATTTTGGGCGTCCTTCGCGAAATCTGTCACTAACACTAGTATGTCCACGCTGGAATTCTAAATACCAGCGTTCACAGTCCGCAGACATGGGGCTACATCACTGAACACAGATGTTAGCTCTTCTAAACACTGAAGCCGTGTCAGGCCTCTTCTAAAGTTGTAGAAAATTATTGCACGAACATTTTCCTTAGAAAGATTCATTTTCGTACGTGACCTGACAGATTCAAATCGAAACTGTGACTAAACAATAGCATTAATCCTAATACTTTCAACTGTTTTGAGATTCAAAATGTAAACACATTCGAATATAGAACAGTTCCAAATTCAAAATTGCCGGAAAATATGGAAACGACAGAACTTAAAAGGCATGCCTCGTATACAACCATTTCCTTTCTTTGTCTACGCACTGCTAGTTTATCGTTATGTTTATCTCCTTATATATTATTATATTTGTAAGTATATATATATATATATAGTTTATTAGTAAGTATAGGTAGTTTATGTAGGTTTATGAATATACTCGTAGATACACCGCCGTATTTCTGATTTTGTTTTGTCCTGTCCATCTAAAGGTTGTCTGGAAAAGATCGCTTTTAGCGATAAGACCGCTTATTGTAATTACCTTAATTTTTATGTATTTTTATTGTATTTTTAATTTTGTTGGTGTGCAATAAAGAGTATTCTATTCCTATGTGTTAATCCAGGCTACAATCTACGCATATACTAAATTTCATCGAAACCGGTTTAGCCGTTACGACGTGATTTAGTAACAAACAAACATCCAAACTTTCGCATTTATAATATTACCGTGATGGTATGTTGTGAATGATTTTACTGTATCGAAACAAATGTGCAACTGCAGTAACCTTTACAATAGCTGAACTATTCTCACCTTGGAACAAACCGAAAAGTCGAAGTATATTTGCAATTCGATTCGCCTATTCACGTTAACTATTCGATATCGCAGAATGTATAACAAAAGTAGATAGACAAGCACAACCGATCATTGATGATGGATCTTTAATGTTATCATCAATGCATATTGTGACAGAATAGTATCCCAAAGAATACAAGAGGTATTTGAGAGGTCAAAAGAGGTATGTTACAAGACCAGTATACGAAACACTCGGGACAATCTTGGGTGGCTTTTGAGAAAAGAAGTTGAACTAAAAGAGACTGATAGTAGAAAAACCAGTAAAAATTTCGAGTTTTATGGTTCGTAGAAGAGTGGCATACGATGAATTAGTGTTAGAGAACGGTATTTTTTGCAGTAAGTACATTAAAAGGATAACTGCCGACCTTCAGTAATGGAAAGGGCACTTGAATAAAAAGGCAGCAAGACTGGCCAATCCTGACGTTGGATATTTAAAGGACCTCCTAACCAGAGAGCACAAATATCCTAACCCTCCTAACGTACCCTCCGAAACACGAATACATTTTAGTTGAACAATATTGGTGTTAGACAGTTTTTAACCCGGCAGTAATACACAGACACGCTGGCGTCAACACACAGCGAGTGGGTGAACACAAATTGACACATCCGGGCGTGCTAATGCATTCGTAATCGAACGATAGCGGTGCCTGCCTACTCACGAATACGTTGGATTTGCACACTGCTTAAGTTTATAAAGTGGTTATGTTTGAGGTGATAAGCCAGCCGGTTAAGCTTGAACATGTATGGTTTTGGCAACCGGTATTTGGAGAGAAGACATTGGTTTAGATTAGAGCAAAATTTAGAAAAGCTCTTAGAAGAGAAAACGGAATTGCTTTGACAACCCTGCTACTTAAAAGTTTCTTAAGTTCGTATGAGCCGTATTAATTCGTTATAAATCGTTACGATCCTTTTTGAAGTAAAACTTCTTTACGCACGCTTGACTTCTGGAGTAAGCTGGTGAATGCGTGAAGAGAGCGTTAAGAAAAGTGTGATCGGGCGAGGCGAACGGAAGTTGAGAGGGAGATATAAGTTAGTGAAGATAGAAAGAGAGAGAGTTACGTTTCGTATATTACTGTCGGGGCAAGAGAGAGAGGAGCTAAAGAAGTTTTACTTCAGTCGTGTGGTCTAAAAGCACAGGAATGCTTATTTAAAATATTTTAATTATCGGTAGAGGGAAACACTGTGATCAAATGGAGTAGTTATCATATCTTCTTGATGGGATAGCCATGTAGAAATGAGGCATGCGCTAGTAACTTCTTAAGACTTACCTCTGACTACTCCCTAAGAGGATGTGAAAGAGTGTACTAGTCTTGATCTTCCCATATATATGGTTGTATTTTTATTACATAGGCGGTAATTGTCGCGTGGCTAATGAAATGATACATGATTAGACACACCTCTTTAGCCGTAATACAGTGACAACACGCAATAAGCTATTGAACCTTTAAATCCCCTAATACTGCCGATGGAGGGTTATGTTTATTAAATTATAGTTATCTTCCCTTTAAAGACGAATTACTAGGAATGGTTACAATAAAGGTAGTACGTCCATTAGCGAGATGAGTGGCCTGCTTAGTCAAAGACGCAGGACGTGGATGGATCGGACTAACGCAGGATCGTGGTGAATAGCACAAACAGTGGATGAAGTCGGGCTTTGGATGTTGTTGACCAAAAGCACTTGACTTACGTTCGGAATCATACGTTCTTTTTGGACACCCTAGGTCCACCCCATTTCTCGTTATTTTAACCTCCAACCGTATGTATAAGTATAATGTACGTGTTGAACACGTATATTTTCCAAGTAATTTGACTTCAATAACTATACGCATACTATACGAACAGTTTACGCTTACAATGTTGTAGCACGCAAACTACAGTGAATGAAATGCGATTAATCGAAATAAAAAGTAATTTTATGCAAGAGTTTCACCTAACGGAAAGAATTCCGTCACAGTTATCCGATCGGCGATTTCAACAGACTTCGACAGAGAAAAGAACATTTAAGATTATATGCATTCTGCGTGAGAAGACTTCCTACATTCATATTTTGCTCTAGAATACGTTGAATATTTGAATTATTTTGAATACCGACTTTGGACTGCGACCGCTGGTATCCGGTTAAAAAAAATCGCTGGATTTACAGATTTTGAAAGAAATAAACAAACGTGGTTGTATTCAAAAAAATAGTATCATTCAAGGGGTTAACTGAAAACTACGTAACAAAAATGTCTAAAATCTCAAAATAATATTTACATCCTCAAAAATTCTATTAATTTGCAGGGAAATGTTAGAATTTATGAGATGATAATTTTTCGTGTCATTTGATTTTCTTACTGATAGAGAAAAAGTTTTCAATGGATCAACTTTTATATTATTCTTATATTTTGACTGATATTTTAAGGGCTTTGGCAGTTTCAACTTTTTATCGCAATTTCTCCAGTTGGAATCGCAGTTATCATCAAATATGTATTTACAAAGATAATTGATAGTACAGAACCTGATTTAGCCACGCCAAAATAAATAGATTAGCCATGTTTTCCTGCGTAGATTATAAATAAGTTTGCGTAGATTGGTATGTTTGTAAATCAACTTGGGATTAAAAAACATACCTGATTAATGCATGTATGTACAAAAATTTCTGAAAACCAGGAAATGATTGAGTAAAAAAGTTAAAAACCCAAAAGTTATAGCGGACTATTTTGTTTTAACTTAATACCTAATACCAAAACCAATTAAACAACTGTTTGACAAGACCCCTAATGTTTATGTAATGTTTATTTTTACATAATAACATCTAAATCGTTTTTGTATCAAGATATTTATTTTGATACCCTTTATGTACGCCTGGTATTCGCTATTTGTTTATTTTCTTTGTCATTTCTTGCACTCTCCAGGTTTTGACATCCCATTTAATTTTATACAAATCCATCCAGTACCTTAGTGCTAAGAGGTAAATATACATTATATATTTATATAACATCGACATGTGTATCCTGCCCATATTGACCTACGGAGCTCAGACTTGGTCCTTGACAGAAGCACAAAAGTCCCAACTCAAGATTTGCCAGAGAGCGATGGAGAGAAGCATCCTTGGGAGTGAAGCGAATCGATCGAGACAGAAATACCGACCCACGAGCATACTGGCATAGCCGATGTAGGCATTAAGACCGCCCGCTTAAAATGGGATTGGGCAGGCCATTTGGTTCGAATGCATCCAGAACGATGGGCGAATCTTGTCACCCAGTGGATACCGAACGGACGACGCAGCCGTGGTAGGCCCAGAGGCATAGCCGATGTAGGCATTAAGACCGCCCGCTTAAAATGGGATTGGGCAGGCCATGTGGTTCGAATGCATCCAGAACGATGGGCGAATCTTGTCACCCAGTGGATACCGAACGGACGACGCAGCCGTGGTAGGCCCAGAAAAAGATGGAGAGACGACCTGGATGCATTCAAACCAGATTGGTCAGATTTGGCTGTTGACCGTGATGGATGGAGGAGAGATGGGGAGACCTTTGCCCAGCAGTGGGACAATATAGGTTAGTAAAAAATATATATACATGTATATAAAATATAGGAGGTATAAACTTATGTATGTAAAGCGAGTATAGTTGTATTACATATGCGCGAAAAAGCCAGTCCAAACAAAAACGAATGACGCCAATTTAGCACAACCTTTTAAAATTATTGAGCGATTTGAAGAAGTCGTGTTATCATTTCATCAAAGACTGAAGAATTTGTGACTCATAGTCAATGAAGAGAATGGGATATTAATTTGGTAACATTGACTTTATTACTTTGAATGGACAATTTAATTGTTTTTAGCGATAGCCTTATTTAGAATGTGGCAAGAGCTTGGTATGAAAAATAATAGACCTATAAATAGAGACAATTTAACACACATGTGTAATTTTTTTGCCAATTTAGCAAACGAACTTTATTCGATGTGTAACATATTTTAAGTAAGACAAATACTTATAATTTTTCTGGTTATGAATATTTTTTATTTACAACAAGAAATATTCTACTGTTGAATATAATTAAGTTCTTGACTTAGAAATTACTAATGACGTTGCGGGATAAAATACAGAGCTCCAATATTTTTGTGTATCATGGTAGGGCCAGGATAGGACGTATGTGATCAACCAACTGAAATGGAGAAGGGTGGAAAACCTGGCAAGGAGGGAAGATCTTGTAAGTTGGGCGAAGGCAGCAACCGATTGGTGGTCACGTAAAGGGAGCTGACCAGCTAGCAAATCATAAGCCAAATGGTCGGACGACATCTCATGTTGTGGAAAGACAATAGATGCCCTTGGCACAGGACTGGAAAGTGGCGTGATAACAAGAAGGCCTATTGCAGTGGGTGGTTTTTAGAAGAAATACCAGCCAGTTCTCCAATATAAACCAGGATTCGAGAATGCAAATTGAATATTTGTCCTCTAGTCCAGACCTTTACATAACGATGTCCCCAAAAAGGTTGATGATAAATCCAAGCTGTTGTGTTTATATGATTTAACGAGATCAAAAGAGACGTACTCGTTGAAGCTATTTGAGATTTAACTAAATCTAAGGTAAACAATGTTGCGATGTTGTGAAGAAGACATCTAACAGATTCTCATTGAGGATGCCAGGTAGAATCTCTTATTAGTGTTGTTTCATAAGGAGCCAACCCCACCAAATAAATACAGACTACCTAGCTACCATTTCGGAACCCAAATAGGGTTATAACACCCCTTAGAAGCCTTTGAATGGAAATCTGTTTGTCCGTTCGTCGCATTGTAACTTCACCGATTACAACACGGTTTTTTTATTTGAAAGCTGATGTTTGCAAGGTTACTCGTGGAAATCAGTGCAGCAATCAAAAATCGGGGTAACTAAAGGATGTAGGTACTTATAAAAACAGTATAGTAGGTGTATTTATCATCGACTAACATGTCTACCAGAAGAAGCAATCTCTCAGTTTCATCAATCAGTTGAAAATTAGAAAATGTAGGTACTATTTGTACAGTCCACAGAACAACACCTAGAAAATTAGCTACTAGAAACTGACCACATTAGCATTTCATGATTACGGTTAATTTTTCATCGTTTTTGTGCAAGTTGGTAATTTACTGAATGCTACTTCCGATCACGCGTTGCGTCGAGGATGTACGAGTAACGAGCCTTGTGCTATGCTAGTGTAATCTTCATTGAATAATTGCTTCTATCACTCGTAAAGGTAAGAAAGACGTATAGAGCTAACGGCCAACTGTGATATTGCAGTTTTTAGATAGCCTGATACCTCACGAAATGGTAAAAAGCCTTTGACATGACTAAACAACAACTTTCAATCGCTCAGGCATCACAACTCTTCAAAACTGTATTGGCGTGATCCTTGACGGGTTAAGCCAACGAAGGCCCGGACTTACCTAAACAATAACCTCTAATCACCATCAAATATCAAGGAATACATGTCAATGAATAATATCAATGTCATCTATAGGAACGTAGAAAATAGAGCGAAAGGAGATCTTAACTCTAATGTTTTAATCATTTGTCTTAAAATTAATATTTTTTGAATTTATAAAGCAATTTTATTGAAAGAAAGAAAGAAAGAAAAAACATTTATTTGTGACGGTACACAACACACACAGCACACAAGTAAGGTACACACAAGATAAAATGTTCATGCACACAAGAATAACAATACCTAACAAATGTGTGTCTTACAATTACTTACATATATATCTAAACGACCGACGTCACAAAAAGGCGTCCAACTCAGCATTTGTTGTGCTTTTGGCACAACGCTGATCTTCCGTTGGAACCATTTTATTGATTTGTGTTTTATTGACTTGATTTGTGAAACACAGGTTTATTACAGATGTTAGATAAAAATAAAATAATAAATAATGAGACATTTCACACAACGCCATCTAGCCCCAAATTAAGCAAAGCTTGTACTATGGGAACCAGATAACGGATAGAATACTTATATGTACTTTTTTTTGTAAATACATACTTATAATATATAGAAAAATATCCAGACCCGAAACAAATATATGTAGATTATGCAAACATTTGTTCCGCAGCGGGAATCGAACCCGCTACCTCCTGCGTCTCAGCCGGCTGTTCGCCCACTGCGCCACGGAGGTCGTCAAATCGAGAAGTCGATAAGTGTTAGGTTCGCTTTGATCTGCACTGGGCGTACCAATTTGAACAAAAATCAGCCTTCAAAAACGTTTTTTTTTGCGGTATTACCTACTATTCAACTAATTTAAAACTGCAACTCTTATGGCGGGTTCCCATATCCGTCGGTAACAGACTACTTGTCAAAAGTTTGACACTTTTTTAAGGAGATACGAGTCGTAGCTGGTTACCGACGGATATAGGAACCCGCCATTAGTTCGCAAGCTAGATAAATGCAAGAGTCAACCATATTAAACAATTCTTTCGTTTTATAGTCCAAACCCTGAAAGTCTTGAGCATGACACATTGCCAGTGAGCGTTAACTCTAGCTTAGTGTTTCAAGGTCATCAGCATTGGCATACTACTAGTTGTATACTATGACTTGTCCATTATAAAATATTATTGTTGCCAAAGTACTATGTTTATGCTAATGAGCCAGGTGGCCTGCACAATTTCAGGGGCTATGACCTTTGACCTCTTCCCTAATTCTAGTAAATTTAGCATCAGCTCAGCATTAGTTAGTCAGAGTCAGCCATTTGACAGGCATAGCCAAGTTAAGGGAATTAGCATAGCAAGCTGAAGTGGCAGTGGGCGGGGCACATAGTTCAAAACTGTCGGCCGATGAGGCAAAAAGGTGCTCGAAGACCACGCACTACGGTAAATCATTGAATGACCTCCGTGGCGCAGTGGGCGCATAGCCGGCTGAGATGCAGGACGTAGCGGGTTCGATTCCCGTCGCGGAACAAATGTTTGCATGATCTACAGATATTTGTTCCAGGTTGTCCGGGATGTTTTTCTATATATTATAAGAATATATTTACAAAAAAAAAAAGTATATAAGTATTCTATCAGTTATCTGGTTCCCATAGTACAAACTGCTTAGTTTGGGGCTAGATAGCGTTGTGAGAAATGTCCAGCAATATCTATTTATTTATCATTATTATAAATACGGGATTTATCACGTACCATTTTATCGGGGTTTTAACCGACAATGTTTCGGTTCAAGTCCTGAACCTTCATCACAAATCAGTATTTATTATAATCGTTGAAATAAATCACTAAAGTTGTCTAATTAAAAATGACCTGGTAAAGGTTGCCGAGAGCCAATGGGTGCAGGCCGCACAAGATTGGTTGCGCTAAAAATCTACCAAGGCAGTGGGTATCCTATGGCTGGTACGATGAAGGGAATTGGACATCGAATAAGCCCGAAAGGTGGCTGTGACTAATTACAAACATAGTGTACCACAAACCTTTTACTGCTAACCTTTTTTTTGGGTCTATTTGCCCTCAAACCAGATGCTGGTTTGTCCTGGGTCTAAATATTGTGGCACTATGGTACTCACAGTTTCCATACAGGAAAACATAGCGTAGGGTCAGAATACAAAACCAGTTATTTATTTAAACTGGTGACTGACCTAACAAAGACCCAATTTGACCTTGTGACATGATAAATAAACAAACTGGATATTAATAAAAGTGGAAATAACTGTCCTGAATTTATTTATATTAGTAGTAATATTAAAAGGAGTAGTTACTTAGTTGTTTGTAAGGGGTAATCTAAAGTGGTAAATTTTTATGATAAAAAGCTACACTAACCCCGAGAAACATTTTATTTTGATAAAAACTGTTGCAAGCCAGCGTAGGTTTAACTAGTGAATGATAAATGATAATGCATGAACAGTGGTTTTAATGCATATTCTCTAAAATCACAAAAATCATTTTGAAGCATCAATTTTACCACCCATTCCTCTTGACCAAGCTAGGAAAGAAGACCATAATTAGGACTAGGTATACCTACTACCAAATGAAAATATATTTTTATGTAGGCATTATGAATTTAGGTGTGTGATATTTAGTTGAGGAAAATAAATTCATATACTTATTTGTTTGTTTATCGACAAGCAGCATTACTGCTGATGCATAGCTACATCACACAGCATTAAAAGAATTTATAACATTTTATTATTAATTATGTCACATTTTCATCTGGTCAGTTGGATTAAGTCATTGCCATGGAGTGTAAAAAAAACTACTCATACTTATATGTATTAGTACTAATATAATAAATGAAAAAGCAAACCAATCTGTCTATTTGTTATCACAACTAAATGGCTGAAACGATTTTGATAAAATTTGGTATTTATAGAGAGATTATGACCTGGATTGAGATAGACTTTTTATCAACAGAACATGTGTGGGATCAAAAGCTACTACAGAAGCTGCATTCTTTACCCATATGCTGGATAAATCAACTTTTATAATTAAAACAGCTTCTACCATCATCAGCTATTATAATAAAGATATCAGTAAAAATAAGTAGTATGATATCTAAGAACCTAATTGATCCAATAGGAATAATATCAAGAGATTTACATCCCATTGTAGGCACAACCAGGTTGTTAGGGTTCTGTGTAGGCTCGTTTATACAACATTTGTCAGACTAGATGTGGGAATTTCCAGGAAAAATGCCTATTTCAACTGGTAAACATTATACCCAGGAGAGATAAAAGTATCCTGGCTTTTCACTAAAAAGATTATTAACAGAAGTGGTATTTGACCATCCTTGACTATACAAACAAAGTTTCATCGTCCGGTGACGACGTCGGTAATGATAAATCCTCAATCATGATCACAACGCCCTTTTCGTCACTCCATTGCGGTGCGCTCAAGGAAGCAATATTATTATTTGATTATCTTCTGTAGCATTATATTCTCTTCAAAAACAAACATCAGATAAAGTAGAAATCCGATTAAATCCTCTAAAACTTACAAATAATCGGAAATATTGAACACCACTCACCTTCTCCACCGATTGAGAACAATAACTTTTAGGTCGAAGGTATCACAGTAACTACCGCTGAATTATTTCACAGTAACGTAATTACACTCCGAGATATTTGTACCACTGCGTACGTAAATAAATGCCCAATATTTTAGTACAATTCACACTTCCACAGCCGCTAACCGTGCCACAAAACGAAAATGGCAGCGTAGAAATTTTAAAGTAATCCGATTCAATCACGAAGTCTCTTACCGACATCCATATTCTCAAAGTCGGGGGACAATTAAATTTGTCGGGTTACTAGTCAATGTTTCGACGTCATTCGAAAGTAAGTTCACACTACAAAGTTATTGCATCAGATTTTTTTTCAGTCAATGTTTTTTTATGTCAATGTCAACTTCTACTTACTGTTCTACTCAAGTTCTACTCATGTCGTCCTTCCTTCCTCTGAGGTCACGTCTCGTACACATTTTTTCATTCGTTTGATTCAACGTTGCCAGACTTACGAGATTTCTCGTAAGTTTACGTAATTATGAGATACGAGCAAACTATGATATTTTATGAGCTTTTTGAAGTAAAACTTCTTTACGCCCGCTTGACTTGGGGAGTAAGCTGGTGAATGCGTGACGAGAGCGTTACGAAAAGTGTGATTGGGCGAGGTGAACGGAAGTTGAGAGGGAGATAGTTTTACTTAAGTCGTGTGGTCTAAATCACACTCGTTTTTTTACAATAATGAGTGTTAAATAACTATCCCACGTATTCAAGCCAATATTGCTTAAAACAATGTTAAATATATTTTTCCTGTATACACCGATTTTTACTACGGTTTTCTTTACGTGTATTTGCAGCTGTCCTTGAAACGTATAGCGTACCTACACGAGCGAGCACGTACACAACATTTACATACCTACCTAGTACATTTTCAGTGAATTTTGCTATAACTAAATGGTCATATAACTTAATGAGTAGTGAATTTTCGGCTACTCCAGTCTCCACCTACAAAATACCTAAAAAGGGAGGATGGACTGCAAATAAAGCGGGCATTACGGTCTATCAATATCTATAAATCAAGGAATTTAGATTTAAAGGTGATTTTTTTAAATCTGTAACTTTTTTACTAGTTTATGTACGAGATATTCGGCAGCTGGTACAAGAAAATATATCCGACATCTGGCAACCCTAATTTGATTAATTTCAAACGTTCATTCATTCAGTCATCCAATAGAAGGCATCAATCAACCATCATTGATCATTCATTCATTTCATTTCATTTGTATTGTTGACCTCGTTGACGCGGGTAGCTCAAATCAAACGACTAGCAAATCTAAGAAAAACTAAAAATCCTTCCGTAACGCAAAATGAGTGAAATAATAACTGTGATAGCTCCTGTAAATATAGCAGTGATTAAATACTGGGGCAAACGCGATGAAGAGTTAATTTTGCCGCTAAATGATTCCGTGAGTGCTACTTTAGATACAAGTGTAATGTGTGCGAAAACGTCTGTTAGCGCTCGCCCCGAGTTCCAGGAAGATGAAATCTGGCTAAACGGTAAAAAGGAGTCATTTTCCAATAAGCGATTACAGAATTGTCTGCAGGGCGTGAAAGCGAGAGCCGTCGCCGAAAAAGCGGTCAGCGATAACTTTCTCTCGTGGAAAGTGCATGTTTGCTCCGAAAATAACTTTCCAACAGCAGCAGGACTGGCATCGTCTGCGGCGGGCTATGCCTGTCTAGTAGTCGCTCTCTCCAAGCTGTACAAAGTGAAGAGTGACATTAGTTCCTTAGCAAGGCTGGGATCCGGCAGTGCCTGTCGGAGTGTGTATGGAGGCTTCGTGCGATGGTGCGCTGGCACGGACCCACAAGGAGCAGACTCCATTGCCATACAAGTATCACCATCATGGCCGCAAATGAGAGCACTCATCATGGTAGTTGGAGAAACAAAAAAGAAAACTAGTTCCACAGATGGAATGAGAATCTCAGCACAAACTTCAGAGCTGCTGAAGCATAGAATAGATCACTGTGTGCCTAGAAGAACTGAAGAGATTTGCAATGCTATCAAGGTGCAAGACTTCAAAAAGTTTGCAGAGATAACAATGAAAGATAGCAATCAGTTCCATGCAATATGTCAGGACTCCTATCCTCCATTCGTTTACATGAATGATATTTCGCACAGCATAGTAGAACTGATACACAAGTACAATAAGTATTGTGGCACACCCAGAGTAGCCTACACATTTGATGCTGGACCTAACGCATGTTTGTATCTGCTCAAGGATCAAGTGCCTAACATTACTTCTCTAATTAAATATGCTTATCCATCCTCTAATGATAATTTCTTTAGAGGACTTGGTATTTTAGGAGAGGGTTTAAGTACTGATGTCTTGGAAGCTATGTGTGAACCAAAGCCATTAGATCAGATAAAATATGTAATTCATAGTAAAGTTGGTGATGGTCCAACAGAAATAACTGATGGTTCTCATCTCTTGAATGAGGCTGGTTTACCAAAGTGATCTGCAGTTAAGAATCTGGATATAACTTTTATGATGCTAAGTAGTTAATGGTTATTGGGTAGTACCTATGTAATAATAAAAGTATTATTCCGTGTACATATTTAATGTAAATCACTATTTAAAATGAGCGGCGCGGTGCTACAAGTGCGCAGTGACTGTATATTTGATATCCAGTATCATTTTTAAGTAAACAATGTTTTAACTCATGTCTAACTTCCCTTTGAAACTGATAATAATAATAAATCATTTAATTCAGGCATTAAAAAATTATAGACAGGATAGTAAATAACTTATTCTATGCCCCATAAAGCCTAAAATACATATTAATAATAAAAACTTCCATTTAACTTACTAAATAAACACTGCAGTTTTAAAAGTGTGTTCATGATGACAATGGATGGCTAAGTGCTAATGATTGTTCAAACTTCAAGTGTGTGGGGCTGGCTCTATGATAAGAATCCCACACACGTCAACGATTTCTTTGCACAAGTTTCTGTGGGAAGAATTTGTTCGAATTTGTAAGCTTGACAACACTGAGATTAATAATATTATCTTAAACCTTAAGGGCAAGTGTGCGGTGGGATGGGACGGCATCTCTACTACTGTGATTAAATCTGCCCGCGAAACCCTTGTTCCTGTGCTTTCACATGTTTTTAACTCTGCCCTCTCTTCCGGAGTCTTTTCTAGTGTTTTTAAAAAAGCAGTAGTGCATCCAATTTTCAAGTCTGGGGATCGAGACAGAGTCACTAATTACTTACAGACCTATATCAGTATTGACCGTTTTATCGAAGATTTTTGAAAAAATTCTTAATAAGAGATTAATTAACTTCGTTAAAGAAAACAACGTCTTGTCACCAAACCAATTTGGTTTCAGGAGTGGAAAATCCACAGATGATGCCGTACTGGAACTGACAGACATTGTTGTTAAAAACTTCGATAAAAAACTCAAAACCATAGGTATTTTCTTGGATCTATCCAAAGCTTTTGACACTGTTTCGATCCCTATACTTCTAAACAAGTTGGAACATATAGGCGTACGAGGTGTCGCTCTGAACATGTTCAGTAGCTACCTAGAAAATCGTACCCAATATGTAAAGATAGATGATTTCGAGAGCGGAGAAGAACACGTATCTTTTGGCGTTCCACAAGGTAGTGTTCTCGGACCTACTTTATTCTTATTATACATAAACCAGCTTTGTAATTTACATCTCCCTAACTGTAAGATAATCACATACGCTGACGACACGGCTCTCTTGGTCCATGGTAGGAGCTGGCCAGAAGTTTGTGATTTCTCTGAAAATGCCCTTAAATTTGTTATGGACTGGCTACGCACAAACCTTCTCACCCTTAACATATCCAAAAGTAAATTTATTGCTTTCACTCCCAATCTATCCACTCCACCTTCCTCTCTATCTGTATGTGCCCATGTTTGTTCAAGAGATGCAGTCCCCACCAATTGCAATTGTACGCACATAGAACAAACATCTTGTCTCAAATATCTTGGCGTCATGATTGACAACGCTCTAAATTGGAAGAAGCCGATAGATTCAACAGTATCCCGCATAAGAAAGCTGTTATTCGTTTTTAAAACTCTAAGAACAGTTATTGACCTAAAATCCTTAAAAATCATCTACCTGGCACTAGCCCAATCCATCATAGCGTACTGCATCACTTCCTGGGGTGGCTCAGTTAAAACCTCGATGCTAAGACTAGAAAGGGCTCAGAGAGCTGTTCTTAAAGTAATGAATAAAAAACCTATCTGGTTCCCTACTACTGAGCTTTACTCGATCTGTTCAGTCCCCACAGTTCGGCAAACATTCATTTTGCAAACTATTCTTCGCAAGCACTCTCAGTTGTTCTATGACCCTAACCTGAAACATTCGAAACGGAGAGCAGATAAAGTTTGCAAAATAGCTCAACGACGTACAGCAGTGGCAAGTCGTCACTTCTTTTTTATTAGCTCTTCCTTGTACAACAGAGTTAACAAGGAAATTAATATTTACCCGCTACCCCACAACAAATGTAAGATTAAATGTCTAGAGTGGCTTAACACGTTAGCTGTCCATGCACTACATTTAGTGCATTTTGGAGTAAGCTGTGAAGTCCGTGCACTACATATAGTTCATAGCTCTGTTTCAAATGCATGAGATGTCAGGCACTGAACGCTAGAGCTACGGTTGAATTTCGGGGGACGTATAGATAGGTAATTTGGTAAAATAAAACACGATGGACGTGACGAAATTTTTTTTTTTTTTTATGAAAATGAGGTTCAAAGTTGAAGTTACATTTCTATGAGAGTTGACAAGAAGACATTCAATGACATTCATTAAAACATGGCAGGCAGAAACCTTTGCACGTGAGACATTCGGTAATCACCTTCGTCGTCTTTTTTCTTGCTTCTGTTGCTGTAGCTACATTTTCTTTGTGCTTTTTATAGCTGGATGCTAGCTGCGCAACGTTTTTGACGAATTTTCCAATTTGGATAATTTGGTATTCGCGTCATTTTATGTTTACCAGGTGAAGGTACTTCAATCGATCGTCGGGGAACTGTGACATTATTCTCGATGCCGAGCAACCGTTTTATGATATATTCATGACCCTGCAGTATTGTCTTTCTTTGTCTGGGTGGGCACATCTGATTGTATATTGTGATGGCGTTAACAACGCTTATAGCCAATAAATCTGCTGCGATTTTCTTGTACCATATGCAGGTTTTTCTAATCGGAGAATCGTAGCTTGCTAGTTGGTCTGCTACATCAATTCCCTTTTTTCCTTCGTTATAGGTAAGCACCATTTTAGGCTTCATAACGGCCCGATATCCTTGCGACATTTGCATGCCATGATCATGACAGGTTGAGAGCATCAGCACATCTCGCTTGTCGTGCCATTTAAGGACTGTCATACAGTTATTCTGCTGAGCAGCCACTTCTCCTCTTTGGAGAGTCTGTTGGACGACTTGTCTTGGTAGCTCACGCCTGTGTTTGCGTAGCGTTCCACAGAAATCTGTTTTTCTTTGCTTGAGATATCTTGCAAGGGGAACACTCGAATAATAGTTGTCTGCGATAAGAAGTCTACCCTCATTCAATAGACTTTCGCTCAAAGATGCCACGACTGTTCCTGGTTTGTCTAAGTGAGGCAATTGAGATGACCTTCCATCGTAAATGGAGTAACTCCAGGTGTACCCTTCAGTAGTGCAGAGCTTATATATCTTGATGCCATACTTATTTGCTTTCTGTTGATTGTAGGTGCGAAAAGATAGATAAATGTGCTAGTTATGCTGAGGAGTCCGTGTACTACTTGTAGTGCACTATATATAAGCTGAGGAGTCCATGCACTAAATATAGTGCACACAAAAAAACTCTAAAATATATAAAATATATCTAAATTTTTCTATATTTCATGACCTGATTCTAAAAGCATATGAAGATATCAGTATGGACGCAGTGTGGTATACCCCAAATTATCTTGGGACAGTTAACGTGTTAAATCTTTAAATTACGAAGATACTGAGGACCTCCTAAAGATTCCCAAATAGTGCCTACACACAAAAACACACTCCATTACGCACATACACTCTCACACAAACATACACACACACACACACTCACAAATACATCCACCCACACAGATCCTTCTGGTCTGTTGGAAAATAACTAGAATTTTTAGTTTAGTTTTTTGATAATGTACCATTTACCTGATTGGAACTCATAGATATATAGGAGGAGGGCGTTGGTGTCTGTAACACAGTTTTCATACTAATACAGGCATCATCGTTTCAAACTGTACACATGACTGTATATTTGTTGTTCCTCAATAAATGCTTTTTATTAAAAAAAAAAAAAAATTTTGTAAGCTTGTGCAAGACTCGCATGCTTTTGTAGGAAGATTCTCTTTTTAAATTTATATGCCTGCGCAAAGAAATTGTTAATGTGGACAGCATATTTTTGTTTACTCTGGTGTTACCACAAAATAGATAAGGACAGAAGTCAAGTTTAGCAAAAATGGGCGTTTGCACTCATAGACGCGCGCGCACGAGGACTCAGATTAAGTTGGTCGAAGGTGTGTGCGTGCGACTGCCTTCGCTCGATGTACTAAATAAACTTAACTTCTGTTCCTATTCTGTGGTAACAAAAAAAAACTAGTTCCAACTAACCGGCGATGGCCTTTCAAAATGGAGCTGTCATACACTGACAAAAATTGTTTTACAAGCCAAAATCTCTCAAAGGCTCTCTTTTTTTGCATAGTAACACTACTATCTGACCGCTATTGTGCAATGGGTCAGGCACCACAACCATACAAAAATGTGTACTGGCATGGTCCTTGCCAGTGGCATTAGATGAAAGATTATTGGCCATTGTTTGACAAGATTACAATCAGTATTGTTCATCAAGGAATATTGTTTGCTAAGATTATAATCACTTTTTATGTGTAAGTTCATAGTGGAACATATTTTTTAAGTAGTAGATATTTGAATGGAAGATGCTAGGTATATTGTATTGTAGATAAGGAAAAGCAGCTATAGAATAAACAATTTTATTTACAGTATAAACGATATACATAATTTATGTACAATATACAAAGCATTCCTGCATATAAACTTATCACTAACTTACAAGGAGATCAGACTTAATAAAAATGCTAAAATAAATCTTCATACAATTCCATTTATTTTTATCCTCAATATAACATAAATGCAGAACAAAAATAAATGAAACCATTTCCCATTGGTCTTATCGGGCGGATACAGAGACCTGCCAGACGCGGATGATGTTGTCAGAGTAGCCAGCGAAGAGGGTCTGTCCATCTGTGGACCACGCAAGTGAGAGGCACTGGGGTGGGTCTGACTTGGAGGTCTGTGTCTGATTGATGATTTCAGGCTTGAGTTCCTCAACCATTTCCTTGCTTTCCAGATCCTGTTAACAAAATAAAATATAAGTTTTGCACCAATTATAAATAAAAAAACTGGAATTGAAATATTAATTTCAACTTATTATCTATACTATTTGACTAATATTATAAAGGTTATAATTTGGAGGGGAGTCTCAGAAACTGCTCTAACAATTCTGAACATTCTTCCATTGATAGAAAGCTACACCACTGTAGAGTGCTATCCATACTAATATTATATATTCAAAGGTTCTCTGTTACGTTTTCACTAAACAGCTAGACCGATTTTGATGAAATTTGGTATATAGAGATTTTGACCTAGATTAATACATATGATACTTTATATTGCCAAACCACGCATGCGATGCCGCGGGCGGAAGCTTGTAGGCTATATGTGATTTCTATAAAAACCCATACAAAGCTACTGCAGCTCAGCATATTAAGAGTTATAGAAGAAATACATACCCAAATCTTGATGGAAGGTCCGTATGCAGCACAGAGCCAGTATCTGTTGGGGGAGAAGCATAGAGCTGTGATGATGTCATTGTGGTCCAAGGTGTGCAGGTGCTTGCCATCATTCAAGTCCCAGAGCATAGCCTTCATGTCCTTGCCACCGGATGCGCAGAGAGAGCCATCAGGGGAAACTGTGACTGTGTTCAGGTAGCCAGAGTGACCAAGGTGGTTGATCTTCAACTTGCAGTTGGTAAGATGCCAGACCTAAAACAAGTGGTAAACTCAGTTTAGTACTGTTTACAATAGCAATTTGATTAGCATTTATGTGATAATATTTTTTCATGATTATATTCTTATTCTATAGAAAGTAGAGTTATTAAATTTCTTAACAGGATGAAAGAAAGTTTACCTTGACGGTGCGGTCCCATCCAGCAGAAACAATGATGGGGTTGGCGTGATTTGGTGAGAAGCGCACACATGAGACCCAGTCACTGTGTCCATCATCTTGAATGGTGTATTTGCACTCAGCGAGTGTGTTCCATAGCTTGATGGTCTTGTCTCGGGAGCCAGACACAATCTGACGGTTGTCAACTGAGAACGCCACTGAGAGGACATCCTGTACACATAAAAATAAATTAAAATTGGATAAAATAAGTTTCAGCTACATACATACGAGAGGAAACATTCAAACTAAAAGTCAATCAATTATGTTAGGGAGTGATCATAATCAAGCAATTACTTACATGGGGGAAACATTCAAACTATCTACTTGGGACTATCTTAAATTGCTAGGGGTATTCTACATGGTTAAAAAGCAAGTGCTGCTGTTATGTTTATAAACTACATACCCAAGGATGCTACAGAGCAATCCTCGTTGCTGCAGTTCACTTTCTTCTGCCTCGCAAAGGCGCAAAACACTAGTCTTCTGCCTCGCTTAGGCGCATAATACTAACACATGGGCGTTTTAACCCTAAAAGAAATGTAATTCTGTCACACCTTGGTATGGTCTTCGAAACGCCTGGTGGTTTTTCCCGCGGCAAGATCCCACAGACGCAGGGTCTTGTCCCAAGATCCGGACAAGGCGTAGTTACCGTCGCTTGACAGAACTACATCAGAGATAAAGTGGGAGTGCCCGTACAGACGCTTTTGCGGCACACCATAGTTAGTTTCGTCCCTTGTCAATTTCCACACGATAAGAGTTTTGTCTGAAATAAATACAGTTCCATGAATAAAGAGGAATTGGTCGAATCAGGTTAGGAAAATGGCGTTGTCGACATCAGCCCCATATCCGCTTGCCGCTCAGGACTCGCGTGGCAAAGGTTTTGTTTCATCATAGTAACACTAAAATATTAACGACTATAAAGAGTGTAGATTTAACACTGGCTAATCACGGTATAAAACTCAATTTTGGAGTTGTAGAAAAGATGATGAACGTGGATAACCTTTTGGATGTATGAAAATTTAACCTTACCTCGGGAAGAAGACAAAATCATGTCAGGGTATTTAGGGTTTGTCGCAATCTGCGTAACCCAGCCATTGTGGCCGCAGAGAGTGCCTCGGAGTTTTAGTGTTTCAGTCATGATGACTTTTTCTAATGTGTGAGCAACGAAGCGCCACGCGACCCCGACGCAAACCAAACTTGAAAAGAAGGATTTTCGAAACGATCGCTCGACAAACGAAAAATTGACAATGACAAACAAACAAAATGCCAAAAAACCTGTCGGTGATGTAGTCAAATGTTGTCTATGGGTTCAGTTTAACCATAAACTATCTCAAGCAAGCGATCCACGCAGTTCCAATTACCTGGAACTACTGGATCTACTCCATATATTATTCTCCACATTTATGCCAGCTATTGGCTGGTGCCACACACCACGCAAACTTTGAACAAATATTTACACTTTGCTACCCAGTATCGGTTTTTAAAGTAAACAAAGTTCAAACTCACGAGAGCCTCACTAGATTTGCGTACTAGGCACTAGGCGTAGGTTTGCGTACATTGTCACATTGCCATCCGGCCGCATAAAGCCGGCTTTGCATGTGCGCATCGTTGAGGAACAGGCTAGGCTTGTTGTTAAAAAGCTTTGTCTTCCCTAAACCATGCACAGATTATTTGCAACGCAATGAGAGCTTTTCATATGCGATTTATAAAATTTGACTTTGACTTTGAAAAAGAAAACAACTAGTTCCAACTAGCGTAATAGATGGCGCTGTCTGGACATGCGCCGCTAAAAAATATGGTTTAAATGCCAAAATCTCAAAGACTTAATATTAAAATTAGTCTAAAACAATCTCACTTCGTCAGACAAACAAATACAAATGTTTTTGAAGTTAAACATCTTTTGGTTCGTTTTGAAAAAAATATTGTGCGCACACACCGACAGCTAATAAGCGACATGATGAAGTTAGCTGATAACTGTCTCTCAAGTTCCCGTGGAAACTCTTAGCTACAGTCCGTCTAAAAAGAGTAGACAAAAAATGAGGCCGCCACTGTCGTTTAACTGGTATACCCCATAACTATACAATAACTGGTTTTGATACTTGCTAATTATTTATAGTATTATTGGCATTAATATTTTATGATTCTAAGCTAACTTAGTACTTCACATAACCACTTTACATCACATGTTGTGGTTAAATTCGACTAATACATATTATTATAAATACGGAAAATTGGGAGGATGGATGGAACTTGGCACAGGAATAGATTATTACCTGGAATAACTAGAGGGCGCAGCTAGTAAAATAATAAAACAAGAGTTGAGTGTTATTAATAAAATATTTATTCATAAAATTAGTCGTCCAACATATCAAAATCTAAATATTCGACACCAGACATGTTGTCATCTATAGCCCCAGGAGAATCTTGCCGAGAAGTACTAGGCAGACAGGAATCTTCTGATTCTGCTTCAGACTCACTGCTGCTGCTGCTATCCTCACCAACTCTTATAATTAATTCTTCTTTATTTTGATACAGACTGGGGCCTCTTTCAATGTACTCCATTTCAATTTTTTTAACATGGTCACAACATGATTTCCAATCTACTGGAGTTATAGAAGCAAAAGCCTCTTCGGTTAATTGTTTTGGATCTCTGGATCCAACATTTTGTGCTGCCACTTTTCTTTTTGCCAAAGACCATATAAGTTCAATCGGGTTCAGGTCGCAGTGATAGGGTGGCAGCCTTACGACTGTATGCCCATGCTCGCTCAGTAACTCGTCAATTTCATAAACTGGTGCTGGTTTATTTTTTTTTCACCAAATCATAAAGCATAGGTTTTCGTAGGGTCGGATCAAAATTAATATTATTCTCTTCAAGCCATAATTTGATTTCGGCAATCGTGCTGGATGTTGTGGGAGCCTTATTTTTCACAATCGAGTGATATGGGGCGTTGTCCATTACAATAATGGAAGGATATTCAAGGTTTGGGGTGAGCTTTTCGGTTACCCACTTATTAAAGTTTGTTCTATTCATTTCAGGATGACAGTCTTCCTGTTTGTTATTTCCACTAAAAATAAGAAGAGAGTTCGGTACAAATCCTTTTTCACTTCCTGCATTGATGAGAATCCATCTTTTCTCTTTTGAGATATCTTCAATAACTCCTTCGGTTTCAATAGATTGCCAACATTTTTTTAATTTGTATGATGAGTGAATATAACTTTCATCTAGATATATAATATCTTATTGCAACTCTTCAGGTAAGTTACGGATGTCCATAATAACTTTTAAATATTTTTCCCTTTTAATACAAATATTAGTATTTTCCATCAAAGCTTTTCTGTTTGCTTTACATTTTTTGTATTTAAAACCAATAGATTTCAAAATTTTGTGTAAATGGGCTCGACTTCCATTGAAACCAAGGTCTTCCCTTACCATGGTTAGTATTTTATTAAGTGTAGGGACTTCTTTTTTTACACTATATATAAATAATGCACTTTTCGTCGGATTGCACACTGGTCAAAATCGTCTAATTCTTTTTTTGGTCGCCCCTTGCTATGTTTAGCAGGAGTACTGAATTTTCATTTAGTTTTAGATCCTTCCTAAACTATTCGTCGCACTGTACTCTCGGATTTACCTGAAAATAATAAATTATATTGTTAAGTATCAAAACCAGTCATACGCACTATAAATATGTGTTTTATTTTCATAACCTCAACTGTATATATAAAAGTAAATATTTCATGATAAGACCACTCTTGGATAAGACATTACTATTTAAAGGAGTGTAAAGTGACTAAAAGTACTACATTAATTCATAACTTACCAGTCAGATCCGCTGTTCGTTTATAAACGTGTTCTATCTGCGTGAGCAATCTGCCGGCTTGGAATTCGGCTGAACATCGCATAAACACTTTGTATATCACTTCACGAGAGCCGCTGCGGATTGTTTTATTCATTTTTCAAATATTTATGTATTGTAAGTTTTTGGATAAAAACTAGAATTGAAGCAAGAATTCAAATGAAAGCAAACAATGTTTACATTAAAATGACAAGCAAGTGACAAGATTGACTGTTAATGAAGTGTTGCCAGCCACAGAATATAGTTAGTTCCTTAAACATTAATTTCTACTCTTTTTAGACGGACTGTACCTATATTTATTTATTGTTACTTTTACAAACAAAGAGTTGTGGCATACTGAATGAAATCTTGAGCTAGTTTTGTTCTGTTCCACCTCTTTTTTTTATTTCTAGTTTCTCGGAAAATAATGGTGATTCGAAAAGAATAAATTAATAAACTCAGTGCAAAGATAAATTAAAATATAAGACCACCTATCAGTACATACCAGACAAACAACCCTTATGTATATTGTAAAAAATATCGAACTCACCACCTTTTGTCAAAACAGTTTAAAAAATAAATAAAATAATAAATAAATAGATTTTCCTATTTTAATCTATTGACCTTTGTCCAGCAGTGGGAAAGTATAGGTTAACAAAAAAATCTAATAGCTGAACTCAGCTAAAAGTAAATCAAATTAAAAAAAATATTTTTTGTGAACGCATCCAATAATGGCATCATAAGCGTAGTTCCTCGTAGATCCGCTTGGTGGATTTCTTTTCTTGAAAATTGACGTCACGCAAACGCCATTTTGTAAAGTGTTCGCCGTAGTCAGTTTTCTGGGCAAAGTGTAAAATAGCTAATTCGCATGGTTTTGTGTACATTTAGAACATAAAAACAATCAAGAACCCAGCTAACGTCTTGTACGTTAATCTACAGACACAAAGTATGGAGGACAAAGCTTCGCTAAAAGAACTGGATCAATGGATAGAACAACTAAATGAATGCAAGCAATTGACAGAAAATCAAGTAAAAACGTTATGCGACAAGGTAATGTGCACTTGAATTTAGTTTCAATTTGTAGTTTTAAAAGTTACTGCATCGATTTTGGTAGTTCAGTGATCACTTCCCGTGTGTATAGTAGTTATAGTTGTATGATTCACGTACCTACCTGACAAGTTACAACAACGCGATTCTACATCGGTTAGGTTGTAGAGGAGTCTATTACCATCCCTGTGGCGATAGTGGCGTTGTTATTGGTTGACCAGTATGGATGTAACGATGTATGT
This sequence comes from Philereme transversata, assembly GCA_963924445.1. NCBI lineage: Eukaryota > Metazoa > Arthropoda > Insecta > Lepidoptera > Geometridae > Philereme > Philereme transversata. Next base: position 4,637,599 of record OZ004343.1, on the reverse strand, counting down.
TTCTATGTTTATCACACCCAGCAATCAATCTCCCTCATCGATACTTTCCTAATTGGTGGTTAGTATTTTTAGCCTAGCCGTGGAAATAATGCTAGTCAACTAACAGTAGTATAGTCTGCAAATCCAAGTACTTGTTTAGTGTGAGCATCTGTATCATGTTGCTTGCCATTGATTTTTGTTGTTGGGCCATCAAAAACATCTTTGGCGGTAGTTTCGGCGCTTCACCCCACTCGATCAATAACTCGTTTTCTTGAAAACAAACAGTTTTTCATGACAACACTACACTGGGGCTGGTTTTCTTTGAACATTTTTATTACACACTGAAAATGTAATCTTCAAAATAAATATCAAATCAAAAAACCTTGACTTTTTATGAAAACTTTTTATGGCTATGGTAATATGATGATTTATATGAACATTCAAATAGAGGTTATGATAATATCAAACTAATTATTTTATTTACTTTGCATTGGGTACCTGTTTTCATAAGAATTTGGTTTCATAATCATAACTATTTTTTTTTAAATGAACTACTGTTCAAGGATCTCACCAATACATTTTTGTATGGTTCTGTGGCCTGAACAATTAATAAACACCACATTTCTTGGCAACGGAGGAAATAAACTAGGCAGTTATTAATACTACAGTTTTATTTCAGTTATTTGATTTTTACATGATTAATGTAAACAAACCAGCATGCAAAAGTAAGAATTGTTATTATTTTAAAAATATTGTTTGTTCTTCTCCAATATTCCATGTTAGAACAGTTGATGTAATAGGTGTGTGATAAATGGAGTCTGAACAAGTATTTATGCAGTTCACAATCATTATCTGAATGAAAGGAAGTACCCTACAAATGTGTTAATTGGCTGATATTATGACTATCAGCTACTCTGCAATGGGGTTAACTTAAATATGCCTTGTTGGTAAAATTGATGATACCAAACTGACAATAAAATGATACAGAACTGTAGGCTGAGTGTGAACATTGTGCTCGACATACTATTAAGTATAAAGTTTTAGTATAAGTAAATGGCTCCCCTAGCAGGAAGTATAGATAAATTAGATAAACAACCAATAATCCAATTGTAAATCTCTATTCTATTATCTCAATTCTACATATTTGCAGTCATCCATACTAATATTATTAAGTCAAAAGTAACTGTCTGTCTGTTTGTTACATTTTCACAATTAAACAGCTGGACCAATTTAGATGAAATTTGTTAAGTAGACAGATTGAGACTATATTGACAAACCATGCATGCAAAGTTGTGGATGAAAGCTTGTATTTTATGCAAATTATAATGCAGTGGTTTGGACTGACTATGGCTTCAGATTCCGTTTGCAATTACTTAAATTTTAACAACAAACTGATACTCCACTTATGCAGCCTTAGTATTGAATACCTTTAAATTAATTAAACTATCAAACAAACTCTGACACCATTACTTATGTGGTTAGAGGAAATGAAGTTGATGGAATTGAGAAAATGTTGGCTGATTTTTATTTTTAACCAGCTGACCCGCCCGTGGCACGCGTGCTTTGTCCATGAAAACATTGCCCTCCTTCGGTATTGTTGAATAAAAAATAGCCCATGTTTAAATCCCGATCATAATCTATCTATATACCAAATTTCATAGAAATCGGTCTAGTCGTTCTTGAGTTATAAACGGTGTAACTAACCCGACTATTTAGATTTACATACACTCACACACCAAATCTTATTAACTTAATTGTAGCACTAGGTGGGAGAACCCACTGGCCCCAGAAACACAGTTTATACTAGTTCGGGAGCCATGGATTTAATATTAATTTGTGACAAACTTGTTATTTTTTTTTAATTAGCCTACATTTTCCCACTGCTGGGCAAAGGCCTCCCCCAACTCCTTCCACCTATCAGAATCCTTGGCAGATTCCCAAAATTCCTTCTCCAGGTTAAACCTGTTATACTGTGTAATTTGTGTAAATAAATTATTATAATACTATCTTACATACCCAACAAATTCACATCAAATTTTATAATCATTGCTATCAATATTTAATTGAAAATTTTATTGATTGGGTATTCCAGCAAGCCTGCTAAAAATGAGGCTATTTATAGATATTCAGAGGAAATTAATAAATGAAAACAATATCTGCTATGTTCTTTTATAAAATCTACTTATTCATTGCTTGTTATTTATTTTATTGTGTGTTATATTTTTAGAAGGGTGTCATCACATCCCTTGTAGTCCCTTCTTTTCTTGAAGTTTTTTCCCTATTATCTAAGTCACAAAACTAAAAAATCAAAGTGAGTATGAGTACTATTTCTTGTTCAGTTTTACTAAAAATATTGCATCAATGCCTTTGGTATTATTAACTTAGGCTCACTTGTAAATGAATATTGAAAGAATGAATGAATATTGAATATATGAATAATGAAAAGTGTCCCAACACAATTAAGGCGCTATGTATGTATGTAACTGTAGTCGGTTCATTAATTTTTTGTGCCATAAATGCTGATCTATGTAATGTATTTATTAATTTATCACTAAGACATGTCACCCACATAGTATCATAGTACACAGTAAGGCTGCCTTTCCACTTCAAATCAAATCATGTTTAAAATTTAGTTAGATAGATAACTCTTTATTAAATTACTACACAACCAGAAATAATACAAAAATAAGTACTAGGCTAGAATAAATAAGGCAATACAATGGGCGGCTTTATCGCTGAAAGCGATCTCTTCCAGGCAACCTTTGGATGGAGCGAAATTTACGATACGGAGTAGGGTGTACTTCGGAGGATACATTTACACATATATTCTTAGGTATAATAAAAATATGGTAAAGTTTTAATCCTTATACTTAAAATACTTATAAAATAGCAAACTATACTAACAGATAAAATACTTAAATAGTACATAAATAACGTTAGGAAGATGACATCGTCAGGTAATGTTGTTTCACCTTCAACTTGATGGTGTGTAAGGTGTAACTTGAAGATTTACTAAGCTTACAATGCTATTTTAGTGCTAGTTCACAAGTTTGGTGGTTACAGACATATGTAGCTTACAGAGAGCCTCAAGCTAAGCTTATAGAATAAGCTTGTGTTTTGGGGCTCGAGAGTACTTATTCCAGAAGCACAAACTACAGAATTGCCCGATTTCTAACAGCAATATTAATGAAAATATATTAAATAGCAGCGTACGCCAGGGGCTTCGCACGCATTGGTTTAATCCAGGTTATAATCTACGTACATACCAAATTTCATCGAAATCGGTTCAGTCGTTACCGACGTGCGTGATTGAGTAACAAACATCCAAACTTTCGCATTTATATATAACTAGCTTCCGCCAGCGGCTTCGCACGCGTTATTTGTCAACAAGAAGTAGTCATGTAGTATTAATCCATGGTATAATCTACGAACATACCAAATTTAATCGAAATCGGTTCAGCCTTTACGACGTGATTTAGTAACAAAAAACCAAACATCCAAACTTTCGCATTTATAATATTAGTGTGATATATTGTTAAGTTATGTGTGTCAAACCCTATTTGTATAGGATTGCTTCATTTGCATAATAATATAATAAAATCTTTATTTCAGGCATCAATAGAAAGTACAAGATGTTAAAACTTAATTCTACGGCCCATATAAATAAATATATAACTTAGTGACTAACATACATATTATTATACTTAAAAAATATTTAGCTTCCTCTCACAGCTTTGGTGGAAAGCCATCCTAAGTCATCTGAGATAAGTTGACGATCTATAATCAAGGATGCTGTTAAGTTATGTTACTAAGCCAAAACATTTATCATTTACTTTCTCCATAGCTATTGTGTTCTCGAAGTAGTATTAAATAACAAGGATATATTTAATAAATATTTTTTTTAAATAAATTATAGGATGATGCAGTTTACGATAGTACACGCTTGCATAGAAGAAACCTATTCACTCTTACCTTAAAGAGGCCCGGATTGTATTTCTTTAGGAAAAACAGACGACGGTAAAGTGTTACATACCTTAGCTGTACGCATCAAGAACGTAGAACCAAAATGGTGTGTGCGAATGTGTGGTATATCAACTAGGTACTGATGGTACTGAGCCGTGCGCTTGCTTGACCCTTGATGGAAGGGAGATGGCGGGATCAGATCGTGCAGTTCCTGGGCACATTTCCCAAAATGTATTCTGTAAAAAATCGATAGGCTTGCTTACGCTGTTAAGTAATGTTACTAAGCTAAAATATTTATCATTTACTTTCTCCATACGCTATTGTATGTTTGGGAAGTAGTAATAATATCATGGATAGATTTATTAAATACTAAATAAAAACATTAAGGAACGTAGGCCTGTTTTTTTTTAAATTAATTTTCGGCTAGCGTTTGACTACGATCTCGCCTGATGGTAAGCGATGATGCAGTTTACCATGGTACACGCTTGCCTAGAAGAAACCTATTCACTCGCGACTTGAAGATCCTAGGTTGTACAATAACCTATGTGATACAATAGGCGGTTTTTCCTTTCTAAGGTTTTAGGAAGTAGTTTTAGTCATAACACATTAGCGGATCATCCAACAGCTGTTTAGCGACGTAACCCATGATAACAATATTTGTAATCTTGTCATAAATATTAGTTCTATGTGTTTTTGAACTTAAAATCTTGAAATATAGACACGGACGTATAAAACAAGATAAACAAATTTTAAAGTGAAACTTCAAATATTCCTACTTATGCCGATGAAGCCAGTGGCCATGTGACCTTATTCTTGCACCTTGAAGGATACTTGTACCGCCCAGATAACGCTGTTGCAGTGGCCAAATATTGGCAGAACAATATTTGCTATTTAAATATGCACAATATCGACACGATGAAGAAGAAGCTAATTTCACGAACGCCAAGATTCGCCGACCGTATTTTAACTTGAACCCAATCAAAAATTGTGCATAAGAAAAAATGGCCTTGTCTGGTTTATTTCAATTTATACGCATTATCAATTGCATTATTTAGACAGCTGCGCTGGCCTAGTAGTGGGATGTGCTAGACTTCCGACTAGTAGAGGGCAAGCAGATAAACCTGTCCCGGGCAATACAGTAACCTTCACCACTGCAGCAGTTTGCCATTAGGCATTGTATAAATCATATTTAATTGATAAACGTAAAGTCATCGTTCGTACTTTATTCGAATCATTTAAATCTCAAAGGTTTGAAATACCCCTGCTTAAAGTTACGGGGCGCTACCCTAGGGTAAAATATGGTTAACTTTGTTTTGTAAGATAAAACGAATACCATGGAAAAGCAGCCTAGAAATGTAGGTATGCTAAATTGCTAACCAAAAAACAACATACTTATCATTTGAAGTCTGACTTATCGTAGACAATCATTATAACTATCCAAATGTTTAACACCGACGCTCTTGATAAAACATGATGACTCAAACAATTAGCCGTGATATATGAATCACAAATTCATTATTAAGATTATAAGCATTGTAGCAGCACTCTGTCTAAATGCCGTCCCTGGATGACCGTCACTGATGACTTGCTTCTTAGGTCATCAAGTATTCATACTCTGATGTCATAAAGAATTTAAAGGCTCGCCGAAGCGTGGCCAATCGAATCGAAGTTTCATAGTAAATAAATAGAATGTACATTTTTGCGACATTCCAACTAAAACAATAAAGTAGTCTTTGTCTTCAAGACTGTTTCTTGAGTTCACTTTCTTTTGCTTGGAGATCTCAACAACTTAGATCTAATGATACCTAATGAGACACATTAACACAGAGATTATAATTATGATGAATGGTCTAAGAAATTCTCATTAATTTTGTTGCTTGTAATGGTCAACAAATTCTTCCTCCTCAGTAACGTGATATTTGTTGGATAAATCCATTCATAGCTTGATATCAGCGAGGGAAGTAGAGCAGTACTTTTCGTTCTACTTAAAATATCTAGATTGTATACAGCTTTAGGTACTTAAAATATCTAGATTTTATACAGGTAATAAGGCACTGAGTTTAAAGAGACTTCATAAGAAATAATGTTACGTCATAGAGATTGTTTTTGTAGTTGGATGGTATTGTCTTCGGTTTTTGTAACATGTTTACGATTCTCATGAAATCTTTCGTAGGTAACATCAGCTTCGATTGTTCTCACAGCAATCATTATAATTCACAAAATTAACGTGTTTTTGATTTGTTATGTTGTTTTGAACATAATGGTCTCTAGAAATGATCATTGCTCGACTACCTAGAAAAAGTTTTCTATAATTGAAGTGATTGGATAGATAGGCAAACAAATATAGCCTTTTGGCACGAAATCAATTTCAGCCAATTTGGCTGCGCATTTCCATAAAACGCGGTTGCCGTTTTCATCAAACTACATTAATCCAAAGTCAACAGCGATTGAATCCCGGAAGTGTGGTTTATTTACCTTCCTAGCTAGTATTTAAATCGTATCTAGAAAAGGTAATAGATAGACTGCTTTCTCGCTCAATGTTTATGTGATAGTCTCCTCATCTATTTATCGCGTTCACGTTTTCGCACCAACCACATTGTAAGGTCAACTTGTATACGTAATGTTAATCACACTTATATTATAAATGCAAAAGTTTGGATGTTTGTTATTTATTTCTTTGTTACTCAATCACGTCGTAACGGTTGAACCGATTTCGATGACATTTTGTATGTACGTAGATTATAACCTAGATTAACACATACTTTTAACACACATTACTTTTTGTTGGCAAACAACGCGTGCGAAGCCGCTGGCGGAAGCTAGTTTGATAATAAGCGGTTTTAAAATTATATTTTTATATATTAAGGTATGCAATAATAAACTATCTTATTACTGAATATCAAACGGTATCCTAATAAAATGATGATGATACCGTTACGAATAAAAAGTGTTATCACATTGATGCAATCGAAGATATATATGTTTGATAATAAGGGTTGACGCGAAAAGGTCAACCCTTTTCCTAAAATACAATATAATTGTGTATTTTTTATCTAACTGAACTACTAACACTCCACTTCCCACTAATTTGAATTTTATCACCTAAGATATCCTATTTACATTAATAACGCTTATCGCCAGCAACAGGGTCAGGGTTGTAATCTCACAATCTATCTAGGTCCAGCTCAAATCCCAATCGCGTCCATCTACATACCTTTTAATGCTCTACTATCACTGGTGATGACGCACACCAACCTTGCAAACTTCTCAAATGCTTAATAACCATCCTATGCAGACATTATTTTTTTAATCGACCCTACCTTTTAGTCTGACTAAGGTCCTAAGTCGACGCCGCGTCTGTTTGTTTTTATCTGTACAGGCAATTCTAATTCAAGAGTGGGAGGCATAAGATCTGTACCGACGTGTCCCCGAGGAACCATCCTTACTCCTTGAAGTGACGGGTAAAAATAACGAGTATTGTTGATGCGGGGTAGAAAATGATACGATGAACTCAATTGCATTCACCTTTTTGATCTGAGGTCATGTGCGAACTGGTACAGGCAAGGTAAACTAAAGTATAAACCTCTTTGCAGGCAAAGGAGATTCTCACCAAGGAGTCTAACGTCCAAGAGGTGAAATGCCCAGTGACGGTGTGCGGCGATGTCCACGGACAGTTCCACGATCTGATGGAGCTGTTCCGCATCGGCGGGCGTTCTCCGGACACCAACTATCTGTTCATGGGTGACTACGTGGACCGTGGATACTACAGTGTTGAGACTGTCACATTGCTGGTTGCCCTCAAGGTAAGTCGTTGACTAACTAAATACATTTAGTTTCCATAACATAACAGTTTATGTCTAAATGGTATATGACAACTTAAATTTAGGGATAAGTGTCCTAACTTTTGAAACTATCATGATCATTTTCTCTAAAATGATATTTACATACCTCTCAAATCATGGGAAATATCAAGTTTTGAGTCAAAAGTATATGAGTTTTTAGTACTGAGGAAATGAAGAGATGCGATTTCTAACTACCAAATTTTATTTCCATATCAATTATATGTTTTTAGTTAATGAGCGAAGAAAACCGCAAACATGTATTTGACTTGCCTGACTCATCTATTCTGTGTGTACTGTCTCTACAGTTACAAGATATATTGTACCTCAATCAGCGTGTCTAAAAAAACTGGTGTATTTATTCAACAAATTACAGTAGGTATTCAGTAATATAGTTATCCAGAGGCAGATCAATATTATGTGACCTAATTACTACGTACTAACATTACCTACTATTGGTTGTAAGCTACCTTTACGCCGAGCATCACAGCTGTAAGGACCGGAGTTTTCGCTATTCTGTTTAGGGCCTATAAATAATCACAGTGATCGATTATACTACTCTTCTCTCTTCCTTATCTAATTCCTAATCTCTTTAATCTGGGTATCGTTAAAGTGAAAGTGAAAAGGTACCACATTACCTATATCTTCGTGCTCCATCTCGTGGGCCGCATCGTCGCTTACCATCAGGTTAGATTATGGAGTAAAGATCTAAGTAAAAAAAAACCATTTCTGCTTAATTTTTTAGTTAGTTTAGGCAAACAGACACTTAATTCTGTAAATAAAATCTTGTTCTTTAACTAAAGAGAGGGATTAACTAAGAAGTGATATGAGTTAACAACTGTTTATCCGGGATCGACTTATAATGCCCTCTGAAGCATGTCAAGATAAAATCTTCCATGCATAAATTGAATAAATCCATACTATTCTATACTAACGAAAGTAACTCCTTTCTGTTTGTTTGTTACCTTTTCATGACTAAATGGCTGGACCGTTTTTGATACAATTTGGTATATAGATAGATTATGAACTGCATTGAGACATAGGCTACTTTTTATTGACTAACCTTGCGAGGGAAGCCTTGTGGGTTTATAAAATTATGTAGATGTGGTTTTGGTCTTTTGTTCTTCTCAGATTTACGTCAATGCCTTAGTCATTATGTACTTACTATTAGTGCATATTAATTATCTACTATACAATCAGAACTTGCAAATACTTACTGGATACTAATCGCCAATCAATTTAATCAGACACAGGGTCGATGACCCCTGTTCCGCCATATATTTTCAGTCTCATAGTCGCGGAGATGAATGAACAAACATCCGGCCACAATATAACTTACCTACTACAAAATAAAAAACAAAACATTTTTGTTTAAATATGTTATTTTTAAACTGTTATATTTCGCGTGTTTTATCTTGATACCAATGTTTATCTTGCTTATACCTTCACAAACTTAAATGGGCTATCAAAACTCATTTTGAAATTGATATACGGATGGTTTTGCATCCAATTTCCATTTCTAAGGAGAAAACTCTTACGTCATTTCCTTAATAATCTTGCTTTTGTGGAAAGGAAAGTTTATAAATTTGATGTGGATTGCACATTCATAATTGTTAAACGATGGGTCATTAGCACTAATGAGCTTCGTGATTGAAATAACATCTCATAGTATAGCTATGGTACTACAGTGGCTGCACCAAAATTGCGCTACCGCTTTTCGATTACAAAAAATATAGTTCTAACTAGCGTAATAGATGGCGCTGTCTGGAGATAAGCCGCAATGTTATAAACCATATTTTTTGTCAAACTGTCAAAGTCGCAAATACTATCATAATTTGTCTAAAACAATCATAAGTTTGCAAACAAATACAAATTATTGTTTGATTAAATTTTAATGATGATGCCTCGTTATATTGTGCATTGTGCAATAACACCTGCACACCAAAGAGCCTATGCGAAACTGCGAACCGTTCTGTAGACGTGAGCTATTTCTGGTTAATTACAATTACAAGCAAAATAATATTACTAAACTTGTTAGAACACTGCACTTTTAGATGTAGTTTATTCGCTTAAACGGCCTTAGCATGAATGTGTGATTAGTACATTCATTTAACTCTTGCAAAATTGTCAGCCTACGCACTTAACATTGAGTACTCATGTAACAATCATTTACGCTTAAAAATATACGTACTTAGAGCTGAGAAATAAATCTCTACTAACGAGTATATTTCTGTTATTTTAATAGATGTTTCGCAAAATTGCAAACTTGTACGAATATTATTAACATCTAAGTCTATCTAAATATTATAGCCAACATAACTACAATAAAACAACCAAAAATTGTTACAAAACAAAAATTGTGCCAAAACTACCCGCACTTAACTTTTATTTTGTACAAACTTTTATATCACTTTCAACTTTGTTATTAGTATGATTAGCCCAACAAATTGTAAACTAATATTTTTAATTAAGTTTCTCTATAAGTGAATTTAATTCTTTGAGAAATAAATATCTTAAACCATAAAATTACCTCTTTTATTGTTTTTAGTTTCAATTGTGTAGTAGAATTCCACTATGTCTTAAAACACGTCTCTAAAACCAATGTGTCCTGCCAACTATGACTTATGGTGTCGAGACATGGAGGCTCACGAAGGAGGCTATGCACAAAATAAGTGTAGCACAGAGAGCCATGGAGCGCGCCATGCTCGGCATCACACTCTTAGATCGAGTTCCTAATACTGAAAATCACAAGCAGACTACATTACAAGACGTCAGCAAGCGAATATTGGGGCTCACAGTTGGGCAGGACACTTGGGACGTAGTGGCGACAGGTGGACTAAGGCACTACAGAGTGGAAGCCGAAAACTGGGCATCGGAATAGGGGATCCACCAGCGAGATGGGTCAACGACATCAATAAGTCCGTGGGTCGAACGTGGTTCAGACTGGCACAGGATCGGGAAGAATGGCAGAAACGAAGAGAGGCCTATGCCCAGCAGTCACGGGCTGAAAATGATGAATTATGTGTAGTAGTGTTACGAAGTGTGTGGAAGAAAATATTTTGTAATACCAACTCGCACGCAAAACAAACTTATTAAAAAAATAATAATACCCAATTATTTGGACCGGCCTGCACTAATTTCGAATCCTTACTAATATTATAAATGCGAAAGTAACTCTGTCTGTCTGTCTGTCTGTCTGTCTGTCGCACTTTCACGCCAAAACTACTGAACCGATTGAAATTAAAAAGCCTGAGAAAGGACATAGTTGTATGGAAGTATCGTCATTTTTAGAGCTAGAAGCTTGAAACTTATTTTTTAGACTGTTGATTCGATATAAATAAATATGACATTCAAAGTTTGTAAAAGTTACCCTCAGGGGTGAAACATAACAAAAGGAATAGGGGATGAAAGTTTGTATGAAAATAAAATATAAAATATGAAAGGTGAATGTTTTATAAGTTTGCGACAAGAGACAAAATATTGATTTTTTCCCGCTGCAAATTCATTATTATTCACTGCAAATTGATTGCATTTGCAATAACAATTATTAAAGCTCAAGGACAGACGCATAAAGTTGCAGGAGTTAATTTAGAAAAAAAAATGTTTTTCCCATGGGCATGCATGTGGCATGTTCACGTGTATCAAATCCGCAAAATCTTTGTTTTGGCAAACTATGGGAAAACAAAAAACCTAGTTTATAAAATGTACTTAGATAAATTCATATTAATACATACTTTATACCTTATGTACGTAAATAATTTAATAAGCTCTTTGCTGTGAAACACTGCTAATAGCTCTTTAAAGTATTTATATGTATGTGTCTTATTTGTAAAATAAATTAGCTTAAATAATTAAAAATGCTACCCAAAGACACTATTCCACGCGGACGAAGTCGCGGACACAGCTAGTAAATAATAAGAACCATCTTGCAAGCACTACTAGATTTCAAATAATAACACCGCATTGAAATCGGTCCATTCCCTTTGGGAGCTTTTTACGTTTTACGTTAGCTGGGGTTAAAAAGTTCTGCTTATGGTGTGTGTGTCTCACCTCCCTTCACCAACAGTTACAATCACAGGTTATACAGATGTATTTAGAGGTCTTCACCTCATGTAGAGTAATTGGGGTACAACATTATTACCATTACATAACTATAAGGCCTATTTGATCAATTTTGCTTATTAGGCATCTTTGTGTTTTACGTTTAAAGATTGCCAATGAGCGTCTGGTTGTAACAAGTCGACAACGTAATCAACGTATACCAATTAGGTTAATCAAAGAATTCAATTAGAAATATTTGTTAAACAAACGTTGGGCCCTTTTCCGCACTACTGCAGTGCCCTTAGGTGCGGCTCATTTTGAAAACCACCTGAGTCAGTTCACAGGGCTATTATGGATTTCATATAAATCTATTTTTATATCCATTTCCGCCGCTTTCTACATAACTTTTCGCGATAAATTCTCGGCTAGCATTAACTTTCCGAAGTTTATCGCCCGAGTATCTGTTAGTAGATATCCGGAAATAACCAGTTCAAGAGTGAATAGTCACTAAAAGGGTAAAAATTATACTGAAAACAAGTGTTTGGATAAAGGGTCATTTATCTTATTGACGACCTCCATAGCGCAGTGGGCGAATAGCCGGCTGAGATGCAGGAGGTAGCGGGTTCGATTTTCACCGCGAAACAAATGTTTGCATGATCTACAGATATTTGTTCCGGGTCTAGATGTGTTTCTATATAATAAAATAATAAGTATTCTATCAGTTATCTGGTTTCCATAGTACTCTGCTTAGTTTGGGGCTAGACAGCGCTGTGTGAAATGTCGAGCAATATTGTTATTTATTTATCTATTTGCATTATACCGGCGCTCGTTGGTTATGGTTGAGATACATTTCATCACGTGGCGTATGAACACTGTCATTCAGCATACCTTGGTGTGGGACTGTGTTTTATGGCATGACGTTCCAATGAAATCAAATGCAGTAGACAATAAAAAAAACTTTTTCTCGGTCAAGTTTTGCACAGACAGGCTAGAATGCAACGTTTCGCAGCATTTACACCGCTAGTGGCATTTACAATTGGCTTCCGTGTCAAGCTTTAAATGTTAAAATGTAAAGCCATGTCGGAGGCATTCGAGCTTTAAAACTCCGATTAGTTATTAGCTCATACGAACTTATTATATTAACTGCGTGTTACGAGTATAATTATGTAGTTTAGCTCTTACCTTTCAAGAGAAGTCCCAACATCGGGAATGTCGTAGCTGATGAGTCAAAGGAAATATAAATATAAATCAAACTATGTTAAATGCTTTGTATGTGAGTCGTTACAATGATACAATTTATTGTTTGTGTACAGATTTCCGTTCATTTCGTAAACATTTCTGGCATGTGTCTGTCTGGTCTAGTTTTGAGTTGCGGCGAATGTTGAAATGTGACAGCGTAACGAATTAACTATCTCTAACATGCTACTAATATCATCTGTTGCTATAACTGATAACTCACAATAACACTCATATTATAAATGCCAATGTTGGAATGCTTGTTTGTTATTCAAACACGTAAAAGCTGTACCGATTTTGATGAAATTTGATGAATAGATTGTGAACTAGATTTAAACAAAGACTAACGTTTATTAACAAACCACGCATGTGAGGCCACGGGTGGAAGCTAGTTTTACCATAAATACTAGTAAAGAAAATAACTAAAATCGAGGAAAAGGGTTTTTTTTAAATAAATTATAGGCCCGCGTTTGATCACGATCTTACCTGATGGTAAGCGATAATGCAGTCTACGATGGTACACGCTTAGATGAAACCTATTCACTCACGACTTGAAGACCCCTAGGTTGTAGTTATCAGGAAACACAGACTCAGGCAAGGTGTTCCACTCCTTGGCGGTGCGCATAATAAAGCTGGAAGAGTACCGCTTTGTGCGTATGGGAGGTAAGTCTACCATGTAGCGGTGGCGCATCGCGGAGCGTCTGGTTGTCCGACGATAGAATGGGAATGGTGGGATCAGGTTGAAAAGCTCCGCAGCACACTCCGAAATGTATCCGATAAAAAACCGAGAGGTGTGCAACCTTTCGACGATGCTCGAGGCTGTGGAGCCTTGCATCTGCTAACTCGTCATTGCAAAGAAGGGTTTATAAATACCGCAGTCTGATTAGTTTAGAACTCATCAAAAATTTCTCTGCGTTCCGAACAATGTAATCCACATAGCTGTCGGCCATTTAGCTCACCAATGGGGTCATTTAGGTATAGTACCTACATACAGCTAAGCCAACACGTCCTACGCATACCATAAACTTCTAAAGCTAGTATTACAACGGTATGGTACCTTTTCAAGCTTAGTAACGAATCATCAATCATTACCAATTCACTCATTTATTCAAACCTTAAGGACACAATAGAACACTTGGTTACGTCAATAATACTTAAATACATAGGCTTTTGGGTATCTACCTAGTAGCTCATTGCACCATAAATACTCATTGCACTGTTAGGTATACATTTATCTCAGACCCAAAAAATCCTCTGCGGAGAAACATCCACTTATTGTGAAAATGTATATAAAGATAAAGATATTTATTTTGTCACCAATGTACACAGAAATGGAATGAAATCTTATAACTAGGCTTAGGCTAAAAGATATGTAATGATAAAAATAGCCACCATGGAATTTGTTCATGTCCAAAGCAGACCCCACCATCAGATGGGAATAATAATTGCTCAGGAGAGAGAGAGATAATTCGTTCATGTTCTCTTATAGGCTCTTATGGCTCAGTATTTTGACACCAGCTAATTCGTACAAAGATCCTCTTGAGGACTCTTCTCTATAATTTCGTCTAACACAAAACTTGTTACAGGTCAGATACCGCGAAAGAATAACCATCCTCCGCGGCAACCACGAATCCCGTCAGATCACTCAAGTGTACGGCTTCTACGACGAATGCCTGCGCAAGTACGGCAACGCGTCCGTGTGGAAACACTTCACGGATCTCTTCGATTTCCTGCCTCTCACCGCGCTGGTGGACGGACAGATATTCTGCTTGCACGGCGGGCTCAGTCCGTCTATCGATACCTTGGATCATATCCGCGCGCTCGACCGTCTCCAGGAGGTGCCGCATGAGGGACCTATGTGTGATCTGCTGTGGAGTGATCCTGATGACAGGTACGATTTATACACAAAACTCGGTTGTTGAGGACATATTAAAAGCCGAAGGTCAGTTCGACAACAAAAAGTCAAAGTCAAAATCTAGTTGTAAAGTGGTATTAACATGATCCTCCTTAGATAAGGCGTGCGAATATTGCATAATATGACTAAGTGCTAAATAAGACATACCAAATAACTTGGTGTGTAGAGACAACACTACAGTATACACAATGATTAAGGCACATACATCTATACTAATATTATAAATTCGAAAGTAACTTTTTTGTCTGTTTGTTACATTTTCATGTCTAAATGACTGGATCGATTTCTATAAATTTTGATATATATATTATATACTGTAGTTTATGACCGGGATCGGGACACTTTTTCGCCCGACTGCGTAGGGCGGAGGGTAAGGCTTTTATTGACAAAGCACGAGTGCGAAGCCGCCGGGAGGGTCAGCTAGTATTATGCGGATTATTGAATCGGTATAATATCAGCTGTTTTTACAATCTCAGAGGCGTTGACTTTGATCAATACCCAACAGAACTTTGATAAATGTGACTCAGACTTGACCATAGGTACCGTAGTGCTTTATTACTCTTGTGGTATTACGCATTAGCTGTATTTACGTGGAAAACGTCACGAAGGCTTTACACGTGTCGTATAAAGGTTGAGTTTACTAGCAAGCATACACGAACGTCACAGTCAACAATTGACACGGTAAACTAAAACTTATTTTCAATTGAACAGATAAACTTGCCAACAAGGTAAATCAACCGTTTTAAATAAATACTTGTTGGGGACTCCTCACGATAATCTGACGTACTTCACGTCACCTCAACAACACGACATATCCCAAACACATAATTTATTAATGAATGACGCTTACAATCGCAAGTGAAATTCATTGTTTATGCGCTGACCTCCGACTCGCTCAGCCTTGGCCTAAATAAAGAAATGCATTATGACGCTTCCTGTTAGGTCATACGCATCGATAGTATTTACAAGATAAACCTTCGTTTCTTGTGTGTAATCTTGTAAACATTACGGAGTAATATCTATCTTCTAATATATAAAATTATCGTGTCACAGTGTGTTCAGTGTTTGTAACAAAACTCCTCCGAAACGGCTTGACCGATTCTTATTTTTTTTTTTGTGTATATTCGGTAGGTCTGAGAATAGGGCGTAAACTATTTTTCATACCCATATTTGATACGGGTGGTCTACCGCAAATTTATATTTTTTATTTTTTGGACAAGTTTTTTTATTACTATTTTATGATTCGTCAATAAAAATACATACAACCATAAATTTTCACAATTCTACCACCAACCTATATGTTTTAATAGCGATATTAGTACGTTAATAATTTTCTGCTTTGAATATAGAGATAGTTGATATTGGGCATAACATTTATTGATTCTAAGGCGGTACGAAGTTCGCGGGGTCAGCTAGTTATAATATATAATTCTTGTAATATACAGGGTATGCGGTAATATACTGACGCGATTCAAATGACGGTTTCTCAGAACATAAAAAAGACATCTTGAAAAAAAAAATACTACTTGTTATATTATAAAATTCTAAAGAAAATCTAGATTAATCTAGATAATTAGGTGATTAATTCGATATAAAACTTACTACCTACTCTTGCAATCGACATCCAAAAAGAAAGGCCGATTTGATATCTCTTTCGGAAATGGCTGCGGGTTTTGGGTTAGAAAGGGACAACAAAAAGTATCTCGAGACGTCACCAATACAATATCTGTGGTTAGATGGCAAGCATTATGCAATAGCACAACATAAGTTTAATAAAGTGTTTGTTTTTACATGCCAAAATAAATTTCACATTTCTATGGTAAACATTTCACAAATTTATTTGTTATGCTCATCAGAATTACCCCTTTCATTTTTGTGCGTATATAGTAATATTAATTATTATTACTATTACGTTGATTTTTAATTGATTTTTTTAAGGAGCTTTGCGTTGTTTTATTACGATATCAGCTCCATAGCACCTACTCTCTATTTAAAACAATACAATTACAATAACTCAAGCACTTTCATTTACCAGCTCGTATGTGAACCGGTAGAGCATGTTAGCTGCATCTGATGATTGTTCAGCTTACATGCTCTGAAATAGGCCGGCCACATCGACTGCATGCTCCAAATAGATATACTCCGGGCACATTCCACCAAAAGGTGGTATAGGTCATCAAACATTCCACACATATCACAATCAGGACTATCCACCTTGTTCACTAAGTATTTGAAACTATTTAGTGGAATGTGTCCGGAGCGCAGTCTATGAGCGATCACAATATATTTCCTATTTAGTGTAAGTGTTTAGTATTAGCGTTGAAATACCTTGTTTTTCTGTGTCACGCCTTACCTTCTTCAAGCACGACCAGGATGACTAGTAGATAATGCTATTAGCATTAAGTCCACCTAGCACCATTCTGTTTTGTGTGAAAGTATTAAATAAATAAATATATATTTAATGAAATGAAAAGCCACAAACTGCCTCTAAACAATTAACTTTTGAACAAGAATATAGCCGACTAAACCGACACTCAACCGATATTGATGAAATTTCTATGGGACCAATCTGAAACTGAATTAACCTATTGTCTCCTAAGAACACAGGCTTCTAACTACAAAAGAAAAGGTAGTTGCCCTCAATGAGAAATAATTTTGCCCCATTCTGTATATTTTAGGATATGTAGTAAGAAAAGTGTAATAACAGGCAGCCTTGGCTTTTCTATTTGCACCCAATTAAACAGAAATTTACCAAATTAAACTTAGATTAACCTACCCGTTACGATTGTAATCAAAAACGGCGATAATTATTTCGACAGAACACGCAGTCTGTTTTAAATGTGAATTATAATAACCTTAGCCCATAATAAATCATATAGGTAGTTTATTTCATCATGAACTCAAAATCTGATATGATATCATATTGACTTTGATTACTGACAAAATAATAATATTATTATCTATCTAATTAGAAATGATTATTATAGAGCACTTAGCGTTTGTCAGGGCTTTGACCTTCGAAATCAACATCACTATTTTCAGTCCTTGTGGACTTAAGACAAATTTCACCCTTTAAAAGGAGCATTTAAAAAGAAAAACGATGTAGAATTTATAATAATGAATTAGACTTTTCGTTCAAAGCCATGCATCCCGATTCCTGTGCCAGACTAAACCACGTAGGTCCCCACCCAAGGTCTTTACAATAACGTTGACCGATCTCGTTATTATTTAAATTATAATTTAAAAGCAAGTCATCCCAGCTACCGACCACGGCTGGCTATACTCAAAGGCTCAATCACACATTCACAGATAACAGGTTTGGTCTGAGTTCAAGGACGTTGCACACATACACAATCATCTGACCAATTAGGTTCAGATAGCGACGACTAATTGATTGTCTTTGTTTTGTCTCGCCCCATTATCTACTGAAGTAGGTTATAAGTGTTATAATGATTGGAGTGTGTTCTCATTACTATTGGGTTATTCAGTGTTTATGTTGCGATGTTCGTATAAAAAGAGCGAGACCCTATGCCCAGCAGTGTAGGTCGGTCTATCGGCTGAGATAATAAAGTGAATATGAGCTAGCGTCCAATATTTGTGTCGAAGACAAGTCGAATCCGTAGTTTAAAGTGCCGTCCTTATTATGAAAGAGTTTGGTTGTAAAAGTCACAAATGAACTGCCACCTATGTGTGTTGACAGATTTTGTTTTTTTAGGTTCCGTACCCAAAGGGAAAAACGGGACCCTATTACTAAGACTCCGCTGTCTGTCTGTCCGTCGGTCACCAGGCTGTATCTCATGAACCGTGATAGTTAGTCAGTTGAAATTTTCACAGATGATGTATTTCTGTTGCCGCTATAACGACAAATACTAAAAACATAATAAAACAAATATTTAAGTGGAGCTCCCATACAACAAACATGATTTTTTTTGCTCGTTTTTGCTCGTTATCGATAATGGCAACAGGTAGACGCTTGAAATATTCACAGAATATTTTGTTATATATTCACTTTAAAAATAAATAATTGAATTAAAATAAAACAAATTATTTAAGGCCATACAAAAGACATGATTTTTTTGCCGTTTTTATAAATAATAGTACGGAACACTCCGTGCGCGAGTCCGACTCGCACTTGGCTGGTTTTTTTCTATTGAAACTACAGAAAAGTAGAAATTGTTTAGAGGAATTGTAATTCTTTTAGCCACTCTAACCCCTCGAACAACCAGCGAAGCTACGCCTCGAGCGTTACATATTGATATTAGAGATGTAAATTGACTATGACAAGGTCCCCAGGCGAGATGCATTCAAATGGCGATGCAAAACCTATTTGCGTCTAGATGTTGCCACTGTTCTACTTTTGTAGAACGTCTGAAATATTTATAAAATTCTTAGTTCGTAAATTTACAAACTGGAAAGGATAAGTTCAAAGCCAGAGTGAACGAGTCCTTTTTAGGCAAGCGTGCTCCATCTTCGATCACACCATTACTTTCCATTAGGTGAGGTGGTCAAGTGCTTAACTATTATTAATAAAAAAATGTATTAAAAAAAAAAAGCAATAACCGGTATCAAAAGTTAATTCAAAAATTTTTGACTTACTATTCGTTTGTCCACGGGTTCGCTCACCGCATTGTTTTCTGAAAATGTAGTTTTGTTCTTATTCTCAATCGTAACGCTCTTTACAGAGCGGTCGTGGTCATCATATTGTATCATTATTTTTGGGACCAGATATTACACACCTCACGATATCTCGTCATTTGTCTGTGTTGACAGACATTCTCATGCATTCATGCAATTGGCAGCCCACTGCAGCTTGGAATATCATGGACCGAGTTTCGTACTAATATCTCTATACAAAGGTCTCCAGGAACTCGGCATAAAACAGCGTCTGTCGGCTTTAGTACAAACTCGCATTCTGAAGTTCTTCGGCCACGTCTCGTAACGGAACACTGACTCTATTGAGCGTCTTGTCGTACAAGGACAAGTGGAAGGCATCATACCGCGCGGAAGGTCGCCCATGCGGTGGACCAATAAAATAAAAGCTGCAGTAGCTTTGTTAGGTCACGAGATATATCCTATTGCAAACATACAAAGCAGTCAGTCGTTAATCGTTATTGAGCAACAAACACAGTTTCCCATTTGAAATGAATATAACCTAACAAGAACAAGGACGTCCTCCTCTCCAAAATAATGTGTCCATGATCGTGTATCTAACAATTATAACCTATTATTACATTGTGGAATACAATAAATGATTGAGTATTAGCAGGATTGTTTTTAGAACCTGTTCTGGTCAAGGGCTATTGTAAAAGTATGGCTTTATATGTGAAAGTTCCATATCTTATCGAGGTATCTCGACCATAGCTCTGTATTCCCGGTCAAGCACGAAGCGGCCGATCGATTTTTCCGCGTGACCTAAAAGTCTCAAACTTTTATTATCACAGTTATGTTCCAGTTATGTACAGTTATCACAGTATAGTTTTACTTAATACTATCCATTAAATATAATGTTATGTTGGTAAGGAACTATTATTTTACTTGCCTTGTTTGTAAAAAGTTAACATATGGCGTATATTAGGTCTTTACCTATGAAATTGCCGTTTTGTATGGAATAAGTGAAAGTACTTATTTTTTTAAACTTTTTTATTTCTGTTATTCAAAGTAATCACCCATGCAATCGACGCATCTTTGCCAACGCATTGGCAGTTTCTTGATGCCCTTCTTGTAAAAATCAGCTGGACGGGAGGCAACAAACTCTTCAAAGGCATTTTGTTCTGCAGTGGGGACGACCGATTGACCAAAGCTGGTTGCCGATGTGCAAGCTTCTCCATCATTGTCTCCAGTTCTTCACAGTACACATCTGCAGTAATGCTCATGCCGTTTTGTAAAAAGCTGTGGTGAATCACACCCGCACTAGACCACCAAACCTAGTGACCATCACCTTTTTAGGACGTAACAACGTAACAATTCGCTTCAAAAATCCTTCATTTCTTTGCCTATTGAGCAGCGCGAGGCAGGTCTCGACGCGTACGTTGCGCTGGCGATCGTTAAGTTCGTGGGGCACCCATCTATCAAGTTTTTTTACCTTGCCTATTTGTCGCAAATGGATTAAAATTGTTTTGATGCTAACATCTAAAGCTGCTGCTAGCTCAGCTGTAGATTGAGTTTCGTCAGCTTCCACAATCGCCTTTAATTCATCATTGTTGACCAAAGTCTCCGGACGACCACGAGCTTCATTTTTCAAGTCAATACAGAACGGAACCGGGAAAACCAATAACGGGTTGTGCGTTCGTTTGTACAGTTCTCTCCGTAAACGTTTTTGATGTTACGTGCCGTTTGTGTTGCGTTAGTGCAACGACGGAACTCATATTCCATAATTACACGAATTTTTAAAGTATCCATTATGACGAAAAATGTTCAAATGTACTAAAAATACAACGCTAATCAATAAACAAAAGACTTGAGTTTGTAAAAAGAATGTCATGTTGTTAAAACAAAATTAATTTAAATTTAGAATACAAAGCCATTCCAAACTTTTTTCTATTTGAAATGACCAGTACTGAAGAACGGCAATTTCATAGGTAAAGACCTATTTATTATTGATCGAGCGAAGCGAGATCTCTGAACCAACTTCGGCAAATCGGCGTTGTATGTATCTATGTTTGTTTGTCCGAGGATAACTTATAAACTTATATAATTTATAACTGATAAATTTGAAACATAGGTAGTAGTAACATAGGACTACGGCAAAGACAAAAGGATAGGTTATGTTTTAGCAGTCTATGGATGTATGTTCCACACGTAGCGCCTAAACTACTCATCTAATGAATGAGGTATCAATCGATTCGTTTTTATGGTCCAGGTGACATAGGTAGGCTGCTATCGACACAGGTATTACGTTTCAGGTAAATGGTTTCAGTTTTAAAACTAGTATAGGTAAATGTAAATGTATTGTGTTACAGAGGCGGATGGGGAATATCCCCGCGAGGCGCCGGCTACACCTTCGGGCAGGACATCTCAGAGACGTTCAACCACAGCAACGGCCTGACGCTCGTCTCGCGAGCCCATCAGCTGGTCATGGAGGGCTACAACTGGTGCCACGACAGGAACGTCGTCACTATATTCTCCGCTCCAAACTACTGCTATAGGTAAGCTTGTTTACTTTGTTAAAAATGAAACCCGTGGATCTAAGGATGATGGTGGGAATCATCACAGGACACTGCGAACTTAACCATCACCTCTTGAAGACCGGGGCCACGGACAATGGGCTTTGTCGCGCATGTCTTCAGGAGGAAGAGACGGTGGAGCACGTGATGCTTCACTGTACGGACACGAGCGATATCAGGCTGAGGACGGGTCTGCAGGAGCTCATCGAATCCTAATCCGCTAACACCACGACATCCACGGGGATCTTGGAAAGCTGCATCCATCAACCTAAAATCCTGCTCCGTTATTTCAAGAAGCTAGGATGGCTGGGGTCAGGTTAGAAGGGGGGTAATGCACAATACACCCCAATGCGGGACGTCAGTGCAGATCTTATTCCCCCCACCCTAGAATTAGAATTAGACAGGAACGTCGTCACTATGTTCTCCGCTCCAAACTACTGCTATAAGTAAGCTTGTTTATATTTATATACTTTATCCGCCCGCCTTGCAATTTCCTGTTCCCGTGGGAACTTCGGGATAAAAAGTAGGTATATAAAACACACTTAAACAACCTGTTTTGTTATATACGATATTAATTTAAAACACTCATTCGGAATCGTATTACTTGATTTTAGAGATGGGTTTAATACCGGTAGCTTGAATATTTATCCAGCAATCGATACATTTCCAATAAACAATATTTAACGTAAACAATTTTGGACTTTGGTTAGAATTGGTATTTCTGTATGTTATATGGCCTTATAAGTAATACATTAATTAGTCAAGAACTAGAGGATATCGAGTGATGGTCTCTGGCCGGAAGACGTGGTAAACCCCCACATTTCACATTTCTATGGTAAACATTTCACAAATTTATTTATTATGCTCATCAAAATAACCCCTTTCATTTTTGTGCGTATATCTATCAAACAGCCTATATATGACCGCGTTGCCTTATGCAGGAATACAACGACATTTTGTGCATTCAACTAACTACAATACTGAGAAATTAGTTCCACTATTTGTTCTTCAGTTTAGTTACTATGCTCGGTCGAAAGGAATGTAATGTTAATCATTGGATGTCAAAAAATCAATAGATACATCCATACTAATATTTACATTTGAAAGTAGTCTCTTTGTATGTCTGTTTGCAACGTTTTCACAAATAAAAACAGGACCGATTACGAAGAAATTTCGTATATAGATTATGGCAGAGATTGAGATATAGACAAATTTTACCAGACTGCTTAGGAGGGCAATGTTTTGTATTAACAAACGACACCAGTGCCAAGACGCGGGAAAATGACTTATTTTTAAATTTCATCATCATCGGCCTTTATCGTCTATAAAAAAATCGAAATCATAATAATTTTTATCGATAAATATTCCTTTACAAAGGAAGAGTTTTGGCCGAAAAGCGTGTTGTTTCGTCGTATTCGCGGGCGACAAGACACACAGACAAGACACAGCGTAAGTGCGTCACACGTCGCAGACTGTACGTGTCAGCAAATATTTAAAGTATTATAATATGTATGTTAGTCACTAAGGTACATATATATTTATATGGGTCGTAGAATTAAGTTTTAACATCTTGTACTCTTTATTGTTGCCTGAAATAAGGAGTTAGTAATATTATTATAAAAGGTGGTTTAAATAGTGGCTTCGTGCGGTTCGGCACTTACGCAAATTACTTGTAAGATCGGTAAGAGAGCGACCTCCGCAGAACTGCACATTTAATATTAACTACCTTACGCTAGTTAATATTTGTTGTTTGTCATCAAAAAGTAGCCTATGTGATAATCCAGGTTATATAATCTACGTACATACCAAATTTCATTAAAATCCATTAAGTAGTTTTTGCGCGAAAAAGTAACAAACATCCATCCATACATACAAACAAATTTTCGCGTCTATAATATTAGTGGGATGGGATTTATAGCTCATGCACTGGAAAGCGCAGCTTAGGACGCCCCCCACTAGATGGAAAGAAGGTTGCTGGGAGCCGGTGGTTTAGGCAACAATAAAATAGTTACAGGATAGTAATTAACTTACTCTACGGCCCATTAAAATATATACCTTGGCCTAAAATACATATTATAATAAAAACTTGTAAGTATGTATTTATTTACTACATAAACACATAGGGCTGATATTGCTATTTTAAAAGTATTTTCACACAACCTGCTCAACAATGTCAAATTATATGTCATGTAAACCTCACCGAAAGCAGATGATTAAATCCCTACGGCTGAGCCGGGAGTAAAATTGTACTGAATTTCATCATGCCCGCGCGGGCATACTGTGATTTGAATTTGGAACCTCATTTGTATTAAAATTTGAACCAAAGAGACCCACACAATAAAAACGTATTCGCAAATCGAACTAACCTCTGCACAGAATGCACCAACCTAGATTTGGTTTTTATTGTCTCGCAAAAAGTGTGAAAAATAGAGTATTCTCCTCGTGGAAAAAGCTGCCTGCATCTTGAGCGTGCAGATATCTAAATTCAACTTGTTCGATTCTAAATTCGATTCAATATAGCGCCCGTGATGCATGGCACTGTTTTATCCCCCCTCGTTTAATAATCTACTATTATCAAATTAATGCATAAACTAATGATGTGTATTTGTTTAACAGATGTGGAAATCAAGCTGCAATAATGGAATTGGATGATGCTCTCAAGTACTCATTGTAAGTATTTTTATCAAGGTCCTATCTTTTGTTTATTCAAGAACATTTGTCAGTTTATTCATTTTGTTGCATCTTTGCAACAAATTATCTAAGTCTGCATCAGAAGTCACGTTGTACGTAATTAGTAAAGTCAATGTATCTCAATTATATGGTTTTATGTAGCTTTGAAAAATCACAGAGATTGTATGGGGAAAAGTTTTAATACAAAACAATTCTTGTAACATGGTATGAGCTGGTGCTCAAATCTGATGTTAATGTTTTACATATTTTAGTCAAAATTCTTTGACATAAGTAAACTTTTACGATTATAGTTTTTTTATAATTTATTTATAAATGCATTTTTCATATAACTCTGAAATTATCTGGAATGATTATAAGCGCAAAGTGATGACTCAGAAATCCGATTCACGAATCGATTTCTCTATCTACTAAACTAGATAACCCCTGTGGATATTTAAGTTTTATGACCTTTGTAACAACTACATTATATTCCCTTTGTTGTTGTGTATATATTAATGTTGTCTGTCTGTTTGTAGCCTTCAGTTCGACCCAGCTCCGCGACGCGGTGAGCCGCATGTCACTCGGCGGACGCCTGATTACTTCATGTAGATTGCACGTAAGTAAATAAATATTGAAGGACATTTCACACAGCGCTATGTAGCCCCAAACTAAGCAGAGCCTGCACTATGGGAACCAGATATCTGATAAAATACTCTTACAACTTTTTTTTGTAAATAGTTTTACTTATAATATATAAAAAAACTTCCAGACCCGGAACAAATATCTGTAGATCATACAAACATTTGTTCAGCGTCTTAGCTGACTATTCGCCCACCTCGCCACGAAGGTCGTCAAAGTGGTTTTTGATGATAAGATACAGAATATTGTTTGGAAGATTGTTATGATAGCGTGTTAGGGCCGGTTTACACCAAAGCGGAACTGAAAGAAAAATTAAAGTGCAATTTTATTGATTTTGTAACAATCAAGACACAAATAATTCGATACGCATGTTTAGACATTTCTGCCGTTCAGTTATCTAGTGAATCGCCACTGAACGTTTGTATAGGAATCGAATCACCTTAACTTAGAATATTTAAAGGAAATATGTAAACGGTGAATGTAAGTTCACTGAACTCCACAAACAGGTTGAATCTGCTGGCCTATTTAGGCAATTAGGTCAATCTGAATATAGGTGTGACCTGATTTTACTGACCTGACCCTGCCTAACCTAACTTCTGTGACCCGATTCTGATACGCGGTAATACAATTTGCAACTATAGAGTTTCTATAATTTGATGTTTAGAAATAAACTAAAACAATATAAGACTCCCTTCCATCAAAGGACAAGCTGGCGCACAGCTCAGTACCATCTATACCTAGTTGATATACCACCTATCTGCACACACCATTTTGGTTTCACATTCTTGATGCGTACAGGTATGGAGCACTTTGCCGTCCTCTGTTTTTTCTAATTAATACAATTCGGGCCTCTTTAAGTAAGAGTAAATAGGTTTCTTATAGATCCTCGTGCTTCATCTTAGACCACATCATCGCTTACCATCAGGTGAGATTGTGGTCAAATGAAGATTATCCAGTTTTAAAATAAAACAGATCTTTTCTGGCAAAAGAGGCATTTAATTGAATTAGCGTTTAAGTTTGTTTTATTTTTTGGGTTGGTTGTATATCTGGCTAGCTATCCAAACGTTAATCGTTTCTTAACCTGACAAAAACCAGCATTAAACAGAATACCAATTATTATACGATTTAGAATAAGTATAAATAATAAGTTTTGAAACAAGTTGGTATTTAGTAATTTTTTCTTGAAAGAAACCCCGACCATTTTTCAAAGTATTATTGTAGCAGGAACCAAACATACTAACCAATTTAAATCAAAAGGTTTATTCGAATTTACCAGTTTCAAATCAAAACTGATAGCAACTAAATTTTCGTAATTGCCCTGCTGCTGTTATCAAGATTATTATAAACAACATGTTTTGTTATGTACGTACTTATTTTAAAACACGCATCCAGAATAGTATTTACTGATTTTAGAGGTGGGTTTAATACCGGTAGCTTGAATATTTATACAGTAATCGATACAATTTTTAACGTAAATTGGCGGCGCCTTTTTGACGATGCCGCTTGGTCAGTTTCCTGTTTCATTGATATTTTAGGACTTGATTATGAACCTATTTTACCACAATACTAGCCAATTAGCCCTACCCGAGTTTTCATTTAATGTCGTACATAACAAAACAAGTACTATAGTATATTTATTGGTGTGTACTTGTTTCAGTGTCGGCGCATATCAAGCAACAGCGGTGTACGAGCGCGTGCGCGTCCCCCCGCCCCGCTGCCCGCGCCCGCCCGCCCCGCCGCCTCGCATCCACGGGCGCACACACACATACATACCCCATCAAAGTGGCTTACTTACTTTAGTTGACACAGCAACAATGGCTTAACTTAAAACCTGCTTTACACTTTGCTAAATTTAGTGCACGAAATGACTAACACTCTTGAGTTCAGACTAGTGTGAGATACTTAGTCAGTTAGACACATCTGTTTGAACTGAATGCACTGAATTTAGCCAAGTATATAATCGGGCTTCAGATCTTGGTTAGACATTAGTAAAATCTGAGATAGTAACGTTTGTATTTTGTTTTGCATTATGTTATTGGCGGTTGAGATATGGACGCTGTTGCGATGTGAACGCATTGGCTAATATTTTAATATCGTATTTAAAGTAAAAAGAAAGTATTGAAGAACTAGTTAGCGTTAGTGTGTTGGTAGTGTGGTGTCGACTAAAGTGAGTGAGCCATGCCGATCTTGCACCGACACGGAATGTTGAGTAAGCTTTGATATTCGTGTATATCCTGAAAGCCCTGTGTTTTTTCAACATCTTTTGATGGTAGAAATGACAGTTTTGAACGTAACGAAGTTTCACAAAAGGGAAAATTTATCCTCTTGTGTGGTATTGTTTAAAATTTAGTAGGGTGGAAGTAATATGTATAATCAATCTATGTTATTGGGGTCCGTTAGCGTCTATAGATAACATAAGGAACTTCAGCAAATAAATTCTGAATAAAGTCAATTTTTTGTTTCATTCTTTATCAAGAATAATGCAGTGATGTTTTGCTTCTAACGCAATGCGGACCCATGTCCCTGCAAATTTGAAATTACTTGTATAAAATCGAACTTATGATTTTGCCAAGGAATTGTCAGCGTGTCTACGATTTGGATAACTGAATTTTTAACACTGATTAATTTTGCGAAGTTCAATAGCTACTTTTATACAACACGCTGGTCACGTCGCAACCGTACTCGCTGTTATTCATCCAATTCTGTATTTATATTTCAACACGTCTATAAAATACTTCAGGCGAGATCATGGTCAAACGCAAACCTATGAAATATTAAAAAAAAAACTTCTAAAATAGAATGTTTGCGGCTCGGCTAGTCAATGAGTACGCATACGGCTATTTTCACGTGCAAGATTGAATCTAAAAGAATAGCTACGACCGTAACAAATCGATCATCTGATTCAGTGTTGTTCGTAAGATAGCGATCTGACCGAGGTTAATGTAATGTAACAATTCGTTTGCAATATTCAAGTAACTGGTTGAAACTGTCAAAACTTAAATCGTATGAACTTATGTATAAAACGTATGAATTACTCATGCATTGTGTAGTTATCAGAAGATTCGTCCTGTTCTCTCTCCAAAATATTGTGCCCAAGGTCCATAATGATCATGTACCTATTCCTATTACATTTTGAAATATAATAAACGATCGAGGTTTGCGAGGCGGCTGATGCGTTCTAGCGTGCATTTAGTGGACAAAGATTCAGGTTCTTTCCCGTTTTGTACCACGCCTGCGCTATGCTGGTATGTTCATTATTGTATCCAACTTAATATTGATGTATCAGACACTAGACCTCATTAAAAGCTTACAATTTGCTAACACGGTAGTTTTATTTCATTTCCGCGTGATTTATCGCAATGGACATACCACCATAGTAATCCTTGGTGAATAACGCTACACAGGTATTGTTATTCAGCAATATAACTAACCTTTTGAAAGTTCTTAGTTACTGTAGATCAAATCTGTAAAATATATGTTTTTTTTTTAAGTTTTTAGCCAATTTATGTAGGTACACAATTGACAATTTTAACCGCTGAAGTGCAGCGGCAAGCATTTAGTTTTATGACAGAATTTTATTATAATTAACACGACTGTGAGTCTTGGTAATATTTAGATTATTGTAACCAGTGCAATGTTTCTGTCATAGAATGTACACTTGTGCATTTGAGATTTTTTCAAAATTACTTCTGGTGCCAGTGTTTGGTCCAACGTAAAACCGTTTCACAAGAGTGGAGCTTT
Source organism: Philereme transversata (assembly GCA_963924445.1). Classification (NCBI taxonomy): domain Eukaryota; kingdom Metazoa; phylum Arthropoda; class Insecta; order Lepidoptera; family Geometridae; genus Philereme; species Philereme transversata. The sequence continues at coordinate 4,608,413 of OZ004343.1, read as the reverse complement.
AATTTTAAAACTTTATTTAGGTAATTGTGTACATACCTAAACCCATTGTAAAGATCAAGGCATTATGATAGGTTATCATAAAACTTAGTGCGAATATTTTCCCATCAAATGTACTCATTTCATTACACATTATACATAAAGGTAAGTATGTAAACATTATTCTAAAGTAATCGTATTTGCAAGAGATGGTAACAGTCGAGATGCCTGTAAATTGAAGACGCATGGGTTATTGTCTTATTGTAGTAATAAGGATTTGTTAAGGTTTGTACGGTCAGCAACACAAGTTGGTGAACAGTTTTAGTTTTTAAAAACTAAATAAATCTGGAACAAGGCATATTTTCAACAAAATGTTTACACTGTATTTGTAGATACACCTTACTAATATTTATAATATGATAGCCCTTTACTAATGTCATGTAACAAACACATTTTTCTGATACATTTGAAACAAATATTTTCAAACCCCAAATTGTTAAACAACTTATGTCGCCGACTGTACTATTTCAACACAGTTTTCATTTCAATTGATGCAATAGATCAGTGTTCCATAAAAATATTTTTGCCTTTTCATCTTGCGCGGTTTTGGTTAGTTACTAAAATCCGGGAAAACTGCAACCAAATGCATATACAATGTATAGGAGTTGCCTATCTATCTACTACGATTTGCTTTTGATCAGATAACCATTTTATGAAAATCGTGCATATTGGAAAAGGCTTGGTTGTTGAACAGTGTTTTTCCTTTTGTCAGTTCAACTTCTGATTTAGAGCCGGAAATATTTTTCCAAAATTCATTGTAAGTATAAAACGTGTGTACTAGACCTTACCCACCAATAACACATCAAGCCACACGTTCGTTGATCTAAGTATTAAGTATGTAAGTTATATATTAAAATAATAATACTGAAAAATGTTAAAAAAAATTATGAAAATATGTATGGAGCCTCGTTCGCGTGAAATAGACGCAGTTCACATGCACAAGGTTGGTTTTCCCGCTTCAAACGTTGTTTCAGGCGATCGAGGCTCGTGGTTAAATTAAAATTAAGGCTTTCCCGCATAGTTAGGCGTTATTCAGATATCACCTTTTGTATGCGCCGAGTGTTCACGTGTATAAACTTATAAACGAAAACAATTCGCCCGATAAATGTTAAACTTCAGCAATTGACAACTATTTAATGGAAATAATACATGTATTGTTACAATACCGAGGGAATAATTTATTCTTGCAAGCGTGCCCGTGTACTATGCCCGAATATAATTATTAGATAATAAATATTATTAATTAATACGCTGTAGTTTTTTTATATAAATATATCATTTTGCATGATGTAAGCGATCGGTATCTGCCTATTCTCCCAGGGAAACGTTACATCACATCACACTAATATTATAAATGCGAAAGTTTGGATGTTTGTTTGTTACTGAATCACGTCGTAACGACTTAACCGATTTCGATGAAATTTAGTATGTACGTAGATTATAATCTGGATTAGCACAGGTTACTTTTTATCCCATAAATCAGGTCCCATGGGATAAAAATGGGGAGTCAGCAGCGAGTTTAGCTCTATTTCTAGGTTACCTACACATTTAGTAGTGTAACGCGTACGAAGTCGCGGGCAACAGCTAGATTTTAATAAAACTAAGGAATACGAAAAAATAATTTATATTTCAATAAATAATCATTTTGATCTTACACATCACCCTTATTTTAAACAACGTTTGTATCTTTGGTGTTCGATACTTAAGCGATTATTAAAATTTATAATTTCAAATGGCTATATTTATATAAATAGCAAAATACAATTTTTTATGTTATACATTTTTTTACAATAAATATTTGTATTAACTAGAACATGGAATTTGCTAAATTCGAAATGGAATGAAAGTACCTACTACAATATTCACGAACAATCATAAGAAAGTTGTGCACTTATTATCCTTAGGAATGAGTAAGTATCCTTTCTTTTACCTAGAAATACATTTTTTTGGAGCATTATTTTCTTAATTACTCTAACATTATCCTCATTATTAAAAAAGTAAGTTTTAACTACACCGGTTTACTATTGATCTAGCTTTCTTCCTCTGCCTGGCTTTCTAGGAAGAAAAGGGAAAGAGAAACGAAGTTGTATTAAAATCAGCTTTTAAAATCATCCAAGAATACTTTTAAAAGTCTCATACATCATAAAGCGCGACACACACGGCGAAGATAATTATATTATATAAAGCTCGATTACCACTGACTCACTGACTGATTGACATCATTGTTCTCCCAGATGCCACCTCGTAGGGGGGAAATGTTTGGTGGGATCGTATAGAGGGAGTTCTGGTGAGTTGGGAATAAATCCTAAAGTACCCCTTTTGTCCCCCATTCGCTCCCATCCACCTCGTATCTCGGAAAGTATAAGTCTTACAGCGTTGGTGCAAAAACTAATGTTGCTGAGGACATTTTTTTATATCCGGATCAATGAAAAAAAAATTGTCTTTCATACAAAAAAAAAATTGTCCCATACAAAATATTTCTGTATGAATACCGTAAACCGTATATTTCGTTTGCCGTAATTTTCATACTGTTTTTGTAGGGAGCCCATGGCTTGTGTGTACTATAAAATTACTGTAAATTTGCTTGATTCTATATAATGTTGGTGGAGGGGCATGAGACAACTTTCATAGTTTTTGCAAAGGTCATCATCATCATTTTGGAACATCCAATTTTTTTTTTTTTTTTAGTATGCAACGTTCATCATGTTTATTTTGGAACATCCACATTTTTTTAATTATGCCTCATCCACAATGATCACTTTGGAACGTCAATTTTTTTTTTTTATTATGCAACATCCACAATGATCATTTTGGTACATCATTTTTTTTAATTATGCCTCATCCACAATGATCACTTTGGAACGTCAATTATTTTTTTTTATTATGCAACATCCACTGTGTTCATTTTGGTACATCGTTTTTTTAATTACGCCTCATCCACAATGATCACTTTGGAACGTCAATTTTTTTTTTTTATTATGCATCATCCACTGTGATCATTTTGGAACATCATTTTTTTTTTAATTATGCCTCATCCACATGATCATTTTGGAACGTTAATTTTTTCTTATTATGCAACATCCACTGTGATCATTTTCGAAAATCAATTTTTTTTTGTAGCACAAATTTTTGGTGGAATCGTTATTTTACGGTCATCATCGCCCTTGCCATCATTTTGAATTCTTCTCTCACTTCCTTTTCGTTTTCGAATGTTTCTTCCACATTGATATCCTCTTTAATTGTTTCTATAACTTCGAAATCCTCTTTGATGGCATTTTTACTTCAATATACTTTTGAATTGTTTTTTCTATTTTTCTATTTTCTTCAATTACTTCTCTTACTTCAATATCGACTCTACAAAATTATGGGTTTTAATACAAATCTTAAATCGCTCGTATCTTCTAAACGGGAAGAGTTACGCCTAGCAAACTTTTACAGATTATTGGTACAAATTTTTGGTGCAATAGTTTTTTTAATACCATCATTGCCCTTGACATCCGTTTTGAATGCTTCTCTTACTTCGTCTTCCACTTTGAATGCTTCTTTCACCTCGATATCCTCTATTTTTGCTTCTTCCATTTTGATATCCTTTTTAATTGCTTTATCTACTTATATATTTTCTTCAATTGCTTCTTTTACTTCAATTCCCACTCTACAAAATTATGGGTTTTAATACAAATCTTAAATCGCTCGTATCTTCTAAACGGGAACAGTTACGCCTAGCAAACTTTTACAAAATATTGGTACAAATTTTTGGTCGAATATTTTTTTTATTACCATCATTGATCTTGACATCCTTTTTGAATGCTTCTTTCACCTCGATATCCTCTATTTTTGCTTCTTCCACTTTGATATCCTTTTTAATTGCTGTTTCTACTGATATATTTTCTTAATTGCTTCTTTTACTACAATTTCCACTCCACAAAATTATGGGTTTTAATACAAATCTTAAATCGCTCGTATCTTCTAAACGGGAACAGTTATGCCTAGCAAACTTTTACAAAATATTGGTTCAAATTTTTGGTCGAATAGTTTTTTTATTACCATCATTGCTCTTGACATCCTTTTTGAATGCTTCTCTCACTTGGTCTTCCTCCTTGAATGCTTCTTTCACCTCGATATCCTCTATTTTTGCTTCTTCCACTTTGATATCCTTTTTAATGTCTTTTTCTACTTATATGTCTTCTTCAATTGCTTCTTTTACTTCGATTTCCACTCCACAAAATTATGGGTTTTCATACAAAACTTAAATCGCTCGTATCTTTTAAACGGGAAGAGATAGCTCGAGGAAACTTTTACAAAATATTAGTATAAGTTTTTGGTGAAACCGTTTTTTATTTTTATCCTTGTCCTCGACGTCTTTTACTCAATTTCAATTTCCTCTTTAATTGTTTCTGCTACTTCGATATCATATTTGATAGCTTCTTTCACTTCAATATCCTCTTTGATTGTTTCTTCCACTTCGATATCGTTTTTGACTGTGTCTTCCACTTCGATATCGTCTTTGATTGCTTTTTTCACTTCGTCATCCTCTTAGAACGCTTCTACCACCTCGGTATCCTCTTTGGTTGCTTACTCAACTTTAATTTCCTCTTTGATTGTTTCTGCTGCTTCGATATCCTATTTGATTGCTTCTTTCACTTCAATATCCTCTTTAATTGCTGCTTCCACTTGGAAATCCTCTTTGATTTGATTGCTTCTTCCATTTCGGTATCGTCTTTGACTGCTTCTTACACATGGATATCATCTTTGATGGCTTTTAACAGCTCGATATCCTCTTTAATTACTTCTTCGACTAAAAGAAAAACACGCGAGCTGCGAGCAGCTCGCGCACAACGCAACCTCTAGTCTAATATATAAAATTCTCGTGTCACAGTTTTCGTTGCCATACTCCTCCGAAACGGCTTGACCGATTTTGATGAAATTTTTTGTGCTTATCCGGTATCTATGAGAATCGGCCAACATCTATTTTTCATCCCCCTAAATGTTAGGGGTAGTCCACCCCTAATTTTTTTTTTATTTTTTAGACAAAATTTTTAATTTCTATTTTTTATGATACAGCATTCAAAAATACATGCAACCCTAAATTTTTACCCTTTACCACCAACCCCTATCTCAACTTAGCAACAGAACATCTAAGGCGGTACGAAGTTCGCGGGGTCAGCTAGTAATATATATATTTTCATCTTACATTGGATTGTATGGCGAGCGATAATTATATAAATATACGAGGCATGCCTTTTAAGTTTTGTCGTTTGAAGAAAAAAACACAACTAGAACCTTATAGTACTTTTTATTGTTTTTCAAAGTATTCACAACGTAGCTTAAAACCCTTTTCCATTCGCTCAAACCAGTTATTATAACATTTATTCCTTTCTAAAGTGGGGTGTTCAAAATGGCTGTCTTGAAAGCGTCGACTGCTTCTTCACCGGACTGGAACCTTTGACCACGAAGACTTTTCTTAATTTTAGGAAATGTAAAGAAATCGTTAGGGCTTAGGTCAGGACTGTATGGAGGATGGTCAAGAATTTCTACTTTTTCCTGCTTCAAATACTCAATCGTTTGACGAGCGCTGTGTGAGCTTGCGTTGTCGTGGTGCAGGATGATGCGTCGCTTTGAGTTAGATTTTCGAAGTTCGGCGATGACTTGTGGTAAACAAACTGTAGTATACCACTCTGCGTTAACCGTTCTACGATCTTCAAGTGCAATAGTCGCAACATGGCCGGTTTTTCCAACGAACGTGGCCACCATCTTCTTTGAAGTGCTTCGAGAACGAACAACTTTAGTCGGCTTTGGCTCGTCTTGAAAGACCCAGATTGTAGATTGTTGTTTGGTATCAGGATCGTAGGCATAGATCCAAGATTCGTCACCACTGATGATGCCGTAGACGTGATTTGACTTTCCTCGGTTGAACCTTTGCAGAGTTTTCTTACACCATCTGACGCGGGCCGCCTTGTGATCGTCGGAAAGCAGATGCGGTATCCAACGGCAAACTAGCTTTCTCACACCAAGCGCTTCATGCAAGATCTTCTGAATGGTTGTCCCTGAGATGCCTAATAGAGCCTCTATCTCTCGATACGTCACATGACGATCTTCGAGAATTAGTTGTCTCACAGCAATGATGTTATCTTCAGTGAAGGCGGATTTTGGGCGTCCTTCGCGAAATCTGTCACTAACACTAGTATGTCCACGCTGGAATTCTAAATACCAGCGTTCGACAGTCCGCAGACATGGGGCTACATCACTGAACACAGATGTTAGCTCTTCTAAACACTGAAGCCGTGTCAGGCCTCTTCTAAAGTTGTAGAAAATTATTGCACGAACATTTTCCTTAGAAAGATTCATTTTCGTACGTGACCTGACAGATTCAAATCGAAACTGTGACTAAACAATAGCATTAATCCTAATACTTTCAACTGTTTTGAGATTCAAAATGTAAACACATTCGAATATAGAACAGTTCCAAATTCAAAATTGCCGGAAAATATGGAAACGACAGAACTTAAAAGGCATGCCTCGTATAAAACAAAGTCGGGTAAGTTACACCATTTATAACTCAGGAACAGCTGGGCCGATTTTGATGATCTATGATTTGTTGGATTTGTCTACGCCCCGAATAGCAGAATAACTATTAAAATTAAAATATCAGAAAAATTCACGCAAAAAGAAATTATAAAGAAAATTTATTTTTTCATACATAGATGCAGCTAATGATGGCCAATTGTCAATTTTACCGGCGACGTACATTGGCAGCCCACGTCATATGCATGTCAAGGCGGTACGAAGATCGGCGGGCCAGCTAGTATTAACATAAAACATTGCTTATTGCTTACACGAAAGTATATTTAAAAATACAGAAATAGAGAACATCTAAAAAGGAGAGCTTATAACCCTAAGAAGAGTTTTCTAACAGCAAACCTTTGAGGCTCGAGAGATATGATTTTAAAGGTAGGTGAGTGTATTAAATCATCTTCATAGTTTGTGTCGCGCTTTAAAATAAATAAAATAGAATACACTATTTATAGACATAATTTTAGTAATTTCTGCTAAAATCCTAATAAACAATAGAGAGAACCAACTTTAACAACTTACTATAATAATGCAACGAAAAAGCTTTTGGTATAAAATACCATGAAGGCACGAGATTTTCTAAACGAATACGCAATAAAATTAAATCCTCAATTTGTGCATTTTATGCTCTTAAACTATTTCTATTCACTATTATGTATTTTTTAGTTGCAGCTTAGCCCTTTTTTATTATAGGTATTGTGATTCAAATACTGCACAGAAGTAAATACTCCTACTGCGTACATTTTGTATCGGTAATATACTTTTATTATTGAAAATTGTACTGGTTTAGAGAACTAACACCTATGGGTACTTAGTTTTTGATAATAGCTCTTATATAATGTTTCAAAAGGAAATTTTGGCCTAAAATTAAATATTCTGTGCTAAGTGTCAAGTATTACTTATGTTCACATTAAAATGGACGTTTGTTCTCAGCAGTTAGATTCATTAGTTCGATCGTCGAACTATTGAGAGTTTTTTTCTCATTATTTCGATGATTGATTGAAAATACTTTATTGCACTTATAAAACTGGTACAAAGGCGAACTTAATGCTAAAGAGCACCGTCGAACTACTCAGATTTTTATTCTCATTTGATCAACCGTCGAACTTATTTTAATCGAGGTACAAAAAAGTTGTATTATCTATTCTAATATTATTGTTTGTTTGCATTGAATAGGCTCCGAAACTAGTGGACCGATTTAAAAAAATATGTTACCGTTGGGAAGCTTATCCCCGGGTGGCTACTTTTTACCCAACTGCGCAGAAGGAGGATAATGGTTTTATTGAAAAACTACGCGTGCGAAGCTGCGGATTGGTCAGCTAGTTACATAATATGTTTGTACATCTGTACCACATCCTTGATCAAATACATAATTAAAAAATGTATTTTTGTTTGCTTTTTATATGATAATTTATTACACATAGAAGCATTTTCTTTGTTTCTGGATAAGCTTGTTGAGATAAGCAAGACCGAAAAATATTTTTGATGTGAAACATCTATAGCCGCACGTAAAACCGATTTCTGGCGTGGCGACGCATGCCGTGGCGACGCGTCGCCAAGCTATATGATGGTATATATATACAGTCTATATGCAGTAGCAGTTTTACAAAATAATGTCGATGTTTCACATCTGCCAGGCGTCCCATGACGGCTCACATTTTTTTCAATTATGTAATAGGTTGGGGGAAAAGTCTTTTCGCATTATAGTATGTATGAACTTGTAATAAAATCTCTTTGGCTATTTGTATCTGGCTGGTTTTGGTATCATTCAAAGTTTAAATTTTAAACTCCTCTCCCATAGTCGCAGAGTCTTTGTTAAAAGCAAACTTAACGGAATGCAAATCACAATTCAAATTTGATTATGTAAATAGTGATGACATTATAAAAGCTTTCAAACTGATAAATGTTAAGAAAACCACGGACCTCTGGGGCATCTCGGTTAGCATCATAAAAACATTGATTGACATAATTGCTCCTGAACTAGCTTTAATATTCAATGAGTGTATTGACTGTGGTGTATTCCCTGATTTAATGAAACACAGTAAAATAACTCCACTTTTCAAATCAGGCACTAGTTCTGATCCTGGTAATTTTAGACCAATCTCAGTACTTCCGACATTTAGTAAAATATTTGAAAAACTAATTTTAAATCAACTGCTTAGATATTTCAATTCACATAATTTACTGCATCATAAACAATTCGGATTTACCAGGGGTCGCTCAACCACTGATGCTGGTATTGAGTTAATATCGCACATATTTGATGCCTGGGAGGAGTCTCATGACGCTTTAGGTGTTTTTTGTGATTTGTCCAAGGCATTTGATTGCGTAGACCATGACACATTAATCAGGAAACTACGCCATTATGGCATTAGGAGCGTTGCTCTAGACTTTCTCACTTCTTATTTAAGTGGCAGAGTGCAAAGAGTTGACGTGAATGGGAAGCGTTCTCCGGGGTCTCTGGTTAAAATGGGTGTACCACAGGGATCAATTCTGGGACCATTTTTGTTTTTAGTATATATTAATGATCTTCCCCATCTAGTACGGGACGATCATGAGGTTGTATTGTTTGCAGATGACACGTCACTTTTATTTAAATTAAAGCGACGACAAACCGATTTTGACGATGTAAACAATGCAATCTCTAAGGTGGTAAAATGGTTCAATGTAAACAATCTACTTCTAAATGAAAAGAAAACAAAATGTATTAGATTTATACTACCTAATGTTACACAAGTTAAAGCAGACATAAAAATCAAAGACGAGGAGTTGGCTCTTGTGGACACCACCGTATTCTTAGGTATAACCCTAGATAATAAGCTTCAATGGGGCCCTCACATTGATGGGTTGTCGAAGAGACTTAGTTCTGCGGCATACGCAGTCAAAAAGATCCGTCTTTTTACAGACGTAGACACAGCTAGACTAGTTTACTTCAGCTACTTCCACAGCATTATGTCATACGGTATACTGCTGTGGGGGAGTGCTGCAGATATAAACACCGTTTTTGTGCTGCAGAAGAGGGCTGTTCGTGCAATTTATAATATGGGCCCCAGAGAATCATTACGCAATAAGTTTAAAGAAATAGATATTATGACATTCCCTTGTCAATACATCTATGAAAATCTAATGTATGTTCACAAAAATATTAATTTGTTTAAGAAAAATAGCGATAATCATAATTTTAATACTAGAAATAAAGATAAACTCGCTGTTGCCACATGTAGACTCCATAAAGTTAGTAAATCGTTTAAAGGGCAAGGTGTGCGCTTTTATAACAAACTCCCAAGGGATGTACAAAAATTGACAATTAACAAATTTAAAAACGTAATTAAACAAAATCTTTATAAAAGAGCCTACTATAAAATATCGGATTATTTAGATGATAGAGAAGCTTGGGATTGAAACTGCCCCAACTCGTTCAAAATGTTACAATTTAGACGTAATTTCTTTTCTGTATTATGTACCTATTGTAAAAGGATCATTAAAAAAAAAACAACCAGCCTGGTTTTCTTGCCTTTCTTTCCTGGCTTGGTCGCGAAGGAACAGGCAGTAAAATTGACGTTTCAAAGTGATCCTTGTGATTTTAATGAATAAAAATATTTGACTTTGACTTTGACTTTGAAAGAAGATAATTCCAAATTTCTAATTAGGAAAATGTGTGATTTTTATTTGTTTTTCGTACTGTAAAGATGAGTGAATCTAATGAAGAAATTCGACTTTAAAATTTTACTACAAAAAAGGTAAAATGCAACGCAAGCCGCGAAAAAAATTTGCGATGTTTATGGACCTAGTGCAGTGTCTGTGAGAGTAGCACAAATTTGGTTTAAGCGTTTTCAATCCGGAAATTTTGATGTCAAAGATGCACGTCGCTCTGGTCGCCCTATTATGGATAAAATTGATGCCATTTTTAAAAAAGTGGAGCAAGATCGGCATATCAGTAGTTACGACGTAGCTGAAGAACTGGGAATTGACCACAAAACAGTTTTGGCGCATTTGAAAAAAACTGGGTACACAAAAAAGCTCGATATTTGGGTACCCCACGAGCTCACTGAAAGAAACCTAATGAACCGTGTACTCATTTGTGATTCTTTATTACGACGTAATGAAACCGAACCATTTTTGAAGAAGCTGATAACTGGTGATGAAAAGTGGATCACGTACGACAAGAACGTGCGAAAAAGGTCGTGGTCAAAGGCCGGTCAGGCTTCACAGACTGTGGTGAAACCCGGGTTAACTCGCAACAAGGTGATGCTGTGTGTGTGGTGGGATTGGAAGGGCATTATTCATTATGAGCTGTTACCACCAGGCAGGACCATCGATTCTGAACTCTACTGCGAACAACTGATGAGATTAAAGCAAGAAGTTGAGAGAAAGCGGCCGGAATTAATCAACAGAAGGGGTGTGGTTTTTCATCATGATAACGCTAGACCTCACTCATCTTTAGCCACTCAGCAAAAATTAAGAGAGTTTGGCTGGGAGGTGTTATTGCATCCGCCGTATAGTCCTGACCTTGCACCTTCAGATTTCCACCTGTTTCGGTCTCTTCAGAATTCTTTAGGCAGTGTCAGGTTAACATCACGAGAGGACTGCCAAAACCACTTGGCACGGTATTTTGATCAGAAGCCCCAAAATTTCTATAGCAATGGGATCATGTCTCTACCTACAAGATGGCAAAAAGTAATCGAACAAAATGGTACCTACATACTATAGTTAAATGTAAATAAACTATATTAAAAAATGTTTTGAATTTTCTTAAAATATGCGAAGAAACTTTTTCCCCAACCTAATACAACTTCAAAACTTTATGAGGAAACAAGCGTTTTTTAAATTGTGTTTTATTATTTTTTGTGTTTCGATTAAAATAAGTTCGAAGGTCGAAATAAGAAAAAAAAAAGATCTCACTAGTTCGACGATCGAACTACTGAGAACAAACGAAAAGATAAAAAAATGCCTTTTGACCATATGTACCATTGAGTAGTACCATCGAGGAGTTTTCACGTTGTTATAACTGCTAACAGATGGCGTTGCTCTGTCATGCTCTGAATAACAAAGGAAAGTGAATTGTCAATGTCAATTGCCGTGTCAACATTATTTTCTGAAGAACTTGAAATAAAAATACAAACATTTGTGTTTGTTTATCTTACGAAGTGAGATTATTTTTGGCAAATTTTGATTGTGTCTTTTGGCATATAAACCATATTTTTGGCGGTGCATCTCCAGGCAGCGCCATCTATTACGCTAGTTAGAAATAGTTTTTTTTCTTTTTATGTCGAAATTGAAAAGCCCTCATTGGCACCGACTTGTCCCACAAGTACCACGACACAAAATACAAGTGTCACGCCCGGCTTTAGTCGTAATTTACTGTTAGAAATCTATGCTTGAGTTACAATCCAGCTTTGTGTTGAACTCTGGTATAATGGTCGTGTTATTGTCGTTTAAGTAGTATATCCTTTATAAATTACACTAATAGAAGTGAAACTCCCCAATAGTCTCCGTATGCTGGTCAAGGATTATATTATACCTGTAAGTAAGAATACATGAAATTAGATATATATTTTTGTATCACACTAATATATATGCGAAAGTTTGTAAGTTTGTTTGTTACTCAATCACGTCGTAACGGCTGAACTTGATTTCGATGAAATTTAGTATGGAAATTATAACTTGGATTAAAACATAAGACTACTTTTTGTTGACAAACAACGCGAAGCCGCTGGCGGAAGCTAGTATTAATATAAATTCGAAAGTAACTGTCTGTCTGTTGGATGCGTTTTCACGACTAAACGGCTATAAAAAAAACTAAATACTACACTAATACTATAGGTACTAATAAAAAAAATCGGAGGTAAAAAAATCGTCAAAAACGCCTCACGTAATTAACTAAGCTACTGTTCATCCTATAAATCAGTTCCCGTTGAATGGAAATGAGATGTCAAAATGTATATAGAAAGTTTATTTTGCATTTGTTACGCTTTCATGTCGTCACGGATGAACCGATTTCGATGAATTTTGATAATAGATTTATGACCTGGATTGAGACAGGCTACTTTTTATTGACAAACAAAGCAGCTTGAAGCTAGTTTGAAATAAATAACGGCGCATGCAACTGAGCCAAGCGTTTGTGTATAATAATAATAATATTGCTGGACATTTCACACAGCGCTATCTAGCCCCAAACTAAGCGAAGCTTGTAATATGGGAACCAGAAGAATAGAATACTTAAATACTTTTTTTTGTAAATACTTAATTATAATATATAGAGAAACAACCAGACCCGGAACAAATATCTGTAAATCATGCAAACATTTGTTCCACGGTGGGAATCGAACCCGCTACCTCCTGCGTTTCAGCCGTCAGCGTATGTGCCGTCATCTAATATTATTAAAAAAATGTACTTACAGATATGTAATCCTTCATCAGGTCCTCACCGATTGATCACGAGACCTTCATCCCTGTGTCCAGTTGCAGCAGTTGCTTCATCAGCTCGTAGGTGGAGAAGGAGGTGGCCACCATGGGGATAGCGCGGATGTAGTTGATGCTCATCCCTCGATACAGCCCTTTCATCACTCCGTTCTCGCGGTAGATCAGCGTGAGGGTTTGTACCATTCCCATGCTAAAAAGATTTATCAAAATTAATATTATAATGAGTGTTGCCTATTTGTAGGGAGTAAATATATACGACTAACTTACGCCAGCGGCTCCGCACGCGTTGTTTGTCAATACAAAGTAACCTATGTTTGAATCTAGGTCATAATATATCAACACACCAAATAACACCGAAATCGGTTCAGCCGTTACGACGTGACTGAGTAACAAATAAAAAAACATCCAAACTTTTACAACCCACTAATATTATACACGCGAAAGTTTGTATGGATGTACGAGGCATGCCTTTTAAGTTTTGTCGTTTGAAGAAAAAAACACATCTAGAACCTTATAGTACTTTTTATTGTTTTTCAAAGTATTCACAACGTAGCTTAAAACACTTTTCCATTCGCTCAAACCAGTTATTATAACATTTATTCCACTCTAAAGTGGGGTGTTCAAAATGGCTGTCTTGAAAGCGTCGACTGCTTCTTCACCGGACTGGAACCTTTGACCACGAAGACTTTTCTTAATTTTAGGAAATGTAAAGAAATCGTTAGGGCTTAGGTCAGGACTGTATGGAGGATGGTCAAGAATTTCTACTTTTTCCTGCTTCAAATACTCAATCGTTTGACGAGCGCTGTGTGAGCTTGCGTTGTCGTGGTGCAGGATGATGCGTCGCTTTGAGTTAGATTTTCGAAGTTCGGCGATGACTTGTGGTAAACAAACTATAGTATACCACTCTGCGTTAACCGTTCTACGATCTTCAAGTGCAATAGTCGCAACATGGCCGGTTTTTCCAACGAACGTGGCCACCATCTTCTTTGAAGTGCTTCGAGAACGAACAACTTTAGTCGGCTTTGGCTCGTCTTGAAAGACCCAGATTGTAGATTGTTGTTTGGTATCAGGATCGTAGGCATAGATCCAAGATTCGTCACCACTTATGATGTCGTAGACGTGATTTGACTCCCCTCGGTTGAACCTTTGCAGAGTTTTTTTACACCATCTGACGCGGGCCGCCTTGTGATCGTCGGAAAGCAGATGCGGTATCCAACGGCAAACTAGCTTTCTCACACCAAGCGCTTCATGCAAGATCTTCTGAATGGTTGTCCCTGAGATGCCTAATAGAGCCTCTATCTCTCGATACGTCACATGACGATCTTCGAGAATTAGTTGTCTTACAGCAATGATGTTATCTTCAGTGAAGGCGGATTTTGGGCGTCCTTCGCGAAATCTGTCACTAACACTAGTATGTCCACGCTGGAATTCTAAATACCAGCGTTCGACAGTCCGCAGACATGGGGCTACATCACTGAACACAGATGTTAGCTCTTCTAAACACTGAAGCCGTGTCAGGCCTCTTCTAAAGTTGTAGAAAATTATTGCACGAACATTTTCCTTAGAAAGATTCATTTTCGTACGTGACCTGACAGATTCAAATCGAAACTGTGACTAAACAATAGCATTAATCCTAATACTTTCAACTGTTTTGAGATTCAAAATGTAAACACATTCGAATATAGAACAGTTCCAAATTCAAAATTGCCGGAAAATATGGAAACGACAGAACTTAAAAGGCATGCCTCGTATATGCGGATGTTTTTTACTCTTCCACGCAAAAACTACTTAATGTATTTTAATGAAATTTGGTACATACGTAGATGATAGTCAAGACCTGGATTGTCACATAGACTACTTTTATTGACAAAACACGAGTGCGAAGCCGAGGGCGGAAGCTAGTTTACAATATTAGTGTAATGGTAAATAAGGCGATTAAATCTTCGATATTTGCGTGACAACGAGAAATGGTTAGTAGGAAAAGTGAAAAAGTATTTTTACAACAGTCTACAGATATTTGTTCTGGGTCGGTTGTTTCTTCATATATTGTAAGATTTGTAAGTATGTATTTGCAAAAACAAAAAAGTACATAAATATTCGATCAGTTATCTGGTTTCCATAATAGAAGCTTTGCTTACTTTGGGACTAGATGTCGCTGTGTGAAATGCCCAGCATTATTTATTTATTTGAATCCGTGTCGAAAAGGTATCCAAGCTTCGTAATCAATCCGAAATAGTTTTAAATTAGCGTTTTAGATTAGAAATCGAATCTGAAAAAAATTACGGGCTGATCCGACATCTTTCCGACATTTTAAAATAACCTCGCAAGAGTAAATATTAAACTTGCAGACAGTTATTGTAAATGCGGGATTTATCATATACCGTTTTATCGATCTTACGACTGAAATCCCGTATTCGCAGAAGGAATCGAACCCGCATCGTCTGTAGGCAAGTTCGACTAAGACGCACTAAGCCTCGACTAGTATACTAGACTAAGTATACTCGACAAATAATTCGATTCCTATTTTTGACAAACACTCGCCACGTCCCACCAGCCATCTTGGAACGCATCGAAAAATAAATAGAGACGTGAAAAAAATTAACAGTTAATCTGACGACTTATTGGCTCATTGAGTCGAATAAAAAAATCGTATCATTTGTCGGAGATAATGTTTTCAGATAACAACGGAAGAAAAGTGCACTCATTATGTTACCATTGATAACACATTCAACCTGGTTACTAGAAAGTGAATTTTTAATGCATAGAATTGTTAGAAGAATTTATATTACAAAATACGTTACAAGTGCACAACATAGATATTATAATATTAGCGTCGTTACTGTGCTCTATATTAAAAAAAATAATGATTAGAGGAAGAGATTGAATTAACCCCTAATTCTGGTTAATCTGCATATTTATATCTTTTTCTTTTTGCAATTTGCATATCTTAACCTTTTGTATGCTGAAACACACTCTACACGAGACATAATATAATTTTGATTGTGTCTGGGGTCCGAGCATACCAAAGGTTAATGTGCACTCAAACAACTGTTCGTAATGCTCGTTCCATACTAATATTATAAATTCTGTCTGTTTGTTACTTTCTTACGACTAAACGGCTGGACCAATTTCGATGAAATTTGGTGTACAGATAGATTATGACCAGGATTGGGACATAGGCTACTTTTTATTGACAAACCGTGCGTGGGAAGCCACGGGTGGAAGCTAGTTGTAGATATAAAAATGTCATGTAAATGATATATGTATTTTTATTATAATTTATGTAGATTGATTCGTTTTTTTGACCTTTGTGGCGCAGTGAACGAATAGCCGGCTGAGAGCAGGAGGTAGCGAGTTCGGTTCTCGCTGCGGGACAAATGTTTGCATGGTATACAGATATTTGTTTCGGGTTTGGGTATTTTTCTATACATATATTATAAGCATGTATTTACAAAAAAAAATTATGTAAGTATTTTATCAGTATGGTTTCCACAGGCTTTGCTTAGTTTGGGGCTATCCCGGTCAAAATCTATCTATACACCAAATTTCATGGAAATCGGTCTAGCCGTTTTGTCGCGAAAACGTAACATACAGACAGAGAGTTACTTTTGAATTTATAACATTAGTATGGATATGGTCATGGTTTAGCGATGATCATTATTAAAATAGGGGTTAAATAATTAATGCTATAGATAACCAACCTTCTACAAGTGTTGCCAACACCACATCATAGAGAGACATGCAATAAAAGTGTATATTAGATTAGGTACATATAACAGTACTGTGGAAGCGTTATTGGAGCACAAGGAAGTTGCAGTGCTAAATAACAGGCAGTTTACATATTTCCTCGCTCCAAACAGCCCGCCTGGTGGGAAAGAATAAATTATTTAATAGTAGATTGTTAGCCAAGGGGATAAAACAGTGTCTAACGTCACGGGCGCTATATTGAAACCCGAGCGTAACGAAGGATTCTAGATTTAACTCACGAGGGGAGCGCGGTAGTTTCTAGAATCCTGAGTGCAGAGAGGGATACGCCCATGGTGAAGACACATTTATCCCCGAGGAGAAAACTACTTTTCACACTTTCTGCGAGACAATAAAAACAAATCTAGGAAGGTAAATAAAAATATTTCATTATGCCCTAGGGAATAATGAAATTCAGTACAAAATTACCCCTGTCTCAGCTATAGGGCTTTAATCACCTGCTTTCTTTAAGGTTTACATGACATTGTCGAGCAGATGGTATGAAAAATTAGTTACATTTACCAATTTTCAAAAGCAAATTATAAGTCGGTCCGGGACGGAGTGTTGCTCTATATAATTATAAGTATATACAATAAAAAATTTACTCATATAATTTAGTATTATATCAGTTATCTGGTTCCTATAGTACAAGTTTTGCTTAGTTTGGGGCAAGATAGCGCTATGTGAAATGATCAGCATTATTCGGATGGAATACAGACATTTATTTATCAATTTTCTGGATATCTATTCAATTATATATTATAACACATAAATAAAATAAAACACCTGAACATTTGACACATTGCGGCGTATGGGCTCTGTAGTGAGTGGTGGTCTTTAGTCGCGTCCGTGTGTTGCTAGCTTTAGAATGAGTGAGGTTTACCCGAATTTCTCCGTCTTGGGATCCATGCAGGCGAGCTGCATGCGCCGGCGCGTCACGTCGAGCGGGTACGAGACGGACTGCGCCACCGCGCCGGCGAGTCCGCCGCACACCAGCTTACCCGGCACTGTGAGGACGAGCCCTCCTGGAACAATAAACTCTACTGTCTAACAGTTATTCTTCTTCTTAGTCGTAGCACTCTTGACAGAATGGTCGCCATGTCAGGGTTGTGGCGCGCTTAACTACCCTTCGCCACTCTTCTCGCACCGCTGCTCTCTGCGAACATCTATGGCAGACTTTATTTGATCTGTCCATCTCATAGGCGATCTTCCACGCGCTCATTTGCCGTCAAACTTCCCCTGCACCACCAAGCGTTCAATGGAGAACAGCCTGTATCCGCTTGTCAACATAGTTTTAGTGCATGTTGTGTTCACCTGTAGCTGGTTGCACATGTAACTATAAGATATAGACATAAGGATTCTAGTATTATATAATGTAACAACTGTTTTGACGACCTCCGTGGTGCAGTGGGCCAATAGCCTGCTGGGACGCAGGAGGTAGCGGGTTCGATTCCCGGCACGGAACAAATGTTTGCGTGATCTACAGATATTTGCTGCGGGTCTGGTTGATTCTCTATATATTATAAGTATGTATTTACAAAAAAAAATGTATATAAGTATTCTATCAGTTATCTGGTTCCCATAGTACAAGGCTCTGCTCAGTTTAGGGCTAGATAGCGCTGTATGAAATGTTCAGCAATATTTATTTATTTATTGTTGGTGGATCTAATAAATAAATCTAAACCAAAACTCAATCAATAGCAGGTGACCTTCATGCCACAGTGGGCGGGTTCGATTCCCAACGTGGAACAAATGTTTGCATGATCTGCAGATATTATTATTATTTTTATACGAACAAGCTTATGGCCCACCTGATGTTAAATGGTAACCATCGCCTATAACAAAGTGTTGTCTCGTAAGGTCACACACCTTAGAAACGTGTCCTACGATGCACTACCCTGCATCAACTCGAGGCATATAGGTGTAAAGCCTCATGTGCCTGTAATTTAACCGGCAACCATACCCTTCAACCTGAAACATAGTAACGCTGCTTGGCGGCGGATATTTGTTCTGGGTCTGGATGTTTCTCTTTATTATAAGTATTAACATCATCATCATATCAGCGACAGAACGTCCATTGCTGACTTAAGCCTCGCCCATAGATTTCCAGAGTGACCAATCTTGAGCCGCCTGCATCCAACGGCTCCATTATAAAACCCAACCTTTATCAGATTGTCTTTCGATTATTAGTATAAATAAAACTAAATATATATGTTATAGTTTCCCCAGTACAAGCTTTGCTTAATTTGGGGCTAGATAGCGCTGTCTGAAATGTCCAGCATTATTTATTTAAAAGGTTTGAGAACTCACCAGTATTCCTCTCACACTTGCGACAGAGTGAGGTAGGTAGATACTTCATACAGAAAAACTTGAACGACTCGAAGCAGTAGAAGCTAAAGCCTGCATAGGGCACCATCCCCACCATTGTCGGGACGAAGCCGCGGTATAACGCTCGCATACCGCCCTCCTGCGAAACAGACATTTAATATTTAAGACAAGCTGACCCGCACGCCTGTTTTTTTAATAAAATCATAACCCTCTTTCTGCGCAAACGGGTAAAAGTACCCTATATCCCAATCCCGGCCATAATCTATCTGTATACCAAATTTCATCGAAATCAATCAAGCCGTTTAGTCATGAAAACGTAACAAATAGACAGAGAGACAAGAGTTACTTTCGAATTTATAGTGTTAGTACTGATCTATATATATATGATACAAAAATTCCAAAGAGAAAAGCACTACCACTATTTCCAATTTTCCTTTCACTAAAAACCTAATTCCGAACAAGCCGAACTTTTATATATATTCTCTATATACTCTTATATAATGTGTTACAATTTAAATTAATAATATTGAAGGAATGGTAGGAATCTGCCAAGGATCGTGATAGGTGGAAGGAGTTGGGGGAGGCCTTTGCCCAGTAGTGGGAAAATGTAGGCTAGTTAAAAAATATTGAAGGAACGGTTCATACACAAAAAAATAATCTTGTTTTATCATCAAAATTTCGAGAAAAACGATCAATATGCTGCTCGTCGAAATGTTAGAGAACAAGCGTATCGATAGATGCCACAGATTACTAAAATGTTACTAAGAGCGGTTCAACGGCCCTTCCCAGTTAGTGACCCACCCGTAAACAGCGTGTACGGCAGGGCGGTAAGTACCTACACCATGTAGGTATTTTGAGTTTTTTGGATATCTAAAAAAACTACACTTTCTTATTATTTATGGTCTCAAAAATATAGTCCGTCATTATTTGTAGTTTAATTTGCAACAACTTATATATACGTTCAGCAGTGCACCATAGCTGATATAGCAGCATAGCTGATATCTGATGATAAAGTGTGTAGCAAGAATACTTGTAGGCTCACCGTTTTAAACATGGTGGTGGCTGCATGCACGATGCCCGTGTATCTGTGCTCGCCTGTGATCTGGAACGCGAGCCGCGCACGGATAGTGTCAAGGGGGTACGTCAGAGTGACAGCTGTCAGGCCGGCGCCCGCGCCCGCCACGAACTTGTCGCCGTGTTGTACCCATGGTATGTGGAGACCCGCTAGGTACTGGAAATAACATTTGGTCATGATTATTGCATGAATTATAACTGGGTTTATAATAAAATAGCTGTTGTCCGCGACTTCGTACGTGTTACACTAATAAATGTTTAGGTACTCGACACCCACATATTCTCTTAGCCAAGCTCGAGCTCTATGGCGTGACTGGCAAGGACTTAAGCTTGTGCCGATCGTACCTAATGACCAGAAGGCAGGTAGTGAATGTCAATGGGCATGCTCTAAAGAAGAATTTACCAAATGTGGCGTCCCCCAGGGCTTAATCCTTGGCCCATTGTTTTTTCTTCTTTACATAAATGACATAAGTGTTAGTTTAAACAAAGACATTGAGATATTCATGTTCGCTGGTGACATTTCTCTAATAATCCACTGCAAAAATATGACAGATAGTATTGAAAAAATTAATGACGCCTTAGCCAAGTTATAAAAATGGTTCATTTGCAACAACCTATTGTTAAACATAAATAAATCCAATATATTACACTTTTCTCTTAACAATCGAATATTAGGCTCCCTTAATAGCTATAACAATTTAATACTTCGCCCTGTTGACAACATTACATTCCTGGGTCTAAAACTTGATGCTAAATTGACATGGAAAACCCATATTGATCATCTGGCCAAAAGATTGAGTTCTGCTTGTTATGCAATAAAAAAGATTAAAGATTTCTGTGGTCAGGCTGCTGCCAAGTCTGTGTACTTTGCCTATTTTCATAGCCTGATGTTATATGGCATACTAATATGGGGTAATGCAGCCAACACCAAAAGAATATTTATTTTGCAAAAACGTGCTGTTAGGTTTGTCCTTGGTCTCAAACCAAGAGAAACGTGTCGTAGGGCTTTTGAGCAACTCAATATTCTCACCTTTACTGGGGCTTACATCTTACACTGCTTACTGTATGTCAAAAAGAACATAAGTGATTTTGAAACCCTATGTGCAGATAACATACATGGTACAAGACATGGTGGCAGACTAATGATCCAAAAATTTAGATTAAGTAAATCATCAAGAAGCTTTTTGGGCAATGGTGTAAAACTTTTTAATAAGCTACCGGACGAGCTCAAAAACTCAAGTAATAATCTATTTAAGAAAAAAATTACAAATTTGTTAATACAAAAAGTTATTACTCATTGGGAGAAGCTTTAAATGATGTTAATTTTATTGTGACCTGTTGAAGATATATCTTTATTCCTTACCTTTTAATTTCCATAATTTAAATGTCTTTTTACAATACTGACAAGGCCCTTTTACAGCCGCAACTTTTTACTTTTAATTCTGCAACTCATTTTATTATTTTGTTTTACAATTATTTTCTTTTAATTGTATATTTTTGAAATTTTACAATTATTATAATTTATCGTAATGACAAGGCTCCTTTACAGCCGCAATTTGTAAGGTTTTTCCTTATTTTCTATTTTTTTTTGACATCAAAACATTAATAATCGATTTAGTATTGACATTGATTGATTGACTTATTTGACATTGTTTTGCTCTGTGTTCTATTGGTTTTTGTTTTGTTTTTATTATTTTAAGTTGACATTATTTGATATATTAACTTAATTAGTCCCGATACCTGTCTGTTTGAGCTACAATAATGTTAGTTATATCACAATTGTTATTGTTTTAATCTAAATTTGACGTAACTTAGTGTTCTATAATGTACCTACAGTGGAAAATAAATGAAATGAAATGAAACCCCATTTTTATCCCATGGGACCTTATTTGTCGGATAAAAAGTATCCTATGTGCTAATCCAGGTTATAATACGTACATACTAAATTTTATCGAAATCGGTTCAGCCGTTACGACGTAATTGAGAAACAAACAAATAAATAAATAAAGAAACATCCAAACTTTCACAATTATAATATTAGTGTGACTATTATAATATTATAATATTCTAGGACTTGGGACGTTTTCTACGAGATCGAAACAGAAATAAGGATCCGTAAACAAAGCAAGGTCACAGACTAAGAGGATATTAGCAAGCTGAAGTGGCAGGCGGGGCACATAGCGGTCCAGAACTTGGCAGTCTCAATATTGCAATCCTAATTATTAACATCCTGCTTGCTGTATGATATTGGAATTTCAATACACGATACTCAAGGATATAAGTAACAAAAATACTGATCTAAGAACACGAATTAATATTAAAATCTCAATAACAAAATAAGTGGCGCTCCGGGAGTGCCGACAGAAGTTAAAACTTGAACAATTACGAGATACACATATACAGAGGTAACGGTAACAGTGTCGCGAGTTCAATGATTTTTTCCCATCTCAAAAAGTGCTCAACGCGCCTAAAGAAGTTTTCACTTTAAAAACTACGAACCTTACAGTTGTCGCATATGATGGGTAACATCTGACCACCGCGCGCACTCATTGCTCAAATCAAATAGCGCGCGCTTCCCCGGTTTCCTGTTACACATTTACGTCCCTTTTGCCAAAATCACTCCCACAAACCGAGAGGAAAGATTTTACACATCAAAAATGTCAAACACACCTCTGACAATTAAGACATTCCCAAATAAATTCTACAGTTGAAGGTACGTGGACATGATATTTCACATAAATATTCTTCAATTAATTAGAAAATAAAATACTGATCTAATTCTTAGACTAAGCGACTTATTTTCACATGAATTATGATTTTACCAACAAACAAGACGTAACTAATTTGATACGCAATACATATTTAGATATTTGTACTGTTCAATTATCTAGATAATGTGCACTGATTGTTTGTACGAGTATAGAAATCAAACCACCATATTAAGTAACTACATAATCTACATATTCCGTCAATGTGAGGCTAGCGCAAGATCGTAGTGGACAAGCTTGGGGAGGCCTATACAGCGGGTGAAGTCTGCCTGTGATGACAATAATGATCAACTATTCTGCATTTATTCACTTGCACCTATTATCATAACAAGAATCTCCCCTCAGATAACATGGCAATTCTAGCTTATTGTTCTATCATTTATAGTCCTTAGATAATTTTATACTGATAAGAATCTTGTATAAGCGGTAAGTATGAAAATAACTTGTATGTTATTTCTGTAGATAATCAAAGAGATTTTTCCGTAAAAGGTTCTCGAAAACATAATATAGAGATAAGAAGTTTTAGTTTTAGTTTTTTTTTATCAAGGGCAATCGTGTAGAACTAATGGTCCGCCCCGAACTGAGATCTCGCGAGTCTCCCATAAAACAAATAAATATTATTTGTACCTACTCTTTGACTATCAAAATAGTGCTATGAAATTCACAACCAACTTACTTGACCTACAGTTTCATTCAAATTACAGGTAACGGGTGTTTATGTTAATTGGTTACTTTTTTGGGGTAGAAATTGCACTTATTCCGGATTTCAGACTTTTCCCTATATGTGTGTCACTAAAGCTACACAGATACCAAATTTCAGGACTGTGGGGTCACTTGTGTACCCTGTGAATTTCGTCGAGTTTTTATTATGGCTAATAACTCAAAGACTACAAGGATTTTATTAAAAATTAGTGGTTCGCCCGAACTGAGATCTCGCGAGTCTCCAATTAAAACAAAAATATATATTAATCTTTGACTATCAAAATAGTGCCACGAAATAAACAACCAACTTACTTGACCTACAGTTTTATTCAAATTACAGGTAACGGGAGTTCATGTTAATTGGTTACTCTTTTTGGGGTACAAAATGCAGTTATTGTGAATTTCAGACTTTTGCCTTAAGCTACACTTGTCTTGTTACTAGTTGTACTTGTCACTTAAGCTACACGCATACCAAATTTTTCAGCATTTTGGGGTCACTGGTGTACCCTGTGAATTTTGTCAAAGTTTTGTTTTTATTATAGCTAATAATAACTCAAAAGCTAAAAAATTAAACTAAAAATAAAAACAGAGTTGAAATGTACTAATGAATACGTTTCATTTGACGTCCCACTTGAGCTAATAGTCTCATTTTAATTTTTTTTACCCCTCTTGAACCCCAATATCTCAACAACCCCCAACATTTTTAGCTCATTTAAAAAAAAAAAGCTAAAATTAGCTCATTTAATCACACCAAAATTGTGCCATCACTATCTACCAATGTATCAAATTTCACGATGATCGGATAAACGCTTTGAAAGTTATCCTCGGACAAACAACATATACGATACATACATACAACGCCAATTTTAGCAAATAGATTTAGAGGTCTCGCTTCGCTCGATCAATTATTTCTGTAGATAAGTAAATAATCAAAGAGATATTTCCGTAAAAGGTCCTCGAAAACATG
Source organism: Philereme transversata (assembly GCA_963924445.1). NCBI lineage: Eukaryota > Metazoa > Arthropoda > Insecta > Lepidoptera > Geometridae > Philereme > Philereme transversata. The sequence goes on along the minus strand of OZ004343.1, from coordinate 4,583,801 downwards.
CTATAGCGATAACCTAGTCTTTGCGAGTAGTTACAAAAAATATTTTGTTACAAAAATTACAATTTATCAATATTTTGGTTAAATATTATCGGTCATTCGACCATTTGGTATATTAAAATTAAGTACTCATCATTTTCTAACGTTACAGTTACTTTAGATTTCTATTAACATTTGATTAAACTGAAAACACCGAGTATTGTGTTTGTTTTAAAGGCATTTACATAAATTAGCTTTATTTCCTATTTAACGCTAATCTAAGCACAAATACAAAGGTTTAAATGTAATACGCATTTGTGAGATTCCATAATTTGTATAATAGATTATGATCGGGATTGGGACATAGGTTACTTTTTACGCGACTGCGCTGAAGGAACGTAATGTTTTTATTGGCAAACCAAACCACGCGTGCAACCCCGCGGGCGGGTCACCTAGTACAGAATAAAGTTTTTTTAGATAACTTAATCACTAATATTCAAAGAACTACTTAGAGCGATCAATGACTTAGTTCAGAATTAACGACGGAAACTATAAGAATAGAATATTCTTTATTGAAAAAGAAGAATACAATAAAATTCATTAAATTAACAAAGTGTAACATCAGTCTCTCGTCAGATTCAAATTATAACATTTGAATGTTAGAATAAGTCTTGTATCTGAACTAAACCTGTATTGTATTTTTAGTAAAAAATTCTTATACCTTTTTGTAAACGCGATAGTATTGTTTAGCTGTTTGTTGAGCCGTATTTCAGTGGAAAGGACAAAGTGACTTGACAAAGCTAACTTTTTATCCTAGAACCACGCCAGTCACGCTATGGGGTGAATTTGACGACCTCCGTGGCGCAGTGGGCGAATAACCGGCTGAGACGCAGGAGGTAGCGGGTTCGATTCCCGTTGCAGAACAAATGTTTGCATGATCTACAAATATTTGTTCCAGGTCTGATGTTTTTCTATATATTACAAGTACGTTTTTACAAAATAAGTATGTATTATATCAGTTATCTGGTTTCCAGTTTGGGGCTAGATAGCGCTATGTGAAATGTCTAGCAATATTTATTTATTTATTTATAAGGGGAATCCATCGAAAGTGAGCGAAGAGATGTATCAACTAATAGTAACACATCGATTGACTGATTTTTAAATTATCTCCTCTTAGCTTTAATGGATACCGGTCCTTACGTTCCCTTATCGATGTGCAGTCGGGTAAAACAGGTTCCGCTTATGCACAAGCCAATGACCACACCTAATGAACAGCGCATTAGCTTGTACAACTTGTAGTTGGTGACAGACTGACAGTCACCATTATTAACGAGCTATAAAAGTTTAAAAACTAAAACCCGACTACGTAATATCTGTTGATAGTAGTCTTTGTCCCCCGGACTACAAAAACGAATCGATTGACGCATCATTTATTAAAATCGGATGAGTAGTTTAGCCGCTACAGTGGAACATACATCCATAGACTGCTAAAAACGTAACCTTTTAGCTTTGCCGTAGTCGATAAAATGTAGCCTCTACACCCGGACCATACTAACGAAGCGATTGACACCTCATTCATCAAAATCGGATGAGTAGTTTAGGTGCTACGGTGCAACATAGGCAAATACAAACATACATGTCACGCATAGACTGCTAAAACATAATCCTTTCTTTTTGTTTTGCCGTAGTCGAGTAAAACGTAAACGGTATAACACCATGTCACATTAAATAACGCTTACTGACAGACGATACGTATCCGTCGAACAAGTTAGCGTTATTAAGATATGGTACTAAAGGTGGCGTAACGTGCTATTTGAACGACATCATCGAAAGGGATATAGTAATATTGGCCATCCAGCAGCGATCCAGCCGAATCGAACCAGGATCGCGGCGCAGGTCACAGGCAAGGGGATGCCCAAGAGTGAAGTCGGGCTGTAGATGAAGACGGTACTAAACTTTTTACATTATATTGATGGTGACTGTATAGATAGGTACCATCGTCCGTCGGCGTCGGTCGGCAGCCGGCCATTACTCTCTCTTTCATACAAACGCGAAGGTCGCAGTGTGTATAAACTGTCTACAAGTCTGGCACGTTATGTCTTCCGGTTGTATTCGAAATATACCTACTTAAGTATGGAATAATGTACATACATAATTTATAGCAGAGGTGCAGTCGTGTATGTTTTTGGGATGGTGAAAAAATACAGCATAAACCATACCTCTAGGTAATACTGTCTGCCTTCCTTTTGCTAAACTTACTCTAATAGGATCCATATGTGAAACAATTTTCTTAATGCGATTGTCCCTGGGAACCCCTCTGAATTCTTCTGGCAGATATGGACTTAGTAGGGGGATATTCGTTTATCGGAATTTTTTTGTCCCGACCCGCCAGTAGTTTAGGCAATCACGGCTATGTCATTGATGGCAAAATAAATTGGCATACAAAAACCATAAAAAAACACGAAGACGACTATAATGAGGTAATATTCTTAATGGAGGTCACACATGATGACGAGAAAGTTTCGACAGGTGACCTTTTTACGGTTGTCACATCCAAAAGCTAAAGATCAGTTGCTTGTTAAGATACAAGCAAGATACCCTTGTGGCGGCTTGTGGGAGCCACTTCCATAACCGAAAAGGATAGTTATTAAACTTATAGTAAGGAAATTAATGTTTTAAAAGATTATGAATGATACTATTGATACATCTCGAGATGTGGTGCTGGAGAAGAATGCTTGGGGGTATCATGGACAGAATTCCGTACCAATCAGACCATACTTCAAGAACTCGGCATCAAGCAGGGTCTCTCTTCCACGGTACAATCTCGCATCCTCACCTTCTTTGGACACGTGTCGCGTCGCCGAGAGCTCTCCATTGAACGCTTGGTGGTGCAGGGGAAAGTTGACGACAAAAGAGCGCATGGCAGATCGCCTACGAGATAGACGGATCAAATAAAGGCTGCCATAGATGTTTCTTTGAACGAATGTGCCAGAAGAGCAGCGGTGCGAGAAGAGTGGCGAAGGGTAGTTAAGCGCGCCACAACAACCCTGACATGACGACCACTCTGCCAAAACTAAGAAGATGATTGATACATCGAAATTAATAAAGTTTTTGATGATCAAAGCATGTTCAAAGTTGGTCGTCTTCTATGGATATACTAAATGTTACGAACAGTGTTGTCTAAAGGAAAGTCAAAAATTATTATCTACCTATAGTCATTTGCTGGATCAATGTATGAAGTTTTAAATTCAGAGAATACATTTTAGCACTGGTGGAAACAAGCCGTTCTTCGGTCTCATCCAATCTCTGCCAGCTACAGCGCGCAAATCCTCGCTCCATCTAGCCGGGGGATGTCCTACATTACGCTTGTCACCACTATAATTAACTATCTCTATCTTGAAAGGTTTGCTGGAAGAAAACTCTTATTAGGGTTAAGCTCGCCTTTATAGACGTCCATTTTATAACCTGTTTTAATAAATATTGCTGGACATTTCACACAGCGCTATCTAGCCCCAAACTAAGCAGAGCTTGTACTATGGGAACCAGATAACTGATAGAATACTTATATACATTTTTTTTAGTAAATACATACTTACGCTTGGAAGAGCTACTGGTCCATGAAACAGCTAATGAAGGGCAACCATCCACTGTCACTTAAGCGAAAACTCATCGACATGTGTATCTTACCTATCCTAACCTACGGTGCTCAGACTTGGTCATTGACGGACTCACAAAAGTTCAAACTCGGGGGATGCCAACGAGCGATGGAGCGTAGCATTTTAGGTGCTAAGCGAACCGATGGAATCCGCAACACTACTCTACGCTCTATGACCGGAATCATCGATGTGGGGTACAAGGCTGCAAGACTCAAATGGGAGTGGGCGGGTCATGTCACTCGAATGCACCCTGAAAGGTGGACTAAGATCTCCACCGACTGGCAACCTACAGGACGACGGCAACGAGGCAGACCGCGAAAACGTTGACGCGACGATCTGGATGGGTTCCACTCTGACTGGCAGGAGATTCCTGGAGAACGCAAGGAATGGAAGAAAATGGTGGAGACCTTTGCCCAGCAGTGGGACAGTATAGGTTATTGAAAAAAAAATACATACTTATAATATATAGAGAAACAACCAGACTCTGAACAAATATCTGCTGATCATACAAACATATGTTCCACGGCGGGAATCGAACTCGCTACCTCCTGCGTCTCAGCCGGCTATTAGCCCACTGCACCACGGAGTTTTGTCTGTAATCTATTTGTTTACATTACAGAATACAGAAAATGAAAGAGCAAATTATACTATTTATTATATATATTTGGCTGTAATTTTTCGATATCCTAACGAGAGGTCGAAGTATGCTACTGTTGGGTGTTGATATTATACTTTTGAATTATGCACACGTAATTGCCCATTATTGAAATTGAAAACCACATAATAGTGTGAATGAATTGGCACAAGTGGTCTATAGGACCTGCGAACGATTATAGAGATGTACAGTGCAGTTATTCGTGCCACTTCACGGTCACTGGCCTTAGCGTATGAGGGAATCGAGCAAAGCCATTTACTAATGGTATAGTCGGAATTGATAACTGGTACTTTAGAGCTCAAAAAAAGCGGACGACTAGTTATTGTAACGCTCTGCAGTTACGCATTTTGGTTTGACGTAGTCATAATAAGGTGGGTAAATCTAATGCTTTTCTATATACAGCATCCAATATTTATGTACAACATCTATCATTTCTTAATCATCCTTGTCAATATCGAGTCTTTCCTCAATTCTAGTTCGTCTTTCCATCTAGTGGAAGGTCAGATGGATCACTTTGACACATCAATTCTACAGCCGCTGGTCAATGAACAACGCTGGTTATTCTTTTTAATTTTATTCTGATTATATCTAGCAGTTAATACTTTTGCGTTATATCATCCTTATAATTTCCCCGTTTTGATTAGTCGTGTACGTCGTAAGTAGGTACGTAAATACGCACGCAAACGGTTTGTTTATAAGAATTCATTATTGAATATATTTTACTTAATTAAAATTCTGCTCAAGTTCGAGGACACTTTGATCACTTAATTATGTATACCTTGTTCGTAAGTTTATGTACCTTTATGGTACCTGTGTTAATATTATGTTTAAATTCTTTACCATCCAATTAAAGAAATAACCATAATAAGTTTTCGTAATCTTTGGCGGTATGGCTGGGTCAAGGCTAGGAGTCGTTTTATTAATTTTTGCTGATAAAGATATTTTATCGATCAGTTCTCTGGCAGTAGGTAGTAGTAAAACACGTTAGAACAGTTAGAACACAGCTATTTTGATATAGAATCGCATTTGTTGTTGTTTTCGATACTAGCATGATTATTATATACTAGCAGACCGATAAATAGCTAGGAAATAGGGTGGATGTATAGATAACTCTTTATTGTTATAGATACTGAATTCCAATTACTAAACCTAGAAAACTTAACTTTTATAAACATTAACTTTAACATTTTAACATCAGTCTTAAAATTATTCGTATAAAAACTGCCGCCATGTAACCCTTGCGTGTAAACTCACTGTGTAAACAGTTTGTAGTCATTATTAGTTTTTATTTTTCTGAGCGGGTTCAACTGCACATTAGTTAACTACCTTCTTTTTTGTTGCAATTTCCAAATGACCGGATAATTAACACTTTAAAACATAACATAACACTGTAAAATACATCCTACACCACACACACTAGGTACACTATACACACATAAACACACACACACACACTTCAAATGCGATCAAGCAAACATTGTAGCTCAAGAGGCACTTTTTTCATTAATTTATATTCTAAAAAATGTTAATATTCACTTTTTTCTTGCAAACTATTTCTTGTTAGTATTTTTTCATGTAAATATTTAATTTAAATATATATATAGATAAGTAAGTATGTTAAAGTTAACAGGCGAGCTACTTTGCCGCGTCCTTATAAGTTTAGTATTATATAATGTAGATTCAATTTGGTTTAAGTCCAGCACTATGTTAATTAGTTTATAATATACGGTAATGTAACTGTGAATCTAAGTATTAATAAATAAATAAATAAATAAATAAATATTGGGCTGAGGAAATGAATGCCTATTATGAAATATTAGATACCGCATTTCCTGAATTTAGTAAATTACCTTAAAATAATAATAATAACAGAAAATTACATTAAACTACAATTGGCAAATACAGCCGGGATACAGATATTCTCGTCCAACCCCCAGTGCACAGTTATACACTGATGGATCAAAATGATCCTTTTTTTTCCAAGTTTTATCTGCGATCAGTTTTACAACTATGAACAAATTGTTTGTGGGGTTTGTGTAGATATTGTAGTGAACTTTGCCTGACACAAAACTCACAAAATGATCCTTGTGGTATTTTTTTTGTAGGTGACAACTTACCTTTTTATAAATCTCGAAGCTTGTGAACTGTGTTGCAGCATACGGGAATATCCTAACCATCTGTGCTCCATTTCCCTTATACAGTGCGAGGAGTGATTCATGCTTCACAATGGCTCCGAGTCCACCAAAGACTCCAAACTGTTTATATTTTACTGACTGTGCTTGGAGCAGTATCTTGATGCGGTCTAGTGGAGCTACTGTGGTCTTAGCACACATGCCGGCAACACCTGTGTAGGGAGATTATTTTATTATGAATGTAATTAATACAGCCTACCTCAGCAATAAATCACATGAATATTATAAATGCAAAGTAATATTATAAATGTTTATTGCTCAATCACATTGTAACAGCTTAGCCGATTTCAATAAAAGTTAACTTTTTATTGCCAAACCAGCTGTGTGTGGAAGCTAGTTAATACAGCCTACCTCAGCAATAAATCACATGAATATTATAAATGCAAAGTAATATTATAAATGTTTATTGCTCAATCACATTGTAACAGCTTAGCCGATTTCAATAAAAGTTAACTTTTTATTGCCAAACCAGCTGTGGGTGGAAGCTAGTTAATACAGCCTACTTCAGCAATAAATCACATGAATATTATAAATGCAAAGTAATATTATAAATGTTTATTGCTCAATCACATTGTAACAGCTTAGCCGATTTCAATAAAAGTAAACTTTTTGTTGCCAAACCAGCTGTGGGTGGAAGCTAGTTAATACAGCCTACCTCAGCAATAAATCACATGAATATTATAAATGCAAAGTAATATTATAAATGTTTATTGCTCAATCACATTGTAACAGCTTAGCCGATTTCAATAAAAGTAAACTTTTTATTGCCAAACCAGCTGTGGGTGGAAGCTAGTTAATACAGCCTACCTCAGCAATAAATCACATGAATATTATAAATGCAAAGTAATATTATAAATGTTTATTGCTCAATCACATTGTAACAGCTTAGCCGATTTCAATAAAAGTTAACTTTTTATTGCCAAACCAGCTGTGGGTGGAAGCTAGTTAATACAGCCTACCTCAGCAATAAATCACATGAATATTATAAATGCAAAGTAATATTATAAATGTTTATTGCTCAATCACATTGTAACAGCTTAGCCGATTTCAATGAAAGTAAACTTTTTATTGCCAAACCAGCTGTGGGTGGAAGCTAGTTGCATTTAATGGAAAAAGTTAAAAGCCTTCTTTTTGCATTGAATTGGGAAATAGTTTGAATTATTTACTGATTTTAATTCAGATGTTCAAAAAATCTAACAGCTTATGTAAAAGTTATCTGAGCTACTAATAAATATTTAAAGGAGAAATTTGTTTGTGAAAAATTTATAATACTTATGAATATTTGACATAAGAAAGGTGGCGGACAGAAACTGGATGAGAAGAGCTGAAGACCGGGCTCAGTGGCGCGTATTGGGAGAGGCCTATCTCCAGCAGTGGACTAATTTGGGCTGTTGATGATGATGATGAATATTTTAGAGTAAAGTTTTATTTTATATAAAACTTTAAATTTGAAGTCTGTGATAAATAGTTTTTTTTTTAATCTGTTTGAGGTAGGTAAATGACTTTATTATGTACAAATATAGTATCTAAATTATAAATAGAAGAGACACTTACCACCAGCCAACAGATTTTTGAGGATAAAGTCAATATTAGTGGTCTGCTGCTCCATTTTCAGAGCCATTTTACGAATATATCTTTATAAAACTATTCACACCGAAAAGGAAGCAAGGAATTTCACTGATCATTTATTTAGAAATTAGCACAGTCCACACCATGGTTAGCTTTCGGAATTCGATTAATTTATTCAAGGTATAAAGCAAACAGTGGACACTTCTTGAAGATTGGGCACGCGACGCTACGACTTTCACCAGCGGTTTATCAACAGAATACGAGTTTTAGGAACGTGATGGGTTCGTGACGGTATCCGCCTATGAGCGCCACGACTCAACTGACTCACGAAACGAACGGTTTCGCTTTGCGTTTCAAGAAACTTGTATTTCATTTGGAATGTGATCAGCTGTTCTCAAGTTTCCAACCACTGCAATGTTTACATGATAACCAGATTATTTGGTTATTAAATTCTCACAAACAATTTTTATAGAAGATAAAGCAAGTCATTTTTGCGTTACTATCATTCATAATTCACCGCTTTTCCATAATTTAAAAAAAAAATAAGTTTTCCTAACCTATCTAACCGATGGAAAAATCCCAGAGAATTTTAACACTGACATATGTCAATTTGGTATGTTTTGTCGCTGTCATTGTAAAAATGACAATGACATCCAAACTAATATATTTTTACCATGTTGACCCCTCAGATCATTGCTCTGTTATGGCTACACAGGATGTGGCAATTGTGGCGGAAGTTTTAAAAATCTCTGTAAAATTCCTGACCAGGAACGCATTTTATCTTTACCAAAAAAATATGAATGAGCTACATATAGGTAGCTAATATTTTTTCGGATTTTAGTAGACTGAATCCCGAAATAACTACAATTCTATGATTGTATGTTGCATAAATTATGAAAATGTATCCTCGTTTTCATTGATCTTGGTCTCTTGAAGGTCACCTTGGAGAAGCTCGAATGCTCATAATTTGGAGCCCAAACATTTTCGGAAGTTTAATACATGGCTTTTATCACGTACCTAACTACCTACTTACTCGCTTTAGGGACATGAGGTTGCAAGAGTTAATAATAAGTTTAATTGAGTCAGCCATTCCATCATCATTTCACCATGTTTGATTCTGTTGCATCTCAGCCTATCTCAGCATTCGTTCAACTCTACCTACTTCAGTAGTCAGTCGGTAAGAGTCGTCCATTCGAGGCGGGTGATTCGTAAGCTCTACTTGTAGAGATCGTGAAAATACGTAATCGCGCATGGTTTTCGTCATATTTATTGGCTTTTTCAAGCTTTTGTGAATTAAACTATTATATTAAAGATTGAAGATGGATATTCCAGCACAGGGAAATGTTTTGGGAAGTGAGTATTGCTCTGAACCACGAACTTACATGAATTTTCAAGAAGCTTTTAAGTTGTATAAAATTATGTTTCATATTTTATAGTAATTTTATAGGCATTATATTTACCTAACAACACAAATTATAATTTTTAAGATAGATACTTTCGTAGGTTGTGCACAGGTAGGTACCTGCATACATATATACTTAAATTAAATTTAAAACGAACTTTCGAACTTATATTAATAATATAAACTCTGTCCCTGTGTTTGTATGTTTGTTACATTTTAACGACTAAACAGCTAGACCAATTTCGATGAAATTTGGCTTAGTTGTATATAAATTATAACCGGAATTGAGGCAGGCTACTTTTTTCCCGACTATAATGTTTTATTGACAAACTACGCGTGCGAAGCCGCGGCGTCCAGCTAGTTACAAATAAAACTAACTTCCAAATAGATGCCTGACGCAGAATCTGAATTTTTTAGAATTCTCTCTATTTTTTTGTTCTAATTTATTTATTCAAACTGGAATTGTAATAAAATGGTTAGGCGGTTATCCCGGAAAAATAGGGATGAAAAAGACACCCTCCTAGAAGTCAATAGAAATCCAATCATTTAGGAGGTCACAGGATGCCGATAATACCGGGTGCAAGTCGTTAACTCTGTTTTTTACTTTTTTTTACTATTAGTAGTAGATATACCTACAAAACATAGGTAAGTATAAAAGTACCTAAGTAAACTTAACTAAGTATAAGTATTAACTTTAACTAATATTATAACAGGTTAATATTACTTTTTTATTTGTACTTAAAACGGGATATTTACCATGATTGGTGAGTTCTTGAGTGTTAATAACCATGATAGTTTCAAAAGTTATTACTTTTTTAGTTAATATTTATTTTATTTATTTATTTATTAGGCTCAGCAACAACATTTACATGGGTACGTGCTTATTTACTAGGTATTGGTTATTATTACATGCAATTATATTACAATTAGCATATACATAACTTTTTGAATTAAAATATTTTGATTTAACATTAATTTACTAACAATCTTGGTATTACCAGGTTAACAAGCATAGCAAACTTAACATAATTACATGGTATAGGTATGTACCTACGTAGTAATAACTAATAAAAACATATTAATAATATTATTGTATTGTAGTGCCCCCGCGGGGCTCATGTTTTGGACCAAATAAAATTGTAAAACATCTAATAACTATGGCATGTTAGTAAATATGGTATAAATATAAATAAATTTCTTTATTTTTCTACGTAACTTAAAAGTTTGTACGCTAATTCAGTTTAGTTTCTAACTTTATGAACACGACAAATTGAAGAACTTATTTCTTAGGAGTCAGACCACATAGGTATACAAACATAGTACTGTTAAACCACAATTTGGACTTAAAGTTATTTGACGTAGATAACTGGATATTGATGATGAGACGAAGAGCCGAAATATGCAAATACAATTATAACGTCATCAGTATATGCTCTAACTTGAAAATCACCCGGTGGCTGTTTGTTTATGACTATTTATCACTGCTCAAAGATGCTTTCGAGAGCTGTCAAAGGCCTACAAGCATTGTCAGTCAAATCTCGCCGCAGCGATATAACGGTCAGACAGATGGATAAAGACATAACACACACACACGACTTTGTTAGCTGGAGGTTAAAAAAGCTTCATCTAATTTCACGTGTTATACTGCACGTAGGTTTATCAAGTATAGGTGAATAATGTGAGTGAAGTAGGTGAGTTCGTGAATAATCGACCGATAGTCTGTTCACTCTAATAATAGATCGGTGATAATTTGGAAACACTGTAGTTAGTTAGCCCTGTGTTAAGTATCTAACTTTTTTTTTAACTGGATAGGTCTTCGTTTGACCACAATCTCAACTGATGGTAAGCGATGATGTGGTCTAGATGAAGCACGAAGATCTAGAAGAAACCTATTACTCTTAGTTTATAGAGGCCCAAATTGTATTTTTTAGAAAAAAACAGACGACGGCAAAGGGTTCGATACCTTAGCTGTACGCATCAACAACGTAGAACCAAAAGGTGTGTGCGAATAGGTGGTATATCAACTAGGTACGGACGGATGGTACTGAGCCGTAGGCCTACTTGTCCTATCCAGATGTGGGTACATAACTGTTTCGTATTACCTACGTCGATGATTGTTTAAATCAACTGTGCATTCTTAGTCCTAATGGTCTATAGGGAAACCATTGTTCCTTATCAATGACAATATATAGGTACCTACCTAACACATGTTTTAGTTAAGTTTATCATAAAACAACTAGGAACGTAGGTACATCCTACTAGCTGCCGCCCGCGGTTAAGCACGCATGGTTTGACAATAAAAACATTACCCTAGTAATTAGACATTAGTCAGGTAAAAAGCAGCCTATGTTTAAATCCCGGTCATAATCTTTGCCGGTGCTATCATGATCATCAAATAAGTCACTAAGTTTTGGCGGATCGCTTGTCTCACCAGTATTATTTCTTCTTGCGTAACAATTTTGCACTGCGTAGGTACCTCCCAGCTAACGCATAAAAAACTAAACTAATATGATAACAGAGCAAGTTAAAATTCTTACTTTTGTTTAATAAATAATTTTAGGGAATTCGAAACGACAGTAGGAAGTAGTGTGGACGTGCTTCAGCGCACACACATGGCTTTAACAATTTCAACCATTCTTTGTTAATGGCGTGCCTGACTGTAGGGAGCGTACCCTAACTTCTGATTTTAATGAGCCTGTTGGATTTTACGTTGCCTTTATACAAACTTTTTAACTTCCTACTAAATTTTACCTTTTTGATGTGAAACATCTCTTGGCCTTCCATTATCCCTGGCAGTAAAACCGACTCGTATGCATGACGGCATGACGCCCTCATATTCCATCATACCCTCTACCCCACCGCTCTCGGTCAACATTGATGTTTCACATCTGCCCGTGACGGCCAACTTTTATTTTTAAAACTGACTGAGTATGAGCTCTTGTTTTACACGCTAATGTTTTACACAATTTCATACATTTATTTTGTCGCAGAAAGGGATAACTAAAAAACCTTATAAAATGGGATACATATTTAATTTAGGTATACTGTACCTAAATTAAAAAAAATCCCTTCTTGTTTTTTTAGAGTCAGTTTTCATCATTTACTGAAAAAAAAAAATTATACTTTGTTAAAATATCCCCTTTTGAAAAGTCACTCCACATTCGATGTCCCTAGATTTATTATTGAATGAATGAATGAATGAAAAATTCTTTATTGCACAAAATAAAAATAATCTGTACATAGGCGAACTTAATGCTAGATAGCATTCTCTTCCAGTTAACCTTTGTTTAATGCGGAAAACAGTTACTAGAGGTAGTGCATATTTGGTAGAGGGAGAGGCTAAATTTAATTTCCTATATAATAAATTATTCCTGTTTAAAATATCGTATCTCCCTTAGGTTATGTCCCCGCGCGCTACATCCTGGCCGTCCTCGGCTCGATAGGCATGGCCATTGTCTACGGCCTGAAGGTGAACCTGTCTGTAGCCATGGTGGGAATGCTGAACCACACTGGGATCGAGTATGATACGGGATCAGGACCCCTCGAGGACAATGCGAAGGTGGGGGAGGCAGAATGCGTTCCTACAGGTGGCGCCACTAATGTTACTGTAAGTATTTTACCTGATCAAATAAGAAAGTAATAAAGATGGCGGATTACCAAATAAGCAAGAATGCTACAGAAAATATTATGCATTCTACTGAAGGTTATAATTTACTCCAGCTATTCAAATTGGGAATCCTAAACCGTCCGGAATTTCTACAATTTAAGTAGGTAATGAGTAAAATAAAACATAAAATAAACCAAATATTATTATTACAAATAAATTGACGATCAACATTACTTATGTTATTTGTCATTTTGATAATTGCTAGTATTTATTGCTCCCAAAATTCTAACGATAGTCATGTTATTTTTTTTAACCTATACTTTCCCACTGCTGGGCAAAGGTCTCCCCCATGTTCCTCCACATCTCACGATCACTCGCCATTCATTATATTTACAAGAAAGTCCGGAATTTTCATCAAATGTCAGTAATTTACTCCAGAATTTCGAATTTTTAATTTGGGAACCCTACCCCCACTAGATGAAAAGTCGACCTAATAAAGATTGCTGGAAGCCGTAAGGCGCAGGCCGCACCAGATCGGTCGCTATGTAAATCTATGGGGGAGGCCTATGTTAACAGTGGACGACCTACACAGCTGATATTGTGAAGATTCAAATTGTTGAAATGTACTGTAAAGAAAAACCACCCTTCACCACAAAATGTATTTACTTTCTTCTTCCTACTTTCTTTCATTTCTATAATATTGTCACTTCAATTACAACTACCAAAAACGTTAAAACCTTTTTAAAAATAAAACACGAGAGAGAACCATAAACATCACAAACCAAACAGACGCGTTTTACGACAAGTCCCGAGAATAAAGCGGTATTTGCCCTTTGGTCCCGAAATTCCAATCGTGTCTGTGCCCGTCAAGACGGCTGCACCTTTTAAAAATAATAGTAATAAAAGGGATGAGGGTTGCACAGAACCGGATAACGCGATAAGGGAAGGGTCGCGAGCCGCGGCCCTAAAATAACTTTCTGAAATAAACGACCTTACATGTTTAATTTCGTCTAGTTGTAACTAATGTTTGGTTTACGGTTAACGCTTTTGCTATTGTGCAAACAAAACGTAGAACCTACAAACCATATTTTATTCAAATAAGGAAACAGGTGTAAACTTACCTATATCCAGATGTAACTGGGTTGGTGGAACATTTATTTATCTGTTGTGGAACTAATTTTTGCCAACTAAAGGAAATCTAATCGTTGGTTAAAGCGGACCTCGGATTACGGAGCCGTGATAACATTGCACGAACGTATGTAGGTACAAAATAAATCGAAAAATCAAACACATAATGTCAATAAAAATGTGACACACACACACACACACATAACAATGAGCAGGTATCATCTTAACATAGTATAAAATAGAGTCACTTCCGCTGTTACCTTAGATCTTTTAAACTACTCAACAGACTTTAATGCAGTTTTCAGCAATAGATAGAGTGATTCAAGAGGAAGGTTAATATGTATAACTAGCTTCTGCCAGCGGCTTCGCACGCGTTGTTTGTCAAACAAAAAGCAGCCTATGTGTTAATCCAGGTTATAATATACGTATACGTACATACCGATTTGAAAGTAACTCTGTATGTCTGTTTGTTACCTTCTCACGAATTAACGGCTCGACCGATTTCGATGGAATTTGGTACCTATATATCTAGATAGATTATAAATGGACTTGAGATATAGGATACACTTTACGCGACTGCACAAAAGGAGGGTAATATTTTATTGACAAACGACGCACTAAGTTCCAAGTTTCAAATAAGTATACATAGGTACAAATAAAGATCAAATGTTTCTGTGACAATGCTAACCCAAAGTTTATTGTTATCAAAAAGGGTTCATGGGTAGGTAGGTTTTTTCAACGTTTTTAACTGTCAACTCTTCGCGTAACTTGAGGTGATGGTATTGAGGCAGTGGTAAGTTGGTAACCGCTTAATCGGGTCAATTTTAACGTGTCGGAAAGCTATCGGATCGGTCCAACAGTATTTTTCGGATTCGATTTCGAATCGGAGAAATTTATTTTGTTAACTATTATTACCTTTGAATCGTGTCTGAAAGATATATGACTTTATGGTCAATCCGAAATAGTTTTAATGTAGCGTTATGCGAAATTAAATTTAAAAAAATCGGATCGATCCGACAGCTTTCCGACGTTTGAAAATAGTCCGGCGGGCCAAATCAAATGAATTTAAAAATGAATGACACCTTTCTGCTTCTGTGTATTTATACAGAAATGAGATAAGATAAAATTATCATCTTGTTTTGCAATTAGGTCACTAGTAAAAGTAATGCATTTACATTTTAAATTATACTTATGCAATTACGTATGTTCCAGAAAATACCTTCTCGAAGCTCAGAGATAATGTTGAACTGTTTTTACACTTAGTACACGAAGGATTGATTTTGTTAGATCCCTCTAATGCAGGGTTTCCCAACCTTCTTTGCCTGGCGCCCCCCGGATTGTAAAAAAGTATTTTCGTGTCCTCCTTTTTTCCATTTCTTCAATAAAAAACACATAATTTATTATCACGACATTTTTTTCTCATGATAATTAAATTACATATTTGGTGTTACTTACTTTATGCGCTTTGTTTAGTACAATGAGTGATCGAACAACAAGTGGTAACTAGGTCGCCCGATTGAAACTAGTAGTCTCACTAATC
Source organism: Philereme transversata (assembly GCA_963924445.1). NCBI lineage: Eukaryota > Metazoa > Arthropoda > Insecta > Lepidoptera > Geometridae > Philereme > Philereme transversata. The sequence goes on along the minus strand of OZ004343.1, from coordinate 4,568,076 downwards.
CGGCACTTCAGTAGACCGGTACGTCCAATAATCGGGCACCCTCCGTTCACGCCGACTCAAGTTTTTATAAAATGCATTATTTTATTTACATATTATGAATTTTTCTATACAATCCAATAATCCGAACATTCCGATAATCCGGCACCCCCTAGTTTTTAATAGTGCCGGATTAGTGAGACTCTTGGGAAGTCCTGCTCTAACTATATATAGGTATGCAACTTTTTTATTACGACTAAATGAAAATCCAATAAAATCATAATCTGGATTCAAATAACCAACCTCGAATTAGGTCATGATCTTTGGCGCTGATTAATTCGTTGGATTGTTTCCAAAATGCCTTTTACTCTGGAGAAGTTGGGTAAATGTTTGGATTGTCCCCAATGTAAAGAGATCTTATGTTTATAATATTGACAACCTCGTGGTACAGTGGGAGATAGCCGGCTTAGACGCAGGAGGTAGAGGGTTCGATTCCCGTCTTATCTTATCCCGTCTATGTATTTACAAAAACAAATGTATTTATGTATTCTATCAGTTATCTGGTTCCCATAGTACAAGCTCTGCTTAGTTTGGGGCTAGATAGCACTGTGTGATATGTCCAGCAATATTTGTTTATTTATTTAATATTGTGCATTGAAGAATCTGCGTGATCGCATTCTCTCCACCACACAAGTGGTTTTACCATTATGATTTTCCCAGCCTACTGCTAGTAGCCATAGGTCTCTCTTTATTAATGGCTTTTGTCTCGATCCTGTGCCAGTCTAACTAACTAAACCATGTATGGTCTCTACAATGTCATTGACCCAACTAGCCGGTTGAGGTCCCCTTTTCCTTTACCAGTTCTCGCCTTCTACTCGGTTAAGACCTTGGTGGAGGATCAAACGTCATCTTTAAAAAAATATAGGATACTTGGCTAATTGGCCAAATGTGATGTGAAGTCCATGGCCCACTATTGACGACAACACTCAATTTCTACTTTCTTTGATCTATAGAGAAAATTATCAATAATATTTATAGATTCGTTGTACGAGTATCTAAGCTTTCCTTGGCAGCGCGATGGGTGGACGACATCGTACTAAAGGTCGCAGGCCGTCAGTGGGTGAGACTAGCGCAGGATCGTGGTGGATGGCAAACTTGGGGAGGCCTGTATCCAATAATGGGTGAAGTCAGGCTGTGGATGATGATGATGATGATGAAGATGAAGCTTTCCTTTTTGATACAATTAAATTGGACGAATAGACTATTTTATTGATTGAGCTCCTGTTTTTCTTAAATTACATACTGAGACCAGCTCCAACACTTAGCAAATTAAACACCCACCTGATGAAAAGCGGGTAAAACTGGCTAAAACTTAGGTTACGTCTAACTGAGAATTGGCATACATGGTGGACTTGACCCTGAGACATACAGGTGTAAAGTCGCATGTGCCTCTAATTTCAAGCTCTTATTTATAACTTATCGAACAAAGATATCATTCACTGCAAAATATCGCAGTGTGACCGAGCAAGAACCAGTGGCAGTATTACTCAACAAACAGACAGATCCCAAGAACCCATTATAGAGTGTTATATGTCTCAATTCAAAATAATGGGTTTTCAATTAACTTTATTCATTATTTTCACGAGCAACACTTTAATGTAAATTTTTAGGACACGCTCCGTTCGAACATTTTATTTACCTACACGTGATTTTGATGAATCTGTTTACAGTTTAATTTATCTAGTTTATCTTCACATATGAAACTAATATACCTAATTGGTAGGTAATTGGTGACGTAGCTGCCAAGAGCTATTATCAAAAATTGCAGTTATGGTCAAATAAAAACAAAATTAAAATCTATCTAAGTTATAAGAACCATTTGTGGACCATCCTTACTAAACTCAACTGTTAATCTGCTACGCTGTTTCTTTTTCAGGAATTGGATGGCCCTTTTATCTGGTCTTCAGAAATCCAGGGCATTGTGCTCAGCTGCTACTTTTGGGGATACTTCATTTCTCAAATACCTGGTACGTATTATGTTACTTGAGGTGAATTTCTAAAATGGAGAGATTAGGGGGAGATAATTTTGAATCCTTATGTTACGTACCTGCCTGACCCTTTTTAAGGGTATCATACAATATTGACCTGGGTGACTTAACTATACCTATAAATAAATATTGCTGAACATTTCACACAGCGCTATCTAGCGCCAAACTAAGCAGAGCTTGTACTATGGGAACCAGATTACTGATAGAGTACTTAAATACATTTTTTTTGTAAAGACATACTTATAATACTTATGTAGAGAAACAGCCAGACCCGGAACAAATATCTGTAGAACATGCAAACATTTGTTCCGCGGCGGGAATCGAACCCGCTAGCTCCTGCGTTTCAGCCGGCTATTCGCCCACTGCACCACGAAGGTCGTCAAAAATATATATTGTCAAAAAGTTTCTGCCGCGTAATCTTCCAATCCCTTTTTGATATTCCGTGGAGTAGCTAACGTAATGACCATATTGAATGAAGCGAACTGATATGAGGACAAGTGTTTCGTTATAATGTTAATCGCAGTTATTGATAACCACAATAACGGGAAATCTGCAAAAAGGGCGTTTAAATTTTTTAAAGTGTCGGCTTCGAGCCTACTCCGATACCTTTGGTATTACATAGTCTATAACTACAGTAACCACTTGCCATCAGGTGGGATGTACCTATACTTGTTTGGCAACAAGTGTGTGGGAAGAAAATCTTTTAGCCTTTATCTCACTTTACGTTTGGTCGGCATATCATGTTTTCTTCTTCCATATCTCTCTATCTGCCATCATCTTACTTTTACTTAGAAAACTTTCGTGATTGATTTCGATCATTATTATAAACTAGCTATTGCCTGCGACTTCGTACGCGTTGTACTACTATTACGCCATATTTCAAGTCTCTAGGATCAGCGGTTTACGCTGTGCGTTGATTTTCAGTCAGTCTGTCAGAACCCGTAACGATTATTTAATATATTGATGATAATATTGTTGATTAAGAACGGTCGATTTCCCCATCTTCAGATGCTGGAAGTCAATTGTATCGTGAAACGTCTTGCAAAAACAATTTAATAGAACCCAAACACGATACATCTACTGTTATCCATTAATGAGTTCTGTAGATTACCTCCTGGCTCCATCATCAGACCCTGGTGGTCTTACCATGATAAAATGTTACATTTTTTACCTATAAAAAGCATTTATACCAAATTATACGTTCGTAAATGCAATTAACATTGTTTTAGAACAAACTACAACATCCTTTTTCAACCCAAGGGGTGATTTTGAAAAAAAGTAACTATAACATGTTTCATTATGTACCTTGATAAGTATTTATGCAAAGTTTTACGTTTATTAACCTCAGGAATATTGTTTTGCCATACAAAGTTCAACACCCTTTTTTACCCACTCAGGGGATGATTATGGAAAAACAATAAAAATACCATTTCTCTTAAAAAATATATTTGCTAAGTTTATAAATCCAGGAACCACTGTTTTTCATACAAACGTAAAACCCTCATTTAACCCCCTTAGGGGTTGAATTAAAAAAAACCATTTCTTAGTACACTCCTACGCATTATAAGACAACCATACCCTCTAAATTTCAAGTTTCTACGACCAGCGGTTTAGGCTGTGCGTTGTCTGTAGTCAGTCAGGACTTTGATTCTTATATAATAGAAGATACGGGATTTATCACGTACTGTCTTATCGGTGTTTCGACCGACAATGTTTCGGTTCAATTCGTGAACGTTCATCAGTGTGATTGCGATCCACTCCGAATAACGTTTCGCCTCGCACTCGTTATTCGGAGCGGATCGCACTCACCCAATTGAGCCGAAACATTGTCGGTCGAAACACCGATAAGATGGTACGTGATAAATTCCGTATTTATAATAATGATTGTCATCCTACTTCTTACCCATATCACCTTTTGATCTTCCACACAATCCATTCATCACTTCTATGCCCTACCTCTACTTCCTAGTGTGTAAGTTGGGTTCATAAGTTATTTTGTTGTAGGTGCAAGAGTAGCAGAGTTGTTCTCAGCGAAATGGGTGATGTTCTTCAGTGTGACTATAAACGTGGTGTGCACTCTGCTCACACCTGTGATGGCGCAGGCTCATTACGTCGCGGCTGTGGTCATGAGAGTCGGTGAGGGGATAGGAGGGGTAAGTTCATGTAATCTTTAACATCAGAGAAAGAGAGGAAGGGCAAGGACAGAGCGAGGGCTAAGGAGGGGTAACTTGAAGTAATATTTTGCCAGTGGAAATAGATTGAGCATGTACCTAATGCCGGATCGTGGTTGGAAATTGCCATGCAAATATTTCAGGTTTTGGAGTAGTTTAACTACCTGCTTTCAATTGAAATAAAGGGTAGGTAGTGTCGGTATATCTAGGTACCAAAGTTAATAATATCATAGATAACTAGATATTGCATTTTTAATATTATACGTAACTAAGCTGACCCGTCCGCGGCTTCGCACTCGCATTTAAAAAAACATTACTCTCCTTTTGCGCAGTTGGGTAAAAAGTAGCCAAGGTATTTTTTTAAGAGTAGTAGAGTTTCTTGTGAAAGGGGTCGCCCGGGGAAGTGCTACCATCATACCTATTTCTACCGCCAAGCAGCATTGCTGTGTTTCGGTTTGAAGAGAATGGTTGCCGGTGAAATTACAGGCATATGAGGCTTTACACCTGTATGCCTCAAGTTGATGGACGCAGGGAAGTGCATCGTAGGGCACATTTCTAAGGAGCGTGACCTACGAAGCAAACTTTGTTATAGGCGAGGCCACTTAACATCAGGTGGGCCATAGGGTTGTTCCGTTTCCATAGTATATAAAAAAAGGGTATGTCCGAATTTATATTTTTGTAATGAACAAATTAAATCATAAGAAAACGACAACATCTTTGAACATAGATTAAAACATATACTAATGGAAAAGAGTTACTGTACGTTAGACGACTTTTTAACAACAAGACATGTAAATAATTTTCTACAATAATGATTTCACTAAGCAATCAAATTCAAAACATAAAATCGGTCAACTATAATTCCACTAAACCTGCCTATTTAGCTTTAAAATTGCTACACCCTTACTTGCAGGGTACATATGAAGTGCTGGACTCTTGAATAGTCAATAAGATCTGACATGTAACATTTTAATCCACTTTGTATGAACGCAATAAAATACTGAATACAATTCTGGTCATAATCTATCTGTGTAGCAAATTTCATTCAAAGCGGTCCAGCTGTTTAGTCGTGAAAACGTAACAAACAGAGTTACTTTCGAATGTATAATATTAGTATAGATTACTTTAAGCGTGTTTTGATGATGTCACTGTTGCACCACTAAACTACATGTATTCATATAGGTAAAGTCTACAAATTTATGATTTTAAAATCATAATATCCGAATGAATCATTTAATCCACGTTCGTAACTGATCTTTGATAACCAGATACGAACATGGATTTTTTTTCTTGCTTGATAACCAGTTACGAGAATATTGACCATAACTTTTTATGTAGTTTGGAAAAGTTGATATTTCCAGGATATGAAACTTGGCTACGAAAGTGGATAAAATATTATTAATTAATAACCAGTTATGAACAGAGATTAAAAAAACCATTTTCGTAGCTGGTTATGAAACATGGCTACGAAAACGGAAAGTGCATTCCGTTCTCGTTACTGGTTATCAAGCAAGAAAAAATGCCATGTTCGTATCTGGTTATCAAAAATCAGTTATAAACGTGGATTAAAGGGAAAGAATAACGGTGATAAAAATATAATTTATCTCTTAACCTGCTTAGATCTCGTATCCAAGTCGGTTGAACGATCTTCCGAGATCGTTCCGAGATCCTCGTAGATGCTCGTCTATGTGTGCTTCTCTACTAATATATTTTGAGCCTGTATAAGGGAACCCTCGGTAATTTGAGATAATTAATAGTCATAAAGTAAATTATTATTTGCTTTGCTTGCTTGCCTTAAAAGTGGAATTATTCCATTCTCAAGATATATTTTCCTGCCATACGTCATCAAAAGGATAAATATATATTTCAATAGCATTGACCTGCATTGCAAATCCTTACTAATATTGTAAATTCGGAAGTAGCTCTGTCCCTCTGTCTGTTTGTTACCACGACTAAACCGCTGGACCGATTTCGATGAGATTTGGTATAAACATAGATTACGGCTGAAAACTTTCCACTGAGTCCTGAAAACATTTCTACAAATTATAAGTATACGCGGTCATGATGCATGATTAGATTACCTAGAAATAATTCGACGGACCTAGAAAAAGCCGCTTTCGGGTTTATAAAGTAGAAAGCTTTTTTTTTGACACACTTTGTCCCACTGCTGGGCAAAGGTCTCCCTTTTTTCTCTCCACCTTTCGCGGGCCAAAGCAATTCCAGCCAGTCTGGTTCTAACGCATTCACCATCCATCTTTTTCTGTGAATACCACGGCGACAAAGAGGTGTTTTTAAAATATAAATAAATTAAATAATTCTCGACATTTCACACAGCGCCATCTAGCCTCAAACGAATTAAGCTTGAAGTATAGGATCCGGATAACTGATAGATTACATAAATACTTTTTTTTTGCAAATACACACAATACTTACATAGAGAAAAGAGCAGACCCGGAAAAAATACCTGTAGATACTGTTTCGCGGCGGGAATCGAACCCGCAACCTCCTGCGGCTTAGACGGCTATTCGCCCACTGCACCACGGAGGTCGTTTAATTCCAATTGATTTAATTTTCAGGGTGTAACATTTCCGGCAATGCACGTGTTGTTGTCCAAATGGGCTCCCCCAGCCGAACGCAGTGTGCTGGCAGCCCTCGTCTACGCAGGCACCTCGCTAGGCACTGTTATATCGATGCTAATGGCGGGCGTTCTTACTGCTAACCTCGGTAACTTTATAATTTTAGAACTTTAAGTCCGGCGTGCAGAACGATCCCAAAACGTATTTAATAAACATGTTTAAATTTGACGTAGGTATTATGACAACTCTCTAAATCATATTTAGCCACTAAATACGTTTACGCATCGTTAGGCAAGTCGCCCTTAGTATACCAGTAATGAAACAAAAAGCCTTTTCACTCGATTGAGAGTTACGGTGCCAGAGTAAGACAAAGACTTCAAACACCTGTCCTTTTGCAGCCTGGTTTTTACCTCCTAGCTAGAGAATAAAACGCATTTTGCGTTGGTCAACAGATCCTGCCGTGGAAGGAATCCCACTAGCACTAAAAGAGAAAACTATACCACGAACTAGACGCCACAAACAAAACACACAATTTCTTTTCGAAACTTTCTTTCTCGCAACTGAGCTGATGTTTTGCAGGTTGGGAGAGCGTATTCTACGTGATGGGCGGTCTGTCTTGCATCTGGTGCGTGCTTTGGGTGATTCTTATCCAGGATTCTCCGCAACAGCAGCCGCTCATCAGTCTTGAAGAACGGAACATGATTATAGCTTCACTTGGAGGAAAGACTGATGAGCGTTCTCGTAAGGTGAGCTTGGAATATTGGTATCGATCATTGACAATTTAGATTCTATACAATTCACCAGTTCATCACTGCCACTGTTGTCACTCATTAACAATTAAAATAAAAAAAAAATTATTCAACAACAAACTTCAAAATTTCACAAACAAAAAATTACAATGGTTTACTAGGTATAATACAATTCAGGATGGAAAACATAGGTACCCAAACTAGGATTGACCTGTATGATGGCATACCTATACCCCCCTCCGGACTATGGTTCATAATGAAATGATCAGTGAATGTATGTGTGAGTGTGGGAATATGAAAAAAAAAGCTATAAAATTAAATGCTCTTCGGTAATTGTAGTTATTGCATTTGACCCTAGTACTTTCCCGTAATCCTAGGTGGACAATGGGCAAATATTTTTTCCCATAGACCACCTAGGTGGACTTAGGTCTTATGTGTTTTCTGTCTTTATTTAAACATGTAATTGTTATTTACAGAACATGTCAGTACCGTGGAGGGCAGTACTAACATCCCCCGCTTTCCTGGCGATCCTGATCGCTCACGCGTGCTCTAACTGGGGCTGGTACATGCTGCTGATAGAGCTGCCTTTCTACATGAAGCAGGTCCTTAAGTTCAACATGACTGAGGTGAGAAATACTAGTGTGGGAATGAGAAATAAGTATAGACACTTTAGTAGTTGGCGTCCAACGTGGGGCAACGATTTGTATCTTCGCTCTTGAACTGGTATTAACGAAGTGGTCTTGTAGCCCAATGATTCGTTTCCTTCGCTTCGGAGCTGGTAAAAACTAACACTTTTGATCGTTGCTGGCAAGCTTGTGTAGTCATTGCAATTTTCATCTAAATGTGTTGCAGTAATTTAGCAACAACCTTTTTTTAAGTAAGTTTTAGTTTAAGATTTGTTACGGTCGCAGCTCTTAAAGTTAAAACGAACGTTAATGATTTAAACTTTGAAGGGGGAACAATCAAAACTTATGGGATAAAAAAAATATGTTACCTACATTAAAATAAAATATAGTTGTCGGCCAACATGGGGCAATGACTATATTCAATCAACTTAGAACCTAAGCGTGTTTTTAGATTAAAGCTTATCTTTTGTAGGCGCGTTATTTTATAACGCCATAAATATTTTATTATCAGTATGCCTAAGTGCCAATTTTATTTCTAATTCACTTTCTATGGTATTTTACGATGTTTTCGATTTTAATTATCTAACTGCGAAGTATTCATAAATCTTTTTAGTTATAAGGGTGGGTAGATACCAGAGTCATAATGTATTGCTTACGTACTTCCTTACGTAGGCTACATAGTTAGTACTATTTTAGAAATAATTAGTTAATTCTTCTCTACTACATAAGAGTAGTAGATCTCCTTGTGAAAGGGGACGCCCGGGGAAGTACTGCCACCAAGCAGCATTACTGTGTTTCGGTTTGAACGGTATGGTTGCCGGTGAAATTACACCTATATGCCACAAGTTGATGGATGCAGAGCACGTTTCTAAGGTCCGTGACTTACGAGGCAATACTTTGTTATAGGCGATGGTTACTACTTAACATCAGGTAGGGCATATGGTTGTTCTAACTCCAGGTAGAATAAAAAAAATTACAAGTGCCTATGAATGCAAAATTAATACCTAATAAACCGTTGAAGTTCTTATTACTTCAGCTTATATCTTCGGAAAAAAGTTGTGTTTATACGTGTAATAATAATAAACAGTTTCAACATTATCATCAAATCAGGCATAGAGCATCCACTGCTGAACATTTACCTCCCCCCATTGATTTCAAGAGCGACCGATCTTGTGTGGCTGCAGCCAATGGCTCCCAGTAACCTTTATCAGGTCTACTTTCCATCTAGTGAGGGCCGTCTTACCCTGCGCTTTCCAGTGCGTGAAAAGCGCAGAGAACAGCTTGAAAACCTTTCTACCCCAACGGCCGTCAGTTCTTCGAGCTATGTGCCCTGTCCACTGCCACTTCAGCTTGCTAATCCTTTGTGCTATGTTGGCAACTTTGGTTCGTCTACGAATCTCCTCATTTCTGATAAGTAGTTTATTTTTTTAGAATGCCGTGACAACCGCCCTGCCATTCCTATCTCTATGGATATTCAGTATCGGCTTGAGCAGGACACTGGATTGGCTCAGAGGGAAGAATATCATTACTACCACAACTGCAAGGAAAATTGGAACATTGTTTGGTAAGTTTTGTATCTACCGAAAAACAGTCCTTCGAGTTGGGTCCAATAAAAAGCTCAACAATTTTAGAGCGTGGTATATTTTATAATTTTATGGTATAATTTCTGTGGCAAAAGCTGAAAGACTTGACAGTTTTTTTGTAAGTAATATTAATTAAAGTCATCGTTTTCTCAACATTTCAGTCAGATTAACGGTATCATAATTTTCGTGCATAATTGTTTTAACTTTTGGTTCAGTCGTGCCTATATTCATAGTAATCGGCCTATAAATTAAGATTTCTAGTTTTAAGACATTGTTTACCTAGCTACGAGGCATGCCTTTTAAGTTCTGTCGTTTCCATATTTTCCGGCAATTTTGAATTTGGAACTGTTCTATATTCGAATGTGTTTACATTTTGAATCTCAAAACAGTTGAAAGTATTAGGATTAATGCTATTGTTTAGTCACAGTTTCGATTTGAATCTGTCAGGTCACGTACGAAAATGAATCTTTCTAAGGAAAATGTTCGTGCAATAATTTTCTACAACTTTAGAAGAGGCCTGACACGGCTTCAGTGTTTAGAAGAGCTAACATCTGTGTTCAGTGATGTAGCCCCATGTCTGCGGACTGTCGAACGCTGGTATTTAGAATTCCAGCGTGGACATACTAGTGTTAGTGACAGATTTCGCGAAGGACGCCCAAAATCCGCCTTCACTGAAGATAACATCATTGCTGTGAGACAACTAATTCTCGAAGATCGTCATGTGACGTATCGAGAGATAGAGGCTCTATTAGGCATCTCAGGGACAACCATTCAGAAGATCTTGCATGAAGCGCTTGGTGTGAGAAAGCTAGTTTGCCGTTGGATACCGCATCTGCTTTCCGACGATCACAAGGCGGCCCGCGTCAGATGGTGTAAGAAAACTCTGCAAAGGTTCAACCGAGGGGAGTCAAATCACGTCTACGACATCATAAGTGGTGACGAATCTTGGATCTATGCCTACGATCCTGATTCCAAACAACAATCTACAATCTGGGTCTTTCAAGACGAGCCAAAGCCGACTAAAGTTGTTCGTTCTCGAAGCACTTCAAAGAAGATGGTGGCCACGTTCGTTGGAAAAACCGGCCATGTTGCGACTATTGCAATTGAAGATCGTAGAACGGTTAACGCAGAGTGGTATACTACAGTTTGTTTACCACAAGTCATCGCCGAACTTCGAAAATCTAACTCAAAGCGACGCATCATCCTGCACCACGACAACGCAAGCTCACACAGCGCTCGTCAAACGATTGAGTATTTGAAGCAGGAAAAAGTAGAAATTCTTGACCATCCTCCATACAGTCCTGACCTAAGCCCTAACGATTTCTTTACATTTCCTAAAATTAAGAAAAGTCTTCGTGGTCAAAGGTTCCAGTCCGGTGAAGAAGCAGTCGACGCTTTCAAGTCAGCCATTTTGAACACCCCCACTTTAGAGTGGAATAAATGTTATAATAACTGGTTTGAGCGAATGGAAAAGTGTATTAAGCTACGCGGTGAATACTTTGAAAAACAATAAAAAGTACTATAAGGTTCTAGTTGTGTTTTTTTCTTCAAACGACAAAACTTAAAAGGCATGCCTCGTATTAAGCTTTTGTTATTCCATACCTTGCCACACCCTTATATACATCTAGAATACTAATTGTATCCTATTATATGTTGCATTGAAAAATAAATATATAAATCTAAATTCCAAGGTTAGAGATTAGAATCTCCGAGTCTTTAAGTCCAGAGTGATCCATCTTCAAGTCCAGACAGACGGACAACGAAGTGATCCTTTATGGGTCCCTTTTTAGGTACAGAACCCTAAAAAATAACATGGCTTCTTTAATCCGTCGCAGACTTTACGTGTCAGCTAATAATTTTAGGTATTATTATATGTATGTTAGTCACTAATTTATATGTATGGGTCGTAGAATGCAGTTTTCTATTTTTGACTGAATTTTTTTATTGGTGATAGTCAAGCGCTTGATCAATACCTCACCTGATGGTAAGTGTGTGGTCTAAGATGTCACTCAGGACTTGAAGACTCCGAGATTATACTGGTCCGAAAAATTTTCCGGAAGTAAGTGCCACTGCTTACTCGTGATGACAAGGAAAGTTGAAATGAACATGCCCTAGATTCTGATTCGACACACTATATACGTTTTCACAAGGCCAGGGTCTTGGCGAGAGAGAAGTGCTTCGTTCCTCGCAAGATCCAAGAGGCGATAGAAATAAATCGTGTGCCGAACTTAGAGATAGAGAAATGGTTCTACCGCCAGGCCATGTTTTCATGATGCAAGCGACAGAAGAGTGAGTGAACCTGGTAGAGACAGTAACCGTTGTGTGTTTGCCTGTACCGAGGACTACCGAAGAGAACTATAATGATGATGATGCAGCCTGTCATTACGACGGAAGACCGCTAACGCAACCCCCACCACCGCGACGTATTTCAAAGTGAGACGCAATGCGGAGCGGATCGCACTTTCCCTGATGAAGGTTCATAAATTGAACCGAAACGCTTATAAAACGCTACGTGATAAATTCCGTATTTATAATAATGTATTAAAGTAAATTTTTTTTCTAGCATCGGTAGTACCAGCATGCTGCCTGCTAGCCCTGTGCTACATAGGGTGTAACCGCGGCGCCGCCGTCGCGCTGATGACCATCGCAGTCACCTGCATCGGCGGAATGTTCTGCGGTTTCCTCTCAAACCATATCGATATAGCGCCGAACTTCGCCGGGACCCTGATGGCGATCACCAATACTGTGGCCACGGTGCCTGGGATTGTTGTGCCCATTTTCGTTGGATTCCTTACACATGGCAACGTAAGTTACATTTACCATACAATCAAAATGTATTTATTTAATAAAATTATAAGAATCACTTTGAAAGGTCAATTTTACTGCCTGATCTTTGCGACCAAGCCAGGACAGAAAGGCAAGAAACAAGGCTGTTTATTATTTTAAATGATCCTTTTAGATAGTTTGGGGCTGTGTGAATAGTGCTGTGTGAAATGTCCAGTTTTATTTCTTATTATTTATTATTATTTTACAATACATAACAATAAAAAAATACGAGTTAATAGTTAATAAACATTTTTAACCGATTTAGAGCAATTAAAAAAAAAACTGTAATCTTACCCTCATTTCTAGCTTTTCTGTTTTTTTAGGGTTCCGTACCTCAAAAGGTAAAAATAGGAACCTTTATAAGATCACTTTCTTGTCCGTCTGTCCGTGTGACACCACCGATTTTCTCAGGAACAGGTGGACCTAGCAAGTTGAAATTTAAATCAGATACTGAGGTCCCTATTAGGTGTTTAAAAATCAAGGTCCTGAGTCAACACGATAAAAAGATATGGGCAAATTTAGATTTTCACGAAAACTTGTAAGTACCAAAATTTACCTTAATTTTCAACTTTTTTATTTTTCGGAATTTATTCTTTACTTGTGCTGCTTTTGACCAAAATTGACAATTCTAGGTCAACCAGAAGTACTCTATATACTACCTATATAGGTTTTAATAATATACCATATAGGTTTTCGAGCCAAAACCTATATGGTAGTTCCCGTTCACCTAGAATCACGAAATTTGGCAGAAAGCAAGGTCTTATAGCACAAATAAAGATTCCAAAAAATAAAAAAGTTGAAAATTAAAGGGTGTCCCCATACATATAATACATAGTTAACGCCAATTAAGATAGTCATGAGTTATATGGGCGCTCATACAATTTAGAGGACTAGCTTAATCGCCACCAACCTCAAATAAGGTAAATAAATAAAATTGTGCTATTGTGTGTACCAATACCAATGATACCAATTTTATTATGGCGGTATAATGGGTAGGTACGGAACCCTCGGCGCACGAGTTCGACTCGCACTTGATCGGTTTTTTATTAACTATCATTTTGCCTATTTTTCCAGAAAACGATCTCAGCATGGCGCGTGATATTCTTCGTAACTATCGTCCTCTACATCATAGAGATAATAGTATACTCTCTCTTCGGGTCTGGCGAGGAACAACCGTGGAACAAAGCGGTAGAGAAACCTGAAGTTATCGAGACTGAGCCCTTGAATAACGGTAAAAGCGAGCCATTGAATAATGGTACTAATGGAGAGAAAACTCGCGTCTAAGAATAATTACCAATTGTACTGATTCAGTTTGTATCTTGAAAATTACTCGGTGCACTAAGGTTTGACTAGTAAAACGTTTGCCAACTGTCCAAAGTTACTATCAAGAACTGTTAAATGCACTCAAGAATTGTCAAATTACTTGGGCTTAATTCTTCTTCTTCTTTCGACTTCTAAATTTTATTAGCCCCATAGAGAGCAACTTCCACACCCCTCTCTGTTGCCTGGTGCAAGTCTTCTCGTGTGCAGCTAGTTGGGCATAGAGGACATGAGAGCAGGTGGGCACTGGCTCCGGAATGGAACGATATAATAATATTAATTATATTACCGCGGAACGGAATGGAAGCTAAATAATTGTATACAGCATAATTAACTTTAACGTAACATACGTTACGTAACGTTTAACGTTTTTGTGTAACGTACTAGCTAACGTAAACTAGATACGAGCCAAAAACCAGGTCGCGCATCTTCCGCAGAATTCTTTATGGCTCGCTTGATATAGTTTGTACTTCCAATTGATATAAAGTTTATTGTTATTATTAATTCATTTATTTCAGATTTAAAATCCACACAAAATTCTTAAACGCACCCAATATTCAAAAATCGAATGCATTGAATAATTATTTAAAAATGAATAATACAGATCATTGAATAATAGAATGTCGATAGTTATATTAAATACTAGCTGACCAATTCACAGCTTCGCACGCATGGTTTTTTAATAAACTCATTACCCTCCTTCTGCGCAGATGAGTAAAAAGTAGCGTATGTTACTCAGTGATTATGTAGCATTCTAATGGTCAAAGTATTTTTGAAATAGGACCCGTAATTTTTGAGTTTATTCGTTACAAACATACAAATCTTTCCTCTTTATAATATAAGTATACTTTGCTATTATATTTTCATTAATAAAAATAGCTTCCATTCCATTCTGCGGCAATGTAAATTGAGCCTTAGTGACCAACTCTCGCTTGAAAGAATGGTTTTAATTTTTTGACAAAGTTGCTGTCAAATGACTTTGCAAAAAGATCTTCAATATACCTACTTAATTATTTAATCACTAGATTTATCACTATAGTTAGTTATTTATTTGCAACCCGTGAGACTCAAATTTTTTACTCCTAGTAAAGAGAAAACTTTGTACCCCTTTTTAATATTGCGCGTACGGAAGAGTGTGAGATTTGACATAGTTAAAGTTTATAATGGAGAAGGTGTGCAGAAAACAATTTTTTTTTAATTTCGACCACTTCTGACAACTCGTCATCATTATCATAACAGCCAAAGGACATGCACTGCTTGATCACAAGCCTCCTCCATAGATTTGCAGAGCGACCGATTTTGTCTGGTCTGCACCCAACGGCTCCCAGCAACCTTTATCAGGTCTTCTTTCCATCTAGTGGGGGGCCGTCCTACACTACGCTTTCCAGTGCGTGGTCTCCACTCGAGAACCTTTCCTTCGGTGTGTGGCGGGTGTGCGGACAACTAGTAATTATAATTGATCTATTTGCCAAAAGATCTGCCATAATAGGCTCGGATTTTACTAATCCCCATACTCAGTAGGCAGACCCGCGACGATACAAGGGTATAGTCAGAGGCAAGTCCAAACATTATTCCTATTTACCCCCCCAAAAAGTATATCAATATTTGTTGATGCTATTTTAGTGCAAAAATGTGTAATTATATTTTGATATTTAAGCTTTAAACGTGTTGAATGTTAGGAATAGGCTTATTGTATAAGAATTTTAAAACTTATTTCAGATGTAGGTACTGCATTTACTAAATATTTTATTAAGTTTAAAATATGAAAATAAAATATTTTAAACTAAGATTTTTTAGGAATGTTTGAATAAATGAATGAATGGAATGAAAGGAATTAACATTTTCTTTATTGTTTGCATTTACAATTTTATAAACTTTTGAAATAGAATTAAGATCAAAGTAAATATATTATTATTTTTTCAAATTTTTGATAAAATAACTTTAATTTGAAAGTTTGATACTTTGTAACTAAATATAAATGTACTTAGCTCGTATATATTTTTTAATAATAAAAGGTTCAACTCATATCGATGTTTCATTCAATTTTTTAGTAATGTCAATATTTACAAAACTCATACCATTAGCCTTAGATACGCCAACTTTATTAAAGTTATATTAACGTAAACATCATTCATAATACTTAGAAAACTTTCGTGATTTATTCAAAATTCATTATTATAAATACGAGGTTATAACACCGACAAAACAGTACTTGATAAATCCCGTATTTATAATAAGAATATAATTCTTTATTGTACACCAGGAATAGTTAAAAAAACTAATTTATGCTAAATATAGTACAATGGGCGGCCTTATCGCTGAACGCGATTTCTTCCAGGCAACCTTTGGATGGAAAGTAATGAGCGTAGCAGTAATGGATCATTTGCTATAAATATATTTTCTTATAAAAAAATTCAATACTCTAAAAATGGGTCTGTCTAAAACAGAAGTTCTTATGAAGCTAATATTTTCTTATCGGTAAACGGAAACGTTCCACTGAGGTAAATGCGGAGGCGGGCTGCGTAACGTAAATTTTGCGCTAAACATTTAAAATGTATATATCCGGTTATCCAGATAGATGGGGCTACCTGTCAATAGTGTGCTAGTCGAAAAAACGCCTACTGTCAAATTCAAATTATTAAAATAAACATATTCGTAATGTATGGCAGAAACACATTAAGTACTGACACCCGATACGACCCGACGCATGTTGAGACAAATCAAATATAACAATTTTCTTTGACCAGAATCACGAGACCAGAAAAATATAACCTCCCTCTGTTGTGCAAATAACTGGGTAAGTATATAATGTAATGATGCTAGTATATTATGCAATTAGTAAATATCGGACAGATTTAAAGCGAGGGCCATAGATGCATCACGAGCGAGTGAAGGATTCTAACGCCTGAATCACGACCATATGGAGTGATTCATGAATGTTAGAATCCTGAGCGACGCGATTGATTCATGGGCCTCGATATAAATCCGTTTTATTCAAGAGTTGCATACTATACTTAATACCACGACTACGAGGAAAGAAAGATTTAAGCGAAAATAGACATTTATTGAACAAAAGTTCGTACAACTTACATTAAACAAAATAGCGCCTATTTACTAATGACAGCAAAACAGTTTATATTCTTATGCTAAACTCCTTGTCGAAAATGTCGACCAATCGAATCTTAGGGAGTTATTTGCACAAGGAGTTTGTATGTCAAGTATTCTTTGCACTAAGAGTTTGTATCGAGTATTTTTTACGCAAGGAGGTTGTAGGCATTGAGCATATAGCATTGAGATGGAGGTCGAATATATTGGTGTGTTCTAAATACAAACACCAAAATATTGATTAAAACTGCTATTTATTCACGGTTTTCAGTGAACAAAATAAGCTTTTTAGAGGGATAATGGTATAAAAGAAAATGGATTGTATGCTGTCCGAAATAAATAGGTACATTCGATATGCATAAAAATAGTAGACACTATTTGATTCTTCAATGAGCGTCGGGTCTCCTCGTGTGTAGAACATGTGTTTCCGCTATAATAGACGGAGATGTTTTTTTTAATAATTTGACTTTGACAAAATTTATTTTTATGACTCGCACACTAGTCATCTATCTAGATAATAGGAACACTGAAAGCTTTTCAAGACGGCCTTAAAACCCCTCATAATTCTACCAACATAAATAGTAATGTTTGAATGTTATTTAACTCTCACTAGTTTAGCAATATAGGAGGGTCCGAAGTTAGCCGACACAGATGGCAGTACTAGTTGTCCGTACTTCGGCGCGGCCTTGCCCGTGCCTAGCACCAGGGTACTGCTAAGTCCACTCATCCAAGTCGTCGTGTCCCTGGAACGTGAGAACAAAGGATAGAATAAAGAAAGAAAATACATTTTCACCTGCTCGACAATGTCTAATTATTTGTCATGTAAACCTCACCGAAAGCAGGCGATTAAATCCCTACGGCTGAGCCGGGAGTAAAGTTGTACTGAATTTCATTGTGCCATCACGAGCTTCATTTTTTTAAATTTGGAACTTCATCTGTATTCAAATTTAAACCAAAGAGACCCACACCATAAGAACTTGTTCGTAAATCGAACTAACCTCTGCACAGAATCCACCAACCTAGATATGGTTTTAATTGTCTCGCAGAAAGTGTGAAAAGTAGAGTATTCTCCTCGTTGTTAAAGCTGTCTGCATCTTGGGCGTGCTTATATCCCTCTCTGCACTCAGGATTCTTGCAACTGCCTCGCTTCGCTCGTGAGTTAACTCTAGAATCCTTCGTTACGTTCGGGATTCAATATAGCGCCTGTGACGCAAGACACTGCCTTATCCGCTCGTTTAATAATCTACTATTATTTGGACCCACAGACAACATTGTGAGTATTGTAACACATTAACACACATAACATAAAAACAAAGTAAGAAGCCTTATTAAATTACGGGACATTCAAAAACTCGCGAACCATAAAATACATAAATATTGGCCGACATTTCACACAGTGCTATCTAACAAAGCAACACAAAATACTGGTTATTATTGTGTATATATGTGTATGAATTTGTATTTATATGTATTCAATGTATTACATCAACCTTTTTGTGTTTTTGCACATAATTTGTTACATTCGTTGTATTTATGTGTATGTATGAATTTATGATGTAAATGCTTGTGTATATATTACATGTATCTTATACTCTATGTATTTTATCAACCTATATGTGTTTACACGTAATTTTGTTTAAGTCGTATTTTTAGTTTAATTTAGAATTGAGATTGTCTATGTATAAATTCTTTTTATAAAAAGTAAATCCGTTTTTGGCCGTAAGTTAAGCTAATAGTTTGTATCTATATATTATGGGCTGTGGATTTTGTTAAATAAATAAATAAATAAACCCCAAACTAAGCAGATCTTGTACTATGGGAACCAGATAACTGATAGAATACTTATATACATTTTTTTTGTTAATACATACTTATGATAATATAGAGAAACAACCAAATCCGGAACAAATAACTGTAGATCGTGCAAACATTTGTTCACCGGCGGGAATCGAACCCACTACCTCTTGCGTCTCAGCCGGTTTTTCCGCCCACGGAGATCGTCATGGTGAAGAACCCATTTTTAGTGAGTAATGAAAATAACGTGATTAATTTTTAATTGTATTTTGTGATTATTTAAATTTATTAAATTAATTTTGTGCGAAGTCGAATATGAATTTATTTAATTTAGTAATTAGTTTTATTCTTAGTATTATAAAATTGAGTACTATAGTTAGGTACCATTTTGATATCTTGTACCTAAATAAAAACTGAATAACTGACTGACTAAAACTGTATTAATTAATAATATTGCCAATGAATTGACTATTAATATACGCGATTCTATCATCATCATATTTAGCCATTCCACTGTTGAACATATACCTCCTTATAAATTTACTTCATAACGGCTGAACCAATTTCAATTAAATTTGGTATGTCGATAGATGAACATGACCCACATACAACTTTTCATTGACAAAGCCGCGGGCGGAAGGTAGTTAGTGTATAAAGTTTGAATAAGTTACTTGACAGCTGCAACGACGTTATGCATTTCGAAGGCTTGCTTCAACGCCGCGTGCACCACGCCGTCGTTCTGTATGGGGCTGAGGGAGCACGTCGAGTACACAACGGTGCCGCCAGGCTTCACCAATTTCAGCGCATTACTGGACACAAAAGGACAAATTCTATTATTTTAACAAAAAAAAAATACAGTGCAATAAAGAATGTTCATTCATTTATTCACTCGTTGTTTGTGCCCGATCACAGCCACTTGAGTATTTTTGTACTTACACCAATATCTGTGTTTGCATTTCTGGTATTCTGAGCCTCTCCCGGATCCTGTCGGGCCTGAAGATGCTGTTGCCCTCAGTCATCACGGAGTGCCTGTCGTTCGTACACGGCACATCTACCAACACCTGTTCATAATTACTTACTTAATAATGATTACTATTTAATTTTCATTTTAAGGAGTATGTTTATTTGGACATTGTTTATCATTTGGCCGGGATCTCAGGTGAAATAAATATCCAGGCAAGTTCAGTTGGATGGGCTGACGTTGACAATCTTGATTCCGTCTTTAGACCTAAAATTCCGCAATGCCTTAAGACAAAGGTTTTCAACCAATATGTCCTGCTTATCCTCACATACGGTGCTGAAACATGGCCGCTCACGAACGAACTTGTTCACAGAATTAGAGTTGCTCAGAGAGCAATGGAGCGTGCCATGTTAGGCATCTCGCTGTTGTACCATATATACAACATTGAAATACGACGCAGAACCAAAGTCGTGGATGTGGGTAGCAGGATCAACCAGCTGAAGTGGAGACGGGCTGGACACTTGGCAAGGAGGAAAGATGGAAGATGGACGAGGGCAGCAACCGAGTGGTGGCCGAGAGAAGGGCGCAGACCAGTTGGCAGACTCCAGCCAGATGGTCGAATGATATCGCGAGAGTTGCGGGAAGGCAATGGATGCGCTTGGCACAGAACCGGAGAGAATGGCGTGATAACGAGGAGACCTATACCCAGCAGTGGGTGGACGTGGGCTGAGATGATGATAATGAATTTTCACCAAAGTAACCAGGTAGCCACCAAAGCCGCTCAGCTGAAGTGAAACTGGGCTGGGAATGTCTGTCGCATGCTTATTGAGCTGTGGACAAGGATATCCACCGAGTGGCGTCCTGACTCAGCGAGAAGGCGACGCGGCAGACCGAAATCTAGATGGCGGGACGAGCTGGATAAATTCCTAACGGATTGGCCACAATCACCTCAGGACCGCGAAATCTGGAAGGAATGGGGGAAGGCCTTTGCCCAGTAGTGGGACACGAATGGCTGACAATAATACAAAATTTGACCAGTCCGTTACTGGCTGAAGGATAGACACATAAGCATTCTTATTATTAATTTTCAGAGCTGTGGATTTTGATAATAAATATAAAAAATTACAAGGGTTCAAAACTGTCTTCATACAAGTAATAATTTATCTATACTATAATTTAATTGAAATAGGTCCAGCTGTTTAGTCGTGAAACAAACAGACACAGAGACATTATCATTTTCGAATCTATTTACTATCAATTCTCTTAAAACATCCATATTCACAATTACGAATTTAAATTAAACTTGACGTTAAAAACATACCTTATCAAAGCCAATGTCATCAGAGAAGTCCCTCGCGTCGAATTTTGTCAGAATAACTCGCTCTCGCCATTTGTTACTCGTCCCGAAGTCGAAGAAATAGTTCTTGAAAATCATGTTTATTCTGAAATACGAAATTAATCCATACTAATATTATATATAACTTTTTAAACTATAATAGTTATAATCACTATTTTCGGATATTATTGGAAATATAGGGTTATATCACAAATGATGGTAAATATCAGGTTTTTAGTGAAAATACAATTAAATAAATTTGAAAGTAACTGTCTGTTTGTTTCGTTTTCACGACTAAACGGCTGGACTAATTTTAATGAAATTGGGGATGCAGATAGATTATGATCGAGATTGGTACATAGTCTACTTTTCATCCGACCGCGTAGAAGAGCTTTTATTGAGAAACCACTCTGTCCTTTGATAACAGCTTATAAACGGCACTGTTATAAGCCTTTATTAATTGCCGTGTCAACATAATTTTACGAGGAACTGAAAATACAAACGACGAAACGACATTGTTTACACAAATTTTGCTATTGTGACTTTGAAAATTTAGCATATAAACTAAATTTTCTGGCGGATTATCTCCAAACAGCGCCATCTATTACGCTAGTTAGAACTAGTTTTTTTAATGAAAATACCTTCATTATTCTACGTGTTTTGTTATGTACAACATTAAATTCAAACGCGGGTAGGGATAATGACAAGTATTGTTGTAAAATAGGTTTTTTTTCAAATTAATTATGTAGAAAATTTTAAATTTTCATACTACCTTAAGATCAAGTCCTCAAATATCAATGAATCAGCCTGCATAAAATAGGTAAACAAATCATATTCATTCATCATGTAAGTAGGCACTTGTTAAACTGACTAGGCGGCATCGGCGCAAAGGCGCCACCGATTAACGCTAAAAATAGTTTATTGGAAATGTATCGATTACTGTATAAATATTCAAGCTGCCTCTATTAAACCCACCTCTAAAATCAGATAACACGATCCTTGTTTTAAATTAATGTCGTACATAATAAAACAGGTTATATGTGCTTGTTACCTATTACACCTAGACACAGAGACGTCATTGCAGATAATGACATCAGGCAGTAAGGTCTGCAGCGCGACTAGGGCTTTGCCCCCCGGCGCGGAGCACAGGTCCAGCACGCGGTCTCCGGGGCGCAGTCCGAGAGCTAGCACAGCCAGTACGCTGCCGCCGTCCATTGGGTAGTAGTTGTGTACACCTGCAAATTATTATTTATATTATGCCTAGCGGCCCGTCCCGGCTTCGCACGGGTGGACATCTATTTGTTTGTTTGTTACTAAATCACGTCGTAAGGGTTGAACCGATTTCGACGAAATTTGGTATATACGTAGATTATAACCTAGAATATCACATAGATAGATAGATAGATAATTCCTTTATTGCACACCATTTAAATACAAACATTTATAAGAAAATACACTCTTAAATAATAGGCACATAAGCTACCTTTTATCCCATGAATCAGTTCCCATGGGATAAAAATGGGGTGTCAAGTCAAATTGCAACAGCGAGTTTAGCTTTATTTCTAGGTTACCTACACATTTAGTAGTGTAACGCGTACGATGTCGCGGGCAACAGCTAGTAATAAATACAGCCTATGTTACTCAGGGATAATGTAGCATTCTAAAGGTGAAAGAATTTTTGAAATGAGATCCGTAGTTTTTGATTTTATTCGTTACAAACATACAAATACAAAATAGGTATTTATTTACCGAAAAATTACATAATTACATTAAATTTTACGGTGGTCCCCGCACTAGGACTTGCCTATATCGCGGGAGGCCGGTTTACAACTAGAGTTTAACTTTAATCGGAATCTGGTAAGCATTTATAAATATACAATAACAAATAAGAAAATATATTTAATAGAAAATTATTACTTAGTGCTCTTTTACTAGGTTCTGAGTGGTTTGTATGTGGGTGTGTGTGTGTGTGTGTGTGTGTGTGTGTGTGCGCGCGTGTAAGGGGGGAGGAGGTGGATGGATGTGTTTCTGTGGGTGTGACTGGATGTCACACATCCAATGGTAAGAATGGGGAATGGTCAGAAGGATTTGAGGAAGGGCTTGGGGGTTAGTTAGACGAGTAAAAAGGTAAGATTGTTATGTAATGATTTCCAAGAGGCTTGCAGTTTCGTCGTAATCGAGAGTTGACACCATACAACGAGCATGAAAGGTTGCAATGTTTTAGAGCTCGACGATATATGAAAGGGAATGAAAACAAACGAATACAAAATGAATCTTTCCTCTATAATATTATGATTAGTACAGATAAAGAAAAAAAGAAAAATAATTTATTGGACATACACAGGTTTTTACAGATAACAAACACTACTTACTAAATAACACAATATAAATACAAAGGCACAAAGAAAGGTACCTAGCAGGTTATTACTAGGCACCGCGTGCATGAATCAAATGGTCCAGATGGTATTATTTTTTTCCCGTCCGCGTCTCTGCTCGCGTGGTTTATCAATAAAAAGTAGCCTATCAATCCAGATCATATCTTCTATATACTAAATTTCATCGAAATCGCTTTAACCGTTACGACATGATTGAGTAACAAACATCCTTTCGCATTTATTACATTAGTGTGTGATTAAAGTGTCTATTTCACAAAAAAAGCCCCGCGGCCGTTTGACGAACTAACGATTCTCATCATCATCATCATATCAGCAATACGACGGACGTCTACAGCTGAACATAGGCACTCTATAGATTTAGACATATCTGTTTAAATTATTATGATAATGTTCTGGAAGGTCTTTCCAAGTGTACAAACATTGTATCTATAAGGAATATAAATATATATTGAATTTAATTGACACATAGACGCAGGATTGCGGGTTTGATTCCCTCGGCAGAACAAATGTTTGCATGATCTACAGACATATTTGGTTTTGGGTCTGGGTATTTCTCTATAAATCATAAGTATGTATTAAAATGAATATAAGTATTAATTCAATCTGGTTACCATTGTTCCATTGCTTAGTTTGTGGCTAGATAGTGATGTGGGAAATGTCCAGCACTATTTATTTATAACAGTTCCAGACGGTTTAAAAACCTGTATTAAGCATACACACCTGCAGCGCCTCTCTTTGGCTCAGGAAACTTGACAGATTCGCTGTCCATCTCGTATGTGTACACTTTCAAATGCTCCGGGTAAGACAGCTCCGTTTCTGGTTCTATTACTAGCGGGAAATCAGTTTCCTCTGAAAATGGAAAGATTATGTATACAAAAACTCGCCAAGATTGTAAAGACTGGGCAGGCATTTGCCTGCAGTATCGGATAGGCTAGTCTGATTTTGATAAAACATCTGCATGTTTTATATGAGTGAATTAAGAAAGAAAATCTCTCGAAATTTACCTGTTGAATTTTTTTTTATTTAGCCTATGCTGTCACACTGCTGGGCAAAAGCATCCCCCTCATCTCTCCACTTATCTCGATTCTCCACCTACAGAGGTTTTTCCTGCATCGCCCCACCTGAGTCAGGATTCGGTTGATAGATTTCCAGATCGGCCATGGAAGGTATCCAGGGGGGGAGGTGTTCATGATAAAGCCGTGGTGGTCAAAAAATTTAATAAATCATAAAATCGTCAAAAATGTCTCACGTAACTAATAGACGCCCCCTTACAACTTCTTTCTTTACTTACTTGAATAATATGAGTAGTGCTGAGACTCTGAAACCCACTCATCCATGCCCTTCAGCTTAGTCGCCGGAATGAACTGATATAGAGCTTCAGATGTTATTCCCATCAATGGGTCAATGATACGGGATTCATCAATCACGGCTTGTGAGAGGGACTCCTCCAGAGTACTATTAGATGTCTGACTGTAGAAGAATGTATAATTATTTTGGAGATTTGCCTGTTTTTTTACAAAAGTAAATTTCAATGCCAGTGGATATGTTACAGTCAACTCATAATCGGTCAGAACCGATTTTGACTGCGAAAATCAGTCAAAACTAGTTCTTATTAAAGACGTCGCGTCGTTAAAACTTATTTTATCGAACTACTACCATCCAGTGTATCTTTTGGCAGTAGGTAATTAGGTTTAAAAGTCATTGTTGATATAAAGTTTGTTCAATTTCCCATCAATGGACTAGTGTAGTGGGCTCTTCATTATTGATTTATATTATTATACTGTGTGTGCCTTCATATATAGCGCACATATGAAATTGGGTGAAACTAGACCCAATTTTATCAATGTATAAATCATATTTTTTTCTAGTATTTATAGAAGATAACTTTTTATTAGAAACTGGACCCTTTGAAAAGAATATATTGTATTTTTTTAATAAATTATATAATATGTCAGAACATAAAAAGTAATGATTGTAATTATCAGGCAATGCCGATGAAATACAATTTACCCCTAAAAAATAACCATCATCAAAATAAGAATGAATTTACGAACTAAATTAATTTTTTTTTATATATTCCTAGGTTCATATACGGGATTTTAGTAGCTTATTTTAAAATTCATCTCTACCAACAGACATTCTATTAAATAAGATGGTATACTTACATATCCTTAACTTTAACAGGTTTTTTGAAGTCTACATCCTCACCAGTAAAGTCAAGCTTCTCAGGTACATTGTCACCTTGTGGGTACAATTGTGCAATTTCATCAGAGTGCAGTTTCTCAGCGAATGCTGCTAATCTGTTCACTGGAACTGTGTCTGAAGTGGTTTTAGATTCGGGTGGAGGAGAGTACTGATTGTGAAACTCTCTTTGTACTGATATCAGTTTTTTCAGGCAGTGTGCTCCTAGTAAATAGAAAAGAATTAAAGATATAAAATAAATAAAATTCATGACGCTAAGATCGAAAATAATATTTAAAAGACACAAGTAAACAGAAATTATGACCACAAATCAAACACCACTCAGATGTAGGTTTTCTTCAAAAACTTCCTTCATTGTTAAGAAGCATTTGGTTAGGGCTTCAAGGATTCCATCACTGTCATCCCACAGAGGCAATTACCTCTGGATCTGGTGAAAGCTATGGTTTCTGTTATTTGCCTTTCTTGATGTGGCCTCTCACAACTCGGCTGTGCATTACTAACCTACAATCTATACTCACTCTAAAATGTATAAGTGGGTGTAAGAAAAATATTAATTATATAACAATATATTGTATATACCTTTATTCTGAAGAAGTTCAATAGTTTCTTCTGTGTCTCCGTAGTTATTTACCACTGCTACGTACTTATTTCGCCGGAGTAGACCTTCCCTCATAGGCTCCCATTTATCTCCAAAAACAGATCCGTAGAAATCATCAAAGTGGTTCAACGCTTTAAACTTTGGGCTGTCTTTTTTTTTTAATTTAGCCTGTAGCAAATAAGTAAATAAATAGCTAGATATTCTAAGTTTATTAGGTATATTTACATGAAAGTTATATTTCTTACCCAGTGTGTTTTAGTTTTATTTCTAGTTTGAAGCACATAACTAGTAGATTTAGAGACATTTTTACAAATATTCGAAACAGACAACATAGTTCAAGAGTTTATAAAGATAACTCGAGAACATTATCCAACATTGTTTTGTTTTGAATGGTTTTAAGGTTATAATTCGGCCTATGTTATTTTCAGACCTAGGTACCTACCTACAAGTCAAACTGTCAGAACTGACACTTTTGGAAAATTAGAATCTGCCAACGTCATGGAATCGTTTTCCTATTGGCTGAAAATCAGCTGGAGCTGACTTTTTGCTAGCTTTTTACGAAACGCTTCATGCTATTTTCACACAAGACAAGTTTAAATTTACCAACTATAAGCCTTATAACTTCAGAAATAAAGGTTTTTGGACTACTTTTGTGGCACGGACGCGATAAGTGCTATTGAATATCCTACTTTAAATCTATTGTAGTAAAGGTCTGTACAGTTTACATTACAATAGATAAATAAAAAAGCTCGTCAAAACGCGACAATCGATGCGCGAGAATGGTGCGCGCATCCAAATCCGACCATGGTATTGATTTGTTTACAAGAAGCGAATTCCGAGATTTTTCAAGTGGCTCGCGCGCGGTGCTAGCTTAGCTATAGATAGATAGCCTGTAGCCTTGCGAGGAGAACGATTAGCAGATAATCTTTTGTTAATTACTGGATTTCGTGTCTGTGCTTATCAGTGGTTCGTGACTTGGTGCCAGCGGCACCTCGCGCGGAACTTCGGAGTTGGGAACGGCGGAACGGCTGTTGGGGCGAGTTGTTATAACGATTACTCAGTCGGACCTCGATAAGGATCTAAAAATGCGCGATGTGTCGTCAGAATTGAAGAATTGGGTCACCGGTAAGTTTTTGTCGAAATATCGAACTATCAGTCAGTGCCCGCGCCCCGATGATGCGAAACGCTTGCAATGGCTTCGCTAACACTTGTTTATTTATTCAAGGTCTGGCCTCAGCGATGCTACAGATGGACAGATTGTAAACTAAGTTGGAATTGAAAAACAATAGTCATGTATCGGATGAATGTTGGATCAAAAGCTGGCAATAAGGTGGAATGGATAGCGGGAGGTTGGAGGCGGTCCCGAACGGGACTGTGCACCTGGACACAGTGAGGGCCCTGCACCAGACTGTAGTGTCCCTTAGAACTGCTTTAGAAGTATCCAAGAATTCATTGAAGGAGCTCAAGGAAAAGTATGAGAGGCATTCCCACTGCCTGGAGTATGCTGATGTTATAGAAAAGCTGAGTATTGAGAATCACATTCTCAGGCGAAGGGTTATTGACTTAGGTTTGGAGGAAAAAGACCCCGTAGCACAGAATATAAAGTTGGAAGTGACATACAGTCCTCAGTCTCAGTCTCAAACTACCGACTACCCTACCAATGAAGTTGTAATAGAGACTGCTACTGAACCACACCCTGACAGTGCTAGTGAAACATTAGATTCACCTAAAGCACCCAGTGTGAGCCCCATATCAGACCTTCCCATAACTGAGGAGGTTCATAATTTCTGTTCAACAGAAGACTTGAATGAAATCCCAGAAGTGGGAGAGAAGTTGAATGAATCTTCAGAATCAAATGCTACTGCTGATACTGCAGAGTTTGGTCCAGAAGATGCACATAACACAGACGCTGATGACCTAAGCCAACTTATCAGCCATTCAGAAAAGAACCAGCCAAGTTTCAGAACAAAACTTGAGCTTCTATCCAAATTCGATGTCAGAATAAAAGTAAGAACACTGAAAGAAGGCACTGTTGTCTCAAGCAGCACATCTGATAGTGATTCTACTTTTGATAAACCTGACAGGAAGGACTCAGACGCTAGCTTCCAAAGCTTTCAATTTGAAGAAAAACATCAACAGTTTGATAACAAAGAGGATTTAAAAGGCAACCAGATAAGCCTAAAGACAGTTGCAACTGAGAACGTTAAAATGGCTTTACCAAATGAGGTAGATCCTAAATCCAAATCTGATAAGTTTGATGTGCAAGTACGCATCACTTCTGAGGAGAATCTAGTTGTGAAAGAAAATGTTGAGCGGAGTCGGAGAAAGGATACACTCAATCTGGACGTGGATGACCTTAGCTTAAGGTAAGATTAGCATAAGCTTAGACCTTTTTTTTATTTATTCATCACAGATTTGTCACCATACGATGGAACGCAGCATCTTGGGTGTCAAGCGAACGGACAGGGCCCAGAACACTGAACTGTGCTCAAAGACCAAAATTGTTGACGTAGCCACCAAAGCTGCTCAGCTGAAGTGTGACTGGGCTGGGCATGTCTGTCGCATGCCAAGTGAGCTGTGGGCAAAGATAGCCAACGAGTGGCGTTCTGACCCAGCGACGCGACAGACCGAAACATAGATGGCGGGAGGAGCTGGATAAATTCCCAACGGATTGGCCACAATCAGCTCAGGACCGCGAAGTCTTGAAAGAATGGGAGGAGGCCTTTGCCCAGCAGTGGGACACGAATGGCTGATAATAATAATAATAATAAAGAAAAAAACTATTTTTATTTTTTATAAATGAGTTTTAAAATAAATATGTGTGAATAATAATAATAATAATAATAAGCCCCTCAAAGCCCATCCCCACGTCCGTGCTGAACATCTATGCCACGTGAGGGGCGGACGCCTGCAACGAAGTAACTTAGCAGGTGACTAAAAGGGCAATGGCGAACCCATCATGATGGAGAGTAATAGTAAGAGTAAACGTATATGGCCGCTTCCCGGGGGTGATCGCCGGGGCACGTCTGGAGCCGATGCTGGACGTTACAGCATGCAAGCCATCGGTGGCGAGGGTAATGGGCGGCCCTTTGCCGGGGAACCCGAAAAAAGTGAGCCCAACAGAAGGTACAACCTACGACCACTGAGAACGTTAAGCCGGAGCACATCACGAGCCGGCGCCGATTGTCTCAGCAGCACGAGTGCAGCTGACGTGGGAGCAACACGGCTAGGCCCTATTGTGGAGAGGGGCCCAAGCCGAACAGATTGGGCTGAAAAGGACCAGGAAGCCCAATCCATTACATCTTCACCAAAATCCCTTTTCTCTTCAATTTCTTCCTCTCCGCCCTCTTATCTTGACTCTATTACTAAACGTTCTTCTATTTCTCCTTCTTCACGAAGATCGATATCTTCAATGGCCGAAGACGTTGTACAGGCGACAATCGTCAGTAGAACTGTACCCGCCAAAGCCAAATCACGTGCGCGCAAAAAATGGACTGAAGAAATGAACAAATTCATCCTGCGCACATATTTCATTGTAACAAAACTTGAAACAGAGACTAGAGCCTACCTAACAGAGCTCCACAATAATTTCATTCAACGATTTCCTGACATGGATGTTAGTAGACAGAGAGTGGGAGACCAGCGTAGAGCAATTATCCGTAGTAAGCTACTATCAACAACTAGTGTGAATGAGATAAGAGAGGAAGCAGAGACTTATCTGTTAACTAATCAACAAAATGCACAACCGCCACTGACTCAAATGCAACCCACCCAGCGAATGCGCTGGACAGCCGAACATAACGAAACAATAATCAGAGAATACTACAGAATCACATATTTAGAAACGAATAAAACAGCTTATAGACAACCATTGCATCAATGTTTCATTAGCACATTTCCACGCCTTGCTCATATCACTGAGCAAAGAGTGGCAGACCAGAGAAGGGTCATCATAGCAAACAAGTTGATTGATGATGATAGGCTCAACGTCATAAAACAGGAAATCGCCGATGAATTAGGCACACAAACAGCTAATGCGACGGAGGAGGACCTTAACACAACCGTTTATGATGAACTTGCACATATGAATGATAATAACGATGATGATGGACGAACACTACAACCACATGCGCCATATATACACTACACAAATTAATTTAGATAACCAGATTAGAAATCAAGAGGTTGACTTAGTATTTAATCAAGCCTTAAAATACTTTAACGATGTGAACCCTGAAGAAAGACCTTTTATTCCGAAACAAAGGACGTCAAAAAAGCTGGGAAAGATTGTCAGCTACATAAATGACACAATTTTACCTGAGAAGGTAAATATCGACACTGATTTTAAAACCCTTCAAACCATTGTTTATTGTGTGGCATGGACAGCAGCCAGACTTAATGGATCCAAACTGAAAATACCACCAGAAAAAGTATCGAACCAAGGACAGCGTGATTTTACACCCAATTGGCAAAAACGCCTCGAAAGAAAGTTAGAGGACTTAAGGAAAAAGATCGGAAGACTGACACAATTTATTAATGGAAATAGAACTCTTAATAAACAAGTCAATCTAATATTAGAAAATTATAAAACGCACACAACACATGAGCAACCAAATACAGAACCAGCTCATTACCTGGACACCTTGAAACAAAAATTCTCTGTAGTGAGTAGTCGTCTCAGACGCTACAAAGCTTGTTCCTTTCGTAAAACGCAGAACAACCAGTTTAACAACAATGAAAGGAAATTTTACCAATTCTTAGCTAAAACTACAACCAACCGACCTGCGCAGCCTTAGACCGATGGTAACGAAAACCATACCAGTAGCTTAGATCCCATTTTGCTACATCAATTCTGGGCTAACATATGGGAAATCCCTACCGAACTAAACAGTGGAGCTGAATGGATCCAGAAAGAGTATGCAAATTCTGAAGCCGTAACTTCTATGCACTACGATAGTATACCCATAGAGACATATCACCAAGTGCTGAAAGCTACCCACAACTGGAAAACACCAGGATCTGATCATATACACAGCTATTGGTACAAAAAGCTCACATCCAAACACCCTGAAATCATGCCCACCTACATCACAAGCGGGATTACATACATGATTCCGAAAGACACAAACGACACTGCAAATCCTGCTAAGTATAGGCCGATCACTTGCCTGCAAACAATTTACAAAATTATGACAGCCTGTTTGTCCCAACTAATTTATAAACACATTGAAGAGAATAATATACTAGCAGAGCAACAAAAAGGTTGTAGAAAATTCAGTCAGGGTTGCAAACAGCAGCTTACCATGCAGTTGCATTACTTATGCATTACTTATGCAGTTGTCTTAAACAGGGTACAAAAATGTAATGAAGATCTTTTTACCATTTATATAGATTATAAGAAAGCCTTTGATTCCGTTCCACATAGTTGGCTCATAAAAATCCTAGAGATCTATAAAATACACCCGGAACTCGTAAAGTTCTTGCAAAACACTATGACTAAATGGACAACTAGACTACACGCACAAACATCCCATAGAACTATAGCAACTGATTTAATAAAAATAAAGCGAGGTATATTCCAAGGCGATTCCCTCAGCCCCTTATGGTTCTGCCTGGCATTAAACCCTCTATCTAACAATCTTAATTCAACTAAGATAGGCTATTCACTAAACAAAGTAAACGACGGACGGACTGACAACATAGAATGTACATTGAACCACCTTCTATACAGTGTGGCCCTGGATAAAGTGCAAGCCCGAAAGGGGGTGAAACGAGATCAAAAATTATCGACAAAAAAATAGAAAAAAAAATTAAAAAAAAATTAAAAATTAAAAAGTTGACCACTGACCCAGTGGTCAACTTTAAATGCTCCTAGCCAGCACATTTTTTATGTTAGAACGTAGGTTTTTATTTTATTTAAAAGCTATTATGATAGACAATAATAAAAAGTCATAAAAATTTCTAGTATTATAGGCTTAATTTTAAGATTTTTGGAGTTTATTGGAAATTAATAAGCATTTAAAGTTGACCACTGACCGTCAGTGGTCAACTTTAAATGCTCCTAGCCAGCACATTTTTTATGTTAGAACGTAGGTTTTTATTTTATTTAAAAGCTATTATGATAGACAATAATAAAAAGTCATAAAAATTTCTAGTATTATAGGCTTAATTTTAAGATTTTTGGAGTTTATTGGAAAAAAACAGCCTAAAAAATTTAATTTTAATACAAAAATTAAACTTTAAGTCACGATAGCCACTTGTTTGTCAGTTATTTGTTATTTTATCGCCATCGTCACATATCTGACATGATTATGGTTTTTATTTTAACAAAATAGACCTACTACTTTGGAAGAAATAATTTTTTTATTAAATAGAGTCATTAGTGAGCAATAAAAATTTTAATACATCAATAAAGTATATACGATTTTTTTTTAAATTTTTTTTTCTATTTTTTTGTCGATAATTTTTGATCTAGTTTCACCCCCTTTCGGGGTTGCACTTTATCCAGGGCCACACTGTATATGGACGATATTAAAATATATTCCTCTACGCAGACTGATTTAGAATATCTCATACAAATCACAGAACAATTTTCACAAGATATCGCAATGAATTTTGGTATTGATAAATGCAAGATCAACTCTATTAGAGAAGGGAAAACATACCAACATGTATACCAGATGGAAACTGGAGAATCTATAAGTCCTCTTTGCGAAAACGAAACGTATAAATACTTAGGTTACCACCAGTCAAAACAAATTCATTATAAGGAAATTAAAACCAAACTTACTCAAAATTTTAAACACAGGCTAAACTCAATATTAAGATCACAATTGCACTCAAAAAATATAACGATTGCCTTAAATTCTTACGCCATTCCTGTTCTTACATACTCATTTGGAATAATAAATTGGCCAAAAACGGAATTAAAAAAAATACAACGCCTTATTAATGTCTCCATGACTAAACACAGAAAGCATCATCCGCGGGCTTGCATCCAAAGACAAATTTTGCCACGTTCAGAGGGAGGGAGAGGAATTATCGACATCCAAAACTTACATAACAGACAAATAACAACTTTAAGATCATATTTTTACTCTAAATCTGAAACATCTACGTTGCATAAGTCAATAGCCCAGTTAGACCGAAAACTTACACCGCTTAACTTACAGGACCACAATAGCCAGAGCAACGAAAACATTACAGACAAAAATACCCTATTAACTGAATGGGCCCGAAAGTCACTCCACGGAAGGCACTACCACGACTTGAGTCAACCCACCGTCGACAAACAAGCATCGAACGAATGGCTCCGCCGAGGTGAACTCTTCCCCGAGACTGAAGGATTCATGATTGCAATACAAGACCAAGTCGTTGAAACGCGCAATTATCAAAAGCATATCATGAAAATACAGAATATACCAACAGAAATGTGCAGAAGGTGTAACAGCAGCTCGGAAACAATCCAGCACATAACGGGGGCCTGCAAGGCTATCGCACAAACTGACTACAAGTTTAGGCATGATCAAGTGGCCAACATAATCCACCAAAGCTTAGCAATCAAATATAAACTTGTAGGCACAACCGTAAAACCAACACCCTATTACAAATATACTCCTGAAACCGTGCTGGAGAATGCTGCTTACAAACTGTATTTTGAGCGGGCCATCCTAACTGATAAAACCACACACTTCAATAGACCAGATTTGACCCTTGTAGACAAAACCAACAAAACAGCACTCCTCATTGACATCGCCATCCCCAACACTCACAATCTTCAGAGCACCATCGCGGAGAAACTATCCAAATATATTGATCTCAAAAACGAAATAACTCGCATGTGGCATCTTCAAAGGGTTTCCATTGTTCCAATAGTCTTGTCAACAACCGGTGTTATTCCTAAACAGCTATTCCAATCTTTAGAGTATTTAGACCTGCCGAAGCACACTTACATTCTGCTACAAAAAGCGGCTATTTTGAATACGTGTAGGATCGTGAGAAAGTTCCTACAGACTGAGCTTCCTAGTGAAGTTCGGCCCACTGAGGTGCACTTGGCTTAGGCCCGTGACCCCCAGTTATCACCGATTCTTAGAAAATCGAGTAGAGAAAATCTCTGAACACCATAATAATAATAATAATATTCGTTTGCCTTATTGCAGAAGGCAGTAATTTTGAATACATGCAGGATTGTAAGAAAGTTCTTGCAGACTGCCCTATCCACCGAATTATCATCTACACTACCATGTACAACGGTTCAAAATGAAATACCCGAACCACTGAGGGGTACTTGGCTTAGGCCCGTGCACCTCAGTTATTCTCCGGCTTTTCTGAGCCGAGTTGATAAAAATCATAAATAAAAATAATAATAATTCATTACAGAATCAACAGCACTTGATATCAATGTAAACAAACTCTTATACCTAATGCTTAATGCCAATAACAGATTCTCATTTTATAGACATAACTTTTAGTAAATTAGTTACCTAGAGAGAATTATTAATAACACAATATAATATTTGATTTTTTAAGGAATTTAAGTTACAATTTTCTTAAATTACCATACCTATACATTTTATACATTTAGTATTTTTCAAACTTTCGCGTTCACTGTACATAATTATTGATTAAAACGGGTATTTATCGCGTATGTACCTATTTTACCTATTTTATTATTAGGAGTCAACCCGTGACCACGCCTGTTGCAACATAGTCGAAACGTCGGGATAACAAATAAAATAGGTACATACGCGATAAATACCCGTTTTTATCAATAATTATTTATACATTTAAACCATACATACAAACATGGTCTGCATAGTGTAAATCTTGCAAGGCTGATGGATTAAAAATAGGGTTAGCCAATAGTGGATTCTGCATGTCCCCAGATCGCTCTCGGAAGGTGACAACTCGGTATTCTCCGAAAGCGGCGTCACTCCCCTGGAACAAGCCGTGGAAGACAAGCAGGAGGGCAGCGGCAACGAGTCTGAAGAGGTGGACGACATAGAACTTATCTTTACTACACACGAGTCTAAGGATATGAGCATGAATTTACAGGTAGTTTTCCAAAAATATTAAAGAATGTTTGTAAGTATTTTTGTGCTTTTTTCACTCCCGACAAAGTGACACATGGAATTTTAAGCTACACTTGAATTTCGTAAATCACGGCACTTCTTTGTGTCCATCTCTAATCTAATTTCTGCATCTCACTTCATCTTCCTAATTATTTGACCTAATTCAATCAAAGGGCCTAATTCCGTGTTTACCTAACTAAAAACGTTGAATGTAACACGTTTGTTGAATATTGTATGGAAGGCCTGAGACTCATAGTACTTGCTATGGCGCAGACCAGACACAAAAAAAGTGTTACACTACATCGATTTTAGCGCGCAAAACTTACGACTCAGGCCCTAGCTCATTTCCAGAGTAAAGTTGATTTAAATTAGTGTAATTGCCACATAGTCTTAGAATCTATCATCTATTCAACAGGAGGACCTCGTCTCCATCCGAGAGACCGATTCCACCGACACCTGGCCATCAAACTCAGCATCCGCCACCCACTCCACACCAGTGCTCATCAAATTCCACACGCTAGACCCTGAATATCAACCCCCAGACAAACCTCAAACACCCGACTCCCTCCAAAAGAGAGTCTCTCTACCCAGCGATAAAGAGATCCGACACGTTGCATTCAACAAAGATAAAGATAATTTAGATCTACCTGGGAGAGGCATACTCAAAACTTGTGAGAATAAATCTGACAACATGTTGTACAGAAAAGGTGTTACCAGCCTTGACAGTGCTGATAGTCTATCCGGCGAATACAATAGAGGACTAAGCTTCGACAATACGAAGTCTTGTAGCTTTGAGATGGGGTCCAGTATGGATATCTTAACAGATCATCACTTGGGGCATAGGTTCTCTGTGTTTGCTGAGAGAGATATTTCCAAATGTGGGACGTCGGAGGATGATTTGGCCCTGAGTTTGAATGTGAGGAGGAATACTTGCCCAAATCCGTTTCAATACAGGTGAGTTATGTTTTATTTAACAGAAATTAAATCGGGCTCCTTGTAACACAATGATTGGACATAACTTCCTCAGTAACAGGGTGATCCATAATTGGAGCATCCTACCAGAAACAGTTGTTTCTGGTACTTCAATAACCCCATATAAAAACAAACTTTATAACTGGCTACAAATTCACAAGACATTGCTACAAAAGTCAACATTAAGAGACGTAGACATATCAGCAATAATTCTGCTCATCTATAAACAAAATAAACTAGTGGTTCGCCCAGAACTGAGATCTCGCGAGTCCCCCAAAAAACAAAAAAAAAATATTACTATAATCTTTGACTAATAAAATAGTTCCACGAAATTAACAAACACCTAACTTGATATACAGTTTCATTCTAATCACTAGTAACGAGGGTCATGTTAATTGGTTACTCGTCTTAGGGGTAGAAATTGCAGTTATGCTGACTTAGAAGATGAACGGTTGTGTATGGCGTAAGGGTGTGCATGCTACTGCCTTTTAAAATACCCATACACTATAGCCATTACCTCAATTAGCCATTATCCGTAATGCTTGCATTCTAAAGATATCTGTGTTTCGTAAGGGCATTTTATCAAAGGGCACGTGTCCTAAGTGCCGCAAAATACTATAAATGCATATATTTTCTAGTAAGTTTCTGTTCCATATTTCCAGGCCACCTCCGTACCGCGGAGTGTCCCGCCCCCCCGGACCGTTCAAAGCACCCCTCCCCTCGTCCCGTCTCCGTCCCGTGCTGCGTGAGTCAGGGTACCCCAGAAGGGAAAACGCGGCGCAAACTGATCTCTCAGCTCTACCTAACCGGTGGAGTTCAGATGGATACCTGGCGCATAATCAGGTAACGTTATAAAGTTTGAATAAATGTATGTTTGACAACCTCCGTGGTTCAGTGGGTGGATAGGCAGCTAAGACGCAGGAGGTTTCGGGTTCGATTCACGCCGCGGGCCAAATGTTTGCATGATCTACAGATATTTGTTCCGGGTCTGGTAGTTTCTTTATATAGTGTTAAAAAAAATATACATAAGTAGGTATTTTATTTTTAGTTATCTGGTTCCACTCTGGTATCTGGTAGTTATCTGGAGGTACAAGCTTCGTTTAGTTTGGGGCTAGATAGGGCTGTGTGAAATGTCTAGCAATTTTTATATTTATAACTAGTGGTTCGCCTCGAACTGAGATCTCGCAAGTCTCCCATATAAACAAAAAAATATTATTTGTAATCTTTGACTACCAAAATAGTGCCATTAAATGCATAACCAGATTACTTGACCTACAGTTTTATTCAAATTACAGCTAACGGGAGTTCATGTTAATTGGTTATTCTTTTTTGGGGTATAAATTGTACATACATGCAACGCCGATTTGCACAAGTTAATTTAGAGATCTCGCTTCGCTCGATCTAATAGGTGGGGGTTTTTAAACACGCGTTAAACAGTTGTTTAACTTTTTTGTGGTAGCAGGGGTAATGTTTAATATGATGAAAGACCTTAATCTTGAATGGTGTAGATGTCGTTCGCGAGCAGTGCGCTGCCGACGCTGCCTGGGCGTGGCGCGGGCCGGCGCGCGCCGCGGCCGCTGCCGCCGCCGCCGCTGCGCCGCACGGACGAGACCAGACGCGTACTGCTCAGCGATATCGGTATTGCATTCTCAACACCTTCACATTGTTTTTTAAAAAAGAGATTGAAAAAAGGTGGAGGTTCTCAATTACTTTATATTTGACTAAAATATGTTTTTAAAATTTCTTCCATAATGGGAGGCAATTCAAAAAACGAATGATAACTAAATTAGGGGATACAGTTTGGTATTGTAGCTACATATCTATCATCGCTATCCAAAAGTTAATTACACCATTATATAGCTAAAGGATCAAAGAATTCGTTACGCTAAGTGAGGACTGTGACGCATCGCGCGCGGTGGAAGGGGGAAGTACCACCATTTTGAGGTCATTTTGCTGCATTTAGAAATTTCCATTTAGACCCGAAGGAGTTCTTAGTGTCCAAACATGATTATAACATAGGTTAAATATCGTATTTTATATTTTGTTTAGAGAACACGTACAACACGGCTGTGTCCATGACACAACCACACTCCATTTTTTTATCTAACCTATTTTGTCCCACTACTGGGCAGAGGTCCACATCCTTCCTGTATTCTTATTTAATTAGTTTTATTGCAGGTTTCACGTCGATGGTCCCCGAGTTGTCGCGCTCCGCGGATCCGGTGTGGGCGCTCGCTAAGAAACAGCTCTCCGATGAAACCATCACCAATTCTACATCCAAGTAAGTATCAATTAGAGCTGCCAACCGTCTCCAATTTCCTGGAATGTCCGGTATTTACTCATTATTAATTTATTTACTACGTTGTAAGTACATATTAATCCTAGTATTAAACCCTAAAAACCGTGCAAGGTTTGTCTGGGTAATCACATTCGTTGATATCATACACATATAATTATATACTAGCTGACCAATCCACAGCTTGGCACGCGTAGTTTTTCAATAAAAACATTACATTTTTTCTGCGCAGTTGGGTAAAAAGTAGCCTATGTTGCTCAGGGATAATGTAGCATTCTAATGGTGAAATAATTTTTGAAATCAGACCAGTACCTAGTTTTTGAGTTTATTCGTTACAAACATACAAAAATACTAATCTTTCCTCTTTATAATATTAATATTAAATATTACACAAGACAGTACTAACGTATGACAGTAGATTGTTTAATTTTAAGTTATACCGTTGTCTTTTTTTTATATTTACTGTGTTGTTGCATATACATTTTTATTCTATTATTTTTTAACCTCCGACGCAAAAAGAGTAATTTGACGCCTATGTCTGTCAATGTGTCTTTCTGTGGCATCTTCCCAAACAGATGGACTGATTTGAACGCGGTTTTTTTAATAGAAAGCTTTTTAACTGTTTAGGGTTTTACAATTTTTCATTTTACTTGTTTTCTAATCCAGTATCCCGCTATACAAATTAATCTTAGAGCATGAATCACTATAGAAAAATAGTAACTTTGCTGGTTATATTATATACTATATGATATAGAGCCGTAGGCAGAAACCATATCATACGTCATAAGCAGAGATCGGAGTAGGTATATTGATTTTATGTTGGTACTTGCATCATAAATCGTGATAATAACATAACATGGGCATGCCTTTTATCCCGGAAATTTCCGTTATTTACGGAATTTAATTAAATATTTAACCAGTGATTAGTAAATATTTGAAATTTAAAGGAAACTTTAGTAAAAAGTTTTAAATTGATTTTTATTTATCTGTCGAATAATAAAATGAATGCTTGTTTTTGTTTGCTCACTATGCGTTTCCATAAAATTCATCCAATTGAGTTGAAGCTTTGGTGAGTTTGTACGTGCAAATTCGTGAAGATTTCTACGTAATTTATCGAGAAAACACGTTTCCCATGAGAAATATCCCGGAGGCATGTCCATATAAACATATACATTTGAGATCATTGACCCTCAATCAATCTAGCTACTCCCACTTTACACCCAGTTCCACGATATAATTTAAAAACCCCGGAATACCGGAGGCATGTAAATATTAACATATACGTTTGAGATCAGTAACCCCAAATCAATCTACCTACTCCGATCACTGGTCATAAGTCATTTATTCTTTGCTGATATGTTACAAAATAAGGTCTTCAATTAAATATGATAAAGGGCTTAAAAGATATTATCTGCCGGTTAGGGCTTGCAAAGTTATACAAATTCTTGTCAGTTTTACAATGCACCAACAATTAATATCAAAATAAATACAAATATTATAAATATCAAACAACTCTGTCTCTCTGTCTGTTTGTTACGTTTCACGGCTAAAAGTCTGCACCGATTTCAATGAAATTTGGTATATAGATAGATTATGACTGGGGTTGAGACATAGGCTACATTTTACCCAAATGCGCAGAAGGAGGGTAACATTTTTGCTGACAATACACGTATGCGAAGCCTTGGGTGGGTCAGCTAGTTATAAATATATTGATGTTGTGTTTGTGTATTTGAGGTATTTGTCCCGCGGGTCGTGTTACCGCTCTCCGACTGTCAGCATAGACCGGAGCTCGGACTGGACCCCGCACCATGTCTACATACCACCATTTAAAGGTAAATATTTAGCTATCGACCCTTCAAAGGTAAATACTTAACTGTCCACCCATCAAAGGTAAATACTTAACTGTCCACCCTTCAAAGGTAAATACTTCACTGTCCACCCTTCAAAGGTAAATACTTCACTGTCCACCCTTTAAACATAAAAACACAGCTATACTCCTTTCAAAGGTAATTACATCTTAATATCAATGAAGTAACTACAATACGTATTCTCTTCCAAAATACCTCGGTTGTTAAGGACGAAAGTCTTTAATCAGTGTGTTACCAGTGATAACGTATCATGACATGTGGCACAGAAACGTGGTCTCTTACTATTGGATTGGCCTTATAAGAAAGCTCAAGGCTCGAAGAATTTGCGTGGAATTCAATAAATATTTATCAGTAATGCTGAATTAATAAATAAATAATGCTGAACATTTCTCACACCGCTATCTAGCCCCAAACTAAGCAAAACTTGTACTATGG
Organism: Philereme transversata; assembly: GCA_963924445.1. Taxonomy (NCBI): domain Eukaryota; kingdom Metazoa; phylum Arthropoda; class Insecta; order Lepidoptera; family Geometridae; genus Philereme; species Philereme transversata. The sequence goes on along the minus strand of OZ004343.1, from coordinate 4,527,167 downwards.
GAACAAGATAACTGATGAATGAAAATTCTTTATTGCGCAAAATAAAAATAATCTGTACATAGGCGAACTTAATGCTAGATCAACTGATAGAAACTGATAGAATACTTATATACATTTTTTTTCAATACTTACATAATAATATATAGAAAACAGGCTAAGTGTCATTTAGATTATACATAATACTCTAATTTCAAGATGTTTGTATGTAACTGATTCCGTGTCGCAAATAAATAAATATGAAAAATACCCAATCCCGAAACAAATATTTGTAGACGATACAAACATTTGTCTTGAATATATGTTTGGAACAAATAAAGTTATTTGTATAATGTTATATTGAAGTAGAAAGCCGTACCTGGCGCAGTTCGTTGCCGGACGTGCGCCGTGACGACACCGACGAACTGCTTGAAGAAGCGGAGACCTTCCTGCGACGCTCCATCGACAACTTGCATACTGCTGAGGCTGACAGTAAGCATCTTACTTTCTATAGAAGACGATCCATAATGAATATTAATAAATGCTGAATCACACTAATATTATACAACCTGTTTTGTTACGACACTAATTTAAAACACACATCCGGAATAGTATTAACTGATTTTAGAGTAATCGATACATTTCCAATAAACAATTTTTAACGTAAATCGTTTACCCATTTTATACAGGCTGTTTCATTGATATTTTAGGACTTGATATTTTTCGAATTAATTACCAATTCTATATGGTAATGAATATAAAAAAACTATTTTACAACAATACTAGTCATTAGCCCTACCCGTGTTTTCATTTAATGTCGTACATAACATGAAAATTGAAAATTTTCTATCGTAATGAATTTGTAAAAAAAACAATTTTGCAACAATACTTCCTATTAACCGTACCCTTGTTTTCATTTAATGTCGTACATAACAAAACACGTAGTATAATATCGTATAAAACAAAATATGACTTGTGTTATTTCAGTGGATAGCGCGTTGGTTCATACTGGGCAGCCGTATATCCCGGCTGGGCCTAAGCAGCTGCGACTGGGCCACACGGTGAAGATCATCACGCCGCACGGACGCATCGCCGTGGGACGAGTCAGGTAACTTTACAACGACAACCTTTATGGTTCCGATTTCAAATTCTTTAGTGATATAAAAATACAATCAGGCCCATTTGCGCTACGATGCCTAATCGTGTTTAGTGCCTAAATATGATTTAGAGAGTTCGAAATCATACCAATACTTCAAATTGAAATATGTTTAGTCGCTACTTACGTTTAGGGATCGTTTTGCAAGCCGGACTCAGTATTTAATCGTCATCGTGAATAGTTAATTATGCATAAACCCTGTTTCTTATGAAATTGCAGAAAACTTTGCACAAAATGAACTATCAAAAATGATAAGATTGGGCATAAAGGTTCTCGAGCGAAGACCGCGCACTGGAAAGCGCAGTGTAGGATGACCTCCCCACTAGATGGAAAGAAGACCTGGTAAAGGTCGCTGGAGGCCGTTGGGTGCAAGCCGCACAAGATCGGTCGCTTTGGAAATCTGTGGGGGGGGGGAGGCCTATGTTTAGCAGTGGACGTCCTTTGGGTGATATGATGATAGTAATGATGGTGTCAGTAGTGATAACGATCTCCGTGGCGCAGTAAGCGAATGTCTGACACACAGGATGTTGCGGGTTCGATTCTCGCCGCGGAACAAATGTTTGCATGAGCTACAGATACAGTTCCAGATCTGGTTGTTTCTCTATATATATATTACTAGCTGTCCCGCCGAACTTCGTACCGCCTTGACATGCATATGACGCTGGCTGCCAATGTATGTATTGTCAATCGGCCATCATTAGCTACATCTATGTATGAGAAAATTAATATTTTTCATAATTTTTTTGATTGAATTTTTCTGATATTTTAATAGTTATTCTGCTATACGGGGTGGAGACAAATCCAACAAATCAAAGATCATCAAAATCGGTCCAGCCGTCCTTGAGTTATATGGTGTAACTAACCTGACTTTGTCTTATATATAAGAAAAATAAGTATGTATTTTAAAAAAACGTATACAGGGTGTTTGGTAAGTAATATACTGACGATATTCAAGTGACGGTTTCTCAAAACATAAAAAAAGACTTCTCAAAAAAAACTACTAGTTATATTATTTAATTTTAAAGAAAATCGTCTAAGTTTAGGTGATTAATTCGATATAAAACTGCCTATATGCCTATAGCAGTCTACTCTTGCAATCGACATCCAAAAATAACGGCTGCGTTATTTGGGTTAGAAAGGGTCAACAAGAGATATCTCGAGACGTCACCAATAAAGTATCTGTGGTTAGATGGCAAGCATTATGCAATAGCACAACATAAGTTTAATAAAGTGTTTGTTTTTACATGCCTAAATTTCACATTTCTATTTTAAACATTTCACAAATTTATTTATTATGCTCATCAAAATAACCCCTTTCATTTTGTGCGTATATTATCAAACACCTGCTTCCTATTGTACAGCTTTGCTTAGTTTGGGGCTAGATAGCGCTGTGTGAAATGTCCAGTATTATTTATTTATTTATGTCTTGCAGGTATGTGGGCCTAGCCGGCGGCACGGCGGCGTCTAGCAGCGTGGTGGTCGGTGCAGAGTTCTCTCTGCAACAGCACCCGACTCTCTCCAAGAACGACGGAACTCATCGGGGCAGGAGGTATTTTCTAACCCCCCCACAGTACACGGCGTTGTTCGTACCATTCTCTAAAGTGGTCATGGCATGGTCTAACTAAGGGGTCGTCCTTAGGAATAATGCCCAGTTTTAGGATGTCATGCTAATTTGATCTTTAGCGTGAATGAAATAAGAACTGTTATTGCTGTTATTTGTTAACTGAAAAGCTAAATAACACCTTAAACCCTAGTGCGGTGTCTTAACCTTTGGTATGCTTGAAAGACAATAGAAATTGAATTATGTTTCGTCTAGATCTGTGTTTAAGTAAGCCAAAGGTTAAGATTGATAATAGCGTGAAGCGTTGTTTGATTTCACGCTTAAATAACACACAACTTTGTCCAAAAATACGGAAGCAAATGTGGGAGATATCCAAAGTTATCCAAAGTGGTTATGGCTAAGGCTAATTAAGACTAAAATACTTAACTAATTAAGGTTGTCATGTCATACCTACACTAATGTCCTGCCATATGATGTATTTTGCCTTTGCTAACTAGCCATAGATAAATTATAGTAAGCTTATCTATCACTAAGACCTTGCAGAACTGAGCTGGACTTTGAAGTTTTCGAGGAAATTGTTAAACCAACTTAGAAAGTCAATCTTACAGAGAGAAAAACTGGCCAATCTGGTAAAAGCTGGCCTATCTTTAAACTTGGATTACTGTTTTAAGAAGTACTTGAATATAAAATTATTTACAAGACTATAATACAGGAAAAACCGTTGAATCATCTAAAGACCGTTGCAAACGATCTATAGATAGCTCAACTGCTCCAGATCACTTCCAGGCGGAAGTGTCCCCAAGACACTGGCTGAAGTAAGAAGTACTTAGATAATATAAATGTGTAAAATATACTGGATGTTTAATTTAGAAGGCCCAGAGGGAGAAATCAGAAACCATAGGAGATATTTAAAATATTTTGATATATTTGAAACTGACTTTTCTGCGTATTCTAAATGTTAAGAAATTTTTCAGACATGTCGCCAACAATCGGCCTATACCCAGGCCAAATAAATCAATGTCAAGTAGTACTGGACGTCAAAGTGAGAAAATGGAGGGAGAGTTGCTTTATTTCAGCGTAAAAGGGGGTTGGGGTTTTGAGAATTATATTAGAAAAATCCACAAGACGCGGATAGACTCAATTATTACCCACCTCGAATACACATCCTGTATACAATACATATGCACAGATCTTGAAATAGTTTTATAAGAACTGTTAAATTCTTTATTAAGTCAAGAACATTGAAAAATGGAGGTATTTTAAAATAATATTTGATTATTATACGTCGTAGATTTAGAATGTTTATGTATAAATGTTTTCAATCAATGTAAACTTCCTAAAATCTTATAAAGTTTGTATGTACGGGCCTAATTCAATGCATTTATAGTTAATAAACAGCACGCATATATTTCTACAAAATGCACATAAGGTTCATAGTGACAATGGTATAAGATAATGTGATTTCAACCTAACTGCTAAAGAAATAAGGTTACGAACTGTGTTCACCGTCGTAGGCTAATTTTATGCATTAGTGTGTATAAATGTAAGCCTAATACCGATATTGTAATTTCAGTGAAATGAGAAAGATTATCCGATATTGAGTCTTGATGCTTCAGGGATAAGTTTCTTATTTGACTGCGTACTCTTACCTTTATATTCTTGATATAAAGGGTGTAGAGGTCTAAATTAGTTATTGTAAATACCGGGAATAGAAAGAGTTTTAACCCAAAGAATGATTGCGTCGATTAATTTTTTGGCTGGGTTTCGGCTCAAGAGCACTGTACGTATTATACTGGGGGTACGAATCGTGTGTATTTTTGTACTATTCGGTATCCCGCCTGAAACTGAATAGTACAAAAATGTTCGGATACCGAATAGTAAGAGGATACACATTTCTTAAAAAACACATTGTTAGGTTTTATTCTGGTTTCACTCACTGATTCCTACCTAAAGCTGTAGCTTGTATAATCATGACAATCGTGACAGTTTTTCATAGAAACCTGTTATTTTATCATTCGTTAACGTTTGATTTTTTTATTTCATATGTGCATTGTTCTGTATTTAGATCTCGTCACTCGTCTGTCACTCGCGCAAGTGTAAACGAGGGATTATAATTGTTTCCATTGTTTTATCATATCAGGTTGTATTTATTATAGTAGTATCGTTCCCGGCACGAGAGGTGAGCACGGAATATCAGAGTTGGGGTTAGTTCGCGCATGTGTCTCTTTGTGGTGGAATAATAATTATTGCATATTGTACATTAGCAAAATAAATGAAGAATAAAAAATGAAAAATCTTCATTCATAAAATGCCTCAGCATTTTATAAAATCCGTTTATTCCTCAAAATGTATATCACTAAAATTAGATGCAAGTGTACGTAGAATGAAAAGTTGTAATGGAGCGCGTGTAAAGGCCATACGTTACAACAGTCGGACGGATGGTTCGTGCGTGTCGCAAGGTTCGATGACAATTTCAACAGACCTGCGAGAAGACTCAAGTCGTACACTCTACGACCAATAAATACACGACCGAATTAGTCGCAATGTGACCGTAGACGGTCCATGCGACGTTATTTTTTTCTGAAGGACTAACTCGCTGTTGACCTATGAGGCCGATGCAGCTTAACCGAACTTTTGACTGTAGGCAGCAACTGAAGGGACTCGTCGACCTCGCCGGCGAGGTCAAGTCTGAAATTTCTTGTTGTATTTGTCATCAGGATCACCGAGAACGTGTGTCGGTCTACGAGAGGATTACTGTTGTAAAGTATATGGCTCTTTAATCTATAGTCGATGTCGTTCAACTGCAATGGACCAATCATGCGTCGCTGTCAGCGTCGTGCCCGCGTATACCGCCAAACGCACCTAAAAATATACTCCTGCGCAGGTCATTTTCGTGCTCACGACTCGTGCAAACTGTACTGTAAAAATATATAAATGGTGCTTATTTTTTAGTTTTGTTTCTTCAATATACATATACTTGTACATGTACATAGTTATATACAGCTTATTTTAACATAGCTTTGTATTTAATGTCACTGGATGTAGCTTTCGTATGTGCAGTCGAGGAGAAAACAAATAAAGCTATAAATGAAATAAAATACATTTATTTCAAGTATTTAACTAAGACTCATCTCTATGGCGAGTATGAAGAAATGGAGGTGGATTTTTTATAAAAAACAAATGGTGTAAAAAACAATTTTATTATTGTTATAGTAATTAGTGTTTCTCATTGAAAATTTGTCAAATATTCCTAAAATATACACAACTAAATAAAGAGCATTGGCACTTAGTCTTGCTATTTAGTATTGCATCTTAGGCCGGTTGCACAACGACCACTAAACGTATTTAGCAACTAAACACGTTTAACTTTGACGTATTTGTATGATTTGAACATTTGATCTATTGCTATTCCGTGCTTGACCATTTATTTAATAAGCTTCAAAATTAACTGGTTAGCATTAATCTGACTTCACCTAGTGAAATGTTCCCCGACTTGGTAATCCGTGGGTTCGAATCCTGACCGCGCGTCAAACAATTTCTACTTTTAAAAAAAGGACGGACTTAGTTGAGTTTGCACTGCATATAATTATCATGTAAATGTCTCAGTATTACCTACTAGTGAATACTTAGTTTCAATTACCTAAATTCAAAATGTTGGTTATATATATTTTCACTAGAAACGGAATATATACTATGATTTGTGAGTTTTTAAGTTTCTCGATATTTCGGCACAAAATAGCATAACCAGCATATTTCGGCATAACCATGATTGTTTAAAAGTCACATCTGTTTTATATTCCTATTTAAAATTGTTCAACAATTTCCCTCGACTGTAATCAGCTTATCATATCATTAACATAGTACAGAATAGTATTGTATTTTCTGATAATATTGTATTGTTACTGGCATATAGAAGTAGAGGTTTTGAAATGTGTACTTGGTGTAACTTGGATGTAAAATACATATAAATAAAATAAGTATTTTATGTCGGTATGTAAAGATCTACTTTCTACTAAAAACGGAATATTTATTAGATATGTGAGTTTTTCAGTGTCAAAAACTCACAAAGCCACAGTAAATAGGTATCCAATTTTAGTGAAATAATGTTCATAGACAGTTACTAAAGTTATAATTTAAAGACTTATTCGATCTCTCAAACCAAATATTTGCGTATATTTTTTTTAATTATAAATTATATTATTTGTAGTTTGATAAAAATTTTGAGCAGCTACATTGCAATCTACTTTTGTTAGTTATTGAGTGAAATATTCTTTTCACACCACCTGCTCGACAATGTCAAATTATATGACATGTAAACCTTACCGAAAGCAGGTGATTAAATCCCTACGGCTGAGCCGGGAGTAAAATTATACTGAATTTAATTTGAATGATTTGTTGAAGTTGAGTTGAATTCAATGATTTGGATTTGGAACCGCATCTGTATTAAAATTTGAGCCAAAGATACCCACACAATAAGAACTAATTCGTAAATCGAACTAACCTCTGCACAGAATGCACCAACCTAGATTTGGTTTTTGTTGTCTCGCAGAAAGTGTGAAAAGTAGAGTATTCTCGTGGATAAAGCTGTCTACATCTTGGGCGTGCTTATATCCCTCACTGCACTTATATCCTGCATTCAGGATTCTAGTAACTTCCTCGCTCCGCTCGTGAGTTAAATCTAGAATCCTTCGTTACTTTCGGGATTCAATATAGCGCCCGCGACGCAAGACACTGCTTTATCCCTTCGTTTAATAATCTACTATTATTTATTCGCATACTACAAATTGAATGTAATAAAAAGACAAATGTATGTTAAAGCTGATAATCTCCGCGCTTGTTGTTCTGCGTTGCGACTCAAGCATAGATGTAAAAGAAAACTTATAACACTTTTGAATCTGGATTCATTTCAACCTAAAAAAATACGTAGACTCTTTTTACAGTTGAATTATTTACGCGCGCGCTGCAAACCTTGTAAAATATACAAATACTACTTAATAATACAAATAGTACCTACTTATCTGGTGATGGCGTCGCCAGTGTCTATGTCATCTAGTATTCCATATCACACTTATATTATTAATGGTAAAATTTGGGTGTTTGTTACCCAATCACATTGTTACGGCTGTACCGATTTCGATGAAATTTGCCAGGTATAATAGATTAGGACTTGGAATAAACAAAGGCTACTTTTTATTGACAAATCAGAACTGCGAGCGAGAGCCAGTAGATGGCGTGGCCCTTTTAAGTTATTTGATTTGACATTAATGGCAAGCAAGGTCTGCACAAACAAGAACAACCTGTTTTGGTATACAACGTACGACATAAATTTAAAACACACAACTGGAATCCGGTATTAATTGATTTTAGAGGTGAGCTTAAAACCGGTTGCTTTAATATTTATCCAGTAATCGATACATTTCCAATAAACAATTTTAACGTAAATCGGCTGCCCGTTGCCTACTTACATGATGAATGAATATGATTTGTTAACCTATTTTATACAGACTGTTTCTTTGATCTTTGATATTTAAGGACTTGATGTTGAAGTTGTTTGAAAATTAATATTTTCTATGGTAATGAATTTGGATAAAACCTATGTCCTAACTACTAGGCTTGACAATTTTTGAGATGGTTGCAAAATCTTGGAATTTTCAGTATGTGTTTGGATAACACTATCAAAATCAAAAATAAAAATACAATTTAAAACCTATTTTACAATAATACTGGTCATTAGACCTACCCGTGTTTTCATTTAATGTCGTACATAACAAAACACGTAGTATAGGGTATAGAATAGGGTTTGGTTGGAATTCGTAGGCTAGCATTCGTTCGATAGTCAAATAATTATAACGTTACGATATCACAGCGCCATCTATTTACGCAACTGAAAACTATTCAACAGCCACATTTAGTTTTGTATTTGAAGCGATTAGTTCGATCTTTGTCCCAGAGAAGGCGCTGTATCTAAAGATCTAAAGATGTGTTGTCAAAATAATACGTATGTATGTATGTGTGAGTGTTTGATGGAATTGAAGTTGTGATTGCATGACAGTGTCTTATTAGGGTATGCTTGCGGTACTTCGCAATACTTTCTTCACTTTGAAAGGGTCAACTTAAAGTATACTATTACTGAGGCTATGCGTGTTAGAGGTTTTATAAACCTCTGTCTATGAAGTTATTGAGGTGTGCAAATCTCGCATTTTTTATCGAAAACTTGCAATAAATTTATTTCAGACATATTTTATTTTTGTATGTTTGTGTCAGCAACTTAGATCAAAACACATAATTTTATATTTTTTTAATTATATTACTTGTCCTTTTTTGAGACTTATATATTTCTAAGTCAAGCTGTGATTTTATTTTCTCTAACCTAGAGTTTAACTCTTATTAATTTGTATTATTAATTTTGTAGGTTCTAATTTTGGCCTCTAGTATAAGGATAGGTTTAGATTATTGGTGGCACTAAATAGGTAAAGGAGTTTAATTGTCGTAGATAATTAATTAACTGCTTCAGTTATTCTATGGGTATACACACATACGGATCAAACATATCCACCGAGGCTAAGAGACGAGTGAAATCAACTAGTGCTACTTTTCCACCACATATGTGCGAGGAAGCTGAGTGGTGCAAGGATGCGTAGCGGAATATTGACTGGTAGTCCAGTAGCTTTATCTCGCTACACCGCCTCGCACACATTCCTCGCGCGCGTTCCTCGCACACATCTCGCTTTTTGTATGTACGAAAACCTCGAGGCTAGTAAAATGAAGGGATACTATTAGTTGATTTTTTCCTCACTCCCCGCTTAGCTTCCTCGCACAGCTCTGGTGCGTAGGTGATGACGTAATACCATTTTGACGCGAGTTTATTGGTTGACTATTCACATTTCCTCTCCGCTCGGCTTTGGTGCGCCGGTCCTTATTCGGAAACAATTGATTCTCGACTGTGTTTAGTTTGAAGTCACTGGTGTATTATGATAGTAGATTCTAGAATTTCAATTGCTATCGAATAAGAGAGCTAGTTCGTAGGGCGCAGGCCGGGCAGAAAAGACATGTCTTCACCTCGTCCTCACCTCGTCCGCGCCTCGTCCTCGCCTCATCCTCGCCTCGTCCTCGTCTTACATCTTTTATGTCTAGCCTGCACCTAAATGTGAAAGCCTATATTTTAACTTATAAATAGAATACAAATTGATGTTCAGTATATTTGCTTTATAGGATGTTTGATTGTCTGTATTGGAAAATATATTCTAATTGTAACAAACAGTGTTCAAATTGAAATGTGCCAAATTATTGGCTATTCAATAAATGTGTATTCTGTGGCAAAAATTCTAAATTGTTAGAACAGTGCATGATAATATTATCACTTGCAAACAAATGTTTAATTCAATTTTATAATTTATTGCGAAAATTTTCATCTACTAAACACAAGCCACTTTTTAAACTCTCAGCTGATTATGACAATTTGTGAATTATTGAATTTTTTATCCTGGGATTTGATAGATTAAGACTTTAAGGACTTTGATTTGATTCACAAAGTCTGGATAACTTTATCTAAAAGAATAAAAATATACCCATAAAAAAATTTCTCCTTCTGTTTACACGCCAAAAAGATGTGTTTTTTTTTCAAAGTAATCTAGACACAGTGAAACATATAAAAAAAAAGGTTCATGCACTGTTCAGAAAAAAAAACCTTTAGTTTTCCGTAGTATAATTATTTAGTATTTAAAATCGTACTCTATAAAGCAATTTCTCTTCTGTCCTTCCTCTCATGATATATAAATATTCCAAGCTAAAATGGCGCGTTCCATAACATATACTTAAAGTTTAAAATATCCCATAAGATTGTTATAAACTTAACAAAAATATGAATAAAAATTGGTTTTGAAGTAATGGAGTATGGGACGCGCACTTTTTATTTAAAGCGATGTCTGTATGTAGCATTTAATTGTCACTATATTATCTGTAAAACATGTATGTATTATACTAGAACAAATTATGTATAAGTAGGTATACTTGACTGTTCATACACTAATTTACGTTATGTACCTATAATAATATATATGTACCTATAATATAATATATGTACCATTAGTTGAAATCGCGCATAACTTTATGGCCGGTCTTGCAGCTTATAGCAGGTTTTTACTATTTATTTAAATGAAGCACATATATGATTAAACTAGAGGGCTTAATATGTACCTGTAGCAGTATTTTTCGCCAGTTATCTATGGCAGATGACCCCGCCTTTTGCCAGTGGAATGGCCGCCATCTTGAATAATCTTATTTGTGCGACCGCCACCGACCTCCACCAGGCGGCCGTTCACAATATACAGACAGGGGCCGTTCCAAATTTAAATCCGTAATTTCATTGTTTTTGTGATTTATCCTCTTGAATGTTAAGTTTTAGACAACGCGACTGCAGTACCTCGATTCCTCAGGAGTCCATAGGCGACGGTGACCACTTAACATCAAGAGGCCCGTCAGCTTGTGCGTATAAAAATGCTTCGATTGTATTTTAATGATTTATATTATTATTTCAATCAACCGTTGAGTGGTTGATTTACTGGTGGCACCATATCGAGCGTCTAGCGGTCGGCCCACGGACTAGAGGCATAGAGATCAACATGCTATGTTAAGAAATCATGTTAATCTCTATTTGGAACCTACTTACTGACAACACACTGTTTTTACTATCAGTTTTCACAAGGTTTCAATGATGTCTAAGTGTTGTGGTACAATAGTACTCGTATCGACTTACTATGACACAGCGAACCCTAATGCAAAGTCAGTATATCTATTTGTTTACCACTAGCGGTCCTACCCGTCTTCGCATGGATTTTATCAAAATAAAATATAGCATATAGCACTCAGTAGTAGTGTTGCTTTCCATAATGAAATAAATAACAGGATCGGTTCATAAGTTTTGTAGATTACCCTCTACAAACATACAAACAAAATCTTCCTATAACATTAGTATATACAGGGTGTCCCAAAAAATAGTGTCAAGCGAAAGTCCAGAGATAGAGATTCGGAAAAAATTCATAACTCAAAAACTATAAAAAATCGCGGAACATACATGGGGGTGATTCGGGTGCCCCAAGGGGTGTTCTATCTCTGGACTTTCGCTTGACACTATATTTTGGGACAACCTGTATTGTATAGGTACCGCAAACATTGGTACCGGCGAACAGTAGCAGACTAAGAAAAATCCAATAAACCGGCCATAAAGTTTGTATTTACTTAGATACGCTAGTCTTTTTAGACCTAACGTCTATTCTTACTATAATCAGCTGTTGATGAAATCAAAGAATCTATTTTAAATATCAATGTATGAGATTAATGTTAATTGTATGAAATAAACATTTAAAATATTATCACTTATATCATTTAGATAAAAGGATATCCTAAAACCGCATAATGTCACTCCGAGGTATGTTTAGGTATTAGACATAATAAAAACTGAACTTTGTAAAAATGCACAGGGTACACCAGTGACCCCACAGTGCTGAAATTTGATATGAGTGCAGCTTTAGTGATACAAATATAGGGAAAAGTCTGAAATCCAGAATAACTGCAATTTCTACACCAAAAAAGAATAATTAATTAACAAAAACTCCTGCTACCTGTAATTTGACTGAAAATGTAGGTCAAGTAAATTGGTTGAGCATTTCGTGGCACTATTTTATTAGTCAAAGATTAAGGCTGGCTTGCACAACGATCCCTAAACGTATTTAGCCACTATAATTTAGGCACAACGTCGCCCTAAGAACATTTTATATTGTGTTTTGGGAGACTCGCGAGATCTCAGTTCGGGGCGAACCACTAGTTATTTAATAGTTTATTTATGTCTATTTTTATTGTAAAGTATTAGTTGCACTTCCTTCATCCTTAGCTAAGTCCTGAATGTGCACCCCCACCATTTAAATAAACAAATAAAATCAATTTAATATTGCTGGACATTTCACATAGTGAAATGTAGTCCCAAACTAAGCAGAGCTTGTACTATGGGAACCAGATAACTGATTAGTGATTACCACATACTTACCGCGATCGAGCGAAGCGAGATCTCCAAATCAACTTGAGAAAATCGGCGTTGTATGTATGTATGTATGTTTGTTTGTCCGAGGATAACTTCCGAAGCGTTGATCCGATCATTCTGAAATTTGGTATATACACTGGCCTGCAAAAATAAGTATCACACAAAAATATTGGGGGGTTGTTGAGATATCGAGTCTCATCGTCAAGTGGGACGTCAAATGAAAGGTCTTCATTAGTACATTTGAAACCCGTTTTTATTTTTAGTTTAATTTTTGTAGTTTTTAAGTTATTAGCCATAATAAAACTATTTTACACGTAGCACTATTTTGATAGTCAACGATCAAAAATAATAATTTATTTTTATTTTATGGAAGACTCGCGAGATCTCAGTTCGGTGCGAACCACTAGTCTATTGTACATATATGTATATAATAGGTTGGGGAAAAAGTCTTTTCGCATTAAGTATGTATGAACTTTTTCAAAGTCAAAGATTGTCAAAGTCAAATATTTTTATCCATTAAAATCACAAGGATCACTTTGAAACGTCAATTTTACTACCTGTTCCTTCGCGACCAAGCCAGGAAAGAAAGGCAAGAAACAAGGCTGGTTGTTTTTTTAATAATCCTTCTACAATACAGAATATAATACAGAAAATAAATTACGTCTAAATTGTAACATTTTGAACGAGTTGGAGCAATTTCAATCCCAAGCTTCTCTATCATCTAAATAATCCGATATTTTATAGTAGGCTCTTTTATAAAGATTTTGTTTAATTACGTTTTTAAATTTGTAAATTGTCAATTTTTGTAAATCCCTTGGGAGTTTGTTATAAAAGCGTAGGTACACCTTGCTCTTTAAACGATTTACCAACTTTATTTATGGAGTCTACAAGTGGCAACAGCAAGTTTATCTTTATTTCTAGTATTAAAATTAGGATTATCGCTATTTTTCTTAAACAAATTAATATTTTTGTGAACATACATTAGATTTTTATAGATGTATTGACAAGGGAATGTCATAATATTTATTTCTTTAAACTTATTGCGTAATGATTCTCTGGGCCCATATTATAAATTGCACGAACAGCCCTCTTCTGCAGCACAAAAACGGTGTTTATATCCGCAGCACTCTCCCACAGCAGTATACCGTATGACATAATGCTGTGGAAGTAGCTGAAGTAAACTAGTCTAGCTGTGTCAACGTCTGTAAAAAGACGGATCTTTTTGACTGCGTATGCCGCAGAACTAAGTCACTTCGACAACCCATCAATGTGAGGGCCCCATTGAAGCTTATTATCTAGGGCTATACCTAAGAATACGGTAGTGTCCACAAGAGCCAACGCCTCGTCTTTGATTTTTATATCTGCTTTAACTAAATTGAGTTTTTAAACATGTGTCAAATTAAAATGTAATTGAAATCAAAAGCACTAAGGAGTATTGATATCAACATATAAGCAAATCACCGCCAAAATAACTTTATACTCCTTTTTAACCCCATTAAGGGATGAATTTCAATAAAATACGAAACATGTCTTCCATCAATTCTGTTAAAAAAGATTTGAAGTAGATTGAACCAAGGAATCACATTGTCCCATACAAACTTTGCCCTCCTTTTTCACCCCCTTAGGGGTAGAATTTCGGAAAATCCTTTCTTATCGGATGCCTACGTCATACAAAGAATACACCTTCCAAGTGTCAGGTCTCTACGATCAGCGGTTTAGGCTGTGCGTTGATCCGTCAGTCAGTCATTCATGACAAAGCATTTTATATGTACAGATTATCCTATCTTAATTTTTTATAATTTTCATGTGGAGTTATCACTTTCTTTCTCATTAAATAGCAGTACCTACCTCATTTAAAATTTTGAGCAATGGTATTGTATTCGTTAGGTAGGTGTTAAAAGATATATTCTGGGAAAAATTAAACAATATAGTAACAACCAACAATGTTTTATTAACAATCAAAATAACAGTAAAAAACGTGCAACCCTATCCTAATACTCATTTCACCAACAGGCAACAAATAAGGGGACAACGCATATTGTCAAAGTGCCTGAAGTGTCCCGCAAATATGTATTAGTCGGTAAAAATGGACATAAATCACGCTTGGCAGTTCTAAAATACTAGAAAAACAATAATAGAAAAAGATAGAAGATATGCAAGTACCTACTTATATTTTACTTAGAAAACTTTCGTGATTCATTTCAATCATTATTATAAATATCATTATATTATATTATATTATATATATATATATATATCATTATTACTTATATTTCTTTCATTTCTCATTAGAAATGTCTCCTTTGATTTTTATGCTTTAACCGCTGCTATGTTTGCATTAATTATTTTCACAGTTTGCGATCATCTTATTTAACAATCTATTATTCTTTCCTATGGTTTCTATGGCCTTTTATGGTAATAAATAAATACCTACAGAAGAACCAACATCTTATTAGGAATTGGTACTATCTTTGTTCTGCCGTGGTGGGTAAAAATAAGATACGAGATCAAATAAAGTTTAAAGAAAATAAAGTAAAGGAAATATATAGGAAGAGCTAAGAAAAGTAAAGCGTTCTAGAGAATAGGAAAAAAATGTAAGATAATAAACAGTGAAGGAAGATAAGTTAGATAGATAGATAAATAAGCTTAGGCAAAGATTACGAAAACCAAAGAGTAAAAAAATGAAAAAAAAAGTTATATAAACAGAATAGTTATAAAAAAACTTAAGTAAGAAGAATACAGAAAAAAGATAGGAAATAGTAAGAGATGAAATATAAGTAATGTGAATAAACGATAATGACGAGTGAAGTATACGAATGATAAGTAAAGCTACCATTACAAAAAACAAGAAAAACTACAAAAATAATAAGAAAATATAAGAAATAGGCACTTAAAAAAAAAGAAAAGTCAGAAAGGTAGAGAAAAAACAGTGGATGAAAGATTTGAAATAGTAAAACGTATGGAAGATAATGAAAAGGTAACGTCAAAAGAGTAGGTATAGAAAAATACAGTGTATGAATGATAAGAAACAGTAAAATGAAGGTATACTAACAGTACAAACGCATAACAGTAAACGGAAGGTAATGAAAAGAGAAGGTCAGAAGGGTAGGTATAAAAGACAATGTATGAAAAATATGAAATAGTAAAACAAATGGAAGATGATGAAAAGGTAACGTCAAAAGAGTAGGTATAGAAAAAGACAGTGTATGAAAGATAAGAAACAATAAAACGTAAGTATAATTATAGTACAAACGTATAACAGCAAACGGAAAATAATGAAAAGAGAAGGTCAGAAGGGTAGGTATAAAAGACAGTGTATGAAAGATATGAAATAGTAAAACGTATGGAATATCATGAAAAGGTAACGTCAAAAGAGTAGGTATAGAAAAAGACAGTGTATGAAAGATAAGAAACAGTAAAACGTAAGTATAATTACAGTACAAACGTATAACAGCAAACGGAAAATAATGAAAAGAGAAGGTCAGAAGGGTAGGTATAAAAAGACAGTGTATGAAAGAGTAAAACGTGTGGAAGATAATGAAAAGAGAAGGTCAGAAGGGTAGATATAAAAATACAGTGTATGAAAGATATGAAATAGTAAAACGTATGGAAGATAATGAAAAGAGAAGGGTAGGTATAAAAATACAGTGTATGAAAGATATGAAATAGTAAAACGTATGGAAGATAATGAAAAGGTAACGTCAAAAGAGTCGGTATAGAAAAAGACAGTGTATAAAAGATAAGAAACAGTAAAACGTAGGTATAATAACAGTACAAACGTATAATAGTAAACGGAAGATAATAAAAAGAGGTCAGAAGGGTAGGTATAAAAGACAGTGTATGAAAGATATGAAATAGTAAAACGTATGGAAGATAATGAAAAGGTAACGTCAAAAGAGTAGGTATAGAAAAAGACAGTGTATGAAAGATAAAAAACAGTAAAACGTAAGTATAGTAACAGTATAAACGTATAACAGCAAACGGAATATAATGAAAAGAGAAGGTAAGAAGGGTAGGTATGAAAAGACAGTGTATGAAGGATATGAAAGAGTAAAACGTTTGGAAGATAATGAAAAGAGAAGGTCAGAGGGTAGATATAAAAATACAGTGTATGAGAAATATGAAATAGTAAAACGTATGGAAGATAGTGAAAAGGTAACGTCAAAAGAGTACCTAGGTATAGAAAAGGACAGGGTATGAAAGATAAGAAACAGCAAAACGTAGGTATAATAACAGTACAAACGTATAACAGTAAACGGAAGATAATGAAAAGAGAAGGTCAGAAGGGTAGGTATAAAAAGACAGTGTATGAAATATATGAAAGAGTAAAACGTTTGGAAGATAATGAAAAGAGAAGGGTAGGTATAAAAATACAGTGTATGAAAGATATGAAATAGTAAAACGTATGGATAGTGAAAAGGTAACGTCAAAAGAGTTCCTAGGTATAGAAAAGGACAGTGTATGAAAGATAAGAAACAGCAAAACGTAGGTATAATAACAGTACAAACGTATAACAGTAAACGGAAGATAATGAAAAGAGAAGGTCAGAAGGGTAGGTATAAAAAGACAGTGTATGAAATATATGAAAGAGTAAAACGTTTGGAAGATAATGAAAAGAGAAGGGTAGGTATAAAAATACAGTGTATGAAAGATATGAAATAGTAAAACGTATGGAAGATAATGAAAAGAGAAGGGTAGGTATAAAAATACAGTGTATGAAAGATATGAAATAGTAAAACGTATGGATAGTGAAAAGGTAACGTCAAAAGAGTTCCTAGGTATAGAAAAGGACAGTGTATGAAAGATAAGAAACAGCAAAACGTAGGTATAATAACAGTACAAACGTATAACAGTAAACGGAAGATAATGAAAAGAGAAGGTCAGAAGGGTAGGTATAAAAAGACAGTGTATGAAATATATGAAAGAGTAAAACGTTTGGAAGATAATGAAAAGAGAAGGGTAGGTATAAAAATACAGTGTATGAAAGATATGAAATAGTAAAACGTATGGAAGATAATGAAAAGAGAAGGGTAGGTATAAAAATACAGTGTATGAAAGATATGAAATAGTAAAACGTATGGATAGTGAAAAGGTAACGTCAAAAGAGTTCCTAGGTATAGAAAAGGACAGTGTATGAAAGATAAGAAACAGCAAAACGTAGGTATAATAACAGTACAAACGTATAACAGTAAACGGAAAATAATGGAAAGGGAATGTCAGAAGGTTAGGTATACAAAAAACAGCGTATGAAAGAAAAGAAATAGTAAAACGTATAGATAATGAAAAGGGAAGGTCAGACCTTAGGTATAATAAAAAAGTGTATGAAAGATATGAAGTAGTACAACGTAGGAAGATAATAAAAAAGGTTAGAAGAGTAGGTAACTATAGAACAAAACAGTGTATGAAATATAAAAAATAGTAAAACTTACCTACAGGAGATTGTAAAAAGGAAAGTCTATTATACAGTTCTATTGTATGAAAATATGAAAAAATATGGAAGAAAAGTAGAAAGAAGTAGTAGATATACGTTTTAAAAGTAAAAAAACACGATTCGGAAGTAAAAATATAAAGAAAGATAGAAAGAAAAGAAGATAAGAAAGATATAAGAAAAGTAGGATGTAAGGAAAGTAAAGCATTTATGAAGGAAGAAATACTGCATAGCATAAAATTAGGAACAAAAATGTAAAGTGTGAATGTTAAGAAATTGTGAAAGAAAAAAATAAAGAGAAGGCAAGTTAAAAAGGAAAGTAATACATAATAATAATATGAAACACAACACACGCACAGAAAAGGTCAGGTAAAAAACAAGAAAAGGAAAAGACAGATAATGCGTTAGGTTAGAAAAAGGAAAAAAGAAAACAAATGTAAAATACATTTTTTTGTTAGGTAAAGTACCCACTTACACCTGTTTTGCGGTACACTTGTAATGTTTTCCTTGTTTCTAGATCCTGAATAGTTTGTATGGCTTCTTGTTTAACTCTCATTACCCACATCTTACACCAGAAGAACGTCGGTTGAAGACTATCCATATAATTTTATTTTGCTTTTTCCCTAGATCTAGTGTGTGCCTATTATGCAACTACAGATTACTATAGGTAGACCTATCATAAGCTTTGTTTGCCATTGTGTAGGTTATTCAATTATGGAAATTTAAGTGTATGGAATAGAAGAATATATTGATATTAAGAAAAAAATAAGATAAAAAAGAAAGAAAGGTCATTAAGATAAAAATGCAGGCAGGATAGTAGGTATAATAATAGTACAGAATTTAGAAATGATGATAAAACAAGGTTTATTTAAACATGAAGAAAGCATGCAAATAGAAATAATACATAGTGGTCGAAAAGTAAGACAGCAATGAGCATGCCTAATAAAGTAAAGAGCATGCCAATATATAGTATTCGGTAATTAAGTGAATGTGATGGGTGATAGTGATATGAGTGTGATAGAAAATAAACTAGCTTAGGTAAAGAAGAAGTAAGAAATCAATACAGAAAGGAAATAATAAAAGAAACATGTACCTACTGTTCAATGAAGATACCAGACAAAAGGAGATTTCTCTTAGTAAATATAAAAAAGTGTAATTAGAACACGAAAGAAATTTATACACGTCAAAGAAATATGTAGATGAAGAAAAGTTTTAATAGTAGAGAAAGTATGACAGTTAGTAGAGAAAGCTCGAGAAGATAAGAAATAAGTTAGCTTTTTGAGAAGAAATGAAAATATAAAATTATGATTTAACTATTGCATAAAAGAATTGGATTATTTAGAAATATTTAAAAAGGAAATAATAAGATTTAATGAGACAGAATAGAAAATAAATTAAAAAAACAGGAAAAAAACTAAAAAATAAAATGAAGATATCAAAAGTATATAAGGACAAGAACACAGGAAAAAACATAATTTGAAACAGAAGGCGTGGACAGTGGAAGTTGTGAGATACGCAGAAAAAGTACAGTAAAGATACAATAGAACTAGAAAACAACAAGTAAATAAACTTATCAGTATTAATAATAAATATAATGAAAAAGTTTTTGACCAAAGAGAATAAAGAGATGAGAAAAAATATTTTTCTAAGTAGATAAATACAATGATAATGCACGTTATATGTGTGTAAACTAGTTATTATGAATGGTGTCTAGAAACTTAAGAACGGGACAGGGCGCAAAAGGAAATACATACTATTTTAAAATAACAACAGAAAATCAGTCAACAAATATATGATATCAGTAGAAAAAAAAGGAAGATGCCAGAGAATAGAAAACTATGAATAAAGAGAAACATATAGGAAGTAGAAGTATCATGTGTAGAAAATAAAAGAAAAGGAAGGTTTCAGAAAAAAAGAGAACTATAATAACGTGACAAGGTTTTTTTTTCAGATATGAAAATACTAGATGAGTAGAGATAGAAGAATGTTGAAATTATTGGTTGTATAAAGGAATTACCAAATGAAGTAGATAGAATAGTAAAATAGCGAATGATAATGTTTAAAATATGAGAAAGTAGGTAATACAAAGATTATGCAATCTAGATGAATATTTAATAGACTGAAGTCGATAAAAAAAGAAGAATACAAACATATCGATATAAAAGTTGAGAGGAAGGGTAGTTTATAGTGTGAAAAATAAAATAATGCAAGTAAGACAAGATAACTAAAAAAAACTAGAAGTAATGTGGAATATAAACAGTCCGGTCATAAAATAAAAGGTAAAGAGCAAGATAAATGACAGTAACATGAATATAGTAGAAAAAATTGATTATAGGATATAGAACAGGCATTAGTCATAAAACTATGACGGTACTTAACTTTAATTGCCCAAAACAGACTGGCAAAATGAACGAAATAACGATGGAATAGTTCGAAGCATGGTAGGTAAAATTGATGCAAATATGGTGTGAAATGAAACGATGCATTCAACTTAAGAACTAGTTATATTTTATAAACTACGTGCATAATGATAAATGATGTAAAGAACAAAATCGACAGTGAAATTAATGGAAGACTTACATTAACAATGTAGCTAGATGAAAATAAAAACAGAATAACAGTGAAGGCTAGTGTAGCGTACAAGATAATTATGCTTACTTAGAAATAGTTTAAAAGGCGTGAAAAAGCATGCAAGAGTGAAAAATTAAGAAAGTTTACATTTCAGTTCAAGAATCGTAAATAAATAGTTATGAAATATTGATTAATTATAGAAACACAGAAAGATAAAACAATAAAAAAGAGAAAATGCAAATGAAATGTTTAAAAATAAATCAACGTTTGTGAAAAAAGCGTCATGCTTTAGATGAATGCTTACTTTTGGAAGAAGTAAGCAAAAGAAAATAATATAATTATTATATTTAAACTGAATTAAACATTGTAAGAAATAGTTTAACGATAAAGTGAAATAAAGATTAAGTAAAGAAAAACAGAACAGAAATAAGTTATTAAGAAATATAAAAAACGTAAAATAACAAGAGTGCACAATACTGTTTAAAAATAAATCGTGGAAGTAAGTTCGTGGAAAAAAAACGCAAGAGGAAATACATAAGTGAAAATAAAGAATAAAATTATTGTATGTAAACTAAATTAAACTTGGTAAGAAATAGTTTCATGATAAAGTGAAATAAATATTCAGCGAAGAAACAATGAAATAAAAAAGTGAAGTCACACAAAAATAAGTTGTTAAGAAAATAAATAAAAGAAAAATAACATGCGTTCACAATACACTAGAATGTTTAAAAATAAATCAAAATTCGTGGGAAAAAGCATGCAAGCAGAAGTAAGTAAAAGGAAATAATAAAATAGTTTTATGTAAACCGAATTAAACACGGTCAGAAAAATGAAATAAAGATTATGTGAAGGAGAAATAAGTGGTAAGAAAGAAAAAAAGAACATCATTTAGGATAGGTATAATAAAAAATAAAGTGATAGAAGGCATGCAGGAAGTTATAGTTGTAAAAGAAAGTCAAGATATGCAGAAGAGAAGCACAGTAATGAACAGTACATTAAACACACAGATTAAACAAAAGGTTTGTTTAATTTTTACTTTATTTTTTTTTAAATTTTTGTTTACCTTTTGTTTAATCTGAGATTAAACATTACAATCTCTATAGGATAGTGTGAAATAGAATAAAGTAAAAGATTTAAATAGAATAATCAAAGGATCACGACAAATACAGAAGAAAGCATGGAAAATAACACCAAAAAGCAATGAACAGTCTATAAACTAATAATAAGAAGCATAAATGAAAATTGAAATTAGATACAAGAAGTCTGGAGCGTGATAAAGAAGTGATAAGCAAAAATTAAATAAGTGATGATAAAGCAATCTAAAGAAATATAAAAAAGGTAAGATGAACTACCATAGCGTGTATCACAGTGTACTTGAAATAACTACAAACTAAATAAAGGAACTTTGTTTTCAAGAAGTGCATTCAGAATTGACCGTTTTGAACAAATGTGCGGCAATTCTCTTCTTACGACACTTTTAATACTGTCTTTGGTAAGGTTTTGTGCATTGGCAAGTGCATAACCTCTCGAAGGTAGGTATCTTATTTTTTACACCCTAAATGTAACTTTAAGTTAAGGTGTTTTTGGTTTAATATCCTGAATCATCATGGTTGTTGACCGGATAGTCGGCGTACCAACCGAAAGCTCCATGATCCCCTGTGTGAGCTCCGAAGTCGACATATTCACCGAAATCTGGGGGCCTCT
This sequence comes from Philereme transversata, assembly GCA_963924445.1. Lineage (NCBI taxonomy): Eukaryota > Metazoa > Arthropoda > Insecta > Lepidoptera > Geometridae > Philereme > Philereme transversata. The sequence continues at coordinate 4,504,735 of OZ004343.1, read as the reverse complement.
CCGCGTATTGCGAGGTGGCCCCTAAAGTGGCTGCTCCGGAGGAATCTTGAGTCTGAATCCTGGCTAGTCTGGAGGGCGCTTCTTGTTCTGAGGGTGCTAAGGCCACAGCTGCAACAAAAGAAAATATTAAAATAAATACCTAATGCTCGAATAAATAGGCGACGATTGAACTAAAAAGGGCTAATAAATATCTTAACAAAAATTAAGCTTTATTAATCAAGATATCAAATAAAGTTAATCAAAGACAGACAAGCTAAAAGATATATGACAAAATACTAAAAAACCTAAGAGGAATTTCCATTGCAAAAGCTAATATTGCAACTATGTTCGTAGTAATTCGTCTAATTGCGGTTATCTGGTTGATCTATTGCAACTTATTGAAACATATTCCAAGAATGTATTCTGCAAACAACGTGTGAAGTTTTTATGATATGTTACTAAATTCTTGCATTCTTTCACTGAGCAAGGATGGGTAATTCTACCTAAGACAGTGAGATCAAAATGTGTGCAAACCACTTTTGTCCTACGCCTAAAGTTTATTCTAAACTACCAGATTTAGTGAGACCCATAAGTCACGAGAAAGTCATTTTTGATAACAACTATTTCTTGACGCAACGAAGTGGAAAGTACCTATGTTACAACCGCGGAAATATCTGCAATTACACGAACCGTTTAGACAAACCTCGAGATAAACTGATATGTTCCATTGCGTAATAGCCTGAGGCAACAATTGAAGAAAGCTGCAGTAACTTTAACGACATAATAAACTTTAAAATAAATAAGAGAAAAATTTGGTTTTTGAATCAATGTAAGGACTACAGTGTCTTATAAGCGAAATAAAGAAACTTCAGAGAAGAGCCATTAGAATCATCGGCGATCCCAAACTCACCGACATGCTGGAACCACTGAGTCAACGCCGTGACATCGGATCGCTCAGTGTATTTTAAGGCTTGTTTAAAGGGGAATTTTCTGAGGAGCTATTCGATCTCATCCCGTCGCGTCGTCGAGATTATACCACCCCACTTCTCGACAACGTAATAAAGCTTATCCACATATCGTCGACAATAGAGTATCGCGCACCACACGCTTCACGCGATCTTTTCTACCCCATACTTGCAAGATGTGGAATGAGCTACCATCTGATGTTTTCCTAATAGGTTACGACATGGCACGCTTCAAGAGAACAGTTTTATAATTTTTATCTACATACTAGAATAGAAGGGTTTATTATACTATTTGTTGTGGTTAAAATAATCTAAAAAGTGTTTAATCTTGTTAGATCGCTAAATAAGAAAAGGCACCAAATTGAAATGAAAGTCAAATAAACCTGACTTCTGACTTATCGACAATACAGCTTTAACACCGAAATAATGACTTAACAACCGCAGAATATGATAGTCACGGTAAAGAATACAAAATAACTAATTGTGTATTCACGGACTTCCGCTATGATGAGGTGAGAAATCAATTCCACGATTTCTATTTCAATGTCGTTATAGGGCAGTTTATTCCCACTTTTCCTGCTAAAATACCTACTGAGGATACTGAAAGTGTAAAAGTAGTTTCAGATTTGTGCAAAATTTCATTCAGTGTTCACCCGGCAATCTAGGCGTGTCGAGTGACATAGGTTCATTGATTGGGAATTACTGCTATATCAATTTCAGTGACCAAATTTCAAACTTATACAATCCACTCGAAGTAAAATATTTTAAAAATTAAGGTATCTCCACTACCCACCCATCTACATTTTGGGCAGGTCGTGAAGAAACCAGACCGCGTGTTAAAAGCTCATTATGAATAGACATTATTGTTTTGTTTTTCCAGTCTTAAACGCCATTGTTAGAACACTGAACGTGAAAGGCACGGAACCAGTTCTCAGCGCTCATAAATATGCGGCGATAACATTTGTATTGAATGTAAAGCGAGCCGTTACGGACGGAAGAAAGTGAGATCCTTTGTACACAAGAAGAAAGCAGCTGGTTTAGTCTGTGGGGAATTATTGTGGATGAGGTGACCGTAATGTTTTTGTTTTAAGAATATCAAGAACATAGTTTTTCAAATACAAATTTCTTTATTTGTTCGAAACATAATATAGATTAGGTTCACAATATATCAGCTATGTTTCACCTTCTAGCAGGCGTACAAATCGACTGCAACAGAACTTCTTATGGCTGCGCTAAACTTAATATTGTGTTAAACCCAAGGATTATTTATAGGGCTGGCGTTATAAAAGTAAAAGTTGCTACACACAAAAACCTATTTTATTAAAACCATATTTATACGCGCGCCGTGAAAACAACGCTCTACGAATTATAGTATAAAGTGCATTTTTATGGCAAGGAAGAATTATCGTTGGATAGAGAGCCAAACGATTACAAACTTCGGGTATTTGCCTAGGAGCCTATAATGCTAAGCTTACATAATGCTTTACTACACTCGTCCATTGATAAAACTATGGTCTAGAGACGAAGAAAATATCACATACATTCGACCGAACAAGCTGTCTCCTGGGACTACAGCAGTGAAAGTAAATGCATTGAAAGCTCGAGATGATCTTGATTGATATCTGAAACGACAATGCCGACATTACGCTCTCTTTATATTTTTATCTGAACCGGTTGTATAATGATTTACTTCCGGAGTTCTAAACTAAATCAGATAGATAGTGGTGAAGCGAAACAAAACGTTAATAGTAGTCATGTTGAATTGCTGCACATAATTGTCAGTCTTGGATTAACGCCATTTCTTGGAGGAATGAATTTCGGCAAATTCTTAAAACCATGTTAGTAAAACAATCCGCCCATATTTCTCTAAGCACTGCAATTCAGTGGAACAATGCAGCCAGTATCTTGGATACACTTCTGCCTGAAAGTTATCTGAAGCAGTTGAGCTATCTATAATTGTTTGAAAAGTTATCAATTTGATTAGGTACCTCCTACAAAATACAACGACCGTTGTAAACAGTTATAGATAGCTCAACTGCTCCGGATAACTTTCAGGCAGAAGTGTCACCAAGACACTGGCTGCATTGTTCTACTAAATTGCAATGCTTCGAGAGAGATAGACGGATCTTTAATGATAGATGAGCCATGCCATTTATCTGGCTAGTAAATCGACAAAGGTTCTATGTTGCGAGCAAAAACAGAGTTGATTAGATCATCTTCTGCTCATCTAATGTATTATCCATTTCATTTGCATAAAGAATAAAGAAAATAAATATCGGTGGATGTTTCATACAGCGCTATCTAGCCCCAAACTAAGCAGAGCTTGTACTATGAGAACCAGATAACTGATAGAATACTTATATACTTTTTTTTATAAATACATACTTATAATATATAGAAAAACATCCAGACAAATATTTGTAGATCATGCAAACATTTGCCCCGCGGCAGGAATCGAATCCGCTACCTCCTGCGTCACAGCTGACTATGCGCCCACTGCGTCACGGAGGTCGTCGAAAGACATAAGACTAAGTACTCACGTTGCCTTTGATACTGTTGCAGTATTGGCTGGAGATCCTGGTTGTATAACTGAGGAAACTGGTGGGCTGGTGGTGGCGGTGGCGGCGTCAGCGTCTGTCTGGGCACTCTTCTGACCCTAAGATCCCGGAGGTCTACGAAGGCGATCTGGTCAGCGGGGACCGCTATGTAGGATGGCATCGCTGTGGCCACTGCTGCCAGTGTTGCGAAGATTATTGAATGCTGTAACAAAGGAAGTTTAAATTATAAAGTGTTAATGTCAAAGAAAGTTTTTAATTGCTATGTGAGTTGGCATTCAATTACGCCCAACAACTGCATGGGTATGTACGACCTCTACAAAGTCAAAGTCAAATATTTTTATTCATTAAAATCACAAGGATCACTTTGAAACGTCAATTTTACTGCCTGTTCCTTCGCGACCAAGCCAGGAAAGAAAGGCAAGAAACAAGGCTGGTTGTTTTTTTAATGATCCTTTTACAATACATAATACAGAAAATAAATTACGTCTAAATTGTAACATTTTGAACGAGTTGGAGCAATTTCAATCCCAAGCTTCTCTATCATCTAAATAATCCGATATTTTATAGAAAGCTCTTTTATCAAGATTTTGTTTAATTACGTTTTTAAATTTGTTAATTGTCAATTTTTGTACATCCCTTAGGAGTTTGTTATAAAAGCGTACTCCTTGCCCTTTAAACTTTATGGAGGATTTACTAACTTTATGGAGTCTACAAGTGGCAAGTATGTACTAGGCAAGTACCTACACTAAGACTTCCCTGTGGGTTAGTTATTATCCATTGGTATGCTGAATGAAACACAGATCTACATGAGACATAATATAATTTATATTGTGTTTGGAATTCGTGCATACTAAAGGATAATGAATATCCAAAGATGTGTAAATATTGTGTCCCGAAAAAATCAAGGTTATAGAATAATTTCCATTTCATATTATCAAAATGTTGGTTTGCGTGCCGCTAAATATGAAAGCAAATCCTCGACTGGACCAGTTTTTGGGATACCAGTATTTTATCAGTTGTAGCAATGTAAACATCTGTTGCAAGTGTCGCAACTCCTCATACATTGAGCCATAACAACAAACATGCTTTGTATAGTCTCGAGAATATTGAACCAGCTGTTTCTAATAGGAACTGTTGCCACATAAAACCTGAACTTCATATAAATCATGGTATTACGTCTCGCTCCATAAGAACGCAGCGAAGTATCCAAGCACGTAATTATATCTTAGTCCACTTTCTCAACGTTGTTGCTACAGACGAAAGTACATACCGATTGGTTCAGTCGGCGACTCGGTAATGTCGGTTACATGAAAAGAATTTCAAATTAACTAAGTATTTATTGGACGACAGATATCGAAATCAGACCTATAGGTACTTTTCTCTAGTAAGCTTCTTGCTGTGAGTTTATTTGTTGAAACTCCAAAAATTAATGAATTTTAAGTATATTAATGAAAAGGTTTTTACAAAAATGTCAGTGAACATAAAGCTTTAAAGAAGACCAAGGGCTTTTTGATCTCTTCAATCACCCAGGTGATTATGTGCTCGAATTACCAGTTTATTTTTGGATGCATTTAATAAAATCTGTGTCCTTTTGCAGGGCTCTTTAAAATACAGAAGTTGCGCTTGATCGAGCCCGTCCGGCGACGTGCGGTACCGTACCGACCGTTGCACGTTGGTTGGTGCAATCAACAGTAGGTAGCTCCAGTTACGTGCCTACGGGTAGGTTTACGCAAGTCCTAATTGGTAAATGGAACGCCTTGCGTAACGCCTCGAGACATGCGCACTGGACCGCGAAATATCATTGCTATTGTATTATCACATCTACTTTAAGAGTTTTTTATACACGATTAAGATTATGGCCTATTGTAGGCATGGGTGCTTCTCACAATATCTATCGTAAAGATAACTTTGTTACAACATATACCAGCGGGGCAGCGGGGCTATTAAAACTAATATTATTGTTTATCACACTAATACTTATTATAAATGCGAAAATTTTAATGTTTGTTTGTTACTCAATCCCGTCGTAACAATTAAATTTGGTATAAAGATAGACTATAGCCTAGATTAAAACATAAGCTACTTAATATTGACAAACCGCGGGTACGAAGCCGCGAGCGAAAGCTAGCGTTTTTATATAAAACTACTTCGGATTGACCATAAAGTTCGGATACCTTTCCTACACGGATTCAAAGGTTGTTAAAATAGTATACAAAATAGCGTTCTCTGATTCGAAGTTGAATCCAAAAACAACAGTCGGACCGATCCGATAGCTTTCCGACGTTTTTTAATAGCCCCCTGACCACTTTACTAATTTCTAGATTATGCTTACAGCTATGTTCACGTGAGTATAATACCGATAAAAAAAAGAATATCATGTTAGTACAGACCACGCTGTTCTATTCACAAATTATCGAACGTTACATACACAGAGAAAATTACTAAATTGCTATGTAATTTAGTCCGCATTTATAGTTAGGGCCACGTGCATTGCATCGTTGATGGCTTTATTGAAACTTTTATCTGAAGTCGTTCAGTCATTATAGCCAGATCGACCGACAAACCTCCATTATTAAAATATAATACCCACAGGTCATTTTTTCGCATAAGAATAAGTAGGTTTATCTGCGTCTTTTAGCACATAGGAGCATATGGTGTCGGTACGTCATCAAAATAAAAACAAAAATACAAAAATAGGCACCCTGCTAGTTATTTACCAAACAGCTCAGTTTAGTCTTACTAGTTCTAATAACAAACTCTACGGAATAAAAACAAGCACACTTCTGTGTTTTGTTTTGTGTTCTACAAAAACACTTGGATCAAAGGCGTACCTTTAAATAGTTCGTACTAGGTAAGTAAGCGGTTTACGTTCTTATTTATGTAAGGAATAATGATGGATCGATATTTACCACTTCTAGTACAGCTTAATAAAGATGCAAATGTTTATAGACTGGTTTCTATAATCCCACTATGTTAATATTATAAACCTGAATGTTTGTATGTTTGTATGGATGTTTGTTACTCTTTCACGTATTTTTTTTATACTAGGTACTGGAAATGGAACAAGCCTATGGCCCACCTGATGTTAAGTGGTAACCATCGCCTATAACAAAGTTTGCCTCGTAGGTCACGCTCCTTAGATATGTGCTCTACGATGCACTGCCCTGCGTCCATCAACTTTGGGCATACAGGTGTAAAGCCTCATGTGCCTGTAATTTCACCGGTAACTATACCCTTCAAACCGAAACACAGCAATGCTGCTTGGCGGTAGAAATAAGTATGATGGTAGCACTTCCCCAGGCGACTCCTTTCACAAGAAACTCTACTACTCTAAACTCTACGTCGGAACGGCTGAACCGATTTCGATGAAATTTGGTATGTACGTAGATTATAACCTGGATTAAAACATATGCTACTTTTTATTGGCAAACCACGCGTGCGAAGCCGCGGGCGGAAGCTTATCCATACTAATATTACAAATTCCAAAGTAACTCTGGCTATGTCTCTGTGTCTGTTTGTAACGTTTTCACGACTAAACGGCGGGGCCGATTTCGATTAAATTTGGTATGTACGTAGATTATAACCTGGATTAAAACATATGCTACTTTTTATTGGCAAACCACGCGTGCGAGGCCGCGGGCGGAAGCTTATCCATACTAATATTACAAATTCCAAAGTAACTCTGGCTATGTCTCTGTGTCTGTTTGTAACGTTTTCACGACTAAACGGCGGGGCCGATTTCGATTAAATTTGATATGTACGTAGATTATAACCTGGATTAAAACATATGCTACTTTTTATTGGCAAACCACGCGGGCGAGGCCGCGGGCGGAAGCTTATCCATACTAATATTACAAATTCCAAAGTAACTCTGGCTATGTCTCTGTGTCTGTTTGTAACGTTTTCACGACTAAACGGCGGGGCCGATTTCGATTAAATTTGATATGTACGTAGATTATAACCTGGATTAAAACATATGCTACTTTTTATTGGCAAACCACGCGTGCGAGGCCGCGGGCGGAAGCTTATCCATACTAATATTACAAATTCCAAAGTAACTCTGGCTATGTCTCTCTGTCTGTTTGTAACGTTTTCACGACTAAACGGCGGGGCCGATTTCGATTAAATTTGGTATGTACGTAGATTATAACCTGGATTAAAACATATGCTACTTTTTATTGGCAAACCACGCGTGCGAGGCCGCGGGCGGAAGCTTATCCATACTAATATTACAAATTCCAAAGTAACTCTGGCTATGTCTCTGTGTCTGTTTGTAACGTTTTCACGACTAAACGGCGGGGCCGATTTCGATTAAATTTGGTATGTACGTAGATTATAACCTGGATTAAAACATATGCTACTTTTTATTGGCAAACCACGCGTGCGAAGCCGCGGGCGGAAGCTTATCCATACTAATATTACAAATTCCAAAGTAACTCTGGCTATGTCTCTGTGTCTGTTTGTAACGTTTTCACGACTAAACGGCGGGGCCGATTTCGATTAAATTTGATATATAGATAATGACCGGGATTGGGACATGGCTACCCGTAACTCAACTGCGCAGGAGGGTTATGTTTTTGTAGGCGAAGCCGCGGGTGGCTCAGCTAGTAGCTCTATAATTATTGCCCGCGTTGTTCTGAGATGCAAAACGCATAACTTTGATATCCCATGGGAACTGAATTATATATCTGCGTAAATACCAAATTTCATCGAAATCAGTTCAGACATTTCGACGTGATTGAGTAACAAACAAATAAATAAAGAAATATCGAAACTTTCGCATTTACAACATTAGTGTGGTTCTATTATGATTTATATATTTACAGTGTGATGCTAAGGTGAGCCAAGAAACAGCAAATTTTAGGCGGGGATGCAAAAATATGTTTATTACTGTCGTCGACTGACACTCAGTTTTAAACTGGTGAAATTGGTGTTTAACTTTTTACAAATAAAATGAAATTCAACGTCATTAGTAACTTAAGTATTTGGTTTCATTGGTAGAACCATCCCTTTTGTGTTAACATAGCTATATATTTTGACCCTGTGCTGTTTAACCTAGGTATCTTACAGGTCTATAATTATTGCAAGCACTTTGCATAGTCTTAATAAAAGTTGCTTTAAAGTGTTCGTTAGCCTTGGTACCTTTGCCTGTTACATGAAAAGTTTAGAAGGGTCTGAAGGTACTGCTTCCCACATAAAACCTTCGCAATACTGAAGTAGGCGTTAGAAATCACCACCCACAAAGTTTAACTAAGGTGATTTTGGCGGTTTCCCAATATCTTGGGAAACTCATGCAACCATAATTTATGAGTCTGCTGAATGTGTGATTTTTTTTCATAGTTTCTAAATATTACGTCGTGGGAAGTTTTTATTTGGTATAAGATAACTCTTTATTGTAATTACCACACAGAAACAATATAAGACTAAAATAAAACTAAAAAGGCAAAAAAAAAAATCAAAAACCTATGATATACTTAGGTAGGTTAAGTACCAAATAAAAACCGATATTCTACCTACGAGAAGTGACTGAAAATACTTAAAGGTCGTTGGTTACTACAATTTCCGCTTTATGGTAGACTAGCTTCCGACAGTGGCTTCGCACGCGTTGTTTGTAAACAAAAAGTAGCCTATGTTTGAATCCAGGTTATAGGTGATCTATCAACACACCGAATTTCATCGAAATCGGTTCAGCCGTTACTACGTGATTGAGTTACAAACAAACAAACATCCAATCTTTAACATTTATAATATTAAGTGTGATTTTAAATCTCGATCCCGACAAGCGTCGTATAAGTTGAAAGTTTTGTCTGTTTGTATGTGTAATGAGTTTTTTTTTATGGATATGAAGCCTACAATGAATGAGTATAAAATAATTTATTGGTACCTACACCATAAGCTACAAAGCAAGTGCATTTGGCGGTCTTATAGAAGTGATTTCTTCCAGACTCTGGATGACTTTTTTATTTTATTTGTGCCTTAATCACATAAAAAACTAACCCAAATATTAACTCAGTCAAACACAAATTATCGGTAGATCCATAGGTAGAACATGTTCGACAAATAATTCGTTCAATATTATTTGAAGTTACGTGCTTTGGAAAGTGGAGTAATACGACTTCATGGTTTTATTGAGATCAGTCGGATTACACAATCGATTTCTTTTTGTATCGATTCGCTGCGGTCGTTTTATTCGATTATTGCGATAATTGGAAAAAGTACCTACTTTTTCTCTTGCGGATTGTCTCAATACGATTCAGAAAATTATTAAACCGTTATCTTTTCTTGTACATAAGTAGGCTAGCTACTTTTTTTTTGTTTATACTTTAAAAAATTATAAAATAAGGCGTTATAAAATTTATTTGAACATGTACTAAGTAGTGAAAAGTGAAGTAAGTAGCGTTGTGTGAAATGTCCAGTAATATTTATTTATTTATTTAAATACGGGTAGAAAATGGGTAAGTACTAGGTACCTGAGTATACTCACATACTTTGACATAAATTTGTGTGCAATCTATATAATATAACAAAGTCGGGTTAGTTACACCATTTATAACTCAAGAACGGCTGGACCGATTTTGATGATCTTTTATTTGTTGGATTTATCTCTGCCCCGAATAGCAGAATAACTATTATAATATCGGATAAATTCACGCAAAAAGAAATTATGAAGAAAATTCAGTTTCTTATACATAGATGCAGCTAATGATGGCCGATTGGCAATTCTACCGGGGCGACGTATGTACATTGACAATCCGCCTCATATTATGCATGTCAAAGCGGTACGAAGTTCGGCGGGTCAGTTAGTTTAAAACAAAATAGGTATGTAAGTACCTTTTAAATTTGCTTACCAACGTAAACTCATGACATTTAAAAGATCTTTATTGTGGCGAATAGCCGGCTGAGACGCAGGAAGTAATGGGTTCGATTCCCACCGCGGCTCAAATGTTTGTATGATCTACAGATATTTGTTCCGGGTCCAGATGATTTTATACATGTTATAAGTATGTATTTACAAAAAAAATGTATATAAATGTTCTATTAGTTATCTGGTTCCCATAGTACAAGCTCTGCTTAGTTTGGGGCTGGATAACTCTGTATGAAATATCCAGCCATATTTATTTATTATTATTTATTTACTTTATCGACTCTGCATCACATAAGTTTGAATGTTATGTTCCGCTAACCTTCAAATTCTGGTGAAAGGTACCGCTTTGTGATAATTCAACAAAAAGCAATGCATTTGTCTCTGTCACAATATCAAGGCTATTTGGAAGTAGACCAATCACTTTTGTAAGCAAAACTTGAGTCAGAATCATGTGCTTACATTACCTACATAAATATAATTCATATTGGCACTACGAATCATATAGTAATCGTTAATATTCTTCGTTGGCACTATCTAGTCCTAGGCAGCCCTGTTAATAACATAACAGTTTTAAAGTAGCTATACAAACATATTATACATTTCTTTAGGGTGTGACCATCTCGCTTTAATAAGTAGGATGTGAAAGAAATCCTACGTGTTAAGTTTTTTCCCAAAGTTTGATATCAGTCAGTATTTTTATCACAAAATAAAAATACCGCTGTTTTTTTTACAATTTCATTAAGATTGTTAAGCAATTTAGCATAGCGTGTTTTTTTGGTAAATATATTAAATTTCCATGATGTAAAACTTAAATGATTCTAAAGATCACGTATTATCTTGTAAATTAGCATGCAATAACAACAGATCCGATGTAGCAGGTTAATTTACTGTTTAAATTATTTCGGGGTCAGGGGTAGTGTGATAATTAGTTCAAGGCTGGAATTATGTCGCATCTCAAACGTATTTATAAAGGTAAATCAATTGTTATTGAAGATATGATCAATTTGATTGTTTAGTTTAATTCAATTCAATAAAAATAGTTTACAACTTTACAGTACAAGACCAATACGTTATAACTAGGTACTTACTACAAAACAAATATAAAAAAATGAAACATACAGTTATCCCCACATACATAAAAACAAATAGAGCACGAAAAAAGTTATACACACAGGCAAATACAGTAATATAATAAAAATTAACAATTTAAATACAATTAAGCAATTAACAAAATACAAATCCAATTTGTAGGTACAAATCCTAACTACGAGTAGGTACATAAGTTTGTTGAATGAGGATTTTTTTTTCAGAATAAAAGAAAATGTCGGTATAGGAAGCTTTGTTCACTGAGATCTCTTAACTTATTATTTTATTGTATAATGGTTACTTTGTTACCAATGGTTAATGGTTACCAAATTACTTGACCTACAGTTTCATTCAAATTACAGGTAACGGGAGTTCATGTTAATTGGTTATCCTTTTTGGGGTAGAAATTGCAGTTATTCTGGATTTCAGACTTTTCCCTATATTTGTGTCTACTCTTTTGGTAATTTTTTACCCCTCTTGAACCTCAATATCTCAACCCCCCCCCCCATATTTTTAGCTCATTTAGGCACACCAAAATTGTGCTATCACATCATACCTATATACCAAATTTCACGATGATAGAATGAACTCTTCGAAAGTTATCCTCGGACAAACAAACATACTTACATACAACGCCGATTGGCCCAAGTTGATTTAGAGATCTCGCTTCGCTCACTCACAATTTCATGAACATTACAATTAATTTACATAATTAGTTTACAGGTAAGTAAATGCAATCGTGGTAATTACGTTGTACCTAATTAGCATTTAATTGCAGCGAAATGAAAATTTATTATGGATTGGCCTTGCAAAATATGTTAGTCGGTCACACCGTGCTCTGATAATTATAAGCAATGAAACCTGAAACTAGTTTTATTTCATAATAACAAGTAAAAAGTAGGTAAAAAGAAAAGTAGATTAAAAAGAAAATGTAGCGTAGTGAAGTCTTTTGTTTTTGTTTGATTTTTTATGGTTTTCTATTATTTCCCTAAGAAATTGTCTGTCGCCTAAATATAAAAAATAGTATTTGGAAGGTTTTGCTTCCGTTGTGCGTCTTTGTTCATCCGTCCGTCTGTCACAGCTATCTAGTACCTATATAGCTACCTAGTAAGGTTAGGTACCTACAAAATTAAATAAAACTGGCCCACCTCTATTGCAACTTAAAAAAATAAAAATACTTTAATTTTGATTACAAAAGGGCCGAAATGGGTATTTTTTTAGGTGGTATTGTTTTGGAGGTGATGAAAAATGACAAAAAAATACTTACTAAATGTGCACTTATTTCAAATATTACAAAAAACTAAGACTATCTACTTAAAACAGTTTTTTTAGAAATGTGAAACGTTTATTTGTTTTCTGATTCACTTAACTAGGCGCTGCTATTTAGCAGATATAGGTAATTTACCTAGGTAGGTCCAGAACCCTCTCGGTACGCGAGTCTTACTCGTGCTTGACCAAAACTTGAACCAAATCTTGTTTATATTAAGTTTTTAATGTTTTTTGTTATATAAATTAAATATAAAACATAACTAAGTAAGTAACTTGATGAAAAATGAAAAAAAAAAACAATGTAATTTTTTTTGTTACATTATTTTACATATTATATCGACAGAGTCACCGTACTAGAGCCGCTAAATATTATATCACCGACCAATCTAATTCCAAAAACAAACACAAAGAAAGTGAAATGAAACGCCACTGACCATTTCCGCTATGTTGGTAGCACTGTATGTCACTGTTCCCGCGCTCGCGCCAACTGAGCTCGCTTTAGCGACTGCTACAATTTTTATAGCTTTTCGACAAAGCGGTTTCACTTTCTATGCGCCGCCGCCGACCCGATGTGATCTACTTTTCCTGGGAGCCGTAGAGTACGTAAACAAAGGGTTCTGGGTTGTGTTCGAACTCGCTTGCTAGATAGTTGTCCTTGTCCAGTTGGTACATGGGATCAAGACTTTTCAACGGTTTCTGCAAATACCAACTGACTTTGAATGAAAACCTACGTAATAAATACATCTATGGATGTAACAGTATCAGTAATCAGGTACAATTACTAAATCAGAATTATGCTGATTAGCGGCTTAAGCGTTTATAGGTAAGCACCAAGACAATACAATATGTACCTACTAGTAATAAGATAAAGTGATAATTGTAAATCTTTGTTAAATTAACCAAATAGGTAAAAAAAAAAATTAGTTATAACTTAGGCTGAAATATAGCAAGAATTTAAGCTATTTGCTAAAGGCGACTTGCGCAACGATGCCAAAATGTATTTAGTAGCTAAATATGATTTAAATAGTTGTAAAATCAAATACATTATGTAAAATTTAAACATGTGTAGTCGCTAAATACCCCGCCTTTACCAATGCTTATAAGAGAATGCTCGATCATTCGATGACATTGATGATATCTGTCATTATCAGTCAGCATAATCCTATATCAATAGTTAATGATCCTCGTCTGAACGCCTGAATGTCGAGTTCACAGGACCTGAATTTCAGAAACGATTTTAATCAATACAATTCATCAGGGCAATGGCTCCAGTTTTTAAGAGGGCACTTCCGCCTGGTAGAGATCTGGAACAGTTGATAGATCATTTGCAACTGTCTACAGATAGGTCAATTGTTTCTATTGCATTTGTTTATAAGTAGCCTTCTTATTTAATACAAAAATATCAGACTCCCCAACTGTGCTACATGCGGAGTTACAGAAGATGTTCACGATCTTCTGGTGGAATGTGTTCGGAACCAGCCTTTGAATGCCCTTAGCAGACTCAATATAATGTAAATTTGTTAGATGTTGGCGTATTTAAAAGTATCCTGTCTGCCCCGCTATGCGATGCGGCAAGTCTAATTGTTAAGGATTTCATTGTATGATTTAACAGGGCTGACATAGTCGCAAACGACTCAAATCCTTTAATAAAATATATGAAAAAAAAAGCTTTGGTATTTTTTTATTATTTAGTTATTAATGTATATTCATAAATTAATACAATTGTTTTGAATTGCACCCTATTGCTAATTGTAATTAGTAATTCCTGTTATTAGTATTCCTGTTGGAGCAAACATTTTGTATCAGATTTGTTAGAACTGCCCACAGTCTGTCCGACAGTTATGTATAACTAAGGAGAAAACTTTACCCAGGGTCTTACCGATCACGATTATGTCCGTTTTGAAATACAATACATAACTAAAGCTCATTTATTCAACGTATAGCTTGAGCCCTTTTTAAAGGTTGCCAGCACGTGGCCAAGGTAGGTCCTACCTACTTATCTGCCAATAATTGAAAGGTTCTAGTTTCGAATTCGATTGAGTCAGCATGTGGTCTCATCATAGTCTCATCTGTCATAGTTTATGTTACTCACCTCTGTATGCAAACAAAACCAACCAGAGATTTTTGACATGAATACGTTTTTAAAATTGCTTCCATAGTGGGAGGCAATTTCAAAAACGAATGATAACAAAATCGGGTGATACAGTTTAGTTTTGATGTCATTTGGCTACGTTTCGAGATTTCCATTTAGTGTTCAAACATACATAAAATAGCGTATTTTATATTTTGTATAGAAAATGTTACCTGTTACGTACACGTATTCACGTACAACACACGACCGTGTCCATGACACAGCCACATCCCATTTTTTCTTATAAAGTCTATAGCGTATTTATATTCTTTTAACTCTTTCCGATCTATTTTGCTTTATTTATACGCTTTACTTTACTCTCCGTTAGCTCTTCTACCTCGTCTGCCAGGCCGCAGCACAAATCCAGAATCTCAAACCCATTTGAGGAACATTCTTCAATATCTCATCCGAAACAGTCCACCGCTGATTAAGATGATTTTTTTCTCCTTAGCTTAATCTGAAAGAAATGTTATGAAATAAAACGAAATTATTTCTTGAAAATAAAGAACACACTTCTGGAAAGAATGGGGGGAGGTCTTTGCCCAGCAGTGGGACACAGTGGGCTGATTATAATATTAATAATAAAGAATACAGAGTAATATTAATTACTTCAAAATCAATTATGTTGTAACCAGAAACATTTCACTATAGCTACAGCTAGTGTATGAAAACAAATGTTTTTATTTCATGTTTTTGTAAGTTTCGGAAAAACACACGAAGGAGACACGGCTTACGTGTAAATATTTTATTACTTACCTAATACATAAAAACTGGACCGGGCAATTTCCTTTCGTTTAAAATTCGGATGACCTTGTCGGTCGAACTGGAATTGCAATGTGACATTTTGCTTAAGATTATAAAGGAAACGCCTTGTGGCATGATTTAATTAATTTGTGTTGTTCACGAATAACGGATTTTAATTAATTTTAATAGGATGCTTCTTAGTTGTTATATGAATAAATTAGATAGAGACCGTCTAATCTAAAACTGAACGCCCCTCTACCGAATTTACTTGAAGTTGACGTACAGCAAATCATTTAAAAATGAGTCTTGTGATAACAATGAATAAAGAACATTTCGCTTTGACGTCATGAAGTAGAGGGGCGTTCAGTTTTAGATTAGACGGTATGTATATTATGAAATCCTTTTTTAAATAATTTATACAAAGCATTGTCGTATAAAATCAAGACACCAACGGCTACATGGCGATGTCAATGATGGATGTGTCATCCATCATACATTCAGCCGATAGACGTTCACGGCAGAAGTTCCGCCGTAACCGCCACAAGTAACGGCACTGAAACGCTTCTATCCAACAATCTCCTATGACTTATTGCAAAAGACATCGGTCCTTCGAGTGGGCATTCGAGAACATTTAATCATTTTTATTTGTCGGTTCTGCAAGCTATTTATTATTGATTTTGATCATTGCCACTTTTTTTTATAAATTATAGGCTAGCGTTTGACCACGATCTAGCCTGATGGTAAGTGATGATGCAGTCTACGATGGTAGACGCTTGCCTAAAAGAAACCTATTCACTCGCGATTTGAAGACCCCTAGGTTGTAGTTATCAGGAAACACAGAATCAGGTAAGGCGTTCCGCTCCTTAGCGGTAAGATAATAAAGGTGGAAGAGTACCGCTTTGTGCGTATGGGAGGTATGTCTACCATGTAGCGGTGGCGCATCGCGGAGCGTCTGGTTGTCCGATGATAGAATCGGGATGGTGGGATCAGGTTGAAAAGCTCCGCAGCACACTCTCCGAATTGTATCCGATAAAAAACAACATGAAAATTGATTAATTTATGAGATGGAAGTCTAGCGTTGGCGGAATGGGGCAGGTCGATTATAAAAATACGCATACCTACCACAAGATTAGCGTAGATCAAATAAATATTGTAGAGATAAGAAAATTTATTAAGGTATGTACCTACATTAAAATTTAAGTCAGCAGGTACAGAATTATCAATAAATCAATTTATTTGTTGCGAATATGGGTTAGTAACAGGTAAGTGATTCAGTTTTATGGACAATTAAGTGCTAGTAAGAGCAATGAATTGTTCCTTGTTCAAAAAACCAGCAAGAAACTAGTCTGCAGTGGGTATCTTGCTCGCTACTTGCACAGGCAATAACTAAGCTACAAAACCATTAAAAATGTTCTATTAAACACCAATTGTAAAAAGACACATGAAAAAATAAATAAATATTATGAACTAGCTTCCGCCCGCGGCTTCGCACGCGTGTTTTGTCAATAAAAAGTAGCCTATGTGTTAGGGTGACAAATCAACATCGAGCTATGCTGCGCTATGCTGTGCTGTGTTTCTTAAGTTTCGTTTTTTTAACAATTAAACGATGCTGCGCTGTACTGCGCTGTGCTGTGCTGTGTTTCTTAAGCTACGTTTTTTTAACAATCTAGCTCAGTATAAAGTAATCAGCAGCTCGTGTAGTCGTTTATTTCTTCAAATATGACCCTATTTTCAAAAAAACGTAAACATTACGACATAGTTGAATCCGATGAAGATGATTGTTAAGGCACTATTATAACTCTCAGATGCATACATATAATTGTAAATCACGCAGCGTGCTCCAAACCTAGCATATCTCGACACAGCGCAGCATGGCAGAGCTCCATAAAAAACATAGCACAGTTCGGCACAGCGCGGCTCAGCACGGCGGGTAGCGCGCCTCGCTCGAGACTGCTGCGTTTTTAAACAGAGCGTAGCCTCACACAGCGCAGCACAACATGGTTTGTTTGTATCCTCATTAAAATATTAGACGAGCGAGTTGACCAAACATAGCACAGCGCAGCATAGCTCCATGTTGATTTGTCACCCTTAATCCAGGTTATAATCTACGTACATGCCAAATTTCATCATAATCAGTTTAGCCGTTACGACGTGATTGAGTAACAAATAAACAAACATCCAAACTTTCGCATTTATGATATTAGTGTGATATGCCAATGTAAAGTTAGGATTTGTGCGTTAAAATTTTAATGCCAGTTATTTTGGTCATAAGTATAATGAGATCCAGTTCTATAATCTTGACTTCCATTTGCAATAACCAAGTTTCTATCTAGGTACGGCTATTTTACCAACTAATGTAGGTACCTAATCTTACAGCCTGGCTTGTGAAAGTCACTAGACTTGAAACCTTACATTATACCTATAGGAACGCTTCTCGATAATCAGCGCTTATTCTCTGGAAAGCTTCAAGAAATTGCACTTATTGAAGGGAAAGTACAGTGATGAGAAATTATCGGGTGAACATAGTGCGAAAGTAAAGGTTAGTAGGGTACATAGTTGATCGAGCGAAGCGAGATCTCCAAATCAACTTGAGCAAACCGGCGATGTTTGTTTGTCCGAGGATAACTTTTGAAGCGTTGATCCGATCATTGTGAAATTTTATATTTAAGTAGGTAGTGATGGCATAATCCTGGTGTGACTAAATGAGCCATAAATGTGGGGGGGTTTTTGAGATATTGGGGTTCAAGAGGGGTAAAAAATAAAGAAAATGGAACTATCTGGTCAAGTGGCTCGTTTAATAAAAAGTCTTTGTGAGAACATTTCGACCCCGTATTTATTTTTAGTTTAAACTTTGTAGTTTTTAAGTTATTAGCCATAATAATCACACCAGTGATCCCACAGTACTGAAATATGGTATACGTGTAGCTTTAGTGACACAAATGTAGGGAAAAGTCTGAAATCCAGAATAACTACAATTTCTACCCCAAAAAAAAACCATTTAACATGAACTCCTGTTGCCTGTAATTTGAATCAAACTGTATAGGTCAAGTTATTGGTTATGCTTTTTGGGGCACTATTATGATAGTCAAAGATTACAAATAGTATTTTTTTTGTTTTTATGGGAGACTCGCGAGATCTCAGTTCGGGGCGAACCACTAGTTATTAGAGTAATACTACTCTCTGGCTACCCTAAATGTACCAATCTATTCCAACTTCCGATCCCAAGTTTGTGGGATCGAAGTGGAATTCCAGCCCTGCACCATTTAATTTTTAAAGATTGAATAATTCGTGATGTCGATATTAGTCGTGAAAACGTAACAAATATACAGAGAGACCGAGTTACTTTCGAATTTTAAAATAAATATGCAAGAATTTATCTTTATTTAGTACCAGCTGACCAATCAGCAGCTTCGCGCGCGTCGTTTTTTACATTACCCTCCTTCTGTGCAGTAGAATAAAAAGTAGCCTATGTTATAAGTACCGACACGAAACTTTAGCGCTGACCGTTATTGCGCAGAAGTTAAAATTAAGGTACCTGAGGGGGGTTAGCGGGATGAAGGGCGGGCGTGCGTAGCGCCGATTGGCTCTCCACTCTAGTCGTATTCCGTTCCCCGGACTGATACGATGCCCCGCGCATATCAGGTGTACAGTCGCGTTCTTATTTGTATTGTTATTGCTGTTATTTGAATTTGTTTGCTAAATTAACTTCAACACATCATGTTAATTATTTCTTAGGTACCTACTATAAATCTTTGAACATTGGAATTGGAGATAAACTATTTATTAAAGTATAGGTAATATTATTTGCGTGCGCGAGAGTACTCATGCGCAGGTATCCTCTACATTTCGTTCAGCGCTAGACTTACTATTTGACAATACATTAAAATAATGTCAGTAACGTTATTTACCTAATAATTAATTAAAGTTCTAATTGTATTGCGTGCGCGACAGTACCCATGCGCAGCTATCCCCTCCGCGTATCGCTCAGCGCCGTGCCGCTGCTTATACTCCGGGATAATGTAGCATTCTAATGGTGAAAGAATTTTTGAAATCGGACCAGTATTACAAAATCTTTCATCTTTAATTAGTATAGATTTACTTAGTTCATTTTAATAAAACTTTCTTTTTTTTACTTAAAATAGTAATAGTAACGCTTTGGTTTTTTGCAAACTGTTATGTTATTTCTGGAGTACTTACCTAATAAACGAATTTGGAATGGATTGACCACGTCAGAATGAGCTGAAAGCTATATTTCTAGACCATCTGAAAGTAGCATTGTGTCAACTTTCCCAGCAGAACTAAACTAAGGTGTAGACAATAATAGTTGTCTAGGTACCGTATCGGTCGCAACTTTACGTAACTTTGCATAACACTGCCGTGACAAATTACTGTAGCGTTCAAAATTATCCGCAAATAAGTTAAAATAGAGATCACCGACTTATTAAATGTACCTACTGCGTAGTAGAGATATCGATTCGTAATATTATTTTTAAGTATTATTTTTAGATGCGATAATAATTACGGGGAAATGACAAGATTTCAATAATTTTGCTCGTAATTACCCACTCATGCGCGAACTAGCCCCCAGTGAATTGTAGCAGCGGGCTGGGCACTTATCTAAAATACTGATGGTCGTTGGGACAGAATGGTTCTAGCGTTGATCACCCACTGAAAAGGGCAGCATTGGACGGTCTGGAAATCTATGGAGGAGGCCTATGTTTAGCAGGATGACCTCCGTGGCCCAGTAGGCAAATAACCGGCTAAGACACAGGAAGCGGGTTCGATTCCCGACGCGACGAACAAATGTTTTTGTATGATCTCTTTGTTCCGGGTGTGGATGTTTTTTTATATAATACTAGTTGACCCGGCGAACTCGTACATACCGCCTTGACATGCATATGACACGGGCTGTCAATGTGACGTACATTGTACCCTGGTAGAATTCATCATTAGCTGCATCTAGTATGAGAAAATGAATTTTCTTCATAATTTCTTTTTGCGTAATTTTTTCCGATATATATCTGCTATTCGGGACGAAGACAAATACAACAAATCAAAAACCATGAAAATCGGTCCAGCCGTTCTCGAGTTATAAGCGTTCGAACAAACCCGACTTTGTTTTATAATATGTATATTAAAAGATAAGTATGTATTTACAAAAAAGCATATAAGTATTTTACCAGTTATCTGGTTCCCATAGCTTGCTTAGCTTGGGGATAGATAGTGCTGTGAGAAATGTCCAACAAAAAAACAATAAAAAAATGATGGGGAACTAGCTCCCACTCTGCTATTCCGTGCTCACGACTCGTAGAGAAATGTAAAGACCTTTTATTGTCTTACATTTTCTACAAATAAGTAATAATTTCCGTCAATAAAACCAGTTCGCAACCGTTTCAAATAAATAACAATTTGTACAGAGAGAGCTTCCAACTTTCTGTAACGCATTGTGTCGAAATAATCGATAATAACACCTTTATTAACACAGCCAGAAGGTTCACAATGTTCAATATAAAACGAACAACCAGTATTTTAGTATGGCGGTAATTAAAGGGATATTTTATGGTACGTATGTTGATTCGTAACGAGGGTTTAATTGTTGATGTCGTTTCGATAAAAAAAAATCGTGAGACAAATCGTGTAAGTTTCTTACTAACGTATTCAAGGCAAAACTAAAGAAATTGCTTGTAGAAAAAGCTTATTCAAGGAATACTTTTATACTAATAATTATAACGGGACGAGACGAGCTCACTAATTTCCGAGCGGACTGGACCATCTTAGCGCCTGAAATAAGTGTCTGGAAAGAATGGGGGGGGGGGGGGGCAGCAGTGTGACACAGTGTGCTGATAATAATAATCTATAAGTATATAAAACAAAGTCGGGTTAGTTACACCATTTATATAACTCAAGAACGGCTTCTATGATCTTTTATTGATTGTATTTGTCTCAGTCCCGAACAGCAGAATATTTATTAAAAATAGGAATAATTCGCGCATAAAAAAATTATGAAGAAAATTCATTTCCTCATACATAGATGCAGCTAATCATGGACGATTGACAATTCTTTGACGTACATTGGCAGCCCGTGTCATATGCATGTCAAGGCGGTACGAAGTTCGGCGGGTCAGCTAGTAATAAATAATTATAACGAATTTAATAATTATGTATGTAATATGTAGTCGCTAAGCCCAAACAATCAAGGGTTAGTTTTGCTGATTATACAATAGTATTTTTTTTTATTTAATGTGTCTATCGGGGATGAAGATGTGTTCTGTAATACAGTTTTTTTTAACTAAAATAGTAGGCAGAGAACTCTCTCTCTTTTTTGTACCCATATTTTATTTGAAATAAATGATTTGTATTTATAATTTTCAATACAATGACATTTTTATTACAATTAAAGTGTATCTGCTACGTAATTTAACTCGACATTTGCATGCGTAAAGCGCTGAATATGGATGCACTTATACTTTGTAAAACACTAAACACCGTGTACCTACCTGTGTGTGTTGATTTGATTTATACAATTATCAGAGTTCTTGAGTGGAGACCGCGTCTTGGAAAACGTAGTTCGGGGCGCGCCCCCCGGCTAGGTGGAGCGATGACATAAGAAAAGTGGCGGACGGAATTTGGACGAGAAGAGCCGAAGACCGTGCTCAGTGGCGCGTATTGGGAGAGGCCTATGTCCAGCAGTGGACTAATGTGGGCTGATGATGATGATAACGATATAATTATCCATCGGCCGTTCCCAATAAATATTCTTACAGCGACTACTGTTAATTTTTTTATAGTATGGCCGTTTGTGCACTCACTCGTACCTGTTCGATTCGTTTCGGTGATTTCATATATCAAATCATACATAATCATAAAGGATTCTTTGATCAATAAGGCTGTAAAGTTTTTACAAGGAATGCGTCTATAGGTCAAAGCAGTTCGTGAAATCACCAGCACAAATCAAAACGAATGAGTGACGCACAAACGACCCGCCCCAATCCTACGTTGTGTTATGTTGGTGAACTCCCTTTTCCGCATTTGAACTCTTAAGTGGTTAATTATGCGTGAGAGAGTTGACTTTAAGGATAGCCAGCCTAACTCCGGCCAGAAGTGCAGAAGTTTCCTGGGCTCTTCGCAGGCTTATCGGAGTGACCTTGGATTGTCCAGGATTTCTGTACGTTGTGCTGTTACTCTCACGCATTCCAGGACTACGTGAGCAGCTGATTCTTCTTCAGTGAGACATCCCCTGCAGAGTGGACTATCTGTTGTTCCCATGATGTAGAGGTGTTTGTTCAGGGGGCAGTGTCCCCACGATGATTCGCAGGTCCAGTCTCTGAAGGTTGAGCAGTCGACGTGTCAGTCGTGGCGAGACGGCCGGCAGAGCCGCCCTCGACTGTCTGCAGTCCATGGTCTGTGCCCAACGTTCGTTGTGTAGGTTTAGAGTACGATGTCGTATCCATGTTCGTAGTTGTGTGAAAGGTAGAGGGAGGAATGGAGGTGAGCCTATAGCCGTGGTTTCCGATCCTCATTTAGCTAGTTCCCACCCCAGTACTACTTCGAACATGACCTGATGTAACACTTGGTAAGTACTGTACTTGCACTTGGTACTGTATTTGGTAGGTAGTAGGCAGCCCCGGATCTAGGGTGGGGCAAACCGGGGCACTTGCCCTGGGCGGCAATTTCAGAGGGCTCCAAATTCGTCAATAAAAATATGTTTGGGAAAAAACTTGTTTCAAAAAGCGCTTGGCATCCAGCGCACGTCGTACGTACTATGGATTATTCCACTTCCTGCCCGTGGTCCACCTAAAGAGTTCACCTGGCTGTTCATTTGATTTGGAACTTCAAACTTTATCACCCCCCCCCCCTTTACATAACCCTACTTTAAAATTAAAAACAAAACAATAATTAACTTCAGTAACACAGATTTAATTCTACGAAATAAAAATACAACAAAGTCTATTGGAGTTGAACAATCAGAAAGATGATAATTAACAAACCACAAAACTGACATAATCAAATCCAGAAAGCAAATTCCCGTAATTAAATCCTCAAGTTTCAATCTAATCTCGATGCTTGCTAAAGCAATGCAGCAATGTATGACGTTATTAAAATGGGATCGTAATACGACCGAAAGATGAATTCAAAATTACGAGAAAGAAGGTTTCATAATCGATTAAAAAAACTAGTTCCAACGTAAATTATAATCCACTTTGTATGAGCGCATTAAATAGTGAATACTAATAGATAGTATTTTTTAAACATTTTTAAACTCTGGATAAAATTAAAAGGTAAACGCGGTAAATACCCATTTAATATTAGTATTTACTAATAGATGGCGCTGTCTGAAGATAAACGTCCAAAAAAGATGGTTTATATGTCAAACTGTCAAAGACACATCCATGTTTTTTCTAAAACAATCTCACTTCTTCAGTTTTTAAATAAACACATTGATTTTTATATTCTAAGTTTCTCGGAAAGTAATTGATCGGGCGAAGCGAGAACTCCAAATCAACTTGGGCAAATCGGCGTTGTATGTATGTATGTATGTTTGTCCAAAGATAACTTTCGAACCATTGATCCGACCATCGTGAAATTTGATTCATAGGTAGGTAGTGATGGCGTAATTTTGGTGTGACTAAATGAGCTGATGATGTTGGGAGGTTGTTGAGATATTGGGGTTCAAGAGGGGTAAAAAAAAAGAACTCTTAGGTCAAATGGGGCGTCAAACGACAGGTCTTTATTAATACATTTCTACTCCGTTTTTATTTTTTGTAAAGTCCTTGTAGTTTTTGAGATTTTTGAGTTATTAGCCATAATTGAAACTGAGCTTTGACAAAATTCACGGGGTACACCAGTGACCCCACAGTACTGAAATTTGGTATTCGTGTAGCTTTAGTGACACAAATATAGAGAAAAGAAGAAATCCAGAATAACTGCAATTTAGACCTGTAAAAATAATAACCAATTAACATGAACTCCTGTTACCTGTAATTTGAAGGAAACTGTGGGTCAAGTAAGTTGGTTATTGATTTCGTGGCACTATTTTGATGGTCACAGATTACGAATAATATATTTTTGTTTTTATGGGAGACTCGCGAGATATCAGTTCGGGGCGAACCACTAGTGTTGACATTGACAAACTTTCTTTTGATAACAGCTTATGACAGAACAACGCCATCTGTTAGCAGTTCTAAAAACATGGCCGTGAAAACCCCTCATTAGAGTATACTGAATGTATAAGGTCTTGTAGTAATTTCAGAATAATTTGTACTTATTTGATACATCATGGCACGATACATATCTTAAACAGTATAACAACTTTAAAGCAACACCAATTATTTATCTCTACAGTATACAAGCTACAGGCTACGTTTCGAAAGCTAATCAAAATTGAGCATAAATCTACATAAAAACTACAAAAACTTAGCAAAATACAGTTTTAAAAAGTTTAAGCACCTATTTGCACCAAAAGGTCTTAAAAAAGGTACATACTCGATAAATACCCGTTTAAATCGGTAATTAGGTCTTGACATTTAAATTAAGAATATAGGATACGAAATTGCGTAGTTAGTTTATGAAATGCAAAAACTATGATTAGCACAACCTAAACCTACACGTATAACATAGCCAAAACAATATAGCTACTAAAAACTAATGCATAAAATACAAAATCGTTTGCACATTATAACTAGATAACTAGTGAATATTTAGACAGCCGAGACGTCAGGCGAAGACGTGATACCTCTGTGTGAAGTGATACCGCCACTCCTGCGAAAAATGTACTTTCATACAAACTATATTGACACGCTAAGAAGAATGTACTTTCATACAAATGTATAGAAGATTATTTAGTTTTAGAGAATTAATTTTTATTTATTCTATAGTTAACTGACATTTGTTTTTGACATACCAATATCATAAATTGTTAAATAAATAAATAATGAATACTGAATACTGAACCGTCGCATCGCATTACCATACAGAGAAGGCACAGGCGCGACGCTTCTACACATTTTGTATGAAAGTACATTTTTCTTCTTAGCGTGTCAATATAGATTGCATGAAAGTACATTTTTCTCAGGAGTGGAGTTCTAATTTTCACTAGTGCAAGTGTAAATTTTATTATAAGCACATTAAAGGGACGCCGCGTCTTCGCCTTGTCCTCGTCTTACGTCTATTCTGTCTGACCCGCACCTTACACAGCATTTGCCTTTTGTACTGGCAGGCAGTTTCTAACCTATCTAAGAGAAAGAATAAAGTGTAACCACCAGATCATGATTATTAGTGAAAGGGTAGATCATTAATTATTACACAAGCTAAATATTATTGACAATCACAGACTAGAGTGTTAGTAATTTCGTTTTGTTTTTTGATTATCTTATTTTAAGTGTTCACTAAAATACTCATAATGTTAGTTAATTTCAATATCTACAATTGACATACAACATTTCACATATATATTAGAAAGAAAGTTGTTTCCAATTAAGACTCTTTATGTTAGTTCGTTAGTTACTGTATATGTTATTGTCATACCTCATAACCGGTAAATACTTATTTTAACGATAGGTTTTTTGTTATCTTTTTTAATTACCTACCTTTGCTTATCTTGACTTTTTAATCCAATAATTCCCTTCCGGTACTCAAATGACATTAATTCCGTATAAGTTTAAACCGACCGGCGACAAAACTAGTTTTGACTGATTTTCACAGTCAAATCGGTTTTGACCGGTTATGAGTTTTGACTGTAACATTCACTACTCTAAATAACATCTAATTAGATAACTTCACAGGTAAAATCCTTATCATTTATAGATTTTCAGGGCGACCAATCTTGTGCGGCAACCTTTGTCGGGTCGTTTTTCTATTTAGAGGAGCCGCTGCGCTTTCCAGTTCGTAAACAGTATTGGTTAAATACCACAAAAAAGTTAAATACCCGCTAAATACTGTTGGATTTTTTAAACACGCGTTAACCAGTGTTTAACTTTTTTTGTAGTAACAAGGTATATTTTCATTATCATAATTATAACAATTAACTATTTTATAATTTTAAGTACCAAAATCTCATCAAAAACAGTCCAGACATCACTGGATAGTAGAGAGACATTCGCATCCATTCATTTTGTCAAAATTCACAAAGCTTCGTTGAAAAGTTTAGCATACGAAACTAAAATATCTGCAAGCTAATTTATTTTATTAAACTTGCGGTTTTTGTTGATCTGTTTATAACTTTTTGGTCAGACTTTTTGATTCAATTAGGTCTTATTCATAAACATTTTACAAAATTGTCTGCAATGAACAAAGCTTTTAAAACTATCATGATATGAACATAATTTTTACAAAAATATGATATTTGTGATTTTATGTGAGTCAAAAAATGTTCAAGAAACGACGGTGAAGGAAAACATCGCCGTCGGCCTGCCCTAGAACCAAAAATTTAAAGTCACGTGCCATCAGTTAGTATTCGAATAATGGAGGCCACACATGTTAACGATTCTTGAGAAGCCTCTAGAAAAAGAATTAGTTCATTTTCCTGGTCTTGTGGAAGGCTTCTGTGGGAAGAATTTATTGACATTTCTCAGCTTGCGCAGAGAAAATCTTTCGACGTGTTTGGGCTCCATAAGCGATGGGCTTGCAACCTGAACGTATAATAAATAAAATAAATACATATTGCTGGACATTTCACACAGCGCTATCTAGCCCCAAACTAAGCAGAGCGTGTACTATGGGAACCAGATAACTGATAGAATACTTACATACTTTTGTTTTGTAAATACATACTTATAATATATAGAAAAACACCCAGACACGGAACAAATATCTGTAGATCATGCAAACATTTGTTCCGCAGCGGGAATCGAACCCGCTACCTCCTGTGTCTCAGCCGGCTATACGCCCACTGCGCCACGGAGTCAGTCAGAATAAAAATAAAAATAGAATAGTAGGTATCAAATGTAAGTTGCCTCCGACTAGACCCTAAATATATATAGATGGAAGTTTTCATGGATCTGACTAAAAGCTTTCAGGAAGTTTATATTTAATACTTTCACACAAAACAGAATAGTGCTAGAAGTACTTAATGCTAATAGCATTATCTACCAGTCATCCTGATCGTGCTAAGAGAAGGTAAGGCGTGACACAGTAAAAAAGGTATTTCAAAGATAATAATAAAAACAGAATCTAAATGACTAAATCAGAACATACTAATAAATACCTAACATAATAATTATCTATACTAATATTATAAAGAAGAAAGATTTGTATTATTGTATGTTTGTAATGAATGAACCCAAAAACTACAGGTACGATTTCAAAAATTCTTTCACTATTAGAATGCTACATTATCTCGGAGTAACATAGGCTACTTTTTACTCAACTGCGCAGAAGGAGGGTAATGATTTTATTGAAAAAAAAAACGCGTGCGAAGCTGCGGATTGCGGATTGGTCAGCTAGTAAATAATATACAGATAACTTACATAAATAATAATAATAATTTATAATGTGGATTAATATTTTTTGTAAATAATTCAACTGTACCTACTGTTCTTCATTATTGTTATGCGTGTACGAAATAAATGATTATTGTATTCTATTAATAATAATAATGTTATCTATTAATAAGTGGGATTGGGCGGGTCATGTCTCCCGCATGCAGGCAAATAGGTAGGCTAAGGTTGTAACTGGATGGAGCGCTGTGGATGGAAAGCGACACCGCGGAGGACCTAAGAAGCGCTGGCGATGATTTGGACGCTTTTTATAGGGACTGGCGGGACTTGGTACAAGATCGAGATAAGTGGAGTGATGAGGGGAAGGCCTTTGCCGAGCAATGGGACATCATAGGCTAGATAAAAAATAATATTAAAGTAGTGGGCTTATTTATTTGCAAGTGTTTGCACAATGATAAGCGCATGCACTAGACAAAATATCGGTAAACTCACAAATCATCGTTAATATGAGTTCTTTGTAAAAATAATATATTAATGTAGTACATATTTTTATTTAAATAATGTTATCCGAACACTTACGGAAAATTCCAAGATTTTAGAACCATCCCGAAAATGTTCAAGCCTAGATGGGACTTGAACCAGCAACCTTCCTCTTGATACGAGGACGCACTATCTAATTGTGCCACCAGGCCATGTCACGTCAGGGTTGAAATTAGTGAGATGATTCAGATTACGACTAAAGTGCCCTTAGCTTCATCTACAGGCAATGTTATACAGTTTTTGACCTGCTCCAGAGGAAGGTTGCGGGTTCAAGTCCCGTCTCTAAGCTTGAAAATTTTTGAGACGGTTTTAAAATCTTGGAATACATTAATCTTACAACTAATGCATCTCGTGCGTAGACCGCCCCAACGCCTCCAAATTACTATGATGAGAATCAATTCTATTCATATTCGCCTTGCACTCTTCCCGTTGTATCTTAGTGAAGGCGTCGGATTTGGGCGTCAATGTCTCGGACGAGGCATTCTGCTCGTCGATGTTGGTTCGCTCCGTGTCGAGGAACTCTGAGGAGCCGTTGACGTGCTCGTTAGTTCGGGAAAGGTCGAAGTTGGATATGGTGAGGGGTTTGTCAGTTTTCTCCATCCCGGACGCTAGGGACTTCGACCCGCCCATCAGTTCACACTCTGAAATTAACAAAAATAAATATTGCTGGATATTTCACACAGCGCTATCTAGCCCCAAACTAAGCAGGGCTTGTACTATGGGAACCAGATAACTGACACTATCACATTAATATTATAAAAAGTTTGGATTTTTGTTTATTTGTTATTCAATCACGTCGTAACGGCTGAACCGATTTCGATGAAATTTGGTATATACGTAGATTATAACCTGGATTACCACATAGGCTACCTTTTACCCATAAATCAGTTCCTATGGGATAAAAACGGGGTGTCAAGTCAAGTTGCAACAGCGAGTTTAGCTTTAATTCTAGGTTACCTATACATTTAGTAGTGTAACGCGTACAAAATCGCGGGCAATAGTTAGTCTAATATATAAAAATTTATTTGTGGTCGCACTACTCCAAATCGGGTAGACCGATTTTAATGAATTTTTTTATACATTTGGTACCTATAAGAATAGATCGTAAAGTATTTTTCACCCTTTTACTCTATCCCCCATGTTTTAATTGCGATTTTAGTATTTTTGTATGAACGATATCCATATCACGTAACGGGAAATTTCAAGCGTACGAAGTCGCGAGCGGATCAGCTAGTAATATATAGAAAAATATCCAGACCCAGAACAAATATCTGTAGATCATGCAAATACTTGTCCACGGCGGGAATCAAACCCGTTACCTCCTGCGTCTCAGCCAGCTATTCGCCCATTGCACCACGGAGGTTGTCAGTAAATATTACTGGACATTTTATACAGCGCTATCTAGCCCCAAACTAAGCAGAGTACTATGAGAACCAGATAACTGATAGAATAATTCTAATAGAAAAACATCCAGACCCGGAACAAATATCTGTAGATCATTCAAACACTTGTTCCGCGGCGGGAATCGAACCCGCTACCTCCTGCGTCTCAGCTGCAGGAAAGAAAAACCTTATTTTAACCCCCATCATCATATCAGTGGTTTTTCACAGCTGAACATAAGCCTCCCTCATAGATTCCCAGAGCGACTGACCTTGTGCACCCAACGGCTCCCATAACTCATGCTTAAGAGCCCATACTAATTTCTGCAACTGTCTCAGTCACACCAAGCTAAAATACCCGCAGTGCGAGAAGGACACATTCAAGTGAGAGCGAAAACCATACAAAATTGTACAAAATATTGATATATATTACATGTGAAAATTCAAAACACATAGCACTTGCGTCATACTACCAATAACTATGCAAAGTTTCACGATCTTAATATTATGGTATTAATTAGGTTTATTGTAAGTCTTGGAAGTGATTTTGAACAATCTATAGAATGTAGCGTTTGGTACTACTATAATGGTATTTGTATTAAAAACTCATCGAAAGCAGGTGATTAAATCCCTACGGCTGAGACGGGAGTAAAGTTGTACAGATTTTAATTTGAATGATTTGTTAAAGTTGAGTTGAATTCAATTATTTGAATTTGGAACCTCCTCTGTATTAAAATTTGCACCAAAGAGACCCACACAATAAAAACTTATTCGTAAATCGAACTAACCTATGCACAGAATGCACCAACCTAGATTTGGTTTTTATTGTCTCGCAGAAAGTGTGAAAAGTAGAGTATTCTCCTCGTGGATAAAGCTGTCTGAATCTTGGGCGTGCTTATATCCCTCTCTGTACTCAGGATTCTAGTAACTCCCTCGCTCCGCTCATGAGTTAACTCTAGAATCCTTCGTTACGTTCACAAGGCACTGCTTTATCCCCTCGTTTAATAATTTACTATTATAACTTTATTACCTTTGGTGAATTCATCTTTCAGTTGCTTTTGATTGCTTTTGTCGTTTTTGAGGTCCTTCGGCAGGGAGCTGGATCGCTTTTCCCCCATCAGCATGCCGAGCACCCTGCAACAAAACTCACTATTAGACAACTAGCTGACCCGCCCCGACATCGCACGGATTTTTATCAAAATTACGTGCAGTTGTCGAATTCGCAGTCAAAAATTACGTCTAAATTGTAAGATTTTTAACCGAGTTGGATCAATCTCAATCTCAAGCTACTCTATCATCTAAATATTCTAAATAATCCGATATGTTATAATAGGTTTTTTTATAAAGATTTTGTATAAGTAATATTAAGTTTTTAAATTTGACAATTGTCAATTTTTGTGCATTACTAGGAAGTTTGTTATAAAAGCGTACCTTTTGCCCTTTAAAGGATCTACTAACGCGAGATTCAAATCAGTGAAACTGCTTTTTGGACAACTAAGTAACCATTTTTTTTATTAGGTTTCCATAGTCAAGCTCTGCTTAGTTTGGGGGTAGAGGGTGCTGTGTGAAATTTCCAGCATTATTATTATTATTTATATTTCTATAGATAGACGAAACCTAACAAATAAATAAATAAAGCCTATAATTACAATAAAAAAATCCAAAATTTCTTAAAATATGTTATAATTATATATTATTTCCATTTCGACCGCCATGGCATTTGAGTTTCACAACCAGTTGCCTAGGTCGCTCGTAACCTGAAGTTTTGGAAAAATTTAGTGACCACTTCAGAGATTCTCTGAAATGAATACCGACCTTTATGTCTGTAGTCCTGGGTTATGGAGATGCATTAACAAATAATGTGATATATAAATAAAATGTTATAATCGAACAACAAGACTTAAACAAGACACTGATGACCTCCGCGGCACGGTGGCCGAATAGCCGGCTGAAATGTAGGAAGCGGCGAGTTCGATTTCCATCGCGGAACAAATGTTTGCATGATCTTCAGATATTTGTATTGTAAAAAAAAATGTATGTATTCTATCAGTTCCATAGTAAAAGCTTTACTTAGTTTGGGGCTAGGTAGCGCTGTTTTAGATGTCCAACAGTATTGATTTATTATTTAACCCGCATCAGCGGCATGTTAAGGGTATAGAGATAAGTAAAAAGGCTGGAGGCGCTATCGTGCTTATACGCACAGCTGAGATCATAATGGAATTAAATCGGAGGTATTTTTTGATACCTCATAAAAGAAAAATGCACTCTAAAGGAGTCTCCACACCAAAGCCGCCAACCCGCCGACACAGCCGGCGGTCTTATTTAAAAGACAATCATAAACCCGTTGCTCAGTAGAATAGCCAGTTGAGACGCAGGAGGTGGGTTCAATTCCCACAGCGGCACAAATGTTTGCATAATCTACAGATTGTTATTCCGGGTCTGGATGTTTTTCTACAATAATAAAAGTATGTATTTACGAAACAAAAGTATGTAGTAAGGTAAGTATGTATGTCTTAGTTATCCGGTTCCCATAGTACAAGCTTTGATTAGTTTGGGGCTAGATAGCGCTGTGTGAAATGTCCAACATTATTTATTGATTATTTTCTATGTTCCCAGTGGGAGCAAGACAATGGGATTACCACAAATAAAATTAAACATTGTATACTGCAGGTATTTTATAAACACGCGTTAAACAGTTGTTACCTTTTTTGTGGTAAATAGGTAAGTTTTTTGAACAGTTACCTGGAGTTCCCCAGGTCTCCGAAGGGTGTCCCGGGGGCAGAGGGATGTGCGTGCTCCGTGTGCGCGCCTTCCATCGCGAGCCCCTCGCTTATCAGCACCGCGCCTATGTCCAGCTCACCTTCTAAAATAAAAATAAAACATTTAATTAAGACTTTTCATTTTCAATTTTAAAAGAAAAAACTTCCAACTAGCGTAATAGATGGCGCTGTTTGGAGATGCACCACCAAAATATATGGTTTATAATTATAATCTCAAAGACACAATATTAAAAAAATTCTAAAATAATCGCGTTGTTGAGATATTGGGGTTATAGGGGTGAAAAAAACTCAAAATGAGACTATTAGATCTAGAGGGGCATCTAATATAAGGTCTTCATTAGTACGTTATTTTATTTTTAGTTTACTCCTTGTAGTTTTTGAGTTATTAGCCATATTAAAAACTGAATTCACAGGATACACCAATGCCCCCCCAGTGCTGAAATTTGGTATCCGTATAGCTTTAGTGACACAAATATATGGAAAAGTCTGAATTCCAGAACAACTGCAATTTGTACCACGAAAAAGGGTAACCAATTAACATGAACCTCCGTTACTTGAATGAAACTGTAGTTCAAGTTAGTTGGTTGTCCATTTCACGTCACTATTTTAGTAGGCAAAGATTATAAATAACATTTTTTTTGGTTCTTTTTGCGACTCGCGAGATCTCAGTTCGAGGCGAACCACAAGTTTATTCAAAAATAAACAGGACCGGAGAGAGTAGCGAGATGATGAGAAAACTTATACCAACAGTGAATGTGGGCTGAGACAGATAGATAGGTTCAATAGTTAAACTAACCTTCAGTGACTTCGTACAACATGATTCCGGGTATTTCCTTCTCTTTCTCGCCCTCCGCAGATGGAGTCTTCTTGTAAGAGCATGTTCGAGATACAAGAGGTTTCCAACGCGCTACCTAAAGACAAAATTTTAATTAATAATATTAATAAAACTAAAATAATAATAAAATATAAAGGTTTGCTGGAAGAAAACTCTCAAACTCGTCTTTGTACATGAGCTCTATTTCTGTATTTTTAAATGTATTTTCTTGTGTGCAATAAAGAATAAAAATTGATTTCGAACAACAATAGAAAATTACAAAATTTTCATTTACTTATTCTACGACCCTTATAAACATACACATTAAATAAATAAATATTGCTGGACATTTCACACAGCGCTATCTAGCCCCAAATTAAGCAGAGCTTGTACTATGGAAACCAGATAACTGATAGAATACTTATATACATTTTTTTTTGTAAATACATACTTATAATATATAGAGAAACAACCAGACCCGGAACAAATATCTGTAGATCATGCAAACATTTGTTCCGCAGCGGGGATCGAACCCGCTACCTCCCGCGTCTCAGCCGGCTATTCGCCCACTGCACCACGGAGGTCGTCATTAGTGACTGACATACATATTATACTACTTAAAACTATTTGCTGACTCGTGAAGTCTGCGACGTGTGACGCACTTGCGGTGTATCGTATAGTTGCCCGCGAAAACGACGAAAAATACACTTTTCGCCCAAAACTCTTTCTTCGTAAAGGTCGACAAATCTGAGGTTGGAACACGCAACACAAAAGCTTTGAAATCATTGTGGCGCGTTTCTAACTGTTCCACCCTTAACTGTAACTTGGCCTTTCTCTTTGAATATTCCAGCACGTCCTCCACCTTCGTGGAATAGTGTTGATGCGACACGTAGAGCAGCGTTGTAGGAGTGGCTGGGAGCAGGAGATAAGTTCGGCCCCGTCGGCGTGGTGCACTCTTATTCATTAAGGTTAGGGCACGTACCAATACTGCGTGATCCATTTTTTATCCCCCCCCCCCTCCTCTCCCTCCCCCTCGGTGACCATCCGTAGTACATGCCAAGACTGTGCGCCATATTTGAATATAGCTCGAAAAAGCGCGATATTTCCCTAGTGGATGTTGACTACGTGACGTTAACCTAAGCCCCCTCCCCCGCTCCTGTGACCAAGCGTGGTATTTTGAAGACCCCCCCCCTACCCCTCTGAACGGGTCACGTAGTATGGGTACGTTCCCTTACAAGATCAAGAAGAGCCGAAGTCCGGGCTCATTGGCGCCTATCGGGAGAGGTCTATGTCCAGCAGTGGGTACTTATGGACTGTGGATGATGATGACTTTAAGATTGGTCCCTTAGAAATTTTATCAAAAACGATTCAGTAATTTGGTTTGTAAAAAAAATTACTGAAAAAAATACGTCATCCAACTAAATTGCGTATTTTGCTTTACTGTTACTTTTTCGATTTTCTGTTTTATGAAGTCAGTTATAGGTATTTGTGTTAGAAAGTTACTTGTATAATTCCAAAATACCAAGTGAAAGAGAAAGGTGCCTTGCACGAGCTCGCACCGCTACAGACGTGTCTGTGCTACCACCCACGTGGACGACCCATCCCACGGTGCGTTGTCGGTGCGGGATTTTAAGCGTCCGTCTGCAATATCACAGACCGTGAGAAGCCACCTTTACGGCACGTTTATGGAGGCGTGCCCTAACTCAAACTTATAGCGTAGCTCATGTACGAGAGCCATTCATCTGGGCAAACACATTCTTAGCCCGGAGGAGCTAACAGTTTCCCCCCTAAGAATATCCTACAGTTTCTAAGGTAAACTTTGAACGCCCCCATGAACTAGGGGCGAAATAATGTGTTTGCGGCATTAGTGGCAATCACAATAGGCCTCGTGGCCGCAGTAATATTAAAAAGCAAATAAAAAAAACAGTATGAGAGCCTTCATGTAGAAGCGTTTGCTTGATATGAAGCGTTGTTCGCACCGCACGACGTGCAGGGTCTCTATAAACGTGTCCTTAGTAAAATAGTGTGGTGTTACCTGTGCGAGTTCTTCAAATCGTTCTATCGCGGGCCCGGACCACTTGTCCCAGCGGTTCTCTCCATCGGCGCTGTCGGTCGGCCGCACGCCAGCCAGGAAACACTCCATCGCCTGTCGATATTAAACTCATCGATATTAAACACTTCCATCGCCTGTCGATATTAAACAAATGTATATTAAACACTCCATGGCCTGTCGATATTAAACTTATCGATAATAAACACTCACATCGCCTGTCGATGGTATACTAATCGATATTAAAGACTTGATTTCCTGTCGATATTATACTAATATAGTGTTACGCCGAGGCTGTTAAACAATGAGTAATAATCGAAACTTCTCGAACGCTTTTGTCTTGCTGTGTTATTGTTGTTATTGTCTGCGGTTTCACAGAATGAGGAGTGGCCATTCTGTCGAAACACCGACCCTTTCCTGGAACGATCGAGATCATTCTCGAACAATCGAAATGTGCGTGATATAAATAGGCCGGAGAGATGGCCGGACAGTCAGTCTCAGCGGGGCCCTGGAGGACTGACGTGGAGAAAGGTTTCGCGTGAACAGTAGTTGCTCGCGAGTCAGTCTGGATTTAGCTATACGTGCGAACATTTCGTTGACAGTGGTGCAACAGTTGTGTGAATTAGTGTGTTGTGATTACGTGTGACCAAGTTCGTGTATTCATAGTTTAGTGTTGAATAAAAGTGTTATTTTGGTTAGACTGATTCCCATTATTTTATCCCGAACACTCAGCTCGTAACAATATATTAAACACTCTATCACATGGTTCAAGAAAATAAAACAACAGAAAAAAACGTGAAAAAATAACAGAAGATTGATTGTTAGTCATAAGTCTAATAGGCAAGCGATAAATATAAATGTTATAATTTATACTCCTCGCCTGTCCTTATTTCAATATAATATTAATCTAATATTTTGAATATTTCGGGGGGGGGGGGGGCTACGCCCATGCTATCAGTTATCTAGTTCTCATCTGGTCCTGGATCATCAGATGTTTGTTAAGAGATATACAAACCTGGAATCTAAGCCGCAGTAGGTCGGCCCGCAGTTCGCACAGCTCGTGGGTCCCTACGTATTCACTGTCACCATAGTCAAGGAAGAATAAGTCTGCAACCTGTAATACAAAATAAATACATGTTAACTCATGCTGTAAACATGTCTAATTAGGAAATCCAAGTGAGGGTAGTTGCTGCAGCTGCCTTCACTTCTCGACGTACTTCAGTCTCCAGTACTCCAAGTACTCCGGTCTGCCCGCGACCGCGGCTGTTGCAATACAGTTGAAATGTCGGGATAACAAATACAAAAGGTGCATACGCGATAAATACCCGTTTAAATCCGTTCAACCGTTTATTATTTTTTTGTCTTATTATCAAAATCTCGAGAAGATCTATAAAATGCTGCTCGACGAAATGTTAGAGAACTGGCGTATAGTGGTAAATAAACAAGAGCTGATTCCAAACATTTAGGCCAAATAGTTATAATAACTTTTGTGTAAAAGAGCTGATATTTTACGTGAAGTCTCGTGTTTAGCTTACCTCCTGCGTGGCGTCGAATTCGTTAGGCCTGATGTCGTGGACGCGAGCGCGGTACCACTTGCCGTCGTGTCTGAACACCGCGGCGACCACTTGCCCGACTGACACGTGGGTTAGCTGAAATATACAATAATATCTATTTGCAATAACACAACTTATAAGTAGAACAAAAAACGCAAAAAAAAAGCAAAGACTAAGTACATATTAGTGGTTGCAAAAAGGTCCTCAACCCAGCATTTGCCGGTTGCAACAACCAGCGCTGGTCTTCCGTTAAGGATTTACAAATTACTACTTCTTTTTCCCCAAGCATATACTGTCCCACTGCTGGTCATAGGCCACTTTCTTTCACTTGTCTCGGTCCTGTTCTGCCAATTTCTCCGGAAGAGGTCAAAGTCATCGCACCAGCGTTTCTTTGGCCTATCCCGCCTACCGCGACGACTTTTCCCGTCTGTGGGTTGCATCCAACTGTCGTGATCTTGGCCCAGCTTTCAGGAGCACAACACTACTAAACCAATCGCTTCACTATGACAACGGTATCGTCGCAAAACCGCCACTATAGATTACCTTTTGGTATTCTACTAATTTCCCTTAAAATTCGACCTTTTTAAAATTTGGCAGCTTCTGACAGGAACAACAATCATAATCGTTACGTATGACTCCATAATAGTTTTTCTTATAAATTAGCAGAATTGGGATCCTAGTCAAGAGCAAATTATAAAGAAATGACAGGTGTCATTACTACTGACGAACAACAAAACGATACAAAATTACTGATCGGATTTTATTACTGTCGGGATAACAAATAAAAAAGTTACATACGCGATAAATACCCGTTTTGATCACTAATCAAGTAATTATGTACAGTGAACGCGAAAGTTTGAAAAATACTAAAACGATACAACATTGGAATATAGTCCTGTCGAAATATTGATCCAGAATTAACTAGTATTTTTGAGTGTTGTTTTTTATATAAACTATAACTTTTGAAACTATCATGGTTATTAACACTATTTGTACTAAAAACGGGATATTTACCATGTTTTGAGAGTTTACCCGTGGATCATGGCCCATGCAACTACGTCGAAATATCGGGACACTCAAGAACTCACAAATCATGGTAAATATCCCGTTTTTATATAAAGTGAAACTTGATGTTTATCTACTCATTGTTATAGTGTATGGATCACATAATAATAATTTGGCATTATGTGATTGATTTTCGACTTATTGTGTAGAAGTTCATACCAAGTTATCGCGGCATGCAAAAAGGATAGATGTCAAATCGGACCTATTTGATTTGGGTAATTCCCGCTGGTCCCGACTCTGTCTGCTGGGGACCAGCAGGAAGTTTTTTATTCACACCTTGAGACAAGTGTTAGGTATTAAAGAGATCTGTATTTCTGATGACAGCTGTCAAACTTCAAACAGCCATATCTCGGGAACTAGACGTTCTAGGCGGAGACAAATGGTAGGTAATAGGTATATTAAATTACCCGCTTATCACCAGCGGGGACAGGGACCAGCGGGAATAAGTCTTAGATTTCCACGAGTATAACTCACCGCATGAGCAGCCCTGTTCTCCTTATTGCCGTAGTATTCTGTCATGTGAGTGACCAGCTCGTCCAGCTGCGCCACCTGTGGCCCGACGAATTGAACCCAGAAGCGAGACGGTGACGACACCGCCGACACGTACACTTCGATCGATGACGTCGCTGATTCTGTTCATTTCATTTACATTTAATACCACGGGCGTAGCCAGGGGTGCGGGGAGGTTGAGGGGGGAGATTAAAAAATTCAATTATTTATATAAATTCCGACATCAAGATTGATCCATTAGAGAAATTACTTGCCAACTAGATCCGCACTAACTTTTTTTAAATTGTATGTGTAGAAAGAGCAAGTAAATGGTCCACTTGATGAGCAGTGGTCTCTCTGTCTGTTACGCTTTGACGACCAAAACGGCTGGACCGATTTCGATGAAATTTGGAATTGAACCGGGATTGAGACGTAGGCTACTTTTTACTCCACAGAAGAAGGGTAAGTTTTTATTGACAAACCATGGTGCGAAGCCGCGGGCGAAAGCTTGCCAAAGCATTGCCTCTTAGATCACGCACCTTAAGAATGCCCCCTAAAATGCCCTGCCCTGCGTCCATCAACTTGAAGCATACACGCCCTTCAAACCGAAACACAGCAATGCTGCTTGGCGGCAGAACTAGGCATGGTGGGAGTACTTTCCCTGGTTAACCCTTTCAAATAGAGCACTACACTACTTAACTGTCTAAATCCAAAACCCTTCCGTATTCACCAT
The DNA here is from genome assembly GCA_963924445.1 of Philereme transversata. Taxonomy (NCBI): domain Eukaryota; kingdom Metazoa; phylum Arthropoda; class Insecta; order Lepidoptera; family Geometridae; genus Philereme; species Philereme transversata. The sequence goes on along the minus strand of OZ004343.1, from coordinate 4,465,301 downwards.
TTTGACAAATACATTCCACAAATTGTGTGCACCACACAGTGTTATGCAGAAATTCAAAACAGGACATCACAAAAAACAACATAAATAGGACAACACAATACAATATCGGGGACAGTACTCAAAACACACGAGGAAATACTATTTACACTACACATAATAAAACCCAAACTGGTGTTTTACCGACAAGATCGATGGCTAAGGAAATCTATGTTGAGCCCTATTTTTACAAGCTTTTTAATAACTTGCAATGAATGTAAGTTTCCGGGTGGAATCTTGCAACTGAATTTTAAACCCGTTCTCCTCAACCGATTGAGCTGAAATTTGGAATACATATGTAACTTCGGTGACAATGCAATAATATGGTCCATGGAGAGTTTCTCATGATGGAGACGGATGCTAGACAACGGAACTTCTTAATGGATTATAGTAGGCTACTAGTGTTTGGGCTCATTTGAATCTGCTTGCGGTTCCGATTATGAACTTTATAAAAGCTTGTTTTGAAAAAGTATTTTTTCAACCAAAAAACTTATTTTGATATACTTCTTTTGGCGCGTTTGGAAAAAATTATGAGAGTAAAATTTTCATGATGCGCGCGCACACTGATAGCTAAAAAGCGACATGATGAAGTTAGCTGATAACTGTCTCATGCGCGCACACACCGACAGCCAAAAAGCAACATGATAAAGTTAGCTAATAACTGTCTCTCAAGTTTCCGTGAAAACTCATAAGTAGTTTGTCAAATATTCATAAATCAACAACACGTATTTTATATCAGTGGAGATAAAAAAAATATATTTATTCATAAATATACATGTGTAATATATGTGTGAATGTGATTTTAAATTATATATGGTGGTGAATGATAGGCCATTGTAAATATTCGTGATAAAAGTGACTATTATTTAGAAAAAACTTTTTAAGTGCATTTTGATTTGAGATTAATTGTGGGTATGTATTCTTTTTATTTGTTTACATTATAAATTATTTTTATTAATTTATCATTCCTTTTACAAACAAAGAGTTGTGGCATACGGGTGAAATCTTTAGTCATTTTTGCTATCTATAGATCGTTTGCAACGGTCTTTAGATGATTTAATTCTTCTGTATTTTAGTCATATGAATAGTTGTATATTCTTTCTGTTATGAAAGGCATTTTGCTCATTAGTAAGTAGTTTAATTATTATTATGTAGTGTAGATTAAGAGGTAGTTCCAGAAAATAGATAAACAAACTTTAAAGGTAACTTAAAGTTACCTTTACTAGAAAATAAACTTACTAAAATTAATAATTATATAGTTTTAAAATAAATATGTGTGAATTAATACACATACTTAAACTAAATACGCAAATATTCACGTGCTCAACTTTGCTGGCTATTTTAACGTTGCCGAAGCGTCTAACTTAAAACGTAGTACTTTACATAGGCATCCCTCATAGATTTCCAAAGCGACGGATCTCACTCTGCCGGCACCCATCAACACTTAGCAACTGTTTTGAAACTTACTGAAATTTAATATCAGCAAAGAGTCATCAATTACAATTCTGGCTTCTAGAACAGCTCTATTGGATATGTGAAACGATCTACTTACTACCTGTAACAACTTTGTAACTTTTAAAGCAATAAATGTATTGAGATTTTGCTTCCATCAAATTAACATACAGGAAATTTAATTGCGAATCTAATTCCAATTTGTCGAATGCCTTAAATTATTGGTAAACGTTTTAACGCCCATTGTTTATTTATCTAATACACTGAGGATTTTGACACATCTGCATAATATGTACAAAATTACACAACTTATGTTAACAACAAAGGTTGTTTTATAGAGATAAGGGTTGGTAAAATTACGACCGTCATTAAACTAAACAGAATACCGCCAAGAATCATTCAGTCCAAAAAGATTATTTAGTTGATTGCTAATGTTTCCTAGGAAATATTGGAGTAAGAGGCTAGCGTGGTATGGGCATGGGGAAGACAATCATATGACTAAAAGAGTATTAGATATGAGTGTGGATGGATATAGAAGTAGAGGAAAGCCGAAGAAGAGAAAGAAGGAAATGACGGCTGATAGAGAGATGTGGAGGAGGGATACATGTTGCGCCGACCCCGCGGAATGTGGGAAAAGGGCAGGAAGAAGAAGAGTTTCCTAGGAAATATTGTCTTTATCTATACTATTCTAATATTATAAGGAGGTAAAGTATGTTGTTTGTAAGTTTGTATGTTTGTAGGGGGTAAGATTGGTAAGATCTTCTGATCTTCTCATTGGTTCAGTGGTTTCTAATAGATCCAGTTCTTAAAATTATTTTATTGATATAAAACTAAACTATCCCTGGCTGCTAACGGTTATAATTTATTTTGAAATAGAAATAGAAAAATATTTATTTTGTGTCCATTTTTACATTCTATGAATACAACAGTTATACTTATACCAAGTACAAGACTACAAAATAGGTCGTCACTCAGCGATGTGCCAGTGTAACATATAGCTACTGTAGCGCTGGTATTATGTGATTTTTATAATATCCGTGCGAAGATCGACTAGTATTTGATAATTTTATATTTTAATATTTAATAAGATGCTTTTTTTTATTAATAAAAAACATTACCATAGCACACTGACAATATTTAGCGATTGCATGTTCAAATGGTAAATCTTTTTAAAATGTAATATTGAAAACAGTAACCAAACCTGGTTTCTAGCTTGCGTTTCTAATCAATTTTACCTCAAGAATTCGAACTTTAGTTCTTTGATTGACCGTCTTTTAATTTCGTCCATGGTACGTTTTTCTAAAAGAGATCGCTTTGAGCTACAAGACCATTGTATTGTACCTTTATTTTTTGTGTAATTTATGATACTGTATCTTTGTTTCCTGTGCAATAAAAAGTTTCTTGTATTTATCTTTGTTTCATTAAAAACGCCTTGTTCCAATGTATCACAATTTCCTATTTACTTACTTATTCTAAGTCTACAATAACACAACATAACATGCAGTTAGCAAATCTTACCAGGCCGCTTATACTTGGCATGCGGTCGTTCACCTGTCTCCTCTGCCGGCTCGCTTCGCTCTCCGCGTTCCGACGGCGATGGGGAGTGTGAGGGAGAACGAGCCACGTGACGCGGACTCTTTGCTTGCTCGATCTCGCGGCGACATTTCTCTTGGGCTACCTGGGAAGCAAAGATAGACATCACTTTGTGAAAAAAAGGTCTCATTAAATTGGTCAACATATTGGATGAATTTATTGAACTCCAAATTGTAAGGTTGACTTATGATGTGTAATGTGGGTAGTTGCCAGATTACCAATAAACCAGTCAGTTACCTACCTCTGTGTTTCATTGTACGTTCCACAAATAAAGATAAGTACAATGACATGATTTATCGCTAAAAGTCATCTTATCCAGACAACCTTTAAATGGGCAATCATAGTGTTCCACAATGTGTATAGACTGCAGATTAATTTTATTTGTTTGCTTATTCAAGGTAATACACCTTTCTGTCGCATCATTTGAACAGGTCGTTACTATTTTTGTAGAACAATTCAGTATAAAAGCATTAAAAACCTTCGCCATCTGAGGTTTCTCAGATAAATAAAATATCTAGATATACAATGTACCCTTACATTTACGACGACGACAATGCCATGAAATAACAATAATGTAAGCAGAGTATTGCAGGGATCAATTGTAGGACCCTTTCTATTTTTAATGTAGATGAGTAACCTTAGACATAGACAATCATTTATTTACTAAACCTTTTATTTTACTTACATGGTTCTCAATAAGTTTTTTAGCTATCTCGATCTGCTCCGTAGATCCGCGTATTTTGATGATGCGCTCGCTCGTTTTGTCCGTCGATAGGCCCTCGACCTTAACGCGGGCGCCGCTGCGGTGGCATATCTCATTTATATTTGTACCTCCCACTCCTAAAAATTGTGTCAAGTCACAAGTTAAAAATACTACAAAAAAAATCTTGAGAGACTAAAAAGGCTGCACCACTTTCCACCAAACTTAGCTAACAGTCATGTCGCAAACGTCAGCTTTCAAATAAAACCATCTATTAGCAACAATTACACACAGAACACCCCTCTTTATTCATCGGAGATCAATCAGTGCTGAGGTATGTAAGTTTTTGTAAGATAGATGATATTGATGGCAAGCTATCTAGGCCGTCTGTGTTTGTGAAACTAATCAATCATAACTATAGTACCATTATACAACCATACTTCCAGCAAAATAAATCATTTAATTTCTCCACAGTGACATCCGAAGAACGTAATTGTCTGTCAATGCCAGCAGTCACCTATTCTATGTAATTGTACTAAATGTGGTTTTAATAATCTTTATCTTTACATAGTATAAAATGAAGTCGATTCCGTTGTCTGTTACCTTAGATCTTTTAAACTACTCAACGGATTTTAATGTAGTTTTCAGCAATAGATAGAGTGATTCAAGAGGAAGGTTAATATGTATAACTAGCTTCCACCAGCGGCTTCGCACGCGTTGTTTGTCAACAAAAAGTAGCCGATGTGTTAATCTAGGTTATCTACGTACATACCGATTTTAAAGTAACTCTGTTTCTCTGTCTGTTTGTTACCTTTTCACGACTTAACGGCTCGACCGATTTCGATGGAATTTGGTACCTATATACCTAGATAGATTATAAATGGACTTGAGACATAGGATACACTTTACGCGACTGCACCGAAGGAGGGTATTGTTTTATTGACAAACCTCGCGTACGAAGCCGCAGGCGGGTCAGCTAATTTGAATATAAATATAGTTCATGTCAAAATTATCACAGGATTTTTTTGGCCAGGTACAGAGTACAGAATGTGTTCAGAATTGCTGTGGAACTGACGTTTGTTGCTAGATAGATAGATAATTATTTATTGTTACAAGAATCAACATTAACAATGCAGTGGTGTACCGGGCGGAAGCAAAAGCGATCTAATCAACCATTCACTATGATTCTAATTTAATGCAGGTGACCATAGAACGTGACGTGACATGGACAGTTAATGGTAATGAGTCTTCACATACCAATGATTCTTCCGGCAGCCCAGCTAGGCACAGTAATGCTATCATCGCACAGCACCGGCTGCTGTTTGATGAACTCTTGCACCAACATCTCCGCAAGCTGCGTCGCCTGACTCCGCCCCCGGATCATACAAACGTCGTACTCCGCGTCGGTAAACTTCTTGAAGTTTATCATCGCGCCGGATTTCTGTTCGATATCCTTTATGTTGCTGCCGTTGCGGCCTGAAAAGTTAAATTGATACAAATAAGTTTTTTGTTGAAAAATTACTTTTTCTAAACAAGCTTTTATATAATTCATAATCGGAACCGCAAGCAGATTCAAATGAGCCCAAACACTAGTAGCCTACTATAATCTATTCAGAAGTTCCGTTGTTTAACATCCGTCTCCATCATCAGACCACCTCCATGGTACCATATTATTGCATTGTCACCGAAGTTACATATGTATTCCAAATTTCAGCTCAATCGGTTGAGGGGAACGGGTTTAAAATTCAGTTGCAAGATTTCACCCGGACAAACATACATACATTGCAAGTTAATAAAAAACTTGTAAACATTGTAGAGTTCAATTATGTGCTCCCAGTATTTGGCCACGTCTATAGCGTTCCCAGTGCCAGCATAATTGGTCGCTCAAGTGATAAAGATATAATTTATTATGGAGTCACTTTATTAGGCAGGACATTTGGCTTGGGACGACTGGTGATGGACTAAGGCGGAGACGGAATAGTGTCCAATGCGTGCCAACCAAGAGGCAGACCGTGGTTAGTCAGCAACGGATGAGGCTTATACCACAAATAAGATAATACTGTACCTATGCTCAGCAGTGTCTGCCAACAGGCGAAATAGATAGATCACTGTATTTTTTTGACTTTAGTGATTATTAATAGTAAGGAGGTCTTTTTGTCAAAGGCCCAAAGCGAGATAGATACATCACCTGCTACATGGTGGAGTAGTATTGCTAACCTTTTAAAGAAAGCCCATTTACACAACGCAACAACCAATGATAGGAGAGGAAAAGAGAGGATTTTATGTACCTCTGTAATTTTGTAGGTCAATTGAACCATCTATCCATACCAACTACAGCTGGCTAATGTAGAAAACGCTAAACTTGTTCATCAGGTTACAGATAGACTAGATAAGTAGTAAACTTACATGTTCTTACTCTGTCTGTCTATTTATTATGTTTTTACGACTATACGGCTGGACCGATTTCGATGAAATTTGGTATGCAGATAGACTATGACCGGGATTGTGATAGAATACTTTTTGGCTGACTATATAGGCGAGTAATGTTTTTATTGACATCCGCGGGCGAAAGCCTTTATCAAATATTTTATTACAAAGGCCTTGGCACTTTAGGTTACAGGGTACAAAAACTTAATTCATATCACAGTATCATGTTGCATGAAATAGAATATGAAAATTTAAGCCGTGAATATGAATAGATAACTACTAACATCTGTGTGACAGGTACATATCTGTAAATTTATTGCCGTTTTTTTTAATTTTTTTTTATTCATTCGTTACAGAATCAACAGCACTTGATAGCAATGTAAACAAACTCTTATAGCTAATGCTTAATGCCAATAACAGATTCTCATTTTATAGACATAACTTTTAATAAATTAGTCACCTAGAGGTAATTATTAAACACACAATATATATATGTATATATATATATTTAAGGAATTTAGTAGATTTGGGTGAATGATGTTGTCAATGTGGCCAGAATTCAATGGACGATACTTCCCAGGGACCAGAGAAAATTAATATTTCATTTGATTCTTGTATAAAACTAATTACAAAATTAGAATTATTTTAAAAAATCTTGCCATTTTGCCTTTAACGTAAAAAGTATAAAGTGTGAAAGAGAAAGCTATATATATACCCATGGTGCAATGCAGACAGGCTGTAATGATGATGATGATGAAGTAAAAGAATCTAGGATATTATAATTTTCTTTAATAAAAAAAGAGTGTCACTCCGGGACAGAAGTGGAAACTTGAATAGACTACATTACAGATACTTATATACAGAGGTGTCGGTAACGGTAACAGTGTCGCGAGTTGAATGGTTTTTTCCCATCTCAAAAAATGCCCAACGCGCCTAAAAAAGTTTTAATTCAAAAAAATTTGCGTGTTGCAATATTATCATGATGAATGTCGCATAAACATGAAAATTTACTAAGAAAGTTGTTAAGACAAGCCCCTCCACAAACTAAAAAAAATCTAATTATATACAGTGGTGTCGGTAACAGTGTCGCGAGTTCAATGGTTTTTTCCCATCTCAAAAATGCCCTACACGCCTAAAGAAGTTTTCACTTCAAAAAATCAAATTCTAGACAGAGGTGTCAATAACAGTGTCGCGAGTTCAATGATTTTTTCCCATCTCAAAAATTCCCAACGCGCCTAACGAAGTTTTAACTTCAAAAGGTAATCTTGAAGATATTTTTAAACATAGTTTAGTTTTGGTGTAAACTTAGCTTTCCTATTTCTCTTTTAATTAATACACAAAGAAAAAGAAATTCTATATTTTTCTGATTGTTTGTAATTCTGATACACAAGTGAAATCTGTCTATCGGTAAAGAACAAATTTTTTGATAGGTATATTGTATAAGACGTGTGAATCATGTCTTATACATAACATACTGACACCGAGCCATTCATATTATTATCTACTCAAGCATCAGATACACAATTAAAAATCCCCATTACAATATTCTTGCCTTATGGTACTAATAATTTTGAAATAATGACCTCATCTGCACATCAAAAGCTGCTGAGAACACTTAAGTTAGCATGAAGTCAAAGTAAATATACCATATTAATCATCAAACACTCATAATTACGCTTGCATAGTTTTTCCTTAAATCAGATCTAAGTAAGGCATGATTTTCAAATTAATTGATCACCATCATGATATCAGCCTTAGGACATCCACTATTGAATATAGGCCTCCTCCATAGATTTCCAGAGTGACCGATCTTGTCACCCAAAGGTTCCCAGCAACCTTTATCTTATAAGGTCATCTTTCCATCCAACGGCTATCAATTCTTCATCTGGGCTGTCAATGACACCTTATTTCTTATTTGATCACGTAGAGAAATTCCAAGCATAACCTCCTCCATAGCACGCTGAGTATCCTTGAGCCTTCTTATGAGGCCCATAGTGATAGACCGTGTGTCTCTGCCATTATATCATCACTGGTAGGGCTGGTGCACACCTCACTTTAGTTGCCAAGCTACAAGTACATCATTGACTTTTGTATGAGTTGCCTCATGTGGGAAAGGATACCCGATAGAAAGAGAGGAGCCTTGTAGGTGAATACAATTTTAAGTACACAGTGCTGTGTAAGATGGATTGCACTTTATTACTTTGTAGTAAGAGCCACTATTTATTTAAATATCTTTACGGAGTGATCCTTCTATACCTATAAAATTATGTCAGTGTTTGGGTATTATTGTACCTACACACACTAACATTAGAGAGTTCTCGAACTTTGTCTGAGTCAAACTGAGTCTTTGAAACATGTAATTATTAAAATATTTTAAAGTCCTTACCAATCAATGCAGGAACAATACTCTTGGACACTTTGATTTCAATTATATTCATCCTCGATGACTTAATGGTCTTGTTTCCTGTCTCCGTCTGGTCTTCATCTTTTTTAAACACATAGTAAACCACAAAGGCTGTGACTGTTACTATTGAGAGGCCTAGGGCTACAGGTAGGACTAATTTTGAACTGGAAGACATTATACTGAAAAGACAATAAAAATAATATTTAAATAAGTATGTAAACAAATTGGAAGCTATAAAGAATTACAATAAACAGTTGAGAGCTTCTCAAGTCAGTACAGTAAAGTTGGACATTTCCAGTAGGAATAAATGAGAGAAAGTTACCTAGTCGTATGTGTGCAACTTTGTTTCTATCTGTCCTGGTTATATTGAAGACATATCTATTAGCAGCTATGACATAATAACAAGAACAAAATTACTTCACAAGTAATATGATACTCGCTGCAGAAATCTATCATTGATTTACCTACCCTAGTTTCTGCTTGAACTATTTCAGCAAGTAAGTTCCAAATAGCGATCTCAAAAATGCCAAACCTGTTGGAATTTTCACGTGTTTTTAGCACAACAAAACAATGCCTTCGCAAAATCCAAGGTAATTCAAAAATTTCGGGGAAAACGTAGTTGCGTTTCGTTTCGTTCGAAAATTCCATCTGATTTTGACATTGACATTAATAGAAATTCTGTTGACTGACAGTTAAAAATACTTTTTGACCTTTGACCAGGCAAAGAGAGTAATTTCCGGATCCGAAAGAATGAATGGTTGATTATAAGAGGCTTTTCAGCGGAAGATTTAAATTTTTAATAATTTCATCTAATTAATAGTATAATAGAGTTACCTAGGTACCTAACTTCTATTATAAGTTTAGTATTTCTCTATGTTCTATGTGGACGTACTACTTCTACTTCTATAGTAATAATAATTTAGGTCAATCAAATTAACTAGTTTAGATTATAATTTAGTTTAATTTAGTTTAGTTTAATTTTGTTAAATAATAATTTTAAAACGTTTATAGTTAGAGTAGCCGTCGTCGAAACCGATGAGGAGGACTATAGACATCTTAATTCAATTCTACCAATATGACATTTTAATTAAGTCATAATTTATTTATTTTATGCAACTAAACCTATATACAAAGCAAACTATGTATATATAAAACCCTAATCTAACAAGCCTCTGCCAGTGGGGAGCGTGCCCAGAATGCTGGCCGCATTGCCACGTTGAATGGCATTAAGTCATTATTTTTATTGGATTATTTTTTATTATTATTGTACTGACATATCTAAGGACATGTAATTTGTCAAAAGGTGAAATAAATGAAAATTATGGAAAATTATATTATTAAATTCTTCTCAAACCCGTAACTCTATATCGCTTTATATGTATTTATAAGTAAATTATTAAAAAGGGTATTTATCGCGTATGTACCTACTATTTTCATTTGATATTCCGACGTTTGGAAGACTTTGACTTAGACTTTGAGGATACTTATAAAGAGTTTGTAACAGGGAAAAAAACATTTTTATTATATCAACAAAATGACATGAAATGTTTAAAAATACGTACGTATCTAAAATATTTTTATATCGTTTCTACCTCCTGAAACAAAACTGCCTTTTGCGGCTGCTGAGTGTGAGTCGGTTGGTAAACATATCACAGGCAACGGATCCACTCCTACTTCGAAAATGACCTGGGATGTAACACTTGGTAAGTAAGTAGGTATGTACTGTAATATTACTTGGTACTTACACGTACCTACACAAGAGCATGATCGGCATAATCTATACAAAAATTTACCTCTAGCGTTTAATAAATAAATAAACACACAGTTAATCATACGTACTAGGTTACATTATCACACCAATATTATAAATGTGAAAGTTTGGATGTTTGTTTATTTATTTGTTTGTTTGTTTGTTACTGAATCACGTCGTAACGGCTGCACCGATTTCGATGAAATTTGGTATATACGTAGATTACAACCTGGATTATCATATAGGATACTTTTTATCTCATAAATCAGTTCCCATGGGATACAAATTGGGTGTTAAGTCAAGTTGCGTCAGCGATTTTAGCTTTATTTCTAGGTTACCTACACTTTTAGTAGTGCAACGCGTGCGAATCCGCGGGTGGAAGCTAGTTATTAATAAAGGGTCCAGCCTCCTCCGTTATCCACAATGACCCTGGCATCTTCGAGGCATATTTTCATCTAATTTTTCAGCGTAGTCACGACACAGCCATCAAAATTTACAATAAAATACCTGACTGTTTAAAAACCGTAATAAAAGACAAAACGTTTATAAATAAACTCAAAGATTTACTAGTACAAAAATGTTACTATTCACTAACTGATTTTTATGATGACAATAAATTATTAGTTAAATCCGCGCAACATTAAAAATATTAAAATTATGATTATCTATCATTTATATGTATACTTAAATGAAAATATAATAATAAGCTTACATTTGGATAATTTGATATTATAATGTACCAAAGAATATTCTTAGGTAATATTAAGTAACTAATCTCAGAAATGTAATTTAATTTTTACCTTTTAAGGTACGTATGACGTACAGGTATAGGTAGATTTATATAAGTATATATAAGTACAATATTAATTTTGCCACGCCCTAACAGGGTGCATGTCATTTAGATTACTTAATCATAAGATGTAACTTATTTCGTGTCGCAAAAATATGAAAATAAATAAATAATGATCTCCATATGGCCATGAAATTGCGAGTAAGCTCAGCGGCTGTTAGTGTTTTTTCCCCGCATGCTTCATCAACGCCCAAACATTTTCAATTGGGTTTGCGTCAGGAGATTGTGGGAGCCAGTCCAAAATCTCGATGTCATTTTCTTGTTTCCAGGCGGGGCATAGACCACATCGGTGTTAGGTGTCGTTGTCCTCTTGTAATAGATATCTATATGTTTCATTTATACTCATCCTCACAGCATTCAGAGAACCGATAAAAAAGTTCAAATTGCCAAATCCCCTTTTTGAATAGCACCCCCAAACATGCACCTTACCGGGTGTTTAACAATTCGTTCGACAAGTCTGTTATCGGCAGTTGACCAAGCACGAGGTGAGATACTAGCTGCCCAAAACTAGGGAAAAGATGGACAAGATGATCCCTCAGGGTAAGATGATCCTATTCAATTGTGGCTGTACTATGAATGCCATCTAGTTGCTTTCTTTGACAAAACGTAGTTCCCGACGTCCCCACGCAACAGTCCATTCATATTGGCGGTGTGAGATAGGTCTGTCGCGAAACTACAAAAGAAAAATGACCCGTGGTGGGTGGTCAGAAGACTCAGAAGAAAAATAGAGTATAGTGCCAAAAAAACTGCCCCTAAAATGAAAAAGAAACAGAAAGGGAAAGGTAAAGAAAGAGGAAAAGGAATATCAAATAAGCAGAAGACATCTTATGCCCCCGAGTCCGAATCATCTACGGAAGAGGAAGGTGCAGACTATTTATTTTGGACGGAAACATATTCCAAAGATAATATAAGTGAAGGATGGATTAAATGTAGTGTGTTCCATAAATGGGGGCATGAAGCTTGTGCAGGGATAGATAGCGATATCCTGAAGAATTTACTTGTGATTTATACACAGAAACTCCAGGAAAAAAACGTATGGCATTTTAAATGGAATATTAAGGCATTTTAGATTGAGATTTGATTGCTGTTGATTATTGGAGAGATTTTGAATTATTTTAGAAGACTTTTTATTTTTGTTAATTTTATTGTTGATTAATCTCATATATTATATAATGATTTTCCTAACAATAAGTTTTGAGAATGGCTCAGTTTTTTTGTTTTTACTAAATTTTGTACCTATAATTTTTTTACTTAATATTACGAGAATAAAGTAATATTAAAGTACTTTGTCAACACTTACTTAAAATAACAATGATGTTTTCATTGAAAATATACCAAAATCCTGTTGTTTGTTAGGCAGGAGGGCAAGATGATCCTCGGTATCATCTTACCCATACCTTAGGGATCATCTTGGACACCGGGGTGTCAAAGATGATCCTTTGGTAGAGTTTTATAAAAAGTAGAATATAATGATGATACATAAGATAAATTGGTCACCAGTTAATGCTTTTGCATCTGAAATAACTTAGATACCTTACAAATGAGTTCGAAATCGATATTTTTGTTTGATGATGCATCGTGAACAAAATATTTGGCTACCAGTTCGTATTTTTTGTTATGCAAAAAACTGACGTAAGTAGGTATATATTTTTTTAATCCGGTCACGTTCTTATTAAACACACAGTACTTGGTAGGTAGTAGGTATTCCTTTCCTCACAAAATAACTAAAACACGCCGCAGAAATATCGCAGTCGGAAAGGATTCTAATACAAACAACACAGTAATTAAAAACAGCCTGAATAGTAAGTGGTATAGAAAAGATTTGCATAACTTTCTTTTCAAAAATAAACGGAAAAACAAATAAGGCCGGGAAGATCATAAGTTGGTTATTATAATCTAAAAAAGACACGACCTTCGCAATTTTTCGTGTCATTCAGTTTCATGTCAGCGAATAATTCCATCCCACGGATTGCCACATTGCAATATCCACGTTTTGTGTTTTTGCGGGATAAATTTATTTTGATGTGTGGGTGTAGCTTATCGGTAGGTATTTGGTTAGGCTTGTACTTACACACTTTCATTTGTACTTACATAATTTCTAGACCTCATTGTACCTACCTAAGATGGCTGAATAAATTAGTGAGCTAGAAGCAATATGTGGTCAGATGAATAAGTCTAACCATCTTGAGTAAAAAAATATCTCTAGGCACACAAAATCCTTAGCATAATTTACAGGAATAACCCGTCGCTTTGTATTTTCTGATAATTCTAAGAACTGACTGAGGTTTTTATCAGAAAGCAGATCTTCTCGTCTGCATTAGGATAAAACAATTTAATTTATATATTTTTTTAAATAGGGACGCCAACAGCGATATGCATTCTTACATTATAAGGTTAGTTTCGTTCTAATACTTTTGCTACTTATAGCCGAACACAACATTATTTAGTGACTATAATTATAATAATATATACCTACTGAATGCCCAGTTCTCGGCCTCCTCTCTGTTAGTGCCTTAGTCCACCTGTCGTCCTACGTCTGGCCAAGAGAACTGAGCATCGAAATAGGAGACTTCCACCAGCGAGATGGGTCGACGACATCAATAAGACCGTGGGTCGTACGTGCGTCAGACTGGCACAGGATCGGGAAAAATGTTAGAAACAAAGAGAGGCCTATGCCCAGCAGTGGGTCGATACGATATGATGATGATACTTAATTATAGAAGGCCTACTTCTTTAATATAACTATTACTTAAAACCTGCAAAAATATTACTTATCCCAAATACCACCAAACCTAGACATACCCTGCTACCGTGCGCCTGAAATGCCCCACTAAAGCGTAATGGTTCCTATTCGTTATATTTTTTTATTGTCTCGACAATCACGAAAGCTCCCAGTTCCCACGATATCCGTCAGTTTACCAAGTAACCATGCAGCGGCCATATGTGCGACGGTACCTGCAGCCTTATAATATGCAGGAGGCGTTTCATGGCGGTAATTTGATTGAATTTCGTACTTATGCAACCGGCGCCGCGGTGTAAATACTAAAATTGAATTTACTAATAGTTTACAAAGCAAATTTGATTGCACGTGTTGATTAGATATAAGTAGGTAGGTACTTTTACAAACAATGACCCAGTGGCGGCCTATGAAGAGTACAAGAAGCCCGTGGCAGACCATCAGCCCGGTAAATGGACATTTAAAGAAATAACTGGATCCCAACCAATAATGGATTAATTAGCTGAAAGAGACTTAGTTAGACCCAATAGTTGAATATTATTTGAACGTCAATGATGACGATGGTGAATTGTAGTAGAGAGGTAATCTGATGTTAATGTAATTGTATTTTTTATCAGACTTCGAATATGTCGTCACAAAGAAGATTCCACCGCGAGTTTGCTTCGGGACTGGATTGGAACGTGAAGTCCTGCCTACTGAGGGAAAAGCAATGAGCCCTTTCATGAGACGAATTGCACCTGAAGTAAAACCTAACTTAGGCCCTGGAACGTACGATAACGATAGGGATGCTTTCTATGAACTAACACACAGGGTAGGTATGTCCATTGATGAAAGTGCATAGTGAGTTGCACTAAACGCTTTTAATACCCGCCTGCCCTTCAGGGCTACCTAATAAAAGTTTAACTTATACCTCAATGGGTTGCTGTCGGTGTCAGATCAGTATTTTTTATAATGTGTAAGATGATTCGTTGAATTTCTCAGTAGGTGCCTGTACCATGCCGATAATGGACACAGAGTAGGTATGTAAACTAAAGTTGATCTGCCGATAGCGAACACCCTTCTAAACTTGGTTATGTGTATGAAACCTACTACCTAATTGATATCTTATTGAATTATCATCAGACAATGTAATTATTACCTAATATCGTTAATTTAAGGATAAAAAAACCTTTTCAGCATTACAGCACTCTTGGTGTAGGTTCAAAAACACCACGATGGATAGTGAAGCATGAATACCAGCCCCCTCTAAAAGAACCGCCACCAGTGGAAAGAGTGAAACAGAACCGCGCCCCTTTTAATCAAACATCCAAGAAAAAAGGAATGTTTGTAGCAAACGACTATCCTGCGTAAGAAATCTATTCAAAAACATACCACACACAGGCCGTAAGGTATCACTTCGGCACACGTCTTTGCCCATATTTTTTATTAACACAGTCAATGTCGAATCAGTAGTAAGTAGATTCTCTCCACTAGGTTTTTAAAAATGTATATAATAATAATATATAATTTTTATAAATGTTGTACTCCGTCTCGGTAGGTAGGTACCTACCTCAAAAGGCTCCAAATTATATAACCTCTATCGAGTATCGAAGGACATATGATCTCTATTTATTTGTGCCATTTGAGGGAATTTACTCAATTTAAGTGTTTTCTTCCAGGCCATGTGACTACTGTCCGGTATATAGAAAACTGGAGATGAAATTCACACACTGCTTCTCCGACAAAAAAGTCCTGAGATGTGCAGTACAGGTAATAATGTGAATAGACAGAATAACTACGTGGCTTAGTTATCTTCTGTGTGACTTGAGCCTGTTTGCTTTATAAGTATCTACCTACCACACTACCTACTTCTTGCTTTGCTTATCTAAATTATAGCGCCTTTACACGATGGGCCATAATGGGCGATCATAGAAGATCACCATCGTGTAGAGGGCATTGCCTGTAATCGCCCATGATCGTCGACGATCGAGTGTAATTGCCGCTATGTCGGATAACATCAAAAGGGTTTGCGGTCATGATTGTAAGCGTGTCCATACGATCGCCGATCACTCAGTTCGTATTTGTTTACGTATGGTGCGGACGCTTATGTTATATATAATGTGTTATATAATGGTTGTAAACACTAAATAAATAAATAGCGGCAGCTGCTACGATTTCGACGTCTATATTTAACAAATGTAGCAGCGCAATCATGCACATTCTGTGATTGTCTATCATAGCACAATGGTGTAGGTAGAGGCTACATTAGGATGGTAGGTGGGTACGTAATAATTATAAATACATTTCACCCTCTGCAACTAGATACAATGCGTCCCCTATAACTTGGATGCCTGTGGAGCGTGCGGGTGCTCTTGCTCAAATCAGGGAGACTATTGGCAGTTTGAGAACAGGATATTTCTCTGCAGAAAGCATTACACGCGTTTGTTCAAGCATTGCCAAGCCAAGTTCCAGGGAACCAAGTTGGCCGAGTTCAAAGTAAGTTAAACTATAGGCACCTATTTACCTATGAAGTTTATTTAACCAAACTAAGCTCTTTGGTTCCAAATACCCACATATCAGTTGGACAAATGTGTAATTAGGGTTTTGGGCTAGTCTGTTGGTAAACCAGATGAGAAAAGTTAAAATGGAAACTACAAAAAATAATTGGCTAACTTGCCTTTTTTGCAGTCGGTGAGGGACTGCTTCTTCATGCATGCGCACAACAGTTGCAAGGCTGCTCTGAAGATAATGACGAGTGAAGAGATTGTGAAAAAACTCAGGAAAGAAGCATATCTGGATTTGTATTTTCCACAACGACGGTTTTGTAATAATTAAAATTTTACAAATAAAAATATTTAATACATTAATATTTATGCAAATAATTACTTATACAAATTCAACTATTTCTAAGATTTCCATACATGCAACATTTTTAATAGAAAATAATTTACTTTTTTCTGGTAGAATAGGGTACAGTCCGTCTAAAAAAAGTAGACAAAAAATGAGGGCGCCACTGTCGTTTAACTGGTATACCCCATACTATACAATAACTGGTTTTGATACTTGCTAATTATTTATTGTATTATTGGCATTAATATTTTATGATTCTAAGCTAACTTAGTACTTCACATAACCACTTTACATCACAAGTTGTGGTTAAATTCGACTAATACATATTATTATAAATACGGAAAATTGGGAGGATGGATGGAACTTGGCACAGGAATAGATTATTACCTGAAATAACTAGAGGGCGCAGCTAGTATTATAATAAAACAAGAGTTGAGTGTTATTAATAAAATATTTATTCATAAAATTAGTCGTCCAACATATCTAAATATTCGACACCAGACATGTTGTCATCTATAGCCCCAGGAGAATCTTGCCGAGAAGTACTAGGCAGACAGGAATCTTCTGATTCTGCTTCAGACTCACTGCTGCTGCTGCTATCCTCACCAACTCTTATAATTAATTCTTCTATATTTTGATACAGACTGAGGCCTCTTTCAATGTACTCCATTTAAATTTTTTTGACATAGTCACAACATGATTTCCAATCTACTGGAGTTATAGAAGCAAAAGCCTCTTCGGTTAATTGTTTTATATCTCTGGATCCAACATTTTGTGCTGCCACTTTTCTTTTTGCCAAAGACCATATAAGTTCAATCGGGTTCAGGTCGCAGTGATAGGGTGGCAGCCTTACGACTGTATGCCCATGCTCGCTCAGTAACTCGTCAATTTCATAAACTGGTGCTGGTTTATTTTTTTTCACCAAATCATAAAGCATAGGTTTTCGTAGGGTCGGATCAAAATTAATATTATTCTCTTCAAGCCATAATTTGATTTCGGCAATCGTGCTGGATGTTGTGGGAGCCTTATTTTTCACAATCGAGTGATATGGGGCGTTGTCCATTACAATAATGGAAGGATATTCAAGGTTTGGGATGAGCTTTTCGGTTACCCACTTATTAAAGTTTGTTCTATTCATTTCAGGATGACAGTCTTCCTGTTTGTTATTTCCACTAAAAATAAGAAGAGAGTTCCGTACAAATCCTTTTTCACTTCCTGCATTGATGAGAATCCATCTTTTCTCTTTTGAGATATCTTCAATAACTCCTTCGGTTTCAATAGATTGCCAACATTTTTTTAATTTGTATGATGAGTGAATATAACTTTCATCTAGATATATAATATCTTATTGCAACTCTTCAGGTAAGTTACGGATGTCCATAATAACTTTTAGATATTTTTCCCTTTTAATACAAATATTAGTATTTTCCATCAAAGCTTTTCTGTTTGCTTTACATTTTTTGTATTTAAAACCAATAGATTTCTAAATTTTGTGTAAATGGGCTCGACTTCCATTGAAACCAAGGTCTTCCCTTACCATGGTTAGTATTTTATTAAGTGTAGGGACTTCTTTTTTTACACTATATAAATAATGCACTTTTCGTCGGATTGCACACTGGTCAAAATCGTCTAATTCTTTTCTTGGTCGCCCCTTGCTATGTTTAGCAGGAGTACTGAATTTTCATTTAGTTTTAGATCCTTCCTAAACTATTCGTCGCACTGTACTCTCGGATTTACCTGAAAATAATAAATTATATTGTTAAGTATCAAAACCAGTCATACGCACTATAAATATGTGTTTTATTTTCATAACCTCAACTATATATATAAAAGTAAATATTTCATGATAAGACCACTCTTGGATAAGACATTACTATTTAAAGGAGTGTAAAGTGACTAAAAGTACTACATTAATTCATAACTTACCAGTCAGATCCGCTGTTCGTTTATAAACGTGTTCTATCTGCGTGAGCAATCTGCCGGCTTGGAATTCGGCTGAACATCGCATAAACACTTTGTATATCACTTCACGAGCGCCGCTGCGGATTGTTTTATTCATTTTTCAAATGTTTATAATAAGTTTTTGGATAAAAACTAGAATTGAAGCAAGAATTCAAATGAAATCAAACAACATTACAATGACAAGCAAGTGACAAGAATGACTTTTAATGAAGTGTTGCCAGCCACAGAATATAGTTAGTTCCTTAAACATTAATTTCTACTCTTTTTAGACGGACTGTAGATGGGATTTTTGTTGCAAGTTGAATTTTATATACGGCAACTCCGAAACATCAATCAATCATCTGACTTTTGTTGTGTACATTCCCTTCTCCGTTATTTATTTTGGTAAAGAAATCGATTTTTGGGCGAGTTCCTTGCTGAAATGAAGCTCGATTCCAACAACAAAATGGTGAACAATGATAGCGGTACTGATACACCTGAGGAAGTTGTGGATCCGAGACAGAACGCCGAAGATATTATTGACGAAATCTTAGCTGAGTTCACGGAATCTAGATCGCCCCCAACAAGAAACGGCAATGGCATTCCAGATAATTTGTTTAATATGATACAGTCTCCTCGCACGAGAACCCCCGCTAATTCGTTCTCTGAAAACGCTACAATTGACGACATCGATCCAGCTTCGGATCTCGGCACATCGATCAGGAATAAGTGCGCTGAGCTAGAGGAGATACTTCAAAGTCTGAAGTCGCGGCTCAATCACGTCGTTCTCGGTGAAAACATCGTTCTCAGCCCTGACGCCAACTCTGCAGAGGCTCAACTCGAACATGACTTGGACACAGATTGCCAAGAAGACCTTTCACTTCAAGAATTCCTAGAGCTGCTACATGCACAGAACAAAATGACTACCAATACTGTACCATGATCATTCACTGCAGCATTTAGATATAAGACGAAATTATAACAAGAATTTATTGTGTGCAGATTTGAGATGGATTAGAATTTATGGAAAATATTACAAACATTTCTGGCCTAAGCTCAAGTGTTTTATTGCGAAGTAAAGAAAACAACTTTTTGTTGACTAAATAATTATTTTTATCATTGACTATGTAACAAACTTAACCTATATTCTTGATAATCAACCAACATCTGTAAGTGGGCTTATAAAATACTAATTTATACTGCACAGGGCACATCTCCTACATCCCCTATATCTTTTATAACAAATCAACAAGACTTTTTCAGTTCATTTCAGCTTCTCGGCTCAGCTAACAGTTATGCCCACCTTTGGATGCCTTATAAATTCTAAACCATGGTGAGCCTCTCCCCTAGCTCATATAAAAAACAAAAAGAAATATCTAAAAATCAGCAAACATGTCATCCTCTGTTTGCAAAGTTAGTTCAATTGAATTAGGAATTGTGTCATTTTCATACATCTGAGACTCATTGTGACTGTCTGCAGTTTCATAAGTGCTCAAGTTGTTCTCAGATTTCAATATAAAATTTGCATTTCTCTGACTTATCATGCCAACAATATCATGTTTCTTTTTATAATTCAGTGATTCTTTGAAAGTTTGCAGCCAACTGTTGTAATGTGAAGGATCTGAATCAACACATTCTTTTCTAAAGAATAACATAGCAGCAAATGCTTTAGTGAAGTTGCCATCTAAGTTTCCATTAATCATACTTTGCAGGGCAGATGTCATTTCCTGCACAAGCTCAGCCATGGGTTTTTCATTAGCTTTAAGCGCTGTGTAATCCCCGATAGGATCTAGTGTACCAATGCGTTTAATTTCATTATGGGGTTTCCCTGGGAGTTCTATCTTAACCATTTCTATTTCATCAAAAGGTACATCTTTGCCTTGAGATGCTGGTATAACATCTGGTTCAGACAGGAATCTGACTTTCCTCTTTCTCTCCTTTTTCTCAACTTTGATCAGTTCAAACAAGGATTTCAATTTCTCCATTGGTTCTCTAGATCTCTTTTCAATTTGCGGTGGTAATTTGAACAGATTCATGATGTCATCGCTTGGTGGTGGCAATGGTTCATTAGGATGCATTGCTCTGAATGCAATGCAGTCCAGCATGTGCTGAGCAAAGGGGCTCACAGTCTCTCCAATGGGTAAAGCCTCAGCATCATCAAATGTTTCATCATAAGCTCTAGTTAGATCCATTGCTTTGATAAGGTCTACGAAGCCTTTTACTTGCTCATCTGTACAGTTGAATTTCTTGAAGCTGGTTGCTGGAAAGGACATGTATTTAATGTCTTCTTTGAAGCACATTGAAGCCATTGAGAGACATACATAGTTATTTGTATCAATGACTGGTATGAGTGTGAACATTTTTGGTGCATTATTATTGTTATAAACCCTTCTAGCTACACCAACTAGGTTCATCTCATGTAAGCATTCTATAAGACATCTGATAGTTGCCTGCGCCTTCTTGTCCCCTTTCCTTCCAAATACATACTGCAATCCATCACCAGTTAAGTTCTGCCAATTGATGTTACTGGCATGTGTGAACCCATAAACTGACAAGCACTTCTCCCCACTTTCATATAGCATAGATTTGTCAAGTTCAGTAAATGGGATCACTCTCTGGCCGTATTGGTAACCTTTTATTACCTCCGCATCCTCTGTAAGTGCAGTTTGGTTTTCTGCATTGACAAAGACCTTCTTTTTCAAGACTCCTTCGGTGGTGCTAGCTGTGTTAGTGATGGGGCATTTGACTGATTTTTGCCAGCTTTTAACAACAGAGTCATCTCTCAGGCGAATGTATGTTGAGACAGGAATTTTTATATTTGGACCGATGCTGAGATCCACATTCCAAGGTCTTGAGCTGACACCTTTCTTTTTGTGGAAGAGCAGATATCTCATGGTGTATTCAAAGGTAGCTGTGGCACCGTTGGTGGTCTCTACGAACTGTTGGGCCAGTGGTATGTCACCTTTGGTCATCTCATCAAATATGTCAGGGCCTATGACATCTACTTCAAAGTTTTCTTCTTTTAACCCGTCCAAAACCTACAACAAAGCATTAAATGTAAAAATATTACTCCTAAGATTGTGTTACACAAATCTTATACTGCTAAATGGAAAAGTACTTACATCTTGTACATATTTGTGATCATTCCCTGTGGGCAATTTGAAGTTAGTCATTAGAATTATTTTCTTTTTTTCAATATTGACTCCGCTCTGGCTCTTGAAATGATCCGCAGCCACTAAGATAGAATCCACCCAGTCTCCTTTGCATTGGGATGGCTGTAAGAAAATATAAAATTACTAAGGTTTTGCAATCATGTTCATATGTTTTAATAGGCAGCACTGGTGTTAACCAAGAGTAAGACATGATCATAGCATTGGTTACTTTACAATATAAGGTTGATCTGTCCATTATTAAAGTGAGCATGGGTTAGTTCATGTTACTTAATTCCATGGCTTAGCTTCCTTGGTAAGTACCTGAATAAAAACTAGACTTTGTCACTCTGCTTAAGGTAACAAACACATTCAAGTACTTTCATAACTATTACTTTTATAGGACAATGCGGGATAAACTTACGATATCTGGTAGTTCCCGGATCATTTTCCAAGTAGGAGTCACAAGCTCTGAGAACATCTCAATGTGTTTGAAAGCACCGTCCACCTGTTCAGCCAGTACATTATTAGTCTTCTTTGAGCCCAGCAGCAGAACACCGACTAAGTTATTACCCTGGCTAATTATTTTACGCTCAATGAGTCGTATCGCGCATTCTCGAGCTTCTTCAAAAAAACTTTTCCCGCCTTTTTCATCTGGGGTAGAAACATTTCGTCCAACATCCAGTATAATTATCGCACCCTGGTCTATCTTCTTCGGAGCCATTACAGCAGAAAAATTACGAGAAATCGATGATGAATAACGGCTATCACCAGCACTTAAAAGCACACGCTTTTGAACAGCACTGCATTAGCAAACTACAATTATTATTGTTCAGCATGAAATATCCAAGTTTTAGCAATACTAGAAAGAATGTTGAAGGTAAATCTCAACTCAACTGAATGAAACTGACTGAATTTTTATGCAAATAAAATCTTGCGAAGAACTAAGCGGATGTAAACAAAACAAGTTGGAACAAGTCAGTCACACACAACACTGAACACACCCGTCAACCACCTTGAAATTTTTTGACGTTGATTGCAAATTATATGTACTTGTCAATTTGACTGACACCTCTCTCCATCGCACCTCGACTTTATATTTTCCATTCAGACCCTTCTACTAGACGTGTATCTACCTATATCTGTACGTCATACGTTCCTTATGTTTAAGGTAAAATTAAATTACATTTCTGAAATTAGTTACTTATTATTACCTAAGGTTTTGTTTTAATATCCGATTTTTTACCCAACGTCTTCGACTGTTTTAGCGTTTAGCACAATCGCAATATTAGATTGAAACCCTTCGGGGGCTGTTATCAATATTACCACAATATCGCGGAAATATTGATTGTATTGACAGTATTGCAATAATATTGATATATTTCCGGATGTTCTTGAAATCTGCAATCCTGGCGGTGTGGTGTAACTACTATTAATTAATCTGTAGCGCAGTCCAGCAGGTCAAATGATTAGATTGGTTTCATATTCTTTACTATACTCGGCGCGGCGAACCTTGATCTCTATGACTGTTCGTGTTAGTGATGGGTCGTGTCTTTGGTCGTGTCGATAATTTTTTTTTTTTAGACAAGGGCGTGGTTTGCATTAAGCCACGTTGGTAAACATGTTTTAAAAAATATTATAATGTGCATTTTTAATGTCCATTATGTTGTTGTTGTATTAATTTAAGATTTTTGGCATAGATTAAGTAGGTAAATAAAACGAAAAAATTGTGCACTCGTTTCCATTACCGACATTTTTTTATGGATACTTGCCGCCCTAGTCGATAAACGTCACACGACGTAAGTTTTGCAGGACGTAAACATAAATTCAGATTGAGATAACTTCTTGTAAATGTTAAGAATTGTTAAAAATATCAACGGAATATCATTACTAATGGTATAAAGCTACGTAAAATTTATAAATGGCATTTTTAGACACCCCCAATATGATCTCAATTTAATGGTGACGCCACTACAATGTTATATGGTGACATTAGCTGTCAGTGTCATAGGGATCAAGGTTCGCCGCGCGGAGTATAGCTGACCCCGCGAACTTCGTACCGCCAATAAATTTTGTAATAAACCACTATAATCAACTATCCAAATTATTAAAGTACTAATATCGCTATTGAAATATAGTGGTTGGTTGTAGAAGAGTGTAAATTTATGGTTGTATGTATTTTATATTGCCGAACCATAAAAATAAAAATAAAAGATTTTGTACAAAACATTACAAAAAAAATTTGGGGTGGACTACACTTATCACATAGGGGTATGAAAAATAGTTTACGCCCTATTCTCAAACCTACCAAATATACAACAAAAAAAAATCATAAGAGTCGATCAAGCTGTTTCGGAGGAGTATTGTTACAAACATTGTGACACGAAAATTTTATAGGTATGTTAAAGATCTAAGCTATCCTATCTCTCAAGTTGGACCAGACTGCTCACGGTGTGCCAATTTAATTTAAAATCGGTTAAGTAGTTTAGGAATCCATCGCGGACAAACATCGTGACAGGAGATTTATATATATTAAGATTAGTGACATGAAATTAGTTACATACAAACATCTTATAATTATAGTATTGTGTAGTAATCTAAATGACATGCACCCTGTTAGGGCGTGGCAAAATCTGTAATTGCATTGCATTAAAAATGCGCACTAAAACTTAAACTTATATAAGCTTTATAATATTATGTATATACATGTTTAATAAATAATATTCTAATATTAACATTGTACTTATATAAACTTAACGTGTATCTACCTATACCTGTACGTCATACGTTCCTTAGGTATAAGGTAAAATTAAATTACATTTCTGAAATTAGTTACTTAATATTACCTAAGGTTTTGTTTTAAGATCCGATTTTTTAGCCAACGTCTTCGTCTGTTTTAGCGTTTAGCACAATCGCAAATACATATCTAGTAGTTTAGTATTTATTTATTTCAATACAACATACATCACAGGTGTCTTAAAAGTAATCTAAAGAAGTATGTACCCTGTCTAAAGCAACAGCTGCTTTTTTTCTGTGATCCATATTAATTGATACAACTATCCTCCATGAATTCAACGCAGTACCTACTGATATTGATAGTATTCATAGTATTAAACCCTGCCATCAATACTGCCGCGATAATATTATTGGGATCTAGTATTGATAATGTAACAGGCCCCTTTCTGCGGCATTTTTTTCTTTCATTCAATCATTCATTCTTTTTCTTCCGATCGATGGTTTTCGTGTTTTGTTTACAAAAATAATATTTGAAATTTTTGTTTGAAACTTCTCATTGACAATATTTATATTATATTGTATATTATTTTAATGCACTACTACCGCGTAGGAAACGATAAATAAAGATTCCATAAATAATGGCCTACAAAAAATGGAAAATATTTACAGATGTTCACAGACAGGATGTAAAACGTAATTTTGATTATTCGTAGTTTAACAAAATGTGCACGACAAGCAAAAGTAAAGTCATCGCAGAAATTATGAAGTTCTCGTTCCACCACAGAGCTTTTTACTGCTACCTTGGCATGAGTATTTGGATTTTCTTCTTGATAACAGGTAAGGGCATATTCCTCGGTATAAAATATTAATTGACTAGCAGGATTGTGTTGAGAGACACTGAAGTGGCTTGTTCATAATTTATTTGGTCGCAACTAATACATTTAATCTGAGCAAGTACCTAATGCTTATGTGCTTGAGCATTGGAACAGCTGATTACTTTTTACGCTCACAGTGTTGGTTCCCTAGTGAAAGTCGTTCATTTACAACCCTGAAGTTTTTGGGAATAATCATAAACATTCTGCACGGCTCTGCTTCACCCACGGCTGGGTAAAGGCCTCTCTTTGCCTGTGCTATTCTCCACGGTCCTGTGCCAGCCTCAGCCTATGTAGTAGTCAATAAACATAGATATATGTAGACAATTAAATACATTAGCAACAGATAAATAGATGGCATCAAGACAAGAGAAAGAAGATTAACATAATGAACTTAAACAATGTTAACCCTACAGTGGTCGCGTACTAAAACCTGACCTGATTGGTCACGTGGAGTACTATTGTATACCATTTATAAATTCAAATAAAAATACATTTGAGCTTCAACTATGTTTAATTCTTATTGTAATAGTGTTATTAAGTATTGTTATATTAAGAGCAATCAATAAAAATGAATCACAACCTCTGAGTATAAAAAAAATCAACAAAACAAAAAAAAACCTCTAAAATGGCACAAAAAATCAAAAATACTAATTAACGTTTTCTAAACAAGACAGACATACAACATTCGAATGATCGCCACAAATTAACTTTTTGCACGTGTTGCATAGTTTTCGAGTGCTTTTATAGCGGCTTCTTCCGCAGTCGTGGCAGCGACCTATGGATCGAGTTGGTGTCTGTGCTGACGTTGTCGCTGTGGTTTCTAGATAATTACAAGAAAATCTCACGCGCTGCACTGAGTGCGTTTGTCAATTATTTAACTTGAAGTACCTAGAAGCGCTCGTAATTTACGTTAGCGGTTTTTGAGAATTTTACAATTCTGTAAGTGTGGATTACATAGGTAATCCACGCGACCACTCTAGGGTTAAACAGTATATGTAAAGACAAAAACAAACATTAATTTTTAAACATGATGTACCTATGTTGTTTGGTAAAAAAGCAAAAAGGCCGCAACTCATTCAAAAGTACTAGTCCTCTGTGCGTAACCTATGAGAAAATGATTTGATAAAGGCTGGTTATCACATAACATAAACAAGCTAATTGCCTGTTTCATCTTCATGTTGTATAAAAAAACTCTGCATTATAGTAAATACCTACTATGTAAATTAATCATTTTATTTTTCAGTGATGTATAAATACATGTCTGTAGGAGAAGAGATGCCAGTCAAGAAAGTGCTTCAGACTGAGTACATATCCAAAAGTGATGCTAAGTATAGAAGGATTTATATGAGGGCATGCAACCCGGCCGATAACATTATCAGAGGAGCAGAAGGTAAGATTCAATAAGTAATTCTTAATAATTTTCTTCAATAATTATTGTGGAGGATGTATACCACCTTTTAATGGAGTGTGTCCGGAGTCAATCTATGAGAGAGGAGTTGTACAGAGCGCTGAAAGTAAACCAGATCGATGTGGGCCTGTTTCAGAAAGTTTTGGCTGAACAAACATCTGACTCAGCTAACTTGCTCTACCGGTCCACATATGACCTGCTGAAGGAGGATGCTTTATAGTTATTTGTTACTGTAGACAACTATGGAACTGACATCGTTGTATAGAACGACGCAAGTATCCTAAAAAATAGATTAAATAAAAAAGTAATTCTTATTGCTTGATGATATTTTTACAATTACTAATGAATAAATGCATCTAATACAAAAAAAAATAAAAGCATGATTCCTGGGGTTACTTTAAATTAAACTCTACCTCAAACTATATCTAGTAAATGTGGTTTGAAGTAGTCAGTTTAACACTTTACACAGCATATTAGCTTACACAGATAATATGCTGTACTAATCTGCATATGAACTGGTGAAGGAGAATAGTTTCAAGTTGATGATGGAATTGTCAGTTCCATGCAGTTCTATCATCATAGAATGAGGCATGTTGCTTGAAATTTAATAAAAAAAACTCAGTAAAATTAAGGTTATTTTGACCTGTCAGGGATCACACCAATACATTTTTGTATGGTTGTAAGATTTTTGTAAATAAACACACACATTATAAAATTAAGGGAACATCGTCTCTGTCTGTATGTGTACGTTTTCACGATTAAATGGCTGAATCGATTTCGATAAAATTTAGTATAGATTATCACCTGGATTGAGACAGCCTACTTTTTATTGACAAACCACGGCACGCGTGTGAAGCTGCAGGTGGAAGCTAGTATGAAAATAAAAATTACAAGGAATTTGATATGACAGTGATACTTGATATCTTACCAGTTGGTAAGAGTTAGGAGAACCATTTGCTCAGCAGTGGGATAAATAAATAAAAGTGGCGCGCCGGGAGTGCCGACAGAAGTGAAAACTTAATAAAATCAGACTACACTACAGAGTATACAGAGCTGTCGGTAACGGTAACAGTGTCGCGAGTTCAATGGTTTTTTCCCATCTCGAAAATGCTCAACATGCCTTAAGAAATTTTCACTTAAAAAAAAATTTAGGAAGTTGCAAAATGATTATGGTGGATGTCACATAAACATGAAAATTTACTAAGATAGTCGTCTTATGCCCCTCCACAAACTAAAATAAAGGAAGTTTTCACTACTTATATACAAAGGTGTCGGTAACGGTAACAGTGTCGCGAGTTCAATGGTTTTTTCCCCATCTCAAAAATGCCCAACGTGCCTAAAGAAGTTTTCACTTCAAAAATTATTGGTTTGTTTTCAATGTTTCAGGGCTTGTGGACACCGACACTTGGCTCCTTCATGGAGTGCTAGTGGTGACCAGACACGGTGACAGAGGACCTCTCACTCATCTCAGAGCTGGGGACAAACTGCCTTGTGATGCTATACCAGTCTCACCTTTACTTAAAAGGTATTCTTTTAACAGAGTAAGTGATGGTTGCTGATCCAACTGAATTAGCAGTAAAACTGCAACCACCTAAAACAATTGGTGTTTTAAGTTTTAACATAGTGAAAACATGTCCAATCCAAACCTAATAATATAATATATTTGAAAGTAACTCTTTCTCTCTGTCTATTTGTTACGTTTTTACGACTAAACAGCTGAACCGATTTGATGAAATTTGGTATATTAGATAGATTATGACCTGGATTTAAATACAACGCATACGAAGCCGTAGGCGGAAGCTTGTTTTGAATAAAGTTCAAACACAATTGTTTCAGTTTTTGTCTAGAAAAGACAGTTCTACTTTCGAATTTATATTATTATGGACTATGGATACAAAATAGATTACAAAAGAAACATCTTGTTTTACAGCTATGAAGAATTCGTGCAAAACGCCAGTGCATCTGGTCGTGCGTGGTGGGTCGGCGGACCGGGACCCTTTCATAACTTCCCGTCACTGCCGCCTCGGACTAGCGGCACGCACTGCGCGCTGGGGCAGTTGACTCCTAGGGGCCTTCTGCAAATGATCACTGTTGGTGAGTAACTTCCCGTCACTGCCGCCTCGGACTAACGGCACGCACTGCGTGCTGGGTCAGTTGACTCCTAGGGGCCTTCTGCAAATGATCACTGTCGGTGAGTAACTTCCCGTCACTGCCGCCTCGGACTAACGGCACGCACTGCGCGCTGGGACAGTTGACTCCTAGGGGCCTTCTGCAAATGATCACTGTCGGTGAGTAACTTCCCGTCACTGCCGCCTCGGACTAACGGCACGCACTGCGCGCTGGGACAGTTGACTCTTAGGGGCCTTCTGCAAATGATCACTGTCGGTGAGTAACTTCCCGTCACTGCCGCCTCGGACTAACGGCACGCACTGCGCGCTGGGACAGTTGACTCCTAGGGGCCTTCTGCAAATGATCACTGTCGGTGAGTAACTTCCCGTCACTGCCGCCTCGGACTAACGGCACGCACTGCGTGCTGGGTCAGTTGACTCCTAGGGGCCTTCTGCAAATGATCACTGTCGGTGAGTAACTTCCCGTCACTGCCGCCTCGGACTAACGGCACGCACTGCGCGCTGGGACAGTTGACTCCTAGGGGCCTTCTGCAAATGATCACTGTCGGTGAGTAACTTCCCGTCACTGCCGCCTCGGACTAACGGCACGCACTGCGCGCTGGGACAGTTATTCCTAGGGGCCTTCTGCAAATGATCACTGACGTGAGTAAACTATACGATACTAGCTTCCGACGGTGGCTTCGTATGCGTGGTATGGGGATTAGCCCCAGGGTAAATGAATGGGTTCGCCAGGTAAATAATACACTTAACACAAGTCAAATCCACCAGCATATAATGTTAGATAGAACACAAGCACAAGAGGTCGATAGTCAAAAGATATGAACACTAGCACATCGAAGGAATGATATTAGCAAGTCCACAGGAGAAAGATTCGTTAAGCGGAGGATGATTACCGGAAAGGACGCGGGAGGCTGAGCGTCGGCCACGGATACCCTGTCGTGAGGTTGGCTTTAGACTGGACTGGCGTGGCGGCCGCGCATTGCTCTGAAGTTCGAGCGGGCCCGGTTCGCACAAAGGAATGCCTAAAATACAATGTCCAGCGCATACTACGGGTTACGCCTGACTATGCTTGGGAATTTATTATTTTAGTGTACTATTTATTTGTTTGGTTTATGATAGTAGTTCAGTAAGTTAGATTAAATAAATGTAATATTGGTAGGATGTATATACATAATGTAAATAGCTAGACGTATTAATATCGGGAAAGTAGGGTGTTCCCTACATCACTCCCTCCCAGAGACCGTGTTTACGGTCGATAATAGTCTGGAAAGTGGACACGTCTTCCCGATCGTGTTGTTCGTACGTGGTTTTGAAGTTGCTGGGTCGCTTGTGGCTGAGCTGGCTCTAGATGAGGTTGGGAGTGTCGAGGTAAAACCTCCTCGTCAAACAATATGTAGGCCGGCTTAAGGCGGTCTACTGATACTGTGACGTCGTTGTCTTTTAGGCGGATTTTAAAAAATTTGGTATTTCTCGTAAGGACTTCATGAGGCCCTGTATAAGCGGGCTGAAATGAACCACGAAGCGCGTCTTCTCTTAGGAATACGTGGCTGCAAGTGGCAAGGTCCTTGAACACGAATACTTTTTTAGTGGAGTGGTGTTGGGTTGGAACTGGGCGGAGTTTCTCGGCGAAAGATTTCAAGCGAGCCGGAAAATCAGTAACGTCGCTAGTGTAGTTAGCAATGCTGTGATCGAAAAACTCACCCGGAAGTCGGAGTGGTTCTCCATAGACTAACTCGGCTGACGAGGTTTTTAAGTCTTGTTTATAGGCGCTCCTAATGCCGAGGAGGACGAGTGGTAAAGTCTCGGTCCACTTTCCATCAGCATGGCATGTAATAGCTGCTTTAAGTTGCCGGTGAAATCGCTCAACCAAGCCGTTGCACTGGGGGTGGTAAGCGGTTGTTCTTCGGTGCTGGAAGCCGATAGTTTTAGACAATTGCTGGAATAATGCTGATTCGAATTGTCTACCTTGATCGGTTACGACATCGGAAGGGCAACCAAAGCGAGACACCCAACAGGAGATTAATGCTTTGGCTACAGTTTCTGCTGTGATATCGGTTAGTGGGACAGCTTCAGGCCATCGCGTAAAGCGATCGACGGCCGTCAAACAGTATCGGTATTCACCCGAAGGAGGCAGCGGGCCGATCAGGTCTATGTGGACATATTTAAAACGCGCGGATGGTAAATCAAGTGTACCCAAAGGTGAGGACACGTGGCGAGTTACCTTCGTGCGCTGACAGGTTAAACATGCCTTAGACCATTCACGGCACTCCTTGCGCATGCTGGGCCAGACGAAGCGTTGGGCAATGAGATTAGCAGTTGCGTTGGCACCTGGATGGCTTAGTGAGTGAAGACATTTGAAAATCTGCTGGCGAAAGGGTTTTGAGACGTATGGCCTGGAAGTTGGTGTGCTGACGTCGCAGTACAATTCGGTACGACTTCCAGGGAGGTTCATTTTGGTTAAACGTAGAGAAGTGTCGCTATGGAGGAGTTGAAGGAGCTCCGGATCTGTAGCTTGATACTTGGCTAGGGCCTCTAGATCAACTGGCGCCTGCAGTTCATCGATACGGGAGAGTGTGTCAGCGACAACGTTGTTGCTGCCCGCAATGTGTTGGATGTCTGTAGTGAACTGCGCGATGAGGTCAAGGTGTCTATACTGACGAGGTGAGCAGCTATTTTTCCGTTCGTGGAAGGCAAAGCAGAGCGGTTTATGGTCAGTATAGATAGTAAAGTGGGTTGCCTCTAGCATGTAGCGAAAGTATTTAATGCTCTCGTAGATCGCTAAAAGCTCACGATCATATGGAGAGTATTTAATTTGAGATGGGCTCAATTTGCGGGAGAAGAATGCTAAAGGTTGCCAAGCGCCTTCTTTGTACTGCTGTAGGACCGCACCTATCGCCATATCTGAGGCGTCAGTGAAAAGTCCTAATTTGGCTTTAGAGTCAGGATGAGCCAGCAATGCCGCGGTGCACAGACTCTTTTTGCAATCTTCAAAAGCTTGAAGTGAATGCCCTTGTAAGTCGACTGGATGAGAAGCTTTAACTGAACCGGTGAGGAGGGCGTTTAAAGGAGCTTGAATTTGAGCTGCTTTGGGTATGAACCTTCTGTAGAAGTTAATCATACCCAAAAAGCGCCTGAGCTCACGAACCGTTTTCGGGGCTGGGAAATCTGAGATAGCCTGTACCTTGTTGTCCAGAGGTTTGGTGCCTTTTTCGGAGATGCTGTATCCCAAAAATTTAACTTCGGGTGCCCCAAAGACACACTTCGCCGTGTTGACGAGTACGCCATACTCTCTCATACGGCTAAAGATTTGGTGCAAATGGTCTTCATGCTGTTCGTGTGTTCTAGAGAATATTAAAAAATCGTCTAGATATGGGTAAACAAAGTCTAGGCCACGAGTCATCTGGTCCACGAATCTCTGAAAAGTTTGCCCAGCGTTCCGCAGCCCGAATGACATGGATGGGAATTCGTAGAGGCCGAAAGGAGTCGTAATCGCTGTTTTGTGTATATCCTCTTCAGCTACGGGGATCTGGTTGTACGCCTTGACTAGGTCTATGGTAGAGAAAAATTTACAACCAGATAAACAATGTGAAAAGTCATGAATATGGCGAATTGGGTATTTGTCAGGTATGGTTCTGGCATTTAGCAACCTGTAGTCGCCACATGGACGCCAACTGTTATCTTTTTTGGGCGCTAGATGAAGAGGAGCCGACCAGGGGCTATCAGATGGGCGAGCTGTCCCACTGGCAAGCATGCCCTCGAATTCTTGTTTGGCTATTTTAAGCTTGTCAGGGGCCAATCTGCGGGGAGAACATGAAACTGGGGGGCCTGGT
This sequence comes from Philereme transversata, assembly GCA_963924445.1. Taxonomy (NCBI): domain Eukaryota; kingdom Metazoa; phylum Arthropoda; class Insecta; order Lepidoptera; family Geometridae; genus Philereme; species Philereme transversata. The sequence continues at coordinate 4,432,455 of OZ004343.1, read as the reverse complement.
GTGGTTCGTATGTGGTGTGTAGTGTGGTGTTTGACGATACCCGGAGTACCAGCTGGACGTGTGATTTCTGGATACTGGGCTAATATAGCGTAATAGCTGTCGTTACCGCCAGGTGAAACCTTCACACTTAGAACTAGGCTATCCGATCCGGCGATAGAGGCTATGGTGCTGATATTGGTTAAGCTATCGATGAGTCTTTGATTGGCGATGTCAACGATTAGACGGTAATGTGAAAGAAAGTCTACCCCAATAATGGCTTTCGTGACGTCGGCAACGACAAAACGCCATGGAAAAGCGCGACGTAAGCCCAAATTTAAGCTAAGTGTTAAATAACCGTAAGTGTCGATAGCGGAACCATTAGCAGCGGTAAGTTGGTATCGTTGTTGGTAAGTTGGCGATCGTGACCTGTTGTTAGACTGGGCGGTGAGAGCGCTGACTTGTTTAGTTAGCTCGGCGACCTGCCGTGTCAACTCGTCGATTGGTGATGATGATGATGAAACTGCGGTCACGTGCTGTGTGGTTGGCGCCATGTCATTTATGTGGTCGGCAAGTTCTGCCAGTGCTTCTAGGGACAGTAAGGTCTGAGACGCCACAATAGGTTGTATCCCTTTAGGTAGTCGGCTGGTCCAGACAGTTTTTATGAAGTCTTCTGGTACTTGCGGTCCTGCTAAATGTTGCAAGTGTCGGAGAAATTGTGAGGGCTTGCGGCTTCCCAGCTCCTCATGCATCAGTAGTTGCTTTATTTTATTTTCTTTAGAGACCGATAATCGCTTAATTAATTCGGCTTTTAATCGGTTATAGTTAGGAGGTCCGATGAGAATATCCTCCACTTCTGTGGCATATTGTCTGTCCAAGTTACCAAGAATATGATAGAATTTGGTTGTCTCGTCAGTGATCTTGTATATGGCAAATATACCTTCTATTTGAGCAAACCAAATGGCCGGTTTCTCGGGCCAAAACGGAGGAATTTTTATGTGGTGGACCGAAGTCGGTGGCGCTGGTGCAGGTACTGGTGGATCCAAAACAGGATCGGACATTTTGGTGTGCTGCCGCGGTCTAGTATTAACGTACGAATCCGACTTGTCACCATCAGTGCTCATTTTTTTTATATATATGATTCTACGTGAACAATTTCGGGGTCACCAGTTATGGGGATTAGCCCCAGGGTAAATGAATGGGTTCGCCAGGTAAATAATACACTTAACACAAGTCAAATCCACCAGCATATAATGTTAGATAGAACACAAGCACAAGAGGTCGATAGTCAAAAGATATGAACACTAGCACATCGAAGGAATGATATTAGCAAGTCCACAGGAGAAAGATTCGTTAAGCGGAGGATGATTACCGGAAAGGACGCGGGAGGCTGAGCGTCGGCCACGGATACCCTGTCGTGAGGTTGGCTTTAGACTGGACTGGCGTGGCGGCCGCGCATTGCTCTGAAGTTCGAGCGGGCCCGGTTCGCACAAAGGAATGCCTAAAATACAATGTCCAGCGCATACTACGGGTTACGCCTGACTATGCTTGGGAATTTATTATTTTAGTGTACTATTTATTTGTTTGGTTTATGATAGTAGTTCAGTAAGTTAGATTAAATAAATGTAATATTGGTAGGATGTATATACATAATGTAAATAGCTAGACGTATTAATATCGGGAAAGTAGGGTGTTCCCTACACGTGGTATATCAATAAAAAGTAGCTTTTCTCGAACCAGGTCATAATCTATCTGTATATTTACCAAATTTAGTTAAAGTCTGTCCAGCCATTTAGTTGTGAGAACGTAACAAACAGACAGACAGAGATAGAGTTTAAAAAAATTATATATGTGGTCATATATGTATTTTGGTTTTCAGGAAATATCCTCAGAGAAGCATATGGAGAAGTATTGGGGTTAGATATGCCGGAAGTTCAAGGGAAAAAAGATACAGGTATGATCTCAAACGACGTCGACGGATCAACGTTTCACCTTGCCGAATGAAACGATTTGCTTCGACTTTTATTGCCTTTTGAAAAGCTTTAAACATATAGTTGTTATTTGCATTGCAGGTGATATAATAGCGTACAGTACGCGGTACCGACGCACCTACCAGTCCCTGGTCGGAGTCCTGTGGGGCTCCTCTCGGCAGCTCGCCGGCGCGCGCGCGGCCGCCGCACGCGAAAGCCACTCCGTCGCATTCTGCTTCAGCGACTGCGCCTGCTCCCACCATCACGCGCTCAACAAGTACGTCATACAGGGCCGTCTTAGGCCATTCAGGGGCCCTCGGGCATACGTGATAATGTGGTCTAAGATGAAGCACTAAGATCTAGAAGAAACCCACGGGCCTTAGAGATACCCTGATTGTATGATTATTCATATATTGTATATTATAATTAAATACAGACAATTAAATACACTATATGTACTAAAAAGGGGATAGTTACCATGATTTGTGTATTAAAAACATGTAAAAGGGCAACCTGACCAGCTACAGTGGTGCGACAGCAATTGGCTTACGTAATTTTACTTACATGAAATAATTTACTTTTAGTCCTTTAATTGGTTGTTTAATCGTAAACACCTAATTTTAGAAGTGTTCAATATTTGTATTTATTTATTTAATACTTTCACACAAAAAAGAATAGTGCTAGGAGGACTTAATGCTAATATCATTATCTACCAGTCATCCTGGTCGTGCCTTGTAGCTATTGACCTTTTCAATAAAATAAAATAAAAATGAAAGTATGATTATAATACAACTAGTGGTTCGCCCCGAACTGAAATCTCGGGAGTCTCCCATAAAAATGAAAAATAAAATTTTTTACCTAATCATTGACTATCAAAAAAGTGCCACAAAAAGAATAACCAACTAACTTGACCTACAGTTTCATTCAAATTACAGGCAACAGGAGTTCATGTTATTTGGTTTGTCTTTTTTGGGATACAAATTGCAGTTATCCCAGATTCAGACTGTTGTCTATATTTGTGTCATTAAAGCTACACACATACCAAATTTCAGTACTGTAGGGTCACTGGTGTACCCTGTAAATTTTGTCAAAGTTGCGTTTTTATTATGGCTAATAACTTAACTACAAAGTTAAAACTAAAAATAAAAACGGGGTTGAAATGTACTTACAAAGACCTTTTATTAGACGTACCACTTGACCAGATAGTCTTATTTTGTTTGTTTTATCCCTCTTGAACCCCCCAATATCTCAACAACCCCCAGATATTTTTAGCTCATTGAGTCACACCAAAATTGTGCCATCACTACCTACCTATGTACAAAATTTTACGATGATCGGATAAACGCTTCAAAAGTTATCCTCGGACAAACAAACATACATATATACATACATACAACGCCGATTTATCCAAGTTGATTTAGAGATCTCGCTTCGCTCGATCAATATTAATAAAAATAACTACAACCTAGGGGTCTTCAAGTCACGAGTGAATAGGTTTATTCTAGGCAAGCGTGTACCATCGTAGACTGGGCGCGCCATCAAGCGAAATCGTGGTCAAACGCTAGCCTATAATTTATTTAAAAAAATAGACTACCGGCATTTTTATAGCGTAGCAATACTAGCAATAAATTGATACGTTTCACTAGACACTAATCATTTTCAGATATAATAAATAAATATTGCTGAACATTTTACACAGCGCTATCCAACCTCAAACTAAGCAAAGCTTGTGTTATGGTAACCAGATAACTGATTGAATTCTTAAATACGGGTTTTATTGTAAATACATACTTATAATAATCATAATTGATAATCACAAACAATAATCAAAATAATATTATAAATGTGAAAGTTTGGATGTTTGTTTATATATTTGTTTGTTTTTTACTCAATCACGTCGTAACGGCTGAACCGATTTCGATGAAATTTGTATATTATAACCTGGATTACCACATAGGCTACCTTTTATCCCACAAATCAGTTCCCATGGGATAAAAACGGGGTGTCAAGTCAAGTTGTAACAGCGAGTTTAACTTTATTTCTAGGTTACCTATATATTTAGTAGTGTAACGTGTATGAAGTCGCGGGCAACAGCTAGTATAATATATACAAAAACATCCAGACCCGGAACAAATATTTGTAGATCATGCAAGCATTTGTTCCGCGGCGGGAATAGAACCCGCTACCTCCTGTGTCTCAGCCGGCTATTCGCCCACTGCGCCACGGATATCGTCATAGAAATGAAGAATATATATATGAAGAATTTAATTTAATTTTTACAGAAAAATAAACTCGCAATCGAAGAACCGCCTAGAATCCCATCCGGCCATCAAAGAACTAGTCTCCAAGCTCTCCAGGGTCCTCTTCGAGTCTCAGGAGCACCCTGATGCAGACGTGGTCAGAGACGCCGTCCTCGCCTACATGTGCCACGACGAACCCTTCCCTTGCACACACAAATACGCTCAAACCAAGCTTTCTCTCCAAAAACCACATAGAAAACTCCGCGGTAACACTCGAGCCACTCTGGACGTAGATATCGACGCACTTAACATGGAACTAGACTACATAAATACTCAACTAGACTTCAACAACGAAATTGGCAGAAAAGCCCGCGACATCATCGGCAAATATTACGATACCAATAAAAAACAACCGCTGGATTTCGACGCGCAAATGGAAAGAGAAAAGTTACTATATTACCAACAAAGATATTTCGATAATGCGGAAGCGTACGGCGATGTGGTCATAGTCAAGAAAAATCTAGACGCTGATTTTAACTTTCCAAATGACGCGAGAATGGATACAGATTTTGAGGATGATTACAGAGAACCAACTCCTGAAAGCTCTGAGAATTTATGTATAAGAAAGGAACATGTTATGTCGCTTTTTGCGTACCTAGAGTGGACATACAGACAGGAAATAAAGAACGTTAATAATAGAAAGAGAGGGTTGCTTTTAGCGTACGGATTGATACACAATGTAGTACAAAACATGATCCGGATGATCTCAGAAAATAAACCCAAGTTTGTTCTCTACTCCGGTCATGATAAAACCTTACAAGCTTTAATACTAGCTCTAGGACTTAACAATTATCAGCATTATAATATACAATATGCTTCGAGAATGATATTTGAAGTGTATAGAAGAAAGGATTTGTTAGATGAATTTAAGTTTACAAAGCGGAAAGCTGTCGCACAAGATTTTTATTTCCGAGTTGTGTATAACGGGGAAGATGTTACAAATATGCTTAGTTTTTGTAAGAAAAGAACTAATATCGCTATGAAAGTCGTTCATCCGATAGATGATATGAAAATTTATAATACATATCTTTGCTCTATAGAAAATATAGTTAGGTTTATACATGATGACTATTTTACTAGTTTTAATGCGAGTAATTTTAAAGACGCGTGCTCCACTTATAGTGGAAATGGAAAACATGTTTACTAACTGTAAACTGATCGGCTTTGTATCTGAACTTGTAATAATTACTGATTTAAATGGGTATTTATTGCGTATGTACCTTTTTATTTCCCGACGTTATAGTGGGAATGAAAAACATGTTTACTATTATAAGGTAAACTGATCAGCTTTGTATCTGAACTTATAATAATTACTGATTTAAATGGGTATTGATTGCGTATGTACCTTTTTATTTCCCGACGTTATAGTGGGAACGGAAAACATGTTTACTAACATGACGTTAACTGATCGGCTTTGTATCTGAACTTATAATAATTACTGATTTAAATGGGTATTGATTGCGTATGTACCTTTTTATTTCCCGACGTTATAGTGGGAATGGAAAACATGTTTACTAACATGAGGTTAACTGATCGGCTTTGTATCTGAACTTATAATAATTACTGATTTAAATGGGTATTTATTGCGTGTGTACCTTTTTTCCCCCCGATGTTTCGTGTTGCAACACTTGCAACACCAGTGATTGCGCATGGACTGCTAAGAAATAAAAAAGGTATACATACGCTATAAATACCCGTTTAAATCGGTAATTATCTACAGCGATCGCGAAAATATGAACTTATAATACCGAGTTTGCGATCTTCAATCAAGACTACAATTAAAAGAAAGGTATGTGAGAAACTGTCAAAACTCAAAATTACCGAAAGTAGAGTTTGAATTTTGAATTTGAGTTGCCAAACCAAGGTTGGTCTATCCGAGCTGATGACACATTTGGAGAAAGTGTTTTAGGCCACTTGAAATCATAAAAAATAGTACTAATTTATGGAATCGAGTCTGGCAAGTCGTTTCCGGTTATTTTGCTAAAGCGTATAAGACATTTGCAAAAAAAAACACAAACATGATAATATTATATGATAGGTACTATTTTTTATGAGGCTATAAGTCACATGATGTCAAAGTGCGTGAATGTAGTGAACACTGAAGGTGCATTTTACCTAATCTCTGATTTTAGATAGTACATATCATTTTAACATAAAACCAGCCAGCTAATACTTGGAATAATTTTTTAAATTTGTATTTCTGGCAGAACCTATTGTGATATCATTTGTGGCTATAATGTATTGTATCGCCTTTAAACTTAACCTTGTTACCACAGAAAAATTAAACAAATGATTAACGCGTGTTTAAAAAAATCCTTACAAATTTTGTGTAGGTTTTTTTAAACACTCGCAACAGTGTTTAATTTTTTTTGTGGCCACTTACATAGCATATTATAGTGGTGTTTTTTTATTTAATTTTATACTAATTTCAATGTAACTTTATACAGTATTAGTTATAAAAACATTTGTAATCACTAATACTAAACGGGTATTTATCGCTTATGTTCATTTTAATTTATTATCCCGATGTTTTGATTATGTTATAACGATCGTAACGTAGGCATAAAAGGTACATACGCGATAAATACTCACTTAATATTAGTAATTAGGTGTAGTGATCTTAATTACTAATACATTTTATATTACCTGTATGGTAGGGTAAAATTGTATTAGATTTTAATATAATTTTTTTCAAGAGGCTGTTTAAAGATTATAAGGGATTTATGTTAAGTACTTTATTTTACAAAGATATTTATAAAATTTAAAACATAGACTTTTATATATTTTAATTGTCGGTTGATTTACTAATTATAAGTTAATTACTAAACCAGTGAGATTATTAGCGGAGTAGAGGTTAGATCTCATTTGAAATGCCTAATAATTTATAGTATTCTTTAAATTTTAAATATTAATAATGGTGTCGATTCTATGCAGCATTCACAAAATTTAAATTTTGATAAAGTTATGGCCATCTTTTATTCATCATATCAGATAAAGGATTTTCACTGATAAACATAGGCCTACCTATACACTTTAGAGCGACCTATTTTGTGCAATACCCAACGGCTTCCAATAGCCTATAGCGTCGTCTTTGTATTGAGTTGGGGGCCGTCCTGCGCTCTCTTGGTCTTCAGGCTTTATTGTGCTTCATAGAATGCTACACAGAATCAAAACCGAGCAAGGTAAGAAAACGCCATATCATAATATACTTATTTCGAATTATCTGTCTATTTTTAATTGAACCTTTTGATTTAAATTTAATTTATTTTTTTACCTCGAAAACAGTCGTCCAAATATGGTCGAAAACACTTTTTTGACACGTTTGTTAATTACGACATTTTCTACCATAAATTGATACAGAGTTTATTAAAAAAAATCAACTTTTCAATTATGAAGGCGATAAACTTTTATTTACGCGATGCGCAGTAGGAGGTTAATGTTTTTAAGATGTATGTATGTATTTCTATTCATTGGCGCATCGTGTAGGTAGGCTAAACGGATTTTTCAAATGAGATGAAAGAGATCTTTGATCTCGTTGGAATTCCGACGATTCAATTCAATTCATTTTATTTCTCTATAGGCACTTAATACTTTGCACGTAGTTTTGTCAATTTTAGATGAAAGTTGAATAAGCAATGTCAACTTAAATAATAATAATATATAATGTCAATCTATCAATAAAAAATACATTAAATAATTGTACCCATCTAATATACTTCATACAATTTATTTTATTATCTGACACGTATTTGGCAACACAAGCAAAGAAATAAGCTACATATATGCCGAAGGGAATATATGCAGAGCTGGGCAAAATACAGGTTTGCATTATGTACAAAATACTATCTGGCACGTATTTAAAATACGAAATACAAAATATTTTTAAGTCGTGTATTTGAAATATAAAATACAAAATACAGCATTTTAATTATTTTTATTGAAAATACAAAATACAGTCAAGTGTTAGTTACTTGACAATTTGACGTACAGTACAGGTACAGTGTTGCCAACTTTAAAAATTGACATATGTAGCGGTCGCCATTTTGCTTACGAACATCTAAGTGGTTACGAATAGCAGAGACCAGTAATATAAATAGACTGTCAAGTCCATTGAAAAAAACGTAATCCGCAAAAAGCTCAAAATCCCGTATTATTTCTAGATGGCGCTGTCTCATAGCCTGGAAACTTTCATAGCGGCCATTGCAACCAAACAAATTAAAATAAATTTTCTCTACAACACACCAAAATTTTTCTGGTTTTTTTTAGAATAAATAATATTGTCCATACAACAAGATTTACCGATTTTATTTCATATTGATTATTTACCACTTTCGTATGCTTAATCACAGATGGCGTAGGAATAGGATGAACGGTAGCATACAAAAAAACGCATTGTTTTTTACCTAGGTGGCGCTTAACACAAAATTAAATGGCAGATTTTTTTACTTCTAAGGGTATCGTCGCCTAAAAAAACAATGCAATGTAGGTACTTAGCCATTATATACTCACTACAGCAAAAATCTCACGCTGCAGGATTTTTAAGTTGGCGAGTCTATCGCTATAAATAGGTACCTACCTATTTATTGGAGACATATTAAACTGTTTTGTTCTAGTTTAGAGCATAACGGTTTTAATTACTATGCTTTCTTTCACCATCAGAGCTCTACGGACCAAGCCAATACGATTCTAAACCTAATGATACGGATTTCCTAGTGCTCGATTTAAAAATTAAACAATATTCAATAAATAATATAAAATAATCAAACTTTTTATTATTAAATAATCAAAAAGATTTAAGTTTATTTTTGATTATAGGCAAAGAATATTATTAAAGCTTGACTTTGAGTTAAGAAGAAGATTTAAGTTTGATTTAATTTTTAATTTGCAATAAAAACTCATATGGTTATAGTATTGTGTATTTTTATTTAAATAAATAACACCATGTCATTCAAATCAAAACATCACCTTACCAAATCGTTAGTGAAACCTGGTGAAACCTTCCCTTTCCTTCTTTTTATCAAATTACTTGCTTACAAGTGGATATGTAAGCTTTTAATTAATTTAGAATACATAACTAGTGGTTCGCCCCGAACTGAGATTCACGAGTCTAGCATAAAACCAAAAAATATTGTTCGTAATCTTTGACTATCAAAATAGTGCCACGAAATAAAAACCAATTTACTTGACCTATAGTTTCATTCAAATTACAGGTAACGGGAGTTCATGTAAATTGGTTACCATTTTTTGGGGTACAAATTGCAGTTATTCTGGATTTCAGACTTTTGCCTATATTTGTGATACATAAGCTACACGCATACCAAATTACAGCACTGTGGGGTCACTGGTGTACCCTGTGAATTTTGGCAAAGTTTAGTTTTTATTATGGCTAATAACTCAAAAACTACAAAAACTTTACTAAAAATAAAAAAGGGGTTTAAATATACTAATGAAGACCTTTCATTTGACGTCTCATTTGACCTAATAGTCTCATTTTTATTTTTTTTACCCCTCTTGAACCCCAATATCTCAACAACCCTCCAAAATTTTTAACTCATTGGTCACACCAAAATTGTGCTATCATTACCTACCTATAATACCAAATTTCACGATGATCGGATAAACGCTTCGAAAGTTATCCTCGGACAAACAAACATACATACATACATACAACGCCGATTTGTTGATTTGGAGATCTCGCTTCTCTCGATCAATAACTAGTGGTTCGCCCCGAACTGAGATCTCGCGAGTGTCCAATAAAAACAAAAAAAATCATAATCTTAGTAGGCAAGCAGAATTATTGTACTGAGAAATCCAAACGCAAAGAAATTCACCCGAAAGCCGAAAATAAAACAATTAGCCACAAGAAAATGAGCGGGAACGAGTGGGAACCATGAACTGACTGACATTGAATGACAGCCAGCAAGCAAGCAAACAGCCACGCTGTTTGCATCTAATTTGTTGCATGCTGTGTTGCCAAACCTCACTTCTCAAAAGTCACGACTAGCAAGTCTAAGAAATTTTGTTGCACTTATTTGTACTTATGTAATTAAGTTTATTATTTTAGTAAATAACGTATTATCTTGTAGTATGCATTTGCCGGGTACTTACAAATGAATTTTATTTTGTTTCAAAAAGTATTTTACATATCTGTACATATCACTACAAATATGTATTTTACAAATAGGTATTTCCGCATTTAGGTGATAATGGTACGATCATAGACCTAAGTAATGAATTAAATATATCTATTTATTATTGCACCAGCAAGGCTTTCCTTTCCTAAAAAAACCCTATTTTGACGGAAACTTTCATGTTCTGGCAATTCCGATAAAATTGTGCGCAAGTCTCAAAAAATACTAAAGACTGAAGTTTTAACGAAACTGAAGACCGGCAACATCGCATACCGTGCAAACTGACAACGTCGCATTAATACTATCGCGCACGTTAAATTGGAAATAGCGCCATCTATTTTTTAACGTTTTTTTCGTGAGCGGTAGTAAGCTAGATGTTGGCTAGAGGTCACATAAATATAATGATTTGGAACTCCTAGCGACATCTCGCGTCCTAACAGGTAATCAAAAATCAAAAAGGTTGGAGGAGGTGTTATTATTGCTGTTAATAAGCAAATAAACTCAGCCCGAAAGCTAAATTGGGAGTGTAAATGCGAAGACGTGTGGGTGACTATTGATCTTCCTAGTAAAAATGGCACTCGGAAGGTTGCTTTTTGTTCTGTATACTTCTCTCCACCCGTGAAAAGACCAATACTAGACCATTTTATAGCAAATTGCAATGAAGTCCTAGAAAATTGTGATTTTCCAGTATGTGTAGTTGGTGACTTTAATTTAAGGCGTATTGATTGGCACTCTGTTGATCGCTCTTCTTCAGATGTTACAGGGTTAGCGCTGACTTCTTTAGAACATGCACTAGTTGACTTTGCATTTTTAAATAATTTCAAACAGCATAACACCTTTGTTAATAATCAGAATAAAATACTTGACCTTGTTTTTACAAATATTTCATCATGTCATGTTGATGCTGTCCAAGATCCGCTCGTTCGCGTAGATCCACTTCACCCTCCCATACATTTGTCAATTGATCTTTTATCTAAAGACAACATTAAATACAAAGACGATTTCCGAATCCCAAATTTTAGGCGGGCCCACTACGATAAGATAAATAGTTATTTGGGTGATCTAAACTGGTTGGAACTTTTTTCAGATTGCGAGGATGTGAATGACATGCTCAATGTTTTCAATACAATCGTTCAATCATCTATTACTCAATTCGTCCCCTTTCACAAACCAGTTAATGACAAACGTCCAATCTGGTTTAGTCGTGACTTGATAAAATCTCTTAAAAGGAAAGAAACAATGAGGCAACGTGTAAAAAAGTACAACAATCCCTTGGATCAGTTAAGACTACAATCTTTAAATAAACTGTGTGATAAACTTTCTACGGATTGTTATTACGCATATATTTCCAGTGTGGAGGATATGATAGGTCGTAATATAAAAGGTTTTTGGACGTATATTAAAGCAAAAAGAAACGGAGTAAGTAGTTATCCTTCTATGGTCACAGACGGCAATGTTGAATCCTCAAATGGCGTAGAAATGTGTAATATTTTCGCAAATTACTTTACAGCAGTTTATTGTAACACTCAAACTATCAAAAAAAGCTCTTCCCATCCCCTATCAGACTTTGTTGGTGATTGCGTATCAACAGTAAATATCACTCCTGAGATCATTTTACAAAAACTAAAAAAGTTGGATAGAAATAAGGGAGCGGGTCCAGATGGAGTCCCAGCACTTTTTGTTTCAAGCTGTTCTGAAAATCTTGTAACACCACTGTATTGCATCTTTAAAAAGTCTTTAAGCTCGGGTATCTTCCCTCATGCTTGGAAAATAGCTAAAGTGGTTCCGATTTATAAAGATGGGGACGTAAATCTTGTAAGTAACTATAGACCAATTTCCATTTTATCTACGTTCGCCAAAATTTTCGAGTCTTTAGTTTGTCCGATCATACAGACGCATATGAAGCAATACTTCACTCCACACCAACATGGTTTCATTTCCGCGCGCTCAACTTGCACTAATCTAGTATCTTATACTGAAGCGCTTGTCGAAGCTGTGGATTTAAACAAACAAGTAGATGTAATTTACACAGATTTTTCTAAAGCCTTCGACCGCGTATCTCATGATTTGCTGGTTTACAAGTTATCGAAGTACGGGTTTGCCGGTTCTTTACTGCGATGGATAAACTCTTACTTAGTTGAACGCTTGTTCTATGTTGTGTTGGGAGGTTTTGATTCTGGGTTGATGCATATTTTGTCAGGCGTGCCCCAGGGCTCTCATTTAGGGCCTGTTCTCTTCAATATCTTTATTAATGATATAACTGACTGTTTCAAGAACTCCACACCTTTTCTATATGCCGACGATCTAAAATTTATCAGGTGTATTCAGTCTATCGAGGACGTCACACTACTTCAGGACGATATGAATAGATTGAGCAAATGGTGTGAAGAAAATGAAATGCTATTAAATTTAAAAAAGTGCTTTCACATAAAATTTACTCGTAAAATTAATGTCATTCCTTCTGCTTATTTCGTTTCACAAGAGGCAGTGCAAGAAACTACTCAGTACAAAGATTTGGGTGTTATACTTGACAGCAAGCTCACATTTGTCCCTCACATTGACTATATCGTTAAGAAGGCTTCAAAGATGCTTGGGTTTGTTATGAGAAACGGAAAGGTTTTCAAAAAACTCAAAATTAAAAAGATACTCTATAGCTCACTTGTACGTAGTATTTTTGATTACTGCAGCTCGGTTTGGCGTCCTCACTATGCTGTACATAAATTGAGAATGGAAAGGGTACAAAAACGGTTCCTTTGGCATTTAGCCCGAAGTACCAAACTCGCTAGGAGACATGTATCTTATAATGAGAGGCTAGCGCATTTAGGAGTCAGTTCATTAGACGAACGCAGAGATCTGATAGATCTAAAATTTTTACACAAAATAGTAAGGAATAAAATTGACTGCCCTCAACTTTTAGAAAGATTACGCTTCAAAGTACCTCGTAGGTACCCCCGCTTTAAAATCAACCCTCTTGTGCCCCCTTTTCGAAGGACAGTCTTGGGTACGAGCTCTTGTATACCACGTCTTTGCAAACTTTATAATGAATTTGTGGATTTGGATATCGGCTTTCACGAAATCACTAAAATAAAATCTTTCGTTCGTAATCGTGAGCGACCTTGACAGTGTTACAACAAAAAAAAAATAAACAAAAATTATATTAGTGCTATGGGAATTGTTACATAAATACTTATATAGATATACTGACAGTTTTCTTTTGTAAATACATACTTGGATTGTTTTTATATAGTTCATGTAATTTAGCTATTATTATTATTACTTTTTTTTTTATAATACGCCATTACTTTTAAAAGAATATTGCAATATGATTTAAGTGTTGTTCTCTCGAATGTACCTAGCTTGAAGGCGTCTGCGTCTCGTTCTGTCAGTTTTACTAGTTTACTCATTAACGTAACCTTGCTATCTGATTATTATAATTACAGGTTTATTAACCTACTGAGGGTGACTTCCACAGCGAAGCCTAGACGTATTTTGGTGGCTAAATATGATTTTATGCGTTATCGAATAACACAGATACGTATATTTTTAATAATTTGAACATGTATAGTTGCTTAGTGCGTTTGGGGGTCGTTGTGCAGGCCGGGCTAAGTGTGCAGATCCCGTTTTTGTTTGTTTACTAGACAATCAAATTAATCACTGGCTTGAAGTGTCCACCTATTGTACTATTAATATTTTACCTTCTTACTTAGTTACAACACCTACGTGTATGTTTACCTAACTAAAATGTTAGATTATTGAGCATGTTGTGTTTGCCTGTTACTGGTTACACATGTAGCATAAAGCATTTAGATGATAAGTTTTTTTTGTAAGCAATCATGTGTTTAACTGTTGGTAAACCTAATAAAAAAAAAAAAAAAAAAATCAAATATCGAGTTATATTAATTTGTTCGAGACTGGCAGTCTATTTATATTACTGGTCTCTGCGAATAGTTATAAAACCTATCGAGCGCTATTTCCTGTAGAACACTCCATATTTATGTTCAGATGTATTTTGAAGTCAAGTATTTGAAATACCTACTAACTACAAAATAACTCAGCGCCAGGTTTTTGAAATACCAATTACAAATACAAAATACGTATTTGTACAATTACAATTAGGTAAGTACGTATTTTAATTACAAGTAATTCAAATACTGCACACCCCTGAATATATTGAATAACTATACAGGGTGTTTGGTAATATACTGACGATATTCAAGTGACGGTTTCTCAAAACATAAAAAAATACTTCTCGAAAAAAAAAACTACTAGGTACTCATATTATCAAATTTTGAAGAAAATCGACTAAGTTTAGGTGATTAATTCGGTATGAAACTACCGAATAACCCGCCTACTCTTGCAATCGACATCCAAAAAAAAAGCCAGTTTGATATCTCTTTCGGAAATGGCTGCGGGTTTTGGGTTAGAAAGGGACAACAAGAGATATCTCGAGACGTCACCAATACAGTATATGTGGTAAGATGGCAAGCATTATGCAATAGCATAAGCACAACATAAGTTTAACAAAGTGTTTGTTTTTACATGCCAAAATAAATTTCACATTTCTATGGTAAATATTTCACTTTATTTATTATGCTCATCAGAATAACCCCTTTAATTTTTGTACGTATATTATGAAACACCCTATATAGGGTCAAGACATGTTGGGACTTGTTCTGGCTGTAGGTACCATCCTCATCATCGTCATCAACATATCAACTATAAGACGAATGCTGAACAAAGGCCTCCCCCTATAAACCAACCATGAATTTCTAATACAAGCATGAAGCCACTTGAACAAATATGCCTACAAGTGTGCATTGTTATTTCTTCATTTGTTCGAACTGAAAAGTATAGATGAATAAAACTTTTATTATGAGTCAGAGTAAATAAAAATAAAGTTCACTTATTCTTAAAAAAAATGCCTTTATAACTTTATGAAAAGTTTGGAATGTGGGAGATATATTTTTTTTTACAAGCCAATTTTAATTACTGCCTTTTTTATTGACGTGTAACATCTTTCATCTCGGTGTGTGGGGGTGATTTTGGCAAAAGGGACGGAAATGTGTAACAGGAAACCGGGGAAGCGCGCGCTATTTGATTTGACCAATGACCGCGCGCGGAGGTCAGATGTTACACATCATATGATACTACTGTAAGGCTCGTAGTTTTTTTGTTTTGTAGTTTTTGTGATCACGGGTGGACCACGATTGGTGCAACACAGCCGAAACGTCGGGATAACAAATAAAAAAGGTACATACGCGATAAATACCCGTTTTAATCAGTAATTATGTATAGTGATCGCGAAAGTTTTAAAAATACTAAGTCAATTTTACAAAAAAATTTGAACCTCTCAAAAATGGGTCTCAAAAATTATCAATTATTCTTAAGAACCATCTCGCAAAAATATGCTTTAAAACAAAAAAAAACCGACGGACACACGACTATTACGAAAATGGCTACTTTGAAGGAACTTAAAAAAATAAGATAAAATTCAGCGAGCCCTTGTATCAAAAAAGCGTTGAGGATAAAAGTGTAATTAGAAGACCTTTTCAACAAAACTACAAACGATGGGGTGCGTGAATAAAAAAAATCGTCTCCCACTTCCATATAGGGGTAAAAACCTCCCAAAAAACCAGTTTTTACTTCATAACTACTTACATAGGCGATACTAAAACGTATCATGACAAGTTTTAGCTCTAAAACACTAAATGGTCTATGATATGAGTAAAACGGCTGTAACTGGTCGGACGGACAGGCAGACAGACGGACATGGCGAAACTATAAGGGTTCCGAGTTTATCAACTACGAAACACTAAACCTGATGGTTTTTTTAATAAATTAACCTATAATTTATAAGTTTGACCACGATCTCGCGCGATGGTAAGCGACGATGCAGTCTACGATGGTACACGCTTGCTTAGGCACAGTGGCGGCGCTAGACCAAACGTGGACGTAGGTGACATCAGCTTTGCGAGGCCCCCTTCATTTCCCAGTCATCATCATCATCATGATGTTGTTCTTTCTGATGTTGATGATTCCAGTTCTTTTGAGACTGAGATCAACCAATGGCCAAAAAATTGGATTTTTGTATAACATTCATAGTATTGCCAGACGACTCTGTGACTCTAGAGAAATACTACTCACGCGCACGGAAATAATTACGAATAACTAAACTTTTAATAACTTGTCAAACATTTTTGCAAGACCCCCTTAGGCGCAAGGCCATCGCCGGTCGCCGACGTCGCCGACGCCAAACGCCGCCACTGCACTCTGGAAACAAATCACATTAAGTAGGTACTAGGTACCTACATATTTTAGATAGGCGGGATTCCCCACGATAGCAACTCAACATCAGCAGATGTTGCTAGATTAAAATAAAATTGATATGCCAATAATAATATTTATCTTTTTAAGACGAGTAAATTTTTTTGTCACATTCACGGCTTGGTAATGCATAAACCTCCGAAGCACGAAGCTCCTCGTCCACGAGGCCGTAGGCGGTGGCCCACGTCGCCCACGCCTTACGCCGCCTCTGCCTATGCACAATCTGCGCGAAAATAATATTACGAATTTTTTTTGATGTGGTAATACGTCTAAGTAGTTTGTATATTTACCCATAATAGGACCTATATACGCGATTAATAACACAATACTTTTATAGGTAGGTATTATCCCAAAAATCGACGCGCGGCATTCGTATGATTGTCTGAGCATAACTTTTGAAACATTGGTTGATTATCTTCGAAAAATTCAGTATTAGGTAGGTACTACGCACCTATAGGTATTCAAAATAAATCAATCGCTAGCTTTTACGTAAGCCGTAAATAACGACTTGCGTTCGGCAATAAATAAAATACTTACTCATAGGTAAGTTATCTATCTTACCAGACATTTAAATACACTGATAACTAAATTAATATATAAACGTGCTAGGCGACTCTCAAGGAATAAAGCTGCCTTTCCATCAATCAGTATATATTATATGTATGTATGTACAATGATTATGTAATTTATACAGCGATAGTGTTGATTTAGATTTTAGGGACCATGAAGTCAAAACGGAACCCTTAGGGTGCGACTTTGTCCGTCTGTTATTCCGGTAAAATTATCTCAGCAACTTCAAATGGGGTATCATACAAAAAAACTTACAAAACAGTTTATTTTTATGTTATAAGTAGGTACAACTTTGGAGTTATGATAAAAAATGTCGAAACAGGTTTGTTGTCCTGTTTGCAAAGCGAAAAATCATAGAAATATTTATCAAGCAAATATTTCAGGATGAATAAGATGAATGTCTAACAGTTACATCACCCAAAACTAAGTAAACTTTACAGCTCACATAAAGATGAAACTTGTAAGTTAAAATAAATCTAGCTAGCTAAGGAACCCTCGGCGCGCGAGTTCATTCACACTTGACCGGTTTTGTTTAATCTCCGCTTTGGTGGGCGTGCAGCTTAAAACACACAACTCCAAGGTTAAAAACGACTAAAAATCTGTTGGTTACTAACCCCACTATATAGGTAACTGGGTGAAGAGATACATACAGTCGAAAAAACATATGCTATATTTTCGACTCTGTGTGTTTGTGAAAGGGTTGAGCATTTTCTAAACATTAGAGGCCGGTTGCGCTAGAAAAAAATATGTGCTACTCTTGATAATTTCCGATGAGTGAAATGATGGAGATAGCACATACTTTTGGATTATAACTAATGTAAGAAAGTACGTTATGTAGCTTTGATATACCTATCATCAATCAATCATCAACAACATACCTATCTAGGTATGTTGTTTCTATACAAAATACTGAAAAACTTCGATGACCTACGTGGCAGCGTGAAAAGCCGGCTGAGACGTAGGTGGTTGCGGGTTCGATTCCCGTAGCGGAACGAATGTTTGACAGATCTGCTGATATTTGTTCCGGGTCTGGTTGTTTCTCTATATAATTTATAAGAGCACATACTTTTGGATTATAACTAATGTAAGAAAGTACGTTATGTAGCTTTGATATACCTATCATCAATCAATCATCAACAACATACCTATCTAGGTATGTTGTTTCTATACAAAATACTGAAAAACTTCGATGACCTACGTGGCAGCGTGAAAAGCCGGCTGAGACGTAGGTGGTTGCGGGTTCGATTCCCGTAGCGGAACGAATGTTTGCAAGATCTGCTGATATTTGTTCCGGGTCTGGTTGTTTCTCTATATAATTTATAAGTTCGTTTACAACAAAAAAAAATAGATATCCTACTATCAGTTAACTGGTTCCTATAGTAGGGTATACAAGCTTTGCTTAGTTTGGGGCTAGATGACGCCGTGTGAAATGTCCAACATTATTTATTTGTTTATTATTTACCTAATTAGGTACTTAATTACCTGCCTACTACGATTTATGCTTCGGCCAAAAAGGTAGGTTACTTAGGAAACGAGGTTTGGACCTAGGGACTCATTTTCTTTTTATTTTCTTCCCAGTGTGTGAATGAGGTAATTTATCAGAACTATAAGAATACAGATGTCTTTAAATCGAGCAAAATAAGAGAGACGTTCGGATGATGCAAATACAATTAAAACTTTCATAAACTTCTATCGAATACGATCGTATATCAACACACCCACATTGCCATTTTAATTCGACATGTTAATGAATTATTTCGCGAAAAATTCCGCGCTCGCGTTGAACTGCGAATATTTTTTGTAAAACTACGCGTTAATTCAAGACCAAGGCCGCGGTTTAGCCTGAGCCTGCTAATATGGACTAATGATTGCGTTTCGATCCAGATGGATGTTTTATTTCTGCATACCAGTGCCTGGAGCTATAATATGGCATTGCTAAACAAGGGCTGTAAGCGATCTATTTTACACCTATTTTGGCGATTTTTACGAGTGAGCGGGAACGCTAATCGAGGGTGTTATTGATCGTTTACACCCGAGTATTACACTTAACGTTTCATCACAAATGCGAGATAATTAAAAAAAGTCTATAGAAAAGTTTGTTGCTAAAAAGAAAGTTTATGTTGCCGGTATCCATTGCTTATTATTCCCTTCTTGACTATGACTTTTATTTTTAAATAGAAATGAAGATTTGTCATGGTGGTTGTATTTATTTTAGCATTATTAAAAATGTGGCCTCTTTAATTTATTGAATAGATATAATGCGACGCCTAAAAAAATAGATAAAAGGGGTTGTCATTGAAGATTGTATTTCATTTTAGCTTATTATGCAATGAGCCTCATTTTATTTTCAAATTTACTTACGGCCCTAGGGCAGGAAATTGCATTTACGGAGACATTATCGAGTTCACAATGACAACTTTCAGATATGATAAATATTTATTTATGTTAGCGCATGGGCGTCGTTGCATTTCCATAAAAGGCAAAAAAAACATAAATAATACAGAAAGGCGCATAATATATATATATATATATATATATATCAGCATTGTATCGGGGATAAAGCTGTCTTCTGTAATACAGTTTTTTAACTAAAACGGAAGACAGAGAAGTCTCTCTTCTTTGTTCCCATGTTTAATTTGTAATAAAAGATTTGTATTTGTATATATATAAAACAAAGTCGGGTTAGTTAAACCATTTATAACTCAAGAACGGCTGGACCAAGTTTGATGATCTATTGTCTATCAATATAATTTATTGGATTTGTCTCCGCCCCGAATAGCAGAATAACTATTAAAATATTAGTAAAAGTTACGCTAAAAAAAATTGTGACGAAAATTCATTTTCTCATACATAGATGTAGCTAATAATGGCCGATTGACAATGCATTGGCAGCCCGCGTCATATGCAAGTATGAAGTTCGGCGGATCAGCAAGTATAAAATAAAATAGTAGCAGCGAATAGATAGACAAGGTACACGATGGAGGAGCCTGGCAAAATAGAAAAAAGCAGATGATGATGACTGGGTCTCCCGATTTAAATACCTAAATATTCTGAAGCCGCCTGTATTACGTGGGTAAGTAGGTCATAGGTAAGTACCTGTTTTATTTCAGATATTAAATAACATGTCATGCGATAGAAATAAATATTAGATTTGGTCTTATCCATCCGACGCTATTTTGAAGAGTTGAATATTTATAGAATGATGATGCAAAAATTTGATAAAATTACATAATGCGTCGTCTGTGGTAAATTTAATAAAAATACCTATTCATTATAATGAACTGTTGTTCAGAAATCAAAAACATAATTAATATAAACAAAATGATGTGCTCAAAACTTTTATGTTTAATTTTGAATTGATTATGATATTATTGATTAATTTAATTATACTTATAATATGCTAACTACCTGAATGTTGAATAATTATGGACCATCATAATTCTCTGAAATAAATAAATGTATATTATATTACGTTCCATCCGCGTCAATACATTGTCAATAAAACATTAACCTTCTTCTGCGCAGTCGGGTCGATTTCCTATGTCTCAAAATCCCGACCCAGGGCCCGTAGCCAAATGTCATTCGCCACGAATCTATTCGACTTCTACATACATTTGTTGTCGCTGAATGACGTAATATTTCTATAGCATGTGTCAAATCCCATACATTTTCGGACGTATCGACTAGCGTCATCGCTAATCGACTGTAACTTGGCTAAGCCCTCTGGTCATAATCTTTTTTTTTTACTGGATAGATCTTCGTTTGACCACAATCTCGCCTGATGGTAAGCGATGATGTGGTCTAAGATGAAGCACGAAGATCTAGAAAAAACCTATTCACTCTTACCTTAAAGAGGCCCGAATTGTATTCATTAGGAAAAACAGACGTAATCTATCTGTTACCAAATTTCATCGAAATCGGTTTAGCCGTTTAGTCGTGAAAATCTAACAAACAGAGAGAGTTCGAGACCTTCAAATTTATAATATTAGTATGTATTTTAGAATTATCATTCATTCATTTTGCATTTGTTTAATTAATATAGGAATCGAATACTGCGTATCATTTCCAGCCCATTTCTACCCAACGACCTCTATTTCCTCTAGCCCCAGTTCAATTTGCCCAAACGACTCTACAGTATAGGCTATCGTGTTCATTTTATTCAACCCTCGCCTCACTGGTATTTTAGGCACAGTGCCAAAGTTGATTATCCTTTGCCTATAATCACTTAGGTCTACCTAGGGTTTACCTAGGTCTATATTCACCAACATCATGCCACCCAGAGTACGTCTACTGGCTAAAAACAGATTAAAATTAAATTAGAACGGTGTAAATCTGTAATACAATTGGTGGTCTTTTCGTTAAATAGCGATCTCTATCAGACAAGATTTATGTCATTATGTGAGGCAATGCAAATGAAAAGGCTGTCACTTCATCTAATAAAAAAACTGGACAAGAGCGAGTCTGACTCGCGCAATGAGGGCTCCGTAATTTTTTAATGTTACCAACTATTAATATCTTTTTCGGATTTTTTCTTTACTTGTGCTGTGAGACCTTGCTTCTTGCCAAAGGTTTTGATTTATTTGTGAGAAAATATACGGCATAAATGGGCGTATTTTTTGATTGCGTTGACATAGAAGCTGGATTTCTTACAGTTCCAAGGGACATTATATCTACTTATTTGATATTAATTTAAACTTGATACATCCACGTGTTCCTGAGAAAAAGGGTCTTGACAGACATACAAACAGACAGACGGAAAACAAAGTGGTCCTATAAGGGATCCTTGTTTTCCTTTTGAGGTACAGAACTCTAAAAAGATAATAAATGTCAATAACGTAGAAGGCAAGCTTCAGCGTGACTAATATTTTGTTGTTTTCGAATATGTTTGAATAAGGCCTAAACAGACGACCGATTAAAATTTACCACCGATTTTTGTCTGACAACCGCCGATTAGAGTTGTTGAAAGTCGGTGTCTATTTTCCGCTTACCATAACTCATTACTACACTCGAGAACATAGAAATCGCACACCCCATACATTTTCCTGCATTTTCATTTTGACCCTTATTATTTTTTAAATTGGGGTTTGGTTGCAAATATAACTTGAATTAAATTGGGGTACACACTGTTAGCTTCCTAAAAACCCATAATGTCTGGCCTTGACCTTTGAAATCATAACAATGGCAACTTGGCAATGGAGTGGCCTAAATTAGCTCGTTTCAGGTGGCTCGGTTTGTGGGACTTTGAGTAGGTATAAAAGGTTAAAAAAAACATTAAATTTGTGAATTTAACGATTTATTAATACAAGGTATTGCCTCCCCTAGCCTTAATAACAGCTTCCATTCGATGTTTCATTGAAGAAATCAATTTTTTTATGAAATCCTGCGGTATGCTGGCCCATTCTTCCTTGATCGCGGTTGGAGATCTCTGAGACTCGTAGGCGCTGCGTTTCTGGCTCTTACTCGTTTCTTTAGTTCGTTCCATAAGTGCTCAATGGGATTGAGATCTGGGCTTCGAGCAGGCCACGCCATAACGGGTACTTCAACCTCCTCCAAGTACTGGCGGACTATAGCAGCGGTGTGTGGTCTAGCGTTATCCTGCATAAAAACGTCGCCGATATATCCCGAAAAGGGCACAAAATGTTCTTCCAGAATCTCCTCGACGTAACGTTGAGAAGTCAATCCACCCGATCGACGGTCGGTATCGGGCCCTGTGATGAAGACAAGTTCAGTTTTCGCTTCCAGTGAAATGCCTCCCCAGAACATACAGGAACCACCGCCGGCGCCGTATGCGACCCGTTCGGAGATGCAGCATTGAGCAAATCGCTCACCGGATCTTCGGTAGACTCTACCACGTCCGTCGTTACCATGGAGACACATCTTGCACTCGTCAGAGAAGAGGACTGCCTGCCACTGACCCATAGTCCAATTAACGTGATTTCGAGCAAACTGAAGGCGTGCTTGTCTGTGCGTTGGGGTCAATTTTGGGCCAGTTGCTGGTCTGTGCGCTGTCAGGCCTCCTTCGGTTAGTCTTCTCCTGACTGTCCACCGACTGACTTCCACTTCTCTAACTTCCTGGAGCTGCTGTCCGAGTTGAACTGCATTCAACCGGCGATTTCGTAGTGATGTATTCACAAGAAAACGGTCATCGCGCTGTGTTGTCGCACGTTTTCGGCCTGTTCCTGGTTGCCTGGTATAGCCACCAGTTTGCTGATATCGTTGGTATACACGTCGAACAGCATATCTGCTCAAATTTAATTGACGAGCCACTTGACTATGGTTCTGTCCAGATTCGATTAGTGCAACCACTTGAGACGCTGATTAAGGTGTGGAATCCATTTTCTTGTATAGAGTGATGACGTATTCGTTAAAGGACCTTTCTGACTGGGAGTTGGTATGCAAATGATGTCATTTTTTTTCGGATGGACCATTTCAATCATCCCTTATCCTTTTATACCTGCTCAAAGTCCCGCAGGCCAGGCTGCCTGAAACGAGCTAATTTAGGCCATTCTATTGTTGGGCTGCCATTGTTATGATTTCGAAGGTCAAGGCTGGACATTATGGATTTTTAGGAAGCTAACAGTGTGTACTTTAATTTAATTCAAGTTATATTTGCAACCAAACTTTGATTTAGGGAATAATAAGGGTCAAAATGAAAATGGAGGAAGGTGTATGGGGTGTGCGATTTCTATGCTCTCGAGTTTATATTGTCGATGGCTGGTAGTGCAAGACCCTGACCGAGTGGAGGAAAATACCTGGATGCTAATAGCACAGCATCCATTGGAGTGGCGTTTGAGAGGGGAGACTTATGACCAGCTGTGGATGATCACCTAAACTGTCAATGATGATGATGAATATACACGTTCTACACTCGTCCTTACCTCGGGATCGGAGTGGTCTTCTATCCAATTTTTATGTGTAGTGTTTTGTTGGTAGTAGGTATGTGTGCAATTAAATGTATTTAAATATTAAGCACTATTAGGCACACCTTATGAGGCAGCATACACAACATTTTAAAACAATAGGTACTATAAAACACGTGTGCCAACAAGCATGCAAGAGTTCTACTTCTTTTATGTTTTGTACGACTATCGTCGGGTCGATTATTGTCGGTTGTCTGCTATCGGCTTAAAAATAAGAAGGTATGTATGTGGTCCTCAACTCCTCACCACGTGCTGACCTTGGCCATAACCTTACGTTATGTAAGACATTTGCAATCTCAGTTCAATGCATTAGATACGCCGCATTGTTGCTTGGTCACGCCTCTGGTTGTAACATCTTAGTAAGGTATGGCGTGAAATTGCCATTTGTAAAGGCGAAATTTTTAGCCAAGAGTGAATTTTACTAGAAAGTTCCATTGTTTGCGCCAGTTTTTTGTTGCGTTCGTGATCTTTTATTGTGCAGTTGGCCTTTATGTGTCCTAGCAGTAGATGACCCAAAACAAAATGCAATCCCTTCCCGTAGACATAGAGTTAGATTTTCATCATCAACATCAAGCTATAGAAGCACACAATTGACTTAGGTTTCTCTCAGTGCGACATTGAGCATAAGTTTTAGCTATTCGGAGACATCCCGGGGGTCAGTGGCTGGAATTTAAGTAGGTATCTTATAAATATACATTTACTTGTTACTCATTTTGTTGTGGGTTTAATATAGAATCTTCATTTATTCGTAGATATTGATACAAATACTGTTCCTATTATTAAATTAGCGTAGTGTTTTTAACACTTGTGTCTGTGTATTGCGCGTTCTCGTTGCCCGGTAGAGCGTGGCCAAATTGTTTTTATAGCGTTATCGAACCACGTGTTGGAAATATTTTGAGTAGGTAAACAGTTTTAGCGTGCACAAATGTTTATATCTTTTGAAAAGTCAAGGCTAGATTGATACGATAAAAATTTAGCGTCGACTTCTCTAGAAATCATCTTTAGAATTTTTTTATTTTGTGTTTCTATTTTCTTAAGGCGACTTGCGTAACGATGCCTAGTATTTAGGATATGATTAACAGAGTTGTCAAATCATACAAATACGTCAAACTTAAACATGTTTAGTCTCTAATTACGTTCAGGGATCGTTATGCAAGCCTGGCTTACTGTCATTATTATTTGAGACTATTAAATTAAAGTTTTTTTCTGGAACGTAGATCAAACTGTTATTGCGACTTAAGGTACAAGATTAAAGAATGAAAATAAGAGTTCCTTCGCAAGAAATATTCGTTATTAGTCACGAAACAAAACTTTCCCTAAATATATTTAACTTGGTTTAGTACAAAGTTAAATATATTTAGGGAAATAGATGGACTAACTGCTTTATAAATCTGTGCATACAGTTTGAAAGTTGATTATTAAATTCTAATTTCACACGTTAACTAAAACTGAGGGAGTCAGATCAAAAGAGGTCTTTCTAAAGTTATATGAAACTAGCTTCCGCCAGCGGATTCGCACGCGTTGTTTGTCAACAAAAAGTAGCCTATGTGTTAATCCAGGTTAATCTACGTACCTACATACGAAATTTCATCGAAATTGGTTCAGCCGTTACGACGTGATTGAGTAACAAACAAACATCCAAACTTTCGCATTATAAGAGGAATCATAACATCACACTAATATTACTAATGACGAAAATAGCCAGACTATTCATTTTCAGTAAAAAAAATCATAAATGTAGGAAGTGAGATTCAGTTGGTATGACCTACCTCCTAGAAAATGATTTTCAAGTTCTTTAGCATTCTAATAACATTCTAATATCCGATGGCCGTGAGTGAAAAATGCTTCGGAGTAAATGGACGGTCGCCAATATCCTAAACGATTTGTTTTTTATGACGTTTTCTTTGCAAAAATTTTATACGATTCGTAAACATCTATTCTATTTACAAATACGTGTATTTTAAACAAATATAAGTAATTTTACCAAGTAGAGTTTTCTATGCGTCGTAATTAGCGGGTTTCTTAGTCGTAGAGTAGGGAAGGGAATGGGTTCACTTAAGGAAAACATGGTTTATTTTTTAAATTATTTATTATAAATCAAAATTAAGAAAAAATACAAGGTCTTAAACTATGGAATCAACAATATAACAACAAAAGCATATATATCTTTGACCTACGAGGTAGGAAAACACATACATACACAACATATAAAAAAACATGTTTGAGCGGCATTGCCCCTGATTATCTGACATAAATAAGCAGATCGGATAGTATAGAGGTATTGCAGTAAGTATATAATGGTGCTGCGTTAGCCTACTCCATCCAAATGACCTGACTCAGGCATACTATGAGCTGCACCCTTCGATTAACTTAATTAGAAACTTTCTTTATTTCATTGCCTGATCATAATAATTTCATAAGATTAGTTCATCGAATTCATTAAACAATCTTGCTCCATAACAAACCATTTATTAGGTTTAGCATGTGTTTATGAAAATCGGTGAGGAATGTAAGGAATTTTTTAAACACTCGTTAAACAGTTGTTTATCTTTTTTGTGGTAACAAGGTATCATTTCTGTACAAAAATTGCAGAACATTCGAAGACAGCGTCGCTAACTGGTTGTGTGTTTAAAGATTGAATTAAAAAGTTGTGGAAAGTTAGCATCGCTAACTGTATCTTACCAGTTAGGTACTCCACCTATATACCTACATAGGGGTATTGTAAAAAGCTCATTTAAGCCTGTTAGTATATAAAAAACCGAATACAAATGATTTATACATACTCGTTGTTTTGTCTTGCTGAAAACTTTTAAAACAATATTTTTTATGTCACATTTCAAGCAATTTGAAAGAGTGGCTTGAATTATACGACTAATGCATAAATCAATTGGCTGATGGCCAGAAAGCACTTACTGCCGATAAGTGCTTGCTGACTGAGGCCTTTGTGACTGACTGACTTGAGACGAGGACAGTGTCCGGTGACAAGTTGCAGCAATAGCAAGGTAAAGTCGTAAACTCTGGGATTTTAGTTCTTGGGAAAATATGATAGTAAGTACTAAGTGTTATACCTAACTGTAATAGCTAATCAGCACGCGGCTTCGCACCCCTGTTTTGTCAACTGAAATATTACCCTACTTCTGTGCAGTCAGGCAAAAAGTAGCCTGTGTCTCAATACCGGTCATGATCTATCTGTACCTATATGTACTTACCAAATTTCATCGAAATCGGTGAACAGACAGACAGGTTACTTTCGAATTTATAATATAAGTAGAAGACTTATATACTTTATACCTTGAGAGAACGGCATGCCTTTGGTGTGGGACGCCACGTGCGTCGATACCCTTGCGCTATCTCATCTGTCTGGTACAGCAGTTGGGGCCGGTGCGGCGGCAAATTCAGCCGAAGATCTCAAGCGGCGCAAATATGGAAGTCTTGGCAGAGCTTACGTATTTGAGCCATTTGGGGTCGAGACCCTGGGTTCATGGGGTTTCCGGGGCTCATCGCGTTTTTTTAATTATTTCTGGGCGTCTGGTCGAAGTGACGTGAGATCCAAGAGCTGGCGCTTATCTGGGTCAACGCATTACAATTCAGCGGGGCAATGCAGCCAGTGTTCTGGGGACACTTCCGCTTGGTAGTGATCTGGAGCAGTTGAGCTATCAGATCGTTTGCTACGGTCTTTAGATGTTTCAACTTCTGATGATGTTTCTTCTGTATTTTATTGTAAATAAGTAATTGTATATTCTTTCTGTTATTAAATAAAGATATAAAAAAATGTAGAAGATAATACCTTCGATCAAAGAAATAAACTGGCACAATTTTTATTAAAGTTTTGAATATCTGATGAAGAAGCGTTTGTTTGAAATCTAGAAAAAACATTAATAATAACTGTAGGTATCTATTGGACGAAAATTTGAGATAAACAAACATCTGCGGTCTTATATCAATATTTTCCACAAATTATGGAACGCCACAACTACTATAAGACTCAAAAACTTGTTATTGACGCTGCATAAGTAAAAGCCGAGAGAAATAATAAATATGCTACGCATAATTAAAAGAATCTTTACCTACGCTCGGGCACTAAAGCTTT
The DNA here is from genome assembly GCA_963924445.1 of Philereme transversata. Lineage (NCBI taxonomy): Eukaryota > Metazoa > Arthropoda > Insecta > Lepidoptera > Geometridae > Philereme > Philereme transversata. The sequence goes on along the minus strand of OZ004343.1, from coordinate 4,404,174 downwards.
GTTAGGGAATGCTGATCAGTAAAACATTTATAGAGTATAAAGTGGTAAACGGAGTAAACAGAATCACGCCATGTCTTGCCTCTCTGTTCTTGCTATCTCCCTCTCTACACGTGTTTTTCTAGATTTATTTATGAACTGACACTGCTGGCTTGCTTTGTTTTGAATTTGCTTCCTAATAAAATGCATAATTTTCCTACCACGTGCTTTGTTTTCGTGAATATTTTTCCTTATCACCAAATTGTTAACTTCGTTGCTAATTTATTTATAGTGGTCAGGGCTGTTTTTAGTCAAGTAAGGGGAAATTAAATTTAGTAGCCCGCTTACTAAATGGTTGGAAACTATTTTCACTTACGTCTAGGGCATAAGAAGGAAAGCGAACTTCGAAAACGCTGTTTGTAAGAATTTTTAAGGTTTATTGTTTATGTGATTTAGGGCGTGGGAATATAAAATCATTTTATTCTCCCTGATTCCAAAGCACAGCTGTTAACGAATATTTTAAGAGCTAAAAACCCGTCATGGGTTTTCATCTTTTGATCATTTTATTTCTACAACTTCTGGGCATAACGTGACGCTTTAGGAATTATGCAATATGTAATTTTTGTTCATCTTGTTAATAAATAAAGCTGAACATTTCACACAGCGCTATCTAGCCCCAAACTAAGCTCAATCCAAATGATATACAAGTTTCATAGTCAGCTTTTATACAAAAAGTTCGATCCCTTTTAATGGTCTCTAATACGGCCCTGAGTACATTACCACGTGATGTTTTTCTATTGTTTTAGCTGTTTGTCAACAGGGGGGTGTGTCTGCTGCGTAGTGACTGACTCATGTTATATAACTCATACATTATACATATAGTGTGAAACAGTAAACATGTTCAAGGTTAATATGGTGCGATTGCATTCACATTGCTAGACTTGAATCACCCTTTCCCTCCCACAGATATTAAAATTACCTGGGATAAGTCAAGTGGTCTCGTCAAGTTCTCGTCCAAAATACCTCAGTGTCTTAAGACGAAAGTATTTGATCAGTTGTTACCGGTGATGAGCTATTATGGTACAAAAACGTGGTCTTTCACTATGGGGCTCATAAGAAGGCTTAAGGTCGCTCAGCGTGATATGGAGAGGGCTATGCTTGCTGTTTCTCTACGAGATTGAATCAGAAAATAGGAGATTCTAAACCCTGTATAGTTGAAAGTTGTTACAACTGAAATCACCCATCCCGATTTTCGGGAATAGTTCTATTAAACCCTGTATATATAAGTAATCTATGCTCATACTAGCTAACCCCGCAAACTTTGTTCTGCCGTATATAAATTATCAAAGAAATCAAATGCAGAATGAAATGTCAAAGTGACGCGACAGTTCATGTAAATGACTTCACGTCAATGAACGACGGTTAAATTAATGGATATTGTTCATACAAAAATTGCGATTAAAAAATGGGGGGGGGGGGGTGTAGGAGGGTGAAAAATGCTTTACGACCTATTCTCATACCTACCGAATATAAACAAAAAATTTCATATGAATCGATCTAGCCGTTTCGGAAGAGTTTTGTTACTAACACTGCGAGACGAGAATTTTATATATTAGAGATTAGATTATACAGAGGAAAGATTTGTATTTTTGTATGTTTGTAACGAATAAACTCAAATACTACTGGTTCGATTTCAACAATTATTTCACTATTAGAATGCTACATTACCCTTGAGATAACATAGCCTACTTTTTACTCAACTGCGCAGAAGGAGGGTAATGTTTTTATTGAAAAACTACGCGTCGATTTGTAGCATTTCGTAGAGACATTCCACGCTCGCCTATATCTACACCGTTACTTCGCTGACTTTGCCTAACTCCAGAAAAAATTCTGGAGCTAAGACGACGATTTTAACAATTATATAATATGTTTGAATGTGTATTAAGAATTGTAGAAAAAGGGAAAGCGATTATAATAAGAATAACTAGGCCTTGTTTAGGCTCGGTCGCGAAGTAACAGAGAGTAGAGTTATTTTTGAAAGGGCTCGCCCGGGGAAGTACCTATACCTATTCATACCTATATCTGTCGCCAAGCAGCATTGCTGTGTTTCGGTTTTAAGGGTATGGTAGGCGGTAAAATTACAGGCACATGAGGGTTTGCACCTGTATGCAAGTTGATGGACGCAGGGCAGTGCACGTTTCCAAGGTGCGTGACATACAACTTAAAATCAGGTGGCCCACATGCTTGTTCCATCACCAGGTTCCACCTCTTATAAACAAAACGCGTGTAAAATTGACGTTACAAAATGTCGTCTGCGTTATTCTATGATTATTGAGTTTTAGTGCAGAACCGAATACAAGTAATTTTCTTGAAAACAACTTTTAAATTCAAGGCCATGCCCCGTTCAGAGAGGTAAGTTCGTAGCCGGTTGTATAGAGAATAACAAGTTGCAGCCGATTTGAATATTCGATACATTCATTGTTGGCTTCACAGAATTTATTATGATGCCCATATCTTTGGATCCAGCGTACATGACATGGGCTTATTAAAATTATAAACAGCACGCCACGTACTGACAGGAAAATATAGTGGTTAGTTTGGGCGCAAGTGGTAACCATTATTTATTTTATTTTATTTGGAAGACAAACCAAAATGTTAGATTTATAAACTAAAACACTATAAAAGCCTAGTTCAAAGGAATACTTAGATGATAAGAATCTTGTTAATTAATCCATATTAATATTATAAATGCGAAAGTATGTAGGTAACTCTGTTTATTTGTTACCTTTTCACGACGGCTGAACGGTTCGTGATGAAATTTGGCAAGAAGAAATATCCTCAAGAAGGACATAGGCTATCTTTTGTCTCAAAAAATAAACTTGAAGTGGGTGAAATAGGGGTTGAAAGTTTGTATGGGCAATCCAGTAAATCCAAATAAGTTAGGAATCTGAAAATTCATGTTTAGGCTTTTGGTAAGAAATAAAGAAATGCGTGTGTCAACTTTTTTGCCAAATCATCCCTAATACATAGGATAGGGACATAGGCTACTTTTTACCCAACTGCGCAGAAGGAAGGCAATGTTTTTATTGTCAAAATTGTGCGAAGCCGCGGGCGGGTCAGCTAGTTTGTTTGTTTGTTTTAATTCTTTATTACACAAATATAAAAATGTACAAATGGAAGACTTAATGCTAAAAGAATTTTCTACCAATCAACCGTGACAGGTAAAAAACTTAGGTTGGCGTGCTTAACTAGGAACTAACAAAAAAAAAACAATATAAATAAAAAACTACTACCTAATTGCCCAGTTGTAAATAACTTCATAATCTTGACATTAAGAGCAACATGCGCAACGGTGCCTAAACGTATTTAGTGGCTAAATATGATTTAAGAAGTTATCAAATCATACAAATACCTTAAATTTAAACATTATCAGTTGCTAAATACGTTTAGGGATCGTTGTGCAAGCGGGGATAAAATGGTAACTAGGTAATTAAACTCAACGTTGTTTGCGTATTGCTTCACATATATTCTCTGTACCCACAAATGTAGTACTACCATTTTGTCCCTTCCCATATGACGTAATTAATTTTAAATAGAAAGAATATACAATTATTTACAAGACTTTAAAATACAGAAGAAACCTTTGAATCATCTAAAAACCGTTACAAACGATCTATAGATAGCTCAACTGCTCCAGATGACTACTAGACGGAAGTGTCCCCAAGACACTGGCTGCATTGCCTCGCTGAATTGCAATGCTAACACTTTGACCCAGATAAGCACCAGCTCTCGGATCACACGTCGATTCCTTCCATCACGAGATTGTATAAAAATAATTGTAAAAAACATTTATCAAGAATCTTCATAATTTCAGTCTGTCTGCACTGCAACCACTGTTAGGTTCAAGCCTCTTTAACACAACATTACATACAACATAAGTATCCCAATAATATTATAAAAGCGAAAGTTTGTATGGATGTATGTGTGGATGTTTGTTACTCTTTCACGTCATAACGACTGAACCGATTTCGATGAACTTTGGTATGTATACGTAGATTAACATAGGCTTTTTGTTGAAAATCACGCGTGCGAAGCCGTTGGCGAAAGCTAGTACTTTATAAAATTACCAGCTGACCCGCCAGCGGCTTCTCACGCGCAAAGACCAAGAAGTTTTTATAAAAATTTGACACCCCATTTTTATCCCATGGGACCTGATTTAGTGGATAAAAAGTAGCCTATGTGTTAATCCAGGTTATAATCTACTTAAATACTAAATTTCATCGAAATCGGTTAAGCCGTTACGACGTGATTGAGTAACAAACAAACAAATAAATAAACAATACAAACTTTCCCATTTATAACATTAGTGCGATATTTAAGATTACTTGCTGAAGAAAAGAGAGATAAACGGAAAAACCCTAAAATGAAGCTAGAAATAAAACGCTTTTTATATAGCGGTATTTTCGTACAAGTCATCTGAGGCCCCTATAATTACCTAGTCAGGTCATAAATTCTGTCACATGTTTAATATAAAATAATTGAAACAAGTTTATTCATTATGTAACCATTTATACACCAAAATGAACTTAACAAAACATAGATTCCTATGACACTAAAGTATATTCAAAATGACCTCCGTGATTTTGAATACAGGCCTTCAATCTGCGCGGCCAGTCGTCTATCGCAGCACGAACGAGGTCCATGTCAATATCGGCGGCTGCCTTAATCAAGGATGTCTTGAGTGACTCCGAATTGGGATGAGGCTTTGAGCACGCCTTTTCCTCCAAGTGTTGCCATATCTTGTAATCTAACGGATTCAAATCTGGACTGGAGGAGGGCCAGTCTTCGTGCCGGATGAAGTCGATTTCACGCGCCGCCAGCCAGTCTTGTGTGCTCTTCGCTCTATGAGCTGGTGCCGAATCTTGTTGGAATACCCAGTGCCTGTTATTGAACATGGTATGAGAAACAGGTTCCACAAGGTTCGTCAGGACTGTATTTTGATACACAACTGCATTCGTTTTTACACCTTTCTCACAAAAATGTACCTCTGTTAAGCCCCAATAAGAACCTCCCAACCATACCATGAGCGAGGATGGAAAATGACCTCCTTGGACACGCGCAATACGGTTGCTCGCTTCTTCACTACTGTGTGCGTACACCTTATCATTTTGTTTGTTGTAGCTCTCTTCTACGTTAAAAATTTTTTAATCTGAAAAAAAGAATTTCCCGATATTTTTTTCCCGCGTACCGCTTCAACAAAGCGCGGCATCTCTTCAGTCTCAGGTCCATTAGATGAGCATTCAAACGATGTCCTGTTTTTCTTCGATATGCCCGAAGCCCTAAGTCTTCATTTAACACCCTTTTCACCTTGGTTCTGCTTAACCCCATCTGAAGGGTCAACAGTTACGTTTGGGATTTCTTTGAATTCGCGCCTTCACAGCTTTTATCACTGCTGGAGTCCTAACAGACCGAGGGCGACCACTTCTTGATCTGTCATCTACACTAGAGTCTTCATTGTATCGTTTGATGGTACGATAAACGAATCTTTTGGTTATATTCAATTTTTTCAGTATGTCAAAAATTTGAATTGGCGCGTAACCGCAACGATGCAACGCAATAACTGCAACACGGTCTTCTTTAAGCGTCCACTCCATATTTAAAAATGAGTAAAATTCTAAAAAGTATACATTTTTATTTTCATGAACAATTTGAAATTCGAATTCTATAAACTTTTTTGTGGCCAGCATTCTAAAAGAAAAGTTTTTACTGTGTGACAATACTTATGACCTGACTAGGTATAAGGCGTATAAAACAGAAAAATAAGCAATTCAAAACGTTCAAGCTTTCATTAGCTCTTATTTAGACCGGTGCCGTTGGGCCTTGACGCCGTAAACATGGTCCAGCCCCAATTGCACTAGTAGAATGGCCATGGAGATCGTACCAATGATTATTGTGACAAAATTATGAATGTAGAAGCGTGCGTAGTCTAAAACCAACTAAGTTAACTGGTTACTAACATATTTGTTTTTAAGAAATCAGCAATGCTCCCCAAGTGGGACAACCAAGTTCAGTGTTATTTCATCTGAAAAAAACTCAGGTGGGCGGGTTTGGATACGCGAGGCCCCCTTTTACGCGGGGCCCGTATCAATTCTGACTACGTGGTTAATCCGGCACTGCTAATGGTAACCGTTATTAATAGAAAGGATTCACTTTTTGGAAAAAGTGAATCCTTTCTTGTTTTTACAACGAAGAAAAAGTGAATCCTTTCTATTTAAGATTTTAAAAGTATTTTTTAAATGTTTTGATAAGTTTACTGAAATAATCTTCTTTTATGTATTTTTTAAGTGAAAGCTTCTAGGCCCATTAGGCATATTTTTGAGATGGAAAAAAACATTGAACTCGCGACACTGTTACCGTTACCGTCCCCTCTGTACACAGGATGTTTGGTAATATATAGTGACGGTTTCTCAAAACATAAAATAAGACTTCTCGAAAAAAAAACTACTAGTTATATTATCAAATTTTAAAAAAATCTACTAAGTTTAGGTGATTAACTCGATATAAAACTTACTGCCTGCTCTTGCAATCGACATCCAAAAATAAAGGTCAATTTGATATCTCTTTCGGAAATGGCTGCGGGTTTTGAGTTAGAAAGGGGACAGCAAGAGATATCTCGAGACGTCACCAATACAGTATCTGTGGTTAGATGGCAAGCATTATGCAATAGCACAACATAAGTTTAATAAAGTGTTTGTTTTTACATGCCAAAATTTTCACATTTCTATGGTAAAAATTTCACAATTTTATTTATTATGCTCATCAAAATAACCCCTTTCATTTTTTTGTGTATATTATCAAACACCCTATATAAGTATATCGTAATTGTTTTCACTTCTGTCGGCACTCCCGGAGTGCTATTTTTTTTAAAAAGCCATTTTACATATTTTTTTCTGCGCTTATTATTGGTTGTATTTTTAAACTTTGACCTTAATTAAATTGAATTATAAACATGTTTTTAAAAGACTACATTAACTGCATCTGAATGCCAACAAATATGGTTAAACATGTCTGGAACTAATAATACTATTATTTATCACCTTTTGGAATGTATATTTATCCATGTTTGCGAATGAATAAATGATTTGATTTGATGATTGCCTCCACGATTTGATAAAGTGCGGTCTCTAAATCATATTTTTATTCATGAGATTAAGAAAACTAACCAATCTTGTTTTCTGCCGTTCTTTCCTGGCTTGGTCGCGGAGGAACACGTAGTAAATTGACTTTTTAAAGTAATCCTTGTGATTTTCATGAATAAATAACTTTAGTTAATGTAATTGGGAGGCGGAACCATAGAATAAAAAGGAGTAATTATGTGTTCGAATCCCTTAACGGGCACACATGGCACATTGCGTTTTAGATAATATAAATTAACAATCGCAATACATGTTGTAAACATGAGGCCGTTGGGTTAACAGGAAATTGAAGTTTTTGGAAGTTAAAATAACTTCTCAGTATTATCAACAAGTTATTTTTTAGCCCTTTAGGTTGGAAAAAGGCCCCTTCATTTTTCCTAGTCACTTCTTTCTAGCGCCAATATGGTACTATCTGCTCCGAGCTTAGTTATTTGAAAACACCTGATTAATATCAGGTGATTATCCCAGTAATATTATAAACGCGAATGTTTGTATATATGTATGTATGTTTGTTACTCTCTCACATCGGAACGGCGGAACCGATTTCGATTAAATTTCATATGTACGTAGATCATAACCTGGATTAATACATGTGCTACATTTTATGGGCAAACCATGCGTGTGAAGCCGCGGGCGGAAGCTTGTATCCTATAAATTCGCGTTTTTCTTTTCTAATAAACAGAGACAAGAAAAACACGAATTTATAGGTGAGCTAACTTAATATTAATATCAGAAATGTGGAGATTTGTAGACACGCCAAAGTCACTGACATATCCTAGAGGATGAGCAAGCTGAAGTGGCAGTGGGCGCTATATAACTGCAGAAAGGTTCTCGAGTGAAGACCACGCACTGGGAGCCGTTGTGTGCAGGCCGCACAAGATCGGCTGCACTGTAAGTCCTATGGCTGATATGATGATGTGACTATAATTATATACGTTACATACACGTATATATCGTCTTACGTATACATACAATCGTCTTTGGTGGTGCGTCAGCAATTGGCACATCAAATTATTTCTGTCCGCGGTAGCAGTGTCCAGTGCGTTGGTCTTTGGATCAAAAATAAACGGGTTAAATTTTGTACTTATTAGTTAGTGTACAGATTAGTATTGTATGATGCGCACGCGTGGTTTGTCAATAAAAAGTATCTAGCCAGATCTAGCCTATGTATGTCTCAATCCAGATCATAATCTATACCAACCAACTTTCATCGAAATCGGCCTTTCCGTTCGTCGTGAAAACAAAAGTTCAGGATTAAATGGCAGGACTGATTACGATCTGTGTGTTTGTTTTGTAATCGATAGACAGAGTTACTTTTTAATTTATAATTACAAGCTTCCGCCGGCGACTTCGCACGCGTGGTTTATCCTAAAAAGGGTAGGTAAGAAAAAATCCGTGCCAATCTACGAGTATTTATGGGTAATTCCCGTTTACTTTGGTTATTTTAGTTATATATTTTTATATATATGGCAGACAATTAGACTAAAATAACGGGTAGTTTTAAATGTAGATTTATCTAGCAGTTATGAGCATTAGTTATTTTGTCAAAGTGCCATAGTTCATGTAAAGTTTGGATGTTTGTTTATTTATTTGTTTGTTTGTTTGTTACTCAATGACGTCGTAACGGATGAACTGATTACGATGAAATTTGGTATAAACGTAGATTATAACCTGAATTACCACATAGGCTACTTTTTATCTCATAAATCAGATCACATGGGATAAAAATGGGGTGTCAAATTAGGTTGCAACAACAAGTTTATCTTTATTTCTAGGTTACCTGTACATTTAGTAGTGTAAGGCTCAGAAGTTGCGGGCAACAGCTATAAATACCTATAAATACCTATAAATGCGAAAGTTTGACCGATTTCGATGAAATTTGGTATAAACGTAGATTATAACCTGAATTACCACATAGGCTACTTTTTATCTCATAAATCAGATCACATGGGATAAAAATGGGGTGTCAAATTAAGTTGCAACAACAAGTTTATCTTTATTTCTAGGTTACCTGTACATTTAGTAGTGTAAGGCTCAGAAGTTGCGGGCAACAGCTAGTTACCTATAAATGCGAAAGTTTGACCGATTTTGATAAAATTTGGTATGTACATAGATTATTACCTGGATTAACGCATAGGCTACTTTTTGTTGTCAAACAACGCGTTCAAAGCCGCTGGCGGCAGTTTACTTAAGCTAGTTTACTAAATGAATAGGCAAAATAATAGTAACAGGTCGTCCTCTGATGAAAGTATACCTCGACTATACATTTTCAGAGCTAACGGTCTTGTGCGATCTGCATCCAATGGTTCCCAGCAACTTAGAAATACAACCTACTACTTATTGATTATAATCTACGTACATACCAAATTTTATCGAAATCCGTTAAGCCGTTACGACGTGATAGAGTAACAAACAAACATCCAAACGTTCGCGTTTATAACATTAGTGTGATATTGACTGGCATACCTCACTACATTAGGCTCAGCTTGTACAACGATCCGTAAATTTATTTAAGGACTAAACATGTTTAAGCGTGACGTATTTGTATGATTGAATTTGGGTTGCAGTATAAAGGCTATAAAAATGCTGATAAAAGCCTTAGTTTTTATTCTTTGGTCCTAGTTTCTTTATCTTTTGTCTTCACCACCCCACCATCATCAACAACAAGCCCAAAGAACGGCTATAAAATGCCGATAAAACTGTTTTAGTTATTAAAAGTTTAGTTAATCGTAATTATTTCCGTACATTTATCCAGAGTCGCAGAATCGTCTGGCAACACTATGAAAGTTATACAAAAAATCCTATTTTTTGGCCATGGGGCGTTCCCAGGCTCAAAAGAAGTGGAATCCAGTAAGTATGTAATTTTTGTCATCATTTAATTAGTAATAAAACTTATGTACTCATACATAAATTAGTGTATAACTCAGCTCATTCAATTTAACGTTCTTTTGACTGGGTAATAAAAGGGGCCTGGTAAAGCTGATGTCATCTACGTCCACGTTTGGACTAGCGCCGCCACTGTCCTTACTCTACCTAAAGTTCCACGGTATTGTTATCGCATTGCTCGATTACCACATGGCAATCTGCCAATTCGTCACCTAGCGCAATAGCTATTACAGAAACAATCGGTACTTTATTCAGTATATTCAGGATTGGCTCCATGCTTATCAACTTGTACTATTAATTCACGAAGGTAAAGCACAATTACACAATCCCAAGGAGAATTGCTTAAGCCTTTTTAAATATGTAATTTTTAATTGGCCCCACTGGTGTCTAAATATTGCAGTTTAGCAGTGCATTTAAGAACAATATGTAAGATTAGGTAGGCCACTTGCCTGTTCCAAACACGTTGATCCACATATTGACAAGGTCGTCAAATACTCTCGAGGATTTTTTGGCGAATTTAAACGTCAATATGATTTAATCCACAATTTCCGTACGTAGGTACTTGCACTGCAGTTCCGAGAGACAACATCTTTATTTTTACAACACTGGTTTTTAAAAGGATTATATGATTTGCTTCCAATTCGATCAATCTTTTCAAAGACGAACTAACTTAATAAAGGTTCTTCTTAGGCAAGATGGAACTTGCAGTTGCTGCAGTAAGGTAAACAGGAATGGGAATATCAATACTTTCTATTCTTCTATCTACCTATTTAAATAAGAATCAAAGTCCTGACATACTGCCTTTCAACGCACACACTAAACCACCGGGTTTTCGGAAGTGAAAACTTTTTGAGATGGGAAAAACCATTGAACTCGCGACACTGTTACCGACACCTCTGTGTATAATTAGTTTTTTTTTAGTTTGTGGAGGGGCAAAAGAAAACTTTTTTTAGTAAATTTTCATGTTTAAGCGACATCCATCAAGATAATTTTGCAACATCCAAATTTTTTTTTTGAGTTAAAACTTCTTTAAGCGCGTACGGTATTTTACGAGATGGGAAAAAACCATTGAAATTGCGACACTGTTACCGTTACCGACATCCTCTGTATATAAGTATCTTATAATTGTTCAAGTTTTCACTTCTGTCACTCAGCACCCCCTACTTTTTTAATACATATTGTTTTTGGCGTCGCACTGTTTTGTGCATTTGCCAGTGGCCAATAAAAAAATTAGGGAACCGCTGGTTTAATACAATGAAATGGTGTTCGTTAGTAAGCGAACTACATAAAAACGGCTGGCTAGATTTGTTTTTTTTTAATGTTCGTAATAATTCGAAAAAGGTTTTTTGGAGAAAAAAAATTTGAAAAGTTGCGCAGAAAATTTGGAAATTCTGGAAAAACTGAAAATGCTTTTTTCTATGAATTTTTGTATAAACTAAACGTAAGACCTACTATATACTTACTATATTTTATTTTTAAATCCTTGCGAAGTCGGGGCGGTTCAGCTAGTTCAGCTTATTTGTCTTTAGTACCTTTTTAGCTCAAACTTTTAGTATGTATCTTGTATAAAAGCGCCTCTCTGGACTGACCCTAGAGGGGGAAACGCTCACGAAAGCTATTTATATTTGCGTATTTGATTTGGTATCAAATGCGCAACTCGTACTCGTAATACCCAGTCATAATCGCGAGCCTTTTTACCGACTTCAAAAAAAGTAGGAGGTTCTCAATTCGTCGGAATCTTTTTTTTTAATGTATGTTCCCCGATTACTCGAATTCTTTTTTGTTTAAACGGATATACTTTCATATTAGTCTCATAGAATTTTCATCAAAAACAGTTCAGTAGTTTAGTTAAGTCTTATTTATATTTTTGTTAAAAAGTTATAGTACTACTCTTTTATAATGCCAAAACTTAACCATCTATATTCATTTAAATATAAGGAACATATTAAAATATCTTAGGTAAGTATTGGGATCAAACTTCTAGAACCTTGTCGATTTGGAGTGACGCTCACTTCTGAAATGGAATATCACTATTACGAAACGTGTGTACAAGTTGAATGCTGACCGGAGTAGATCAAAATCACCCTAAATTGCTCTACAACTTCCTAGTTAGGATCCTCAATCAAAATTATTTTAGGATAGTGTATACGTGCTTTAGCCACGCGGTGCCATGCCATAGATAATACAGAAGTATCTGCGGTCATGTTTAGCGAACTACGCATATACCTCGCGATTACAGACATTGTGTGTGTAGAACGTTCGATAACATTGTCTGTGTGTGCGTGGCCAAAGATTATGTAATGTGATTGAGTAGGCATTTGCAAATAATAAGTACCTACCTTGTTGATAAAGATTTTCTCAAGGATTTAGAGAGCATAGATCAGCAGATAGCATAGATAGCAGAGCTCTAGACTGAACAACATCTTAAATGTATTTTCTTTTCATCAATACATTTTGAAAGTATTTCAGGCTAGCCTAAAAAACCTTTCCTGGAGGCTTGTAATAGATACCTGCATTTTGTGGTATAGGATCTCATTTCCGAAAAATCTCGTTTTTAGAAACTCGGTCTAAATAAACATGTGAGATTTTTATGCAACATAAACAGAAAAAAACACGCTGATTTTAAAGACTCTCCACGTGGAAAGTCCACGTTTTTAAAGAACCAGAAAAAATCGCTCAATATAAACATGTGAGCTTAAGCAAATAAGACAGTTTAAAAACTTTCCACGTGAAAAGTCACGTTTTTAAAGAAAGCTTTTTCAAACTTTTTTAAGTTTTGGGTTTCTCGGTATTTTTCGGATATTTTCCTCCTCGTTTTGCAGTTTAACATAAAGCTTACCTACCCAGGTACTTAGATAGTTTTTTTATGATTACCTATAAAATGCTAAAATAGTCGACAGTGCTTCGTTTATCTATGATTGTTTTGATCGCGCTCTCTCATGTGTTGAATGTTTACATCGCAAGCGCGCCTGTGTGAGTGCGTAGCTACTAGCGTATTTATTTTAGGCACCACTCACACCCGGCTCAGTCCATCTTGTCTTTCCAAGCGACCAACAGTGTCAGTGTTTTGTGAATTTGAACTTTATTTTTGAGCAAAAAGGTTTAAAATGTCGGCGTCTCCTATCGCAAGAGCGGCTACGATCAGCCAGAGCATTCCATCAAGGAGAGTGATGATCACGGATCCATCACAGATGCCCGATGTGTATTCTAGCACACCTGGAGGCACTCTGTACTCCACGACGCCAGGAGGTAATTGATATAATAAGGTCAATTGGCTTAAATTGAATGATAAATGGGCCTCAATGATATCACTAGGTATTTAAATCGATAAACAAAGATGATAAGTTCAGTTATTTGTAACACGGTTTTGGTACATTTATGAATATAAAATACCTAGTAGGTTTCTAGGTTTTTGTGTTAGTAAAAACTCAAGCTTTTAAAGGACCGTAGCAACACGCATGTGTGAAGACGCATTGTAAGGTCAATATTGATATTGCGTAGCAACAATGAATGCTCAGAGTTCAAAAGCCGCAGTATAGAACCAGTTAAGCTGAATCGTGCATCTAGTTTAACTTTATCACATGGCTTTATCTTTCTAAATTGAAAATTGCTATAAACATATTCTATGTTATAATTTATAGGTTTCGATCTGTGCCGATTTTCATCAAAAACTTTCAAGCATTTTGGTAGTAATTGAAGCAATATGTTTAACTACATTTAATAGAGGGGCTACGTGATCTAACGCCGGGAAGCGAAGTGTTTGCCCCCACTTCATTAGAACTATATTTAGCCGTGACAATGACCTCGATAGATTGTTTATTTTTGCAAAAACAACACAAGTTGGTGTCGTTTTAGAAGAGGCTATTAAATTGTCTGTGGAGTGTAGGTATGTACTGTCCTCGTACAATTTTTAAATGATCAAAACAATTCGACCTAAGCATTGACCTTTTCTCGACTGAAAAATAAAACATATTAATCGAGCTCTACGAAATATTATTACTATAAATAGATATAAACGGAAATGAAAGTTAAAATTACAAGTCATTGAAGCAAATAATATTTTGTGAATAAATACGAAAAACGAATACAAATACTTACCTAGACACTTAAAATCTCAGAAAATAGGTAAGAATAATACAAACTTAACATTTATCGGGTCCCGGCGATTAGATTAGCATAAATAAATAATGAAGTCGGCTCTTAGTATTGTCTGTGTGTGTTTGTGTATGTGTTATCTGATTAACATACTGCTTGAGAATTATATAAGAACCACATGGTTTATGCGAGTGTTTTTGTAGAGTTTTTTAGGTTAAGATTTCATTGCTGGTACGAGAACTTGTACCTACTAAAGCTACATGCGTGCGCATACGAAACACGTGGTCAATTTAAATATCGCTCGCAAATATAGGTTAAGGTTGCTTGTATTGAAAAGAAGAAGTATGGGGAATTTGCTATGGATAAAGTTATGCTATGTTATATACTAAGGTGACTTGCGCAATGATGCCTAAACGTATTTAGTAGCTAAATATGATATAAGGATTTGCCAAACCATATCTACACATACGTCAAATTTAAACATGCTTAGTCGCTAAATACGTTTAGGGATCCTTGTGCAAGTCGGTCTAAGACTAGTTTATATTTGGATATTAATTACTACCAACGTGAAAATAATTTACCAAGTTTGTCATATCACCTGGACCTGATATCATAGAGACCAAGACTTTTAAATTATTTTGTATGTAGGCTAAATAGGCTTGTTGTTAATATTTGTCAATCACTAGCGGCCCGTTCCGGCTTCGCACGGATGGACATTTATTTTTTAAACATTTTTTATGGCTAATTGTTTTACACCTTCGGTTACATTATTGAAGTTTTAGTAGGGATCTCTTATTTTTTAGTAATAAATATAGACTATGTTCAGGGATAATGTAGCATTCTAATGGTGAATGAATTTTTGAAATCAGGCCAAAGGGATTATTCAAGTTACATTCGATTAGCGATGACGCTAGTCGATAAGTCCTAAAATGTATGGGATTGACACATGCTATGGACAACGTGATATATCGACAACAAACCTATGTAGAAAATGAATCGATTCGAAGCGAATGTAACTTGTCTAAGCCCTCTGTAGTTTTTGAGTTTATTCGTTACAACATACAAATCCCCTTAATTTCCTCTTTATAATATAGACTAGAGGTTGCGTTGTGCGCGAGCTGCTCGCAGCTCGCGTGTTTTTCTTTTAGTCGAAGAAGTAATTAAAGAGGATATCGAGCTGTTAAAAGCCATCAAAGAGGATATCCATGTGTAAGAAGCAGTCAAAGACGATATCGAAATGGAAGAAGCAATCAAATCAAAGAGGATTTCCAAGTGGAAGCAGCAATCAAAGATGATATCGAAGTGGAAGAAGCAATCAAAAAGGATATTGAAGTGAAAGAAGCAATCAAATAGGATATCGAAGTAGCAGAAACAATCAAAGAGGAAATTAAAGTTGAGGAAGAAATCAAAGAGGATACCAAGGTGGTAGAAGCATTCTAAGAGGATGACGAAGTAAAAAAAGCAATCAAAGACGATATCGAAGTCGAAGAAGCAATCCAATGGATATTGAAGATGAAGAAGGAATAAAAGAGGATATCGAAGCGGAACAAGCAATCGTAGAGGATATCAAAGTTAAAGAAGCAATCAAAGAGGATACCAATGTGGAAGAAGCAATCAATGAGGATATCGAAGTGGAACAAGCAATCAAAGAGAAAAAAATTGGATGTTCCAAAATGATCATGATAATAGTTGTATAAAAAAATTTAACGTTGCAAAAAAGATCATGATGAACGTTGCATAAAAAAAATAAAATCTGGACGTTCCAAAATGATCAGGATTGACGTTGCATAATATAAATGTATGTTGTAAAATGATAATGATCAAAAATTTGTACTAATATTTTGTCAAAGTTTGCTAGTGCTATCTTTTCCCGTTTAGAAGATACGAGCGATTAAAGTTTTGTAAGAAAAATCATAAATTTGTTGATTGGATATCGAAGTGGAAGAAACTATCAAAGAGAATGTTGAAGTGGAAGAAGCAATCAAATAGGATATCGAAGTGGCAGAAACAATCAAAGCCGAAATTGAAGTTGAGTAAGCAATCAAAGAGGATACCAAGGTGGTAGAAGCATTCAAAGAAGATGACGAAGTGAAAAAGCAATCAAAGACGATATCGAAATGGAAGAAGCAGTCAAAGACGATATCGAAGTGGGAGAAGCAATCAAAGAGGATATCGAAGTTAAAGAAGCAGTCAAAGATGATGTCGAAGTGGAAAAAACATTCAAAGAAGATGACGAAGTGAGAGAAGCATTCAAAAAGGATGTCAAGGATGACAATAAAAAAACAGTTCCACCAAAAATTTATACCAAAATTTTGTACAAGTTTGCTAGGGCTATCTCTTCCCGTTTAGAAGATACGAGCGATTGAAGTTTCGTATGAAAGACCACAATTTTGTAGAGAGCATAATGAAGTAACTGAAGCAATTAAAGAGGATATGAAAGTAGAAGAAGCATTTTAAAGGGATAACGAAGTGGAACATGCAAAAATAGAAGATGTCGAGGCGGAAGAAACAATCAAACAGGATATCGAAGTGGAAGAAGCAATCAAAGAGGGTATCGAAGTGGAAAAAGCAATCAAAGAGGGTATCGAAGTGGAAGAAGCCATCACAGAGGATATCGAAGTGAAAATGCTATCAAAGACGATATCGAAGATGAAGACGCAATCACAGAGAATAATGCAGTGCGAGAAGCAATCAAAAGGAAATCGAAGATGATATCGAAGTGGAAGGAGTAAACAAAGAGGATATTGAAGTGGGAGAAGCAATCAAATAGGATATCGAAGTAGCAAAAACAATCAAAGAGGAAATTGAAGTTGACTAAGGAATCAAAGAGGATACCGAGTTGGTAGAAGTATTCAAAGAGGATGACGAAGTGAAAAAAGCAATCAAAGACGATATCGAAGTGAAAGAAATAGTCAAAGACGATATCAAAATGGAACAAGCAATCAAAGCGGATATCGAAGTGGAAGAAGCAATCAAAGAGGATGTCAAAGTGGAAGAAGCCATCACAGGATATCGAAGTAAAAATGCAATCAAAAACGATATCGAATATGAAGACGCAATCAAAGAAAATATTGCAGTGCAAGAAGCAATCAAACGGAAATCAAAGAGGAAGGAGCCCTTACAGAGGATACCGAAGCGAAAATGCCATCAAAGAGGATATCAAAGATGAAGAAGCAATCCCATGGATATTGAAGATGAAGAAGGAATAAAAGAGGATATCGAAGCGGAACAAGCAATCGTAGAGGATATCAAAGTTAAAGAAGCAATCAAATAGGATATCAATGTAGAAGAAGCAATCAAGGAGGATATCGAAGTGGAACAAGCAATCAAAGAGAAAAAAATTGGATGTTCGAAAATGATCATGATAATAGTTGTATAAAAAAAATTGAACGTTGCAAAAAAGATCATGATGAACGTTGCATAAAAAAATCTGGACGTTCCAAAATGATCAGGATTGACGTTGCATAATATAAATGTATGTTGTAAAATGATAATGATCAAAAATTTGTACTAATATTTTGTCAAAGTTTGCTAGTGCTATCTCTTCCCGTTTAGAAGATACGAGCGATTAAAGTTTTGTAAGAAAAATCATAAATTTGTTGATTGGATATCGAAGAGGAAGAAACTATCAAAGAGAATGTTGAAGTGGAAGAAGCAATCAAATAGGATATCGAAGTGGCAGAAACAATCAAAGCCGAAATTGAAGTTGAGTAAGCAATCAAAGAGGATACCAAGGTGGTAGAAGCATTCAAAGAAGATGACGAAGTGAAAAAGCAATCAAAGACGATATCGAAATGGAAGAAGCAGTCAAAGAGGATATCGAAGTGGGAGAAGCAATCAAAGAGGATATCGAAGATAAAGAAGCAGTCAAAGATGATGTCGAAGTGGAAAAAACATTCAAAGAAGATGACGAAGTGAGAGAAGCATTCAAAAAGGATGTCAAGGGTGACAATAAAAAAACAGTTGCACCAAAAATTTATACCAATATTTTGTACAAGTTTGCTAGGGCTATCTCTTCCCGTTTAGAAGATACGAGCGATTGAAGTTTTGTATGAAAGACCACAATTTTGTAGAGAGCATAATGAAGTAACTGAAGCAATTAAAGAGGATATGAAAGTAGAAGAAGCATTTTAAAGGGATAACGAAGTGGAACATGCAAAAATAGAAGATGTCGAGGCGGAAGAAACAATCAAAGAGGATATCGAAGTGGAAGAAGCAATCAAAGAGGGTATCGAAGTGGAAGAAGCCATCACAGAGGATATCGAAGTGAAAATGCTATCAAAGACGATATCGAAGATGAAGACGCAATCAAAGAGAATAATGCAGTGCAAGAAGCAATCAAAAGGAAATCGAAGATGATATCGAAGTGGAAGGAGTAAACAAAGAGGATATTGAAGTGGGAGAAGCAATCAAATAGGATATCGAAGTAGCAAAAACAATCAAAGAGAAAATTGAAGTTGACTAAGGAATCAAAGAGGATACCGAGTTGGTAGAAGTATTCAAAGAGGATGACGAAGTGAAAAAAGCAATCAAAGACGATATCGAAGTGAAAGAAATAGTCAACGACGATATCAAAATGGAACAAGCAATCAAAGCGGATATCGAAGTGGAAGAAGCAATCAAAGAGGATATCAAAGTGGAAGAAGCCATCACAGGATATCGAAGTAAAAATGCAATCAAAAACGATATCGAATATGAAGACGCAATCAAAGAAAATATTGCAGTGCAAGAAGCAATCAAACGGAAATCAAAGAGGAAGGAGCCCTTACAGAGGATACCGAAGTGAAAATGCCATCAAAGAGGATATCAAAGATGAAGAAGCAATCCAATGGATATTGAAGATGAAGAAGGAATAAAAGAGGATATCGAAGTGGAACAAGCAATCGTAGAGGATATCAAAGTTAAAAAAGCAATCAAATAGAATATCAATGTGGAAGAAGCAATCAAAGAGGATATCGAAGTGGAACAAGCAATCAAAGAGAAAAAAATTGGATGTTCCAAAATGATCATGATAATAGTTGTATAAAAAAAATTTAACGTTGCAAAAAAGATCATGATGAACGTTGCATAAAAAAAATCTGGACGTTCCAAAATGATCAGGATTGACGTTGCATAATATAAATGTATGTTGTAAAATGATAATGATCAAAAATTTGTACTAATATTTTGTCAAAGTTTGCTAGTGCTATCTCTTCCCGTTTAGAAGATACGAGCGATTAAAGTTTTGTAAGAAAAATCATAAATTTGTTGATTGGATATCGAAGTGGAAGAAACTATCAAAGAGAATGTTGAAGTGGAAGAAGCAATCAAATAGGATATCGAAGTGGCAGAAACAATCAAAGAGGAAATTGAAGTTGAGTAAGCAATCAAAGAGGATACCAAGGTGGTAGAAGCATTCAAAGAAGATGACGAAGTGAAAAAGCAATCAAAGACGATATCGAAATGGAAGAAGCAGTCAAAGACGATATCGAAGTGGGAGAAGCAATCAAAGAGGATATCGGAGTTAAAGAAGCAGTCAAAGATGATGTCGAAGTGGAAAAAACATTCAAAGAAGATGACGAAGTGAGAGAAGCATTCAAAAAGGATGTCAAGGATGACAATAAAAAAACAGTTCCACCAAAAGTTTATACCAATATTTTGTACAAGTTTGCTAGGGCTATCTCTTCCCGCTTAGAAGATATGAGCGATTGAAGTTTTGTATGAAACACCACAATTTTGTAGAGCGCATAATGAAGTAACTGAAGCAATTAAAGAGGATATGAAGTAGAAGAAGCATTTTAAAAGGATAACGAAGTGGAACATGCAAAAATAGAAGATGTGGAGGCGGAAGAAACAATAAAAGAGGATGACGAAGTGTAACAAGCAATCAAAGAGAATATTCGAATAGTGGATGTCGCATAATAAAAAAAAATTGACGTTCCAAAATGATCACTGTGGATGTTGCATAATAAAAAAAAAATTGACGTTCCAAAAGTGATCATTGTGGATGAGGCATAATTTAAAAAAAAATTGACGTTCCAAAATGATCATTGCGGATGAGGCATAATTAAAAAAAATTGATGTTCCAAAATTATCACAGTGGATGTTGCATAATAAAAAAAAAGAAATTGACGTTCCAAAATGATCATTGTGGATGAGGCATAATTAAAAAAAATGATGTTCCAAAATGATCACAGTGGATGTTGCATAATAAAAAATAATTGACGTTCCAAAGTGATCATTGTGGATGAGGCGTAATTAAAAAAATGATGTACCAAAATGATCACAGTGGATGTTGCATAATAAAAAAAATAATAATTGACGTTCCAAAGTGATCATTGTGGATGAGGCATAATTAAAAAAATTGATGTACCAAAATATCACAGTGGATGTTGCATAATAAAAAAAAAATTGACGTTCCAAAGTGATCATAGTGGATGATGCATAATTGAAAAAAAAATGATGTTACAAAATGATCACAGTGGATGTTGCATAATAAAAAAAAAAATGACGTTTCAAAGTGATCATTGTGGATGAGGCATAATTGAAAAAAAAATGATGTTACAAAATGATCACAGCGGATGATGCATAATAAAAAAAAAAATAATTGACGTTCCAAAGTGATCATTGTGGATGAGGCATAATTAAAAAAATGTTGTACCAAAATGATCACAGTGGATGTCGCATAATAAAAAAAAAAATGACGTTTCAAAGTGATCATTGTGGATGAGGCATAATTAAAAAAATGTGGATGTTCCAAAATAAACATGATGAACGTTGCATACTAAAAAAAAAAAAAAAAATTGGATGTTCCAAAATGATGATGATGACCTTTGCAAAAACTATGAAAGTTATCTCATGTCCCTCCACCACCATTATATATGTAGAATCAAGCAAATTTACATTAATTTTATAGTACACACAAGCCGTGGGCTCCCTACAAAAACAGTATGAAAATTACGGCAAACGAAATTTACGGTTTACGGTATTCATACAGAAATATTTTGTATGGGACAATTTTTTTTTTGTATGAAAGACCATTTTTTTTTTCATGGAACCGGATATAAAAAAATGTCCTCTGCAACATTAGTTTTTGCGCCAACGCTGTAAGACCTATACTTTCCGAGATACGAGGTGGATGGGAGCGAATGGGGGACAAAAGGGGTACTTTAGGATTTATTCCCAACTCATCGGAACTCCCTCTATACGATCCCACCAAACATTTTCACCCTACGAGGTGGCATCTGGGAGAACAAACATGTCAATGAGTCAGTCAGTGAGTGGTAATCGAGCTTTATATAATATAACTAGAGGTTGCGTTGTGCGCGAGCTGCTCGCAGCTCGCGTGTTTTTCTTTTAGTCGAAGAAGTAATTAAAGAGGATATCGAGCTGTTAAAAGCCATCAAAGAGGATATCCATGTGTAAGAAGCAGTCAAAGACGATATCGAAATGGAAGAAGCAATCAAATCAAAGAGGATTTCCAAGTGGAAGCAGCAATCAAAGATGATATCGAAGTGGAAGAAGCAATCAAAGAGGATATTGAAGTGAAAGAAGCAATCAAATAGGATATCGAAGTAGCAGAAACAATCAAAGAGGAAATTAAAGTTGAGGAAGAAATCAAAGAGGATACCAAGGTGGTAGAAGCATTCTAAGAGGATGACGAAGTAAAAAAAGCAATCAAAGACGATATCGAAGTGGAAGAAGCAATCCAATGGATATTGAAGATGAAGAAGGAATAAAAGAGGATATCGAAGGGGAACAAGCAATCGTAGAGGATATCAAAGTTAAAGAAGCAATCAAAGAGGATACCAATGTGGAAGAAGCAATCAAAGAGGATATCGAAGTGGAACAAGCAATCAAAGAGAAAAAAATTGGATGTTCCAAAATGATCATGATAATGGTTGTATAAAAAAAAATTGAACGTTGCAAAAAAGATCATGATGAACGTTGCATAAAAAAAAATCTGGACGTTCCAAAATGATCATGATTGACGTTGCATAATATAAATGTATGTTGCAAAATGATAATGATCAAAAATTTGTACTAATATTTTGTCAAAGTTTGCTAGTGCTATCTCATCCCGTTTAGAAGATACGAGCGATTAAAGTTTTGTAAGAAAAATCATAAATTTGGTGATTGGATATCGAAGTGGAAGAAACTATCAAAGAGAATGTTGAAGTGGAAGAAGCAATCAAATAGGATATCGAAGTGGCAGAAACAATCAAAGAGGAAATTGAAGTTGAGTAAGCAATCAAAGAGGATACCAACGTGGTAGAAGCATTCAAAGAAGATGACGAAGTGAAAAAGCAATCAAAGACGATATCGAAATGGAAGAAGCAGTCAAAGACGATATCGAAGTGGGAGAAGCAATCAAAGAGGATATCGAAGTTAAAGAAGCAGTCAAAGATGATGTCGAAGTGGAAAAAACATTCAAAGAAGATGACGAAGTGAGAGAAGCATTCAAAAAGGATGTCAAGGATGACAATAAAAAAACAGTTGCACCAAAAATTTATACCAATATTTTGTACAAGTTTGCTAGGGCTATCTCTTCCCGTTTAGAAGATACGAGCGATTGAAGTTTTGTATGAAAGACCACAATTTTGTAGAGAGCATAATGAAGTAACTGAAGCAATTAAAGAGGATATGAAAGTAGAAGAAGCATTTTAAAGGGATAACGAAGTGGAACATGCAAAAATAGAAGATGTCGAGGCGGAAGAAACAATCAAAGAGGATATCGAAGTGGAAGAAGCAATCATAGAGGGTATCGAAGTGGAAGAAGCCATCACAGAGGATATCGAAGTGAAAATGCTATCAAAGACGATATCGAAGATGAAGACGCAATCAAAGAGAATAATGCAGTGCAAGAAGCAATCAAAAGGAAATCGAAGATGATATCGAAGTGGAAGGAGTAAACAAAGAGGATATCGAAGTAGCAAAAACAATCAAAGAGGAAATTGAAGTTGACTAATGAATCAAAGAGGATACCGAGTTGGTAGAAGTATTCAAAGAAGATGACGAAGTGAAAAAAGCAATCAAAGACGATATCGAAGTGAAAGAAATAGTCAAAGACGATATCAAAATGGAACAAGCAATCAAAGCGGATATCGAAGTGGAAGAAGCAATCAAAGAGGATATCAAAGTGGAAGAAGCCATCACAGGATATCGAAGTAAAAATGCAATCAAAAACGATATCGAATATGAAGACGCAATCAAAGAAAATATTGCAGTGCAAGAAGCAATCAAACGGAAATCAAAGAGGAAGGAGCCCTTACACAGGATACCGAAGTGAAAATGCCATCAAAGAGGATATCAAAGATGAAGAAGCAATCCAATGGATATTGAAGATGAAGAAGGAATAAAAGAGGATATCGAAGTGGAACAAGCAATCGTAGAGGATATCAAAGTTAAAGAAGCAATCAAATAGGATATCAATGTGGAAGAAGCAATCAAAGAGGATATCGAAGTGGAACAAGCAACCAAAGAGAAAAAAATTGGATGTTCCAAAATGATCATGATAATAGTTGTATAAAAAAAATAGCACGTTGCAAAAAAGATCATGATGAACGTTGCATAAAAAAAATCTGGACGTTCCAAAATGATCAGGATTGACGTTGCATAATATAAATGTATTTTGTAAAATGATAATGTACAAAAATTTGTACTAATATTTTGTCAAAGTTTGCTAGTGCTATCTCTTCCCGTTTAGAAGATACGAGCGATTAAAGTTTTGTAAGAAAAATCATAAATTTGTTGATTGGATATCGAAGTGGAAGAAACTATCAAAGAGAATGTTGAAGTGGAAGAAGCAATCAAATAGGATATCGAAGTGGCAGAAACAATCAAAGAGGAAATTGAAGTTGAGTAAGCAATCAAAGAGGATACCAACGTGGTAGAAGCATTCAAAGAAGATGACGAAGTGAAAAAGCAATCAAAGACGATATCGAAATGGAAGAAGCAGTCAAAGACGATATCGAAGTGGGAGAAGCAATCAAAGAGGATATCGAAGTTAAAGAAGCAGTCAAAGATGATGTCGAAGTGGAAAAAACATTCAAAGAAGATGACGAAGTGAGAGAAGCATTCAAAAAGGATGTCAAGGATGACAATAAAAAAACAGTTCCACCAAAAATTTATACCAATATTTTGTACAAGTTTGCTAGGGCTATCTCTTCCCGTTTAGAAGATATGAGCGATTGAAGTTTTGTATGAAACACCACAATTTTGTAGAGCGCATAATGAAGTAACTGAAGCAATTAAAGAGGATATGAAGTAGAAGAAGCATTTTAAAAGGATAACGAAGTGGAACATGCAAAAATAGAAGATGTGGAGGCGGAAGAAACAATAAAAGAGGATGACGAAGTGTAACAAGCAATCAAAGAGAATATTCGAATAGTGGATGTCGCATAATAAAAAAAAATTGACGTTCCAAAATGATCATAGTGGATGAGGCATAAATAAAAAAAAATTGATGTTCCAAAATGATCACAGTGGATGTTGCATAATACAAAAAAAAAATAATAATTGACGTTCCAAAGTGATCATTGTGGATGAGGCATAATTAAAAAAAATGATGTTCCAAAGTGATCATTGTGGATGAGGCATAATTAAAAAAAATTATGTGTTGCATAATAAAAAAAAAATTGACGTTCCAAAGTGATCATTGTGGATGAGGCGTAATTAAAAAAATGATGTACCAAAATGATCACAGTGGATGTTGCATAATAAAAAAAAAAATTGACGTTCCAAAGTGATCATTGTGGATGAGGCATAATTAAAAAAAATGATGTACCAAAATGATCACAGTGGATGTTGCATAATAAAAAAAAATTGACGTTCCAAAGTGATCATTGTGAATGAGGCATAATTAAAAAAAATGATGTACCAAAATATCACAGTGGATGTTGCATAATAAAAAAAAAAATTGACGGTCCAAAGTGATCATAGTGGATGAGGCATAATTGAAAAAAATGATGTTCCAAAATGATCACAGTGGATAATAAAAAAAAAAAATAATTGGCGTTCCAAAGTGATCATTGTGGATGAGGCATAATTAAAAAAAATGATGTACCAAAATGATCACAGTGGATGTTGCATAATCAAAAAAAAAATAATTGACGTTCCAAAGTGATCATTGTGGATGAGGCATAATTAAAAAAATGTGGATGTTCCAAAATAAACATGATGAACGTTGCATACTAAAAAAAAAAAAAAAAAATGGATGTTCCAAAATGATGATGATGACCTTTGCAAAAACTATGAAAGTTATCTCATGCCCCTCCACCACCATTATATAGATTCAAGCAAATTTACAGTAATTTTATAGTACACACAAGCCGTGGGCTCCCTACAAAAACAGAATGAAAATTACGGCAAACGAAATATACGGTTTACGGTATTCATACAGAAATATTTTGTATGGGACAATTTTTTTTTTGTATGAAAGACATTTTTTTTTTCATGGATCCGGATATAAAAAAATGTCCTCAGCAACATTAGTTTTTGCACCAACGCTCTAAGACCTATACTTTCCGAGATACGAGGTGGATGGGAGCGAATGGGGGACAAAAGGGGTACTTTAGGATTTATTCCCAACTCACCGAAACTCCCTCTATACGATCACACCAAACATTTCCCCCCTACGAGGTGGCATCTGGGAGAACAATGATGTCAATCAGTCAGTGAGTCAGTGGTAATCGAGCTTTATATAATTATATAATATAATATAGATTTAATAGTCAAAAATGTGATAAGAGTGAATGAAGTGAAAGAAGTAGGTAGGTAAGCATATGAGGAACGTAGCAAGTGGAAATCCGTGTTTTTAAGATTACGTACACTTTATTTTACACAATAAAACATAACAATATTAAAATAAACCAAGGTAAATCTAAGTCGATTAACAATCTTAAAAATGAGTAATTAGATAAAGATGAGTGGCTGAATTTTGTAGACAAGTTGAATCAACATGATTTTTACTCTATATTGTAATCAATATTGTTCATATATTTTTTGTAGAGTACGCGTGCTATGAATAATAATGTAAAACGAACTTGTTGGTAGGCACCTATTTATAATATTTTAACAATTAATAGTCTAGCTGGTAGATTTTAATGTTTTAAAACGATATCCTGGGAGTTTAAAGGGGCCACTTAGGTTTTCACAAATGTTCCTAATAAATTATTTTTGGAAATATTTATCTAAACTCTTTGCGAAGTGATACAGTTTTGTTAATATTTTCGATCTTATTATATGTATAAGTCAGTTGCTGTCGCCCGCTGTACAGTTCCTGTTACATAATAAGTGCCGGGTAATATGGGTACGGGATACTGAGGAGTCTTATATTCAACTTGATATCTTCTTATATATAATCTATATATATTATATATATAAATATTAATATTCTTATAATAACAAAGTCGGGTTAGTAGTTTGATGATATTTGATTTGTTGGATTTGTCTTCGCCCCGAATAGCAGAATAACTATTAAAATATTTGAAAATTTCACGCAAAAAAAATTATGACCAAAATTCATTTGCTCATACATAGATTTAGCTAATTATGGCCGATTGACAATTCTAACGTCATATGAATGTCAAGGCGGTACGAAGTTCGGCGAGTCAGCTAGCAACACAACTGTCACAATAATCGCAAATAATATTAGCTAATAATATGAACATATGACACTTTTTATCAGTATATCTCAAGGCGACAGGCGCCACGCGTTGGTCTAGAAGCCAATTTTTAGGACATGTATTGTGAGGTAATGCAATTTTTATAGGCAGAGATAACCGCCTATAAAAATTGTTAGGTGGGCCGTAACATAAGTCCTAGTTTTTGCGCAGTTTTGTAAGATATTTACCTTTAGTACCTAATCTATATTGTGCTCTTAGCAAAATGTTCCACTATCAATATATCAATAACTGGTTTTGTGTAACGAACAAAAACGTGTTTTACGGAGAGAAATAGCTCCGCTAAAGTATTTAGGCTAACGAGTACGATTACAATTGGAGACTTGCCTGCTGCGCCCGCGCATGTACGCTCGCATTGTTGTTGTTTACCTTTTGTTATCAGCTTATCAGGTTTTGGCTCTGATAGATCGTGTTTTGGCTCAAATGTATTTTGGATGATGTCGGTAGGTAAGGCGTTTTCTTCTTTATTTTTTGATGACAATCTAAATCTTATGCAAATACATAATTTTGATTTGTCTCTGGGTAATGGGGAGTACAGTCGTAAAATGTTTTGTTGGTTGTATTCGCAAAGAATTATGTACGAAACAAGTATAATTTAAAAGTAACTTATTGGTAATATTAATATAAATTTCATATCCATGACTTTATGTACATTATTTTCACTTAGAACGGGATATCAGGGCCAGCGCATGTAAATAACCTATTCTTGAAAGCATAAACTAACATCTTTGCTTATGGAAACAAGAGGAACCTTATTCCCTATGTGATAGGGTTAATTTTCTAAATCAGCATTACAACCCCTTCTTTTTATTCCAGGTACCAGAATAGTCTACGAGCGTTCTTTCATGATGTCTCTCAGCAAGTCTCCGATCTCGCAGACGCCGCCAAAGTGTGCCCTCCCCGCAGCGATGCTGAAGAACCCGTCCGGACCAGTCGCGGTCCTGCCTACGCCTCAGAAGAACCGCTCCAACTCGATCTCATTCGATGAGAGTCAGGAGACATTCAGCATGGATCTCTAAGATTACTTTTAAGTTTGGGGTGGCTAGAGCTTGGGATTGGACGAAGGATATTCGCTACTTGATTCACTCGCCAGAAGGTACAGCAGCGGGCATTAGCTGCCAATTTATGCTGTGTTTGGTTTAGCATTTGTAGAATCTTACTTACTTTTAATAACAGTTATAGTATCTACTTATCAGTGCCACCAACTTATCTGTTCAGGTGGATAACATTGGATCTAATCCCGACAAGTACAAATCTAGATACAAACGCAGCTGTTCGGTAGACACTAGCGACGCTGTCAACTGAACAGTTAAGATGGTGGGACTGCAAAAGCTTTGACTTGCGTAAGAATTAGCTTTATAAAATTTAGGAGTTTTTAACAGAACACGCACTAAGTCATTACCGAACCAAATTTGTATAGTTATGGCTGCTTAGTGCACGCTAGGACTGACAGTCCCTTTTTAAAGTCGTTAAACTTCATAGGATTAATACACTTTTCAATAAATTAAAGTGTAGATCGCTTTCGTTAGGCTAGTGATGTTATCTTTCTGCCAAAACATCACATTAATCTGTACTAGCACCCCTTTTTTCTGCAAGTGGCGTTATTAAGGATATATGTTGGCTTTTTCCAACTTTAGTTATAAATCGTGACTGATGTCAGTGCGTTTTGAACGCGGTCCCTTGCTACAAAACAAAAACCAAATAAATATATATAAAAGTATAAGCAAGAAATAAAAATGTACAAAATAATCGAATTATTAATGGACGCGATAAAATTGTTATTGTTACTTAAAAAGTAGCGAGGGATAATTAATGTAAATACTTATATTTAAGTTTAAGTCAAGCGTGTAACGCACCTAGGTGCTAGTATTTGTTGCAAGTGCCATTATAAAAGAGAGAATTGTTATTGAATTCATTCTAAATTGGGTTTTGCTAGAAAGAAATCTCAGAGAACAGATATTTCATATCTCGTGTTATGGAATATTTGAGATGTTAAGAGTAATATGGGTCACAGATATTATTAAAATTGTAAGTTGTTATAATTATGTGTATTTTTGTAAAAGTATTGAAATATGTTTTGGTATACTCTACTCATAGATGAGTAGAGCGAACAGTTACTTATTTTGAAAATAAGTTTTCTGATGTTCTCAGCTTACTCAAATACTTACTTTTTAAAATATAAAATTATGTAGATTGTTGTTCCAAAGCATTTATTATTAAAATGTCTGCCAATTTTTGATTCAATTCTATTTGCTTAGGGCTATTTGGAAGCTGAATCAGAAATGATGTAACTTTTAAGATTTCCTCTTTATAAAGACTCTTGTTAGTTAGTGTATTTGAAAATCATTGCGTGAATGAAAATTAGCTTCTTTCATATTACTTTGACTGCCAGTATAATTAAATTTAATAAATGTGTACAAAAATGTTGAAGATTCATTTTATTTTCATCCCTCTTTATTTATTTATATTTGCGTTTGTACTTTTAGCTTAGCCAATCAGACCGTTTTTGAACCGGGTATTTAGCTCTATCAGTGTTAGAACAAACTGGTCACAGACCAATAGTGTGACTAAGAAAGACCTAGTATCGAGTGGCGCATACTAAAGTACAATTATTTATCTTAAATTGAACTTCTAATTTAAATTTCAAAAGAAAATCTTAATCTATTATACAGGGTGTCGACGAAAACAGTGTCAGTTTTTATGGAGATGAATAAACATGTTTTATAAGACACGAAACAATAAAAAATTACATTAGTTTAAAAAAAAGCGCATAGCTTATATTGCAATCAGTTTCAATCCATGTACTGTTTTCTATTTTCCTACGATACTTACCTACCTAGTATAATACCACGCGCAGTGCATTAATGTACAAGGCTGTACATTTTCTCGTAATTACCATGAGAAGTGTAATGACATTTTAGATGATGTTTTTAACTCATATGGATTTAGAATTAAATACTTCCTATATTTTTTAAGAAGCCATTATGACATTGTGTTCGAATACGAGGCATGCCTTTTAAGTTTTGTCGTTTGAAGAAAAAAACACATCTAGAACCTTATAGTACTTTTTATTGTTTTTCAAAGTATTCACAACGTAGCTTAAAACACTTTTCCATTCGCTCAAACCAGTTATTATAACATTTATTCCACTCTAAAGTGGGGTGTTCAAAATGGCTGACTTGAAAGCGTCGACTGCTTCTTCACCGGACTGGAACCTTTGACCACGAAGACTTTTCTTAATTTTAGGAAATGTAAAGAAATC
Source organism: Philereme transversata (assembly GCA_963924445.1). Lineage (NCBI taxonomy): Eukaryota > Metazoa > Arthropoda > Insecta > Lepidoptera > Geometridae > Philereme > Philereme transversata. Next base: position 4,374,097 of record OZ004343.1, on the reverse strand, counting down.
GTTAGGGCTTAGGTCAGGACTGTATGGAGGATGGTCAAGAATTTCTACTTTTTCCTGCTTCAAATACTCAATCGTTTGACGAGCGCTGTGTGAGCTTGCGTTGTCGTGGTGCAGGATGATGCGTCGCTTTGAGTTAGATTTTCGAAGTTCGGCGATGACTTGTGGTAAACAAACTGTAGTATACCACTCTGCGTTAACTGTTCTACGATCTTCAAGTGCAATAGTCGCAACATGGCCGGTTTTTCCAACGAACGTGGCCACCATCTTCTTTGAAGTGCTTCGAGAACGAACAATTTTAGTCGGCTTTGGCTCGTCTTGAAAGACCCAGATTGTAGATTGTTGTTTGGTATCAGGATCGTAGGCATAGATCCAAGATTCGTCACCACTTATGATGTCGTAGACGTGATTTGACTCCCCTCGGTTGAACCTTTGCAGAGTTTTCTTACACCATCTGACGCGGGCCGCCTTGTGATCGTCGGAAAGCAGATGCGGTATCCAACGGCAAACTAGCTTTCTCACACCAAGCGCTTCATGCAAGATCTTCTGAATGGTTTTCCCTGAGATGCCTAATAGAGCTTCTATCTCTCGATACGTCACATGACGATCTTCGAGAATTAGTTGTCTCACAGCAATGATGTTATCTTCAGTGAAGGCGGATTTTGGGCGTCCTTCGCGAAATCTGTCACTAACACTAGTATGTCCACGCTGGAATTCTAAATACCAGCGTTCGACAGTCCGCAGACATGGGGCTACATCACTGAACACAGATGTTAGCTCTTCTAAACACTGAAGCCGTGTCAGGCCTCTTCTAAAGTTGTAGAAAATTATTGCACGAACATTTTCCTTAGAAAGATTCATTTTCGTACGTGACCTGACAGATTCCAATCGAAACTGTGACTAAACAATAGCATTAATCCTAATACTTTCAACTGTTTTGAGATTCAAAATGTAAACACATTCGAATATAGAACAGTTCCAAATTCAAAATTGCCGGAAAATATGGAAACGACAGAACTTAAAAGGCATGCCTCGTATTGCCACTGTTCCCATCGGCACCTTGTCCTGAAGAATCAAGTTGAAAGGAGGGAGAATTTCTTTGTAAGGTGTAGAGGTGCACAGAGTATGGATTTTACTTTGATTGCAAATCCATAGCCATTGGGTTATAAACTTGAAACTTGGAAATGATATCCTGCAAGATAAATAAGAGTATGGGTATGTTTTTCGTTTTTCAAAGATCACACCCCGTATAAAAATGTGTGTTGTATATCAAAAACATTATTCCTTGGGTTCATAAACGTAAAACTTTGCTATAAATATATTATCAAGGTACATATTGAAATATGGGATGGTCATTATTTCTGATAAACATTACTTAGAGTTGAATACATCCATTATCCATAAGGGATCCATATCGTTTTATAAACATTATTCATTGAGTTTATTAAATGCATTTCTTTAATTCTTCTCAAGGGTAAATAATAAAACATTTTATCATGAAATACCTAAAAGCTTTGTTTTATTTAGCGTAGATTGTTAATTCAGTTGATCTTGTATCTAACGCCATCTGCATTTGAATGGCAAACTTCATGAAGCGTATTCTCATACAACACACAGGCGCTACCTACACGTGTTTGGTACAATGTTTGGTTTTGTTCTCTAAAAAATATTAATTTATTTGTCTACATTAATGTTGCCACCTTCAAAATAGTCCCCATTGGATATAATGCACTTGTGCCTGCGCTTCTTTCAATCCTCGAAACATTTATATGACGACCTACGTGGCGCAGTGGGCGAACAGCCGGCTGAGACGTAGTGGGTTGTGGGTTTGATTCCCGCCGCGGAACAAATGTTTGCATGATCTACAGATATCTGTTCCGGGTCTGTTGTTTTTCTATATATTATAAGTATGTATTTAAGTTATGTTTCTTTTGCTTTTTCTGCTTCGTTTGGGGCTAGATAGCGCTGTGTGAAATGTCCAGCAATATTTATTTATTATTATTATTTCTCAAGCTCGATCTTTGAGATAGCCTTTAGTTCTTACAGCGATGCGCTTTTAATGTCATATACCTATGCCTGTAAACAGACGGCTTTTTAAGGTTCTCTTTATTTTAGGACATAGAAAAAAATCACACGGAGCAATGTCTGCCATAGTGGAATTCTGCATCGTCGTTGACTTCATTGAGTGACTCCTGAGCAACTTTCATTCGCCGCTGTTTTTGTTCAAAATTCAACAATTTTGGAACAAATTTTGCTGCCACGCGTTTCATACTTAAAACATTCGAAAAAACATCATGGCATGAGCCAATCGAAATGCTAACATCATCAGCGACTTCGTTGATTGTGGTTCGGTGATCGTTCATAACCATTTCTCTCACTTTTTCCACGTTTTATCGGTTGTTGATGTGCTGTGGCGTCCGGTGCGTTCGTTATCTTCAACATCTTCACGCCCATCTTAGAAATGCTTATACCACTCGTAAACTCTTGTTTTACTCAAAGCAGACTCACCATAGGTCTTTGTTAACATATCACACACTTTGTTACACTTAATTTCATTAATTACGCAAAATTTGTCAGAAATGTCTGATAACAAACGAAAATCGCTGAGCTCTTAAAATATGTCTAACCTTAGCGACTACCACAGACAAAGTAAACAATGAATACAGCAGAAATTTTTATCATGCTTCAGAGGCATGTATGCCGACATAATAAAAAAAATATGACAATCGGACTCTCCAAACAGGCAAAATTTAATAATTCCCGTTATTCTCTGAACACACCTCGTATACCTATATAAATTCGGTCTGACGATGGTATCCATGAGAAAATTATCAAATTCTTCAATTTGGAAAGGCATTATCACATTTTTCCGATTTTCGGTCGGTTATCACACTAATATTATAAATGTGAATGTTTGGATGTTTGTTTGTTACTCAATCACGTCGTAACGGCAGAACCGATTTCGATGAAATTTGGTATATACGTAGATTATGACCTGGATTACCACATAGGTTACTTTTTATCCCATAAATCAGTTCCCATGGGATAAAAATGGGGTGTTAAATCAAGTTGCACAGCGAGTTAAGCTTTACTTCTCGGTTACCTACATATTTAGTAGTATAACGCGTATGAAGTCGCGGACAACAGCTAGTATTTTTATAAAAGCTTACTTGTTGAACAACATATAAAAATAACAGCTTGTAGGTAATATTACCATGTTTTTTTCGATATTTAGTATTTTGAGCCAAAAGCCTCTCTCCCATTCCACCATCCATTGTGCTTTAGTTTCGTACATCGTAAAAAATAAATGTACATTTGCATAACTGAGTAAAATATTTTCAAGACTCTAGATTTTATTACTGTTTTTTTTTCTCTAAAATGTTCTGCAAACAAAAATAATCTACTATTCGACCCCAAACCAAGAATTGTGTCATGACAATGTCCTTTGAATAATCTTCCCCTTTATTAAGATTGCGTGGCTTTAATTACCACCAGCACCCCTTTGGGTCATCGAACTCTTGCACTGGCATATACTGCAAAATCTAACATGCGTGCAGAACAACTCCATAGAACACGATGACTTACTGGCTTTCAATAGGGTTGAAATTCAATGGTTGGTGATTGTATCAGTATGCGGCCCTTCGCCCTCACCCCACGACCAGCTACGTCATAATCAGTCTGCCTCTAATCGCTCCCGATGTATTTGTTCTTGCGTATTAATGCGATCTGGCGTTTGCCATTGTTATGAACTCGATTTCTTGGTAGAGTTGAAGTAGGCCAACTTGCCTCTTTCTTAAAAGTAACTAAGTAGGTTTGTATCTAACGTTTCATATATATATATTTTTTTAATAAACTCGTACTGTCTACCTAAATAACTATTTATAAGATTTTATTTTTACGAAATTAACGACATTTTTCAATTTAATTAACGACAAACTCAATTATGTATTAAGGTTCATATATTGAGTTAGATTGAAAGTGCGTTTGTAATTTAATTAAATTTATGTATGTACATTGTACATCTTATGCACATTGTACATACATAGTTAACATCACACAAAAATGGCACCACGGAAGACCAGCGCTATAAATATGCTACTATAGCACAATGCTGAGTGGTGACCGTTTTTGCTCACAAATTTGTTCATTAATTTATACCCATTTGTCTAAGCCATTGTACACTTGTGATGCAAAATAAACGTTTTTCTATTCTATTCTATTCTATTATACATCAAAACAAATGTATATATTGCTTGAAATACATGTCATGTGACAAAGATGTCAAAAGTAATTAGTAGAATTATTATATTTCTGCCTTTCAAGGCATGCAATTTAACATTAATATTTGTTTTTAAATTGGAACAGTAAAAGCAAAGCAATGGCCAGTCTTCAAATAACTATCTAGGAGGTCCTATTGATAAAATATTTTCAGTTTTGAAATCATTTGAGATATTATAGGCCGACTCACTCGAGCAGACTTATGAAAAATTACCTGACTTTTGGATAAAAAATGTGTTAATATTTAGGTACTTGGTTATTTTTCTATCGAATTATCTTTTTTTAAGCATTATCCTCATTTTAAAATCGCTACAATTTGCTAAGCGGTTATCTAGTTTCTTATACCAATCGTCAACAAAAGGTGGCTTTTTGAATCCATAATTCCATAAACCAGTTTGTAGGTACCAATTATTAATCAGCGTTGGCATCGCAAGTTATAAGGGATCTGTTATTGCGAAATTACTTTCTGACGAACTTTTCTAACAAAAGACTCAAATTTCAAAGAAAACGGCTGAATTCGGAAAATTTTCGTCACCATTGTTCAGACTTCGACGAAAATACTTATAGATGTAAAACGTGTTGTGGTTCGAAAAACAACTGATTTTATAGTTAGCTAGCGTACATTTGTTTTTCCTATTTACTGAATATTTCAATTTAAATTGACATAAGTATTATCGGTATACAATCATTTTTGGTATAAGGAAAGGAAAATAATGATACAATCATTCTTCTCATTATAGAATTCTTATTAATATAATTATTAGAACAATAAAAATTAATATTAATTATCTTAGATCTATTGTTTATTGTCCCAATAAAGATAAGTTTTGGAATTATTATATTGCATCATCCATCATCTATAAAAAGTGCTCAGACACAAAACAATTCTCAGGCCAACAAGCGCGAATTCCGGCACCTGGGTACATAAACCTAGTAAATTCAAGTTATACTTGGTACCACAGAATATAGTTAAAACACCAGAAGAAGTGAACTCGCCTAATACTGAAGCGTCAATATCTACTCTAAATAGAGTAGATGTACGCGAACGGCATTAGTTACTCTGTGACCGTCGTCACGCGTGACGTGTTTTACAGTGTTCAATTTAATTATGTTATGCCTTCTTGTGTCGTCCCAACATGTAAAAATTCAGCTGGGCTCAAGCAAAAACAAGATGGGATCACATTTCATACGTAAGTAGCGCAGTTAGATGTTGTGTTATTTGTTTATTGAATAAATTATTCGGTTTGTAATTGTCGTAAATAATGATCCTCCATTTTGCTGCTGTTGCCAAATATAGAGTTATTATTATTTTTCTTACTCTAGAATTCTGAGATTAATAACTTTTATTAGTAGTACTTTTAAATTATACTAGTGGTTCGCCCCGCACTGAGATCTCGCAAATCTCCAAAAAAAACAAAAAAAAAATTTAATGCGATTTGCGCAACGTTGACTAAACGTAATCAGTGGCTAAATATGATTTAAGGAGTCGCTAAATTCGTTTAGGGATCATTTTGCAAATTGGCCTTGATATTTGATTAATAAAATAGTGCCATAGTTACATTAGTTCTATCTTACCAAAAACATTTACCCCAAAATGGGTATATAATGACTAAACTAGCAATATTACGCGGGTGGGGGTGAGGTGGGCGCGGGACGCGGGTTTTGTTTTATGCACACAGCGCACGGCTTGCAATCACAGCTGAATGCGTCTTCTGGTGTTTTATCTATTCTGAGCTTAATACGATCTCTATACATTATTAGAAAGCTTGATGCTACCTGAAAATGTGATGCTGCATGTGTACAGGCCATCTGCCAACTTATCTGTCAGGTGGATGAAATTGAAACTAATAGCGAAAAATACAAATCTGGACTTGTACACCCGTTGAGTAGACATCAAGTAGACATTAGCGACGCTGTCAACTGGACAGATATGATGATGGGACTGTATAAGCCCAAGACCTACCATCTACGCCCATCTGCTATTTGACCAAAAAAATTTTTTTAGTGAGCAAAATTGCTTAGAAAAATATACAAAATAAAAAATAATACTTGTGGTCATTGTTTGGTCATATTTTGAGAGGCAACCCAGCAGAAACATATTCATTCATAATTATTTATAAAAACATAATACGACGGCAGAAAGCGGAAATGGCGTATCTCAAAATATCTAATTGTACACCAGAGCCAAAAAACTATTTAAAAAAATTATAACTCGTACATTAATAAAGATAGAACGTTGAAATTTGGAAAATATTTGTTTGATACAGTTAATTGGAATGTCCTAAAGTTACTGCTTCATTGATTTTTAACTAGTTACAGCAATTGATGTTTCAATATCGAACAGCGGAAATTTTTGAGATACGCCATTTCCGCTTTCTGCCGTCGAATATGTTGATTAAATAATAGATGAATGAATGCGACCGAAATGTAAAAAAACACGACAACAGATTAGCAAATTAAGAGATTTAGAAAATATTTAAACAACTTTAAAACCATCAATATTAAATTTTCCAGTTTAATCATTTTCAAGACTTTTTTTAATAAATTTATAATGTGATAACCCTAAAACAGTATGTAAACAAAAGCTTAGTCTATGAGAGTCAAGTGTAGGGCTTCCACTAAACACATTACGGATGTCCTTGTCGCGGCCACGAGCAATTGTGATGTTGCTTTGATTTATCGACTTCAATTACTTACTTATTCACTTACTACGGGTTGAATAAAAGTAGCGCCATAGAAATTCGCTCAGTTTCATTCACTAATTACGTCACACTTCTGAGTGACTTTTTGACTCCTAAGAGCTTTTGAACAACATGATGGATCGTAGAGTTCGTTTTATTTATTTTGTTTTTCCTTATCAAGGACAACAAACAATTATACAATATGGTTACTTTATACTAATACTAATTAAGGTACTTTATGTAAAGCCCCGGTGTCCACAATTTGGGTTGACAAATTAGCTTAAGAAAACAGACAAATAATATCTGTAGGTTATATACATACAAGAACAAGATTATAACTTTTACTTTCACAAAAGAAGTCCCGCATTTTTTATTTTATTTAAAATAAAATAAGATTGAAAATGTATGTTTTCGATCCTTAAAGCATACAAAAGATATAAGGACTTTTTCGTGAAACAGTCTCCAAAAAAACGATTAATTGTAAACTAGTGCTTAGGGTTGTCCTTCTAGAATCTAGCAGGACAACCCTAAGCTAAAAAATATAACGCGCAGAAGATATAAATCTAGAATCTAGATTTATATCTTCTGCGCGTTATATTTTTTACTCAATATGTCCGTTAACTTTAAACCTACTCTTTTTTACACTTACTAGCTCACTAACCCCTCTTAAATCTATAGCTCTAACTTCTAACATCATAGCAACTCATGTTGTGCTGTTTTATATGTTGTATTGTCTCTTTTGTTTCAGAATTATCAAGATTTCAAAATTCAGAATACCGGTGTCTTGATAAATCTAATCTTCTAATAAAAATCTCGTGTCACGAATTTGGTGGTCGCACTCCTCCGAAACGGTTCGACAGATATTAATGATTTTTTTAATTTGGTAGCTATGAGAATAGGTCATAAAGTATTTTTCACCCTCCTATTTTTAATTTAGTAATTTGTATGAACAATATACATATAATTTAACCGTCGTTTATTGACGTGAGGTCATTTACATGAAGCGTCGCGTCACTTTGACAAGAGTGTTTTATATAGTTTTTAACCCAAAGTTCCCACGGGAATGAGAAATTTCAAGCGTGCGAAGCCGCGGGCGGGTCAGCTAGTAAGTTTATGAAAATATCATGACATTGACATTGCCGGAATTGTGACACTCCCTAGTCACAGTAACCACAAACAAGAACTGAACTGAATGCTGTAATGTTGTACCTACAAAATAAACTTCTTACTCTTTTAGACTCACTTTACTTACTCACTGCACTTGCGACTTGGGTGGTGTCAAACATTTGAGTCACGTTTAGTGTCATAGTCTACCACGACCTTGTAAAGAACTTGGAGTGATCGAACCCAAACCCTATAGAAACTTTAGAAAATAAGATGTAAGGAGTTTGAAAGTCAAACAAAGTTTTCCAATTCCATCATGATTGATCTTGTTCGAATGTAGATCACTGTGCACTGTTGACAATCCTACCTCATCGCGTACCAGCTCTAAGAGGTCTGACTGTTTTTTTTTTGTTTTTTTTTTATGCTACTGGAGAATGAACAAGCCTATGGCCCACCTGATGTTAAGTGGTAACTATCGCCTATAACAAGTTTGCCTCGTAGGTCACGCTCCTTAGAAATGTGCCCTACGATACACATCCCTGCGTCCATCAATTTGAGGCATACAGGGGTAAAGCCTCATGTGGCTGTAATTTCACCGGAAACCATACCCTTCAAACCGAAACACAGCAATGCTGCTGGGCGGTAGAAATAGGTATGGTGGTAGCACTTCCCCGAGCGAGTCCTTTCACAAGAAACTCTACTACTCTTAGACGACGTAGCTTAATTTTAATTTACTTATGATTATTTATTTTCAGATAATTAAATAATCCATATCATTTCCAATAATCAAAGTAGAATATTTTTAATTTTATTTGGATTATTTTAAATTAAATGGATAACCTAATTATCTGAAATAAATGAATACAATACAATTAACGACTTAGTTAAGGTTAGTATCGTCCTGGGAGCCAACCTCAATCTCTTATAGCATTATTAAAATAATATTACAATGACATTTAGCACCATGACCCTCAATTAGTAAGCTTACTTTATTATTGTAAAGGCGAAGCAGTTTTGTTGACGACACCATAAATCGTTCACTCATAACGTTTCACATTAGAGCTCAAATAAAGCGTTAATATATCTTAAAAAGTAAGTAAATCGTGTATATTTGCGCAATGTTTTATACTGAACGTGGTGTAATCACTAAAAAGCACTAAATACACAACATTATTAGGATTATAAAAGTAATGTTTAAAAGTTTTGTGGTTCAAATCGAAGTAATGTTGCTACAAGCTTGAAACAAAACGTTCCTGAAACATTATGGTTTTCTAAAAGATTGTGGTTGGCGCCCTGGTATAAGATGAGGTAGGTTCAGTACAATGCTCACCCAGTCTCTAGATTTGTTCAATTGTGCCCTACTTGGAAACAGCTTTATAAACTTTTTACTTACAGCACAATGTTTATGCAAATAATCAATACAATTGCACAAGATGTCGTTGTATTTTAGCACCGTCGCGTCTGTCCTTACTTTTATATTTATTTTAAGGTTCATAAAAATGGAAGACAGGACTCGAGGGGTAAAAGAATTTGGGGAATTTTTCAATCAAACACTGGTACTTTTACGATCTGTATGGATGGACATTTTAGGGGTGCCACTACACAAATTACACAAATTGCTAATTTCTCAAGAGTTCAACATAAAAAAAGTGAGATTCCAATTCGTCCCATCATGATAGGACTTTACAAATGTTTTTATTTCATCAACTTGTGTTTACAATAGCTTAGCTAGTAGTTGAAACCTCCTTTTGTATAAAAAACCTGTATTAGGACATTTTGCTCTTCTGTAATATACATTGTTTAAAATTACAATCCGATCTGTATTCCTGTTCCAATCAGTCGACCTTAGGAGCTGCACACAACAAATACTGTTCAGGGCGGGCGAGGCGCTGCAGTTAGCACATATTGTTAAAATGATGGATATTCTCGGATTTCTTACTCAGTACGCAGTCCCACGAAGATATCCCACAATTTGTTTTTTTTTTATTAATTTATGAGTTCGGCATAATAATTAACCAGCACAAACACATTTCACAAAAACTCGAGAAACAACATGGTTCTAGGGCGTTTTGAGCACATGTAAAGGCTCTAAAATCCATTGGCACGGCTGGGATTCGAACCCACAACCTCCGAATCGGAATTCGAGCGGGGTACACCCCGTAGCTGATCCTATGCGACCTGCACTCACGGCTCCCAGCAATCTTTATCAGGTCGTCTTTCCATCTAGTGGGGGGCCGTTCTACGCTGCGCTTTCCAGTGCGTGGTCTCCACTCAAAATCCTTTCTGCCCCAACGGCCGTCAGTTCTTCGAGCTAATTGCACTGCCCACTGCCACTTCATACTAGGGTAGATACATACGAGTACTAACATTCCAAACTTGTAACTACATGATTGCCCATAACTACCTACATCAGTAACAATCAAGAACTTTCTACTATTAGGAGATAGATATATGGGTCTTCAGACATTCGACGTCTAGACGGGAATTATGGCGGTGTACACACAAGTGTACAAGGATATACTCTTTCTCTTTCCCTTTTGTGATTCAATACTGTGGGGAAAGCTCAAACGCACACTGGTGATTTACAAAAGAATACGTAAACTCATGCACAGTCGCAAATTTTAATTCAGTATTCTATTGCGTACAAAGTGGTTTAAAATGTTACATGTCAGATCTTATTGACTAGTCAAGAGTCCAGCACTTCATATGTACCCTGCAAATAAAGGTGTAGCAATATTAAAGCTAACTAAGCAGAGGGCTTAGCCAAGTTACAGTCGATTAGAGATGACCCTAGTCGATACGTCCGAAAATGTATGGGATTTGACACATGCTATAGAAATACCACGTGATACAACGACAACAAATGTTTGTAGAAATCGAATAGATTCACAACGAATGTAATTTGGCTACGGGCCCTGGTCTAGTGGAATCGAAGTTGAGCGACTTTATGTTTTGAATTTTATTGCTTAGTGAAATCATCATTGTAGAAAATTATTTACATGTCTTGTCGTTAAAAAAGTCGTCTAGTGTGTAGTAACTCTTTTCCATTAGTATATGTTTTAATCTATGTTCAAAGATGTTGTCGTTTTTTTTGTGCTGGTAATTTGTTATATATTTTTAATTTGGGACCAAATTCATAAGTGTTTTCTAACAATCTTAATGTCGAAAGGTCGAAAGCTACGAATCAAAATTAATTATACATAATGGCGTATCAATGACGTGTAAATGTTGTCATAATTAAATAAATGTCGCTTTTTTGCATAAAGTTTATCATTTTTTTAATTACGAACATCATTGTCAAATAAGTAAGTCATATTGATAAGAAATTCAGGATTAATTAATTAAATATAATTAAATAAATTATTGTATTATTTTATTAACATTATAATCGTTAATCGTCCGGTCGCATCGTGTTGGCTTCATAGTTTTGAGTTGGTATATTGAGAGCAATTGCCCCTAGTAACGTCAATGCACAACGCGTTGTCAATACCAACATTATAATACTAACTTACATGTTTAAATTGTAGCTCTTATGGTATTATGTTTGCTGTACGATATTCAACAGCCGGGTCCACACCAGACGATCCAATGCACTCAGATCGCACGCGGCAAGAGGAGCTCCACAGGAGCGTCTGGTGTGGACGTGCCTCGCGCGATCCAAACTACACATACGGAGCGCGCGCTCCTCGCCGCAAGCGATCCGATCGTTTTTTGTCTATGGTCAAAGGCGCCTCAGCCTCTTGGAACGCGCGGTGTGGATGGCTGTGTTTTGAATCGCGCGATCCAGCAAATAACGCACGTGTAACTCCATAGCGATTGACTTTGATTCACTATGGATCAAATGGAGCACGTTGGAGCAGCCCGTCTGGATCACAAGAAATTGCCGCTGGATCAGACGAGTACGACCCGTGATCCATGCTCCATGATCCTGGATCGCGGATGGTGCGATTGTCGATTCAAGATGTTATGTTATGTTCAAAATCATGTTATAATTCTAGTGTGGGGAGAATAAGATTTGCACTGACGTCCCGTATGAGTGTACAATGTTTTTTGTTATTTTTCGGTCTACTTAGGTATTTACATAGAAAGATATATTCATCTTTAGACCCAAGATCAACTTTTGAAGAGTAAAACGCTTATCAACTGCCTAAACTTCTTTTAAAGATGAACATGAATATAAATAAAGTTACTATCAAGAAATATGAAGAGTATCAAGAATTATTGTCAAATGAGTTATTTTCAAAATAGGAGGCAGTTTTGTAAACACGGTGATAAGAGACATGTGTACTTATAAAATCTACAAGAAAAGTCTATTATTTTTAACAGGTTTAGATTAGATTAGAAAAACTTTTATTGCTCTAAAAAAATAATACATACTTAGGCAAGGTTTGGTGTTTAAGTATAACTGCAAATTTTTTTAGAAAGTGATTGATTAAACATTTTTGACTGAAAAACTTAAGATACTAAAAGGCTAGGTCCTAAAACAATTTTACTTATTATCAATGAAAACGTGTTATGACTTTATGACTCTACGTCAATAAAAATAAATTGCCGATTCTCAAATTATGGAGTGTATAATAATTGGTCGCTGGTGCGCGCTTAGAGTAGCCTTCTCTCGCCTCGAGACCATAAAACAGCCAAGTACGTGTTTGACCGCGCAGAATTTGTAGGTTTCCGTTGTATTTTTTGTATATGGTCACATTTCTCAAACTTTAAAAGAGCCTTACAGTCTGCTCTATCCAATCTATCTTACGAGGAAACTGAGGAGTTACTAACCGTAATAAAGTAAAATTTTAAACATTGTATAGCACGTTTGCACTTAGTTTTTTTGATATGTTTTTGATTATGTAAATAGATTCTAAGTTTTGTTAAATTGAGTATTCATAAGTTACCCCAGTCCAGCTTTTTTTGCCTGAGATACAGGCTCTCCTAGTTCAGGCAATGTATAAAGTGTTACCTATAAGTAGATATTAATCCCTAATGTTAATCTTAGCAATTAAGAAATGAATAAAGATTTATTTTATTTATTTATTTACATATTTTTCCATGACTTAAATTACTTGTATTTAATAAATAAATAAATATAATAATTTAATAAATATTGCTGGACATTTCACACAGCGACATCTAGCCCCAAACTAAGCAGAGCTTGTACTATGGGAACCAGATAACTGATAGAATACTTATATACTTTTTTTTTGTAAATACATACTTATAATATATAGAGAAACAACCATACCCGAAACAAATATCTGTAGAACATGCAAACATTTGTTCCGCGGCGGGAATCGAACCCGCTACCTCCTGCGTCTCAGCCGGCTATTCGCCCACTGCACCACGGAGTTCGTCGATTTGAATTTTAGATGAATTTATTTGATTCGATTTTTATTTTGAATGTTAGCAACATATAATACTAACTAAGGTAGTCAATTATGTTTCACAGCTTCATTCGATGCGATTTTGATGTTTACTTATTGTAGTAGCGTTTCCACGCGTCAGCCTTCAACACGATGTTTAGTTATTTATATATATATATATATATATTTATTTATTTATTTATATAAATATATTTATTTACATATTTAAAATTATTTATAATTTTAAATATTAAAAAGTGCATATTTGAATACTACTTCCGTTTTTACCTAGTCTCTGTATTGTCTAGCGGACGGCCGCCATTGCCTGTGCTTACAATTTCTTGTCATTACGTGTTTTCGTGCTCATGCCTTCGCACGTCTCTGCGCAAAAAGTGAAAGTGTAGTTAGAATGGCGAATAAAAGGAAGAAGCAAGACAAGGAGGACCAGATACGAAGAAAAATTAGGAGGTTAGAGGAAAAGTTAAAAGTACCACGCCGCAGAATTATTGTTTATTCTACTTCGGAAGACGAATCTACACGTGAGTACATAACATATTTTTATTGTTTTGTCCTGTATCGCAGTATTACCAAATAATACTTGCGTGTCGATTAGTGTTGCGAGCCTTCCATCTTTGGTTGTCTCCTTCAGATCTATTTTCGTTGACCGAAAATTCTAATCGAGGACTGTATATAATTCTACGTTACTGAAACACCGATTAGTGATGTGAGCTACCTTTTTTGGTAATCTCCTTCAGATCTATTTCTGTTGACCAGGAATTCTAATCGTAGACTTTGTTTCTAATGATTCGTATTTCGTCTCACTATTGATGAACCCATCATCAGATCTATTTCTGTTAACCAGAAATTCTAATCGGGAAAAATGTCTCCATTACAGGTTCCGAGCCTGATATGGAACAGGTCCCTCGCTCGTCCCCCTTACCCGAGGACGAGCCAGAAGGCTCCATGGGTATATCTTGTGCAGTGCCATCTACATCGACTGCGGCACCACCTATACCGATGGAGGAACAGCCTACACTGAGGGACGAGAACGATGATGCTGAGGCTGCACAGATAGAGCTTGACGAGGAAATGCTCAACTTGTTGGGTGAAGCTCCTAAAACGCAGACACCTTTTGGAGAAAACATACACGTGGCGATTTCATCTCGTTGGCAAGATGTCCTATCTAAGGGCCTAACGAAAGAATCCAAGGATAAAATGCAACAAGAATATTTAGTGCCTGGAAATTGTGAATTGCTAGTCGCTCCGACACTTAATCCTGAGGCAAAGGTGTCAATGACCCATTTTATGATAAAAAGAGACCAGAGTTTGTTTCAAAAACAACAACAGCTTGGTACCGCGTTAGCAGCTCTTGCTCAAGCCACAGAGTTACTACTTTCTAAAGAGGCACCAGAAAAGGTTTTGAAGCCTCTTAGCGACGCATGTCGTCTTCTGTGTGACAGTCATTATCAAGACACAAAAACTCGTCGAAACTTTGTCGTATCATCAGTGAAGCCAGACCTAAAAGAAACCCTTGTCAATACTGTTAGAGACAAATTTATTTTTAGTGAAAAGTTGACAGATCAGTTGAAATCAGCCCAGACGATTCAAAAATCGGGAGAAGGTTTAATAAAAGTCGCACCAAAACAGCAATTTAATAAAAAACAATTTATTAAAAACACCAATATAAATAATGTACCTAAAAATCGTTTAAACTTCCGGGCTGTGCATCGACAGGCGCCGAGAGCAGAAACAGCCCAGCCTCAGCAATCTCAGCGCCCGACGACGAGGTACAACAGCAGATCACAGAATCAGCAGTACCAGGGACGAGCCCGCTCGCCGCCCAGGAAGACTTCGTACAGGAGATAGCTAAACAAGGGGTAAGATACGCCGGTCGACTCAAATGGTTTACACAGAAATGGTCTGAAATTACATCTGATCCTACAGTTTTATCATGGATAAAAGGCTATGTCATACCATTTACCTCAATTCCATCCGGAAATATCCACTATACCGCTAAGATTCCTTCGAATCAAGATGTAGCTGATTTTGAAAAATCTATTGACTCTCTCCTATCAATTGGCGCAATATCGAGGTGTAACCATGAAGAACATGAGTTCTTATCCAGTATTTTTCTAGTACCTAAGCCAAATGGAGACACAAGGTTTATCTTAAATTTAAAATGCCTTAATAAATATATTAGGACAACACATTTTAAAATGGAAGATTATCGTACAGCTTCCAAACTTATAACAAAACATTGTTTCATGGCATCAATTGATTTGAAAGATGCCTATTTTTTAATACCTATTGAAAAGTCTCAAAGGAAATTTTTACGTTTTCAATATTTCAAAGATCTTTATCAGTTTAACTGTCTCACATTTGGCTTATGTACTGCACCATACGTATTCACTAAGGTTATAAAACCTGTTATGAAATATCTTAGATCACGAGGTATAGTCTCAGTCCAATATCTTGACGATATTTTAATTATAGGATATTCATATAAGGAGTGTTTGGATAATGTTAACCAGGCAAAGTACTTATTAGAAAGTCTAGGTTTTATATTAAATCGTGAAAAAAGCCGTTTGATTCCATCCACTCGTGAAAAATTTTTAGGATTCATTTTTGATTCCGAAAAAATGTAAGTATTTGACTTTGCCAGATATTAAGATTAATAAAATTCTAGATAATCTTTATCGCTTTTCTAAATTACGAAGGTGCAAACTTAGAGATTTTGCTCGGTTAATTGGACTGCTAGTATCAGCTTGTCCAGCAATACAATATTCATGGATGTATACAAAAGTACTAGAACGCCATAAGTACCTCTACTTATCAAAAAATCCGAACTATGAACAGTATATTTCCATTTCTAATACAATAAAGGAGGATTTAAATTGGTGGCTAAAAAATATAAGATTTGGCTTTAACCCTTTTAGATTTAATGATTTTAAGGCTGAAATATTTTCAGATGCCTCAAAAACAGGCTGGGGAGCTTATTGTGATAGCAAAAGGTCTTATGGTTATTGGAAGGAAGATGAAAAGACTTTACATATCAATGAACTGGAATTAAAAGCAGCTTTTTTTGCTCTAAAAGTTTATGCTAATACCGATTTTTATAATTGTGAAATTCTATTACGCATTGATAACACTACAGCTATTGCTTGTATTAACAGAATGGGTAGTGTACAATACCCACATTTAAATAATATATCCAGAGCTATTTGGCAATGGTGTGAAAGGCGTAAAATAATTATTTTTGCATCATACATAAATACTAAAGATAATTGTGAGGCAGATTCTTTGTCACGCAAAAAGTTTAATGATACTGAATGGGAGTTGGGTGATTATGCATTTGGTGAAATAAAACACAAATTTGGAATTCCTGAAATAGATTTGTTCGCTAGCCGAAGTAATTCAAAATGCCTTACCTATGTTACCTGGAAAATCGACCCTGAAGCTTGGGCGATAGACGCATTTACCATTTCATGGTCAAATTTAAACTTTTACGCCTTCCCACCGTTTTCTCTGATTTTAAAAATGCTGCAAAAAATTGTTACGGACAAAGCAGAGGGTATCGTTGTTGTTCCAAATTGGTCATCTCAGCCATGGTTTCCGTTATTCCAAGAACTAGTTATCTCTGAAGTTACTCATTTTAAGCCTGACATTAAACTTCTCAAATCTCCTTTCAGGTTCGCTCACAACCTACACAGCTCCCTGAAATTAGTTGCCGCGAAAGTCTCCGGCAAGCGCTTAAGGAATTTTCACCGCGTACAGTAGAAATAATGTTATCTTCACTGTCACAGAACACATACAAACAATACGATGTCTGTATTAAAGCGTGGATTCAATATTGCAGAAACCATGGCTGTGATCATTTAGAATCATCCGTGCCGATTATTTTAGATTTCCTCTCGGATGTTTTTCATAAAGGTGCTAAGTACGGAACTATAAATACCTATAAATCTGCTTTATCTGTTTTGCTAGGCAGCAGTGTCGTTAATGACGACAGAATCAAACGTTTCATGAAAGGAGTTTATAAATTGAGGCCTTCTTTACCTAGATACAATTTTACTTGGGACCCATCAATTGTGTTAGAGCATTTAGCACTTAAATGGCCCCATGAAGACCTCAATTTAGAAACACTTTCAAAAAAGACTATTACTCTGTTGGCTCTAGTCACTGCTCATAGAGTACAAACATTTTCACTGATTAAAATATGTAATATAACAGTGCACAGCAGAAACCAAATTTCTATCAAAATTCCGGATTTAATAAAAACATCCGGCTCTAACTCATTGCAACCTATTTTAAAATTACCGTATTTTAGTGAAAGGCCAGAAATATGTCCAGCCACTTGCTTAGAAACATATATGAACAAAACTAGAACATTACGTTTACCAAACAATGATTTTCTGTTTATCAGTTATCGTAGACCTCATTCGAAAATATCTTCCCAGCGACTGAGTCACTGGATCAAAGATACCCTACAGAGCAGTGGCATTGACACCAACATGTTTAGTGCACATAGCACGAGACATGCTGCCACGTCTAGAGCTAACAGAGTCGGAGTTAATCTCGATGTAATTCGAAAAACTGCTGGTTGGACTCAAAATTCATGTGTATTTGCTAGAT
The DNA here is from genome assembly GCA_963924445.1 of Philereme transversata. Lineage (NCBI taxonomy): Eukaryota > Metazoa > Arthropoda > Insecta > Lepidoptera > Geometridae > Philereme > Philereme transversata. Next base: position 4,356,048 of record OZ004343.1, on the reverse strand, counting down.
TTTATAATAAAGAAGTTATGCATGATACCAATGAGTTTGCAAGATCGATTCTAACGTAATGATTCGATTGTAATGAAACATGATTAAAATTGTATGAAATAAATGATTGATTGGTTATAAAAAATACATAACTTTTATTATGCCTCTAGTAGTATGTAACAAAATTTCACATTTATTGATATTCTCTGAACATCTTACAATAAGTAAACATCAAAATCACTAAGAATGAAGCTGTGAAACATAATTAATGATCAAACGAACTTACCCTTACGTGAAGTTCGATCACAATTATGTGAACAGCTTCATTCGATGCGATTTATACACACCCGCCCAATGTTTTGTTTCCCATCCCATTGTAAATGTGAAATTAACTAATAGTATTATACTTTAAACAAAATGACAAGAAATTGTAAGCACAGGCAATGGCGGCCGTCCGCTAGACAATACAGAGACTAGGTAAAAACGGAAGTAGTATTCAAATATGCACTTTTTAATATTTAAAATTATAAATAATTTTAAATATGTAAATAAATATATTTATATAAATAAATAAATAAATATATATAAATAACTAAACATCGTGTTGAAGGCTGACGCGTGGAAACGCTACTACAATAAGTAAACATAAAAATCGCATCGAATGAAGCTGTTCACATAATTGTGATCGAACTTCACGTAAGGGTAAGTTCGTTTGATCATTAATTATTCTTTACAAGCTTCAATAAGCAAACAAGTTTGTCAGTAGTAGCCCATACCTTAATCCAGGGCATAATACAAATATGTACGAAATTTCATCGAAATCGATCCAGCCGCTTAATCGTGAAAACGTAACAAACAGGCAGACAGCGAAACAGTGTTACGTTCGAATTTAAATTATTAGTATGGATCGTAAAAACCGAGATTACCGACATAAGTTTACAAAAAGTATATGTAGGTACTTAAATGCATTTAGCACAATCAAATACTGATTATGATGTACTGATGGCTTCCAAGCCTGCATGCGGAAGAAAGTCGCTTCGCTGACGAGCAGAATGCGCGCGAGCTCGAACATCATCCAGAACACAGTGGCTAATAAAGAGATAAATGGAAGAGATCGCTTTTAGCGATAAGACCACCCCTTGTACTAAATCTGTTTGCAAAAATTATGTTTAAAAAATATATTTTGGTGTACATTAAAGAGTGACCTTATCTTATCTTAATAAATATTATAGCCCTTCAGACACTGTATTCGAGTGATGATGATATAGGAAACTATTCCATCGTCATTCGAAGACAGTGACCTACCATTGCCTATTTAATTTTAATATTATTTTTAAAGTATAACCTATTGCTTTATGTCTTTACTAACTCGAATATGCATCGCTTGTTTGAAATAAATGCATATTTAATTACATTTTTTATACGATAATTTTGTGATCGAAAAGTTAATATGAAATTATACCACCAAATCATGTCTGCTTAGATTTAAATTTTTATAGTCTACATAATCATGAACGACGATGAACAGACTAGGACAGACCGAATGATTGATCTTCTAAAAGGGTTTCGCGTTTTGTTAACATTCATACGGGATTCTAAAACCTGTAGGTGCTCTTCATCGCTCGTTAGCACGCTTTTGTTTGCAGTCGCGCGCGGAGCATCGATGCCACAAACCCTCAGAATGGGCGGTTTTCATAAAATTTTTATTCAGGTTAGGTGGGTTACCTATTAACAGAGTGTGGATGATCCTTAGGTAAGTTCTGGAAGTAGTAGTATTTTGGTGTGAAATATATTACCTCAATACTCCAATCAACCAATAATTACATTATTATTAACTAGCTGCGACCCGGGGCTTTGCGTGCGTGGTTTGTCTATAAAAACATTACCCTCTTTCTGCGCAGTCGGATAAAAAGTTGCCTATGTCCCAATCCCGGTCTTAATCTATCTGTAATGTATACAAACTTTTATCAAATCGCTCCAGTCGTTTAGTCGTGAAAACGTAACAAACAGACATACAGACCAAGAGACGTACAGACAGATAGATAGATAATTCCTTTATTGCACATTGAAACCATTGAAACCATTTTATTCATTGTAAATGTGGTATGATACAGATCTTATAAAAAAAAATACCAAAGTGTCCAGTCACAAATTACTCTTTCGAGTGTACAATGTTACTATACTACCTATCCCGTTTTAATAAATAAAGTGACAATAACAATAATTTAATTACAGGTGCATAACCACAATAGTATAAAATTGTAATAAAATTAATAATACCAGTTATGGCATAAATCATTAATTTTAATAAAATATTAAATTCATTTATCAATAAAAGTTTCTAATTAAATTCGGATAAAATAAAATGTCAAGTTAATATTACAGTAAAATTGATAATAAACTCTAAAAAAGAGAAAATAATAATAATAATTGAAAGTTAAGATGTTCATGAATAGAAAATAAAAATAAATGAATTGAATCGTAAAAAAATAATAATAATATGACAAAATAATAAATGTAAAAGTGAATCATTCTAATAGTTCTTTAACGTCATAGAAGCACTTGTCCAAAAGCCACGAAAAGAGCCTTCTTTTCAGTTTTTGAAAAGGTAGAGAGGTAATATCGCTAGGAATTATATTATATAAAGCTCGATTACCACTCACTGACTGACTGACTCATTGACATGTTTGTTCTCCCAGATGCCACCTCGTAGGGTGAAAATGTTTGGTGGGATCGTATAGAGGGAGTTCCGATGAGTTGGGAATAAATCCTAAAGTACCCCTTTTGTCCCCCATTCGCTCCCATCGACCTCGTATCTCGGAAAGTATAGGTCTTAGAGCGTTGGTGCAAAAACTAATGTTGCAGAGGACATTTTTTTATATCCGGTTTCATGAAAAAAAAATTGTCTTTCATACAAAAAAAAAATTGTCCCATACAAAATATTTCTGTATGAATACCGTAAACCGTATATTTCGTTTGCCGTAATTTTCATACTGTTTTTGTAGGGAGCCCATGGCTTGTGTGTACTATAAAATTACTGTAAATTTGCTTGATTCTATATAATGGTGGTGGAGGGGCATGAGACAACTTTCATAGTTTTTGCAAAGGTCATCATCATCATTTTGGAACATCCAATTTTTTTTTTTTTTTTTAGTATGCAACGTTCATCATGTTTATTTTGGAACATCCACATTTTTTTAATTATGCCTCATCCACAATGATCACTTTGGAACGTCAATTATTTTTTTTTTATTATGCAACATCCACTGTGATCATTTTGGTACATCATTTTTTTAAATTATGCCTCATCCACAATGATCACTTTGGAACGTCAATTATTTTTTTTATTATGCATCATCCACTGTGATCATTTTGGAACATCATTTTTTTCAATTATGCCTCATCCACTATGATCACTTTGGAACGTCAATTTTTTTTTTTTTTATTATGCAACATCCACTGTGATATTTTGGTACATCATTTTTTTTAATTATGCCTCATTCACAATGATCACTTTGGAACGTCAATTTTTTTTTATTATGCAACATCCACTGTGATCATTTTGGTACATCATTTTTTTTAATTATGCCTCATCCACAATGATCACTTTGGAACGTCAATTTTTTTTTTTATTATGCAACATCCACTGTGATCATTTTGGTACATCATTTTTTTAATTACGCCTCATCCACAATGATCACTTTGGAACGTCAATTTTTTTTTTATTATGCAACACATAATTTTTTTTAATTATGCCTCATCCACAATGATCACTTTGGAACGTCAATTATTTTTTTTTATTATGCATCATCCACTGTGATCATTTTGGAACATCATTTTTTTTAATTATGCCTCATCCACAATGATCACTTTGGAACGTCAATTATTTTTTTTTTTTTGTATTATGCAACATCCACTGTGATCATTTTGGTACATCATTTTTTTTATTATGCCTCATCCACAATGATCACTTTGGAACGTCAATTATTTTTTTTTATTATGCAAAATCCTTTGTGATCTTTTTGGAAAATCAATTTTTTTTAATTATGCCTCATCCACAATGATCACTTTTGGAACGTCAATTTTTTTTTTACTATGCAAAATCCTTTGTGATCATTTTGGAACATCATTTTGTTTTAAATTATGCCTCATCCACAATGATCACTTTTGGAACGTCATTTTTTTTATTATGCAAAATCCTTTGTGATCATTTTGGAAAATCATTTTTTTTAAATTATGCCTCATCCACAATGATTATTTTGGAACGTCAATTTCTTTTTTTTTATTATGCAACATCCACTGTGATAATTTTGGAACATCAATTTTTTTTAATTATGCCTCATCAGCAATGATCATTTTGGAACGTCAATTTTTTTTTAAATTATGCCTCATCCACAATGATCACTTTTGGAACGTCAATTTTTTTTTTATTATGCAACATCCACTGTGATCATTTTGGAACATCAATTTTTTTTTATTTATGCCTCATCCACTATGATCATTTTTGAACGTCAATTTTTTTTTATTATGCGACATCCACTATTCGAACATTCTCTTTGATTGCTTGTTACACTTCGTCATCCTCTTTTATTGTTTCTTCCGCCTCCACATCTTCTATTTTTGCATGTTCCACTTCGTTATCCTTTTAAAATGCTTCTTCTACTTCATATCCTCTTTAATTGCTTCAGTTACTTCATTATGCGCTCTACAAAATTGTGGTGTTTCATACAAAACTTCAATCGCTCATATCTTCTAAACGGGAAGAGCTAGCCCTAGCAAACTTGTACAAAATATTGGTGTAAATTTTTGGTGGAACTGTTTTTTTATTGTCATCCTTGACATCCTTTTTGAATGCTTCTCTCACTTCGATATCCTCTTTGATTGCTTCTCCCACTTCGATATCGTCTTTGACTGCTTCTTCCATTTCGATATCGTCTTTGATTGCTTTTTCACTTCGTCATCTTCTTTGAATGCTTCTACCACCTTGGTATCCTCTTTGATTGCTTACTCAACTTCAATTTCCTCTTTGATTGTTTCTGCCACTTCGATATCCTATTTGATTGCTTCTCCCACTTCAACATTCTCTTTGATAGTTTCTTCCACTTCGATATCCAATCAACAAATTTATGATTTTTCTTACAAAACTTTAATCGCTCGTATCTTCTAAACGGGAAGAGATAGCACTAGCAAACTTTGACAAAATATTAGTACAAATTTTTGATCATTATCATTTTACAACATACATTTATATTATGCAACGTCAATCCTGATCATTTTGGAACGTCCAGATTTTTTTTATGCAACGTTCATCATGATCTTTTTTGCAACGTTCAATTTTTTTTATACAACTATTATCATGATCATTTTGGAACATCCAATTTTTTTCTCTTTGATTGCTTGTTCCACTTCGATATCCTCTTTGATTGCTTCTTCCACATTGATATCCTATTTGATTGCTTCTTTAACTTTGGTATCCTCTACGATTGCTTCTTCCACTTCGATATCCTCTTTTATTCCTTCTTCATCTTCAATATCCATTGGATTGCTTCTTCATCTTTGATATCCTCTTTGATGGCATTTTCACTTCGGTATCCTCTGTAAGGGCTCCTTCCTCTTTGATTTCCGTTTGATTGCTTCTTGCACTGCAATATTTTCTTTGATTGCGTCTTCATATTCGATATCGTTTTTGATTGCATTTTTACTTCGATATCCTGTGATGGCTTCTTCCACTTTGATATCCTCTTTGATTGCTTCTTCCACTTCGATATCCGCTTTGATTGCTTGTTCCATTTTGATATCGTCTTTGACTATTTCTTTCACTTCGATATCGTCTTTGATTGCTTTTTTCAGTTCGTCATCCTCTTTGAATACTTCTACCAACTCGGTATCCTCTTTAATTCCTTAGTCAACTTCAATTTCCTCTTTGATTGTTTTTGCTACTTCGATATCCTATTTGATTGCTTCTCCCACTTCAATATCCTCTTTGTTTACTCCTTCCACTTCGATATCATCTTCGATTTCCTTTTGATTGCTTCTTGCACTGCATTATTCTCTTTGATTGCGTCTTCATCTTCGATATCGTCTTTGATAGCATTTTCACTTCGATATCCTCTGTGATGGCTTCTTCCACTTCGATACCCTCTTTGATTGCTTCTTCCACTTCGATATCCTCTTTGATTGTTTCTTCCGCCTCGACATCTTCTATTTTTGCATGTTCCACTTCGTTATCCCTTTAAAATGCTTCTTCTACTTTCATATCCTCTTTAATTGCTTCAGTTACTTCATTATGCTCTCTACAAAATTGTGGTCTTTCATACAAAACTTCAATCGCTCGTATCTTCTAAACGGGAAGAGATAGCCCTAGCAAACTTGTACAAAATATTGGTATAAATTTTTGGTGCAACTGTTTTTTTATTGTCATCCTTGACATCCTTTTTGAATGCTTCTCTCACTTCGTCATCTTCTTTGAATGTTTTTTCCACTTCGACATCATCTTTGACTGCTTCTTTAACTTCGATATCCTCTTTGATTGCTTCTCCCACTTCGATATCGTCTTTGACTGCTTCTTCCATTTCGATATCGTCTTTGATTGCTTTTTTCACTTCGTCATCTTCTTTGAATGCTTCTACCACCTCGGTATCCTCTTTGATTGCTTACTCAACTTCAATTTCCTCTTTGATTGTTTCTCCCTCTTCGATATCGTCTTTGACTGCTTCTTCCATTTCGATATCGTCTTTGATTGCTTTTTTCACTTCGTCATCTTCTTTGAATGCTTCTACCGCCTCGGTATCCTCTTTGATTGCTTACTCAACTTCAATTTCCTCTTTGATTGTTTCTGCCACTTCGATATCCTATTTGATTGCTTCTTCCACTTCAACATTCTCTTTGATAGTTTCTTCCACTTCGATATCCAATCAACAAATTTATGATTTTTCTTACAAAACTTTAATCGCTCGTATCTTCTAAACGGGAAGAGATAGCACTAGCAAACTTTGACAAAATATTAGTACAAATTTTTGATCATTATCATTTTGCAACATACATTTATATTATGCAACGTCAATCATGATCATTTTGGAACGTCCAGATTTTTTTTTATGCAACGTTCATCATGATCTTTTTTGCAACGTTCAATTTTTTTTTATACAACCATTATCATGATCATTTTGGAACATCCAATTTTTTTCTCTTTGATTGCTTGTTTATCTTTGATTGCTTCTTTAACTTTGATATCCTCTACGATTGCTTGTTCCGCTTCGATATCCTCTTTTATTCCTTCTTCATCTTCAATATCCATTGGATTGCTTCTTCCACTTCGATATCGTCTTTGATTGCTTTTTTTACTTCGTCATCCTCTTAGAATGCTTCTACCACCTTGGTATCCTCTTTGATTTCTTCCTCAACTTTAATTTCCTCTTTGATTGTTTCTGCTACTTCGATATCCTATTTGATTGCTTCTTTCACTTCAATATCCTCTTTGATTGCTTCTTCCACTTCGATATCATCTTTGATTGCTTCTTCCACTTCGATATCCTCTATGATTGCTTCTTCCACTTCGATACCTTCTTTGATTGCTTCTTCCACTTCGATATCGTCTTTGATTGCTTTTTTCACTTCGTCATCTTAGAATGCTTCTACCACCTCGGTATCCTCTTTGATTGCTTACTCAACTTCAATTTCCTCTTTAATAGTTTCTGCTAATTCGATATCCTATTTGATTGCTGCTTTCACTTCAATATCCTGTTTGATTGCTTCTTGCACTTCGAAATCATATTTGATTGCTGCTTCCATTTGGATATCTTCTTTGATTTGATTGCTTCTTCCATTTCGATATCGTCTTTGACTGCTTCTTACACATGGATATCCTTTTTGATCGCTTTTAACAGCTCGAAATCCTCTTTGATTGCTTCTTCGACAAAAACAATAACACGCGAGTTGCGTGCAACTCGCGCACTACGCAACCTCTAGTTATATTATATAAAGCTCGATTACCACTCACTGACTGACTGACTGACTGACTCATTGACATGTTTGTTCTCCCAGATGCCACCTCGTAGGGTGAAAATGTTTGGTGGGATCGTATAGAGGGAGTTCCGATGAGTTGGGAATAAATCCTAAAGTACCCCTTTTGTCCCCCATTCGCTCCCATCCACCTGGTATCTCGGAAAGTATAGGTCTTACAGCGTTGGCGCAAAAACTAATGTTGCAGAGGACATTTTTTTATATCCGGTTCCATGAAAAAAAAATGGTCTTTCATACAAAAAAAAAATTGTCCCATACAAAATATTTCTGTATGAATACCGTAAACCGTAAATTTCGTTTGCCGTAATTTTCATACTGTTTTTGTAGGGAGCCCACGGCTTGTGTGTACTATAAAATTACTGTAAATTTGCTTGATTCTATATAATGGTGGTGGAGGGACATGAGATAACTTTCATAGTTTTTGCAAAGGTCATCATCATCATTTTGGAACATCCAATTTTTTTTTTTTTTTAGTATGCAACGTTCATCATGTTTATTTTGGAACATCCACATTTTTTTAATTATGCCTCATCCACAATGATCACTTTGAAACGTCATTTTTTTTTTTATTATGCAACATCCACTGTGATCATTTTGGTACATCATTTTTTTAATTATGCCTCATCCACAATGATCACTTTGGAACGTCAATTATTATTTTTTTTTATTATGCATCATCCACTGTGATCATTTTGTAACATCATTTTTTTTTCAATTATGCCTCATCCACAATGATCACTTTGGAACGTCAATTATTTTTTTTTATTATGCATCATCCACTGTGATATTTTGGTACATCATTTTTTTTAATTATGCCTCATCCACAATGATCACTTTGGAACGTCAATTTTTTTTTTATTATGCAAAATACTTTGTGATCATTTTGGAAAATCAATTTTTTTTAAATTATGCCTCATCCACAATGATCATTTTGGAACGTCAATTTTTTTTTTTTTTTTATTATGCAAAATCCACTGTGATCATTTTGGAACATCATTTTTTTAATTACGCCTCATCCACAATGATCACTTTGGAACGTCATTTATTTTTTTTATTATGCATCATCCACTGTGATCATTTTGGAACATCATTTTTTTTTAATTATGCCTCATCCACAATGATCATTTTGGAACGTCAATTTTTTTTTATTATGCAACATCTTTTGTGATCATTTTGGAAAATCAATTTTTTTTAATTATGCCTCATCCACAATGATCACGTTTGGAACGTCAATTTTTTTATTTTTTTTTATTATGCAACATCCACTGTGATCATTTTGGAACATCAATTTTTTTTTAATTATGCCTCATCCACAATGATCACTTTTGGAACGTCAATTTTTTTTTTATTATTTTGCAAAATCCTTTGTGATCATTTTGGAAAACAAATTTTTTTAAATTATGCCTCATCCACATGATCATTTTGGAACGTCATTTTTTTATTTTTTATTATGCAACATCCACTGTGATCATTTTGGTACATCATTTTTTTAACTACGCCTCATCCACAATGATCACTTTGGAACGTCAATTATTATTTTTTTTTTATTATGCAACATCCACTGTGATCATTTTGGAACATCATTTTTTTTAATTATGCCTCATCCACAATGATCACTTTGGAACGTCAATTACTATTATTTTTTTTGTATTATGCAACATCCGCTGTGATCATTTTGGTACATCATTTTTTTAACTACGCCTCATCCACAATGATCACTTTGGAACGTCAATTATTATTATTTTTTTTGTATTATGCAACATCCACTGTGATAATTTTGGAACATCAATTTTTTTTAATTATGCCTCATCCGCAATGATCATTTTGGAACGTCAATTTTTTTTTTAAATTATGCCTCATCCACAATGATCACTTTTGGAACGTCAATTTATTTTTTATTATGCCACATCCACTGTGATCATTTTGGAACATCAATTTTTTTTTATTTATGCCTCATCCACTATGATCATTTTGGAACGTCAATTTTTTTTTATTATGCGACATCCACTATTCGAATATTCTCTTTGATTGCTTGTTACACTTCGTCATCCTCTTTTATTGTTTCTTCCGCCTCCACATCTTCTATTTTTGCATGTTCCACTTCGTTATCCTTTTAAAATGCTTCTTCTACTTCATATTCTCTTTAATTGCTTCAGTTACTTCATTATGCGCTCTACAAAATTGTGGCGTTTCATACAAAACTTCAATCGCTCATATCTTCTAAACGGGAAGAGATAGCCCTAGCAAACTTGTAGAAAATATTGGTATAAATTTTTGGTGGAACTGTTTTTTTATTGTCATCCTTGACATCCTTTTTGAATGCTTCTCTCACTTCGTCATCTTCTTTGAATGTTTTTTCCACTTCGACATCATCTTTGACTATTTCTTTAACTTCGATATCCTCTTTGATTGCTTCTCCCACTTCGATATCGTCTTTGACTGCTTCTTCCATTTCGATATCGTCTTTGATTGCTTGTTCACTTCGTCATCTTCTTTGAATGCTTCTACCACCTTGGTATCCTCTTTGATTGCTTACTCAACTTCAATTTCCTCTTTGATTGTTTCTGCCACTTCGATATCCTATTTGATTGCTTCTTCCACTTCAACATTCTCTTTGATAGTTTCTTCCACTTCGATATCCAATCAACAAATTTATGATTTTTCTTACAAAACTTTAATCGCTCGTATCTTCTAAACGGGAAGAGATAGCACTAGCAAACTTTGACAAAATATTAGTACAAATTTTTGATCATTATCATTTTACAACATACATTTATATTATGCAACGTCAATCCTGATCATTTTGGAACGGCCAGATTTTTTTTATGCAACGTTCATCATGATCTTTTTTGCAACGTTCAATTTTTTTTATACAACTATTATCATGATCATTTTGGAACATCCAATTTTTTTCTCTTTGATTGCTTGTTCCACTTCGATATCCTCTTTGATTGCTTCTTCCACATTGATATCCTATTTGATTGCTTCTTTAACTTTGATATCCTCTACGATTGCTTGTTCCACTTCGATATCCTCTTTTATTCCTTCTTCATCTTCAATATCCATTGGATTGCTTCTTCATCTTTGATATCCTCTTTGATGGCATTTTCACTTCGGTGTCCTCTGTAAGGGCTCCTTCCTCTTTGATTTCCGTTTGATTGCTTCTTGCACTGCAATATTTTCTTTGATTGCGTCTTCATATTCGATATCGTTTTTGATTGCATTTTTACTTCGATATCCTGTGATGGCTTCTTCCACTTTGATATTCTCTTTGATTGCTTCTTCCACTTCGATATCCGCTTTGATTGCTTGTTCCATTTTTATATCGTCTTTGACTATTTCTTTCACTTCGATATCGACTTTGATTGCTTTTTTCACTTCGTCATCCTCTTTGAATACTTCTACCAACTCGGTATCCTCTTTGATTCCTTGGTCAACTTCAATTTCCTCTTTGATTGTTTTTGCTACTTCGATATCCTATTTGATTGCTTCTCCCACTTCAATATCCTCTTTGTTTACTCCTTCCACTTCGATATCATCTTCGATTTCCTTTTGATTGCTTCTTGCACTGCATTATTCTCTTTGATTGCGTCTTCATCTTCGATATCGTCTTTGATAGCATTTTCACTTCGATATCCTCTGTGATGGCTTCTTCCACTTCGATACCCTCTTTGATTGCTTCTTCCACTTCGATATCCTCTTTGATTGTTTCTTCCGCCTCGACATCTTCTATTTTTGCATGTTCCACTTCGTTATCCCTTTAAAATGCTTCTTCTACTTTCATATCCTCTTTAATTGCTTCAGTTACTTCATTATGCTCTCTACAAAATTGTGGTCTTTCATACAAAACTTCAATCGCTCGTATCTTCTAAACGGGAAGAGATAGCCCTAGCAAACTTGTACAAAATATTGTTATAAATTTTTGGTGCAACTGTTTTTTTATTGTCATCCTTGACATCCTTTTTGAATGCTTCTCTCACTTCGTCATCTTCTTTGAATGTTTTTTCCACTTAGACATCATCTTTGACTGCTTCTTTAACTTCGATATCCTCTTTGATTGCTTCTCCCACTTCGATATCGTCTTTGACTGCTTCTTCCATTTCGATATCGTCTTTGATTACTTTTTTCACTTCGTCATCTTCTTTGAATGCTTCTACCACCTCGGTATCCTCTTTGATTGCTTACTCAACTTCAATTTCCTCTTTGATTGTTTCTCCCTCTTCGATATCGTCTTTGACTGCTTCTTCGATTTCGATATCGTCTTTGATTGCTTTTTTCACTTCGTCATCTTCTTTGAATGCTTCTACCGCCTCGGTATCCTCTTTGATTGCTTACTCAACTTCAATTTCCTCTTTGATTGTTTCTGCCACTTCGATATCCTATTTGATTGCTTCTTCCACTTCAACATTCTCTTTGATAGTTTCTTCCACTTCGATATCCAATCAACAAATTTATGATTTTTCTTACAAAACTTTAATCGCTCGTATCTTCTAAACGGGAAGAGATAGCACTAGCAAACTTTGACAAAATATTAGTACAAATTTTTGATCATTATCATTTTGCAACATACATTTATATTATGCAACGTCAATCATGATCATTTTGGAACGTCCAGATTTTTTTTTATGCAACGTTCAATTTTTTTTTATACAACCATTATCATAATCATTTTGGAACATCCAATTTTTTTCTCTTTGATTGCTTGTTCCACTTCGATATCCTCTTTGATTGCTTCTTCCACATTGGTATCCTCTTTGATTGCTTCTTTAACTTTGATATCCTCTACGATTGCTTGTTCCGCTTCGATATCCTCTTTTATTCCTTCTTCATCTTCAATATCCATTGGATTGCTTCTTCCACTTCGATATCGTCTTTGATTGCTTTTTTTACTTCGTCATCCTCTTAGAATGCTTCTACCACCTTGGTATCCTCTTTGATTTCTTCCTCAACTATAATTTCCTCTTTGATTGTTTCTGCTACTTCGATATCCTATTTGATTGCTTCTTTCACTTCAATATCCTCTTTGATTGCTTCTTCCACTTCGATATCATCTTTGATTGCTGCTTCCACTTGGAAATCCTCTTTGATTTGATTGCTTCTTCCATTTCGATATCGTCTTTGACTGCTTCTTACACATGGATATCCTCTTTGATGGCTTTTAACAGCTCGATATCCTCTTTAATTACTTCTTCGACTAAAAGAAAAACACGCGAGCTGCGAGCAGCTCGCGCACAACGCAACCTCTAGTTATATTATATAAAGCTCGATTACCACTCACTGACTGACTGACTGACTGACTCATTGACATGTTTGTTCTCCCAGATGCCACCTCGTAGGGTGAAAATGTTTGGTGGGATCGTATAGAGGGAGTTCCGATGAGTTGGGAATAAATCCTAAAGTACCCCTTTTGTCCCCCATTCGCTCACATCGACCTCGTATCTCGGAAAGTATAGGTCTTAGAGAGTTGGTGCAAAAACTAATGTTGCAGAGGACATTTTTTTATATCCGGTTCCATGAAAAAAAAATTGTCTTTCATACAAAAAAAAAATTGTCCCATACAAAATATTTCTGTATGAATACCGTAAACCGTATATTTCGTTTGCCGTAATTTTCATACTGTTTTTGTAGGGAGCCCACGGCTTGTGTGTACTATAAAATTACTGTAAATTTGCTTGATTCTATATAATGGTGGTGGAGGGACATGAGATAACTTTCATAGTTTTTTGCAAAGGTCATCATCATCATTTTGGAACATCCAATTTTTTTTTTTTTTTAGTATGCAACGTTCATCATGTTTATTTTGGAACATCCACATTTTTTTAATTATGCCTCATCCACAATGATCACTTTGGAACGTCAATTATTTTTTTTTTTTTATTATGCAACATCCACTGTGATCATTTTGGTACATCATTTTTTTTAATTATGCCTCATCCACAATGATCACTTTGGAACGTCAATTATTATTATTTTTTTTGTATTATGCAACATCCACTGTGATCATTATGGTACATAATTTTTTTTATTATGCCTCATCCACAATGATCACTTTGGAACGTCAATTATTTTTTTTATCATGCAACATCCACTGTAATCATTTTGGTACATCATTTTTTTAATTACGCCTCATCCACAATGATCACTTTGGAACGTCAATTATTTTTTTTTATTATGCAACACATAATTTTTTTTAATTATGCCTCATCCACAATGATCACTTTGGAACGTCAATTATTTTTTTTTATTATGCATCATCCACTGTGATCATTTTGGAACATCGTTTTTTTTAATTATGCCTCATCCACAATGATCACTTTGGAACGTCAATTATTATTATTTTTTTGTATTATGCAACATCCACTGTGATCATTTTGGTACATCATTTTTTTAATTACGCCTCATCCACAATGATCACTTTGGAACGTCAATTTTTTTTTATTATGCATCATCCACTGTGATCATTTTGGAACATAATTTTTTTTTAATTTTGCCTCATCCACATGATCATTTTGGAACGTCAATTTTTTAATTATGCCTCATCCACAATGATCACTTTGGAACGTCAATTATTTTTTTTTTGTATTATACAACATCCACTGTGATCATTTTGGTACATAATTTTTTTTATTATGCCTCATCCACAATGATCACTTTGGAACGTCAATTATTTTTTTTATTATGCAACATCCACTGTAATCATTTTGGTACATCATTTTTTTAATTATGCCTCATCCACAATGATCACTTTGGAACATAATTTTTTTTTTTATTATGCATCATCCACTGTGATCATTTTGGAACATCATTTTTTTTAATTATGCCTCATCCACAATGATCACTTTGGAACGTCAATTATTATTATTTTTTTGTATTATGCAACATCCACTGTGATCATTTTGGTACATCATTTTTTTAATTACGCCTCATCCACAATGATCACTTTGGAACGTCAATTTTTTTTATTATGCATCATCCACTGTGATCATTTTGGAACATAATGTTTTTTTAATTTTGCCTCATCCGCATGATCATTTTGGAACGTCAATTTTTTTTTATTATGCAACATCCACTGTGATCATTTTGGAAAATTAATTTTTTTGTATCACAAATTTTTGGTGGAATCGTTATTTTACGGTCATCATCGCCCTTGCCATTATTTTGAATTCTTCTCTCACTTCCTTTTCGTTTTCGAATGTTTCTTCCACATTGATATCCTCTTTAATTGTTTCTATAACTTCGAAATCCTCTTTGATGGCATTTTTACTTCAATATACTTTTGAATTGTTTTTTCTATTTTTATATTTTCTTCAATTACTTCTCTTACTTCAATATCGACTCTTCAAAATTATGGGTTTTAATACAAATCTTAAATCGCTCGTATCTTCTAAACGGGAAGAGTTACGCGTAGCAAACTTTTACAAAATATTGGTACAAATTTTTGTTGGAATAGTTTTTTTAATACCATCATTGCCCTTGACATCCTTTCTGAATGCTTCTCTTACTTCGTCTTCCTCTTTAAATGCTTATTTCACCACGATATCCTCTATTTTTGCTTCTTCCGCTTTGATATCCTTTTTAATTGCTTTTTCTACTTATATATTTTCTTCAATTGCTTCTTTTACTTCAATTTCCACTCTACAAAATTATGGGTTTTAATACAAATCTTAAATCGCTCGTATCTTCTAAACGGGAAGAGTTACGCCTACCAAACTTTTACAAAATATTGGTACAAATTTTTGATGGAATAGTTTTTTTAATACCATCATTGCCCTTGACATCCTTTTTAAATACTTCTCTCACTTGGTCTTCCTCCTTGAATGCTTCTTTCACCTCGATATCCTCTATTTTTGCTTCTTCCACTTTGATATCCTTTTTAATTGCTTTTTCTACTTATATGTTTTCTTCAATTGCTTCTTTTACTTCAATTTCCACTCTACAAAATTATGGGGTTTCATACAAAACTTAAATCGCTCGTATCTTTTAAACGGGAAGAGATAGCTCGAGGAAACTTTTACAAAATATTGGTATAAGTTTTTGGTGGAACCGTTTTTTTATTTTTATCATTGTCCTCGACGTCTTTTACTCAATTTCAATTTCCTCTTTGATTGTTTCTGCTACTTCGATATCCTATTTGATTGCTTCTTCCACTTCGATATCATCTTTGAATGCTGCGTCCACTTGGAAATCCTCTATGATTTCATTGCTTCTTCCATTTAGATATCGTCTTTGACTGCTTCTTACACATGGATATCCTCTTCGATAGCTTTTAACAGCTCGATATCCTCTTTGATTGCTTCTTCCACTTTGATATCCTCTTTTATTGCTTCTACCAATTCGATATCATCTTCGATTTCCTTTTGATTGCTTCTTGCACTGCAATATTCTCTTTGATTGCGTCTTTATCTTCGATATGGTTTTTGATAGCATTTTCACTTCAATATCCTCTGTGATGGCTTCTTACACTTCGATATCTTCTTTGATTGCTTCTTCCACTTCGATATCCTCTAAGATTGCTTCTTCCACTTCGATACCTTCTTTGATTGCTTCTTCCACTTCGATATCGTCTTTGATTGCTTTTTTCACTTCGTCATCTTAGAATGCTTCTACCACCTCGGTATCCTCTTTGATTGCTTACTCAACTTCAATTTCCTCTTTAATAGTTTCTGCTAATTCGATATCCTATTTGATTGCTGCTTTCACTTCAATATCCTGTTTGATTGCTTCTTGCACTTCGAAATCATATTTGATTGCTGCTTCCATTTGGATATCTTCTTTGATTTGATTGCTTCTTCCATTTCGATATCGTCTTTGACTGCTTCTTACACATGGATATCCTTTTTGATCGCTTTTAACAGCTCGAAATCCTCTTTGATTGCTTCTTCGACAAAAACAATAACACGCGAGTTGCGTGCAACTCGCGCACTACGCAACCTCTAGTTATATTATATAAAGCTCGATTACCACTGACTCACTGACTGATTGACATCATTGTTCTCCCAGATGCCACCTCGTAGGGGGGAAATGTTTGGTAGTATCGTATAGAGGGAGTTCCGGTGAGTTGGGAATAAATCCTAAAGTACCCCTTTTGTCCCCCATTCGCTCCCATCCACCTTGTATCTCGGAAAGTATAAGTCTTACAGCGTTGGTGCAAAAACTAATGTTGCAGAGGACATTTTTTTATATCCGGTTCCATGAAAAAAAAATTGACTTTCATACAAAAAAAAAATTGTCCCATACAAAATATTTCTGTATGAATACCGTAAACCGTATATTTCGTTTGCCGTAATTTTCATTCTGTTTTTGTAGGGAGCCCACGGCTTGTGTGTACTATAAAATTACTGTAAATTTGCTTGATTCTATATAATGGTGGTGGAGGGGCATGAGATAACTTTCATAGTTTTTGCAAAGGTCATCATCATCATTTTGGAACATCCATTTTTTTTTTTTTTAGTATGCAACGTTCATCATGTTTATTTTGGAACATCCACATTTTTTTAATTATGCCTCATCCACAATGATCACTTTGGAACGTCAATTATTTTTTTTTTATTATGCAACATCCACTGTGTTCATTTTGGTACATCATTTTTTTTAATTATGCCTCATCCACAATGATCACTTTGGAACGTCAATTATTATTTTTTATTATGCATCATCCACTGTGATCATTTTGGAACATCATTTTTTTTTTCAATTATGCCTCATCCACTATGATCACTTTGGAACGTCAATTTTTTTTTTATTATGCAACATCCACTGTGATATTTTGGTACATCATTTTTTTTAATTATGCCTCATCCACAATGATCACTTTGGAACGTCATTTTTTTTTTTTTATGCAACATCCACTGTGATCATTTTGGTACATCATTTTTTTAATTACGCCTCATCCACAATGATCACTTTGGAACGTCAATTATTTCTTATTTTTTTATTATGCGTCATCCACTGTGATCATTTTGGAACATCAATTTTTTTTAATTATGCCTCATCCACAATGATCACTTTGGAACGTCAATTATTATTTTTTTTTTGTATTATGCAACATCCACTGTGATCATTTTGGTACATCATTTTTTTAATTACGCCTCATCCACAATGATCACTTTGGAACGTCAATTATTTTTTATTTTTTATTATGCATCATCCACTGTGATCATTATGGAACATAATTTTTTTTTAATTATGCCTCATCCACAATGATCATTTTGGAACGTCATTTTTTTTTTTTACTATGCAAAATCCTTTGTGATCATTTTGGAAAATCAATTTTTTTTAAATTATGCCTCATCCACAATGATCATTTTGGAACGTCAATTTTTTTTTTATTATGCAACATCCACTGTGATCAGTTTGGTACATCATTTTTTTTAATTATGCCTCATCCACAATGATCACTTTGGAACGTCAATTATTTTTTTTTATTATGCAACATCCACTGTGATCATTTTGGTACATCATTTTTTTTAATTATGCCTCATCCACAATGATCACTTTGGAACGTCAATTTTTTTTTTTATTATGCAATATCCACTGTGATCATTTTGGTATATAATTTTTTTTAAATATGCCTCATCCACAATGATCACTTTGGAACGTCAATTATTTTTTTTTATTATGCAACATCCACTGTGATCATTTTGGTACATAATTTTTTTTAAATATGCCTCATCCACAATGATCACTTTGGAACGTCAATTATTTTTTTTTATGCAACATCTACTGTGATCATTTTGGTACATCATTTTTTTGATTACGCCTCAACCACAATGATCACTTTGGAACGTCAATTTTTTTTTTTTTTTATTATGCATCATCCACTGTGATCATTTTGGAACACCATTTTTTTTAAATTATGCCTCATCCACATGATCATTTTGGAACGTCAATTTTTTTTTATTATGCAACATCCACTGTGATCATTTTGGAAAATCAATTTTTTTTTGTAGCACAAATTTTTGGTGGAATCGTTATTTTACGGTCATCATCGCCCTTGCCATCATTTTGAATTCTTCTCTCACTTCCTTTTCGTTTTCGAATGTTTCTTCCACATTGATATCCTCTTTAATTGTTTCTATAACTTCGAAATCCTCTTTGATGGCATTTTTACTTCAATATACTTTTGAATTGTTTTTTCTATTTTTATATTTTCTTCAATTACTTCTCTTACTTCAATATCGACTCTACAAAATTATGGGTTTAAATACAAATCTTAAATCGCTCGTATCTTCTAAACGGGAAAAGTTACCCCCAGCAAACTTTTACAAAATATTGGTACTAATTTTTGGTGGAATAGTTTTTTTAATACCATCATTGCCCTTGAGATCCTTTTTGAATGCTTCTCTTACTTCGTCTTCCGCTTTGAATGCTTCTTTCACCTTGATATCCTCTATTTTTGCTTCTTCCACTTTGATATCCTTTTTAATTGCTTTTTCTACTTATATATTTTCTTAATTGCTTCTTTTACTACAATTTCCACTCTACAAAATTATGGGTTTTAATACAAATCTTAAATCGCTCGTATCTTCTAAACGGGAACAGTTACGCCTAGCAAACTTTTACAAAATATTGGTACAAATTTTTGGTCGAATATTTTTTTTATTACCATCATTGATCTTGACATCCTTTTTTAATGCTTCTTTCATCTCGATATCCTCTATTTTTGCTTCTTCCACTTTGATATCCTTTTTAATTGCTTTTTCTACTTATATATTTTCTTAATTGCTTCTTTTACTACAATTTCCACTCTACAAAATTATGGGTTTTAATACAAATCTTAAATCGCTCGTATCTTCTAAACGGGAACAGTTACGCCTAGCAAACTTTTACAAAATATTGGTACAAATTTTTGGTCGAATATTTTTTTTATTACCATCATTGATCTTGACATCCTTTTTTAATGCTTCTTTCATCTCGATATCCTCTATTTTTGCTTCTTCCACTTTGATATCCTTTTTAATTGCTTTTTCTACTTATATATTTTCTTAATTGCTTCTTTTACTACAATTTCCACTCTACAAAATTATGGGTTTTAATACAAATCTTAAATCGCTCGTATCTTTTAAACGGGAAGAGATAGCTCGAGGAAACTTTTACAAAATATTAGCATAAGTTTTTGGTGAAACCGTTTTTTATTTTTATCCTTGTCCTCGACGTCTTTTACTCAATTTCAATTTCCTCTTTAATTGTTTCTGCTACTTCGATATCCTATTTGATTGCTTCTTTCACTTCAATATCCTCTTTGATTGCTTCTTCCACTTCGATATCATCTTTGATTGCTGCTTCCACTTGGATATGCGCTTTGATTTGATTGCTTCTTCCATTTCGATCGTCTTTGACTGCTTCTTACACATGGATATCCTCTTCGATAACTTTAAACAGCTCGATATCCTCTTTGATTGCTTCTTCCACTTTGATATCCTCTTTTATTGCTTCTACCAATTCGATATCATCTTCGATTTCCTTTTGATTGCTTCTTGCACTGCAATATTCTCTTTGATTGCGTCTTCATCTTCGATATCGTTTTTGATAACATTTTCACTTTGATATCCTCTGTGATGGCTTCTTCCACTTCGATATCCTCTTTGATTGCTTCTTCCACTTCGATATCCTCTTTGATTGCTTCTTCCACTTCGATATCGTCATTGACTGTTTCTTCCACTTCGATATCGTCTTTGATTGCTTTTTTCACTTCGTCATCCTCTTAGAACGCTTCTATCACCTCGGTATCCTCTTTGATTGCTTACTCAACTTTAATTTCCTCTTTGATTGTTTCTGCTACTTCGATATCCTATTTGATTGCTTCTTTCACTTCAATATCCTCTTTAATTGCTGCTTCCACTTGGAAATCCTCTTTGATTTGATTGCTTCTTCCATTTCGATATCGTCTTTGACTGCTTCTTACACATGGATATCCTCTTTGATGGCTTTTAACAGCTCGATATCCTCTTTAATTACTTCTTCGACTAAAAGAAAAACACGCGAGCTGCGAGCAGCTCGCGCACAACGCAACCTCTAGTTATATTATATAAAGCTCGATTACCACTGACTCACTGACTGATTGACATCATTGTTCTCCCAGATGCCACCTCGTAGGAGGGAAATGTTTGGTGGGATCGTATAGAGGGAGTTCCGGTGAGTTGGGAATAAATCCTAAAGTACCCCTTTTGTCCCCCATTCGCTCCCATCCACCTCGTATCTCGGAAAGTATAAGTCTTACAGCGTTGGTGCAAAAACTAATGTTGCAGAGGACATTTTTTTATATCCGGTTCCATAAAAAAATAATTGACTTTCATACAAAAAAAAAATTGTCCCATACAAAATATTTCTGTATGAATACCGTAAACCGTATATTTCGTTTGCCGTAATTTTCATACTGTTTTTGTAGGGAGCCCACGGCTTGTGTGTACTATAAAATTACTGTAAATTTGCTTGATTCTATATAATGGTGGTGGAGGGACATGAGATAACTTTCATAGTTTTTGCAAAGGTCATCATCATCATTTTGGAACATCCAATTTTTTTTTTTTAGTATGCAACGTTCATCATGTTTATTTTGGAACATCCACATTTTTTTAATTATGCCTCATTTTTTTTTATTATGCATCATCCACTGTGATCATTTTGGAACATCATTTTTTTTTTCAATTATGCCTCATCTACTATGATCACTTTGGAACGTCAATTTTTTTTTTTTTATTATGCAACATCCACTGTGATCATTTTGGTACATCATTTTTTAAATTATGCCTCATCCACAATGATCACTTTGGAACGTCAATTATTTTTTTTTTATTATGCATCATCCACTGTGATAATTTTGGAACATCATTTTTTTTTAATTATGCCTCATCCACATGATCATTTTGGAACGTCAATTTTTTTTTATTATGCAACATCCACTGAGATCATTTTCGAAAATCAATTTTTTTTTGTAGCACAAATTTTTGGTGGAATCGTTATTTTACGGTCATCATCGCCCTTGCCATCATTTTTAATTCTTCTCTTACTTCCTTTTCGTTTTCGAATGTTTCTTCCACATTGATATCCTCTTTTATTGTTTCTATAACTTCGAAATCCTCTTTGATGGCATTTTTACTTCAATATATGTACTTTTGAATTGTTTTTTCTATTTTTATATTTTCTTCAATTATTTCTCTTACTTCAATATCGACTCTACAAAATTATGGGATTTAATCGATAAAATCTTAAATCGCTCGTATCTTCTAAACGGGAAGAGTTACCCCCAGCAAACTTTTACAAAATATTGGTACTAATTTTTGGTGGAATAGTTTTTTTAATACCATCATTGCCCTTGAGATCCTTTTTGAATGCTTCTCTTACTTCGTCTTCCGCTTTGAATGCTTCTTTCACCTCGATATCCTCTATTTTTGCTTCTTCCACTTTGATATCGTTTTAATTGCTTTTTCTACTTATGTATTTTCTTAATTGCTTCTTTTACTACAATTTCCACTCTACAAAATTATGGGTTTTAATACAAATCTTAAATCGCTCGTATCTTCTAAACGGGAAGAGACAAAATATTGGTACAAATTTTTGGTGGAATAGTTTTTTTAATACCATCATTGCCCTTGACATCCGTTTTGAATGCTTCTCTTACTTCGTCTTCCACTTTAAATGCTTCTTTCACCTCGATATCCTCTATTTTTGCTTCTTCCACTTTGATATCCTTTTTAATTGCTTTATCTACTTATATATTTTCTTCAATTGCTTCTTTTACTTCAATTCCCACTCTACAAAATTATGGGTTTTAATACAAATCTTAAATCGCTCGTATCTTCTAAACGGGAACAGTTACGCCTAGCAAACTTTTACAAAATATTGGTACAAATTTTTGGTCGAATATTTTTTTTATTACCATCATTGATCTTGACATCCTTTTTGAATGCTTCTTTCACCTCGATATCCTCTATTTTTGCTTCTTCCACTTTGATATCCTTTTTAATTGCTTTTTCTACTTATATATTTTCTTAATTGCTTCTTTTACTACAATTTCCACTCTACAAAAATATGGGTTTAAATACAAATCTTAAATCGCTCGTATCTTCTAAACGGGAAAAGTTACGCCTAGCAAACTTTTACAAAATATTGGTACAAATTTTTGGTGGAATAGTTTTTTTAATACCATCATTGCCCTTGACATCCGTTTTGAATGCTTCTCTTACTTCGTCTTCCACTTTAAATGCTTCTTTCACCTCGATATCCTCTATTTTTGCTTCTTCCACTTTGATATCCGTTTTAATTGCTTTATCTACTTATATATTTTCTTCAATTGGTTCTTTTACTTCAATTCCCACTCTACAAAATTATAGGTTTTAATACAAATCTTAAATCGCTCGTATCTTCTAAACGGGAACAGTTACGCCTAGCAAACTTTTACAAAATATTGGTTCAAATTTTTGGTCGAATAGTTTTTTTATTACCATCATTGCTCTTGACATCCTTTTTGAATGCTTCTCTTACTTCGTCTTTACAAAATATTAGTATAAGTTTTTGGTGAAACCGTTTTTATTTTTATCCTTGTCCTCGACGTCTTTTACTCAATTTCAATTTCCTCTTTAATTGTTTCTGCTACTTCGATATCCAATTTGATTGCTTCTTTCACTTCAATATCCTCTTTGATTGCTTCTTCCACTTCGATATCATCTTTGATTGCTGCTTCCACTTGGATATCCTCTTTGATTTGATTGCTTCTTCCATTTCGATCGTCTTTGACTAATTCTTACACATGGATATCCTCTTCGATAACTTTAAACAGCTCGATATCCTCTTTGATTGCTTCTTCCACTTTGATATCCTCCTTTATTGCTTCTACCAATTCGATATCATCTTCGATTTCCTTTTGATTGCTTCTTGCACTGCAATATTCTCTTTGATTGCGTCTTCATCTTCGATATCATTTTTGATAGCATTTTCACTTCGATATCCTCTGTGATGGCTTCTTCCACTTCGATACCCTCTTTGATTGCTTCTTCCACTTCGATATCCTCATTGATTGCTTCTTCCACTTCGATATCCTCTTTGGTTGCTTCTTCCACTTCGATATCGTCTTTGACTGTTTCTTCCACTTCGATATCGTCTTTGATTGCTTTTTTCACTTCGTCATCCTCTTAGAACGCTTCTACCACCTCGGTATCCTCTTTGATTGCTTACTCAACTTTAATTTCCTCTTTGATTGTTTCTGCTACTTTGATATCCTCATTGATTGCTTCTTCCACTTCGATATCCTCTTTGGTTGCTTCTTCCACTTCGATATCGTCTTTGACTGTTTCTTCCACTTCGATATCGTCTTTGATTGCTTTTTTCACTTCGTCATCCTCTTAGAACGCTTCTACCACCTCGGTATCCACTTTGATTGCTTAATCAACTTTAATTTCCTCTTTGATTGTTTCTGCTGCTTCGATATCCTATTTGATTGCTTCTTTCACTTCAATATCCTCTTTAATTGCTGCTTCCACTTGGAAATCCTCTTTGATTTGATTGCTTCTTACATTTCGGTATCGTCTTTGACTGCTTCTTACACATGGATATCCTCTTTGATGGCTTTTAACATCTCGATATCCTCTTTAATTACTTCTTCGACTAAAAGAAAAACACGCGAGCTGCGAGCAGCTCGCGCACAACGCAACCTCTAGTTATATTATATAAAGCTCGATTACCACTCACTGACTGACTGACTCATTGACATGTTTGTTCTCCCAGATGCCACCTCGTAGGGTGAAAATGTTTGGTAGGATCGTATAGAGGGAGTTTCGATGAGTTGGGAATAAATCCTAAAGTACCCCTTTTGTCCCCCATTCGCTCCCATCGACATCGTATCTCGGAAAGTATAGGTCTTAGAGCGTTGGTGCAAAAACTAATGTTGCAGAGGACATTTTTTTATATCCAGTTCCATGAAAAAAAAATTGTCTTTCATACAAAAAAAAAATTGTCCCATACAAAATATTTCTGTATGAATACCGTAAACCGTATATTTCGTTTGCCGTAATTTTCATACTGTTTTTGTAGGGAGCCCATGGCTTGTGTGTACTATAAAATTACTGTAAATTTGCTTGATTCTATATAATGTTGGTGGAGGGGCATGAGACAACTTTCATAGTTTTTGCAAAGGTCATCATCATCATTTTGGAACATCCAATTTTTTTTTTTTAGTATGCAACGTTCATCATGTTTATTTAGGAACATCAGTTTTTTTTAATTATGCCTCATCCACAATGATCACTTTTGGAACGTCAATTTTTTTTTTATTATGCAAAATCCTTTGTGATCATTTTGGAAAATCAATTTTTTTTAATTATG
Source organism: Philereme transversata (assembly GCA_963924445.1). Lineage (NCBI taxonomy): Eukaryota > Metazoa > Arthropoda > Insecta > Lepidoptera > Geometridae > Philereme > Philereme transversata. The sequence goes on along the minus strand of OZ004343.1, from coordinate 4,330,728 downwards.
CCTCATCCACAATGATCACTTTTGAAACGTCAATTTTTTTTTTTTATTATGCAAAATCCTTTGTGATCATGTTGGAAAATCAATTTTTTTTAATTATGCCTCATCCACAATGATCACTTTTGGAACGTCAATTTTTTTTTTATTATGCAAAATATTTTGTGATCATTTTGGAAAATCATTTTTTTTTAAATTATGCCTCATCCACAATGATCATTTTGGAACGTCAATTTTTTTTTTTTTATTATGCAAAATCCACTGTGATCATTTTGGAACATCATTTTTTTTTAATTATGCCTCATCCACAATGATCACTTTTGGAACGTCAATTTTTTTTATTATGCAAAATCCTTTGTGATCATTTTGGAAAATCAATTTTTTTTTAATTATGCCTCATCCACAATGATCATTTTGGAACGTCAATTTTTTTTTTATTATGCAAAATCCTTTGTGATCATTTTGGAAAATCAATTTTTTTTAATTATGCCTCATCCACAATGATCACTTTTGGAACGTCAATTTTTTTTTTACTATGCAAAATCCTTTGTGATCATTTTGGAACATCATTTTGTTTTAAATTATGCCTCATCCACAATGATCACTTTTGGAACGTCATTTTTTTTTATTATGCAAAATCCTTTGTGATCATTTTGGAAAATCATTTTTTTTACATTATGCCTCATCCACAATGATCATTTTGGAACGTCAATTTTTTTTTTATTATGCGACATCCACTATTCGAATATTCTCTTTGATTGCTTGTTAGACTTCGTCATCCTCTTTTATTGTTTCTTCCGCCTCGACATCTTCTATTTTTGCATGTTCCACTTCGTTATCCTTTTAAAATGCTTCTTCTACTTCATATCCTCTTTAATTGCTTCAGTTACTTCATTATGCGCTCTACAAAATTGTGGTGTTTCATACAAAACTTCAATCGCTCATATCTTCTAAACGGGAAGAGATAGCCCTAGCAAACTTGTACAAAATATTGGTATAAATTTTTGGTGGAACTGTTTTTTTATTGTCATCCTTGACATCCTTTTTGAATTCTTCTCTCACTTCGTCATCTCCTTTGAATGTTTTTTCCACTTCTACATCATCTTTGACTGCTTCTTTAACTTCGATATCCTCTTTGATTGCTTCTTTCACATTGATATCCTATTTGATTGCTTCTTTAACTTTGATATCCTCTACGATTGCTTGTTCCACTTCGATATCCTCTTTTATTCCTTCTTCATCTTCAATATCCATTGGATTGCTTCTTCATCTTTGATATCCTCTTTGATGGCATTTTCACTTCGGTATCCTGTGTAAGGGCTCCTTCCTCTTTGATTTCCGTTTGATTGCTTCTTGCACTGCAATATTTTCTTTGATTGCGTCTTCATATTCGATATCGTTTTTGATTGCATTTTTACTTCGATATCCTGTGATGGCTTCTTCCACTTTGATATCCTCTTTGATTGCTTCTTCCACTTCGATATCCGCTTTGATTGCTTGTTCCATTTTGATATCGTCTTTGACTATTTCTTTCACTTCGATATCGTCTTTGATTGCTTTTTTCACTTCGTCATCCTCTTTGAATACTTCTACCAACTCGGTATCCTCTTTGATTCCTTAGTCAACTTCAATTTCCTCTTTGATTGTTTTTGCTACTTCGATATCCTCTTTGTTTACTCCTTCCACTTCGATATCATCTTCGATTTCCTTTTGATTGCTTCTTGCACTGCATTATTCTCTTTGATTGCGTCTTCATCTTCGATATCGTCTTTGATAGCATTTTCACTTCGATATCCTCTGTGATGGCTTCTTCCACTTCGATACCCTCTTTGATTGCTTCTTCCACTTCGATATCCTCTTTGATTGTTTCTTCCGCCTCGACATCTTCTATTTTTGCATGTTCCACTTCGTTATCCCTTTAAAATGCTTCTTCTACTTTCATATCCTCTTTAATTGCTTCAGTTACTTCATTATGCTCTCTACAAAATTGTGGTATTTCATACAAAACTTCAATCGCTCGTATCTTCTAAACGGGAAGAGATAGCCCTAGCAAACTTGTACAAAATATTAGTATAAATTTTTGGTGCAACTGTTTTTTTATTGTCATCCTTGACATCCTTTTTGAATGCTTCTCTCACTTCGTCATCTTCTTTGAATGTTTTTTCCACTTCGACATCATCTTTGACTGCTTCTTTAACTTCGATATCCTCCTTGATTGCTTCTTTCACATTGATATCCTATTTGATTGCTTCTTTAACTTTGATATCCTCTACGATTGCTTGTTCCACTTCGATATCCTCTTTTATTCCTTCTTCATCTTCAATATCCATTGGATTGCTTCTTCATCTTTGATATCCTCTTTGATGGCATTTTCACTTCGGTATCCTGTGTAAGGGCTCCTTCCTCTTTGATTTCCGTTTGATTGCTTCTTGCACTGCAATATTTTCTTTGATTGCGTCTTCATATTCGATATCGTTTTTGATTGCATTTTTACTTCGATATCCTGTGATGGCTTCTTCCACTTTGATATCCTCTTTGATTGCTTCTTCCACTTCGATATCCGCTTTGATTGCTTGTTCCATTTTGATATCGTCTTTGATTGCTTTTTCACTTCGTCATCTTCTTTGAATGCTTCTACCACCTTGGTATCCTCTTTGATTGCTTACTCAACTTCAATTTCCGCTTTGATTGTTTCTGCCACTTCGATATCCTATTTGATTGCTTCTTCCACTTCAACATTCTCTTTGATAGTTTCTTCCACTTCAATATCCAATCAACAAATTGATGATTTTTCTTACAAAACTTTAATCGCTCGTATCTTCTAAACGGGAAGAGATAGCACTAGCAAACTTTGACAAAATATTAGTACAAATTTTTGATCATTATCATTTTACAACATACATTTATATTATGCAACGTCAATCCTGATCATTTTGGAACGTCCAGATTTTTTTTATGCAACGTTCATCATGATCTTTTTTGCAACGTTCAATTTTAATTATACAACTATTATCATGATCATTTTGGAACATCAAATTTTTTTCTCTTTGATTGCTTGTTCCACTTCGATATCCTCTTTGATTGCTTCTTCCACATTGATATCCTATTTGATTGCTTCTTTAACTTTGATATCCTCTACGATTGCTTGTTCCACTTCGATATCCTCTTTTATTCCTTCTTCATCTTCAATATCCATTGGATTGCTTCTTCATCTTTGATATCCTCTTTGATGGCATTTTCACTTCGGTATCCTCTGTAAGGGCTCCTTCCTCTTTGATTTCCGTTTGATTGCTTCTTGCACTGCAATATTTTCTTTGATTGCGTCTTCATATTCGATATCGTTTTTGATTGCATTTTTACTTCGATATCCTGTGATGGCTTCTTCCACTTTGATATCCTCTTTGATTGCTTCTTCCACTTCAATATCCGCTTTGATTGCTTGTTCCATTTTGATATCGTCTTTGACTATTTCTTTCACTTCGATATCGTCTTTGATTGCTTTTTTCACTTCGTCATCCTCTTTGAATACTTCTACCAACTCGGTATCCTCTTTGATTCCTTAGTCAACTTCAATTTCCTCTTTGATTGTTTTTGCTACTTCGATATCCTATTTGATTGCTTCTCCCACTTCAATATCCTCTTTGTTTACTCCTTCCACTTCGATATCATCTTCTATTTCCTTTTGATTGCTTCTTGCACTGCATTATTCTCTTTGATTGCGTCTTCATCTTCGATATCGTCTTTGATAGCATTTTCACTTCGATATCCTCTGTGATGGCTTCTTCCACTTCGATACCCTCTTTGATTGCTTCTTCCACTTCGATATCCTCTTTGATTGTTTCTTCCGCCTCGACATCTTCTATTTTTGCATGTTCCACTTCGTTATCCCTTTAAAATGCTTCTTCTACTTTCATATCCTCTTTAATTGCTTCAGTTACTTCATTATGCTCTCTACAAAATTGTGGTATTTCATACAAAACTTCAATCGCTCGTATCTTCTAAACGGGAAGAGATAGCCCTAGCAAACTTGTACAAAATATTGGTATAAATTTTTGGTGCAACTGTTTTTTTATTGTCATCCTTGACATCCTTTTTGAATGCTTCTCTCACTTCGTCATCTTCTTTGAATGTTTTTTCCACTTCGACATCATCTTTGACTGCTTCTTTAACTTCGATATCCTCTTTGATTGCTTCTTCCACTTCGATATCGTCTTTGACTGCTTCTTCCATTTCGATATCGTCTTTGATTGCTTTTTCACTTCGTCTTCTTCTTTGAATGCTTCTACCACCTTGGTATCCTCTTTGATTGCTTACTCAACTTCAATTTCCGCTTTGATTGTTTCTGCCACTTCGATATCCTATTTGATTGCTTCTTCCACTTCAACATTCTCTTTGATAGTTTCTTCCACTTCGATATCCAATCAACAAATTTATGATTTTTCTTACAAAACTTTAATCGCTCGTATCTTCTAAACGGGAAGAGATAGCACTAGCAAACTTTGACAAAATATTAGTACAAATTTTTGATCATTATCATTTTGCAACATACATTTATATTATGCAACGTCAATCATGATCATTTTGGAACGTCCAGATTTTTTTTTATGCAACGTTCATCATGATCTTTTTTGCAACTTACAATTTTTTTTATACAACCATTATCATGATCATTTTGGAACATCCAATTTTTTTCTCTTTGATTGCTTGTTCCACTTCGATATCCTCTTTGATTGCTTCTTCCACATTGGTATCCTCTTTGATTGCTTCTTCCACATTGGTATCCTCTTTGATTGCTTCTTTAACTTTTACATCCTCTACGATTGCTTGTTCCGCTTCGATATCCTCTTTTATTCCTTCTTCATCTTCAATATCCATTGGATTGCTTCTTCCACTTCGATATCGTCTTTGATTGCTTTTTTACTTCGTCATCCTCTTAGAATGCTTCTACCACCTTGGTATCCTCTTTGATTTCTTCCTCAACTTTAATTTCCTCTTTGATTGTTTCTGCTACTTCGATATCCTCTTTGATTGCTTCTTCCACTTCGATATCATCTTTGATTGCTGCTTCCACTTGGAAATCCTCTTTGATTTGATTGCTTCTTCCATTTCGATATCGTCTTTGACTGCTTCTTACACATGGATATCCTCTTTGATGGCTTTTAACAGCTCGATATCCTCTTTAATTACTTCTTCGACTAAAAGAAAAACACGCGAGCTGCGAGCAGCTCGCGCACAACGCAACCTCTAGTTATATTATATAAAGCTCGATTACCACTCACTGACTGACTGACTGACTCATTGACATGTTTGTTCTCCCAGATGCCACCTCGTAGGGTGAAAATGTTTGGTGGTATCGTATAGAGGGAGTTCCGATGAGTTGGGAATAAATCCTAAAGTACCCCTTTTGTCCCCCATTCGCTCCCATCCACCTCGTATCTCGGAAAGTATAGGTCTTACAGCGTTGGTGCAAAAACTAATGTTACAGAGGACATTTTTTTATATCCGGATCCATGAAAAAAAAATTGTCTTTCATACAAAAAAAAAATTGTCCCATACAAAATATTTCTGTATGAATACCGTAAACCGTATATTTCGTTTGCCGTAATTTTCATACTGTTTTTGTAGGGAGCCCATGGCTTGTGTGTACTATAAAATTACTGTAAATTTGCTTGATTCTATATAATGGTTGTGGAGGGGCATGAGACAACTTTCATAGTTTTTGCAAAGGTCATCATCATCATTTTGGAACATCCAATTTTTTTTTTTTTTAGTATGCAACGTTCATCATGTTTATTTTGGAACATCCACATTTTTTTAATTATGCCTCATCCACAATGATCACTTTGGAACGTCAATTTTTTTTTATTTTTTTGCAACATCCACTGTGATCATTTTGGTACATCATTTTTTTTAATTATGCCTCATCCACAATGATCACTTTGGAACGTCAATTTTTTTTTTATTATGCATCATCCACTGTGATCATTTTGGAACATCATTTTTTTTTAATTATGCCTCATCCACAATGATCACTTTGGAACGTCAATTTTTTTTTTATTATGCAACATCCACTGTGATCATTTTGGTACATCATTTTTTTAATAACGCCTCATCCACAATGATCACTTTGGAACGTCAATTATTTTATTTTTTTATTATGCATCATCCACTGTGATCATTTTGGAACATCATTTTTTTTAATTATGCCTCATCCACAATGATCACTTTGGAACGTCAATTTTTTTTTATTATTCAACATCCAGTGTGATCATTTTGGTACATCATTTTTTTTAATTATGCCTCATCCACAATGATCACTTTGGAACGTCAATTTTTTTTTTATTATGCAACATCCACTGTGATCATTTTGGTACATCATTTTTTTAATTACGCCTCATCCACAATGATCACTTTGGAACGTCAATTATTTTTTTTTATTATGCAACACATAATTTTTTTTAATTATGCCTCGTCCACAATGATCACTTTGGAACGTCAATTATTTTTTTTTATTATGCAACATCCACTGTAATCATTTTGGTACATCATTTTTTTTAATTATGCCTCATCCACAATGATCACTTTGGAACGTCAATTTTTTTTTATTTTTATTATGTAACATCCACTGTGATCATTTTGGTACATCATTTTTTTTAATTATGCCTCATCCACAATGATCACTTTGGAACGTCAATTATTTTATTTTTTTATGATGCATCATCCACTGTAATCATTTTGGTACATCATTTTTTTTAATTATGCCTCATCCACAATGATCACTTTGGAACGTCAATTTTTTTTTTTTTATTATGTAACATCCACTGTGATCATTTTGGTACATCATTTTTTTTAATTATGCCTCATCCACAATGATCACTTTGGAACGTCAATTATTTTATTTTTTTTATTATGCATCATCCACTGTGATCATTTTGGAACATAATTTTTTTTAATTATGCCTCATCCACAATGGTCACTTTGGAACGTCAATTATTATTATTATTTTTGTATTATGCAACATCCACTGTGATCATTTTGGTACATAATTTTTTTTATTATGCCTCATCCACAATGATCACTTTGGAACGTCAATTATTTTTTTTATTATGCAACATCCACTGTAATCATTTTGGTACATCATTTATTTAATTTTGCCTCATCCACATGATCATTTTGGAACGTCAATTTTTTTTTATTATGCAACATCCACTGTGATCATTTTGGAAAATTAATTTTTTTTGTAGCACAAATTTTGGTGGAATCGTTATTTTACGGTCATCATCGCCCTTGCCATTATTTTGAATTCTTCTCTCACTTCCTTTTCGTTTTCGAATGTTTCTTCCACATTGATATCCTCTTTAATTGTTTCTATAACTTCGAAATCCTCTTTGATGGCATTTTTACTTCAATATACTTTTGAATTGTTTTTTCTATTTTTATATTTTCTTCAATTACTTCTCTTACTTCAATATCGACTCTACAAAATTATGGGTTTTAATACAAATCTTAAATCGCTCGTATCTTCTAAACGGGAAGAGTTACGCCTACCAAACTTTTACAAAATATTGGTACAAATTTTTGGTGGAATGGTTTTTTTAATACCATCATTGCGCTTGACATCCTTTTTGAATGCTTCTCTCACTTGGTCTTCCTCCTTGAATGCTTCTTTAACCTCGATATCCTCTATTTTTGCTTCTTTCACATTGATCTCCTTTTTAATTGCTTTTTCTACTTATATATTTTCTTCAATTGCTTCTTTTACTTCAATTCCCACTCTACAAAATTATGGGTTTTAATACAAATCTTAAATCGCTCGTATCTTGTAAACGGAAAGAGTTACCCCCAGCAAACTTTTCCAAAATATTGGTACTAATTTTTGGTGGAATAGTTTTTTTAATACCATCATTGCCCTTGACATCCTTTTTGAATGCTTCTCTTACTTCGTCTTCCACTTTGAATGCTTATTTCAGCACGATATCCTCTATTTTTGCTTCTTCCACTTTGATATCCTTTCTAATTGCTTTTTCTACTTATATATTTTCTTCAATTGCTTCTTTTACTTCAATTTCCACTCTACAAAATTATGGGTTTTAATACAAATCTTAAATCGCTCGTATCTTCTAAACGGGAAGAGTTACGCTTAGCAAACTTTTACAAAATATTGGTACTAATTTTTGGTGGAGTAGTTTTTTTAATACCACATTGCCCTTGACATCCTTTTTAAATGCTTCTCTCACTTCGTTTTCCACTTTGAGTGATTCTTTCAACTCGATATCCTCTATTTTTGCTTCTTCCACTTTGATATCCTTTTTAATTGCTTTTTCTACTTATATATTTTCTTCAATTGCTTCTGTTACTTCAATTTCCACTCTACAAAATACAAATCTTAAATCGCTCGTATCTTCTAAACGGGAAGAGTTACGTGTAGCAAACTTTTACAAAATATTGGTACAAATTTTTGTTGGAATAGTTTTTTTAATACCATCATTGCCCTTGACATCCGTTTTGAATGCTTCTCTTACTTCGTCTTCCACTTTAAATGCTTCTTTCACCTCGATATCCTCTATTTTTGCTTCTTCCACTTTGATATCCTTTTTAATTGCTTTTTCTACTTATATATTTTCTTCAATTGCTTCTTTTACTTCAATTTCCACTCTACAAAATTATGGGTTTTAATACAAATCTTAAATCGCTCGTATCTTCTAAACGGGAAGAGTTACGCCTACCAAACTTTTACAAAATATTGGTACAAATTTTTGATGGAATAGTTTTTTTAATACCATCATTGCCCTTGACATCCTTTTTAAATACTTCTCTCACTTGGTCTTCCTCCTTGAATGCTTCTTTCACCTCGACATCCTCTATTTTTGCTTCTTCCACTTTGATATCCTTTTTAATTGCTTTTTCTACTTATATGTTTTCTTCAATTGCTTCTTTTACTTCAATTTCCACTCTACAAAATTATGTGGTTTCATACAAAACTTAAATCGCTCGTATCTTTTAAACGGGAAGAGATAGCTCGAGGAAACTTTTACAAAATATTGGTATAAGTTTTTGTTGGAACCGTTTTTTTATTTTTATCATTGTCCTCGACGTCTTTTACTCAATTTCAATTTCCTCTTTGATTGTTTCTGCTACTTCGATATCCTATTTGATTGCTTCTTCCACTTCGATATCATCTTTGAATGCTGCTTCCACTTGGAAATCCTCTATGATTTCATTGCTTCTTCCATTTAGATATCGTCTTTGACTGCTTCTTACACATGGATATCCTCTTCGATAGCTTTTAACAGCTCGATATCCTCTTTGATTGCTTCTTCCACTTTGATATCCTCTTTTATTGCTTCTACCAATTCGATATCATCTTCGATTTCCTTTTGATTGCTTCTTGCACTGCAATATTCTCTTTGATTGCGTCTTTATATTCGATATGGTTTTTGATAGCATTTTCACTTCAATATCCTCTGTGATGGCTTCTTACACTTCGATATCTTCTTTGATTGCTTCTTCCACTTCGATATCCTCTAAGATTGCTTCTTCCACTTCGATACCTTCTTTGATTGCTTCTTCCACTTCGATATCGTCTTTGATTGCTTTTTTCACTTCGTCATCTTAGAATGCTTCTACCACCTCGGTATCCTCTTTGATTGCTTACTCAACTTCAATTTCCTCTTTAATAGTTTCTGCTAATTCGATATCCTATTTGATTGCTGCTTTCACTTCAATATCCTGTTTGATTGCTTCTTGCACTTCGAAATCATATTTGATTGCTGCTTCCATTTGGATATCTTCTTTGATTTGATTGCTTCTTCCATTTCGATATCGTCTTTGACTGCTTCTTACACATGGATATCCTTTTTGATCGCTTTTAACAGCTCGAAATCCTCTTTGATTGCTTCTTCGACAAAAACAATAACACGCGAGTTGCGTGCAACTCGCGCACTACGCAACCACTAGTTATATTATATAAAGCTCGATTACCACTGACTCACTGACTGATTGACATCATTGTTCTCCCAGATGCCACCTCGTAGGGGGGAAATGTTTGGTAGTATCGTATAGAGGGAGTTCCGGTGAGTTGGGAATAAATCCTAAAGTACCCCTTTTGTCCCCCATTCGCTCCCATCCACCTTGTATCTCGGAAAGTATAAGTCTTACAGCGTTGGTGCAAAAACTAATGTTGCAGAGGACATTTTTTTATATCCGGTTCCATGAAAAAAAAATTGACTTTCATACAAAAAAAAAATTGTCCCATACAAAATATTTCTGTATGAATACCGTAAACCGTATATTTCGTTTGCCGTAATTTTCATTCTGTTTTTGTAGGGAGCCCACGGCTTGTGTGTACTATAAAATTACTGTAAATTTGCTTGATTCTATATAATGGTGGTGGAGGGGCATGAGATAACTTTCATAGTTTTTGCAAAGGTCATCATCATCATTTTGGAACATCCATTTTTTTTTTTTTTAGTATGCAACGTTCATCATGTTTATTTTGGAACATCCACATTTTTTTAATTATGCCTCATCCACAATGATCACTTTGGAACGTCAATTATTTTTTTTTTATTATGCAACATCCACTGTGTTCATTTTGGTACATCATTTTTTTTAATTATGCCTCATCCACAATGATCACTTTGGAACGTCAATTATTATTTTTTATTATGCATCATCCACTGTGATCATTTTGGAACATCATTTTTTTTTTCAATTATGCCTCATCCACTATGATCACTTTGGAACGTCAATTTTTTTTTTATTATGCAACATCCACTGTGATATTTTGGTACATCATTTTTTTTAATTATGCCTCATCCACAATGATCACTTTGGAACGTCATTTTTTTTTTTTTATGCAACATCCACTGTGATCATTTTGGTACATCATTTTTTTAATTACGCCTCATCCACAATGATCACTTTGGAACGTCAATTATTTCTTATTTTTTTATTATGCGTCATCCACTGTGATCATTTTGGAACATCAATTTTTTTTAATTATGCCTCATCCACAATGATCACTTTGGAACGTCAATTATTATTTTTTTTTTGTATTATGCAACATCCACTGTGATCATTTTGGTACATCATTTTTTTAATTACGCCTCATCCACAATGATCACTTTGGAACGTCAATTATTTTTTATTTTTTATTATGCATCATCCACTGTGATCATTATGGAACATAATTTTTTTTTAATTATGCCTCATCCACAATGATCATTTTGGAACGTCATTTTTTTTTTTTACTATGCAAAATCCTTTGTGATCATTTTGGAAAATCAATTTTTTTTAAATTATGCCTCATCCACAATGATCATTTTGGAACGTCAATTTTTTTTTTATTATGCAACATCCACTGTGATCAGTTTGGTACATCATTTTTTTTAATTATGCCTCATCCACAATGATCACTTTGGAACGTCAATTATTTTTTTTTATTATGCAACATCCACTGTGATCATTTTGGTACATCATTTTTTTTAATTATGCCTCATCCACAATGATCACTTTGGAACGTCAATTTTTTTTTTTATTATGCAATATCCACTGTGATCATTTTGGTATATAATTTTTTTTAAATATGCCTCATCCACAATGATCACTTTGGAACGTCAATTATTTTTTTTTATTATGCAACATCCACTGTGATCATTTTGGTACATAATTTTTTTTAAATATGCCTCATCCACAATGATCACTTTGGAACGTCAATTATTTTTTTTTATGCAACATCTACTGTGATCATTTTGGTACATCATTTTTTTGATTACGCCTCAACCACAATGATCACTTTGGAACGTCAATTTTTTTTTTTTTTTATTATGCATCATCCACTGTGATCATTTTGGAACACCATTTTTTTTAAATTATGCCTCATCCACATGATCATTTTGGAACGTCAATTTTTTTTTATTATGCAACATCCACTGTGATCATTTTGGAAAATCAATTTTTTTTTGTAGCACAAATTTTTGGTGGAATCGTTATTTTACGGTCATCATCGCCCTTGCCATCATTTTGAATTCTTCTCTCACTTCCTTTTCGTTTTCGAATGTTTCTTCCACATTGATATCCTCTTTAATTGTTTCTATAACTTCGAAATCCTCTTTGATGGCATTTTTACTTCAATATACTTTTGAATTGTTTTTTCTATTTTTATATTTTCTTCAATTACTTCTCTTACTTCAATATCGACTCTACAAAATTATGGGTTTAAATACAAATCTTAAATCGCTCGTATCTTCTAAACGGGAAAAGTTACCCCCAGCAAACTTTTACAAAATATTGGTACTAATTTTTGGTGGAATAGTTTTTTTAATACCATCATTGCCCTTGAGATCCTTTTTGAATGCTTCTCTTACTTCGTCTTCCGCTTTGAATGCTTCTTTCACCTTGATATCCTCTATTTTTGCTTCTTCCACTTTGATATCCTTTTTAATTGCTTTTTCTACTTATATATTTTCTTAATTGCTTCTTTTACTACAATTTCCACTCTACAAAATTATGGGTTTTAATACAAATCTTAAATCGCTCGTATCTTCTAAACGGGAACAGTTACGCCTAGCAAACTTTTACAAAATATTGGTACAAATTTTTGGTCGAATATTTTTTTTATTACCATCATTGATCTTGACATCCTTTTTTAATGCTTCTTTCATCTCGATATCCTCTATTTTTGCTTCTTCCACTTTGATATCCTTTTTAATTGCTTTTTCTACTTATATATTTTCTTAATTGCTTCTTTTACTACAATTTCCACTCTACAAAATTATGGGTTTTAATACAAATCTTAAATCGCTCGTATCTTCTAAACGGGAACAGTTACGCCTAGCAAACTTTTACAAAATATTGGTACAAATTTTTGGTCGAATATTTTTTTTATTACCATCATTGATCTTGACATCCTTTTTTAATGCTTCTTTCATCTCGATATCCTCTATTTTTGCTTCTTCCACTTTGATATCCTTTTTAATTGCTTTTTCTACTTATATATTTTCTTAATTGCTTCTTTTACTACAATTTCCACTCTACAAAATTATGGGTTTTAATACAAATCTTAAATCGCTCGTATCTTTTAAACGGGAAGAGATAGCTCGAGGAAACTTTTACAAAATATTAGCATAAGTTTTTGGTGAAACCGTTTTTTATTTTTATCCTTGTCCTCGACGTCTTTTACTCAATTTCAATTTCCTCTTTAATTGTTTCTGCTACTTCGATATCCTATTTGATTGCTTCTTTCACTTCAATATCCTCTTTGATTGCTTCTTCCACTTCGATATCATCTTTGATTGCTGCTTCCACTTGGATATGCGCTTTGATTTGATTGCTTCTTCCATTTCGATCGTCTTTGACTGCTTCTTACACATGGATATCCTCTTCGATAACTTTAAACAGCTCGATATCCTCTTTGATTGCTTCTTCCACTTTGATATCCTCTTTTATTGCTTCTACCAATTCGATATCATCTTCGATTTCCTTTTGATTGCTTCTTGCACTGCAATATTCTCTTTGATTGCGTCTTCATCTTCGATATCGTTTTTGATAACATTTTCACTTTGATATCCTCTGTGATGGCTTCTTCCACTTCGATATCCTCTTTGATTGCTTCTTCCACTTCGATATCCTCTTTGATTGCTTCTTCCACTTCGATATCGTCATTGACTGTTTCTTCCACTTCGATATCGTCTTTGATTGCTTTTTTCACTTCGTCATCCTCTTAGAACGCTTCTATCACCTCGGTATCCTCTTTGATTGCTTACTCAACTTTAATTTCCTCTTTGATTGTTTCTGCTACTTCGATATCCTATTTGATTGCTTCTTTCACTTCAATATCCTCTTTAATTGCTGCTTCCACTTGGAAATCCTCTTTGATTTGATTGCTTCTTCCATTTCGATATCGTCTTTGACTGCTTCTTACACATGGATATCCTCTTTGATGGCTTTTAACAGCTCGATATCCTCTTTAATTACTTCTTCGACTAAAAGAAAAACACGCGAGCTGCGAGCAGCTCGCGCACAACGCAACCTCTAGTTATATTATATAAAGCTCGATTACCACTGACTCACTGACTGATTGACATCATTGTTCTCCCAGATGCCACCTCGTAGGAGGGAAATGTTTGGTGGGATCGTATAGAGGGAGTTCCGGTGAGTTGGGAATAAATCCTAAAGTACCCCTTTTGTCCCCCATTCGCTCCCATCCACCTCGTATCTCGGAAAGTATAAGTCTTACAGCGTTGGTGCAAAAACTAATGTTGCAGAGGACATTTTTTTATATCCGGTTCCATAAAAAAATAATTGACTTTCATACAAAAAAAAAATTGTCCCATACAAAATATTTCTGTATGAATACCGTAAACCGTATATTTCGTTTGCCGTAATTTTCATACTGTTTTTGTAGGGAGCCCACGGCTTGTGTGTACTATAAAATTACTGTAAATTTGCTTGATTCTATATAATGGTGGTGGAGGGACATGAGATAACTTTCATAGTTTTTGCAAAGGTCATCATCATCATTTTGGAACATCCAATTTTTTTTTTTTAGTATGCAACGTTCATCATGTTTATTTTGGAACATCCACATTTTTTTAATTATGCCTCATTTTTTTTTATTATGCATCATCCACTGTGATCATTTTGGAACATCATTTTTTTTTTCAATTATGCCTCATCTACTATGATCACTTTGGAACGTCAATTTTTTTTTTTTTATTATGCAACATCCACTGTGATCATTTTGGTACATCATTTTTTAAATTATGCCTCATCCACAATGATCACTTTGGAACGTCAATTATTTTTTTTTTATTATGCATCATCCACTGTGATAATTTTGGAACATCATTTTTTTTTAATTATGCCTCATCCACATGATCATTTTGGAACGTCAATTTTTTTTTATTATGCAACATCCACTGAGATCATTTTCGAAAATCAATTTTTTTTTGTAGCACAAATTTTTGGTGGAATCGTTATTTTACGGTCATCATCGCCCTTGCCATCATTTTTAATTCTTCTCTTACTTCCTTTTCGTTTTCGAATGTTTCTTCCACATTGATATCCTCTTTTATTGTTTCTATAACTTCGAAATCCTCTTTGATGGCATTTTTACTTCAATATATGTACTTTTGAATTGTTTTTTCTATTTTTATATTTTCTTCAATTATTTCTCTTACTTCAATATCGACTCTACAAAATTATGGGATTTAATCGATAAAATCTTAAATCGCTCGTATCTTCTAAACGGGAAGAGTTACCCCCAGCAAACTTTTACAAAATATTGGTACTAATTTTTGGTGGAATAGTTTTTTTAATACCATCATTGCCCTTGAGATCCTTTTTGAATGCTTCTCTTACTTCGTCTTCCGCTTTGAATGCTTCTTTCACCTCGATATCCTCTATTTTTGCTTCTTCCACTTTGATATCGTTTTAATTGCTTTTTCTACTTATGTATTTTCTTAATTGCTTCTTTTACTACAATTTCCACTCTACAAAATTATGGGTTTTAATACAAATCTTAAATCGCTCGTATCTTCTAAACGGGAAGAGACAAAATATTGGTACAAATTTTTGGTGGAATAGTTTTTTTAATACCATCATTGCCCTTGACATCCGTTTTGAATGCTTCTCTTACTTCGTCTTCCACTTTAAATGCTTCTTTCACCTCGATATCCTCTATTTTTGCTTCTTCCACTTTGATATCCTTTTTAATTGCTTTATCTACTTATATATTTTCTTCAATTGCTTCTTTTACTTCAATTCCCACTCTACAAAATTATGGGTTTTAATACAAATCTTAAATCGCTCGTATCTTCTAAACGGGAACAGTTACGCCTAGCAAACTTTTACAAAATATTGGTACAAATTTTTGGTCGAATATTTTTTTTATTACCATCATTGATCTTGACATCCTTTTTGAATGCTTCTTTCACCTCGATATCCTCTATTTTTGCTTCTTCCACTTTGATATCCTTTTTAATTGCTTTTTCTACTTATATATTTTCTTAATTGCTTCTTTTACTACAATTTCCACTCTACAAAAATATGGGTTTAAATACAAATCTTAAATCGCTCGTATCTTCTAAACGGGAAAAGTTACGCCTAGCAAACTTTTACAAAATATTGGTACAAATTTTTGGTGGAATAGTTTTTTTAATACCATCATTGCCCTTGACATCCGTTTTGAATGCTTCTCTTACTTCGTCTTCCACTTTAAATGCTTCTTTCACCTCGATATCCTCTATTTTTGCTTCTTCCACTTTGATATCCGTTTTAATTGCTTTATCTACTTATATATTTTCTTCAATTGGTTCTTTTACTTCAATTCCCACTCTACAAAATTATAGGTTTTAATACAAATCTTAAATCGCTCGTATCTTCTAAACGGGAACAGTTACGCCTAGCAAACTTTTACAAAATATTGGTTCAAATTTTTGGTCGAATAGTTTTTTTATTACCATCATTGCTCTTGACATCCTTTTTGAATGCTTCTCTTACTTCGTCTTTACAAAATATTAGTATAAGTTTTTGGTGAAACCGTTTTTATTTTTATCCTTGTCCTCGACGTCTTTTACTCAATTTCAATTTCCTCTTTAATTGTTTCTGCTACTTCGATATCCAATTTGATTGCTTCTTTCACTTCAATATCCTCTTTGATTGCTTCTTCCACTTCGATATCATCTTTGATTGCTGCTTCCACTTGGATATCCTCTTTGATTTGATTGCTTCTTCCATTTCGATCGTCTTTGACTAATTCTTACACATGGATATCCTCTTCGATAACTTTAAACAGCTCGATATCCTCTTTGATTGCTTCTTCCACTTTGATATCCTCCTTTATTGCTTCTACCAATTCGATATCATCTTCGATTTCCTTTTGATTGCTTCTTGCACTGCAATATTCTCTTTGATTGCGTCTTCATCTTCGATATCATTTTTGATAGCATTTTCACTTCGATATCCTCTGTGATGGCTTCTTCCACTTCGATACCCTCTTTGATTGCTTCTTCCACTTCGATATCCTCATTGATTGCTTCTTCCACTTCGATATCCTCTTTGGTTGCTTCTTCCACTTCGATATCGTCTTTGACTGTTTCTTCCACTTCGATATCGTCTTTGATT
The DNA here is from genome assembly GCA_963924445.1 of Philereme transversata. Lineage (NCBI taxonomy): Eukaryota > Metazoa > Arthropoda > Insecta > Lepidoptera > Geometridae > Philereme > Philereme transversata. The sequence goes on along the minus strand of OZ004343.1, from coordinate 4,313,607 downwards.
GCTTTTTTCACTTCGTCATCCTCTTAGAACGCTTCTACCACCTCGGTATCCTCTTTGATTGCTTACTCAACTTTAATTTCCTCTTTGATTGTTTCTGCTACTTTGATATCCTCATTGATTGCTTCTTCCACTTCGATATCCTCTTTGGTTGCTTCTTCCACTTCGATATCGTCTTTGACTGTTTCTTCCACTTCGATATCGTCTTTGATTGCTTTTTTCACTTCGTCATCCTCTTAGAACGCTTCTACCACCTCGGTATCCACTTTGATTGCTTAATCAACTTTAATTTCCTCTTTGATTGTTTCTGCTGCTTCGATATCCTATTTGATTGCTTCTTTCACTTCAATATCCTCTTTAATTGCTGCTTCCACTTGGAAATCCTCTTTGATTTGATTGCTTCTTACATTTCGGTATCGTCTTTGACTGCTTCTTACACATGGATATCCTCTTTGATGGCTTTTAACATCTCGATATCCTCTTTAATTACTTCTTCGACTAAAAGAAAAACACGCGAGCTGCGAGCAGCTCGCGCACAACGCAACCTCTAGTTATATTATATAAAGCTCGATTACCACTGACTGACTGACTGATTGACTCATTGACATGTTTGTTCTCCCAGATGCCCCCTCGTAGGGTGAAAATGTTTGGTGGGATCGTATAGAGGGAGTTCCGGTGAGTTGGGAATAAATCCTAAAGTACCCCTTTTGTCCCCCATTCGCTCCCATCCACCTCGTATCTCGGAAAGTATAGGTCTTACAGCGTTGGTGCAAAAACTAATGTTGCAGAGGACATTTTTTTATATCCGGATCAATGAAAAAAAAATTGTCTTTCATACAAAAAAAAAATTGTCCCATACAAAATATTTCTGTATGAATACCGTAAACCGTATATTTCGTTTGCCGTAATTTTCATACTGTTTTTGTAGGGAGCCCACGGCTTGTGTGTACTATAAAATTACTGTAAATTTGCTTGATTCTATATAATGGTGGTGGAGGGGCATGAGACAACTTTCATAGTTTTTGCAATGGTCATCATCATCATTTTGGAACATCCAATTTTTTTTTTTTTTTTTTAGTATGCAACGTTCATCATGTTTATTTTGGAACATCCACATTTTTTTAATTATGCCTCATCCACAATGATCACTTTGGAACGTCAATTATTATTTTTTTATTATGCAACATCCACTGTGATCATTTTGGTACATCATTTTTTTTAATTATGCCTCATCCACAATGATCACTTTGGAACGTCAATTTTTTTTTTTTTATTATGCATCATCCACTGTGATCATTTTTGAACATCATTTTTTTTTCAATTATGCCTCATCCACTATGATCACTTTGGAACGTCAATTTTTTTTTTTTATTATGCAACATCCACTGTGATATTTTGGTACATCATTTTTTTTAATTATGCCTCATCCACAATGATCACTTTGGAGCGTCAATTATTATTATTTTTTTTATTATGCAACATCCACTGTGATCATTTTGGTACATCATTTTTTTAATTACGCCTCATCCACAATGATCACTTTGGAACGTCAATTATTTTTTATTTTTTTATTATGCAACATCCACTGTGATCATTTTGGAACATCATTTTTTTTAATTATGCCTCATCCACAATGATCACTTTGGAACGTCAATTATTATTATTTTTTTTGTATTATGCAACATCCACTGTGATCATTTTGGTACATCATTTTTTTTAATTATGCCTCATCCACAATGATCACTTTGGAACGTCAATTTTTTTTTTTTTTTATTATGCATCATCCACTGTGATCATTTTTGAACATCATTTTTTTTTCAATTATGCCTCATCCACTATGATCACTTTGGAACGTCAATTTTTTTTTTATTATGCAACATCCACTGTGATCATTTTGGTACATAATTTTTTTAATTATGCCTCATCCACAGTGATCACTTTGGAACGTCAATTATTTTTTTTTATTATGCATCATCCACTGTGATCATTTTGGAACATCATTTTTTTTAATTACGCCTCATCCACAATGATCACTTTGAAACGTCAATTATTTTTTATTTTTTTATTATGCATCATCCACTGTGATCATTTTGGTACATCATTTTTTTTAATTATGCCTCATCCACAATGATCACTTTGGAACGTCAATTATTTTTTATTTTTTTTATTATGCAACATCCACTGTGATTATTTTGGTACATAATTTTTTTAATTACGCCTCATCCACAATGATCACTTTGGAACGTCAATTATTTTTTATTTTTTTATAATGCATCATCCACTGTGATCATTTTGGAAAATCAATTTTTTTAAATTATGCCTCATCCACAATGATCACTTTTGGAACGTAAATTTTTTTTTTACTATGCAAAATCCTTTGTGATCATTTTGGAACATCATTTTGTTTTAAATTATGCCTCATCCACAATGATCACTTTTGGAACGTCATTTTTTTTATTATGCAAAATCCTTTGTGATCATTTTGGAAAATCATTTTTTTTTAAATTATGCCTCATCCACAATGATCATTTTGGAACGTCAATTTCTTTTTTTTTATTATGCAACATCCACTGTGATAATTTTGGAACATCAATTTTTTTAATTATGCCTCATCCGCAATGATCATTTTGGAAAGTCAATTTTTTTTTTAATTATGCCTTATCCACAATGATCACTTTTGGAACGTCAATTTTTTTTTATTATGCAACATCCATTGTGATCATTTTGGAACATCAATTTTTTTTTATTTATGCCTCATCCACTATGATCATTTTGGAACGTCAGTTTTTTTTTTATTATGCGACATCCACTATTCGAATATTATCTTTGATTGCTTGTTACACTTCGTCATCCTCTTTTATTGTTTCTTCCGCCTCCACATCTTCTATTTTTGCATGTTCCACTTCGTTATCCTTTTAAAATGCTTCTTCTACTTCATATCCTCTTTAATTGCTTCAGTTACTTTATTATGCGCTCTACAAAATTGTGGTGTTTCATACAAAACTTCAATCGCTCATATCTTCTAAACGCGAAGAGATAGCCCTAGCAAACTTGTACAAAATATTGGTATAAATTTTTGGTGGAACTGTTTTTTTATTGTCATCCTTGACATCCTTTTTGAATGCTTCTCTCACTTCGTCATCTTCTTTGAATGTTTTTTCCACTTCGACATCATCTTTGACTGCTTCTTTAACTTCGATATCCTCTTTGATTGCTTCTCCCACTTCGATATCGTCTTTGATTGCTTTTTTCACTTCGTCATCTTCTTTGAATGCTTCTACCGCCTCGGTATCCTCTTTGATTGCTTACTCAACTTCAATTTCCTCTTTGATTGTTTCTGCCACTTCGATATCCTATTTGATTGCTTCTTCCACTTCAACATTCTCTTTGATAGTTTCTTCCACTTCGATATCCAATCAACAAATTTATGATTTTTCTTACAAAACTTTAATCGCTCGTATCTTCTAAACGGGAAGAGATAGCACTAGCAAACTTTGACAAAATATTAGTTCAAATTTTTGATCATTATCATTTTACAACATACATTTATATTATGCAACGTCAATCCTGATCATTTTGGAACGTCCAGATTTTTTTTTATGCAACGTTCATCATGATCTTTTTTGCAACGTTCAATTTTTTTTATACAACTATTATCATGATCATTTTGGAACATCCAATTTTTTTCTCTTTGATTGCTTGTTCCACTTCGATATCCTCTTTGATTGCTTCTTCCACATTGGTATCCTCTTTGATTGCTTCTTTAACTTTGATATCCTCTACGATTGCTTGTTCCGCTTCGATATCCTCTTTTATTCCTTCTTCATCTTCAATATCCATTGGATTGCTTCTTCCACTTCGATATCGTCTTTGATTGCTTTTTTTACTTCGTCATCCTCTTAGAATGCTTCTACCACCTTGGTATCCTCTTTGATTTCTTCCTCAACTTTAATTTCCTCTTTGATTGTTTCTGCTACTTCGATATCCTATTTGATTGATTCTTTCACTTCAATATCCTCTTTGATTGCTTCTTCCACTTCGATATCATCTTTGATTGCTGCTTCCACTTGGAAATCCTCTTTGATTTGATTGCTTCTTCCATTTCGATATCGTCTTTGACTGCTTCTTACACATGGATATCCTCTTTGATGGCTTTTAACAGCTCGATATCCTCTTTAATTACTTCTTCGACTAAAAGAAAAACACGCGAGCTGCGAGCAGCTCGCGCACAACGCAACCTCTAGTTATATTATATAAAGCTCGATTACCACTCACTGACTGACTCATTGACATGTTTGTTCTCCCAGATGCCACCTCGTAGGGTGAAAATGTTTGGTGGGATCGTATAGAGGGAGTTCCGATGAGTTGGGAATAAATCCTAAAGTACCCCTTTTGTCCCCCATTCGCTCCCATCCACCTCGTATCTCGGAAAGTATAGGTCTTACAGCGTTGGCGCAAAAACTAATGTTGCAGAGGACATTTTTTTATATCCGGTTCCATGAAAAAAAAATGGTCTTTCATACAAAAAAAAAATTGTCCCATACAAAATATTTCTGTATGAATACCGTAAACCGTAAATTTCGTTTGCCGTAATTTTCATACTGTTTTTGTAGGGAGCCCACGGCTTGTGTGTACTATAAAATTACTGTAAATTTGCTTGATTCTATATAATGGTGGTGGAGGGACATGAGATAACTTTCATAGTTTTTGCAAAGGTCATCATCATCATTTTGGAACATCCAATTTTTTTTTTTTTTTTTAGTATGCAACGTTCATCATGTTTATTTTGGAACATCCACATTTTTTTAATTATGCCTCATCCACAATGATCACTTTGAAACGTCATTTTTTTTTTTATTATGCAACATCCACTGTGATCATTTTGGTACATCATTTTTTTAATTATGCCTCATCCACAATGATCACTTTGGAACGTCAATTTTTTTTTTATTATGCATCATCCACTGTGATCATTTTGTAACATCATTTTTTTTTCAATTATGCCTCATCCACAATGATCACTTTGAAACGTCATTTTTTTTTTTTTATTATGCAACATCCACTGTGATCATTTTGGTACATCATTTTTTTAATTATGCCTCATCCACAATGATCACTTTGGAACGTCAATTATTTTTTTTTTTATTATGCATCATCCACTGTGATCATTTTGTAACATCATTTTTTTTCAATTATGCCTCATCCACTATGATCACTTTGGAACGTCAATTTTTTTTTTTATTATGCAACATCCACTGTGATATTTTGGTACATCAATTTTTTTAATTATGCCTCATCCACAATGATCACTTTGGAACGTCAATTATTATTTTTTTTATTATGCAACATCCACTGTGATCATTTTGGTACATCATTTTTTTAATTACGCCTCATCCACAATGATCACTTTGGAACGTCAATTTTTTTTTATTATGCAACATCCACTGTGATAATTTTGGAACATCAATTTTTTTTAATTATGCCTCATCCGCAATGATCATTTTGGAACGTCAATTTTTTTTTAAATTATGCCTCATCCACAATGATCACTTTTGGAACGTCAATTTTTTTTTATTATGCAACATCCACTGTGATCATTTTGGAACATCATTTTTTTTTTATTTATGCCTCATCCACTATGATCATTTTGGAACGTCAATTTTTTTTTATTATGCGACATCCACTATTCGAATATTCTCTTTGATTGCTTGTTACACTTCGTCATCCTCTTTTATTGTTTCTTCCGCCTCCACATCTTCTATTTTTGCATGTTCCACTTCGTTATCCTTTTAAAATGCTTCTTCTACTTCATATCCTCTTTAATTGCTTCAGTTACTTCATTATGCGCTCTACAAAATTGTGGTGTTTCATACAAAACTTCAATCGCTCATATCTTCTAAGCGGGAAGAGATAGCCCTAGCAAACTTGTACAAAATATTGGTATAAACTTTTGGTGGAACTGTTTTTTTATTGTCATCCTTGACATCCTTTTGGAATGCTTCTCTCACTTCGTCATCTTCTTTGAATGTTTTTTCCACTTCGACATCATCTTTGACTGCTTCTTTAACTTCGATATCCTCTTTGATTGCTTCTCCCACTTCGATATCGTCTTTGACTGCTTCTTCCATTTCGATATCGTCTTTGATTGCTTTTTCACTTCGTCATCTTCTTTGAATGCTTCTACCACCTTGGTATCCTCTTTGATTGCTTACTCAACTTCAATTTCCTCTTTGATTGTTTCTGCCACTTCGATATCCTATTTGATTGTTTCTTCCACTTCAACATTCTCTTTGATAGTTTCTTCCACTTCGATATCCAATCAACAAATTTATGATTTTTCTTACAAAACTTTAATCACTCGTATCTTCTAAACGGGAAGAGATAGCACTAGCAAACTTTGACAAAATATTAGTACAAATTTTTGATCATTATCATTTTACAACATACATTTATATTATGCAACGTCAATCCTGATCATTTTGGAACGTCCAGATTTTTTTATGCAACGTTCATCATGATCTTTTTTGCAACGTTAAATTTTTTTTATACAACTATTATCATGATCATTTTGGAACATCCAATTTTTTTCTCTTTGATTGCTTGTTCCACTTCGATATCCTCTTTGATTGCTTCTTCCACATTGATATCCTATTTGATTGCTTCTTTAACTTTGATATCCTCTACGATTGCTTGTTCCACTTCGATATCCTCTTTTATTCCTTCTTCATCTTCAATATCCATTGGATTGCTTCTTCATCTTTGATATCCTCTTTGATGGCATTTTCACTTCGGTATCCTCTGTAAGGGCTCCTTCCTCTTTGATTTCCGTTTGATTGCTTCTTGCACTGCAATATTTTCTTTGATTGCGTCTTCATATTCGATATCGTTTTTGATTGCATTTTTACTTCGATATCCTGTGATGGCTTCTTCCACTTTGATATCCTCTTTGATTGCTTCTTCCACTTCGATATCCGCTTTGATTGCTTGTTCCATTTTGATATCGTCGTTGACTATTTCTTTCACTTCGATACCGTCTTTGATTGCTTTTTTCACTTCGTCATCCTCTTTGAATACTTCTACCAACTCGGTATCCTCTTTGATTCCTTAGTCAACTTCAATTTTCTCTTTGATTGTTTTTGCTACTTCGATATCCTATTTGATTGCTTCTCCCACTTCAATATCCTCTTTGTTTACTCCTTCCACTTCGATATCATCTTCGATTTCCTTTTGATTGCTTCTTGCACTGCATTATTCTCTTTGATTGCGTCTTCATCTTCGATATCGTCTTTGATAGCATTTTCACTTCGATATCCTCTGTGATGGCTTCTTCCACTTCGATACCCTCTTTGATTGCTTCTTCCACTTCGATATCCTCTTTGATTGTTTCTTCCGCCTCGACATCTTCTATTTTTGCATGTTCCACTTCGTTATCCCTTTAAAATGCTTCTTCTACTTTCATATCCTCTTTAATTGCTTCAGTTACTTCATTATGCTCTCTACAAAATTGTGGTCTTTCATACAAAACTTCAACCGCTCGTATCTTCTAAACGGGAAGAGATAGCCCTAGCAAACTTGTACAACTTGGTATAAATTTTTGGTGGAACTGTTTTTTTATTATCATCCTTGACATCCTTTTTGAATGCTTCTCTCACTTCGTCATCTTCTTTGAATGTTTTTTCCACTTCGACATCATCTTTGACTGCTTCTTTAACTTCGATATCCTCTTTGATTGCTTCTCCCACTTCGATATCGTCTTTGACTGCTTCTTCCATTTCGATATCGTCTTTGATTGCTTTTTCACTTCGTCATCTTCTTTGAATGCTTCTACCACCTTGGTATCCTCTTTGATTGCTTACTCAACTTCAATTTCCGCTTTGATTGTTTCTGCCACTTCGATATCCTATTTGATTGCTTCTTCCACTTCAACATTCTCTTTGATAGTTTCTTCCACTTCGATATCCAATCAACAAATTTATGATTTTTCTTACAAAACTTTAATCGCTCGTATCTTCTAAACGGGAAGAGATAGCACTAGCAAACTTTGACAAAATATTAGTACAAATTTTTGATCATTATCATTTTACAACATACATTTATATTATGCAACGTCAATCCTGATCATTTTGGAACGTCCAGATTTTTTATGCAACGTTCATCATGATCTTTTTTGCAACGTTCAATTTTTTTTATACAACTATTATCATGATCATTTTCGAACATCCAATTTTTTTCTCTTTGATTGCTTGTTCCACTTCGATATCCTCTTTGATTGCTTCTTCCACATTGATATCCTATTTGATTGCTTCTTTAACTTTGATATCCTCTACGATTGCTTGTTCCACTTCGATATCCTCTTTTATTCCTTCTTCATCTTCAATATCCATTGGATTGCTTCTTCATCTTTGATATCCTCTTTGATGGCATTTTCACTTCGGTATCCTCTGTAAGGGCTCCTTCCTCTTTGATTTCCGTTTGATTGCTTCTTGCACTGCAATATTTTCTTTGATTGCGTCTTCATATTCGATATCGTTTTTGATTGCATTTTTACTTCGATATCCTGTGATGGCTTCTTCCACTTTGACATCCTCTTTGATTGCTTCTTCCACTTCGATATCCGCTTTGATTGCTTGTTCCATTTTGATATCGTCTTTGACTATTTCTTTCACTTCGATATCGTCTTTAATTGCTTTTTTCACTTCGTCATCCTCTTTGAATACTTCTACCAACTCGGTATCCTCTTTGATTCCTTAGTCAACTTCAATTTCCTCTTTGATTGTTTTTGCTACTTCGATATCCTATTTGATTGCTTCTCCCACTTCAATATCCTCTTTGTTTACTCCTTCCACTTCGATATCATCTTCGATTTCCTTTTGATTGCTTCTTGCACTGCATTATTCTCTTTGATTGCGTCTTCATCTTCGATATCGTCTTTGATAGCATTTTCACTTCGATATCCTCTGTGATGGCTTCTTCCACTTCGATACACTCTTTGATTGCTTTTTCCACTTCGATACCCTCTTTGATTGCTTCTTCCACTTCGATATCCTCTTTGATTGTTTCTTCCGCCTCGACATCTTCTATTTTTGCATGTTCCACTTCGTTATCCCTTTAAAATGCTTCTTCTACTTTCATATCCTCTTTAATTGCTTCAGTTACTTCATTATGCTCTCTACAAAATTGTGGTCTTTCATACAAAACTTCAATCGCTCGTATCTTCTAAACGGGAAGAGATAGCCCTAGCAAACTTGTACAAAATATTGGTATAAATTTTTGGTGGAACTGTTTTTTTATTGTCATCCTTGACATCCTTTTTGAATGCTTCTCTCACTTCGTCATCTTCTTTGAATGTTTTTTCCACTTCGACATCATCTTTGACTGCTTCTTTAACTTCGATATCCTCTTTGATTGCTTCTCCCACTTCGATATCGTCTTTGACTGCTTCTTCCATTTCGATATCGTCTTTGATTGCTTTTTCACTTCGTCATCTTCTTTGAATGCTTCTACCACCTTGGTATCCTCTTTGATTGCTTACTCAACTTCAATTTCCGCTTTGATTGTTTCTGCCACTTCGATATCCTATTTGATTGCTTCTTCCACTTCAACATTCTCTTTGATAGTTTCTTCCACTTCGATATCCAATCAACAAATTTATGATTTTTCTTACAAAACTTTAATCGCTCGTATCTTCTAAACGGGAAGAGATAGCACTAGCAAACTTTGACAAAATATTAGTACAAATTTTTGATCATTATCATTTTACAACATACATTTATATTATGCAACGTCAATCCTGATCATTTTGGAACGTCCAGATTTTTTTTATGCAACGTTCATCATGATCTTTTTTGCAACGTTAAATTTTTTTTATACAACTATTATCATGATCATTTTGGAACATCCAATTTTTTTCTCTTTGATTGCTTGTTCCACTTCGATATCCTCTTTGATTGCTTCTTCCACATTGGTATCCTCTTTGATTGCTTCTTTAACTTTGATATCCTCTACGATTGCTTGTGCCGCTTCGATATCCTCTTTTATTCCTTCTTCATCTTCAATATCCATTGGATTGCTTCTTCCACTTCGATATCGTCTTTGATTGCTTTTTTTACTTCGTCATCCTCTTAGAATGCTTCTACCACCTTGGTATCCTCTTTGATTTCTTCCTCAACTTTAATTTCCTCTTTGATTGTTTCTGCTACTTCGATATCCTATTTGATTGCTTCTTTCACTTCAATATCCTTTTTGATTGCTTCTTCCACTTCGATATCATCTTTGATTGCTGCTTCCACTTGGAAATCCTCTTTGATTTGATTGCTTCTTCCATTTCGATATCGTCTTTGACTGCTTCTTACACATGGATATCCTCTTGAGATGGCTTTTAACAGCTCGATATCCTCTTTAATTACTTCTTCGACTAAAAGAAAAACACGCGAGCTGCGAGCAGCTCGCGCACAACGCAACCTCTAGTTATATTATATAAAGCTCGATTACCACTCACTGACTGACTGACTGACTGACTCATTGACATGTTTGTTCTCCCAGATGCCACCTCGTAGGGTAAAAATGTTTGGTGGGATCGTATAGAGGGAGTTCCGATGAGTTGGGAATAAATCCTAAAGTACCCCTTTTGTCCCCCATTCGCTCCCATCCACCTCGTATCTCGGAAAGTATAGGTCTTACAGCGTTGGTGCAAAAACTAATGTTGCAGAGGACATTTTTTTATATCCGAATCAATGAAAAAAAAATTGTCTTTCATACAAAAAAAAAATTGTCCCATACAAAATATTTCTGTATGAATACCGTAAACCGTATATTTCGTTTGCCGTAATTTTCATACTGTTTTTGTAGGGAGCCCACGGCTTGTGTGTACTATAAAATTACTGTAAATTTGCTTGATTCTATATAATGGTGGTGGAAGGGCGTGAGACAACTTTCTTAGTTTTTGCAAAGGTCATCATCATCATTTTGGAACATCCAATTTTTTTTTTTTTAGTATTGTTCGGTTTCTGCAGTTGAATTGAGGGTAGTTGGTAAACCATCACCAATCCTTATCAACGTCGGACCCCCCGCGCGCGCGTACCCCTCGCGACAGCGCCTCGTGGTAAAGCAGGAAGCTTTTACGCGTTGAGGTGAACAGACGTTCTGTTTACATCAATTTGACCGTGTCATATCCTCACGCTAGACGTTCTGGCATCGTGTGTGTGGACTCATTGCCGTGCAGTGTAACCTGGAACTCCTGAAATTCACCTGGACTGTTTGTGGCGTGCCGTGCATGCCAGGAACTTCTCTTCGGTTCCTGCACCGTCCATCAAAGGTAGGTGGTGTTCAGTTGCCCTCTTAGATACTTCAGGAACGAACTTTGCCATCCACACACCACTTTACATTCACCCCCTTTTAATACTCAAAAAATCTGCCAGCAATTAATTAAAATAAAAAAGATTGTGTACAAATCGCACAATCAAAGTGGTCCTTCGTGAGCCGGATAGGTTTTTTGAGTTCTAGAACTCGTAGTTCTCGTCTAGCCGTGCTAGAATTTTCCATCGCTAACTCGTAGTTAGTTTAAAGGTTATACAGACGTTCTGTACATACCTACTTTTCTTACCGTTCTAAACGTTATTAGAACACCTTATTTCGTAGTAAAGACGTTCTTTGCTTGCTAACAATTCTAGTAAAATTCTTATAAAATCATTTGTACAAAAATCCGTTAATTTTTCATCGTAACATATTATCATATTTTGCTGGCAGCTTCATCTTTAGGTATTCACACATTTTACACACATATATTTGTCGTACATATTATATTTAGTGTACTTGTGATTAATTTGCATACGAGTAAAAATATTCGTTATATTTCTTAATTGGTTCCACGTTTCTTTGTCCTCGCTAACTGCGTAGTTAGTAGGTAAAACAAAATGGCGCCACCCGCCAAAGTGAAAGAAGTTGAAGAAACGACGCACAAAAGTAGTGAATTAACCGTGTTAATTCACAGAAAACAACGAATGTTTGAAAAAATGCAAATAACCTATGATCTGTCACAAGATATTTCGGATCCTGAGGCGCAGGAGTTATTTTTAATGCACGTCCACGAAATTGATAAATTGCGTGATTCATTTGAAAATGTAATTATTGAAATCCTAGAAAATGAGCTCGAACACAATCCAAAGTCATCTCTTCGTAGTAATGATTTAAAGAGTTTTGATGATTTGTACTTTCGAGTCAAAATTCGTGCATCAAAATGTAAGCCTAAAGTCGATGATTCTAAGGCTGAAACTAGTTCGCGCTCAGTTGAATCTCGACCACGACTTCCAAAGTTAGAACTTTTTACATTTGACGGAAATATTGAACATTTCAATACATTTTTCGAGACGTTCTGTTCTCTGGTTCATAATCAGACGAGTATTCCGAAGATAGATAAATTCCATTATCTACTATCGTGCACAAAAGGCTCTGCACTAAATATTGTAAAAAGCGTACCTATTTCTGCGAATAACTATGAACTCGTTTGGCAAAGTCTCCTTGATAAATATCAAGATAACAGAATGTTAGTTGGTAGGTATTTAGATAAAATGCTTAGCTTTTCGCCGCTGCAAAAAGAGTCAGCCGATAACTTAAATTCATTCATAGAAAACTTTGACCATTCATACAAAGCTATAGAAGCATTGAATATTGAAGACTTAAGTAGTTACGTGATGTGTCACATTGCATTGAGGGCTTTAGATCCCTACACCCGTAAATGTTTCGAACAAAAACTAGATCAAAGGTCAATTCCAACTTTTGCAAATTTAATATCATTCGTTCAGAATCATATCAAAGTCCTTGACCATTCTGCTTCTTATTCTGTAAGTTCAAGTGCACAGCAGGTCAATCAAAGAAAGCCATTTGTACCTAGGCAGAATAAAAATAATTATTCGCATGCAACTTCTTCTCACACAAAATTGTCGTGTTTGCATTGTGGAGACAATCACATGATTTTCCGTTGTGATCAGTTTCGTAATCTGACCAACGTTCAACGCATCAGCCGTGCTAGTGAGTTGAAATTATGCCACAATTGCTTAAAACTTAATCACGCGTCAAAAGATTGCAAAAGTGAATTCAGATGTTATGTTTGTAAACAGCCGCATCATATACTATTGCACCGGGAGGCAAGCTATAGTGTACCGAAACCGGTTCCTTATTCAGCGCCCGCTGCGCTCGCGCCATTGCCGATGTCGTCGCCGTGCGAAACTCAAGCTCCCACTGTTATCAGTAGTAACCATGTAGCATCTACGCATAACTACGCTGTCGTACTAGGTACAGCTGTTGTTCACATCTTAGATTCGTTTGATAACTATCAAGCTTGCCGCGTTTTAATTGATTCAGGCGCGCAATCGAATTTTATCAGCTCGGACTGCTTTCAACGATTAGGATTATCTGCAAATAAGTGCCCGTACAATATTTATGGTCTAGGTGGTGAATATGTAAAAAACCATGGGATGGCTTCGTTTACTATAAAGCCGCGCCACTGCGCAGCTCCCAGTTTTAATTTAAATGCTGTGATTTTATCTCACCTGACTTCCGACTTGCCTACCGTTCAAATACCTAACAATGTAGTTGATGATTTTAAGAATTTACAATTAGCTGATCCGTGGTTCCATAGAAAGTCTCCGATTGATATAATTTTAGCGGGTGACATTTTTCCGTATATTTACGATGGGAAGAAATTTATTATTAACCCCGATCTGCCAGTCGCGTTAAGTAGCGTGTTTGGGTACGTAGTAACGGGGAGACTAGAGATGCAATCCTCTAGCAATTGCCATGTTGTAGCGTCTACAACATCGCTAGTGTCGTACACTGTTGAAGAAAATTCCTTAAATGAAACTCTCAAACGTTTTTGGGAAGAGGAAGCTTCGCCGTGCGAAGTTCCGATTGATCCGTTAGAAGAATTAGCGGAAAGAATTTATGTTGAAAAACATTATCGTGATGAAACTGGTCGGTATGTTTCTCCGATATTATTGAACCCTGAGCATAAACCTCTTGGTGATTCGTATGACACAGCACTCAAGCGACTCACTCAGATCGAGCGCCGTCTCGCTCGATCTCCAGACCTTCGTAAGGCCTATGTCGACTTTATGAAAGAATACGAGTCCCTTGAACATATGGAACCATATAATGGTACGGAATCCTCAGGATATTTTATTCCACACCACTGTGTGTTACGTCCGTCGAGTACTACGACGCCCTTGCGCGTAGTTTACGATGGTTCCGCCAAAACTAGCTCTGGTGCTTCACTTAACGATGCACTTTTGACCGGCAGAAAGCTACATCAGGACATACTTAAGATAATAATTAATTTTCGACTTTACGATGTGTGCTTTACGGCTGACGTGTCAAAAATGTATCGTGCCGTGTTAATAGATCCAGCTGATAGGAAGTACCAGCACATACTCTGGCGAGACCATCCTGCGGAACCCGTTCGTATTTTTGAGTTAACTCGAAATACCTACGGTCTTCGCAGCGCTCCATTTGTTGCAGTGCGAACTTTGCACCAGTTAGCGGCGGATGAGCTAGTTCACTCTGAACAACCACGAATTAAGGCAGCAGAGATACTTAAAGAGGGATCTTACGTTGATGACGTCCTATGGTCTTGTCAGACTCAGGCAGAAGCTTGCACGTTGCAAGACGACCTTATCTCGCTACTAAAAGGTGGTGGTTTTGATTTAAAAAAGTGGGCCAGCAACTGTCCAGAATTGCTAACAAGATTGCAATCGGACCAGGTCTCTGTAATCAACTTTCAAGACGATACGTTATCGTCATCTCTCAAAGTTTTAGGTTTGACGTGGTTACCATCGTGTGACTCATTCTCGTTCAATTATAATTTGTCTGATACAAAACAAACAAAGCGCTCCGTTTTAAAACTGCTCGCTAGTATATTCGATCCAGTAGGTTTCATTTCACCTTGTACTTTCATTGCAAAGTGCATCATGCAAGATCTTTGGAAGCTTGGCTTAGGGTGGGATGACCAGTTGCCGTCTGAACTGACCTCACAATGGAACAGATTTATAAGTGAACTATCTGCGTTGAGTAATTTACGAATTGAACGACAGGTTTTAATTTCTAACTTCAATGATGTGCAGTTGATAGCATTTTGCGATGCGTCATCGCGTGGCTATGCAGCGTGCATCTATCTTCGTAGCGTAGATAAGAATGGTCACGTGAAAGTTAGGTTGTTGACAAGTAAATCAAAAGTCGCGCCATTAAACCCAATTTTATCAATACCTAGACTTGAACTCGAGGCAGCCGTGCTCCTCTCTAAACTTGTAAGTTTTGTAATTAAAAACTTAAATGATTTTAAGGTTTCGATCATCGCGTTGAGTGATTCGAACAACGTTTTAGCGTGGCTTCAAACACCACCTTACAAATTAAAAACTTTTGTGGCTAACCGTGTTAGTCAAGTGACCGCCGTGGTTCCGCAAAATTGTTGGTTTCACGTGAGCAGTGAAAATAACGCTGCCGATGTTTGCTCGCGCGGTGCGATGCCGGCTCGCTTTGTGGAAAGCTCCACTGAGTGGGTTCATGGCCCGGTGTGGCTGTACGAAGACCAACAAAAATGGCCAATTAATTCGTTTTACGTTAAGGACACTTTTAAAATTCCTGACATGAAATCTAACTGCGATACCTTTGTTTTAACTTCATGTGACGATAAAAATAATTTTAAAAATGATTTGGAAGAAACATTTAATAAATTTTCTTCGCATAATAGATTGAAACGAGTTATGGCGTGGTGTCATAGGTTTATTGTTAACTTAAAATCAAAAAAATCTGTAAGGTTAGATGGACCTTTAAAATCTTCAGAGCTGAAGAAAGCTCATGACACCATCATTCGGGTGGTTCAATTAAATCACTTTCATAGTGAAATTGCATTATTGCAAAAGAATAAATACGTAGCTTCGTTACGTAAACTTTCACCCTTTGTGGATTCTCATGAATGCCTCAGGGTGGGGGGTAGGCTCGTGCAGTCGGACCTACCTTATAATACGAAGCATCCTGTGCTTCTACCTAAATGTCACACAATCAATTTAATAATTGAATACTTTCATAAATTATATTTGCATGTAGGGCCTCGAACGCTACAAGGCATCTTATGTAAAAATTATTGGATTGTAAATGCTCGTAGCATTATTCGATCCGTATTATCTAAGTGCAAGAGTTGTTTTCGATGCCGACCAAGTTCCATTCAGCCCGTGATGGGTACGTTACCCGCACCCAGGCTAAAACCTGATAAGGTGTTCAACCACGTTGGTTGCGATTTGGGTGGACCTTTTTACGTAAAGGAAAGTTTAAGGCGTAACGCGAAAGTCTACAAATCGTATTTGTGTCTATTCGTTTGTTTCTCAACAAAAGCTGTGCACTTGGAAGTACTTTCAGATTTAAGTTGTGATTGTTTTTTGGCTGCCTTCGACCGCTTTGTAGCACGCCGTGGACTTTGCAGTTGCTTATATTCTGATTGCGGAACTAATTTTATAGCAGCAGCTAAACATCTAAAGGAAGTTGTGACCTTCTGGAATTCTAATTCTGAACAAATTGTTAACGGACTGACGTTGCGACACATTGAATGGTGTAATAATCCACCTAATGCAGCGAACATGGGTGGACTCTGGGAAGCAGGAATTAAGTCTGCCAAACATCACCTCTCCCGTGTAGTAGGTGATAGAATCCTTACCTTTGAAGAGCTCTCTACAGTGTTCTGCAGAGTTGAAGCCGTCTTAAATTCACGTCCTCTGTGTACGTTATCGGACAACCCAAACGAGTTCAATGTCCTGACTGCAGGTCATTTTCTAATAGGTCAGAGTTTGTTGGCTGTCCCGGAATATGACTTTGATGCTGTTCCTCAGAACAGATTGTCACGTTGGCAATCCATTCAGAAGATTTCACAGTCATTTTGGAAGCGTTGGTCAGATGACTACCTTCACACTCTCCAGCAGAGAGCGAAGTGGTTTACATCTCCTCCCAACTTGAAGGTTGGAGATTTAGTTTTACTGAAGTCAAATCTTACCAAACCTCTCCAATGGAATTTAGCTCGGGTTGAGCAGGTACATAGTGGTGTTGACAAAGTAACTCGCGTGTTAACTCTTCGTACTAAAAATGGTACCATTCAGCGGCCGACGAACAAAGTCTGTCCGTTACCCTATGCAAATTAATCATATATATAACTATTTAGTATTAGGTTTAGTTTATATTACACTATGTAGGTAGTACACTATACATTTACAAATACTCTTTACAGTATAAACTTCGTTATTTATTTGTATATATTTGTTTATTTTCTTTATACATGCCCTACACTTATCATTCATTTAGGGAAATCAATCATATTGATTTCGGTGGAGGGTATGTTCGGTTTCTGCAGTTGAATTGAGGGTAGTTGGTAAACCATCACCAATCCTTATCAACGTCGGACCCCCCGCGCGCGCGTACCCCTCGCGACAGCGCCTCGTGGTAAAGCAGGAAGCTTTTACGCGTTGAGGTGAACAGACGTTCTGTTTACATCAATTTGACCGTGTCATATCCTCACGCTAGACGTTCTGGCATCGTGTGTGTGGACTCATTGCCGTGCAGTGTAACCTGGAACTCCTGAAATTCACCTGGACTGTTTGTGGCGTGCCGTGCATGCCAGGAACTTCTCTTCGGTTCCTGCACCGTCCATCAAAGGTAGGTGGTGTTCAGTTGCCCTCTTAGATACTTCAGGAACGAACTTTGCCATCCACACACCACTTTACATTCACCCCCTTTTAATACTCAAAAAATCTGCCAGCAATTAATTAAAATAAAAAAGATTGTGTACAAATCGCACAAGTATGCAACGTTCATCATGTTTATTTTGGAACATCCACATTTTTTTAATTATGCCTCATCCACAATGATCACTTTGGAACGTCAATTATTTTTTTTTATTATGCAACATCCACTGTGATCATTTTGGAACATCATTTTTTTCAATTATGCCTCATCCACTATGATCACTTTGGAACGTCAATTTTTTTTTTATTATGCAACATCCACTGTGATATTTTGGTACATAATTTTTTTTAATTATGCCTCATTCACAATGATCACTTTGGAACGTCAATTTTTTTTTATTATGCAACATCCACTGTGATCATTTTGGTACATCATTTTTTTTAATTATTCCTCATCCACAATGATCACTTTGGAACGTCAATTTTTTTTTTATTATGCAACATCCACTGTGATCATTTTGGTACATCATTTTTTTAATTACGCCTCATCCACAATGATCACTTTGGAACGTCAATTATTTTTTTTTATTATGCAACACATAATTTTTTTAAATTATGCCTCATCCACAATGATCACTTTGGAACGTCAATTATTTTTTTTTTATTATGCAACATCCACTGTAATCATTTTGGTACATCATTTTTTTTAATTATGCCTCATCCACAATGATCACTTTGGAACGTCAATTATTTATTTTTTTATTATGCAACATCCACTGTGATCATTTTGGTACATATTTTTTTTTAATTATGCCTCATCCACAATGATCACTTTGGAACGTCAATTATTTTTTTTTATTATGCATCATCCACTGTGATCATTTTGGAACATCATTTTTTTTAATTATGCCTCATCCACAATGATCACTTTGGAACGTCAATTATTATTATTTTTTTGTATTATGCAACATCCACTGTGATCATTTTGGTACATCATTTTTTTAATAACGCCTCATCCACAATGATCACTTTGGAACGTCAATTTTTTTTTTATTATGCATCATCCACTGTGATCATTTTAGAACATCATTTTTTTTAAATTATGCCTCATCCACATGATCATTTTGAAACGTCAATTTTTTTTTATTATGCAACATCCACTGTGATCATTTTGGAAAATCAATTTTTTTTGTAGAACAAATTTTTGGTGGAATCGTTATATTACGGTCATCATCGCCCTTGCCATCATTTTGAATTCTTCTCTCAGTTCCTTTTCGTTTTCGAATGTTTCTTTCACATTGATTTCCTCTTTAATTGTTTCTATAACTTCGAAATCCTCTTTGATGGCATTTTACTTCAATATACTTTTGAATTGTTTTTTTCTATTTTCTTCAATTACTTCTCTTACTTCAATATCGACTCTACAAAATTATGGGTTTTAATACAAATCTTAAATCGCTCGTATCTTCTAAACGGGAAGAGTTACGCCTAGCAAACTTTTACAAAATATTGGTACTAATTTTTGGTGGAATAGTTTTTTTAATACCATCATTGCCCTTGAGATCCTTTTTGAATGCTTCTCTTACTTCGTCTTCCGCTTTGAATGCTTCTTTCACCTCGATATCCTCTATTTTTGCTTCTTCTACTTTGATATCCTTTTTAATTGCTTTTTCTACTTATATATTTTCTTCAATTGCTTCTTTTACTACAATTTCCACTCTACAAAATTATGGGTTTTAATACAAATCTTAAATCGCTCGTATCTTCTAAATGGGAAGAGTTACGCCTAGCAAACTTTTACAAAATATTGGTACAAATTTTTGGTGGAATAGTTTTTTTAATACCATCATTGCCCTTGACATCCGTTTTGAATGCTTCTCTTACTTCGTCTTCCACTTTAAATGCTTCTTTCGCCTCGATATCCTCTATTTTTGCTTCTTCCACTTTGATATCCTTTTTAATTGCTTTATCTACTTATATATTTTCTTCAATTGCTTCTTTTACTTCAATTCCCACTCTACAAAATTATGGGTTTTAATACAAATCTTAAATCGCTCGTATCTTCTAAATGGGAAGAGTTACGCCTAGCAAACTTTTACAAAATATTGGTACTAATTTTTGGTGGAATAGTTTTTTTAATACCATCATTGCCCTTGACATCCGTTTTGAATGCTTCTCTTACTTCGTCATCTTCTTTGAATGCTTCTACCACCTTGGTATCCTCTTTGATTGCTTACTCAACTTCAATTTCCTCTTTGATTGTTTCTGCCACTTCGATATCCTATTTGATTGCTTCTTCCACTTCAACATTCTCTTTGATAGTTTCTTCCACTTCGATATCCAATCAACAAATTTATGATTTTTCTTACAAAACTTTAATCGCTCGTATCTTCTAAACGGGAAGAGATAGCACTAGCAAACTTTGACAAAATATTAGTACAAATTTTTGATCATTATCATTTTACAACATACATTTATATTATGCAACGTCAATCCTGATCCTTCTTCTTCCTTCTTCTTCCACTTCGATATCGTCTTTGATTGCTTTTTTTACTTCGTCATCCTCTTAGAATGCTTCTACCACCTTGGTATCCTCTTTGATTTCTTCCTCAACTTTAATTTCCTCTTTGATTGTTTCTGCTACTTCGATATCCTATTTGATTGCTTCTTTCACTTCAATATCCTTTTTGATTGCTTCTTCCACTTCGATATCATCTTTGATTGCTGCTTCCACTTGGAAATCCTCTTTGATTTGATTGCTTCTTCCATTTCGATATCGTCTTTGACTGCTTCTTACACATGGATATCCTCTTTGATGGCTTTTAACAGCTCGATATCCTCTTTAATTACTTCTTCGACTAAAAGAAAAACACGCGAGCTGCGAGCAGCTCGCGCACAACGCAACCTCTAGTCTTATTATAGATCTTAACTGACATGGCAAATATACTTTTCATGCTTGTTGTTAATTTAAACTTTGGGAGGGCTAGTTTATTCTTAAATCGTTCCCTGGTCCTCTCACTATAAGGAGTAGGCTTTTTACAAAAATAGGACTGGTGCTTTTTTATGAACAGGCATACCTCATAAATGTACAGACAACTTAGTGGCAGAATATTTAGGGCCTTAAACAATGGCTTACATGATATGGTATGATCTCCAATATTACAAAGGGCTCTAATACATTTCTTTTGAGTCAAAAAAACAGATTTTACTTCACTAGAGTTACCCCAAAGAATAAGTCCATAGCGGAGATTGGAACTTACGTATCCGTGATAGGCCATTTTTCCTGCTTCAAGTGAAGACATGTGAACTATTCTCCTGAGCGCATACACATATTTATTTAATTTCATACATAAGTTTTCACAGTGTTTATGCCAATTCACATGTTGGTCGACCATGATGCCCAGGAAAGGAAACATAGGTACTTGTTGGACATTTTCATTTTTGTATAATACCTCTAAAGGCTTGGCTGAACCTTTTGGACAGTAAAATTGCATGATTTTAGTTTTCCCTACATTAAGTACTAAATTATTATTTTCCATCCATGTGCCAAGTTTGCCTAAACATAAATTAACATTATCCTGATATGTGGCCAGGTTTTTACCCTTTATTACCGCCACACTGTCGTCGGCAAATAAGATCATCGGATCCTTAATAGCATCACTAAGATCATTTATATACAAAATAAACAATAATGGACCCAAAATACTTCCCTGTGGGACTCCATACAAATTATTTCTAAAGCCTGATCTATGTTCAATAAGTGTTTTATTTTTTAAGTCTAAAGTGGAGATAGAGGTGCACTGATCACGATTTTCCAAGTATGATTGAAGCCATTTATGGCAATTTCCTCGAATGCCGTACAACTGTAGCTTATTTAGTAGAAGACTATGAGACACAAAATCAAAAGCCCTAGACATATCCATGAACAATGCACAAATAGGTACTTTTTCATCGATGGATTCAGTCACCATTTTCATTAGATGATAGGCAGCCAGTGTCGTAGATCTATTTTGTCGAAATCCATTCTGTTCTTCTTTTAAGATCTTATGTTTCTCCACAAAATTTATAAGGCGGGCAAACATTAACTTTTCAAAAACCTTGGACAATATTGATATTAACGTAATGGGGCGATAATTACTAATCTTTGACTTATCCCCTTTTTTATATAGAGGTTTTATAATTGAGGATTTCAGTTGCTTTGGAAAAATCCCTTGCTCAAAAGACAGATTAACAATGTGAGCTAATGGTTCAGCTATGTATTTGGCCACATTAAATATAAACGAAAATACACCATTAAATCATAGGTACAATTGGCGGTCTTATCGATCTCTTCCAGGCAACCTTTGACAGAGTTACTTTCGAATGTATAATATAAGTATGAATTTTATAGAGTACAAAAATAATTTTAAATTGAAAAGTTTTTCTGATATTACATACCTATATTAATTTATGATAGTTTGATCGAAGCCTACATTACTACTTTTAGCAGAATGAACGTGCCGTAATCCTGAGACTGTTCCAGCTACATGCAGTTATTCAGTAGAATCGATAGGTTTTTTCTAGATCTTCGTGCTTCATCTTAGACCACATCATCGCTTACCATCAGGTGAGATTCTGGTCAAACGAAGATCTATAAAGTTAAAAAAAAAAAGACGCCTACTCAGTTTTATGTCCAAAGTAGACGAGCAATTTAAATCGGTTACTGATTTCTGACTACGACCGCTTATAGTCGGTAAATATAGGTATATTAAATCGGATGTTCTATCCTTTTCTATCACTTGCCACCAATCCATCCTATCTTAAAGTTGATTGAAAGAGATTGAAGAAAATTGAAGAGATCGCTCAATCCGATTATCATTTGTTATAATAGTGTTACGCCGAGGCTGTTAAACAATGAGTAATAATCGAACCTTCTCGAACGCTTTTGTCTTGCTGTGTTATTGTTGCTATTGTTTGTGGTTTCGCAGAATGGGGAGTGGCCATTGTGTCGAGGGACCGACCCTTTCCTGGAAGGATCGACATCGTTCTCGAACAATCGAAATGTGTGCGATATAAATAGGCCGGAGAGATGGCCGGACAGTCAGTCTCAGTGAGTCAGTCTCAGCGAGGCCCTGGAGGACTGACGTGGAGAAGGGTCTTGCGTGAACAGTAGTTGCTCGCGAGTCAGTCTGGATTTAGCTATACGTGCGAACATTTCGGTGACTTTAAGTGGTGCACCAGTGGTGTGAATTGGTGTGTTGTGATTACGTGTGACCAAGTTCGTGTATTCATCGTTTAGTGCTGAATAAAAGTGTTATTTTGGTCAGACCGATTCCCATTATTTTATCCCGAACCCTCAGCTCGTAACAATTTGGTGTCAGAAGTGGGATAAAATAATGCCGGTTCTACCAAAGGATAACGTGGACGGTGTCAGGACGAGAGGTCAACGACAACAGGAAATGGATGAAAGGCGGTTTGGGGAGTCTCCGGTTCAAGAAGCTCGGCAGAGTCCTCAGCCGATGGAGATGGAATCAGCCGCCACCGAAACAATTGCAGCTTCATCATCATCATCCGTGGGCCAAGCTCCTGTAACAGGCGATCTTGCTGCTATTATGGCCATGCTTTGTTGTCAACAAGAAGAGCAGCAACGTTGGCAGGAAGAACAGCGACGTCAGGATAAGGAAGAGCAGCGTCGTCAGCAAGAAGAGGAGACTCGGTTGCAGGCAGAACAGCGACGTCAGGATAAGGAAGAGCAGCGTCGTCAGCAAGAAGAGCAGGCTCGGTT
The DNA here is from genome assembly GCA_963924445.1 of Philereme transversata. Classification (NCBI taxonomy): domain Eukaryota; kingdom Metazoa; phylum Arthropoda; class Insecta; order Lepidoptera; family Geometridae; genus Philereme; species Philereme transversata. Next base: position 4,290,129 of record OZ004343.1, on the reverse strand, counting down.
GCAGGAGGAAGAACGCCGTCAGCATAAAGAAGAGAAGCGTCGTCAACAGGAAGAGCCGGCTCGGTTGCAGGAGAAACAACGCCGTCAGCATTAAGAAGAGAAGCGTCGTCAGCAGGAAGAGCAGGCTCGGTTGCAGAAGGAACAGCGACATGAACAGGTGGAGCAGACTCGGTTGCAAGAGGAACAGCGACGTCAGGATAAAGAAGAGCAGCGTCGTCAACAGGAAGATCAGCGACGTTGGCCATAAGAGCGTGCTCGACTGATGAGGGAATCGTTCGGTTCATCTGGAAAGGAATTCCAGGAAGTGAAAGAACAGATAGAAATCACGAGAGCCGTGTTTTGGAGGCTGGAATTGGGATCGCTGATGAGAAAGGGACTCTGGGTGTCCTGAAGTATTGGAGACGGCAATGTGGCTCCTCTAGTTGCTACATCTTCAGCGCGAGGTGCGCCTAAAATTGTTCGTGTTGATCGGCTGCCGCGATATGGGGCTAAGAATGCTCGGGACGAGCATGTTTTAGGAGGGGGCAGTGTTACGCCGAGGCTGTTAAACAATGAGTAATAATCGAACCTTCTCGAACGCTTTTGTCTTGCTGTGTTATTGTTGCTATTGTTTGTGGTTTCGCAGAATGGGGAGTGGCCATTGTGTCGAGGGACCGACCCTTTCCTGGAAGGATCGACATCGTTCTCGAACAATCGAAATGTGTGCGATATAAATAGGCCGGAGAGATGGCCGGACAGTCAGTCTCAGTGAGTCAGTCTCAGCGAGGCCCTGGAGGACTGACGTGGAGAAGGGTCTTGCGTGAACAGTAGTTGCTCGCGAGTCAGTCTGGATTTAGCTATACGTGCGAACATTTCGGTGACTTTAAGTGGTGCACCAGTGGTGTGAATTGGTGTGTTGTGATTACGTGTGACCAAGTTCGTGTATTCATCGTTTAGTGCTGAATAAAAGTGTTATTTTGGTCAGACCGATTCCCATTATTTTATCCCGAACCCTCAGCTCGTAACAATAGCATGTAAGATGTAAATGCCGCTGTCAATAATCGGATCGGAACAGCAAGGGTCTAACCGTCTTTCATCCGATGTTTGAAGGACTTGTTAAGGACGTGTTCTAATTTGGCCGGCTTATATCGGACCGATTATTGTCGATTGTCTGTGAGCGCCTTTTTTCAGTTTGCAGTAGGAGGCACCGCAGAGGTGGGTCCAAATTCGATTATGTCCCCGTGGGCCGTGGGCCGTGGTGGCTCGACGTCGCATTATTACGTAACATCCGCAAATCCCGCAATAATCTTGTTTTATCTCTTTGTTTATGACACTTTTGAAATATTAACGGGAAAATTAAGAAAAGTTTCCAAAACTTCCGAGGAAAATGTAAATTTTACAAAAAAAACCACCAAATAACTGTCTGTTTATTGTTTAAGTTAATACACAGTGTTTATGTATATATGTATTGATATAAAGCGAACCTATGCCGAAACGATACAAGTGCGACATTTATACCAAATAATTGTTTAAATATGATTTGTGTAGGTACAGTGGAATAACAATGAATTATTCTAATGATTATAAGTCAAATTTTTCAAAAAACGTATGTCGCATCTGTCAAAGCAGAAATGCAATATACCAACCGAAATACGGATGCAATACAATCGATGTTCTTTAAGATGGATTTCCCAAAAACTGCTATGACTGTGTGTGAGAGATCACATGCCGTATTAGCGAAACGAAATGTGCTGAGAATAGATATCGCAATAACCAGCTTGTATATCGCAACTGTGCTGGAAAGCTTTCATGTTCATTATTGCGATAAATTATGAGGGATATTCATAATGTGGGCTTTCAAAAGCCTTTGACGACCGCTGACCACAGATAATTGTGTCGACAACACGAGACTGAAGCATGATGCATTGTATCGATCGTAGTGCGTGAATTGGCAGCCATAAAAATATAAAGATCACGCCAAAACTCACAAAATAACTTTTTGAAAAAGACTAGTTTTTTATGATCATCAAATTCTGGCTCATAAAGAGTTGGTATATCATATTATGTTTTATTAGTATTGCAAAAATACCTTAACGGTATCGGTTACATGAGCATTTAACATATAACTATAAATAATATAAAAAATGTTTGATCTCTTCTCGCAGTGGTAGATCTAAAAACAATTTATCGTCATTTAAAACTTCCAACGTAAGGTAGTTGTTTATTTAAAACCTAAAATAGGTCGACGACAAAATCTCGCAGGAAATCTTCTAAGCTCGTTATCATGACATCTCGACTCAGGTCAGGTCTTAATTAAAATTAATAACCTATAAGTAATTCCCCGATTTATAGGAGAGGGTTTGTTTACGGGCGTCTCAGGTAGAGGTGTAGAGGGAAACACGAGAAAATCCGGAAAGTTGTAAAAGGTCGGATGTTTTAGCGGTGGCTGCAATTTTTAAACGCTAAAGAAATAATTGACGCTTAGTGAATTTTCGCGCATACGAGCGTCTCGTAGCGCTCCTTTAATGTGCTTTCACATTAAATGCTTTTTTTAAATTAAAGGCTTTTGACAGGGTTTGGCATGCCAGCCTTATTGGCAAGCTTCCTTCATACGGACTTCGAGCTCAGTTCTGCTCCTGGCTTGCAGACTTTCTGAGGGAACGATCCATTCCGGTAGTCATTGATGGCCGCTCGTCTGATCAATTGGCTATTAACGCGGGGGTACCTCAGGGGGCAGTACTCTCTGCCACGCTGTTTCTGCTGCATATCAATGATCTGCTCATGCCCGGTATCATTGGGTACACAGACGACAGTACAGTTGTGGAGAAGTACACTTCTAATGCTCGAGCCAGCAGAGCTGAAATTCAGAGGCAGAGAGACGAGATGTTGCAGCGTTTGAATTTGACACTCAAGGCCGTCTCTGACTGGGGTGATGCCAATCTTGTCAAATACAATGCTTCAAAAACGCAAGCATGTCTCTTCTCGGTGAAAAAGAGTCAGTTTACCCAAGTTCCAATTTTACAAAATGTACCGTTATCTGTAAAAGGTCACCTTGAGCTCCTAGGGGTCTCGCTCACGCCTTCTCTCAACTTTAGCTCATACATCGAGTCTAAGGCTAAAACAGCTGCCATCCTCAACAAGGTCAGGAGATACTTCACACCAGGACAGCTTCTTAGTCTTTACAAAGCTCAAGTCCGGTCTGGTATGGAGTACTGCTGCCACCTTTGGGATGGTTCGGCCAAATACCAGCTCGCTACCTTAGACTCGATAGAATGTAGGGTTTTTAGGCTTATAGGTGAGCAATATATGGCGGTGACTAAGACCCACAGCGGTCTCGAACACCGCCGTAAAGTTGCAAGCCTATCGATCTTTTACAGAATACATTTTGGGGAATGTGCTCAGGAACTATACGATCTGATCCCGCCATCTCCTTTCCATCAAAGTACAAGCAGGTGCACGGCTCAGTACCATCCGTACCTAGTCAATATACCACCCATTCGCACACACCGTTTTGGTTCTACGTTCTTGATGCGTACAGCTAAGGTATGGAACACTTTGCCGTCGTTTGTTTTTCCTAAAGAATACTATCCGGGCCTCTTTAAAGTAAGAGTAAATAGGTTTCTTCTAGATCTTCGTGCTTCATCTTAGACCACATCATCACTTACCATCAGGTGAGATTGTGGTCAAACGAAGTTCTATCCAATTTAAAAAAAAAAAGTACAGAATCGTTGCGCCTGCATCTCGCCCGTCTTCTCTGTATGTTTTGCGTTGTACCAGCTTACGCATAGTCATTTCGTTCTCGCCTTTCGTCTCTTATGTCACCTCAACACTACAATGTCTTTAAGTGTGGTTTAACGGAATAACAATCAGAACGGAGTTCAGAATTTAGAAACTCTGCTTACAGTTGAATAGAATACCGAATTTTGAAACTATGATGGCGCTGATCTTGTAAAGTATCTTGATTTTTTTTAACTCGTTTATTATTTTAAATTAAAATTCGCAATTCCTTCGAGTCGGACATTTAGCAACCCTATAGGCGGGGGTTGTGACGCGGCGGGGGAGGGTCTCGGCGGCCGGGCAGGGCGGCGGCGTCAGCTGGCGCGGTCGATACCACCAGCAGCAGGACGCAGGCGCCGCGCCCCGCGCTTCACACGGAGTGGGGCCGTCGCGCGCCGCGCACGTCATGCATGCGGGGACCTAACGGCTGCACGCGCGCGCCGCTGATGGGCACCGTGCTCAGCTTCAGCCCGCGCGAGCGGCGCCCGCCGCCCGCCGCGCCGCCGCCGCAGCCACACCTCGCCTACTCTTACGAGCGGCTCAACAACGCCAAGAACAGAGAAAACCGCGACCTGCCGCGGGACGAGCGCCGCGCTACGCTCGACGACGCCGCCAAAATCATCTCTGAAAAAACAGCTTTAGAGAAAAACCTTAAAAAACACTCGTTATTCATCAACGCTCTGTCATGGAAGCGGTTTTCCACCGCTAACAATAATAAAAAGAAACTAGAATGCAAGAGCAAGAGTGTAGCAACGTTCCGTCCGCCGTTGACGGACAACGCTCCGTTAGACCGCAACAAAAACGTAAGCGGAGCGGCGGGCGGATACGTGGTCAGCTCAGTGCGGCCAGCGCCGGTGCTGACCCCGAGACCAGCACCCGTAGACGTCGCACGAGCAAACGCGCTAAACAACAACGTCTGCTTTGATAAACTACCTTCAACTGGACCACCGGTCCAACCTAGGAAGACAGTTATCCAGGCGTCAACAAGCGAATTATTAAAGTGCCTGGGGCTGTTCTTGCATTCTCGTTGCCATCGCCTGCGGGACTTCCAGGCGGGGGATGCCGTCATGTGGCTGAGGACGGTGGATCGATCGCTGCTGTTGCAAGGATGGCAGGTAAACAACACCTTACCTAACTCGATATAAGGCTATATTATGACATGTAATTTTGCTAGGAGTGTACGACTGACAGAATCAAACTACCCTCGTCTGTTTCCCACAATTCATAATGTTATTCATTAACCTGTATGGACCAAACGTTCATGACGTGTATTTATTATGTTTTAAACTCGACAGTCAGACGAAAAATGTGTGAAAGCTTTTTTATTTATAAAAGGTACACAATCCAAGACACATTGATTTACTTTCAATGAAACAACATGGTATATAACATTAACATACGAAGGTGTGAGGGAGATGGCAAACGGATTGAGGGAGCAAGAAATAGATGCCTTTTCATCTTTTTCCTACTTACGCAAGGGATTCTAGCACGTTTCATTGATCAATGATATGTGGTGGAATCTCTTGTACACTCATTTTTCGGCCTTTCTCTTGCTTGACCGGTAGAATTTTAAATACGTTTTATTTAGATGGTTGGTCAAAATTTTCAAAGTGTAAATAGGCTTTATAAAGCATAAACTGCCTTTATTATACTTACATAGTAGTTGGCGTCGTATAATCATCTCTTATAGATGTAAGAGGCTAATGATGATGGTGATCATAATGATAGGTAGAGTACCGACTACTTACGTTCAAGTCAAACAATATTTAAAATATTCACCGTATTATAAATATTTTCATTTGAGTATCAAGAGGTGAATCGTAGCTTAGAATATCTTTATTTACCTTAAAATTATCAACCCCAAAAATTTAAATCGCTAACTTTCTGAATTACTTGTCACGCAAACCAGTTGTATACTTATTGATCGTTAGAAACACAGCCTTTCTCTTTCCAATTTAACGATTCAAGTTTTCAATATGATGCCAAAAATAACCTTTACGTTATCGATTAAGTAAATTAAGTCGTAACACCTGCTACGTAGAATGCTACGAGAAAATGGAGATGTAGCACTTGCTGCGATGTTTGCTACGACAATTTTTTTGTAGAAAAATGTTGTTTTTAGGGTTCCATACCTCAAAAGGTAAAAAAGGAACCCTTATAAGATCACTCTCTTGTCCGTCTGTCGGTGTGTCATTACTGATTTTCTCAAGAACGGCTGGACCTAGCAAGTTGAAATTTATACCAGATACTTAGGTTTATATTCCCTAATAGGTGTATAAAAATCAAGGTCCTGAAGTCAACACGATAAAAATATATAGGCAAATTTATATTTTCGCTAAAACTTGTAAGGACCAAAATTTACCTTAATTTTCAACTTTTTTCATTTTGAAGAATTTTCCCTTTACTTGTACTGAATTGACAATTCTAGGTTAACTGGAAGTACCCTATAGGTTTTGGGTCGAAAACTTATTCCCGTTGAGCTAGAATCACGAAATTTGGCAAAAAGCAAGGTACAAATAAAAGCACAAATAAAGAAAAAATTCCAAAAAATAAAATAAGTTGAAAATTAAAGGTAACATGTAATACATACATAGTTGACGCCAGTTAAGATAGTCCTCTGAATTGTATGGGCACTCATACAATTTAGAGGACTAGCTTAATCGGCACTAACCTCAAATAAGGTAAATAAATAAAATTGTGCTATTGTGTGAAAGAAAATATTTATTACAGATACGGAACCCTTCGTGCACGAGTCCGACCCGCACTTGGCTGTTTTTTAATATTTAATTTAATTTGTTTTTTTTTTGTAAATTTACTTCCTATCGCATTGCTGTGTTCAATTGAAGCCGGCGAAAGGCCCATGAGACTTTTCACTGTCAGGATGAAGCGCAATGCAATGTAAAGGATTTATATTTGTCTGTCGTGTCGTGTCGTGCACACATCAGAACGGTATAGGTTTCATATATTTAATACTAGCTTCCGCCAGCGGCTTTGAACGCGTTGTTTGTCTACAAAAAGTAGCCTATGTGTTAATCCAGGTTATAATCTACGTACATACCAAATTTCATCAAAAATGGTTCAGCTGTTACGACGTGATTGAGTAACAAACATCCAAACTTTCTTTAAACATATTATTAGTCTGATGGTGAGATAAATATTCATATGTCGCGTGAAGTGTTGTGAAAATGTCTGAAACCGATACCGCTGTTACGTGACACGACACGACACGACACGTCAGACAAATATAAATCAACCTCGTAACCTAAAAGGCAATGCAATTATTATAGGTAGCGGTAACCGCTTAAAATCAGGTTTGAGGTGAGCCATTGTGCCGTCAACAGATCATATTTAGATATTTATTATTCATATTGAGCCTATAGGTAGAGCCTCATTACAGGGCAAAGGTCTCGCTTCCTTCTTTCCACGCTTTCCTGCCACTGGCTAGTTGGCTACTCTTAATATAAAACTAATTTTTGCTATAGAAAATGAATATATAATAATTATTGATTAAAACGGGTATTTATCGCGTATGTACCTTTTTTATTTATTATCCCGACGTTTCGGCCGTGTTGCAACAGGCGTGGTCACGGGTTGACACTCGGGATAACAAATAAAACAGGTACATACGCGATAAATACTCGTTTTAATCAATAATTATGTACAGTGATCGCGAAAGTTTGCAGAATATGCAATACTAATGTACTGTGAAATAGTGCTACGGTGCTTGCTACAGTTTGCTACGAACTGCTACGCTACCCTCAATTCTGATAATGTTGATTCATTAAATCGTTGGATTTTTATGTTATGATCGTATATAGTTTGACCGAAATGTGAAGAATGCATCTTGCTTTACAAAATACTGTCAATATAAACTTCAATAAAAAAATAAAATGCTCTTCATATCATGGTCATAGTTTGCTCTTCATTTTCTCTGAAAGACCTCTCATTAGAAACCGTCCCTGAAAAAGACGAAGGACTAGTAGTAAAACTTCATTGTACCTACGTGAAATGTGACATAGTTCACCCGACCATGAACATGAATACTTGACATTTCTGCTTGATGAGTCACAACTCTTGAGAACTACAGTCGTGAATAAATTATGATGGTCTTTACGAGACTCGATAAACCGATTTCATTTCTCCTTGACATTACTTTATTATTAAAAACGACGTATTAATTGAAGATAGATCAAAACTTGCATCATTTTCTTATTTCCTAGTCTCTTTTCCTAATTCCTGTTTTATTTTGAAGTAGGTATGTTATAGTAAACAGACATGCGTGCCTGGATTCTATTCGAACTTATGTATATGGTTAGTTGAGAAGGTATTTATGTTTCTAAGTCAGTATTGTGTAGGAGTAATAGTTGAACTTGTCTGGCTTCTAAATTAACTGAACAACAGGTACTTACACCTTTCAAGGGTTAAGACTCCGCCAAGGGCAGAAATCATAGAATACATCAAACATAAGGCATAGATAGTAGATTAGTACTATGTATGTACAGATTGTACAGACATGTTTAAATATTGTAATGAGCGGGTTATACGGCCATGTTTCTATAACTGCTAATAGATGGCGTTGCTTTGTCATGCTCTGAATAACAAAGGAAAGTTAATTGTCAATGTCAATTATAACTTTCGTCAACATTATTTTCCGAGGAACTTGGAATAAAAAATAAAAAACATTTGTGTTTGTTTATTAACACATCTTAATCTAAGTGAGATTGTTTTAGACTAATTTTGATATTCTGTCTTTGTGATTTTGGCATATAATCTATACTTTTTTTTCGGTGCATCCAGACAGCGCCATCTATTACGCTAGTAAGAAGAATCTTTATAAATCGAAAATGAAAAGCCCTTAATAAATCTTACAGAAAAATAATTTCCAAAAAGTTTGTTTATTAAAATATAGATTTTATCAAAACACACCATGTGCAATAAAAACCTTTTGGAAATCGTCCTTCTTTTTATATCAATCTTTAAACACGCAGGGGGTTGGAAGTTAGCAACGCTGTCTGTACACAGACAAAAAGCCAATTTATGTAATGAAAACCGGAAATATTTAGTTTGAATGAAAGTACCCAACTGTGACATGATTAGTTGCTCGTGATAACTGTTCTAATATTAGAATAAGGTAAAGTTTGTTTGTAAGTTATGTGTGTGGGAGTTAATATTACTGAACCGGTCTGAAAATTCTCATTAGCGTTGGTGCTACCCTAATAATAATATAACACACTACCTTCCGCCAGCGGCTTCGCACGCGTTGTTTGTCAAAAAAAGTATATGTTTAAATCCAAGTCATAATCTATCAACACACCAAATTTCATCGAAATCGGTTCAGCTATTACGACGTGATTGAGTAACAAGCAAACAAATAAATAAACAAACATCCAAACTTTCACATTTATAATGTTAGTGTGATAAAAAAACAAAAAGTATTTTTATAACAGTTTGTTCAGAAAAAGAAAATTTGCGTTTCCGGTATTTTTTTTTCACTGCTAGACTATGGCCTCTTTCATATAAGAGAAATTGGATTTGTCATGAAGGTTGTACTTCTACACAGATTATGAAGAATGTGGCCCCTTTAATTTTTAAATAGAAACAAGGATTTATCATGGAGATTGTATTTCATCTATAAATGCAATATTCGATTTTAAAATTTACTTGACCCTAGGACTGTAACGGCTCCGCGTTATCGAGTTAACAATGACTCACTTTGCAAGTATGAGTGATGAAAAAATTTAGTGAAATACCTAACCGCCATCGAGCGCTATGTAATTATCTTCAATGCTATTGATGGAAGTTGACTTTATAAGGATTTTTACACACTTTGGAACGAATAATTAATAGGATAATATTATTTTGAGTACCCACTGGTTAAATAAATAAATAAATAAATATCGGTGGACATTTCACACAGCGCTATCTAGCCCCAAACTAAGCAGAGCTTGTACTATGGGAACCAGATAACTGATAGAATGCTTATATACTTTTATTTTGTAAATACATACCCATAATATATAGAAAAACACCCAGACACGGAACAAATATCTGTAGATCATGCAAACATTTGTTCCGCGGCGGGAATCGAACCCGCTACCTCCTGCGTCTCAGCCGGCTACACGCCCGCTGCGCCACGGAGGCAGTCAAATATTAATGTTCCCTCATTTTTAACTTCAAAAAAAGGAAGTTAGCAATTCGATTATATTATTTTTATATTTGTTACCTCAGTACTCCGTCATTTATCAACCGGTTTCTGATGTTATTTTTTATTTGAAAGGATATACTTTCAGATCGGTCCCATAGAAATATTTCAAAATCGGTTTAGTGATTTGTTTTTTTCTGTTTTCTGAAGTCAGTTATATTTTTGTTAAAAAATTACTTGTATCTCATATTTTCGCAGCACATATTTAAATTTTTCTTCGCAAAAGATAGTATTGAGTCATCTCACCCTCCAAAACGTTACATAAAGCATAATAAAACCGATCCTGTAACTGCTTTCATCTGCATTGCGTGTTTTCCACACACATAAAATATTTATGCAACTTCTCAATGACCATCATAACAGTCAAATCAGCCATAGGATGTCGACGTCCATTGCTGAACAGGCCTCGCCAGTTTCAGAGCGATTTTATGCGGCCTGCGCCAAAGGCCTCCCTGCAACCATGGTCGTCTTTCCATTAAGTGGGGGCCGTCCTACGCTGCGTGATCTTTTTCAATGTCCTTCACTCTAAAGGATATAGCCTCGCACATTTTAAGTATACTCTGAAATGTTTAGGCCAAGGTTTCACGTGATCGCCAGTTTTACATCAAGGACGGTATTTTGAGAACTAAGGAATATGATTGCTGTTTAGATATTCATAGAACTATTTTATTTAGTGGCTAACCAAAAGCTGCTTGAATGAAAATTACATTTTAATAACTATCAGCTAGAAACACGAACTTATGCCGTATAATTTGAACGTGGTTGATATTTTTTCGTATTCAGTTGGGTTTTATCTGAGGCTTAATGATTTTTTTTTTGTGACGCGGACTTGTCTTGAAGCAAGTCAAGAACAGAATAGAATAGAAAACGTTTTATTGTATACCACACTTAAATTAACAAAACATATAACTAGAGACACGATAGTACCACCAAACGATGACAATTACTAGGATGAAGATATATGAAAATATTTTTTTATATTTTATTAGGTAGTAATATCATAATTTTGGTCTGACTAAATGAGCTAAAATTGTTGAGATATTGGGGTTCAAGAGGAGTAAATAAAAACAAAATGAGACTATCCGGTCAACTGGTATGTCTAATAAAAGGTCTGTGTGAGTACCTATATATTCAACACCGTTTTTATTTTTAGTTTAAACTTTTTAGTTTTTAAGTTATTAGACTCACAAGTTATGTTGGTGTCACTAAAGCTACCAAACCAAATTTCAGCACTATGGGGTCACCAGTGTACCCAGTGACCCCATAGTGCTGAAATTTGGTATGCGTGTAGCTTTACCCCAAAAAAATAAACTAATTAACATGAACTCCCGTTACCTGTAATGTGAATGAAACTGTAGGTCAAGTAAGTTGTCTATTTATTTCGTGACACTATTTTGATAACCAAAGATTACGAATAATATATTTTTGTTTTATTTTGTATATTAGATACAAATATATAATAATAATAAACAAATAATAATAAAAAATAGATAGTGGTTCGGGGCGAACCACTAGTTATTAAATGAAGACAACTCTTTTAAAGATCAAGATTAAATACATATAAAGCCGTATTTGGGGTTATATTCATTTGCTTACGGCCATTATCTACTCATCATACGATACAATTATTTTGAAAGGAGCTTGTTTTAAATTTTTTTTATGTTTTTTGCTGGGGGTTTCAGCCTACGTACGAGCCAATAAGAAATAAATTCCTAATCAGCGGAAGGCCTTGTGTTGGAATTAGAAGGTGTGTGGGCGAAAAAACTTTTACTTTATTGATTTGACTATAAAAACGTGTTTGATCTTGGCTTTGATGTAGGTAACATTTTTGAACTAAGGCGTTTTTAGTATTTTTAGCATTAGGAGTTTAAAAGCATTTTTTAAATAAATTATTATTTTGTAGACTTTAAATAAGGATATTTTTGGCAAGAGCTTTTATTTAATGTTTTAAAAGTGAATAGATTTTACACGAAACGGAGTGGGCGAAGTCGTGGGCAGAACTAGTAACTAAAACCAATTAGGAGCACTTAGATAACTATCCATTTCTCGCAAAGATTTTCTTTATTTGCAGCGACGACATCTCATTTACGTGGAATGTAGTTAAGGATCGAGAGAAATTGAGAAGATAGGAGACCTTAGGTAAAAAAAAATATGAATTATAATTGACTTTACACAATAAGGACTTTATAAAGAAGAGAATGTATTTTAAATTGTAATCTTACATATTGTTAAAAGGCATTATATTTATTTTAAGTAGGTATTATTAATTTGCATGCTGGGTTTTCTGGCGAAGTGTGAAAAACTGTTTCTCTCCACGTAAATCATCATCATATCAGAATATCATTCTGATGATTTGATCTCGTAGAGAAATGCCAATAACAGCTCCATAGCACGCTGAGCGACCTTGAGCCTTCTTATGAGACCCATAGTGAGAGGCCAGGTTTTTGTGCTGTATGTCATCTCTGTCAACACACACTGATTAAAGACTTTCGTCTTTGCATGAGAAGACTTTACGTTGTTTTCTGAGCGCTGCCCAGTCGAGTTGAATTTGTCGACTGACCTCTTTCTAGGAGTAAATTAACAATTTTATTTAATTCCCCGAAATGCTGCAAACTGATGTTGAATTTATTCGCAAATTTACACTACATGACGGCACTCTGATACTTGGAAAATGTTCGTACAAGTACTTGGCTCAAACGCTCGCTCGAAAATTGTATGCCACAAAAATGTAGGTAAAGATTAAATTTTCTAAAAGTTTTTGTCCCAAATAAGCTACTGAAACGACAATGTAACATTATATACACTGTGAATGTTGCAACATTTTTGCTATAAAAGATGATAGAAAGATAAAAACTTTTTTTTCGACACGTGTAATAGACACACAAACAGCAACACTCAGAGCTCTGGACAGTCACAGCTGTAACTCCAAGCTCGTTTACGAATGCCACTTAGCCCTAGAAAGAATCGTGACGAAAAACAAGGTGATCTTACAATGGATCAAGGGGCATAGCGGATCACTAGGCAACGATGCTGCAGATGAACTAGCCATAATAATAGTAGTCATAATAGTAATTTATTGATAATAAACAATATACGTTAACATATACAATATAAATATACATAACTAGCTAGAAGAGGATCGGAAACCGTGGCTATAGGCCCACCTCCATTCCTTCCTCTACCTTTCACTCAGCTACGAACATGGATACGGAATCGCACTCTAAACCTGCACAACGAAAGTTGGGCACATACCATGTACTGCAGACATCGAAGGCGGATCTGCCAGCCGTCTCGCCACGACTGACATGTCGACTGCTCAGTCTTTAAAGACTGGACCTTTGAATCATCGTGCGGACCCTTACAGGACATTGTCCCCTTAACAAACACCTCTACATCATTGGAGCAACAGACAGTCCACTCTGCAGGGGATGTCTCACCGAAGAAAAATCAGCTGCCAACGTAGTCCTGTAATGCGTGCAGCACACCGTGCAGAAATCTTGGACAATCCAAGGTCACTCCGTGAAGCCTGGGAAACCCCCAGGAAACTTCTGTTGGCTATCCATTTACATAGTCAACTCTCTCACGCATAATGAACCATATACAGAGTTCGAATGCGGAAAAGGGAGTCCACCAACATAACATAGACACACAAACAAGATTCGATGGACAATAATATATACTCATTATTATAAAAACGGGGCTTATCATGTACCATTTTAACGAAGACTACCGAAGAGGGAAGACCGGACCACACACGCGCATTATAGAGTGGAGTGGAAGGAAGGACGGGAGGCCTTTGCTCTGCAGTGGGACAGTACAGGCTCCAAATAAATAAATATTTTCACTCCTACCTTTTTTATATACTATACCTGGAGATGAAACAAGCTTATGTGCCACCTGATGTTAAGTGCCTGTAGTAACTGTCGCCTGTAGCATATAATTGCCTCTTTGTCACGCACGTTAGAAACGTGCCCTATGATGCACTCTCCTGCGTCCATCACCTTGAGTTATACAGGTGTAAAGCCTCATGTGCCTGTAATTTCACCGGCAACCATACCCTCAAACCGAAACACAGCTTGTTGTTGGCGAGCCCTTTCAAAAGGAACTACTCTTAAATTCTCTATTTTTACAGAATTAACCTAACACATAAAATTGATTTTCCAAAATGATCACAAAGGATGTTGCATAATAAAAAAAAATTGACGTTCCATTAGTGATCATTGTGGATGAGGCATAATTAAAAAAAATTGATTTTCCAAAATGATTACAGTGGATGTTGCATAACAAAAAAAAATTCACGTTCCAAAATGATCATTGTGGATGAGGCATAATTAAAAAAATGATTTTCCAAAATGATCACAAAGGATGTTGCATAATAAAAAAAAAATTGACGTTCCAAAATGATTATTGTTGATGAGGCATAAAACAAATGTGGCTATTCAATGTGGTGGTGTAGCTATTCTAACTTACCTAACTTATTTTATTCAAATTACATACCTCTCAATTTACTACACTAATATTTAATCAAATTCAAAAGAAAAATATTAGAATCTAATTCATACAAATTATACTTTATTAGCAAACCTAAATTAAACAATGTGGCCTTAGCGAATTTATTCAGAGAAACGTGAAACACATCTATGTTCTCCGCAACTAGACAGGGGCCGAATTCTGCTAATAAGAAAAACTATTAAAGAGCCATACAATTATTTAACGATTATCGTAGTTGTTCCTGTTATAAGCTGCTTTTTCTATAGTGTTGTCCTTGCAACGGCGGTCATTGAAAAATTGATTGTGTTAGTAGAATACCGAAAGATAGCGGCCATATTGCGCCGATACCAATGTCATTGCAAAGCAATTGCTTTTGTAGAATTGGGCACCTGGTTGCAAGTACATCGCCGCTGCTCAAAGTACCATAAATTTCGCGACGCTTCCACGGCGAACACATTCACAAATCGCCTCGCTGGAAACACGCTCGTAACTCGCCAGTGTGTTATGGCACTAAGACCTACTCATTATTTTACAAACTCTATGTACTATTATTTTATCTGTGGCCTCACTCTAGCCCCCCAAAACATAACTCAAGCCCTGCAACCGGGAAACTTAACAGGCAATCCTGTAAAAGGCTACCTCATTCAAATTCCTGCGCGTACCTCAGTCAAAAACGCAATTTGTTATCTGCATATACAGAGTGTCTACGAGCTAGGAACGTAGAAACGGCTAACAAATTTTAAATCTTATGGTATTTTATTTTTATAGTGTTTTCCGAACAGTTACGGAAAATTCCAAGATTATTAATTTTATTAAAACCAACTTTTAAAACCTTTTAAAAATCTTGGAATTTTCCGTAAGTGTTCGGATAACACTATAAAAATAAAAATACTATTTGAAATAAGCAACGCGAGATCTCTTGTCAATGTACTATACCGCAACGTTTGACATTGAGCAGGCCAAAAAAACCATATAAGTTTTCCTGTAGATGAAGCTAACGGCACTTTACTCGTAATCTGAATCATCTCACTAATTTCGGCCCTGACGTGACAAGAGCCTGTAGCACAACTGTTAATGCATCCTCGTATCAAGAGGAAGGCTGCGAGTTCAAGTCCTGTCTACGCTTGAATAAGGTTGAGATGGTTTTAAAAATCTTGAAATCTTATGGTGTTATTAACTTTGCTTTTATTTTACCATTTTTATTTATCCGGAATGTTAAGTTTGACTCTTTTTGACAGTGTCGCAATCCACAACTATTACTATAGAACTATAGGTTAAAGAAGAGTATAATTTCAAAATACTTATTCATAGGGCGACTTGCGCAACGATGCTTAAACGTATTTAGTGGCTAAATATGATTTAAGAAGTTGTCAAATCATACAAATACGTCAAGTTCAAACACATTTACAGATCGTTGTGCAAGCAGGGCTTGGTGCAGGTCAAGCTGCCAACCTCTTAAAAAAACTTGTACCTGGTTCATGTAACCTGGCATCAATAATATATTTTTCTTTCGGCAATAAACATTTTTAACTTTTATTTATATTTATTATACGTATTTCAAATACATAAAAAAAGAACTCTAAGCGCTATAATTATTTGAAATCATATCGAAAACTTAGAACATCGAACTAACATCGATTCAAGTTATAAACCTCAAATGGTCTTGGGCGGGTCACTTGGCTAGCCGTAGTGATGACAGATGGAGCAGGGCAGTGACTGAATGGTGGCCGAGGACCCTCCGGACCAGCGACCGGACGTCCTACCCTTCTATACCCACGTAGGACGTCCGGTCGCTGGTCGTCAATGGGTGAGACTAGCGCAGGATCGTGGTGGATGGCACAAACTTGGGGAGGCCTATACCCAACAATGGATGAAGTCAGGCTGTGGAAGATGATGACATCGAAAGCTTGGCATTAGAATAGTAAGCATTACAGGCTTTGTGTCACCTTGATTATTCATCAACTCAGGCTCCTAAAGAAGCACTAAATCACAGAGTGTAAGCTCAAGAGCACCCTGTATTTTACACAACTCTGGGGTGGCGGCGGGGTGACTAAGGGTTGCTACTTGCTACTATGCATAATGAATAGAATTTGAGCGAAAAATATTTGTAGAGCTTTTTACCCTAATCTCTTGGTTTCTAACAAGCTGTCACCTATTTTGTGCTACTTATATTATTATTTTACTACTGCGCATAGCTTTTTCGTAATGTGTCGGAGAGATGAGATAAATTAAGAGTTTGAATTTATTTCATCATCATCATCAACCTATAACAGTCCACTGCTGGACGTAGGTCCTCCCAGGGTGCGTCATTGAGCCCAATCCTCAACTCTTCTCATCCAATCCTTGTCTCGCTATTACTAGAGCGCGCAAGTAAGATGGAGCCTTTATTTATTTGAGAGAAATCATAAGCGTGATACTTTGCATGAAACTATGGAGCCATCAACAGGCTTAACGTGTTAACTAAGTACATGATATTAGGTTGCTTGCAATCACATCACACATCATACTTATTATAAATGCGAAAGTTTGGATGTTTGTTTATTTATTTGTTTTTTACACAATCACGTCGTAACCGCTTAACTGATTCCGATGAATTTTAGTATGTACGTAAATTATAACCTGGATTAACACATTGGCTACTTTTTATCCAATAAATCAGGTCCCATGTGATAAAAATGGGGTGTCAAGTCAAGTTGCAATAGCGAGTTTAGCTTTATTTCTAGGTTACCTACACATTTAGTAGTGTAACGTGTACGAAGTCGCTGGCAGCAGCTAGTATTTAAATAAAGGTTAACTGCACTTTGCGATATATTATCGAGCTTATCTCGGCTTTGAATGGATAAAAATACAATGCAATTAGACTACGAAATCTCTAGAATGTAGTAGAGATTCAATTAAATTCGTTTATAACACATTAATATAACTTTACAGCATCCAATGCGTAGCATAATTATCTACAACTGCAGCAAAAAAACATATTATAATTGTAATCGCAGGAGGTAGCGGGTTTGATTCCCGCCTGCGGAACAAATATTTGCATGCTCTACAGATATTTGTTTCGGGTCTGGTTGTTTTTCTATATATTACAAGTATGTATTTACGAAAAAAAGTTTTCTTGGTGATCAGTTATCTGGTTCCCATAGTACAAGCTCTGCTAGTTTAAGGCTAGATAGCGCTGTGTTAAATGCCCAGCAATTTTTATTTATCTAATAGAAGAAGAAACTTTTAGAAAAAGGCTCTAAAGTAGGCAATTGGCTATGGCTAAAAATGTTGCTTGAAAGCTTTACCTACTATGACCTAATATATTCGTAGCTATGTAAATAGTGGTGGCAATTCTGTTGTTTACGCTAACTAACTACTAGTGGTTCGCCTCGAACTGATATCTCGCGAGTCTCCCATAAAAACAAAAATATATTATTCGTAATCTTTGACTATCAAAATAGTACCACGAAATAAACATCCACTTTACTTGACCTACAGTTTCATTCAAATTACAGGTAACGGGAGTTCATATTAAGTGGATACCCTTTTTTGGGGTACAAAATGCAGTTATTCTAGACTTTTGCCTACATTTGTGTCAATAAAGCTACACGAATACCAAATTTCAGCATTGTGGGGTCACTGGTGTACTCTGTGAATTTTGTCAAAGTTTTGTTTTTACTATGGCTAATAACTCAAAAACTACAAGGTTTAAACTAAAAATAAAAACAGAATTAAAATGTACTAATAAAGAACTTTCATTTGACGTCCCATTTGACCTAATAGTCTCATTTAATTTTTTTTACCCCTCTTGAACCCCAATATCTCAACAACCCCCTAACATTTTTAGGTAATTTAGACACACCAAAATTATGCCATCACTACCTACCTATGTATCAAATTTTCACGATGATCGGATCAACGCTTCGAAATTTATCCTCGGACAAACAAACATACATATATACAACGCCAATTTGCCCAAGTTGATTTGGAGATCTCGCTTCGCTCGATCAATAATTGTGTAAAATACGAAGGTCTTATTTTGTTTATAATAAAGATCAAATTAGAATGAAAATTAAAGTGACATTTCTAAAATTAAGTCATTTTTGTTATGATGGAATGTTTGCGGGCTAGTTGTAGTGATCAATTAAATTGGTGTTGACTAAAACTAGCCCGCAAACCAGCCTTCTTATTTAAAAATATTTAAATTTAGAAATGTCACTTTAAATGTCATTCTAATTTGATCTTTAGTGTGATCAAAATAAGATCGTTCGTATTTTACACATTTTTAGTTAGTCAGCGTAAACAACAGAATCGTCAAAATTGAGTGACTAACAATATCCTAATTAAATATTTATAGAAAAGTTCATCAAACCATCAATCGGGAGTAACTTTGATCGGCTTCTAAGTTAAGAGTTCAAGTTACAAATCACAAGTACATTCGAACTAAGGTACTTACTACTCTACCTTTTAGGTGAGTACTTTTGTATTGTGCGTAATAGAAAAAGTCTAGTGGGGTAAATAAAGGGCTCTCTAATAAAATACGAAATTGTGCTTAGACCGTGTAGACGTACCACTTTATAGGGTTCCTGAGCAAAATGGTAAAAATGAAACCTTTAGGGTGGGTTTCCATCTGTGCGAAGAAGCTAAGCGGTGAACAAGAAAAAATCACAAATAAGATTGCTTCATGGTTCCAGGCAACCGCACAGCGCAGCTATCCTATTGCCGGATTTGACACACATCCGTATCTTAGCATAGATATTTAGATATTTTTTTATATTTAGATATTTTTATTCCAATGCAATATAAAATAGGTTACAATTCTAGATGTACCCTGTAAGGGTGGTGCAAGGTATGGTATAATATATAAACTTAATAGCTGGGTAAACAATGTCTTGAAATTAATATCTTAACAATGTCTTTGGCTGTTGTAACACAACCGAAACGTCGGAATGACAAACGAAAAAAAATATATGCGATGAATACCCGTTTTAATCAGTAATTATGTACAGTGATTGCAAAAGTTTGAAAAATACTAACACTGTCTATATTTATAGTATCTTATTTTGTAAAAAAGTTGTTTAATGTACAATAGTATTTTTTGAATAGTAGTTCTTTAAGCTTTATAATAAACGTTATGTCTTTTTATTTGTTTTTAATTGAGACTGGGACTTTATTATACATTTTTATTGACATATAGTAAGGACCTTTCTTATAAATGTCGTGTCTGGGCACCGGAAGCACTAATAGTCCGCGGATTTTTATCAACTTCGAAGAGGTTTATATGTTTGTTACAAATATATGTAGCTGTTTCAAAAATGTAGATGCTGGGCAATGTTAACATCTTCGATTAGATAAAATGTGGCCGACAGCTATTGCGTTGGCGTATGTTAATTATTATGCGCAAGCATTTCTTCTGCATGATAAATAACTGTCCAGCATCGACGCTGTTGCCTCATATTACCACCCTGTATCGCATCCATGCGTAGCTTAGTATAGCAAAGTACACATCTCTGACGGAAAGGCAGCCTTATGGTGTTACTTTGTCGGTCTGTCCGTCCATTTGTCCGCCTACGAGTATCACGTAGGACGTCACGACGGGCGTCAGCTTATCTCAACAATTATAAAATTACTCAGCAGCTACTGAAGCTATTGAATATAAATTTTACATTATAATAATAATATTAAAATTCATCGTTATGAAATTGAAAAAATCGAAATGAATGAAATCTAATTATTTTCATTTTGATTGCCAAAGGTATGGTGGGGGTAAAAATTAGGGTTACTAGGTCAAATGGAGCATCGTATAAAATGGTACATTCCTTTTCGTATATTAATTTTTTAGGTCGTATAGCTTTGTAATTATGACTCCATTTATCATACCCCCCTTCCCCATAAATCCGATATCTGAAAAGTACTCGTAAAACGAAGTCTTTATCTCTAGTAGTTAATTACGTTTATTTGGTTCGTGAGTTTAGCGCTCATATAACTTGAATGGCGTTGCTGTTAAGGCCTTAGTTACACCATTATTACTCTGTGGTATAGTTATAGTACCTATGACGTCACGATCGCAGGTAGTGCCTGGGCATGTAAATAAATGAATGGTGAGCAATTTTCGGGCCTTCAACTGATCAATATCTATGACTAATGCTGATGGCTGGCGCCACGGAAGTTATGGTATTTATAACAGCGGTTCATGACTTGATGATGGTGCTTTATCATATTTATTGTCTTAATGGATATAATAATATACGGAACTTGTGTTGATACATACACGGTGCTTGAATATGTAGGTTAGCTCAACCGGACATGGAAATGAGCAACAAAGATAGATGTAAAATTGTTTTTTTTATACTTCGTGGATATGGAACGAGCTCAGCTCACCTGATGCTAGGTAGTAACCATCGCCTATAAAAAGTATTGTCTCTAGTCGTAGGTCACCTTAGAAACGTATCCTACGTAGCACTGCCCTGCGTCGATCAACTTGAGGCATACAGGTGTAAAGCCTCATGTGCCTGTTCACCAGTAAACATACCCTTCAAACCAAAACACAGCAATGCCGCTTGGCGGCAGTAATAGATATGGATTCAGGACCTGAATCAGCCGATTAACAGGTTTTCTTCGAAATCAGCTGACTTTAACCAAGTATATAAATAAATATTGCTGGACATTTCACACGGCACTATCTAGCCCCAAACTTAAAGCTTGCACTATGGGAACCAGATAACTGATAGAATACTAAATTACTTTTTTTTGCAAATATTACTTATTCGAAATTCGATTAAAACGTATTCGACTATCATAGGGTAGAAAGAGGTTACATACCTCGTAAATGATTGGTGGTAATTTCCATAGGGCACCATTTTGGGACACGCTATTTGTTACACGGTTTCTGTGTCAAACCGGACGCTAGAATCTAGTTCAGGCTAATGATCTAAATGTTTGTTACCATGAAGTACATGAAGTAGGACTTATTATATTATTTACCTATTTATGCTGAATTTTCAGTTTAGTTTGTAACTTCGTAGCCCCTCTACGAGAATGCCTACGTTGGTCTACGATAACTATGGTTTCATAAAAAAAACTTTTACATAAAAACGATTCAAGTGTCTGTTAGAAAACGTACGATCTACTCTGAAAAGCAGTATTTCTTTAATTTCTAACGATTTATCAATTTCTTACTAGTTACTACATAAATAATAAGAGACAAAACTCACAGATATAAGTACGTCCGAGATTTTCAGTTTTATAAAAAAAATAGGTGCAATTCTCATGTTTTTAACTAGTTCTATCTCATTTTTCCAGGACGTGGCGTTCATCAACCCCGCGAATGTGGTGTTTGTGTACATGCTGGTTCGCGAACTGGTCGACGGGGAGCGGATAGGCCGCCCCCAGGAGCTCCAGGCCGTCGTCCTCACCTGCCTCTACCTCTCCTATTCCTACATGGGCAACGAGATCTCCTACCCGCTCAAACCCTTCCTCGTCGAAGACTCTAAAGATAAGTTCTGGGACCGATGCCTTCTAATCGTCGATCGTCTTTCGTTTAACATGCTAAGAATCAATTCTGAGCCGGGTTTCTTCACAGAAGTGTTCACGGAGCTGAAGGCTTGCGGGATGGAGGTAATGCCTCCCCCCGCGCCCGCTCACCCCGCGCCCGCACCCCCTCATGCCCTGACGGCTGCCTGACATACGGAGGTGGCCGTGCTACGGCTGGCGCTGACTGATCGCCCCAGTCGAGTCTGATGTCGGCTTTTGACGTTCGAAAGGCTTGGTCAATCGGTTCACTATGAGTGGGTTACTTCTTCGGGAAAAAAAACGGAAAATTCTTTCTGAAATTGATAGTCTCTGTAGGCTAGTAGAATGGAATATTTCATATTTCTATGAATATAGTTTTCCATCTAAAAGTGATGATCTCTGAGTACTTTCAACGTTAACAGCATGAAAGTTTTTCTGATAATTAATTCAAATAAACCTACCCCTCACAAGAATGGATCAGCTACGTCGAACGTTTTTGTATAGTATAAAACGTTCGCGAAATTTCATCAATGTAAAATTATTGACCAAGCTTTTTGATAAGTCAAATTCTTGAGACGTGAATTCGAGTTCAAATGAAACTTAAAATTCCGAGTCGAACTTGTATTCCAGTAGTTAATTAGTTTGCCTAAAACGTCCCGAATCCGAAAAATATGAAATGGTAGACCATCCGCCCTTTGTGATGTATATAGAGATTGGTAAGATGTCATAGCCAAATTGTAAAAGTTGCCATACTTAATAACTAGGAAGCAACGATCCTAATAATTTGACATTTGCTATCTTTCCACTAACGTAGGTAAAGCTAAAGTAAATTATTCGTGATTGACCTTGACACCTTCGGATAAAAATCCAATTACTTTGCCATACTCTTTCCAAATATTGTAAATGCCTCAATCATCTAGATTATTGCCATTTCATGTCAATCCCTCTGACCCAGCGAAACGATTCAATTTTGTTCGATGATACCGAGAAATCATCGAAATTAATTTAATCGTTTTCAATTTGCGTCGTTGGAAATTGTTATGTAGGTATCTAGTTGTCATGCCATGGCATATCAAACAAAGATAGAGTATGCATTTTGATATTAAAACCTTGTGTTCAACTTCTTATAAATTGGCTATGACAGAAACATTACATCCTAAAAAATCTCCGAGTATGACATGGATTGTTTGTATGTGAATGTGAATCATAATTGGACCATTATTATGCCAATTTCAATTCAAGACTTATCAGGACGGAGTATGTTTGATTGTAACTCAGGATATGGATCTCAAAGTTTTCTCTTGCTCGGAAGTTTATCAGATAATGTTTGGCACGATTATCAAGGATTGCTCTTGACTGAGAATTTGTGTGAACTGACATGACGTTGAGCATTTTTAAAGGTTGTTTAGACCACGAGTCTTCGATTCTGGTAAAAGTACTCAATACTCAATGACATCATCGAGTGTCTGTGTCTAACTTTCGAAGGAGGTCGAAGGCTGCAAAAACTGCCACATTTAGACTGTTTTTGTAACAACCTTTGGGTGAATTTAACAGGTTTCAGTGTCAGAAATTTGTATCTACGCCGACCTACCACCGTGGTCTAAAGATTAACAGAATGCCTCCGAACAATAACGAGTTTAGAGATAAAAAGCTCGACGTCCACAATTCCATAATATCCCAGGCAGTTGCTCTGTTATGACTAGCCCGCACTTCGAAATTTTCAATAAATTTTGGTCTTAAGTGCAGATTTTTAAACAACGACGCGCTCACAATCTTTCTTAACGTTTTTGAGCACTCCGGTCGTTCGTTACGGCACTAGTTTTTATTGATCACTCTATCAGGCTAAGATTGATATTTCTTGCCCTGAAAATGTTCTAGTGACTGAAAATGAAGGTTTACGCATAGCACGCTCATGGCTGTGTTTCTTATTTTTAATGAAACTTGGAACGCTGTATCGCAGGTATTCTCAGTGCGGGCTAGAATGTTTGCACCGTAATATCGTATAGGTATGTAATGTTTTCGTAGGTAATTGTCTGATATTGTTACTTTCTGCCGTTCTACGGCGTTAGTCCAAATAGAAACGCGGTTAGTTGGTAAGTTATTTCGTAAAGTAGTGAATCGTATGCCATTTATAGTTAGAGGATATTTAGTGAAATGTGGCAGGCGGGAGGGTGCAATATGCGGGGAATCCGTTGTAGAGATATTTGGAGAGGGTCAAACAACATACTATAGAATAATGTAAGAATATTTATCCTATTAAAAAAAACGGTCTGTCAAACATCGCGACTTAAAAATAAAGATATGACGTAGTATCAATATTCATTATAGCAGCCCACGTCATATTTTTTTTTCATTATTCATACACCTTTTACTGCAAAATGGGCATAATATTGAACTAATTAAAATAACCATACTTACCAGATAGTTAGGGACATTAAATTTTTTAAATGCTGCAATAATTATACGCCCCTAATTTGATTATTAGGTACCCTACATCAAGAGTTGGCCAAATGCTAAGGTGAAACTTAGCGCCTTGAAAAGAAGCTAAGACGCGTGACGTGGCCGTTGATGACTCATAAGACGTTATACTCTATGTTAATAGTTATTGGTCTTCTCCAAGTCTCTCATGTAAGTATCTGGTAATCCCTTCTTCTTCGAAGTGTACGTAAAAAAGCCGGCTCAAAGCGGGAAGTTCTTGGGGCGTAAAAATAGGTAAAATTTTGCGAGGAGTTGACGCGTTTTGTACAGTATCGAATAATATTTAAGTCTTAAAAGTTAGAGTATGTTAAAATGGTGTTTTCGGGTGGTTCTAAGAGGGTAGGCGCTCGGTATTCAAAATTTAGATATTTAAAAAAAAAAAATAGGAATTATTTATTTATTCTATTAAATTGTATAAGTATACTATACTGTAGCTTTTAAATACTTTACTTTACTAATGCCAACTGAAAAAGAATCACTTTTCTTAATTTTACCAACGAAATACCAAAAAAAAGTTTATAACTGCGGGCTTAGATAATCGTACCTAATTAAAGGGTTACAT
Organism: Philereme transversata; assembly: GCA_963924445.1. Classification (NCBI taxonomy): domain Eukaryota; kingdom Metazoa; phylum Arthropoda; class Insecta; order Lepidoptera; family Geometridae; genus Philereme; species Philereme transversata. The sequence continues at coordinate 4,265,146 of OZ004343.1, read as the reverse complement.
TTCAAACTCACATTAAGGTCTTATGAACCACATCTAATTAAAAGTCAATGGATTTACCAAATAATTATTTCGTGATGTTACTGTTTCTTTATATGACAGCCTGAGCTGGTCAATGACCGTTGAGGTATAGTGGTTCTACACATACGAACTGTCTGTGGAAGATTTATGTACGTCTCGCAAATTGCCTAATCCCTTGACTTTTCTAGAGGTGACCGATTGACTCTAAAAATAATGAATCTCAGTTTTTACCCCATTTCTCGTAATTTTAACTTGAGATAACTTTCTTATTACGATTACCGCAGCCATTTATCGGAATTCGGCAAATTTTCCTGTTGTATGTCTCTATCAATTTGTATAATTCGTCACATGAAAGACACAGCACGATCTTTCGCCGAATCCCGATAGTGTAGCCGTGGCAATAGAGATGTCACCTTTCAGTTACGTCAAACGTTACATTTGACAAGTATCGAGAGGAAACTAATTGAAACTGGAATTTAACTAGTTTATTTGCGGGATTTTTTTTATTCTATGAAGCCGAGTGCCATAGTAAATTGTTTGTTGATCGTACGGTGTAAGTATTTTAATGGTAATATTCTCATTAAAGCATTTCAGTCAATAATATAGGTAATGTAGATGTCTGTGATGTTCTGAGATTAGTTCTGTTTGTGATAACTTTTAATTTAGTTGAATTTTGTAGATCGATAATTGTAAGGACGGCCGGTTATTGTGCAAGTTTAAATAGGTAATGGGCATGTAGACAAGTCAAAATGGCAATCAAAGATGTACAGTGACCAAATCTTGAAAGGGAAACTTATCATCATAAAAAAACCCTGTTTTAATTTAAACGTGTTTGTGCGATGCCAAATCAGATAAAATTATCGGTTGATGTGGTTTCGATTGCCAGTTTGCTAGCGGAATTCTGTGGAGCTATAAGTCACTCCACCACACAATTCATACCAACAAACGGTATGAAATGAATGTTGTCGAGTATTGAATGTATCGGACGAGAGCAACGTAGCGACCGAGACGGTACGAATATTGACATGCGCGCCAGCGAAACGACAAAAAAATATATACCAATTGCTGCCAATGCAGCATTCATTTCTCAAACGCCAATGACATACGCTAGCGTTTAACTGTAATACCTATATAATAATTTCTGCTATGCCCTTAGCACTGTCACACTCCTAACATTTTGAACCTTCAAAGAAACGTTAATTCTACATTTTTCCTTACAATTATCGATCATCTAGTCAAATGTGTTTTTTTGGTGATTCCTCTGCTTTAAATTAACTCATAGTTTATTTTTAATTTTAAGTCTTAGTTATACTAAAGCTATTTTTTTCTAAGGTTTACCTATCGGGTATCTAAAAGTGTTTAGTTTTCAGGTTCAAAATACCTACATGAAACCATTTCATCGTAGAAAAATTAGGTTTGTTTACTCAAAAGAGATTTTATGGATCTTTGTTCTCAATTTTAAGATAGAGTTGATTGTACCTAACTATCTTTTTTGGTACCTACCTAAGATTTTCTCTTTGAACTGTGTATTTTTCTTTAAATATATGTTATATTGGTATGTAGTGAATGTTGATCTCAATAAGGTAAATTAAGGTATGCACGTATGAAATAGTCATGTTTACATTCCAATTACTAAAATAAGTCAAGTTCAGACCCATTGTAAGGCCAAATTCAAGTAGAGCTGGGTACCTACCGAATAACTAGGAAACAGTTGATATTTTCAACTGCTTTCAACTGTCAAACTCATATACGAGTATCGTTAGATTAACCTGCGTTCTACGTGGTTTTACCTAAATGCGGTTAGATGTCGTATTTCGATGATCTCTCTAGGATATTATATATCGTAACTATGATATTTGAGCGCGAATGTGTCATTTCATTACTCATTATTGAAAGGTTTTCAACGGTCAAAACCTATTCTAATATTCATGTAACTCACGTTTGTTAATTAATCTATTGTAAATATACCCAATTATTAAAAAAAACTTTCGTATATACAAACTGTGCTGTTTTATTTCTTGGATTACCTACCATTAGAATTTCTTTCATGTTTCTATGTATGTAGGTACCTACCTATAAATATTGAGTGGAGATACACACTGGAAAGCGCAGCGTAGGGTGGCCCCCACTAGACGGAAAGACAACCCCAATAGTGATAATAAATATTCATTTTATTAGGTAATCCATTAACTTAAAAACAAAAATTGTGGACAAGCGCGCGATGACAAGAGACAGAGAAACTTTTGTCTAGGTCTTGCAAGGCCTAGACAAAATCGAAAGAAAGTTGTCATCCTTAGATGTCAAAGATCGAGAAAATATGGGCTACCGTGCTCGGCGTTGTAAAATACGGTCGAGGAAGTGTCGACAACGTTTCTTCCCGTTCACTCTCGCAATCGCCGTACTCGAGACGAAAAATGACATTTGACTCATGACAAAACCCTTGTCTACAGCTACTGTGCTAGGCCCGCTGGTAAAGGTTGCTGGGAGCCGTAGTGTGCAGGCCGTACAACGGATCGCTCTCAAGTTAATGGCGGAGGAGCGTATGTTCAGCAGTGTCCTATCTATGGCTGATATGAAGATCATGATTTATAAGTAAGTAGTATCCTACAGTTACCTACTATCAGGGAGAGATATGCGGCAAAAAAATTGAAAAGCAAAGAAACTATGCAAGGGTGGTAAGAAGACGGTAATTCTTGTCAGTCGATTTATTGTACAAAAGAAAGCATTGCTGTTTAATCCAAGACATAATCCAACAGATACCTAAGCTAGGCAGTAAATGTAAGCACATGTTGTATAGTGTAAATAGCGACATCTAGCGGCGAGTAGCTATAGTTTCGTATGTCGTTACCGCAAGGTCTCAATGTCGTGGAACAGTGGGCGCATAATGGATGCCTGACATTGACTTTCATTGAGATAAGTTGAAAGCTTGGTGACATGACACTGACTCACAAACAATAGGTACCTAGGTAACGAACGGATTAATTGGACTTACTATTTGTAAATTGAGCGAATTTTCGCTGAAGGTTTTGAAATAACATCAAACTTTTATTTATTTATTTACACTGAACTTAATTTATTAAGGTATTTACAACAAGTTGTGCACAGGAATTAAGTGAATCGCTCTAGTGTTCATAGGAAACGCTCAAAAAGCCGGCAAAATGGGTGACTTTCCTGATCCTGATGAGGAATACGAACTCATGTATGCTGAGGAACTGGGGATGTTGCGAGAGCAGGAAGAAGAAGAAGGTGAATTCTATTTATTTAAAATTGTATACTCAATTCATAAATTTTAATATCCTGTCAAAAATACCAATTTCTGCATTGAGCACAAATAGTAAACATTAACATGTTTGTAGCTAAATGGTTCCACATTGGCTGAGTCTAACATTAGAAACCTACTTTATTAAAGTATTTCTTCTTATAATAAAAATGTTCAAGTCACATAAAAAAATTCAGAAACTCATTACTTATTGCATTTTCCAGATATAAATGTAGCCAGACCAAAAACTTTTCCCGCCAAAAGAAGCCTGAACTTCTCAAGCCCTGCCTCTGCCAAAACCACAAAACAGAAAAATAAAGAAGGAATATCTCTATCGCAAAGCATACAACCATTACCCTGCAGCCAAGACATAACTCCAACTGTTAAACCAATAATTCCCAATGATGAATGTTTAACACCCAATATTGAATGTATAACTCCTAATGTTGTGAAAGAAAATTCACCTATTCACATAGAAGATGAATTCACAAACATTAACTCAAACAAAAGGACTGCAACAGACCTCTTCGGTGACATTGGTGATATTGACTTTGATGATATACAATTGCCGAGTAAACGGCCGAAGACAGAAGAAGAGAATGACCTAGATTTGATAGATAAGATAATAGAAGGCAGAAGGTTGAGGCAGATTTTGGCAGAGCCATCTAAAGTTCAGAATAATATGAAGCCGGGATATAAAGCTAAGGATAACCTGTCTTTGGATATACCTAGGTAATTATGATTTGAATTATCTATGTTTTTGCATGAACTTGGTAAACTCGACTTCGCTGATTTGTCACATGATTTGAACAAAATAGCTTGTGTTCATTCCAACTTTTTTATTATTATTCCACATATTTATTACTTAACACAGGCTTTAGGTCTGGACCTTTACATTACCGGCATGACCGGGACCGAAGCCAACGAGTAAGAGGCCTGTTTGTTTTATAAAAATCACTATGACAAGATGGAGGTGAAACAGATGGTAGTACTATTGCAACACATGGATTAGAGTTCGGGCTATTGTTACAGTAATGCTTATGAAATAGAGTATGGGTTATCAGAGAAATGAGATACGGCACCTGCCAATCCTGTAATATATAGAATTATTGAGGCAGGTGGTGACTAGCCATTCACTAAACGGGCCGCCATAAGTGCCGCCAATAGAAGGCAGCGTAAGGGACAACGTTGGTATGAGCTTTTAAAGGGTTGAGAGGTGTCTGCAGTTTCACTAAGCGCTACTCCCGGCTTTATGCCTTTAAAACTTTAACCCTTGGAGCATAGGTTCCGCTCTTGCGCCTCCACCCTTGACCGGCCAACTAAGGCAAATCAAGGGTCAGGGGTTTCTGTCAACCCCAGGGAGTAATGGGGCTCCGCGGTGTCGCCACACGAGTGCGAAGCACTTTGTCACTATCGACGTCGTCGGGGCCGCGCACGGTAGAGCTGAGGCATGGCCGGCGCCGAGCCAGCCGAAAGCGAAGGCCGCCCTCGCCGCGCACCGTCTCCTTATTATTATTATGCCTTTATTGCCAACACAAGTACATATTTCTTTTTTTATGCATTCCTCAGTTAATTTTAACATGCTATTTATTAATTATATTTACATAACGTATACATTGAACATTGACATTAACATATTACATTTATCATTAATATTTGTTGATTTTATATTATTAAGTAGATATGTCATGGTTATTCGGTGTCGGCTGACACCGAAGTTGTAATCTAAAAGACTTTAAAGAGACTGAGTTACTTTCGAATGTATAATTAGTATGGAGTAGCTTTCGCTCGTGGCTTCACCTGCGTGGTTTGTTCATAAAAAGTAACTGTCCTCTCTTTAAAATCGTAAAATTTTAGAAAAAAAAGTTATCTCATTGCTGTGCAAAAGTCTCACCGAAATCCTTCCAATCATCTCTAATCTTAGCTTTCCCCCATCATCCTCTCTCAAAGACATCCAGATCGTCTTATTAATTAATAATAAAAAAAAACTCCTGGCCTGAAATGTTTGAGATGATTTTAAAAATCATAAGATTCCTAAATATATTTTCTTCAAGATTATAGTGAATGACGGCTGTGAGGGAGATCTGTGTTAAACAAGAGTGTCAATCTAACATTAAATTGCTTACAGAAATACCAAACCTAGATCTCCCAAATCATCGGCCACTATCATATTGTTACGAGCTGAGGGTTCGGGATAAAATAATGGGAATCGGTCTGACCAAAATAACACTTTTATTCAACACTAAACGGTGTATACACGAACTTGGTCACACGTAATCACAACACATTAATTCACACCACTGGTGCACCACTTAAAGTCACCGAAAAGATCGCACGTATAGCTTAATCCAGACTGACTCGGGAGCAACTACTGTTCACGCGAGACCCTTCTCCACGTCAGTCCTCCAGGGCCTCGCTGAGACTCACTCACTCACTAACTGACTCTGACTGTCCGGCCATCTCTCCGGCCTATTTATATCGCACACATTTCGATTGTTCGAGAACGATGTCGATCCTTCCAGGAAAGGGTCGGTCCCTCGACACGTTGGCCACTCCCCATTCTGCGAAACCACAAACAATAGCAACAATAACACAGCAAGACAAAAGCGTTCGAGAAGGTTCGATTATTACTCATTGTTTAACAGCCTCGGCGTAACACTATTTTCTTTGCACATTCCAGTTGGGCTTTCATGCCAATCACCAATTCAGATGGAGACCGCATCTATGTGAAGCTTGACTCCGAGGAGTTCTGGGAACATTCTATAGACAGCACCGCTGGGCAGGTGTCCTTGCAAGCTATGTATGCGAAGACTTGGGAGGAAGCTAGGAAAATTGTAAGTAGCTATACAGGGTTAATGTAAACAGTCATCAAATTTTGAGAAACGGGTCTGTTTCGTTTTCGATTATGGAATTCAAAAAATTAAAAAAAAAATCGCAGAGGGTGGCATGAGCAAGAAACCTCTAAAATATCGGGATGCGGGAGTTAGTTGGTCTATAATTCAAAATGGTTTGCGTGCGGCCGGTGCAATGAATGCAGCATTTTTATAAAGTCCGTCGTCATCCATGGACAACAAAGTACTGCACACTTTACGACGAGCTTTATATGTTTGTTATGTAAGTCATTAAATAAAAACACGGGTAGGGCTAATGGCTAGTATTGTTGTAAAATAGGTTGTTTTCAAATTCATTACCATAGAAAAATTAAAATTTTCAAAGAACCTTGTCCAAATCACCAAACCAAGTCCTAAAATATCAATGACACAGCCTGTTATAATAGCTAAACAAATCATATATATTTATCATGTAAGTACCTGCCTAGGTACCTGTTAAACTGACTAGGAGGCATCGTCACAAAGGCGCCGCTGATTAACATTAAAAATTGTTCATTGGGTATGTATAGATTACTGGATAAATACGTTAATAATGTTACTACGATGCCGGATGTGTGTTTTAAATTAATGTCGTACATAACAAAACAGGTTGTATATAGAAATCAAAATAGTGTCTAAATCTAAAATTATCTTCTGTACCTAACTGAAAAATAGGTATTAAACAAACAAAATGCATTTTTCCAGCTAGAAGCCAAACAAGAACCGATCATTCAGGGCACAGTCCCCATTCCTACAATAGTCCATGACATGCTGTGGGTGGAAAAATACAGGCCTGAGTCATACCTAGATCTGCTGTCGGAAGAGCCAGTTAACCGAGCACTGTTGCATTGGCTGCATTTGTGGGATAAGGTAACATTGTTCTATTGATTAGAATCGTAATTAGCTGACCCGCAGTGGCTTGGCACGGATTATAAAATATACTAGTGCCCCGAACTGAGATCTCGCGAGACTCCCATAAAAACAAAAAAATATTATTTGTAATCTTTAACTATATAAATAGTGCCATAGAATGCCAAATAACTTGACCTACAGTTTCATTCAAATTACAGGTAAAGGGAGTTCATGTTAATTGGTTACTCTTTTTTGGGGTAGAAATAGCAGTTATTCTGGATTTTAGACTTTTACCTTTATTATGTCACTAAAGCTACATGCATACCAAATTTCAGCACTGTGGGGTCACTGGTGTACCGTGCTTACAAAGATGTGCCAGTTGACCATTTTGGGGGTTTTTTTACCCCTTTTGAACCCAAATATCTCAACCCCCCCCCCCCCCACACACACACACACATTTGTAGGTTATTTAGTCACACCAGAATTGTGCCATCACTACCTACCTATATACCAAACACGATGATCGGATAAACGCTTCGAAAGTTAGTTATCCTCGGACAAACAAACATACATACATACAACGCCGATTTGCCCAAATTGATTTAAAGACCTCGCTTCGCTCGATCAATAAAATAAGTGTTAAAAGGCCAAGAAAGCGTTGGCGAGACGATCTTGTTGCCATCGAGCAGGAGTGGTGGAGTGTCGCACAGGTTAGAGATAGATGGAAGGACTTGGGGGAGACCTTTGCCCAGCAGTGGAACAATATAGGTTGATAAAAAAAAGTGTTAAAACTAATTGAATATATTTTTGATCTGAAGTATTCTCATTTTCAAGCTGGACTGGATTCACAATGGAATTTGGTTATCCTAACTTCAAGGTAAGAGTGAATAGGTATCTTCTAGATCTTCTTGCTCTATTGTGGACCACATCATCATTCACCATTCAACATTATTGTCAAACGTAAAATTATCTACTCTTAGCCCAGCTTGCATAACGATCCCTAAATGTATTTTCTACTACTTTCTGGTTATACTAATGTATAACCAGAATTGAAAAAAAGAAAAAAATATATATTTGTAGCCAAAAACTTATCAATGAAATTACCATGTAGACAGTTTCTGTAATTACCCTAAGATGCCTGGTACAATAAAAATAAACATAAATCAATAAAGTTTGAGGCAGAAGGCACTACCTACGATCACAGTTTATGCAAGTACAAATGTTATATCTGTTTTCACTCCAGTTATCACACTTATCCCACTAATATTATAAACGCGAAAGTTTGTGTGGATGTTTGTTACTCTTTCACGTCGTAACGGCTGAACCGATTTTGATGAAATTTGGTATGTAGGTACGTAGATTATAACGTGTACTTTTTGTTGACAAACCACGCGTACAAAGCCGTTGGCGGAAGCTAGTAAATGCAAAAGTTTAGACATTTGTTACTAAATAAGTAATACTTACTTTTAATACTAATTAATAAGATAACTGTATTTGTATAATAGGTTGGGGAAAAAGTCTTTTCGCATTATAGTATGTATGAACTTGATATAAAATAACTTTGGCTATACTATTTGTATCTGGCTGGTTTTGGTATCATTCAAAGTTTAAATTTTAAAGAAGATTATTCCAAATTCAAATTAGGAAAATGTGTGATTTTTATTTGTTTTTCGTACTGTAAAGATGAGTTAATCCAATGAAGAAATTCGATACATTATAAAATTTTACTACAAAAAAGGTAAAAATGCAACGCAAGCCGCGAAAAAAAAATGCGATGTTTATGGACCTAGTGCAGTGTCTGTGAGAGTAGGACAAATTTGGTTTAAGTGTTTTCAATCCGGAAATTTTGATGTCAAAGATGCACGTCGCTCTGGTCGCCATATTACGCATAAAATTGATGCCATTTTTTAAAAAGTGGAGCAAGATCGGCATATCAGTAGTTACGACGTAGCTGAAGAACTGGGAATTGACCACAAAACAGTTTTAGCGCATTTGAAAAAAACTGGGTACACAATAAAGCTCGAGATTTGGGTACCCCACGAACTCACTGAAATAAACCTAATGAACCGTGTACTCATTTGTGATTCTTTATTACGACGTAACGAAACCGAACTATTTTTGAAGATGCTGATAACTGGTGATGAAAAGTGGATCACGTACGACAAGAACGTGCGAAAAAGGTCGTGGTCAAAAGCCGGTCAGGCTTCACAGACTGTGGCGAAACTCGGGTTAACTCGCAACAAGGTGATGCTGTGTGTGTGGTGGGATTGGAAGGGCATTATTCATTATAAGCTGTTACCACCAGGCAGGACCATCGATTCTGAATTCTACTGCGAACAACTGATGTGATTAAAACAAGAAGTTGAGAGAAAGCGGCCGGAATTAATCAACAGAAGGGGTGTGGTTTTTCATCATGATAACGCTGGACCTCACACATCTTTAGCCACTCAGCAAAAATTAAGAGAGTTTGGCTGGGAGGTGTTACTGCATCCGCCGTATAGTCCTGACCTTGTACCTTCAGATTTCCACCTGTTTCGGTCTCTTCAGAATTCTTTAGGCAGTGTCAGGTTAACATCACGAGAGGACTGCCAAAACCACTTGTCGCGGTATTTTGATCAGAAGCCCCAAAATTTCTATAGCAATGGGATCATGTCCCTGCCCTACAAGATGGCAAAAAATTATCGAACAAAATGGTACCTACATACTTTAGTTAAATGTAAATAAACTATATTAAAAAATGTTTTGAATTTTCTTAAAAAATGCGAAGAAACTTTTTCCCCAACCTAATTTATATATTATAATTGTTTTAATTATAATTATTATGTTTTTTGCATTTTTAATATGTTCGTATTTAGTCATTTAGGGTCTGTATTTACAAACCTTTGAAATACCATTTTTCCTGTGTCACGCCTTACCTTCTTTTAGCACGACCAGGATGACTGGTAGATAATACTATTAGCATTAAGTCCTCCTAACACTATTCTGTTTTGTGTGAAAGTATAAATAAATCCCGTCGTCGCAACGACTGAACCGTTTTCGACAAAATTTGGTATATAGATAAGAGTTTAACATGGATTAAATCATAGGCTACTTTTTATTGACAGACAACGCGAAACCGCGGGCGCAAACTAGTCAGTTGTAAATGTATGCATATACAATTTTCAGATAGTCTTCAAAAGAGAAGTGAAAATGAAAGAGCCCCAGCAACGCACCAGCTTCGTCAAACGCACGGGGCAGTTCCAACTCACCAACAAATGGAAAGGGAAGAAAGAGGCTGAACCGGAGATGGATGAGGATGGCCGGCCTCATCACAAAGTGGCACTGTTGTGTGGTCCTCCAGGTGTTGGCAAGACTACCCTAGCACATATGCTAGCGAGATTGGCTGGTAAGAAATTTTTCATCACTATGCTCTGAAAGTTGGTCATTGTTCGCTCGATACCTGATACGTAAATGTGATTTACGCCCCTAGGGCTGTAAGTAAATTTAAAAATAGTATAAGCCTCATTGCATGCATAATACTAAAATTAAATATAACCTCCATGATGAATTCTTATTTAAAATAGAAGAGGTTATATTCATAAATACTGAAATTAACAAAATTATAACCTCCATAACAAATCCTTATTTCTATTTAAAAATGATAGAGGCCACATTCATAAATGCTATAATGAATTACAAATCTCTATGATAAATCCTTATTTCTATTAAATAAAAGAGGCCATAGTTAAGTAGGAGAAAAAAAAAATAATGGATACCGGATACCGGGAACGCAAATTTTCTTTTTAGCAACAATTTGTTATAAAGACTTTTTAATTTTCTCACAGTCGTCGTGACGAAAAGTTATGTATTACTAGTTGATGCCCGCGACTTCGTACGCGCTACACTACTAAATGTGTATGTAACCTAGAAATAAAGCTAAACTCGCTGTTGCAACTTCACACTCCATTTTTATCACCTGGAACCTGATTTATGGGATAAAAAGTAGCCTATGTGTTAATCCAGCCTATAAATCGAAGTACTTTAGTAGGTACATACTAAATTTCATCGAAATTAGTTTCAGAATCAGTTCAGCCGTTACGACGTGATTGAGTAACAAACGAATGAACAAATAAACACCTAGATTTCCATAAGTCTAATTCTAATTCTAGGGTGGGGGGAATAAGATCTGCACTGACGTCCCGCATTGGGGTGTATCGTGCATTACCCCCTTTCTAACCTGCCCCCAGCCATCCTAGCTCCTTGAAGTAACGGAGCAGGATTTTGGGTTGATGGATGCAGTTTTCTACGATCCCCGTGGATGCCCTTTTGGTGTTAGCAGATGAGGATTCGATGAACTCCTGCAGACCAGTCCTCAGCCTGATATTGCTCGTGGCCGTACAGTAAATCATCACGTTCCACCGTCTCTTCCTCCTGAAGACATGCGTGACAAAGCCCACTGTCCGTGGCCCGGTCTTCAGGAGGTGATGGTTAAATTTGAGGTGCGTGGTGATTTCGCGTGGTCCATTTCGTGCTGAGGAGTGTGATGATTCCCACCATCACTTAGATCTTCACTTAGATCACCATCACTTAGATTATTTTCCATAAGTGTAAATAGTTTTATTTTGACTTTCAGGCTACAGACCGCTTGAACTGAACGCGTCGGACGAGAGAAGCACAGAAGCGTTCAGCACGGCCCTCAAGAGCGCTACACTGATGAGGTCCGTGATCGATGCTGATAAGCGACCCAACTGTTTAGTGCTAGGTAAGTGCTAAAGTGGAAGTGGGCAGGGCACATAGCTTGAAAAACTGACGGCCGTTGGGGCAGAAAGGTTCTCGAGTGGAGAGTGGAGATAGAAAGAGAACCTGATAAAGGTTGCTGGGAGTCGTGCATATCAGCCACAAAATGTCAATTCGTGAACATGGCCTCCCCATAGATTTCTAGAGTGTCCGATACTGTGCGGCTTGTATCCAACGGCTCCCATCAATCTTCATCTAGCCCTTCTATCTAGCCTATACTGCGCTTTCGAATTCATTGATCGAAAAAGTGATGATAATAGCTCATAATGTTTTTAAAATACCCATTCAACGACACCACTCATTATGGGGTGCGCGATAACGAGCCGGACTTCCTTTTGATACGAGAATGCGATACCAATGGCGCCGTATAAGGAAAAATTCTAAAATTTTGCGCCTTTAGTGAGCTCGTGGAGTAATTTGTATCGCATCATGGTAAGATTTGCGATCATTTTATTTATTTTAAGTTTTTTCTGTAAGTGTCGGATAACATAGTATTTTTATTTTTTATAGTGTTATCCGAACAGATACGGAAAATTCCAAGACTTTTAAAACCATCACAAAAATTTCAAGATTGTGATGGTTTTCAAATCCTTGAAATTTTCCGTATTTGTTCGTATAACACTATAAAAAACATATACTATTTAAAAATAAGCAACGCGACATCTCTTGTCAATTCAATTCATTTATTATTTTTATTTACTTCAGATGTCAAAGATCCATATTTGTTATTAAAAATAAAAAACTTAATTAAGCATGTCAAATGGGTTAGTACAAGTGTGCTTAGTTAATTCAATTTATAATTTAGTTATATTAGATTCATTATATTCATACACACAAATAATTAAAATAAAATAAAATACAAAGAACACAAAATAATCATTAGTCATATTTATAATTATAGTCAGGTACTTTCACTCGCAAATACTCAATGTACTAAACTGCAACGTTTGGCATTGAGCAGGTCAAAAAACTATATAAGTTTTCCTGTAGATGGAGCTAACGGCGCTTTAGTCGTAATTTGAATCATTTCACTAATTTCGAGCCGGACGTGGATGTGCCCGGTAGCACAGTTGTCAAAAAATCTTCAAAAACGTCTCACGTAATTAATGACGCCCCCTAACGTCCAGTTTAGTAAGCCAAATAATAATAAAAAATATTTATATATTATTTCAGATGAAATCGACGGCGCTCCACTACCAACAGTAGAGCTGCTGGTAAGGTGGTGCACAGCCACAATGGAAACCGGCAAGAAAAAGGCCAAGTCACAACCACTGCGGCGACCCGTCATAGCTATTTGCAACGATCTCTACGCCACTTCACTGAGACCACTCAGGTAATTTATTTTTTATTTATTAATTACAGAAGCAAACAGCACTTTATATCAATGTAAACGAACTCTTATAGCTAATGCTTAAAGCCGATAACAGATTTACATTTTATAGACATAACTTTTAAGAAGTTAGTCGCCTAGAGAAAATGATTAAAAACACAATGTATTAGGTCTTTATATATGAAATTGGCGTTTTGTAAAACTGGCCCCTTTGATCTCAAATATTTGGCGTTTGGTTAAGAATTCCAAATTCAAATTTATTTCAATTTTAGGCTTGTGTATTTGTGTTTTCAATTTAGTGATTTTTTTTTTCGCGCTATTTGATTTTTCTTTTACATCGTTCTGTTCACAATATGGAAAACTTAAAATATCGGGTTATTTACGAATACGAGTTCCATCGTGGCACCAGCGCTGCAGAAACAGCTCGAAGGATTAAAGATGTGTATGGGGAAGCTACCGTAAAAGAAAACACGGTACGTTTTTGGTTCCTACGTTTTCGTTCTGGAAATTTGACCTACAGAACAAACCCACGGGGTTTGTTCTCGCGTTAGTCGGTTGTTGAAGCGGTTGTTTGCAGAATATCAAACGGATGGTTTCGAAGCCATCCTACGCAAGAAAACTGCACCCCTGATTCACAGAGTGAGGGGCGGTCAAAACAGCATCCTGAAAACCATATCGGACAGAGTTACCTCTCCGATATGGAAGTGCTTCGCGTTGAGAGTGATCAAACCGACCTAGGTTGGCCACTCTCAGCGCTAAGACCTTTTGTCCTTTTGTTTTGTGTGTTATATTTAAATTTTTCCTATTGTATGTGTTCCTACTAATCTAGTCCTTAAGTAACTAACTAACATTATATGGATTTGTGTAATCTGAAATAATATATTTTTATTTGTGACATAGTAGGTATACCTACAACAGACCAGTATAGTATTTGTACTAAAAACGGGATATTTACCATGATTTGTGAGTTTTTGAGTATCCCGATATTTCGACGCAGTAAATATCCCGTTTTTAGTAAATAGTGTTCATAACCATGATAGTTTCAAAAGTTAGACCAGTAATTTTTTTTTCTATGACAAACCTATTATTGCTTATTATTATTTTATTTCAGATACACATAATTACATACAATACATACAAAGACACGTCAGATTAATTAAATTTTATAATTACAAAATATAAAAAAACAAAATAACATACATCATACAAAGTAATTATCAATTTAAGTTAAACATATAAGTTAAAATATAAATAAATAAAGATATGAAAATGTCTAAAATTTAATAAGTATATAATTGTCGCGTTTTAATTACATGAAAGATAGATAGATAACTCTTTATTGAATTACCACACAGACAGAAATAATACAAAAATAAGTACTTGACTAGAATAAATAAACAATACAATGGGCGGCCTTATCGCTCAAAGGGATCTCTTCCAGGCAACCTTTGGATGGAGCGAAATTTGCGAAATAATAAACCCAACTTTATTTTAGTTTAACTCATTTTAATATAAGAGGAGCCCATAACAATCCGCATCCACATACATATATTGAATGGGACATAATTACTGATTAAAATGGGTATTTATCGCTTATGTATCTTTTTTATTTGTTATCCCGACGTTTTGGCTGTGTTACAACAGCCGTGCTGTTGTAACACAGCCAAAACGTCGGTATAACGAATAAAAAAAACGAGTGTGGTTTAGACCACACGACTGAAGTAAAAGTTCTTTAGTAACTCTCTCTTTCTTGCCCCTACAGTAATATACGAAACGTAACTTTCTCTCTCTATCTTCACTAACTTATATCTCCCTCTCAACTTTCGTTCGCCTCGCCCGATCGCACTTTTCGTAAAGCTCTCGTCACGCATTCATCAGCTTACTCTCCAAGTCAAGCGTACGTAAAGAAGTTTTACTTCAAAAAGGTACATACGCGATAAATACCCGTTTTAATCAGTAATTATGAACAGTGGTCGCGAAAGTTTGAAAAATACTATTGAATGGGACATTTATCACGAGCTACGATCATCTGCAGGGATTCGACTTTCTTGCGTGTGATCGCATGATAAATTAGATTAAATAATTCTTTATTGCACACCACTATGATATATGATAGCCACCCGTCATTCGCTTATTCTGTAACCGATTTTAACTTTATTAATTTGTTACAATAAACCGAGTTAACAGATGTTTGGCGGTCAAGCTTGCGGTGTTATAAATTATCGAGGCCGCGTAATAGGTAGATTCAAGACCTTATCGTACTAAAAACTATGTCTCCGTAGAAGAACCATTTATTTAATTTAGGACAACTAATAAACGATGTAATAGACAGTAATTAATAATCCATACTAATAGTATAAATTCGAAAGAAACTGCCTGTCTATTTGTTACGTTTTAAACGGTTGGATAATTTTCTATGAAATTTGGTAGATAGATGGGACATACGCAGCTTTTTACCCGTTGGCGCAAAAGGAGGATAATGTTTTACTAACAAACCACGCGTGCGAAGCCGCAGGTGGAAGCTTTCAACTTTATAATTGCGATACATACTTTTAGTAACAAGTTGTAGATGGGTGGGTGTGTCCGTTATAATTATGTTTAGGTGTTAACTTTACCTAAACATAATCATAAGTATGTCAATAATGTGTAGCGGCTCGAGTGTCTCTCAGTACCGAGACACCCTAGAGCTTTACAGTGCTTTATGTTATACTGTTACTAGCTGTTCCGCCCACGGCTTCGCTCGTGGCTCCGCTCGCGTTGTTGGTTTGTCAATAAACAATTACCCTCCTTCGCAGACGGTTAAAAATAACCTATGTCTCGATCCAGGTCATAATCTATCTGTATACCAAATTTTATACAATTCGGTCCTGCCGTTTAGCCACGAAAGGTTGGATCTTTGTTTGTTACTCAATCCCGTCGTAACTTCGGAATTGATTTCGATAAAATTTGGTATATTGATATAATATGACCAGGATTAAAACATAGGCGACTTTTTGTTGACCGACCACGCGGCCGCGGGCGAAAGCTAGTAAATAAATATAAAAAAATACAAATGAATAAAGTGTTTTTAATCAATGAATGGATAAGTACGAGTTGTGTTGTTTTTCAGAGCGGTGGCTCTAATAGTCCATGTGGGCGGTGTGTCGGTGAGCCGGCTAGCGGTGCGGCTGGCGCGCGTGGCGCAGCTGGAGGGGCTGAGAGTGGCGCCGCACGCATGCGCGGCGCTAGCGGCGCGTGCGCACGGCGACGTGCGAGCCGCTATACAAGTGCTCAGCTTTATCAAGGCGAGGGCGAAGGCGCAGGTATGCTTGTAATTCTAATTCTAGGGTGGTAGGAACAAGAGATCTGCACTGACGTCCCGTAATGGGGTGTATTGTGCATTACCCCCCCCCCCCTTCTAACCTAACCCCTGCTATCCTGAGTCCTTATGGAGTGGGACTTTGGGTTGGTGGCAGCAGCTTTCCAGGGTCCCGGTGAATGTTGATGTAGTGGTTGGTGGAGGATGAGGTTTCGATGACTCCTTGCAGAGCCGTTCTCAGTCTGGCATCGTTTGTGGCAGTGCAGTGAAGTATCACGTGCTCCACAGTCTTTCTCCCGAAGACATCCGCGACAAAGTCCACTGTCCGTGGTTCCGGTCTTCAAGAGGTGATGGTTAAGTTCGCAGTGTCCCGTAATGATTCCCACCATCATCCTTAGATCTTTGCGTGTCATTTTTAACAAGGTGTCCGTGGTTCCGGTCTTCAAGAGGTGATGGTTAAGTTCGCAGTGTCCCGTAATGATTCCCACCATCATCCTTAGATCTTTGCGTGTCATTTTTAACAAGGTGTTTGTTGTTTTTCTGTTTTTTGCCGGAAGCATTGTCTTTGATTGCTTGCAGGCGGCTCTACGTTCCCAGTCTTTCTGGTGCTCTGGTGCTCTTTTTCGGAATTCAACCTCAGTCTGTCTTTGATTTCCGTAGTAGGCGGTTTGGAGAGATTAATATCATTTGTGTTTGTCATTTTTTATTGTGTCACAGAAAGTGTGAAAAGTAGAGTATTCTCCTCGTGGATAAAGGCTGTCTGCATCTTGGGCGTGCTTATATCCCTCTCTGCACTCAGAATTCTAGTAACTCCCTCGCTCCGCTCGTGAGTTGACTCTAGAATCCTTCGTTACGTTCGGGATTCAATATAGCGTCCTTGACGCAAGACACTGCTTTATCCCCTCGTTTATAATCTACTATTATGGCTGCGAAACTAATCTGACAAATATGTGATACAATTCATATTTTTGATGTTTACTCCTTAGCAATGAGGGGATTTCACTGCCATGTTTTTATACCTGCTAACAGGTGGCGTTGCTCTGACATAAGCTGATTATCAATGGAAAGAAATTTACAATGTCAATTGCCGTGTCAACATTACTTTCCGATGAACTTGGAATAAAAAAAAGTAATTTGTGTTTGTTTATCTGACGAAGTGAGATTGTTTTTGACAAATTTTGATATTGTGTCTGAGATTTTGGCATGTAAACCATATGTTTTTGCAGCTTATCTTCAGACAGCGTCATCTATGACGCTACTTGGAACTAGTTTTTATAAATCGTGAATGAAAACCCTCATAGCTAAGGAATTATTAAAGAGGTGTTCAACGGGTGTTTATTTTTTTAAGTGTTAAGGCCCATAGTTTCGTAGCTTAGCTTTAACCTCTCTCATCGCTTAGCTTACTCGCACATCTCTGGTAAAGAGGGTACCTATGCGTAATTTTCATTATAAAGCGATATACTTAATTATTTTTATTGAAGACCAAGTAACTTTTTAACAAAAATATAACCGACTTAACCAAACTACTGAAGTGATTTTGATAAAATTTCTATGGGACTAATCTGAAAGTATATCCTTTCGAATAAAAAAAGAATTTTCTAAATATTTTGATTAATGACAGAGTTCACAGGTAAAAAATTTAAAAAAACAACTTTTGAGGGTTGCCCTCGATTTTTTGGGATCATCATCAGATCCTGACTTGGTGCCAATGGGACGACCTGGGACGACCCTTTTAAACAAAAAAATATTTCTCGAATGGATCCAGGCGTCTTTGAGTAATTAGGGAACATACTTAAAAAAAAATATTCCGACGAATTGAGAACGTCCTCCTTTTTTTTGAAGTCGGTTAAAAACAGAATGATATGGGTATGGAAGAAGTGATAACGGAGATGACGGCTGATAGAGGGATATGGAAGAAAAATACATGTTGTACCGACCCCACGCAATGTGGAAAAAGTGCAGGAAGAAGATGATGATACTTAATTGTTTTAATTCAGCTGACCATGGCAGACGTGGAGAACGCGGCGATAGGTACTAAAGACTGCAATAAAACAATGATGCAAGCATTACAAGCCGTGTTCGTGATCGACGACAAACAACCCAATTTTATGAAGATCATACAATCAGCTGGCGATTATGACAGGTCCGTTTAAACTTAAATTTATGAACACTTCAAACTTAAATAGCTTCAATTAGTATTTTTCTACGAGATCGAATCAGGAATGAGGAGATCCGTAGACCAAGGTCACAGACATAAGGATTATCAAGCTGAAGTGGCAGTGGGCGGGTCATATAGCTTGAAGAACTGACGGCCGATGGTGCAGAAAGGTTCTAGTGTGGAGACCGTGCACTGGAAAGCGCAGCGTTGGACGGCACCCCACTAGATGGAAAGACGACGTGATAAAGGTTACTGGGAGCCGGTGGGTGCAGGCCGCATAAGATCGGTCGCTCTGGAACTCTATGGCGGAGGCCTATGTTCAGCAGTGGACGTCGTGTGGCTGATATGATGATAATGAGTATTTTTCTAACTTTCGCGATCACTGTATGTAAATAATAACTGATTTAAACGGGTATTTATCGCGTATATTGTGAACCTTTTTTATTTGTTAAACATTGTTAACATGTTTTTATCGTTAAAAAGGTACATACGCGATAAATACCCGTTTAAATCTGTAATTAGCTTTAATTAGGTCCAATAAATTGAAAAGCCCCTTTAATTTTTGATCAAAGAACTTGACTTTAGTTTCACTTATCTCGTGAAGATATCCTAACTAGGAGATGTCAGAAATTAAATTTAAATAACTTAATTATTGTGTGCAGACGTCCTGTGGCTGATGTGATGATAACGAACTTTAATATTTTCCAGATTGGCTGACGGAATATTCGAGAACTACATAACATCCCGCGTAGACGCTCGCCTCCTCATAGCGAACGAAACCCTCTCTTGGCTTCGGCTGCATGACGCCATCCATTCGTGGACGCTTCGCTACCAGAACTACTCGTTGTACGGCTCTCTGCCAATGTGTATAGCGAGGTGCCGACAAGTGCTAGCTTCTAGAACACAGACCAGAATCAAGTTCCCAATGCAAGCTCAGGAGGTAATCCTTCATTATTACCCCCAAAATGGCAATGGAAAAAGATACTATGGCAATCACTTTGACAGTTTTATCAGTCTAATACTTCTTAATTGGTGTAAACCAGTCAACACTTTTTTTTGTCAGCTCATAGTTTTTGAGATATAATTTTTGAAAATCCGTAATCGATTCCGAAATTCGCTCGGAAATCAATGTCCGACCGTTCAGTTTGCGTATTATCGATTATTGCGATACTAAATTGACATGACAGTGACAGCTAATAAGGCTTTTTTGCCGTATCAATCTTGAATTTTATCAAAATCATTTTTATTTGCTTTATAAACAGGAGGGTATGTGTAGTATAGATGACTAAACCGTGCCTTGTCTCTTAGTGCGAAAACAACGGCAGACACCGTTTTCCTAAGGATAGAGTTCGCAAAACAAAATGGTTACAAATAATTAAACATGTAAATCCTAGTTCGTCCATATCTTCTTTAATATGTTCAGGTCACTTTCGTGTAGGTACCTAACTGATTTATCTGTGACGTCATCATAGTGAAATAATTACCGTAAGGTATTTTAGCAATATTTTACGTAGGTATATTGCTTGTAATTTTTTCTTCAAAAAGTTATCTATTTTTAAATGATACTGCCAATGAAAAACTTCTTTAGCTCCACCTGTAAGTATGTATATACATCCGGGTTAGTCGAAATTAGTGAGATGATTCAGATTACGACTAAAGCGCAATTGGCAGTGTATCCTTTTATCAAAAGGAAGGTTGCGGGTTTAAGCCCCGTCTAGGCTTGAAAATTTTTGAGATGGTTTAAAAAATCATGGAATTTTCCGTAAGTATTCGGATAACACTATAAAAATACTATATAGCTTTCTAGTCTACGGACTCCGCTCAAACCCTAACCCTTAAAAACCCTTCTGTGCATAACTATCACCCTGAATTTATTGAGACCAATTGCGTGTGAATCGAATTCGATTAACTGCTGCTGTGTGTGGGCCACCATACTATTAATATGGTAGGTATACAAAAAATAGCGAGTTTTCGAACCGCTAGCTAAGTTGTAACAAGCTACGTTTGTAAAATCAATCACTGAACTATGCTAGTGCATGTACCTAAAAAAAGTGGAAGAATATGGAACACCGTGAATGACTGGGGCAAGTTGGGCATAAAGCCGATGCACTGACCACGCTGGGAGAGAGACGCGAAAGCTAGCTTTAGCGCTAAATCTCACCTAGCTAGTCCAAGGAGCAACGCGGGTTCCCGATGTTGACGGCCAAACAGCCAATTGCTTGGACCTTCTGCTGACGACTGATCCAGACCGCTACTCCGTTTCGGTTTCATCACCCTTGGGCAGCTCCGACCACTGTCTGGTGAAATCTGTGTCTGTCTACTCTCCGCCCGATTTTAGCCCTAGAGGCAAGCGAAGAGTGTGGCGGTACAAGTCAGCAGATTGGGATGAAATGCGCGCATTCTTTGCATCTTACCCTTGGCAGCAAGTTTGCTTCTCATCTGAGGATCCTTCGGCTTGTGCGGATGCTGTGACCGATGTGCTGCGCCAGGGAATGGAATATTTTATTCCATTCTCTGACGTAGCAATGTCAGGCAAAGCTCAACCATGGTTCGGGGCCGAATGTAGACGTGCCTGCGCGCAGAAGCATGAGGCATTCCTGGCCTGGGCTGAAGCTCGAAACAGCAAAGCCAAGGACTTATCTCAAATGAAGACACTATATAACAAAGCTGCCAAGTCCTGCAAAAAGGCTTTAAGAAAGGCACGATTTGACCACATAGGCCGAATAGGGAACAAGTTAGCTTCATACCCATCGGGTAGTAAAGCTTTTTGGTCCCTGGCTAAGTCAGTCGAATTGAACTTTTGTCGCCCCACACTACCACCACTGCTGAGACCTGACGGCACGCTAGCCCACACCGCTGAAGAGAAAGCGAACTTGTTCGCCACTCTTTTCGCGGAATCTTCACGTTTAGACGCTGCAGGCGGGACACCTCCGAGTCTACCTGATTGCGGGGTACTTATGCCGGAAATACGCATTCGTCAGACCGAGGTTCGTAAAACGCTGCGGAGTTTGGACGTGAATAAAGCTAGTGGCGCTGATGGGATTCCAGCAATTGTACTTAAATCCTGTGCGTCTGAGCTCGCTCCTGTACTGACACGCCTCTTTCGCCGCTCTGTTGAGGCTGGACATGTGCCGAAATCATGGAAGCTGGCTAATGTGCAGCCTGTGCCCAAAAAAGGTAGTCGTGCTGACCCATCAAATTATAGGCCCATCTCGGTCACGTCCATAATTTGTAAGACTATGGAACGTGTTCTGAACAACAGACTCCTGGCACACCTAGAAGCTAATAACCTCCTCAGTGATCGCCAATACGGCTTCCGCCGAAACCGTTCAACTGGGGATCTTCTGGCGTATGCCACGCATTTATGGAGCGAGGCCATTGAGAAATACGGAGAAGCGCTTGCTGTTTCTCTCGACATCTCAAAGGCCTTTGACAGGGTCTGGCATGATAGCCTTATAAGTAAGCTTCCATCTTTCGGTCTACCCACTGGTCTTTGTGTTTGGATCTCGGACTTTTTGAGAGACCGATCGATACGAGTCGTCGTTGATGGCTGCTCGTCCGATCAATTGGCGATTAACGCCGGAGTCCCTCAAGGGTCGGTACTCTCTGCAACTCTCTTCTTGCTGCATATCAACGATCTGCTAAAGCCTGGAACCTTTGGGTATGCGGACGACAGCACAGTTGTGGAGAGTTACACATCTACTGCACGAGCCAGTGGGGCGCAGATTCAGTCTCACAGAGAGGCCATGGTTGAGCGCTTAAACTTGTCCTTAAAGGCGGTCTCCGACTGGGGCGATGCCAACCTGGTTAAGTTTAATGCTAATAAAACCCAGGCGTGCCTGTTTTCTGCGAAACGGAGCCCATTTCATCTGGCTCCTACTTTCCGTAATGTACCCGTGCCGATTTCTGACCACCTCGAGCTTCTTGGTATCTCATTAACACCCACTCTCAATTTTGGCTCATACATTGTGTCGAAAGCCCAGCTGGCCGCTAAGAAGCTTGGAATACTTGCAAAGGTGAGGCAATACTTCACACCGGGACAGTTGCTCAACTTATACCAAGCACAAGTCCGATCATGTCTGGAGTACTGTTCTCACCTCTGGGACGGATCAGCGAAGTACCAGCTAGAGGCTCTAGATTCAATTGAGAGAAGAGCCAAGAAGCTCATTTGCAATGACGAGTTAGCAAAAGCAAGGCTCCACAGCCTCGAGCATCGTCGAAAGGTTGCAAGCCTCTCGGTTTTTTATCGGATACATTTCGGAGAGTGTGCTGCGGAGCTTTTCAACCTAATCCCACCATCCCCATTCTATGATCGGACAACCAGACGCTCCGCGTTGCGCCACCGCTACATGGTAGACATACCTCCCATACGCACAAAGCGGTACTCTTCCACCTTTATTATGCGCACCGCCAAGGAGTGGAACGCCTTGCCTGAGTCTGTGTTTCCTGATAACTACAACCTAGGGATCTTCAAGTCACGAGTGAATAGGTTTCTTCTAGGCAAGCGTGTACCATCGTAGACTGCATCATCGCTTACCATCAGGCGAGATAGTGGTCAAACGCAAGCCTATAATTTATAAAAAAAAAAAAAAAAGCCAAAGGCATGCATAAGCAAAGCAGGAGCAATACGCCTAGCAGCAGCCGCGCCATCTATCTACACTATTTTACTCTGTGGATTTTGTAAATCTGAAAACCACTCAATACAAAGGAGGGACGTGTATAAATTGGCAACATTTTGCATACTTCTAGAAAAATCGGGTACCAACGAGGGGTGCTGCGTTATATGAACTAGCATTTGAGCGAATGAGCGACCATTCTATGCGGAAAGGTTTGATTTGAGTGATTGTCAGTTTCAAACAACGTGTTTCTTAAACATGACACAAAAAAGCATTTCGACCTACGCTATCCCAATTTAAAGTTTTAATCGCAATGATTAAATTTCCCTGTCATTTCTATACTACATTCGTGGAAGTTTCACTACTAGAACCACTCGCTGTAAGTTGCCGATATGTATGCGAGGTGCCGACAAGGCTGGCTTAGAGCACTTGCTTCCGCCAGCATCTTCGCATGCGTGGTTTGTCAACAAAAAGTAGCATATGTATCAATCCAGGTTATAATCTACGTACATACCAAATTTCAATTCAATCGATGTGAAAGAGTAACAAACATCCACAGATACATACAAACATTCGTGTTTATAATATTAGTGGGATATACCAGAATCAAGTTCCCAATGCAAGCTCAGGAGGTAATCCTACGTCATTATTGCTCCTAAAATAATAATGGAAAAATATACAATGACAATCATTTTGACAAAATCTTTATAAAAAAGCCTTAAGACTTTCTCCATTTTAATAATGAGTTTTCACAATGATAACACGTTCTTATTTTGTGTAACGCTTCATTTTTATTAATCGGAACAATCACAGGGGATAGCTGTCAAATTTCAGAGTTGCAACATACACGAAAAAAAATTTACACGACATTTAAAAAGTGTACTCTTATTGAGACACCCTATACTTCCAAAGCGCAAAAAAAAACCCCGACACGAAATAGCATTTTGACCCTGTCCATTTGAAATTTTAATATTTTTTATAACTGACTAAAAATCCAGTCGTAGGAACAATTCCAGTCTGTTGCTTTGCTATACTTAACTGTAGTAAGTTAACTTTGCGGTTTTCACATAAGGGGCCGTCCATTAATTACGTGAGGTGTTCAGAGGGGGGAGGGGGTCTAGCCGAATCTCGCCCAATCTCACGTGGGGGAAAATTATTAAATTATTGTCTCGGCTAATATCAGTTTTTTTTTATTTTATCACTGTTAATCTAGATTACGAGAAAAGCAATCTTGAAATAATGAAGCCAATTGTGTTTTTTTAAATAAATCCAACGCATTTAGCCTACGAATACATTTTTTTTTAATCTCATGTGAGAAAAAGGGAGTGGGGGAGGGGGTCGAAACAAATCTCGCGACATCTCACCAGGGGGGGGGGGGGGGTCAAAAATCCTCAAAAACGTTTCACGTAATGGGCGCCCCCTATATTTTATGTATATATATAAATTCGTGTATTTGTTCTTCAACCACTACTCGGACTAGACTCGAACTTATGTTTATTTTTTAATACTTTCTTGCACACAAAAACATCTACAAAAGGAGGACTTAATGCTAAGCAGCATTTTATACCAGTCATCTGTGACGGGTTGAAAAAATATAGGTTGGTATGGAAAATAAATGACTTAACTAACTACTTAGGAGGCTAACTCATAAAAACTGTTCGATAGTATCCCAGTGCCGTTAATAAATGTATGTATATACAAGGACGATTGGTAGATAATGCTATTAACATTGAGTCGTCCTAGCACTATTCTATTTTGTGTGAAAATATTAAATAAATTACTAAATAAATATATATCAGGTTATATTTAAGTATATCTTCTATTCTCTTTTTACAGGTATACAGAAAGAGGGTAGAATGCGAGAGTATAGTGACGTCAGTTCTACGTGGCATAGCCCCGGGAGTCACGTGCAACCGCACGGCATTGCTGCTGGACATCATACCTCTCTTACCGCATATTCTGCGCGTGCAACTGCGGTCCGCTAATGTACAAGTAAGTTCAAAAAAGGTCTTTCGGACAGGTATATGTAAAGAAGGTAGAATGCGAAAGTATAGTGACGTCGGTTCTACGTGGCATAGCCCCGGAAGTCACGTGCAACCGCACGGCATTGCTGCTCGACATCATACCTCTCTTACCGCATATTCTGCGCGTGCAACTGCGGTCCGCTAATGTACAAGTAAGTTCAAAAAAGGTCTTTCGGACAGGTATATGTAAAGAAGATAGAATGCGAGAGTATAGTGACGTCGGTTCTACGTGGCATAGCCCCGGGAGTCACGTGCAACCGCACGGCATTGCTGCTCGACATCATACCTCTCTTACCGCATATTCTGCGCGTGCAACTGCGGTCCGCTAATGTACAAGTAAGTTCAAAAAAGGTCTTTCGGACAGGTATATGTAAAGAAGGTAGAGTGCGAGAGTATAGTGACGTCGGTTCTACGTGGCATAGCCCCGGGAGTCACGTGCAACTATACGGCATTGCTGCTCGACATCATACCTCTTTTACCGCATATTCTGCGCGTGCAACTGCGGTCCGCTAATGTACAAGTAATATTTATTGTAATTTTAAACTGTTATTCGACACTTACGTGAGAACACAAAGATTTTGAAATCAACCCAAAAATTATGAACCAGACGGCATTTGAACCCACAACTGTCCATAAGGTGAGTTAGTGGTCAAGCGCTGGACAATAACCAATGAGAAAACGCTAAATAAAAATATATTTTTACAGTTATGCAGCGAAAACGAGCGCAAAGCGCTAAAAGCGTGCGCGGGCGCAATGTGCGACTACGGACTGCAGTACATACAACAACGGACACCGGAAGGAGTTTACGCGTTTGTACTCGAACCTGATATTTATAGGCCGGCTTTTTACGGTAAGATAATCTATACAGATTTAAAATACATTCAATAACATAAATAATATACAATTGTTTATAAGACTATGAAATACATATGACACAGTTAAATCTATACATTACTATATTATATTTATTTCTAAGTAGATATGTTACGAGTATAGTAAACAAGCGGGCTACTTTGCCGCAACGTTTGGGCATTACATAATGTAGAACCAATTTGGTTTAAGTTCAGTCCTATGTTCTTTAGTTTATAACTACCTGACACGCCGAACTAGGTGTTGCCCGTGACTTCGTACGCGTTACACTCTTAAATGTGCAGGTAACCTAGAAATAGCTAAACTCGCTGTTGTAACTTGACTTGACACCCCGTTTTTATCACATGGGAACTGATTTATGGGATTAAAAGTAGCCTATGTGGTAATCCAGGTTATAATCTACGTATATACCAAATTTCATCGAAATCGGTTCAGCCGTTACGACGTGATTGACTAAAAAATAAACATCCAAACTTTCACATGATGTGTGTGGGGTAATAATATTATGGTAATATTATTATGAATGTGGGGTAATATTATTTTATTATTTATGTGTGCGAATATTATCTAATATTATTCAACAGGTAACGATGAAAAATTACGACCTCCGCCCGCCACCAGGCAAGCGATCTCACGAGAACAGCAATTGGAAATGATTAGAAGAAACGAAGAAATGGTTCGTAGATCACACCGTCTCGTTACAAGTCTTGTAGATAAATGTAAATATTACATAACACTCAACATTAAGTAAATTTGATGTATATTTTTTTACAGACAAGTAGAGTTAGCAGTACAAGCAAGCCCAACCCCTTCGCAAAATCTAAAAGTATAGGCATCAAGAAAAGTGCAGGTAGCAAAGAGAGTACAGACATGAGGGAAAATGAAACGCGGATCCCGAATCATCTACAGAAGCTTAAACCAAAAGAGGTTCAGAAGACTACACCACAGGTAAGAGTTATTTTTTTTTATAAATTATAGGCTAGCGTTTGACCACGATTTCACCTGATGGTAAGCGATGATGCAGTCTACGATGGAACACGCTTGCCTAGAAGAAACCTATTCACTCGTGACTTGAAGACCCCTAGGTTGTAGTTATCAGGAAACACAGACTCAGGCAAGGCGTTCCACTCCTTGGCGGTGCGCATAATAAAGGTGCGCGAATACCGCTTTGTGCGTATGGGAGGTATGTCTACCATGTAGCGGTGGCGCATCGCGGAGCGTCTGGTTGTCCGATGATAGAATGGGGATGGTGGGATCAGGTTGAAAAGCTCCGCAGTACACTCCGAAATGTATCCGATAAAAAACCGAGAGGCTTGCAACCTTTCGACGATGTTCGAGGCTGTGGACCCTTGCATCTGCTAACTCGTCATTGCAAATGCGTATTTATAAACACTATCAAAACGACATGTTTATAATTCAATAGTATTATTATTTTGTTTTTTTTTCTTTAAATTTCGTTTAACGAGGGGTTAGCGAATTATCGTGGACAAAACAGAAAACAACGCAATATTTTTACTATTGATTGATTGATAAAAAATCGGACTATGCGGCAAGTATTGGGAGGCCGCTTTCTGCAGCTGGACTAGAGAGAGCTGACTTCTTATAATGATTAACCGCAGTACTTACGTCTGTTTGCTAGTTTTTCACGACTAACCGGCTGGACAGATTTTAATGAAATTTGGTATACTACGTAGTTTGTTATGTACGACATTAATCGAAAACACGGGTAGGGCTAATGGCTAGCATTATTGTAAAGTATGTTTTTTTTAATTCATTACAATAGAAAATTTTAAATATTCTAATAACCTTAATACCAAGTCCTAAAATATCAATGAAACAATCTGTCTAAAATACGTAAACAAATAATATTCATTAATCATGTAAGTAGGTACCTGTTAAACTGACTAAACGGCATCGTCGCTAAGGCGCCGCCGATTTACGTTAGAAATTGTTTATTGAAAATGTATCGATTACTGGATAAATATTCAAGCTACCGGTAACAAAAATACTTCTAAAATTAGTTAATACGATCCCGGATGTGTTTTAAATTATTGTCGTACATAACAAAACATACAAATACATTTTGTTACCTGGATTGAGACATACGTTACTTTTTATTGCCGAACATGATTTTAATAGTTTACTCTGTTGGTATCATGTTTTCGTTTCTCCTCAATAGATGGCGTTATTAGGATTCACGATGAAAGTGTCATTTGTTTAGTCAAACTTTGGTATACCATTTACATCTCATAATCACTTAATAATACTATTAATAACGCTATTTAGAAAGTAATTAAGTTCTTATTTGATTTATTTAAATTAAACTAAATGAACATGGCTAAGATATGGCGACATCAAAATAAACGTGGAAGGTTGGAAGAGACAAGTGGAACTAAATAAAGGATTTTATTATTACTGTACAGTGCACAGTGGTGGAAACTCTATTGTAATGTAAAAAAATAACTTAAGTTTTGCATTCGTTCCTCCTTCTCCGCACAATCTTTAACTATGTATTTCGAATCTCACACTCCTCCGTACGCGCAGTAAGCATAAACACAAGGGGTACAAACTTTTCTTCACGTATTTATATATTACGTGTTTTGTTATGTACGACATTAAATGAAAACACGGGTATGGCTAATGGCTAGTATTGTTATAAAATACTCGTAGGTTCTTTCAAATTCATTACTAAAGAAAAAAATTTAAACACGCGCGGATCAGTGTTTAGTTTTTATGTGGTAAATTTCATTTTGTTTATAATGTCAGATTATTTACACACATAATAACAATACATTCATCACCATCATCAGATTAGCCATAAGACGTCTAGTACATCATTTCAAACTCTACCTCGTGGAGATACAACAATATATTAAAATCGTTCTACCCTTGTCCTGCGATGCCCAGACATTTACTCAGACAAAGGCTTTAAACTTACATAACTTAACACCTCTTTTTCTCTCTCGGTGGTAAATCCGTTCTCATTTAGCATAGAACGGCAATCTGTAGTAATGTATCTAGATTGGAGATACTAACGCTGTACTAAGCAGGTCGTTACGAGATGAATGGAGGTGAGTTTGCACGCGTTGATGGAATATATTAACGCTCCTTAGCCGTATTTGTATAGTACATTGTTATACAAGGGCTGTAAGCGATCTAATGTACACCCGAGATAATCTAGGGTGTCATTACATAACACAACTTTTCCTCACGAAAGTGAGGAAGTTACAAAGCTTTTTATAACAGTTTGTTGTTAAAAAGAAAATTTGCGTTCCAGGTATTGTTTTTTTTCACTTCTAGACATAGCCTCTCCTATTTTTGAACGAAGCGAGATCTCCAAATCAACTTGGGCAAATTGGCGTTGTATGTATGTATGTATGTTTGTTTGTACGAGGATAACTTTCGAAGCATTGATTCGATCATCGTGAAATTTGACACATAGGTAGGGGGCACAATTCTGATGCGACGAAATGAGCTAAAATGTGAGGGGGTTATTGAGATATTGGAGTTCAAGGGGTGGGGGGGGGGGGGGGGGGGGGGGGGGGGGTAAAAATTTAAAATGAGACTATTAGGTCAAACGGGACGCCAAATGCAAGGTTCATTAGTATATTTCGACCCCGTTTTTATTTTTAGTTTAGTCATTGCAGTTTTTCAGTTATATTATAGCCATAATAAAAACAGAACTTTGACGAAATTCATAGGGTACACCAGTGACCTCACATTGCTGAAATTTGGTATGTTTGTAGCTTTAGTGACACAAATATAGGCAAAAGTCTGAAATCCAGAATAACTGCAATTTGTACCCCAAAAAAGGATAACCAAATCACATGAACTTCCGTTACCGTAATTTAAATGAACCTGTAGGTCAAGTTATTGGCTATTTATTTCGGGGTACTATTTTGCTAGTCTAAATATTACGAATAATATTTTTTTATTTTTATGGGGAGACTCGCGAGATCTCAGTTTGGGGCGAACCACTCGTAAATATAAATAACGATTTGTCATGGGGGTTGTATTTTATTTTAGCATGTGATAAGTGCGATCTCTTTCATTTCTTAATATAAATATGGATTTGTCATGGAGAATATATTTAATTAGCTTACCTGGCGAACTTCGTATCGCCTTGACATGCATATGACGCGGGCTGTTAATGTGCGTCGCTGGTAGAATTGTCAATCGGCCATAATTATATGCATATATGTATGAGAAAATGAATTTTCTTCATAATTTTTGTTTCCGTGCATATTTCCGATATTTTAAAAGTTCTTCTGCTATTCGGGGTGCAGACAAATCTAAGAAATAAAAAATCATCAAAATAGGTTTAGCCGTTCTTGAGTTATAAATGGTGTAACTCACTGTTTTATATATTTAGATTTTATCTTATTAATAAATGAAAACAAGTAGGTAGGTCATATTTCTTTTAGATAAGTTTTGGACGTGACTTTGGAATTATTTTGTATCGAGATGCTAAATGTATATCTGTGCTATATGTGGTTTAAAATGACTATATTGGTGCTCTTGATCAGCTCCGAAAATGTCTACATCGTTCCACGAAACATCGAAAACAATTACCATCATCTGAGACATAGTAATACCACTGCAGTATACACACAGAACACTTCCATACAATACGTGAATACAGTACAAACGTACAGGGCGAATGGCGCTAATTAAAACTGTGTTTGCTAAATCCGCATCGCGTATTGTGAGAGCGTGAAAGCGCTCCAGAGAACTTGCCCAAAGAGTTGGAGGATAGAAGGGATACTATTTGATATAGTCTGAAATATCAATACATATTACTAGTGGTTCGCCCCGAACTGAGATCTCGCGGATCTCCCAAAATAAATATTATTCTAAGGGCGACTTGCACAACGATGTCTAAACGCATTTAAAGGCTAAATATGATTTAAGGAGTTGTCAAATCATACAAATACCTCAAATTTAAACATGTTTAATCGCTAAATACGTTTAGTGATCTTTGTGCATGCCGGCTTTAATCTTTGACTAATAAATTCGTGCCACGTAATGCATAACCAACCTACTTGACCTACAGTTTTATTCAAATTAGATGTAACGGTGGTTCTTGTTAATTGGTTATTTTTTTTAGGGTACAAATGGCAGTTACTCTGGATTTCAGACTTTTGCTTATATTTGTGTCACTAAAGCTACACGAATACCAAATTTCAGCAATGTGGGTTCACTGGTGTACCCTCTGAATTTTGTCAGAGTTTTGTTTTTATTATGGCTAATAACTCAAAAACTACAAAAATTAAACTAAAAATAGAAATGGGGTTCAAATTTACTAAAGAAGACCTTTCATCTGACGTACCACTTGACCTAATAGTCTCATTTTAAATTTTTTTTACCTCTCTTGAACCCCAATATCTCAACAACCCCCCAACATTTTTAGCTCATTGAGTCACACCAAAATTATGCCATCACCTATATACCAAATTTCATGATGATCGGATAAACGCTACAAAAGTTATCCTCGGACAAACAAACATACATACATACATACAAACATACAACCCCGATTTGCCCAAGTTGATTTAGAGATCTCGCTTCGCTCGATCAATAATTAAGTAACTCTGTCTCATTGTCTGTTTGTTACGTTTTCACGACTAAACGCCTGGACCGTTTTCGATGAAATTTGGTATACAAATAGATTATGACCGGTATTGGGACATACTTTTATCCGAATGGGCAAATAGAAGGAGATGTTATTTATTTGGGGCTAGATAACGCTCTGTGAAATGTCCAGCATTATTTATTTTATTTATTGACAAACCACAGTGCGAAGCCGCGGGCGGCAGCTAGTTTTATGGTGATTTCGCGTGAGGTGTTTCATTTAATGATGGTTTAATCAATATGGTTATAACACCCTCGAAAAGGCATTTAAAACTGAATCATCTTTTTATATCTAACTAGCTTACTCGGCGAACTTCGTACCGCCTTGATATGGATATGACGCGGGCTGCAAACATACGTCACCGGTAGAATTGTCAACCGGCCATCATTAGCTGCTCTATGTATGAGAAAATTATTTTTCTGCATAATTTTTTTTTTGCGGTAGTTTTTCCGATAGTTTAATAGTATTCTACTATTCGGGGTGAAAACAAATCCAACAAATCAAAGATCATCAAAATTGGTCAAGCCTTTCTTGAGTTGTAAATGGTGTAACTAACCCGACTTTGTTTTATATATATATAGCTTTTACAAACGTAATTAAAATCTTGGCTTTAAGGAGTAAGACAATGGCCACTTTGAAGCTTTATATTTCGTAAATGATTACCGTATTAAATGTGTTAACAAACCAGGTAGTGTTTTTGGAATTTTTATTCTATGATACCCCACATGATGGATACCTTCACCACGATTTGAATACCTACCCGTATTGGCTGTTGATATGCACAAAAAAATTAAAAAGAAATCACAGAGTAATTAGACACTTAAGTTGCTTACGGATAGCGTTGCCCTTGTCCCGCTCGATTGCGTCTTACCTCAACCAACTAAAATGTCATAAATTTAACTCTCCTATAATTAAAATTTATTCAACCTGTGTCATCTCACTGCTGGGCAAAAAGCTCTTCACCATTGTTTTCCAGGACATTCGCTCGCGTGCCAAATCCTACCAATCTGTCTCGAAGGTATCGAGATCGTCACGCCAGCGTCTACTAGCCCTTCCTCGGGCCCTCGCCCGTCTTCAGGCTTCCACTGCGTGACGATCGTGGCCCATCTGTCCGGGTGCATGCGTCTTACATGGCCCGCACAATCCCATTTTGCCTGGCAGCCTGTAATAAATGTACTTCATAAATTACGCGCACACACACACACACATATATAAAGAGTGCGGTTAGGCTGTTGCCTCTTTTGACGAAATAATGGAATCAGTTATATACAACCTGTTTTGTTATGTACGCCATTGATTTAAAACACACATCCGGAATCATATTATCGTTGATTTTAGAGGTGGGTTTAATACCAGTAGCTTGAATATTTATCTAGTAGGTAATCGATACATTTTCAAAAAATAAATTTTAATGTAAATTTTAATGTAAAATGTAAATTAAAATGTAAAGCGCCGATGCCGCTTAGTCAGTTTAACAGGTACCTACTTACATGATGAATGAATTTGATTTGTTTACCTATTTTATACAGGGGGTTTCAATTTTATACAGGGTGTTTCATTGATAGTCGTGGCGATTCTGTTGTTTACGCTGACTAATTTAAATTGTGTAAAGTACGGTCTTATTTTGTTCACACTAAAAATCAAATTAGGATGACATTTAAAGTGATATTTCTAAATTTAAGTATTTTTAATTATGAAGTCGTCTTTGCGGGCTAGTTTTAATCAACACCAATTTGATTGATCATAAAAACTAGCCCACAAACATACTATCATAACAAAAGTAACTTAATTTTAGAAATGTCACTTTACATTTTATTCTAATTTGATCGTTATTGTGAACAAAATAAGATCCTTTGTATATTACACAATTTTAGTTAGTCAGCTTAAACAACAGAATTGCCACCATTATAGGGCTTGATATCATAGTTGATGAAAATTTATATTTTTCTGTAATAATGAATTTGAAAAAACCTATTTTACAACAACACTAGACATAAGTCCTACCCATGTTTTCGTTTAATGTCGGATATAACAAAACACGTAGTATTAATGTATGAAAGTCGGGAGTTTATCTGTACCATGCATAATCTTTGTCACTAAACAGTGTTCGCGCGGCGAAGTCACGTAATCACGGCAATCTCGGGACGAGTGTGCGCACAAAAAGAAATAATTAACCCATCGCGCGACTCACACTTGTCAACGCTTTGCCTCTTAAAAAGATGCATTATGGGACGGGTTTGGATCATAAAAAGCTTTGAGGTTAGTTTTTGAAATTGAGGTTTTCAGATGTTTTTGAATTCAAATTGAGGTTTTCAAATGTTTTTTGAATTTGTGGTTCTCATTTTGCGCTTGATAGTCTTATATTATATCAGCCACAGGAGGTCCACTGCTGAACATAGGCCTCCTCCATCAATTTCCAGAGCGACCGTTCTTGTGCGGCCTGCACCCAACGGCTCCCAGCAACCTTTATGGGGTCGTTTTTCCATCTAGTGGAGCGCCTATCTTTATCTATCTAGTGGGTAAGAGACTAAGACGTTCTAAATCTTTTTTCTATGGTACTTAGGTTACTTAGGTAAATCTCTATGGTACTTAGGCTACCAGGGCCCCAATTCTACTAAACCAATCGCTTCACTATGACTATGGTATCGTCGAAAAATCGCCACTATACATAGATACCTTTTGGTATTCTACTAACACAATCTTTTTTCAATGACCGCCGTTGCTATGATAACCCCATGAACGTTTGGCAGCTTATGACAGGAATAACAATCATAATCGTTTAACAATGGTATGGCTCCATAATAGTATCTCTTATAAATTAGCAGAATTGGGCCCCAGCCCATTCTCAGAGCCATCATACAACCGACATAAATGAGGCATGTCTTAGGATAATAACGCCTTACTTAAACAAAGTTTTCAAGTTATTCTTACCTAGTTACTTTTTGTCTAAGAAAGAGAAGCCAAAAACAAAAGTGACAGGAATAAGTCAATCAAAGTCTGTCATTATTTTTGCTTTTTACCCTTCAAAGTCTTCAAACCCAATTTTCTTTTAAACCCACTTCCCTTATTACAGCGTCCATTATTTAAAAAAGCCCGTTAAGAATAGGGTTGCACCGTAAACACCATGTTTTGGTTATTAAATTGGCCGGATTAGGTTAAAAAAACGGACTCCGGCTGGGCGGGTTAAAAAAAATACGACCTAACTGGCTCGATAGATAACGCTAAAAATCCCTCATTGTTTGTTGTGACACCGATAGAATTTACGCGATTACTTCTGTGTTAGTTTAAAATACTTGCTTCCAATCATACTAAGTAATATTGTAAATGCGAAAGTGAGTTTGTTTATTTGTTAGTTACACTTTCACGTCGTAACGGCTGAACAGTTTTCGATAAAACTTGGTATATAGATACGACCTGGACATTGATAGGCGCGTGCGAAGCCTCAGGTAGAAGTTAGTTAAAAATATGGCTGGCCATAACCAAACAATGATTAAAGGACAAAGCTCCAAAAGCCGGTCATGGCCCCCCTTAGTTCCACAGAAATAAATTGGGAATACTTTCAAAAATGATCCGTGTCAGTGGAGATTTTTAATTCCTATTTCGTAAATATCTGGAATACCCGGCCGGCGCTAAGCCCCTCGCAAACACAATAAAAGGGTTGCGGCCCTATTAAAAACTTGGTAAGAATTCCGAAGAAAGGTTGGTTAAGGACGGCGCACATTGAAGACAAAAATGGACATGCCATTTATTAATTTGTTCAAACGCGACCCTACCAATCTTCAAATCTTCGCGGTCAATGGATCCTTAAAGAGTTGACATCATGCTACTAGTTAATTCTTGATCAGCTCGCTTTAGATCAATGACAATGTTGAAGTGTTATGAAAAACGCGATAAATATTTGTAATTTGTAATTTATTTATTTCAGTGAATATTTTACATCTAACTAAAACAATGTGAACACTGGAAAGTGCATTAGTAAAATACTGTGTCGCAGTTTCCAGTGTCCGTACATACAACTAAATGGGTTTGACGGCCCTGATTATAGGTAAGTATACCTATTCACCTATTTACAATTTTGATTTAAAAAAGAAAAATATATAAAGAAAACTTAAATAAATAAATATGCTATGCCATAGTAACTCAGCTTTTTTGTGTAAGGATGTGTGTGTGAGTGTGTTTTAGAGTGTTTTAGGGGAGTGGGTATGTTTCACTGAGGATGTAAATGTGTGTAGTAGTGTATATGCGGGGTTCTGCGTGTGTGAAGGTTCAAAGGTGTGTGAGTTTGTGGTAGTGTGGCAATGAGTGTGTGTTTGTGTTAATGTGTAAGGGTGGGTGGTAGTGTGTGTATGTGTAAAGGTGGGTGTTTGTATGGGTTATGTGTGGCTGGTGGGTAAGGGTGTACTTGTGAGCGTATAACAGTGATCTAATGATATAGAGGGAAGTTTATTGTCTTACTTGTATGGGTTTTTCGGTTTCTTCGTACGTAAGTGTAGATAGCATTTTTTTAATTTGTCTTTACATTTGTTATATGTTAAAGGGTAGATATTATGGTTTTTATTAATTCTGTTATATAAAATGGGGCTTAAGAAATGGAAGTGGGGAAAGGCAAGAACAGTACGGCACGGTTGTGCAGTACATATACTGGCAGTTCTTCGAACTATTGTTGTACTGGCTTCATAGGACAGAATACAGTAGGACTGTATTTAGTATGAAAATCTTTCGTACAGACATAACATCACTAAGGAAATAGAGCTCTTGCGTTGGAAACAGCGGAGGTTTGGAATGCATGACTTTGAGGATAGCCCTTTGGGCTCGTTCTAACCTTATGAGTGAAGTCTGGCGCTCCTCCCCATGCCGCAATACAATAAGCTTGAACAGACTGTGCTAACGCGAAATATGAATGAAAAAAATATATACATACATAATAAATAAATTCCGTAAAGTCCTGTCTACAGGGGTCGTCGTCTGCTGCCGCATGATTTTTTGAAACTTGCAATGCATAATAAATTCTATAAATATGGATAGAGGACACTTAGTCGAACAAAAAATATTCACGTACCTATATGATCTCCTAAAACGTCACGTTTCCGAGATAATCGACGGTGTATGTTTGAAGTTTTGTATTTTACCTGTGCGTCAACCTTTGTAATATTTTTTCTTGCAACTTTTCTCCCCGCTAATGGCGTCTGAGTAGGCGGTCGTAGATTCATTGCGTTATTTAATAGCAATACCGAGCTAATTTGTTATTCCATTTCGGAATTTTGTAACTGGTTATTTTTTTCCGTCTTTGTTATCCGGTTTTGACTTTGGAATTAGACTCTAAAGCTGACTGATAATCATTCATAGATTTATGACATTTATTTCGTTGAAAACTGTTGAAAAATGCTAGGTCCATATTGTATGTAACCCGTTAGGGATGACGCCAATACATATTTGTATGAATAGAATAGAATACAAATTTATTGCAACAATACAGTAAATACACAAAAAATATAAAGGTACAAAATATTATAACTTAAAACTTACTATTTAATGTCATAAGTTGCAAAAAGGACTCTAACTCTGCACGATGCGGGTTGTAATGTATAGTTGTGGTGACCGATTAATCGAGACTCCAACTTAGATTTATTTTTTTCAATAAAGTAACTGACAAGAATCTCACCTTAAGTAAATTTTTTATGCAATAATAGATATGCGTTTGACCACAATCTCACCTGATGGTAAGCAATGGTGTGGTCTAATATAGAGCAAGAGCTAGAAGACACCTATTCACTCTTACCTTAAAGAGACTCGGATTGTACTCTTTAGGAAAAACAGTTGACGGTAAAGTGTCCATACCTTAGCTGTTAGCATCAAGAATGTAGAAGTAAAACGGTGAGTATTAGGAATATGGGCCCCAGAGAATCATTACGCAATAAGTTTAAAGAAATAAACATTATGACATTCCGTTGTCAATACATCTATGAAAATCTAATGTATGTTCACAAAAATATTAATTTGTTTAAGAAAAATAGCGATAATCATATTTTTAATACTAGAAATAAAGATAAACTCGCTATTGCCACTTGTAGCCTCCATAAAGTTAGTAAATCGTTTAAAGGGCAAGGTGTACGCTTTTATAACAAACTCCCAAGGGATGTACAAAAATTGACAATTAACAAATTTAAAAACGTAATTGAACAAAATCTTTATAAAAGAGCCTACTATAAAATATCGGATTATTTAGATGATAGAGAAGCTTGGGATTGAAATTGCTCCAACTCGTTCAAAATGTTACAATTTAGACGTAATTTATTTTCTGTATTATGTATTGTAAAAGGATCATTAAAAAAAAACAACCAGCCTTGTTTCTTGCCTTTCTTTCCTGGCTTGGTCGCGAAGGAACAGGCAGTAAAAAATGACGTTTCAAAGTGATCCTTGTGATTTTAATGAATAAAATATTTCATTTTGACTTTGACTTTGAGTGCAAATAGAGGTAAATTAACGAGATGGGGGGGGGGGGGGGGGGGGGGGGGTTAGTATACATTTTGTGTTTAGTTCTGGGCCGGTTCCTAGTTCTACGAAATTCACGGATACATATGTGACATTCATTTGACTGAAAACTGCCAAAATATCTACGCTTCAGTCTCGATTGATCTTCGATCTGGATCTTGAGTATAGATAAGATCATATTATGGTAATAGTACTAGAATGGTATGACGCGGTCGGGGTCGGCCAAGAAAGCGTTGGCGAGATGATCTTGTTGCCTTGTTGCCTTCGAGCAGGAGGGGTGGAGTATCACACATTATAGAGACAGATAGAAGGACTTGGGGGAGACCTTTGCCCAGCAGTGGGACAATATAGGTTGATTAAAAAAAAAGTACTGGAGTGTAGACCTACAACTTAACTAAATCATTGCGATTTGTTAGTATGATCAGTTGCAAAGAATTGTAGCCCTGAAAAGGGTTTTGTAAGAGAAAAAAACAAATGCTTCTAACTTTTTATCAGATTGAAAATTAATCCAGAAACCCCTTACTAAAGTCGTTTATAACCGAAAATGGACTAAGAAAGGAAACCTTCAGACTCGAGCACTTAATAAGAGACATTTAACCCTACAATTTTGGCAACGCTCCATTCAGAGCCCGGGTAATTACGTGCGTAGTTTTGTCTATTCTACAATATTGCATCACTCCCTAATCGCGGAACATAAAATCACAACGAATCACTTAGGTCCATCCCACTAAACTACCACTTAAACGGGGGAGGGGTGGAGTGCGAATGTTAGCGAGTGGGGTGGTTCGTTTACATATATCGTATATTGAGATATGTATGATATCAGTATAGTTCTTGATTAGTAAATTTATTATATAAAAAAATTAATAAGCTTAATCTAAATTTCCTAATGAAATCTTTAGCTCACTATGAACAGTCTTTTCCTGCCTGTACCACGCTACCACTTAAGTAGTACCACTTAAGTGCACACACACATTTTCACGGCCCCTAATATCTGTAACAACTGAGCAGGAAGCAGTATGTTCGTAGGTCGGTTGAGATGCTAACATCAAACTCGCTACTTGCTAGCAGTAGCACCACGCCTGTAAGTCGTTCACACACATTGTGTTCCTTTGTTAATTCAGCCATTTTCAGCAATGCAAACTCGCTGCACGTCAGTAGTAGGACCTCATCTGAAGGTCAAGTTAAAGTGCAGGTTAATAGCTAGTTACGTGGGCAAAGAGATATTTATCGCATTAAATAAATTGATCAGCAATTTTATTGTGATATTTATACTCAAACTATCTATTTACTAACAGTATGTCCGTACTGTAGGCCGGTTGTGATGTATAAGTAGTACTATTCCAGTAGATTCGCGTAAACTTCTTTGGGTTCTTTTTTGTCAGACTATGCAAACTCGCTTCACGTCAGTAGTATGACCGTACGTATGCTAGGAATACAAAACATAAAACTCGCTACACGCTAGCAGTAACACCGCAAGCATAGGTCGCGTGCACACAACGGGCAAGTTAACAGCGAGTAAATTTATTACGTGGGCGTGAACACGCATTTTTGCGCTCCGCCGGAGTAATGGACCGCCGCCCGGCTAATATCTGTTAATAAACTGGCCAACCCTTTTATTGTGGGGCTTGTTTGCTATTGAGAAACCTTTTATTGCGGCTTTATTTGCTAGTTCTCTTATCATAAGCCTAGGGTATGTTAGTAAGCTAACTTCTGCAAGGAATTCATTCTTATCAGATGTTTTCTTAAGAATCAATTCTAACTAATAGACTTCATTGCATTACAGGTGCTGCAAGTGGTTTGATTTCTTTGTGTTATTTTATTATTACTAGCTGTTGCCAGCGGCTTCGCCCGCGTCGTTCTGGGGTGCAAAAATACATATAGAAACTTTGACATCCCATTTTTATCCCATGGGAACTGATTTATGGGATAAAAAGTAGCCTATGTGTTCATCCAGGCTGTAATCTACATTCATACAAAATTTCATCGAAATCGGTTCAGCCGTTTTGACGTGATTGAGTAATGAAATGAAATGAAATGAAATGAAATATTTTATTTTATCAACAAAAAGCACACCTTATGACTAATAATTTTAAAACAGATATGTAATTATAGGTAAAGTAAACTTATTGTTGAGAGGGTTTATTAATTACATGATTTAGTCGGTGGTCTTCACACTAGGCCAAGCCTGTATCGCGAAGACCTTGAAGTACTTGTATGGATTATGCAATTGTTTACACCTCGGACTAATAAAATAACAATTGATAACTTATAATACTGTAACATAATGATAACCTAAATTTGTTAATCTTAAATAAATATACAACATATAATAAAAATGTAATAAAATATTAAATATCGATATAAGTATAATAAATATATAAAAATAATACATAGGATAAATATTTGGGACTTTTAGGTTGTAACACTCAGAATAGTCTCAGTATCAGAGTACGTCAGAGTAGTTAGCCACTTTTGTATTATATGTTTTGCCTCTCTTACGGGTTTATTTTTTAGATCGCAAAATTTTAAACAAACAAACATCCAAACTTTCGCATTTATAATATTAGTGTGATGACTGTAATATTTAGGTAAGTCTATTATAAGATTAGATAACATAAGATTAATCTTTATTGTACACCAAAGTAAAATACAGAACATAATTTTTACAAATAGATTTATTACAATGGGTGGTCTTATCGCTAAAATCGATCTCTTCCAGACAACCTTTGTATGAACAGGATAATACTTGATTATAGTGAAAAACTTATGTATGTCTACCTACGAGTGAGTTTCCAGACTAACCGCACGGTTTTAAGGGTATATTTCGTATTATTAAGCCTCGTAGCAAGTGCTACGGCGTAGAACTGTGGTCGATATAGTAGCTCGGGTTGCCTACGGCGATATTGGACAATCCAGAATATTCCATCGAAATCCCAATGACAATACCTGTGTGTAAGGTCTTTGAATTCAGATGCTAGGCTTTGCCACTAACTCGTATGAACTTACCCTTGTGAATTTGTACAGTATGTTGTACACACAATTTTGAATTTTTTGGGATTAAGAAATTAGTGTATCGTTTTTCGAATGCTGGTACGAATCGCGAACGGTCATAATATGTACTCCAATACTAATATTTGTATGTTACGACTTACTCGGAAACTACTGGATCGATTCTGAAAATTATTTCAATATTAGAAAGCATTACAATCCCTGCGTGCTATCCATACTAATATTATAAATACCAAAGTAACTCTGTCTCTCTGTCTATCTGTTTGTTACGTTTTTACGACTAAACGGCTGGATCGATTCTGAAAATTATTTCAATATTAGAAAGCATTACAATCCCTGCGTGCTGTCCATACTAATATTATAAATACCAAAGTAACTCTGTCTCTCTGTCTATCTGTTTGTTACGTTTTTACGACTAAACGGCTGGATCGATTCTGAAAATTATTTCAATATTAGAAAGCATTACAATCCCTGCGTGCTATCCATACTAATATTATAAATACCAAAGTAACTCTGTCTCTCTGTCTATCTGTTTGTTACGTTTTTACGACTAAACGGCTGGATCGATTCTGAAAATTATTTCAATATTAGAAAGCATTACAATCCCTGCGTGCTATCCATACTAATATTATAAATACCAAAGTAACTCTGTCTCTCTGTCTATCTGTTTGTTACGTTTTTACGACTAAACGGCTGGATCGATTCTGAAAATTATTTCAATATTAGAAAGCATTACAATCCCTGAGTGCTATCCATACTAATATTATAAATACCAAAGTAACTCTGTCTCTCTGTCTATCTGTTTGTTACGTTTTTACGACTAAACGGCTGGATCGATTCTGAAAATTATTTCAATATTAGAAAGCATTACAATCCCTGAGTGCTATCCATACTAATATTATAAATACCAAAGTAACTCTGTCTCTCTGTCTATCTGTTTGTTACGTTTTTACGACTAAACGGCTGGATCGATTCTGAAAATTATTTCAATATTAGAAAGCATTACAATCCCTGCGTGCTATCCATACTAATATTATAAATACCAAAGTAACTCTGTCTCTCTGTCTATCTGTTTGTTACGTTTTTACGACTAAACGGCTGGATCGATTCTGAAAATTATTTCAATATTAGAAAGCATTACAATCCCTGAGTGCTATCCATACTAATATTATAAATACCAAAGTAACTCTGTCTCTCTGTCTATCTGTTTGTTACGTTTTTACGACTAAACGGCTGGATCGATTCTGAAAATTATTTCAATATTAGAAAGCATTACAATCCCTGCGTGCTATCCATACTAATATTATAAATACCAAAGTAACTCTGTCTCTCTGTCTATCTGTTTGTTACGTTTTTACGACTAAACGGCTGGATCGATTCTGAAAATTATTTCAATATTAGAAAGCATTACAATCCCTGAGTGCTATCCATACTAATATTATAAATACCAAAGTAACTCTGTCTCTCTGTCTATCTGTTTGTTACGTTTTTACGACTAAACGGCTGGATCGATTCTGAAAATTATTTCAATATTAGAAAGCATTACAATCCCTGCGTGCTGTCCATACTAATATTATAAATACCAAAGTAACTCTGTCTCTCTGTCTATCTGTTTGTTACGTTTTTACGACTAAACGGCTGGATCGATTCTGAAAATTATTTCAATATTAGAAAGCATTACAATCCCTGCGTGCTGTCCATACTAATA
Organism: Philereme transversata; assembly: GCA_963924445.1. Classification (NCBI taxonomy): domain Eukaryota; kingdom Metazoa; phylum Arthropoda; class Insecta; order Lepidoptera; family Geometridae; genus Philereme; species Philereme transversata. Next base: position 4,222,231 of record OZ004343.1, on the reverse strand, counting down.
TTATAAATACCAAAGTAACTCTGTCTCTCTGTCTATCTGTTTGTTACGTTTTTACGACTAAACGGCTGGATCGATTCTGAAAATTATTTCAATATTAGAAAGCATTACAATCCCTGAGTGCTATCCATACTAATATTATAAATACCAAAGTAACTCTGTCTCTCTGTCCATCTGTTTGTTACGTTTTTACGACTAAACGGCTGGATCGATTCTGAAAATTATTTCAATATTAGAAAGCATTACAATCCCTGCGTGCTATCCATACTAATATTGTTACGCCGAGGCTGTTAAACAATGAGTAATAATCGTAACTTCTCGAACGCTTTTGTCTTGCTGCGTTATTGTTGTTATTGTCTGCGGTTGCGCACAATGGAGTGGCCATTGTGTCGAGGGACCGACCCTTTTCCTGGAACGATCGAGATCCTTCTCGAACAATCGAAATGTGTGGATATAAATAGGCCGGAGAGATGGCCGGACAGTCAGTTGTGAGTCAGTCTGAGTTAGTCACCAGTCAGTTAGTGAGTTAGTCTTAGCGAGGCCCTGGAGGACTGACGTGGGAAGGGTCTCGCGTGACCAGTAGTTGCTCCCGAGTCAGTCTGGATTCAGCTATACGTGTGAACATTTCGGTGACTTTAAGTGGTGCAACTGTGGTGTGAATTAGTGTGTTGTGATTACGTGTGACCAAGTTCGTGTATTCATCGTTATCGTGTTGAATAAAAGTGTTATTTTGGTTGGACTGATTCCCATTATTTTATCCCGAACCCTCAGCTCGTAACAATTTGGTGTCAGAAGTGGGATAAAATAATGCCGGTTCTCCCAAAGGATAACGTGGACGGTGTCAGGACGAGAGGTCAACGACAACAGGAAATGGATAAAAGGTGGTTTGGGGAGTCTCCGGTTCAAGAAGCTCGGCAGAGTCGTCAGCCGATGGAGATGGAATCAGCCGCCGCCGAATCATTTGGAGCACCATCATCATCATCCGTGGGGCAAGCTCCTGTGACAGGCGATCTTGCTGCTATTATGGCAATGCTTTGTCGTCAAGAAGAACAGCGTCGTCAGGATAAAGAAGAGCAGCGTCGTCAACAAGAAGAGCAGGCTCAGTTGCAGGAGGAACAACGCCGTCAGCATAAAAAAGAGAAGCGTTGTCCCCAGGAAGAGCAGGCTCAGTTGCAGGAGGAACAACGCCGTCAGCATTAGTAAGAGAAGCGTCGTCAACGGGAAGACCAGGCTCGGTTGCAGAAGGAACAGCGACATGAACAGGTGGAGCAGACTCGGTTGCAAGAGGAACAGCGACGTCAGGATAAAGAAGAGCAGCATCGTCAATAGGAAGATCAGCGACGTTAGCCATAAGAGCGTGCTCGACTGATGAGGGAATCGTTCGGTTCATCTGGAAAGGAATTCCAGGAAGTGAAAGAACAGATAGAAATCAAGAGAGCTGTGTTTTGGAGGCTGGAATTGGGCTCGACTGATGAGGGAATCGTTCGGTTTATCTGGAAAGTACTTCTAAGAAGTGAAAGAACAGATAGAAATCATGAGAGCCGTGTTTTGGAGGCTGGAATTGGGATCGCTGATGAGAAAGGGACTCTGGGTGTCCTGAAGTACAGGAGACGGCAATGTGGCTCCTCTAGTTGCTACATCTTCAGCGCGAGGTGCGCCTAAAATTGTTCGTGTTGATCGGCTGCCACGATATGAGGCTAAGAATGCTCGGGACGAGCATGTTTTAGGAGGGGGCAGTGTTACGCCGAGGCTGTTAAACAATGAGTAATAATCGTAACTTCTCGAACGCTTTTGTCTTGCTGCGTTATTGTTGTTATTGTCTGCGGTTGCGCACAATGGAGTGGCCATTGTGTCGAGGGACCGACCCTTTTCCTGGAACGATCGAGATCCTTCTCGAACAATCGAAATGTGTGGATATAAATAGGCCGGAGAGATGGCCGGACAGTCAGTTGTGAGTCAGTCTGAGTTAGTCACCAGTCAGTTAGTGAGTTAGTCTTAGCGAGGCCCTGGAGGACTGACGTGGGAAGGGTCTCGCGTGACCAGTAGTTGCTCCCGAGTCAGTCTGGATTCAGCTATACGTGTGAACATTTCGGTGACTTTAAGTGGTGCAACTGTGGTGTGAATTAGTGTGTTGTGATTACGTGTGACCAAGTTCGTGTATTCATCGTTATCGTGTTGAATAAAAGTGTTATTTTGGTTGGACTGATTCCCATTATTTTATCCCGAACCCTCAGCTCGTAACAATATTATAAATACCAAAGTAACTCTGTCTCTCTGTCTATCTGTTTGTTACGTTTTTACGACTAAACGGCTGGATCGATTCTGAAAATTATTTCAATATTAGAAAGCATTACAATCCCTGCGTGCTATCCATACTAATATTATAAATACCAAAGTAACTCTGTCTCTCTGTCTATCTGTTTGTTACGTTTTTACGACTAAACGGCTGGATCGATTCTGAAAATTATTTCAATATTAGAAAGCATTACCATCCCTGCGTGCTGTCCATACTAATATTATAAATACCAAAGTAACTCTGTCTCTCTGTCTATCTGTTTGTTACGTTTTTACGACTAAACGGCTGGATCGATTCTGAAAATTATTTCAATATTAGAAAGCATTACAATCCCTGAGTGCTATCCATACTAATATTATAAATACCAAAGTAACTCTGTCTCTCTGTCTATCTGTTTGTTACGTTTTTACGACTAAACGGCTGGATCGATTCTGAAAATTATTTCAATATTAGAAAGCATTACAATCCCTGCGTGCTATCCATACTAATATTATAAATACCAAAGTAACTCTGTCTCTCTGTCTATCTGTTTGTTACGTTTTTACGACTAAACGGCTGGATCGATTCTGAAAATTATTTCAATATTAGAAAGCATTACAATCCCTGAGTGCTATCCATACTAATATTATAAATACCAAAGTAACTCTGTCTCTCTGTCTATCTGTTTGTTACGTTTTTACGACTAAACGGCTGGATCGATTCTGAAAATTATTTCAATATTAGAAAGCATTACAATCCCTGAGTGCTATCCATACTAATATTATAAATACCAAAGTAACTCTGTCTCTCTGTCTATCTGTTTGTTACGTTTTTACGACTAAACGGCTGGATCGATTCTGAAAATTATTTCAATATTAGAAAGCATTACAATCCCTGCGTGCTATCCATACTAATATTATAAATACCAAAGTAACTCTGTCTCTCTGTCTATCTGTTTGTTACGTTTTTACGACTAAACGGCTGGATCGATTCTGAAAATTATTTCAATATTAGAAAGCATTACAATCCCTGCGTGCTGTCCATACTAATATTATAAATACCAAAGTAACTCTGTCTCTCTGTCTATCTGTTTGTTACGTTTTTACGACTAAACGGCTGGATCGATTCTGAAAATTATTTCAATATTAGAAAGCATTACAATCCCTGAGTGCTATCCATACTAATATTATAAATACCAAAGTAACTCTGTCTCTCTGTCTATCTGTTTGTTACGTTTTTACGACTAAACGGCTGGATCGATTCTGAAAATTATTTCAATATTAGAAAGCATTACAATCCCTGCGTGCTATCCATACTAATATTATAAATACCATAGTAACTCTGTCTCTCTGTCTATCTGTTTGTTACGTTTTTACGACTAAACGGCTGGATCGATTCTGAAAATTATTTCAATATTAGAAAGCATTACAATCCCTGCGTGCTGTCCATACTAATATTATAAATACCAAAGTAACTCTGTCTCTCTGTCTATCTGTTTGTTACGTTTTTACGACTAAACGGCTGGATCGATTCTGAAAATTATTTCAATATTAGAAAGCATTACAATCCCTGCGTGCTATCCATACTAATATTATAAATACCAAAGTAACTCTGTCTCTCTGTCTATCTGTTTGTTACGTTTTTACGACTAAACGGCTGGATCGATTCTGAAAATTATTTCAATATTAGAAAGCATTACAATCCCTGCGTGCTGTCCATACTAATATTATAAATACCAAAGTAACTCTGTCTCTCTGTCTATCTGTTTGTTACGTTTTTACGACTAAACGGCTGGATCGATTCTGAAAATTATTTCAATATTAGAAAGCATTACAATCCCTGCGTGCTATCCATACTAATATTATAAATACCAAAGTAACTCTGTCTCTCTGTCTATCTGTTTGTTACGTTTTTACGACTAAACGGCTGGATCGATTCTGAAAATTATTTCAATATTAGAAAGCATTACAATCCCTGCGTGCTATCCATACTAATATTATAAATACCAAAGTAACTCTGTCTCTCTGTCTATCTGTTTGTTACGTTTTTACGACTAAACGGCTGGATCGATTATGATGGAATTTGGTATATAGATAGATTATGACCGGGATTGAGACATAAGCAACTTTTTACCCGACTTCGCAAAAGGAGGGTAATTTTGCTTTGAAAACTTTCGTGATTTATTTCAATCATTATTATAAATACGGGATTTATCCGAACAACGTCTCGCCTCGCACTCAAACATTGTCAGTTGAAACACTGATAAACGGTACGTAATAAATCCCATATTTGTGATAAGGAGGGTAATGTTTTTATTAACAAACCACGCGTACGAAGCCGCGGGCGGGTCAGCTAGTTAATATTAATTTTAAGACCTATTTTGATCATCAAAAAGCTTGTCACGTTCTGGCAAAGTCAAAATTAATAGGGAATCAAAAAACTCCATAAGGCATTATAAAACAAGAGATAAATACATTAGCAGTTAAAATTCCCACACTCACACATGAATGTCATTAAGGCCATGAAAAACATCGCATGGTAAGTTATTATGCGCATTAACCGACTCGCTCTCATAAAGGCAATAACAGAGTAAAGCTCCCTCTATAATGCGTCTGGTAAACGAATATGCGGGGAAATTGCCTTCGGGCCGCGCAGATGCGATTGCTGGGACGGGGTTCTAGTGATGTGCTTCATACATGTTCGGAATAGAGTTTTTTATACGATCTGGAGATTGAACAACCATATGGCCCACCTGATGTTGTCAAATCTGAAATGAGGAGATTCGTAGACGAACCAAAGTCACCGACATAGCACAAAGGATAAGCAAGCTGAAGTGACCGTTGGCAGGGAACATATGTAGCTCGAACAAAACTGAACAATGAATGATGAACCAAACTGTAAATTATATTTTTGAATCATGATTCAATGTTGAGTTTGGTTCTGGCATTCGGGCGCTTGAGTTTTTAAATCCTTCTAGTGGACTTTACATCCTAGAATTCTATGCTCGGACAAATTGACGTTTTGGAGAATTACTTTCGTGATTAAGGAATATTGAAATTAATCTTTCTGTTTATACTTTATTGTACACAAATAGATTATAGGCAAAAAAAAAAACATCTACAAAAGTTCATTACTCTAATTAGATTTTCTTCCAGTAAACCATAATGGTTTTCATTCTAAGGTAAAATAACAAAATATATTTTTAAGTAAGACTACTTCGGCAAAAAGCCTATGATTATATGAGTTTTAGTAATTGAATATGCATGTAGTTTGTATATGCCATCGATTAACCCTAGTTCTAAATGCCGACTGAAGGTCTTTGACTTCTGGTGGTAGAGACCGACATTTTGACGTGCGGTACAACCGGCCAAACCATTCGATCATTCCTCTATGTTATAAACCTGCGGAACGTTGCTTAACCTGTCTGTAAGGAACAACAAAACAATTCTCCTTGCGCTATTTTAATATTGCTCGCAATGTTTCATAAACTTTGAAGATTATAAGATAATCATGCCTTGTCCTAAACATGGAGGGATGAAAGCCATTTTAAATTTCGAACCCTAAGTTTCGGGCGAGCGAAATTGGTATTACAGGAATTTTCTCTTACCCCATCTCTACCGGACACTCGCAATCATCAATCTACCCCCTCGCCTAGCCCGCTCGTAAATCACGCGCACAATGGCCGCAGGAAGTTCTTAAGAAGAAAAACTATAGGTTGTATCCTTCCGGGCCATCGGCCAATCGGAAGCCGGCGAGTAGGGCCGCCCTCAGACGGGTTAGATATAGCCCGTAATTGCGAGTGGGGTAAATGATGATGCGCTCAACTGGCTAATGAAGTAGATTTGGCTGTGGATTGTTTTACTTGATTGTTTAGCGTTTCAGCCAAGTTTTGCTATTTGATTCTTCATTTTTTTTGGTTTTTTGCAGTTTTATCTAACTTCAGCTACTAAATTCTAGAATGTTCATGGTTGTTTAGAGTATCAGCCAAAGATTAGCTATTCGATTCTGTAATTTTCTTAGTCGTTTGCAGCTTCAGCCAACTTCGGCTTTTCGATTCTATAATTTTCTTGGCGGTTTGCAAATTAAGCCATCTTCGGCTATGCGATTCTAGAAAAATCAAGAAGCACAATTTTATTAGTCATTTTAAGGTTTTATCCAACTTTGGTTAGTAATTTTAAAGAGTTGCGAATTCAACCGGGGAACAACTAAGTATTATAAATATTTTGAGAAAAAAATAGAATTTGATACAGCATGCTTAGATGGTTTTTTTAGGTAAAGTTTATATATTTATTTTTTTCAAATACTTACAAAGTAAAGTTTATGGCAACATAAAATAAAGCCGAAATCTTTAATTTTGCTATACAGTAGATCGGTTATAGCGGTGTGACGTCCGAGAATTACCGGAGAATACCTAGGCAGGGTTTTAATGGATTCAATGTGGAGTGATTCGGTTACATGCGATTTTTCCACGTCCCGCAGCCGCCCAGGAGCCGTCCGTCAACCGCGAGGATTAGCGTAATCCCTTAGTACCGATAGCGGCCGAAGGTGTTCATTCAACCTTTCATTCACTAACCTCAGCAAATAATTTTGACGTTTTGGTAGAGAATTCGTTGGAGTAAGACGTGTTTTAACTTTTAAACAGATGTGTTAGATCCTACGATCCAAACGAAGTTTTATTGAATTTAATGGATTATTATTGTTACTTTCGGGAGGGGATTAAATGGATTCAATATTGAATTGTTCGGTTACTGGCGATTCTTTCACGTCCCGCAACCGCCCAGGAGCCGTTCGTCAACATCGAGGATTAGCGTAATCGCTTCCTACTACATTCTGTTACTTCGGCAAATGATTTTAATAATATGTTAGAAGTGGTTATTGATAAGAATATTGGAGTTTATTAGCGACTATCTAACCCGCCTTGGCTTTGCACGGGTAGTATACTTATTATCAATCCTAATTTTAAAACAAAAAAACGTAATATTTAGTTTAGATATACATATTTATACACGATTTTATCATTTTTTATTAGATATAAATACGATGTTGATTTCTCGCGGCCTATATCCGTCTTCGGAATGTTAGCTATTTTTAATACTTTAAAATAACGTAAAATTAACGTACGCTTGGGTTTATGTTAATCCGACCCAAAACTAATATAATATATTTAAATATTAAATGAATTGTAGTATTACTTAGAAAACTTTCGTGATTGATTTCAACTGTCGTGTGACGTGTTAAATCCCGTATTTATAATAATGAATTGTAGCATGTAAACAGCATGCCTACCTATTTCGGCTTTCTGTTGCTATACTATCTACATACTACCTGTAACAATTTTTGACCATGTGAAAAATTTACTAATACGTGTTATGTACGATATTAAATGAAAACACGGGTATTGGCTAGTGTTGTTTTAAATTAGATTCTTTTCAAGTAATGTAATTTATTAAAAAAAAAAATATTTTAATATGAAGTTCTAAAATATCAATGAAACAGCCTGTATAAAAGAGCTAAACAAATCATATTCATTCATCATGTAAGTAGGTACCTATTAAAAAACGGTACTTTAAAAATTGGTTATTGGAAATGTATCGATTACTGGATAAATATTCATGCTACCGGTATTAACCCCACCTCTAAAATCAGTTAATACGATTCCGGATGTGTGTTTTAAATTAATGTCCTACATAACAAAACAGGTTGTATAATGTATTGAGTACCTATTTATTTAGGTAATATAGAAACTCCGACTAGGACTGGCCACTAACTAGCTCATAGAAACTTTTGCACACTAAAATCTAAACATTATGTACAAAAACGTCACTAAAACAAATTCCACATCCAAATAATTTCTTTTCCGAATCCATTTGGTAACTGGCAACACGGTGAAAATTTGAATTTAGAATGTGCTCCCCGGGCGCGGGCGGGCGCGGCAAATTGTGAATTAGACCGCGCCGCGGGCGCACGCTCCCGCGCTTGTTAGCTAGTTTTTACGCTGCCAACCCCTTTGTCAGTGGAATTGCATCAATGCAGTTGGTTATTTAGACGAACCTCACAGATTGGATGCGGATTGTTTCGTTTCTAGTTTTGCCTCAGAATAATAGTGGTTTTATTTTCCATGGTTCGGTTCATCAATGTTTTGTGCTCCGTACCAAAATGAACAAACAAAACTTATGAAATCACTTCGTTTTGTGTTGGTCTGCCTGTATAAATAATTTATGTAGGTAATAAATGGGCAAGTAAAGTATGAATAAGTTAGCCCAAGTTAAATGTTGATTTTAAATATACGCAATCTCTAATCTAGAAAATTCTCGTGTCACAGTGTTTGTAACGAGACTCCTCCGAAACGGCTTGACCGATTCTTATGAAATTGTTTGTGTATATTCGTTAGGTCTGAGAATAGGGCGTAAACTATTTTTCACCCTCCTACCTCCACCCCCACCCCATTTTTAGGGTTCCGTACCTCAAAACGTAAAAAGGAACCCTTATAAGAGTGTCTCTGTCTATACTCTTGTCCGTCTGTCCGTCTGTCCTTGTGACACCGCCGATTTTCTCAGGAACGGGTGGACCTATCAAGTTGAAATTTATACCAGATACTGAGGTCTATAGTCCCATTAGGTGTATAAAAATCAAGGTCCTGAGTTAACACGATAAAAAGATATGGGCAAATTTAGATATTTACCTTAATTTTGAACTGTTTTTATTTTTCAGTATTTTCCCTTTACTTGTGCTATAATACCTTGTTTTTAACCAAAGTTGACAATTCTAGGTTGACCTAGAATTATGGTTATGAGTCGAAACCCTATATGATAGTTCCCGTTGACCTAGAATCACGAAATTTGGCTAAAAGCAAGGTCCTCACAGCACAAATAAAGGAAAAATTCCAAAAAATAAATATAGTTGAAAATTAAAGGGTGTCCCAATACATAGATAGTTGATGCCAATTAAAATAGTCCTCTGAGTTGTACGGGCGCTCAATTTAGAGGACTAGCTTAACCGGCACCAAATAAGGTACATAAATAAAATTATGCTATTAATGTAGGTACGGAACCCTCGGCGCACGAGTTCGACTTGCACTTTACCGGTTTTTTTTAAATCGCGGTTTTCGTATTTTTGTATGAACAATATCCATTTAATATAATCGTCGTTCATCGACGTGAAGACATTTACATGAAATGTCGCGTCACTTTGACATTTCATTCTGCATTTGATTTCTTTGATAATTTAGTGCAGAAAAACGTTTGCAGGGTCAGCTAGTATAACTATATAAATAACAAAAAATAAAAGTAAGTACCTAATATAATTCAATTGTAAAACAATGGAAAATGTGTACTAATATTGCAAAATTGAGATAATGTAAGCAGTACTCTTGTTTTAGGAGAGACGGACAGACAGACGTAAGCGCACTAATAGGGTCTCTTGAGACCCTTAGTGTACAAAACCCTAAGCAGTAATTACAAAAAAAACACTATTATACATACCCCCCGGTGGTGGAGGGCTGTTCGTTTTTATTGTCAGTTCAAACAGTATCATGTGGTTATACCTACAAGTGTTATATTGTTACGAGTACTTTGTTGTAACAATGTTGTTATATATGTTGTAAAAAAATGTTGAAACCTAACACTGTACCACAACAGTAAACGTTATCATCGAACTCGTATTGCGTCCCAGTCGACCACTAATACTTCGTGTCATATAGGTAGTCAACGTACTCTGCACTACAACTTTCCATACACTACAAAAATATGAAAAAACTACAGAAAACATGAAAAAAGTCTTAAACCGAGCAGACGAAAACCACTAAAATATTAAAACACTCATCGCTCTCTAAACCGCAATGACGTCACAGCTCTTTTAAACCGGTTTCATAATGGCTACATAAAAGAAATCTCTCCTCAAACAAATTGCTATTAACCCGTAAGTACAGTCAACATCAAAATTTTATTATCACCCAGCCAAAGTTTGTATAAAGTAGAATTAGCAGTAGTGGTTTCTATCAAAATTCGATAAAAAATGAATAAAAAATAGTCCATTAAAGATTTATCACGAAAGCATTACTTTCTTGCTATTATTATATTATGCTATTAAATTTAAGTCCTCCTATCACTGCTCTGTTTTGTGTGAAAGTATTAAATGAATAAAATAATTTGACCCGCTCGGGATTATAACATTGCATAATTAATTATAGGCCTTTGCCCTGTAGTGGAACAACACAGGTTAAAAATAATAATAAATAAATAACTATTATTTGAAATAATATCTATACCATAGATATAGTACTGTTACGAGCTGAGGGTTCGGGATAAAATAATGGGAATCGGTCTGACCAAAATAACACTTTTATTCAACACTAAACGATGAATACACGAACTTGGTCACACGTAATCACAACACACTAATTCACACCATCACTTAAAGTCACCGAAATGTTCGCACATATAGCTTAATCCAGACTGACTCGGGAGCAACTACTGTTCACGCGAGACCCTTTTCACGTCAGTCCTCCAGGGCCTCGCTGAGACTCACTCACTTAGTCTGACTCAGACTAACTGACTGACTCGAGACTGACTGTCCGGCCATCTCTCCGGCCTATTTATATCGCACACATTTCGATTGTCCGAGAACGATGTCGATCCTTCCAGGAAAGGGTCGGTCCGTCGACACAATGGCTACTCCCCATTCTGCGAAACCACAAACAATAGCAACAATAACGCAGCAAGACAAAAGCGTTCGAGAAGGTTCGATTATTACTCATTGTTTAACAGCCTCGGCGTAACACTACTATAATTTTATAAATCCATACTAATATTATAAACGCGAAAGTAACTCTGTTTGTTTGTTACCTTTTCACGACTAAAGGGCTGAACGGATCGTAATGAAAGGCAAGAAGAGACATTATATCCGGGGCAAGGACATAGACTATTTTTTGTTTCAAAAAATAATTATGAAGGGGGTAAAATAGGGGTTGAAAGTTCTATATAATGAAACGGTCGTTTACTGACGTGAAGTCATTGACATGAAGTGTCGCGTCACTTTGACATTTCTTTGATAACTTTTAAGGCAGAACAAAGCTTGCCGGGTTAGCTATTATATTATCATTTAGCATGGGACTCTTCAAACAGTATGTTTTGAAAATGTTAAAGGGGTTAACCTTTAGTTTTACAAACGTCCATAGGCTACGGTAACTGGTTACCATCAGGGCCGTATGCTTGTTCGCTACCATTAGTTATGATTTTTTTGACATAAGTATATTAATATATTTCAATCATCTTGAAATTACACACAGGCAAACATTATTATAGTATTACGTTAGTAGATTATAGTTAAAGTACTTAAGGCGACTTGCGCAACCATGCCTAAACGTATTTGGTGGCTAAATATGGTTAAAAGAGCTGATCGCACTCACTCTGATGTGTTCACGAATTGAACCGAAAAATTGTCGGTCAAAACACCGATAAGACGGTACGTGATAAATCCCGTATTTATAATAATGATGATTTAAATTTAAAGAGTTGTCAAATTATACAAATAAGTCAAAGTTAAACGTGTTAAGTCGCTAAATACGTTTAGGGATCGTTGTGCAAGCCTTAAACTAAGTTTCGTTAGTAGATAATTTATATAAGATTACATTTACACAATATGCCATACATACATGTATATATATGAGGTGATCATTTTCTTCTGCAGTTGACTGTACCTTTGTGTGCTTTTGGCCTGGAGCGTCCACAGGCATGGCCAGCCATCAAAGTAGGCCTGCGGTCGCCTTTCGAAAATTGTTTGCGTTAATCAGATATGGCCCCGCAATATGCCGCGTGTTTGTATCTCTCACAAAAGATGATTTCTAGAGGCAGAATATGGCGCTTTTTGAATATCAAAGTAATTATCTGCGTTTTACGCTTCCTAAAAGACGACCTGACGACTGAAAGACGACCTATTAAAGGTACAACGTCTTTTCGAAATAACGCACATTCTGAAAATAGGTTGATCAGAATCTAAAGTAGAATCGATGTAAATGCTTTGTAGGTTATGTTTATTAAAAAAACATATTTTATCGTAAGTACGTGCCTAAAAGTTATTAGCTACACAATACAACCACATTATAAAGACCAATTAATTTGCTATATCGAACCCAACTGACTACAAAATATGACAGTTCAAAGGTGCATTCCGTAACACGATCTAATCGCTGCTAGCGTTCACGTAGCTATTTTGCGTACCGATTCAGTTATCGCGCTGATGACAGTTGAGTGTTGTCAAGGATTCGGAACGCTCATGAACGCGCTGCAAGTCAGTACTCCTGTAATTTCATAACAACAATGAAACCAACCAACCACCCACAGAACACAATTACTCACAAGCAACCAATTAACCAGCTGTTATGTCACTTTTGACAGAGAGGCACACGTTATTTCGGGTTGGAGCATGGACCTTGCTAGCGCAAAATAGCGGATGTAATGACGTCATCTATGACGATTCACGGGACATCGTTGTCGCGCTCACGGTGACTCGGAACACTTGTTTACCGCGATCATATCGATTTTAGCATGATTCGGAATGCTCCACATGACTAAGTGATGTACGAGGCATGCCTTTTAAGTTCTGTCGTTTCCATATTTTCCGGCAATTTTGAATTTGGAACTGTTCTATATTCGAATGTGTTTACATTTTGAATCTCAAAACAGTTGAAAGTATTAGGATTAATGCTATTGTTTAGTCACAGTTTCGATTTGAATCTGTCAGGTCACGTACGAAAATGAATCTTTCTAAGGAAAATGTTCGTGCAATAATTTTCTACAACTTTAGAAGAGGCCTGACACGGCTTCAGTGTTTAGAAGAGCTAACATCTGTGTTCAGTGATGTAGCCCCATGTCTGCGGACTGTCGAACGCTGGTATTTAGAATTCCAGCGTGGACATACTAGTGTTAGTGACAGATTTCGCGAAGGACGCCCAAAATCCGCCTTCACTGAAGATAACATCATTGCTGTGAGACAACTAATTCTCGAAGATCGTCATTTGACGTATCGAGAGATAGAGGCTCTATTAGGCATCTCAGGGACAACCATTCAGAAGATCTTGCATGAAGCGCTTGGTGTGAGAAAGCAAGTTTGCCGTTGGATACCGCATCTGCTTTCCGACGATCACAAGGCGGCCCGCGTCAGATGGTGTAAGAAAACTCTGCAAAGGTTCAACCGAGGGGAGTCAAATCACGTCTACGACATCATAAGTGGTGACGAATCTTGGATCTATGTCTACGATCCTGATTCCAAACAACAATCTACAATCTGGGTCTTTCAAGACGAGCCAAAGCCGACTAAAGTTGTTCGTTCTCGAAGCACTTCAAAGAAGATGGTGGCCACGTTCGTTGGAAAAACCGGCCATGTTGCGACTATTGCACTTGAAGATCGTAGAACGGTTAACGCAGAGTGGTATACTACAGTTTGTTTACCACAAGTCATCGCCGAACTTCGAAAATCTAACTCAAAGCGACGCATCATCCTGCACCACGACAACGCAAGCTCACACAGCGCTCGTCAAACGATTGAGTATTTGAAGCAGGAAAAAGTAGAAATTCTTGACCATCCTCCATACAGTCCTGACCTAAGCCCTAACGATTTCTTTACATTTCCTAAAATTAAGAAAAGTCTTCGTGGTCAAAGGTTCCAGTCCGGTGAAGAAGCAGTCGACGCTTTCAAGTCAGCCATTTTGAACACCCCCACTATAGAGTGGAATAAATGTTATAATAACTGGTTTGAGCGAATGGAAAAGTGTATTAAGCTACGCGGTGAATACTTTGAAAAACAATAAAAAGTACTATAAGGTTCTAGTTGTGTTTTTTTCTTCAAACGACAAAACTTAAAAGGCATGCCTCGTATCAGTGACGCTTTCCGTCCGGCCTTGCTTCCGTCTCACTATAAGATTCATAGAGTTTAAAGAAATCAGAACTTTTCTGGGCAACATTAATAAATAATAATGCTGGACATTTCACACTAGTGCCATCTAGCCCCAAACTAAGCAAAGCTTGTGCTATGGGAACCAGATAACTGATAGAATACTAATATACTTATTTTTTGTAAATACAAACATGTAATCTATAAGGAAACAACCAGACCCGGAACAAATATCTGTAGATCATGCAAACATTTGTTCAGCGGTGGGAATAGCACCCGCAGCCTCCTGCGCCTCAGACAGCCATTCGCTTACTGAGCCACGGAGGTCGTCAAATTAGTGTAAATATCTTCTAGTAAATTTAATTATATGCGCAGTATTTTGAACCAGCAATTGCTTTTAAATATTAAGCTGGTAACGAATCGTAAAATAACTAAGTAAGTACATTAAAATAAAACGAGAATTAGATATTCAAATGAAAAAGGATTTATCGGCTTACTTACAGATGAGCAGACGAGTTCGAGATGAAACAGCGCTTTATCAAAGAAAATTTGCTCTAATAAAATATTCAAATTTATTTACCGAGAAAGAAAGCGTAGCATTGTTGGCTCACACTCAGACAACGGAATAAAGCCAATAAAACCGTTTATTATCCGTTCACCCCACTTTTGAATATCTGGCTTTGTTAATGCTCGTTTAGCGTTACAATGTATCCGAACTAACCTAAAGCGACTTTGTGGCGCTAAAAAAACATATCGCCGCGAGCGGTGCATATGGCGCGAACCCTACTTCCAATTTCAAAATTATACGCGTGTTTAAATTTCGTACCGAATTATTTAAGCCTATTTGAATTTGGAACCGCGTTCGGATACATAATCGGACTACGATTTAGTGACAAGATTAGTTACAATATTAGAAGGGTCGGAAAATTGGGCGGGTAATCCCGATAATGTGGAATGAAATGAAAATTACAGTGTATAAACCATGTGAATATTTTAACAAGGGAATTACTATTAGACGCGTAATATGTGGTAAGCAGGTTATTATTGAAACTTTGTTTTAGAGTGGTAGACGTAATTTGGGATTTTAGTGGATAGATTAGTAAAATTAATTTTGATAAGCTTTCTAAGTTTAATTATAATTTTCATTTGAGTTTAGACTTGGGTACATAGTAAGGTCATGAGTTAATCGACTTTTCATAAATGGGTTTGGGGCATATTACTGTACAGGGCTAGGTAAAAATGATGCTTTGCGTTAATTAAAATACAAATTACAAAATACTATCTCGCACGTATTTTACGTAGTCATGCATTTTAAATACAAAAAAAAACAAAATACAATATTTTAACTATTTTTATTTAAAATACAAAATACAGTCAAGTGTTAGGTACTTGACAATTTGACGTAGACAGGTGCAGTGTTGCCAACTTTAAAGATTGACATATTTAGCGGTCGCCATTTTACTAACGAATAGTTACGAAAACTATCGAGTGCTATTTCATGTAAAACGTACCATTAATAAAATCGCTAAATGCTCTGATCAGATGTAATTTGAAGTATTTGAAATACTAGCTACAAAATACCTCATCGTTAGGAATTTGAAATGCCAATTACAAATTACATTTTTACGAAGTAATTGAATTAAAAATACAAAATACGAATTTGTATTTCACTTACGTATTTTAATTACAAGTAATTCAAATACTGCCCACCCCTCTTTCTGGCATATTATTCGTAATTTACTTTGATTGTCAATCAGCCAGTATTAGTTGCATCTATCTAGGTATGAGAAAATGAATTTTCTTTATAATTTTTGTTCGTGTTTTTACGATGTTTTAGTAGTTATTCTGCTATTCGGGAGAAGACAAATCCAACAAATCAAAGATCATAAAAATCAGTCCAGCCGTTCTTGAGTTATAAATGGTGTAACTAACCCGACTTTGTTTTATATATTTAAGATAGAAGAAGATTATATTTGCAGATGGATGCAGGACGATCTTAGGCTGGATCTTGTACTAAAGTAACGTTTCCTAAGTGGTGTTATTGACGTTGATAAGCGATTGATCACCGCTCCCGTCGGGACTCTATAATTTTGCAATTTTCTTCCGTAACAAATCGTTTTTCTACGATGTAATTTCCATAAGAGCATTTGCCTTTATACATTACATTACATTTTATTGAATGATAAATTAAAATTATTTAAGTTATAACACAAAACAGTCACATACTTTTTTCAAACTTTCGCGATCACTGTACATAATTATTGATTAAAACGGGTATTTATCGCGTATGTACCTTTTTAATTTGTTTTTACCTTACTTGAAGAGGGTGACGGATAAAATTGGAAATGTGTTGAAGAGGTTTTCACTTAAGTCGGTCTTCACTCCTCTCTCAAAGATGGCCAAGCATTTACGGACTCCAAAGGACGTTATACCTCTACAGATGCCTGGTGTTTATAAGATAGACTGTAGCTGTGGCCGCTCTTACATCGGGCAAACCAAACGTACCATAGCCGAGCGTGTCAAAGAGCATATCGTAGCTGTCAAAAATCGCCAGGTAAACAAGTCAGCAATAGCAGAGCATCTGGTAGACTCGGGACCGAATCATTGGATTGAACTTCATGATCCTAAGGTTCTCTCTAGTGAAGCCATTATTACAAGAGAATAGTTCGTGAAGCGATTGAAATCAAGAAATTTCAAAATTTCAATCGGGAAGATTGCTAGGTGTGCGCGTCGTGATCGGTCGTCTCAGTGCGTAGATACGGGTAGCGTAGTGTGTCGTAATATGAACAAAGACATTTCTAATTCTGAAGACCAAGTGAGGGTAGTTGCTGCAGCTGCCATCACTTTTCGACGGTACCTCCAAGTACTCCAGTCAACCCGTGACCACGCCTGTTGCAACAAAGCCGAAACCTCGGGATAACAAATTAAAAAGGTACATACGCGATAAATACCCGTTTTAATCAATAATTAGTCACTTACTTACCTACATAGTCCAATCCAATAAAGAGAATTTCAGTCTAAGGCTCTCACAGGTAATCTACAATCAGGGGTGGGCAGTATTTGAACTACTTGTAATTAAAATACGTAACTGAAATACAAATACGTTTTTGTATTTGTATTTCAATTACATATTTCGTAAAAATTTAATTTGTAATTGGTATTTCAAATGCATGACGCTGAGGTATTTTGTAGTTAGTATTTTAAATAAAAATAGTTAACATACTGCATTTTGTATTTTTATATTTAAAATATACGACTTAAAAATATGTTGTATTTCGTAATATAAATACGTGCGAAATAGTATTTTTTAATTTGTATTTTATTTAACGCAAAGCATGTGTTTAGTCCAGCTCTGTCTACAATTATCATCATCATTCACGGCCTTACTTCAACCATAGCTGGATGCCTTCCTCAGACTGTGCCATCCACTCTGCGATCAAAGAAGTACAGTCACAGTAGTATAATAAAAGTTTGGATATTTCATTATTATAAATACGGGATTTATCACGTACCGTCTTATCGGTGTTTCGACCGACAATGGGATGGGAGGATGGGTTCTACCGCCAGCCTGGAGGCCATGTCTTCATGATGCAAGCGACAGAAGAGTGAGTGAACCTGGTAGAGACATAGTTAGTGTTGTGTGTTTGCCTGTACCGAGAACTACCGAAGAGAGCAACTGTGATGATAATGATGATGATGCATCCTGTCAACGCGCTGAGCCATCGTTGATTCAATCCCCACCACCGCGCCCGTCTACTCGTGCGCAGAGGGCTGCGGCGCGCAGTGCGAGGCGAGACATTATTCGGAGCGGATCGCACTCACCCTGATGAAGGTTTACGAATTGAACCGAAACATTGTCGGTCGAAACACATATAAGACGGTACGTGATAAATCCTGTATTTATAATAATGATTGAATGTTTTCTAAGTAAAGTTTGGATATTTGTTTGTTTATTACTCGATCGTAACGGCTAAACCGATTTCGATGTAATTTGGTATGCACGTAGATTATAACCTTTACTAACACATATGCTACTTTTTATAGACAAACCACGCGTGCGAAGCCGCGGGTGGAAGCTAGTACAAAATAATTAAATAAATAATAATAATTAAATATGCTAACGAATGGATTAATCCCATGATAGACATCCTCGCGTCTTTACTCGGCACGCGGACTTGTGAGGACTGGCCTCTGAATAACTTTCTGTGGATATCCCACATATCCCGAATATGTCCCTTAACATACTGGGCTCTTCAACTATACATATAGTTGACCATACAATACATACAATAAATGGCCAGTTGCTCAAAATAAACTATCTCTATTATTTGGAATATAAGCTATAAAATAAATCACCCTAAGACAATAGAAGATATAATAAGAAAATGGAAATATCAGCTTTTCCTCCCACGGACCTTTTGAATAGTTTATGGCTATTTATCTGACAACGGTACATTAGTTCTAAATGTATTGTCCATTGTTACCACAATAGGACGATAGGTAACAATGTGTAGGTACATTATTGCTATGTATGATTCGCAGAAAATTTATTGTTCACCCACCTATTATTATTTTTAGCACTCTGTGTCCCACTGCTGGGTAAAGGCCTCCCCACATTATTTCCAGTCACTTCCTTCCAGCGCCAAGATGGTACAATCTGCTCGCAAGTTAGTGAGCTCTTCCCTCCATCTTTTCCTTGGTCTGCTGCGACGTCTTCGGGTTGTGTCAGGGTTCCACTTGGTGGTCAGCTTGGCCCACTGATCATCCGTCATACGGCAAACATGACCAGCCCAGTTCCACTTGAGGTTGGCGGCTTTCGTAGACACATCGGCGACTTGTGTTCGGGAGCGCAGCTCGGTATTGCGTATGTGGTCAATACGCTGACTCCGAGAATGCTACGCTCCATCGCACGTCATGGAGGTTGTATTTAATATAAGCATGGTATGAGTGTGGGCTCTTTCTTTTTTAAATGTAAATAAGGATTTGTCTTGGAGGTTATATTTCATGTTAGTATATTATGGATACAATGTGCCTCATTAGATTTACGGCCCTAAGTGCATAAATTGCATTTACGCATCAGGTATCGAGCTAAACAATGACCAACTTTCAAAGCATGAGTGATGAAAAGCTCATTTTGTTATTTTGTTCATCCTTAGCAGGTAGGTATTATCTAAACAGATATAAACATGATCCTAACAAGTACACAGCAACCCAATCTATCCGCAAACATCCAAACTTACCTTATAAAACTCCCATTTCCGAAATCGTTTACGTGTATTTCGGCCATTAAATAAATATCGTGTAGGTTACCGAGATCGGGGCACGATCTATGGCGCATATTTACGATACAAATGGGCAATTTACTGGTAAATATATTTCTTATAGAAGTATTTATATGGATGGAGTAGAATATGTATTAGGGCATTAGGGGAAGAATTGGATCACAAGTGGGTGGAGGGTATGATATTAGTGAAGTGAGAAAACGAAGTTTGGGAATGTGCTACTAATGATTACCCAAATCGATACAGTAAACGTTTTGTATGTTTGTACTCTACCAAAACCTATTTATTTTGCGATTTAGTAAAAAAAACTGTTCAGTATAGATTGTTTCACTACTCTTTATCGAGCCTAGTTAGATTGAAAATATATCTGTACATACGCGTACTTAATGCTAGCAATCATTCTCATCCAGTTAACCTTCGTGTAATGGTATGTATCTTGTATACAGTTTAGAGAAAATATATTGATTGATTGATTGAAAATACTTTATTACACTTATAAAACGAGTACAAAGGCGAACTTAATGCTAAAGAGCATTCTCTTCCAGATAACCTTCGTGTATTGTAGATAAAGACGTGTAGGTATATGACCTGAATAATTTCTGAACTGCATCGCAATAAGTAGGTATGAGGGCTTGTTGGTCTTGAAAAATCTAGATGATATTTTTAAAATAACTAGATTATAAGTTAGAGAATGATCGTGTAAAATATATAAATAATAATGAACACTGTCCGTTGCTAAGTGCATTACTTACTTGAAATCAGCTGGACCGATTTGTCAATTTTTTTAAAGTGTTCGTGCTAGTCCGAATAAAGATTTTAGGAAAAGAAAAATTGTAAAATTAAAAATTCTAGAAAAACTGAAACTACTTTTTTCTATGGGATTTGTATAAACGCAAGACCAAGGCTTTTATTTCCCGAAATCCGTGCCAAGCCGTGGTTTTATTTATAAGCCAGCTAATTGTAAATAAAACTTTTTCAGCTTTGAATTCACTAGGTTTCCATGACATGCAATACCAATATCACAAACAAATAAGCCCGAACTCGCAACAAAATAAAAACCCTTTCAAACAAATTTCCCGGTACCCAAGCGTACCCTATTTACGTTCGGTAACAAATAAGTATCGGGCGGTCTCTTCGCCTGGAAACAATGAAAAATGACCGGTGGAAAATTGCGGGATTGTGCGCCAATCCGACCGAGAGACGCGACGCGATCTCTGCTTAAGATGTGCAGGGGTGGACTAGGATATATTTATTTTAACTGGGACCGTATGGGAAAATTCGAAACCGTAGCGGATACAGAGAAACTTTCTGAGGAACCGTTTAGTCTCTTTTTACTTTCCTATGGCTTAACGACTTGAAGTGTGTCTTGCCCTCCGAAGCAGTCGCCATTTTGGTCTATCCTGTGCAGTTTCCCGCCAGTTCTCCGATTGTAGCCCACGCAATCTTTACAGCGGTACCGTGCATTCGTATACAGAGTGCCCTCAGACGCAGCAGCACTTCACAAGGATCTTAGTCCCTTATTATGAAAATAATAAAGTTCCGCGGCCGAAATAGGAACCCTTATGGTTTCGCCATGTCCGTGTCCATGGTCGTTTATCCCCCTCATCATCATCATCATATCGACCAAAGGACGTCCACTGCTTGACATAGCCTCCCCCCTCATAGATTTCCATAACGACCGCTCCTGACCGATGGCTTCCAGCAACCTTTATCAGGTCTTCTTTCGATCTAGTGGGGAGCCGTCCTACGCTGCGCTTTCCAACACGTGGTCTCCTCTCGAGAACCTTTGCCCCAACGGCCGTCAGTTCCTCGAGCTATGTGCCCTAACATAATGTTTCTCATAAATATAAATAAAATAAATATAAGTATTGCGGGGCATTTCATACAGCGCTATCTAGTAGTTGATAAGAAAGAAGACTATAAGAAATGAGCAAGACGATATGTCTCGTCAATGTAGGACCAGGACGACCAGGATGACTGGTAGATAATGCTGTTAGCATTATGTTCTCCTAGCACTATTATGTTTTGTGTGAAAGTACTAAATAAATAAATAAATGTACTGAACTGCAAAGTTGGTCATTGAACAAATGCAAAACTTCCTTCTGTGCGTCCTTTGTGATTCTAGTAGTGTAGATGTCTGGTTTTTTACAAGGCCACCAATTTCAACCAGGAAAAAACCAGTGCCATGAAACATATGTTCTAAAGGCAATAAGCAACGTCTGCTCTCTTCAGTCCTAGCACACCCTGAGGCGACCCTGTGTATACAAGCACTCTATTTTCCTATTTGCGCGGCAGATTGGCTCAGATTGTATTGTTTGCGGGGCGGGGCGAATTGATGCCTCTCTACCCCCCTTCACCCTACCCCCCGTGCATCCGACCGGAAAAATGTTATCTACTGAAATATTTTATATTTGTGATAAATATTTGAACGTATAATTTTTTTCTGGTGCAGTGTATGTGGTCAGTGGAGTTTTTATAGGGTGGTATTGGATTATGTTTGTGGAGTGATTGGATACTGGAGCTTTTAGATTTTAACTGACGTTTACTGAAGTTAGTTGTGTTGGGCTTAAAAGGAATTAAGTATCAGTACAATGCTTATCGAAAATCTACCTACACACTGTATATTATGAACTATTATCGTGATTTAGATTTTAGAGACTAATCATAAACAATTTTTTAAGTGACAAGTTCATGTAAATTATATATCTTATCACCTAGTGACGATGACGTAATGCGTCACAACGTACTTTGAACTTTTGCTATCATATATTGTAAGACTTGTGAATTCAATTATTTTCATTGAAGAATCGCTTGGTAAAAATCTGCTGATTTCAGGTAAAATTCTGTTTATCGGCTGTTTAAGGTTAAGTCAAACATTACGTTTGTATGAGGTTCCAGGGAATGCGCAAAGTTTAAAAAACAGCTAATTTAAATTCAAACTAAAATGTTCAAGAAAAATATCCTGAAAAATAAAATGTTTGTTTTTTTTATGAAAAATTGTTAATTTTTAGAATATATTTAGAATAAAATATATTGATTTGTCACATAAAGAAATACAAAACGGATCACCAACAAAATAGTCACAGATTTTATGTTCGGAGTAACTCAGTTTAGACTTAAATATTAGTTCCGGGACACAAAGGTAGTGGTCAAGCGCATAAATATGGCTGATAAAAAAGATAATCCTTCAAAAATTGCCAAATAACAAGATACTACAAGAACATACTGAGTAGTTTTTATACTACATCGCAATATCGTGGCACGTGCCTTACAAAATATTCATATTTCTATACATTTTTTACTCAATAGATGTAGTAAAAGTAATACTAAACAGAAACTATTATTCCATTAGCCTTTTTGCAGTAAAAAGCAAAGCTAAAGACTTGTAATTGAATAACGTAGCATTTCGTAGCGCTACGAGATTAGCTACGCTCGTAGCCGCGTAGCAGTGCTACGGATTATAACATTAACTTGTTTTAGGAATTTTACGGATTTCGTTGATGGGGGTTGTCGGATTCCATTACTTTTATTTTATATCTGTATTCTCTACGGTTTTGGTGAGCATTTTCAGTATAGAATCTTTTTCATAATGTTTAATATGAAACCATCGCATTGATACTATTATCTCAGAAAGGACCTAAAATTCAAGATTTACAAAAGTGAAAGCTTTTGATATTACTACTGTTTCTGATGCTTCTGAATGAGTTTTTCACAAAAAAAATATAAAGTATTGTATTCGAAATCAATATTGATTTCGAATAACATTAGTTCATTTTAATATGTACTTATCTTTAAGAGTAGTAGAGTTCCCTGTGAAAGGGCTCGCCCAGGGATGTACTACCACCATACCTATTTCTGCCGCCAAGCAGCATTGCTGTGTTTCGGTTTGAAGGGTATGGTTGCCGGTGAAATTACAGGCACAAGAGGCTTTACACCTGTGTGCCTCAAGTTGATGGACGCAGTGGCAGTGCATCGTAGAACACGTTTATAAGGTGCGTGATCTACGAGGCAATACTTTGCTATAGGCGATGGTTACTACTTAACATCAGGTGGGCCATAAGCTTGTTACATCTCCATCTAGTATAAAAAAAAAATAAAAAAAACTTAACCCATACACCTAATAATATTTTCCTGTCCTGTCCCCGCACTAGTGATCCCACATACACGAGAACCCGAACCAAATATTTTCAGTTAATGCCATAATTTGTCGCGCAGCGATCCCACAATCTCTTGTAGTCGGTTACCCGCCCACGAATTACAGATATCGATAATAATCCACTGAAACTTTTGCATTTAATATAGTTGATTAAATAGTTATTTGAGCGCGAAATAAAACAAACTACGGAACCGAATAGTCTTTGAACAGTATCAATAGAAGCCAATACCAAACCAATTACTAGTTTGTTACTCGCGACTCGAAACGTGATCGACAATAAAGCGGGTTGAGGGTATCGGAAACTAGAAGTGGTGCATGTTACGTACCGAAGCGAGTTACAGGAGGCCTTCTATTTGGCCATAGTCGGATAAAACTATCAATTCTAACAATATAAATTAAAAAAAAAACTCTGTCTCTCTGTCGTCCTTTTGGTACGCAGACATATGAGTCGAACTGTTTAATTAATGCAATTGTACTTACTGTTCTTCATAATTGTTTCATTCGTCATTTTGTGTGTACCAAATAAATGATTATTCTATTCTGTTTGTGTTTCGTTTTCAAGATCCCGATTTCGATGAAATTTGGTATATAGAGGGAATGAGAAAAAGGCTACGTTTTATTGCGTGCGAGGCCGCGGCCGAAAGCTTTGTTATAAAAGTTTTCCCAGAGTAGATATTTAAAATTTACTTCTAGTAGACATCCCAGTTCAACCACCCGATGTGATCTCACGACCCGACCAACCAGGGGACCAATTCTGCTAATCTATATACATATATATAAAACAAAGTCGGGTTAGTTACACCTACCTAGATTAGTAAACTCAAGAACGGCTGGATCGACTTTAATGATCTTTGATTTATTGGATTTGTCTCCGCCCCGAATAGCAGAATAACTATTAAAATATCGGAAAATTTATTAAAAAAAAATTATGAAGAAAATTTATTTTCTCATACATAAATGCAGCTAGTGATGGCCGATTGACAATTTTACCGACGACGTACATTGGCAGCCCGTGTCATATGCTTGTCAAGGCGATACGAAGTTCGGCGGGTTAACTAGTTTATAATAAAAACGATTATTGAGCCATACCATTATTTAACGATTATGATTATTGTTTCTGTCGTAAGCTGCCAAATTTCAATGGGGTTGTCATAGCAACGACGGTCATTGAATAAAGTTTGTGTTAGTAGAAAACCAAAAGATATCTAAAGTGGCTATTTTGCGACTATACCATTGTCATAGTGAAGCGATTAGTTTAGTAGAATTGGGTCCCAGTAAGAATAAAGATTATGGTTGACCCGACAGCGCCCGACCACTCGACCAGCCTACACAATGCAATACGTCTGTACGTGACGTCACATCGAGTGGTTGACTCCAGCCGTATTGGGTCTGTTAATGCTTTAAAATTGCACCCCTTTGACCTACCCGGACCTGGAACAAACATCTATAGATCAAGCATACATTTGTTCCGCAGCGGGAATTCAACCCGAAACCGGCTATTAGCCCACTGCACCACGGAGGTCGTCAGTGTATTTGTTCCGTTCATCTCTTACCCCCAGTCCCGCAGTGTAACTTCGTTCTCGCGCAATATTTCCAACTACCCGCGACAACGCATAAAACACAATTTCGCCCTCATAAAAGTTATCGCGGGGATGACGCGTGTATCCAACCTTATGGCCGTCTTACAGACAGATATTGGATAAAGATGCGTTCTGATTGGTAAGGTTTTTTTTATACGACCTGGATATGCAGCCGAAGGCCCACCTGATGATAAGTGGTAACCATTGCCTATAACAAAGTACTGCTTCGTAGGTAACTCACAATAGAAACGTGCCCTACGATGCCCTGCGTCTATCAAGTTGAGGCATACAGGGTAAAGCCTCATGTGCCTGTAATTTTACCCTTCAAACCAAAACACAGCAATGCTGTTTGGCGCCAGAAATAGGTAGGTTGTTGTTTTATCCGTTTAAATATAAAATATATAACGCTGAACATTTTGCACAGCGCTACTTAGCCCCAAACTAAGCAAAACTTGTACTTTGGGAACCGGATAACTGATAGAATATATATGATATACGTATTTTTTTTTACAATACCGCCACGGCGTGGAACGCCTTGCCTGTGTCTGTGTTTCCTGATAACTACAACCTAGCTGTCTTCAAGTCGCGAGTGAATAGGTTACTTCTAGGCAAGCGTGTACCATCGTAGACTGCATCATCGCTTACCATCAGGCGAGATCGTGGTCAAACGCTAGCATATAATTTATAAATCAAAAACAATAAATCCAAACCTGAAAAAACTCTAAAACTCATAACTTTTCTTAACTCGCAAACACGGCCGTAAAAATATTATGGACAGAGAGAGTACGTATCACTAGAAAATGGCTGACTCTGGTTGAATTGATCCTGCCTAAATAAATAACTTCACGCATCATAGAAATACCGTTTATCAAATCACGCACATCGTCATGATATTGGTTCGCCCATGTTTTTATTCAAGCCCGGGCTCGCAAAAATTTAAAAAAAAATCTTTTTGATCGCGCCCTTACATTTCGTTGTCTCAGTAAACCTTATGGCCTGTTACGGCGGTATCGGTTATATTGTCAATTACCGGAGAATGTCGTGAGTGAAAAAAGGTTATTTCGACTAATATGTTTTGATTTATGGCGTCTTATCACATAGGGGCTAGGAAGGTTTTATGGAGAAACTCTTCGTAAGATAATCTTTTATCGTGTACGCGTAGACCGCGTAGTAAACCAGTTATATTGCAAACTATACACAGACATTTAGAATTTTAAAATTCTGCTTGAGATATTAAACAAATATAATGATTCCTTGAAAATCATCTCTCTCTCTCTTTCTCTCTCTCTCTCTAGCTTCAAAGGGTCGCTGGAAGAAAACTCTTCTTTGCGTTAAGCTCGCCTTTGTAAATGTTCTCTATTTCTGTATTTTGTAACATATTTTCTTGTGTACAATAAATAATAAAGAATCCTAATTTTGGATTGGGTTTCATTTTATTTCTGAATCTTTTTTTAGAAGGCACTATCACTCAATCTACACTAAACAAAGTTTAGCTGGAAGAAAATACTTATTAGCATTAAGTTCACCTATGTACAGTAAAGTTTTAAATCCGATCTAAAGATACAAAATAGTGTACTCAAGTTTAATGCTGTAATTTAGTTTACGTTTAGTTTACTAGTATGGAGGAAAGGGCCTTATTATTCATACTGATTTTAAACCATTTTTATAATGGATAGTTTCTCACACTGGCAGTGTTAAAGTCTTATAAAGGCAATAGACAAAACAAAAGAAAATTTTCCTAGTCTGAAAAAAAAAATCACTCGATACAATAAATAGATTGTTATAAAAGAGATAGGACTGCAAATGTTAGTTTGGTTTCACTTTCATCAGTTCGGAGTTCTAATACTAATATAACTCAAGCCGGGCTTTGGCATATGGCATGACCGTCGTAGAAAAGATAAACTTTTCTGCGGCGATCATGCTACTAGAGCTGGGCTAAAAAGTAAGTTCCAATCAATGTTACGAGTTTAAAGCCTCGGATACACGGAGGCATTTTGTCCCGCAACATGACGCGCAGCACTCAATCTACATACGTGTCGCTGCAACGTTGCAAAGTGTCCCGCAACAAGTTCCGCAACATTTTTCTTGAATAATTATTGATTAAAACGGGTATTTATCGCGTATGTACCTTTTTTATTTATTATCACGACGTTTCGGCTGTGTTGTAACAGGCGTGGTCACGGGTTGACTGGAGTACTTGGAGCTACCGTCGAGAAGTGTGGGAAGCTGCAGCAACTTTGCAGGAACCCGGTGATTGCTAGGTGTGCGCGTCGTGATCGGTCGTCTCAGTGCGTAGATACGGTTAGTGTAGTGTGTCGTAATATGAACGAGGACATTTCTAATTCTGAAGATCAAGTGAGGGTAGTTGCTGCAGCTTCCCACTCTTCTCGACGGTAGCTCCAAGTACTCCAGTCAACCCGTGACCTCGCCTGTTGCAACACAGCCGAAACAAATAAAAAAGGTACATAAGCGATCAATACCCGATTTAATAAATAATTATGTACAGTGATCGCGAAAGTTTGAAAAATACTATTTTACGTGAACATGTTGGACATTGCGGGACATGTTGCTTGCTCCCGCTCTGAGAGCGAGCGCATTCGGCATTGTCTCTCCGGACATTCACGTAGTTGTTGAGCGACATGTTCCGCAACATGTCGCTCCGTTTGTCCCTTAGCCTTTAAGCTTGTCTAAAACCGTTCGCCATAAAAAAATCTTATTCTGAAATGTATTTTCCACCAAACTTATCACCCAATCAGTTCAAACATGCAAAGTACACTTCAGTGCAGCTTCAGGCAGTTTACAAGACGTCGTTACCGCGATTGTGGTGACGATAACTCATTACGGCGACTACGTCATTAAAGTCGGCGCCGGCGGTGCTGCACCCGAGTGTACTACACATGTTACATCTCGGCACTTTGAAATAAACTTTCTGTGGAATTAGACGCTCGGCGGTCTGACTCTAATTTCAGTATTTTTTAAGTTTGTCGAAAATGCTCGTAACTCGTAAGAAAGAAAGAAAATACATTTATTTTTTCTCATAAACAACCTAGATTTATAGGACTGCGTCTTTATAATGCGAGACGATTTCTCTCTTAGTTAAAACTGACTATGTGATATAAATTGTCAATGATTTTTTTAACAGGCTTTTTCTTTGTTACAGGTGCATAAAGATTTCTTCGGTCGAGTTGTTCCACTTTCACAAGTGCAGCGAACGGGTAAGATAGAATTTCATAATTCATTTGTTTAAGGGCAGTCAAACAAAACGTAGAACCTATAGGTTTTATTGCTTTGATCACTGCCAGGCGGAATTGTCTCCAAGACACAAGCTGCATTACCCCGCTGAATTGTAATATTAACATGAGTAAACGCATTGTGAATACTGCAAAATTATTATTAATTATTATGTAGAAGTTAAATATTCAATATTCACTAAAATCGCAAAAATTACTTTGAAACGTAAATTTACCGCTTGTGCTAGCTTCTTCCTTCGCGACCAAGCCAGAAAATAATTAGT
The DNA here is from genome assembly GCA_963924445.1 of Philereme transversata. Classification (NCBI taxonomy): domain Eukaryota; kingdom Metazoa; phylum Arthropoda; class Insecta; order Lepidoptera; family Geometridae; genus Philereme; species Philereme transversata. The sequence continues at coordinate 4,193,538 of OZ004343.1, read as the reverse complement.
CGAGAAACAATGTTGGTTATTCTTATTAATGATCATTTGCAATACGATATACAGAAAATTAAAGTAATATTAATCAACAATAAAAATGAGTGTTGATCATCGGGACACGAGGTTTTATTATCAATATAGTCAACTATAGTCTAATAAGCTTTCTTTTTAAGATTGTTTTTTATATATGACTAGCTGTTGCCCGCGACTTCGTACGCGTTACACTACTAAATGTGTAGGTAACCTAGAAATAAAGCTAAACTCGCTGTTGCAGCTTGACTTGACCTCCCATTTTTATCTCATAGGACCTGATTTATGGGATAAAAAGTAGCCTATGTGTTAATCCAGGTTATAATCTACGTACATACTAAATTTCATCGAAATCGGTTAGCCGTTACGACGTGATTGAGTAACAAACAAACAAAACAAAGGGGCACTCCAGGAGTACTGACAGAAGTGAAAACTTGAATTAAAGCAGACTACACTACATATACTTATATACAGAGGTGTCGGTAACGGTAACAGTGTCGCGAGTTCAATGGTTTTTTCCTATCTCAAAAATTCCCAACGCGCCTTTATAAGTTTTCACTTCAATAAATAAATAAACTAACATCCAGACTTTGGCATTTATAATATTAGTGTGATTTAAATCTATGAACTCTAAGCTTAGAAGCGCTTTTTGGGAGTTTATTATAAAATAGCACAGAATCCCCATAAAAGACTTATTTACTTTATATCTATTGATCACTCGATTAAGGCACACTGCTCCAGTTCTACAACCACCAGTTACCAGTTCTTCAGACTGATATCTTTACATAGTATAAAATGAAGTCGCTTCCGTTGTCTGTTCGCTTAGATCTTTAACCTACTCAACGGATTTTAATACAGTTTCAGCAATAGATAGAGTGATTCAAGAGGAAGGTTTATATGTATAATATTTGTTTTTTTGTTACTCAATCACGTCATAATGGCTGAACCCATATCAATGAAATTACTACTTTTTATCCAATAAATCAGGTCCCATGGGATACAAATGGGGTGTCAAGTCAAGTTGCAACAGCGAGTTTAGCTTTATTTCTAGGTTATCTACACATTTAGTAGTGTAACGCGTATGAAGTCGCGGGCAACAGCTAGTAAACAATAATATATAGTCATTGTTTCTCGTAATCCTCTCAGAGCCTTACTTCATAACGTTAATCAGTTTCGCTGGTGCTATTACTCTCTATTACCCCATGCGGAAGGGTTGTTTATATTCATTGCGGTATCGGACCACCTGATACCGCCATTTCGATATTAATCGCACGCTTTAATACGATTGTTGCTATCGAATAGGCTATTGTACATTTTAAAGTGTAAGCAATTGGTTTTGTTCGCGACTTTTTTGAAGTGAAGTGAAAGTGCAGCGCGTCAGGAATGCTCGCTAATGCGCACGTCGACGGTTTTCACGCGATCATGCGGAAAAGAATCGCGTCTCTTTTTCACAGATTGCGCGGTAATCCCAAACAGTATTTTGAAGATGATTGCTGCTCGTTTTGATTGCCCTATTCAGAAGCACTGGGTGGGGATCATTACTGGCAATTTAAAACACGATGGTAATTAATTTATTGATTTGGGTACCTATATTTAATTAATTTAACCTGTTCTTAATTTTACATGACTTTTATTTTATTTTAAATTTTCTATTCCTTTTTATTTTTTTATTTATGACATTTTACCTTTAAATTTAAAATTTTACTGAATTGTTATTATTTTACTGAGTTTGTATATTTTTGATCTGACATGGGCCTAATTTGTATTTTTAATTTATATTTCTAATTTATACTTTTACGTATTTGTATATCCTATGGGCGTTGTCTGAATTAAATGATTCTATTCTATATTCTATTCTATAAAACTTCTTTAGGTGCGTTTTGTATTTTGTGAAATTGGAAAGAACCATTGAACTCGCGACACTGTTACCGACACCTCTGTATATAATTTGATTTTTTTTTAGTTTGTGGAGGGGCATAAGACAACTTTCTTAGTAAATTTTCATTTTTACGCGACATCCATCATGATCATTTTGCAACATACAATTTTTTTTTTAGTTTGTGGAAGGGCATATGAAAACGATCTTAGTAAATTTTTATTTTTATGCGACATGCATCATTATCATTTTGCAACATTCAAATTATTATTATTTTTTGTTTTGGAAGGGCATAAAACAACTTTCTTGGTAAATTTTCATGCTTCTGCGTCAGCCATCATGATAATTTTACAACATCAAATTTTTTTTTTTTGTTTGTGGAGGGGCTTAAGACAACTTTCTTAGTAAATTTTTACGTTTATGCGACATCCATCATGATCATTTTGCAACATACAAATTTTTTTTGAAGTAAAAGCTTCTTTAGGCGCGTTGGACATTTTTGAGATGGGAAAAAACCATTGAACTCGTGACACTGTTAACGTAACCGATACCGACACTGTTCCTGATGATCAAAAATATATTTCCTGACGATTCAAGAAATACACGGGACCAGATAACTGATAGATAGCTTAAAAAATGTTTTTTTTTTAATACATTCTCATAGTTTAAAGAGTAAAACCCAGAGCAGAAATATAAACATTGTTCCGCGACGGGAAATGAACCCGCAACCTCCCGCGTCTCAGTCGGCTATGCATCCACTTTGCTCGGAGTTGAAGGTCGTCTTTGTTTCTAGCGGTATAAAGAAGTATATAATAACTCCAGCTACCTTCTTTAGTGTCACGGGTAAAACACAAATAAGGTAGCTCTCTCCAAGTGATTAACGTTAAACAAGAACATGTTAATTTTTATAAGATTTATTATATTATAAGATATCTTGCGTTGGTGGTTAATTAAAAAAAAAGCCGAACTTTTTGATAGATGTATTTGCTCTGTAGTTACCATAATTTAAATAATGAAATTCTACAAAATTCTAAATCGTTTTATTCATTAAAATCACAAGGATCACTTTGAAACGTCATCTTACTGCCTGTTCCTTCGCGACCTAGCCAGGAAAGAAAAGCAAGAAACAAGAAACAAGGCTAGTTCTTCTTTCTTTCTTTGTATTGATAATTGAAAAAACAACCAGCCTTGTTTCTTTTTCTACTTTTAATAATAAAGAAAATAAATTACGTCTAAATTGTAACATTTTTGACCGAGTTGGTACTTTTTAATTTTATCCTTATCTGTCATGTCTTATCCTATTCGCATAAACCACAAGTACAAGATTTCAAAACACAAGACAATGCCTAAAGTGAAACACTCGGTAATCACCCGACTCCAAATGAGTGTAATTACAAGGAGGGGAGGGGAGGTGTTTGCGCATGTTAATTGCCACATTGTACAGTCTACACCCCCGCCTATGTAAATGCTGTTAGGTACGTAATACCAATGTCGCAGACAAAACACTGAGCTTGTGGGTAATTTACTTGGAGATATTGTGTTATTAACAAGAAACTTTTTAACGAACATATAACCGACTTCAGATAATCATCGAAAACTGATTACGAGGTAAATAAATATTCCCCCACAAGTAATGCCATCATCAGATCTTCTCCAATTTTTTTTGTTGTTGTTATTTTACATGGAAATGGATCAAACATAAGGCCCATCTGATGTTAAATGATAATCATCGCCTATAGCAAAGTATTATAAAGTCACGCATCTTACGTGACCTACGATGCACTCCCTGCGTCCATCAACTTGAGGCATACAGGTGTAAAGTCTTATGTTTCTGTAATTTCACCGGAAAACATACCCTTCGTACCGAAACACAGCAATGCTGCTTGGTGGTAGAAGAGTGAAAATGTATGGTTGTATGTATTTTTTATTGCCGAATCATAAAAATAAAAAAATCTGTAAAAAATCAAAAATAAAATTTTGGGGTGGATCAAACTTATCACATAGGGGTTTGAAAAACAGTTTACGTCCTATTCTCAGACCTACCGAATGTACACAAAAATTTCATAAGAATCGGTCAAGCCGTTTCGGAGGAGTTTCGTTACTAACACTGTGACACGAGAATTTTATTTATTAGATTTGTGGTAAGTAGCATTTATTTAACAGGACCTTCTTGTCCTAACTATCAAAGATACAAACAGAAGTTTGAGAAAAGCGGTTATTTTATCGGATTCCTAATCTTCTCTATAAATTATCCCTTCCTGTATCCTCCATTAAAACAATCACAAAATCAATCATCTCTACCCAAATTACAGCTGAAAATGGGTTTTCATAACCGCTAACCGCATTGGTCGGGGTATGAACGAATCAGGGTTTCCATTATCTGTGTAAGCAGCTAAATCAAACAATAAGTCCATTCTGTTCAGCCCCTGGCGCTGGAAACAATTAAATATGAACCGCCCTCGTTATAACTATACTGTAGCGTGTGGATGGTTATCTGTGTTGGCTGACGACAAATATGAAGATTAGTTTTGAAGCGTAGAAGTTGTACTGGTGCGTTACAAAGAACACCAATACAAATCATACCAGTGGAAGTTCCAGAGATTAATTTGCAAGCAAGTTTTTATCGCAGCATATAAAATGGTCGCGTATTATATTCTTTATGACAGTCACATATACAAGATACCTACGTGTTTTGTTATGAACGACATTCAATGAAAACACGGGGCCTAACTGGTATTATTGTACAATAGGTTTTTCAAATTCATTACTATATAAAAATATAATAAAAAGCCTGTATTAAATAAGAAAACAAATCATTCATCATGTAAGTAGGCAGAACGCTATCCTTACTTAATGTTATCTGTTCGTCGGTTCATAAAAATAGAAGATTTAATGCAGTTTACAAATAATACAACTTATTAAATACTTAACATTTTAAACCATAATTCACACGCTGACCTCGCATTGTGTAGGCTTTCCGTATAATGAGAGGTAAGTTTATACTGGAGAAGTATAGCTTGATGTGTAGCCGTGTATCATAGTCAGTAGCAAAAACCATTTCATTCCATCTGCACCCAGTGTGTGTGTGTATTGGCATCTTTATTGCGCCATCTACGATCCTCGTTCTTTGATTTACTATCAGTGATTTTACCATCGGGCCTTCGTTGTCTGCCTCTCGGTCTACGAGCTTGACCAACATTTGGTGATCGCGTTCGTCCAACGCCCATCGTCCCAGCTAAGCGTATCACTAAAATCTGATTTTATATTCCAACGCTACTCCAAAATTATAGAAACAATATGAAATTCTGAGACATCTCAATCCCATTAGAAATCGCGTTGAGATTATTAAACAGTCACCTTAACGAGAATTGTAATGTGGGGGGTGTGGGCCACCCCTCGCACCCTCAGGGTGAGCTAGACTATTGTCTCGTAAGCTAATGAAGGAGTCCGTAATTAATTGAATGTTTAAGTACGCTTGTTTAGAGAATGGGCGCTTCCGATAGTAATTTCCGATAGAAGAAAAATAAAATATTGGTATACTTTACTGTCTAAATTACACATTCACTCTTAACGTAATACAAATACGTCTTACGAATAAACAAATACTAGGTAAAACAGGGCTCAAAATAACAGAAAAAAAACGAAATATATTTTTTAACTTGGGCCTTACTGAGTACCTAAAAGTATAAAATAAGCCACAAATTTAATATTAGGTTGGGGAAAAAGTTTCTTCGCATTTTTTAAGAAAATTCAAAACATTTTTTAATATAGTTTATTTATATTTAACTAAAGTATGTAGGTACCATTTTGTTCGATAACTTTTTGCCATCTTGTAGGTAGGGACATGATCCCATTGCTATATAAATTTTGGGGCTTCTGATCAAAATACCGCGACAAGTGGTTTTGACAGTCCTCTCGTGATGTTAACCTGACACTGCCTAAAGAATTCTGAAGAGACCGGAACAGGTGGAAATCTGAAGGTGCAAGGTCAGGACTATACAGCGGATGCATTAACACCTCCCAGCCAAACTCTCTTAATTTTTGCTGAGTGGCTAAAGATGAGTGAGGTCTAGCGTTATCATGATGAAAAACCACACCCCTTCTGTTGATTAATTCCGGCCGCTTTCTCTCAACTTCTTGCTTTAATCTCATCAGTTGTTCGCAGTAGAGTTCAGAATCGATGGTCCTGCCTGGTGGTAACAGCTCATAATGAATAATGCCCTTCCAATCCCACCACACACACAGCATCACCTTGTTGCGAGTTAACCCGAGTTTCGCCACAGTCTGTGAAGCCTGACCGTCTTTTGACCACGACCTTTTTCGCACGTTCTTGTCGTACGTGATCCACTTTTCATCATCAGTTATCAGCATCTTCAAAAATGGTTCGGTTTCGTTACGTCGTAATAAAGAATCACAAATGAGTACACGGTTCATTAGGTTTATTTCAGTGAGTTCGTGGGGTACCCAAATCTCGAGCTTTATTGTGTACCCAGTTTTTTTCAAATGCGCTAAAACTGTCTTGTAATCAATTCCCAATTCTTCAGCTACGTCGTAACTACTGATATGCCGATCTTGCTCCACTTTTTCAAAAATGGCATCAATTTTATCCGTAATAGGGCGACCAGAGCGACGTGCATCTTTGACATCAAAATTTCCGGATTGAAAACGCTTAAACCAAATTTGTGCTACTCTCAGAGACACTGCAGTAGGTCCATAAACATCGCAAATTTTTTTCGCGGCTTGCGTTGCATTTTTACCTTTTTTGTAGTAAAATTTTAAAATGTATCGAATTTTTTCATTAGGTTCACTCATCTTTACAGTACGAAAAACAAATAAAAATCACACTTTTTCCTAATTTGAATTTATCTTCTTTAAAATTTAAACTTTGAATGATACCAAAACCAGTCAGATACAAATAGTATAGCCAAAGAGATTTTATTACAAGTTCATACATGCTATAATGCGAAAAGACTTTTTCCCCAACCTATTATAATGACAGTGAATATTTGCGTCTTTTAATAATTCTGAAAAATCCGCAATCATTGAAAAAAGTATTTTTATTCCCCTTTTTTGTGTATGCTATGTAGCAACTAAATATTGTCTATGAAATAGTTAGGCTTATTAATCATTTATTATCAAAAATATAATTATCACTTACATGAGAATCAGTAGACATAGAAAAAATACAAATACAATCGTTTATTTGCTAGAATTCACAAAAATTTAATTAAAATATTGTAGGTCGTTCGAGTAGGTAGGCAATTAACGCATTCAAGTGGATAGTTAGCTACATAATTACTTCATTTAGTAAACATTTGTTAGTCAGGACTGTTATTGGCTTAAAGAAATTGCGAATTCCCTAAAATATAGTATATATAATAATAATAATAACTGCACTTGGCTTAGACCCGTGCAGCTCAGGTATATCTCTGGTTATAGTACAACCGAGTGTAAAAAATACAACACCAAAATAATAATAATGCTGGACATGTCACACAGCGCTATCTAGCCCCAAACTAAGCAGAGCTTGTACTATGGGAACCAGATAACTGATAGAATATTTATATACATTTTTTTGTAAATACATACTTATAATATATAGAGAAACAACCAGAACCGGAACAAATATCTGTAGATCATGTAAACATTTGTTCCGCGGCGGGGATCGAACCCGCTACCTCCTGCGTCTCAGCCGGCTATTCGCCCACTGCGCGGAGATCGTCATATATATGTATTTGTACATAATGATTACAGTAATATTGTAATCTTTACAGAAGCTGTATCCGACATGATCTCATCGAGCAGCGTGTTCTATCAATACAGAGAAGGTTTCAACAACGCCGTCAGACGAAATGTACGGACAAAAGACCTCTTGTGATAAATCTATATCGTCTTAAGAACCGTCGCCGGCGCTAACTGACGGCATGGCATGGCAAAGGGTTTTTGTACGCGGAAATGATTTTGTATTTAACACCCTGCACTCAGATTTTGGGATGTTACTGTATGTGACAGGCTGCCGCGGTCTACTTGTGATATCAACGAAATGTGAGTGCTAAAGGTGTTCTATTAAGATTCAAAATCATTTCTGCGTACAAAAGTCCTTTGGCAAAAGCCACGTCGTCAGTCAGCGCCGGCCCTAACTAGCCTAATTTTCGAACTAAGAGGTATAGACACTATGTCCTCGACTTAGTGTTTTAAAATGGTAAAAGTAAATAAGTAATTGTTAGGTCTACAGTCCTATCGTCAGTCGTTTTTGACACTAGAACGTGTTCAACAAAAGTTGTAGAGAAAACCCAAAAAAATTATGTTATAACTTTGTAAAATTAATCTGTCTCAGTTTATGTATAAATAAAAATAATCTACAATAGTTGAATTAGGATTCGGTTAGTTGATTTTTGTTGAATAAAAGTATATAACTTAAGTGGGTTGTTCGTTTTTCTTAAACCTATAAAATATGTATATCACAAACAAAAAAAACTGACGATCGATGACGGATCTTTTGTTTGTACCTGTATCTCAACTTTCCGCTGTATAGATCGTAATGCAACCGGAAGTTAACCATTCAGATGTTACACAGTACTGTGGTGAAAACTACTACGTTAAAGTATACTTACGATTAATTTCATCATCAAACTGGTAAGACTTTTACAAGAGTTTCCCTTCCAAGATGTTGACATATCTAATATATAAAAATTTCGTTATCTATAAATATATAAAACAAAGTAGGGTTAGTTACACCATTTATAACTCAAGAACGGCTTGACCGATTTTGATTATATTTGGTTTGTTGGATTTGTCTCCGCCCCGAATAGCAGAACAACTATTAAATTATTGGAAAATCACACACAAAAAAAAATTATGAAGAAAATTCATTTTCTCATACATGCGGCAAAGATAGCCGATTGACAATTCTACCGGCGAGGTACATTGGCAGCCCGCGTCATATGCATGTCAAGGAGGTATGAAATTCGCCTGGTTAGCTAGTAAACAAATAACGTTAATATAACGTTTATTTCAGGCAACATTGTGCACATACAAAATATGAATACGAAGTCCATATCTATTACCATACCTCAAAGCAAATATATGAAACAATGAACTTAAAAACGAATACTTATTTATTTAATGGATTTTGCTTAGAAGCCGTTTCCCTGTAGAGCCTGTAAACGATGCCGACTGGCCAGAAATCCGGATCATATTTAACGATTGTCTTAGTTCGATTTATCTATTATTTTCTCTTACGTTCGTGTCCCTTAGAGTATATTTAAGTTCTTTGCTTTTTTTATTGGTGATTGCTAAGCGTTTGACCGCTACCTCACCTGATGGTAAGTGATGGTGTGATCGAAGATGGAGTATTTGTTAATTTTAAGGCTGTTTACGCTTTTGTTAAAGCTGTAAGCAACTGTTTTTTTATGTTATTTGTGCCGCATGTCAGAGAAGTTGTGTGCAAAATCCATCACCGAGTGGATCCAAGACAGAAAACGACCGCGTGGCAGACCGCGACGCCGATGGAAAGACGAACTCTACTCGTATAGGGAAGACTGGAGCACACGCACGCATGATAGAATGGAGTGGAAGGAAGGAAGGGAGAGGCCTTTGCCCGGCAGTGGGACAGTACAAGCTCCTAATAATAATAATAGTAATAATGTTATTTGTCGGGAAACAGGCTTATGGCCCACCTGATGGTAAGCGGTCACCGTCGCCTATTGACACCGGCAACACCCGGGGTATTGTCGATGCGTTCCCTACCTTGTAGAAACCTCTTTACATTTCTCTTGAACCGTGCCATGTCGTAGTCTAACGGGAAAACCTCAGATGTTTATTTTAATAAAACAATCTTTAAATCATAATTATCAGCCGAAAGACTAGTTTCAGAAAAACTCGTTTTAAAAAACATTTAGCAACATATTTTCATCTAAACTCAAATGTTAAGTCTGTTTTCCGTCCACACTAGACCGATAACAAGACAAAACAATTTAGAATTCACCAGTTAATATTCCAGTGGATTTATACGCAAACTTCGCGCTCAGGTGTTGAGACAGACAGTCGGTACAACTTCGCAATTTAGTGCGCAATAAACATTTGTTATGCTACTCTACTTTGTTTACACTTATGAGATTAGTTAGGTGAAGTAAGTTCATATGTGTAGTGTTGCGGGGTGACCATTTCTGGACTGACATAACTTAATGATTTAAACACGCTATTTGAATTCCGAAGCGCTTAAAAATACTAGCGGATACTATTTGGGACCTATTAATTTAATAATTACTAGTGGTTCGCCCCGAATTGAGGTCTCGCGAATGTCCCAAAAAACAAAATTAAATATATTATTCTTAGGGTGACTTGAGCAACGATGCCTAAACGTATTTAGTGGCTAGATATGATTTAAGTAGTTACCAAATCATACAAATACGTAAAATTTAAACATGTTTAGTCGCTAAATACGTTTAGGGATCGTGGTGCGTAAGGACTAATAAAATAGTGCCACGAATTGCACAACTGAATTACTTGACCTATACGAGTAGTTTTATTCAAATTACAAACAACGGGAGTTCATATTAATCGGTTATTTCAGATTTTTTCCTATATTTGTGTCACTTAAGCTACACGAATACCAAATTTCAGCACTGTGGGGTTACTGGTGTACCCTGTGAATTTCGTAATAGTTCAGTTTTTTTTATAACTAACAAGGACTAAACTAAAATAAAAACAGGGTCGAAATGTACTAATGAAGACCTTTCATTAGACGTCCCATTTGACCTCAACTTGATTTTTTTACCCTTCTTGAACCCCAATATCTCAACAACCCCCCAACATTATTAGCTCAATTAGTGACACCAGGATGGTGCCAATACTTCCTACCTATATATCAAATTTTACGATGATCGGATTAACGCTTCGAAAGTTATCCTTGGACAAACAAACATACACATACAACGCCGATTTGCCCGAGTTGATTTAGAGGTCTCGCTTCGCTTTATCAAATATTTAGCACTAGCTGACCGCCCCGACTTAGCACGGATGTCAAAATAAAATATAGGCTATATTTTATATAGACCATATGGGTCTTGAGTTCACAGAAAAAACACTCAGTTTTTCCCTAATTTTCCGCGCAACTTTTCCAATTTTTTTTTGTAATACTCTATTCTAAATATTACGAACATTTTATAATAAAAAATAGCCAAATCCGTCCAGCCCTCCGCCGAACACCTTTTTATTTATATCGATTACAATGTGTTATTTGATCCTATCTTAGTTTATTTTAAATTCAAAGTTATGAAGGACGGATACGGACGGTTTCAGTTTATGTTATTGTATGATTTATTAACACACTCAACAGATTACTTCCAAACTTGCCTTTTAATCAAGCCTGCATAGTTAAGCGAAGAAATATACTTTGTACACAATATATTTACAAACTAAACTCATAAATAATTCAGAAAATATTTATGTTTCTTGTTTCTTGTGAAATATGATGATCAACTGTTAAACTTTGCATTGTTTAAGACTTAAATTTATGTCATAATGCTATTCTTGTATGTTTTAAATGTTAAAGTTGGTGTGAATGTTTACCTGGAAAAGCAATTTCTATAAAAATAATTGGTCAAGAGCGTGTCAGACCACGTGGCATTGAAGGGTTCCGTAAACATACGGGTGTATTTTAGGCATTTTAAAATACAATACAGGATGGGTGGGTTGGTTGGTTCGATCTGGATGGGGTCTATTCTGACTGACAGGAGATTTCTGGAGAACGCAAGGAATGGAAGGAAGTGGGGGAGACCTTTGCCCAGCTGTGGGACAGTATAGTTTACAGGAGGTAATACGTTACAGAAAATTCCAGTGTGTTATTAGGCGCAGGATTGTATTGACGAGTAATATATGTAAGTACCTATTATAGTTATATCAAGACGAGCAAAGCTATTAATTTGATGTAATTAATGAATTAAAGTTTGTAATTTTATTGATTTGCCGACAATAATTAGACGTAACTAATTGTACACATTGACTGATTGTAATTGACATTTGTACTGTTCAGTTATCTAGCTAGTGAATGCACTGATTGTTAGTATAGGAATCGAACCACCTTAAATATCTATGATGGAACAATGAAGACTTTCAAATTAAGAAGTTCGCTACAATTTTAGGTTATCTTTGTTAATTTCTGTTTACGGGTTGGATAAGAAAATATGCACTTACCTTGTAGGTCATCTTAATTTAGCAAAAGTTAGAGCTGCCCTTGAGATCTTACAACAGGCTATCAATTTTAACATCATAATCATATCAGCCGTAGGCCTCCCCTATATATTTTCATAGCGATCGATTATGTACGATCTACACCCAGGGGGGAGCGACCTACGCTGCGCTAAGTGTCCGACTGGAGACCACGTACTGGAGCATGGTCTCCAGTTGGACACTTTCTGCTCCAACAGCTGTCAGTTTTTCGAGCTATGTGCTAAGTAAGTATCTTTTTATTTACGTACTTACGAGTACCGCTAAACGACATAATTTAATTTGACGAAAACCGGTAACACTAAATTTGCAATTTTGTCCTCATAATACATTTGAGTTAATTGTAACTAAACTGATGAAACAAATGAACAACGCGCATTTGTTATTAGTTGTTAATTACTCACTTCAAAGAGTTACTGATTCAGAAGCCTTGATATTTGAATAAATTCTTCCCACAGAAGCTTGGGCAAAGAAATCGTCACGTGTGTGGCCTCCATAAATAAATTGGCACTGAGACATGATGCCATGACGTCAAGGGGACTTCTCTACAGGGGACTCTACACGTTCATGCTCGATGAGCGAATATAATTGAACATTATTTACAATTGTAATCAAGCATCTCGATTCGACTTTGAACATTAGTTTTATCGGTCTATATATACGTTTCATATTGTTTGCGTCCATTCGAGCAGACGCAAACCCTTCGAGTATGTACGCACTGCCCTAAACCGATTAAAAGGAATCAATTATTTTCGTTTTTTTATATTTGTGGTAGATTCAAAAATTTAGATTCCTATTGCTTTTTACAGTGTTCATAATACATATAATAAAACATCACAAACTATTTGGTTTATTAAATAATAAACATGATATTTTGGGCATATAAGGCGTTTTTCCATTCCTTTATATTTATGACTTATTAGCTGACTAGGCGAACTTCGTACCGCTTTGACATGCATATGACGTGGGCTGCCAATGTACGTCGCTGGTAGAATTGTCAATCGGCCATTATTAGCTACTATGATTTTATTTTATCTAGCCTATGCTGTCCCACTGCTGGGCAAAGGGGGAGGGATTCATAGGGGGTGGCTCTATGAATTAGAAAATTAATTTTCTTCATAATGTTTGCGTGAATTTTGCCGATATTTTAATAGTTATTCTGCTATTCGGGGCAACTCCAACAAATCAAAGATCATCAAAATCTGTGCAGCCTGTGATGCTAGCTGGTGCTAGCCTTGAGTTATAAGTGAAGTCCTCTTCTATGTATATATATGGATAGAGGGATAGGAATTAATAAAACTTCAAAAATACTCGTAATTGCATATTTCATAATTATTATTAAAACAACTAATAACTCTAAGCTACTGTATCTACCATCTCACAATTTTATTTTTAATTATATTCTATTATTTATAATTAATGTAATAATATATTTATACAACCTGCCCGCGAGACCAATTCCACCTAGTCGTGCATTCAGCAGTTGTTTTTTTAATTACAGTACGCGGCATGTAATTTAATTAATTTGTACACGTTTGAATTTCTGTAGAAGGGTCTACAAGAATTCAAGAAATTAGAAAGTCAAGAGGGCAGGGGCCCTCAATGCAACGCGGTAATTAAACCAAAAAAATTACATCGATACCAAAAAGTTACTTTATCGCTACAAAGTAAGTCATAGATCTTTTTGAAGGGAAAACTTCTATAGGCTCGTTGAGCATTTTTTGACATGGGAAAAAACCATTGAACTCACGACACTGTTACCGTTATCGACACCGTAGTGAAAACTTCTTTGGGCGCGTTGAGTATTTTTTGAGATGGGAAAAAACCATTGAACCCGCGATACTGTTACCGACACCTCTGTATATAATTTGATTTTTTTTTAATTGGTGGAGGTGCATAAGACAAGTTTCTTCGTAAATTTTCATGCTTATGCGACATCCATCGATTTTGCAACATCTCATTTTTTTAAGTGAAAACTTCTTTAGGCGCTTTGGGCTTTTTTTCAAATGGGAAATAACCATTGAACTCGCGACACTGTTAACGTTACCGACACTTCTGTATATAAGTATCTGTAGTGTAGTCTGTTCAAGTTTTCACTTCTACCGGCACTCCCGGAGTGCCACATTTTATTTTTATTATTATGTGCATTGTTACATGACGCATACTGTATAGTTACGGTACAATGTTTGGATGACTTCAGTTGTGCATTGTTTTATTTTATGTTTAAAAACAGATTTTATTGTTTTTGTATTTTGATATGATTTCCATAGGTTTGCTATTTACAGACATATCACGGGCAGAACTTATATGATAGATTCTAAATATTGCTTACATATTTTGCTATAACAAACTAAGCTTGGAATAAAACACATTTTGAAGGAACATAGTCAAAAATTAAATCAATATATTGTAAAATTTGGTATTTACCAAAATTATTTTATTGATTTTGTCAATTCAAAATTAATTTTACAAAATAGTCATATTAGGCAAAAAGTATTATCAAGTTTAAAAGTCAATTGACACATTAATAATATATTTTTGAAGTCGCTAGTGGGTTCAAAAAATACTTCACTATTCCTTACTTTTTGCTACGAATATGAAACTAACTTACGTTAATCTATCTACATAACCTGTATCTAATCTAGGTTTTTAGTATATCTATAAACGGCTAACACGAACACCGAATTATTTATTTACATGCCTTTAATTTTATATTTATTGCTAAAATATTAATTCAGGGAAATACACGGAAGTTTTTGGTCGAATACTGAAATGGTGATGTTATTTATTTACAAAATGTTTTTTTCTAAAATCTTTTTCTAATAGGTTTTACGATTCATAAACTCAATACTTAGATATAAAACCCCTCTCTAAACCTTAGTTTAGTATGTATTGCGGAATGAATTTGTAAAATGTAGACAAATTTTGAGGAAAGATGTACTTTTCTGCAACTTTTATCTCGTACTTTGCGAAATATTTGTTTGTATAGAATAGTGTTATACATTTATTAACATAAATATTATAGAATTTGCATATCTCTATAAAAAATACAAAAAAAAAACAGTTGAAACGTCGGGATAACAAATAAAAAAGGTACATACGCGATAAATACCCATTTTAATCAGTAATTAGAAACAATTGAACCATCTAAAGACCGTTACAAATGATCTGTAGATAGCTCAACTGCTCCAGAACACTACCAGGATAAGGCGGAAGTATCCCCAAGACACTGGCTGCATTGCCCCGCTGAATTGCAATGCTTATGCGTTGACCCAGTTAAGCGACAGCTCTCGGTTCACACGTCGCTTCGACCAGAAACCCAGAAAGAATTTTAAAAACGTGGTAGGCCCCATTCCATATGGGCCCATGGTCTCGAGCCAAATTTCTCAAATACGTAAGTTTTGTCGAGAGTCCCATATTTGCACCGCTTGAGATATTCAGAATATATGTAGAATAGTGGATTTCAACTTAAAAATTGGATTGTAGTCAAATATTTTGTTCTGAATTACGAGCAGAGCCATTCCTCAAAATTTGACGACTGCCTAAAAGTTCACACTGTTATAATTTAGTTAAAGTGATAATATTATAGTTAGATAATTATGTAAACGCGTGTTTCTATTTTCTGCTGCTCACATGCACTAAAGGCGTCACACAATACCAGCGCTACAGTAGCTATATGCTACAGTGGCACACCGCTGAGTGACGACCTAATTTGTTGTCTTGTATTTGGTATAAGTATAACTGTTTTATTCATAGAATGTAAGAATGGACACAACATAAATATTTTTGTATTTGTATAATAAAGTTATGAACCGAAAAATACATAATTTGCACAAAAGAACTTCGTGTACTTTTACATAAGCTTATTACACCTAACTGTGCTTTATCTACATACTTTGATAATACTGGAATGTGGAAATTACTTATTTTCATAACATGGCACATTAATTGGCACATAGTGTATTTTAGCATGATAAAAATTCATGGCACTTATGAATTCACAAAATAAAATAAATTGAAATTACCATCAATAATGAAGCTCAACAAAATCTCTTTTTGAAAATTTAACTTGAATCTGTACATATTTACATGACAGGTTAAGAAGAGACTGACGACATATCTTGTCCAGTGACGGAGTCGCTTTGACTATTGAACAGCTATGTTTAATTCCTATTTGCCAGAGTTGACGGCACTCTATATTAACTAAGCAGTGATAGGGATAAGGGTTATGACAAAATTAAAAGTGAAAGGTAGAGTCTGAATTAAAAAAAAACTAGATGTATTATTGTATTATGAGGAACGAAGGGAGAGAGGCCTTTGCCCTGCAGTGAGCCAGTACAGGCACCAAATAATAATAAAAAATACATTTCTTGATCGGGTAAGTGCAAAGGCAGTTGTAGACTCAGAGGACCTATGTGTAAATAAGTCATTTTTCCTACCTAATCAAATCATAGCAAAAACAAATCCAAAAGCCTTTCGCGGTTTTATTGTCGAACTGTTTATTAAAAGATTAGGTAAGTGCAGAAGACATTGAAGACTTTCAATAATATGGTGCGAATAAAAAGGCAATATTAACGCAATAATGAACCAATCGAGTCTTGTCTCGCTCTTCAGCTAATCGTATGATAAAAAAGCTAAAACGGTTTTCTCTTGAAGAAGATTCTAATATTGATACTAAAGTTTTGTTCCTAGTCATGGTGTTTCGTCGACTCAGACGGGGCAGACGCGGGAGTGCTGGAGTGCGAGGAGTCGTGTGGTAACAAGTGCAGGGGTAGTGGCGGCAGGTGCAGGGGTAACGGCAACAGCGCTCGGGATTGGAAGCTGGCCAGAGAGTGGAGTAAGGCGGCCGAGTGTTCGTGCGCTTTGCGACGGAGTTCGGCGACGCTGGTTGATCGGGCCTCTTCTTTAGGGCAGCAAGGGCAGGGGGTGCCCCAACCTGTCGACAAGAGAAACAATATTATATACTCTTCATAACGCCATTAAAATATTAAATAAGTATTGGTTGAAAAATTACTTTTTCAAAACAAGCTTTTATAAAATTCATAATCGGAAATGCAAGCAGATTCAAAGGAGCCCAACAACTAGTAGCTATAATCCATTCAGAAGTTCCGTTGTCTAGACAACGGAATGACCATTATAAGACCACCTCCAAAGTACCATATTATTGCATTGTCACCGAAGTTATATATATATTCCAAATTTCAGCTCAATCGGCTGAGGGGAACGGGTTTAAAATTCAGTTGCAAGATTCTACCCGGACAAACATACATACATAGCAAGTTGATAAAAAGCTTGTAAAAATAATAACAGGTGGTCTCACTTTGAGCGATTTCTTTCAGTTAAACTTATGTTGGAGAGGACTTTATGGAATAATGAGTGAAGTTAATATATTTTGTACTGGCCTAAAGTAAGTCTTTGTTTAACGTTTCTCGTTAAATCAAGACACGGTATTTGAATAAAGTGCTTACAGCAATTTTATTAAATGTAGTGTTAATTTCTGACTCATAAAAGAAACGTCAAAGATCAATCAAGTGGAGTTGTGAATACCTTTTAGAGAAGGAAAGAAAGGCTGCGACAAGTGGTTCAGATGCTGCGACAAATGTGACAGGTGCGGGGGAAGGAAGAGCGGTGGTGGCGCGGGGGGAGGCTCACTCGCCGCGCCCCCTGGCGATGACCGGTACGCTCCCGAACTGCAACAAAAGACATTTAAGTTAAAAGATTAATTATAATAGTAGATAACAACACTTTGCTTTGAGATGTTGATGGGTATTTCAGTATCTAGTCATAACCTTAACATGAATGACTAGGGGTGAAAGTCTAGACATTGTTAGCGTACTTACCAGCCGCTAAACCCTCGTTCATTGTCATTTAGGAATTAGGGTGCATTTCTGACAGAGATGTGCGAGGTAGCTAGCGGAGAGCGAGGTTAAAACTAAGCTATGAAACTATGTATGTATATTTCTAACAAAGCTAACCTAAGTGCTGTAGCGATAAATATGCACTTTGCGCGAGATACATGCGCGACGCTATCCCTAGCTCGTATCCTTAGCTAGCATCCCTCCCTTCAACGAGTATGTTAAAAACATAGCTTCGTTGAACCCCTTTTCACCAGAGCTAAGCTAAAAAACCAAGCAATTCTTGCAAAATGCAGCCTTAGCGACCGAAAAATCAACGCTAACAATGTCGAGTCTTCCTGCACTGGTAAGTACCCTTAATATGGCCAAGGATGTCAAGAATCTTACTGAATTTAAGGTCAAATTTTCTAAAGCATAGCAGATTAGTCCCATTAATTCGCCCATTGTACCGAAGATTTAATAGTGTATTTTATTTTGTTTATTTATATTTACGGTGCGCGTTTAAGATAATATAATTTTATCAGAGATAGATTTTTCAGCAATATTGTTTTTCTTCTACAAGTGTATCACATTTTAACTTACAAACCAAACCACATAATAATGTAAAGTGAACTTTGAGATCGATTCTTATCTCTCAAATTATTCCGTCTACTTTAGTCACTCTCCATAAAATGTTTTATTTAAATCAGTTTGCTTCGGAAGTGGGTGCATATCGATGTCGTCCTTTGATCGCGCTAACCTCGTTGGCGGCCAACCAACCGTCCAGAGCTTGCAAGACGCCTCTCAAATCATTGAAACTTCGCTAATACAATCAATTTGGTATTCTGTTACGAACTTGTCCATTTGATTTTTGCAGTCTGATTTTGTTTAGTAATGAGATGGATTTTGATCTTATAATAAAGTTTGAAGGGATGAAGACGGCCTGTTTTTATTACGATTTTAACAATATCCTTTAGGAATTCTATGTATTTCAGCTTTCATTTTAGAAATCGTCTTGAAGCGAAAACAACGTTTGTTACATATCTAAAACGTACAGCTATAGATATTCAGATATACATCTATACTTAACTATATAGTGAAGTGTACGCCATTATGCTCTTTGTCTCCAAGACGTCAGATTTACAAGCTTACAAATACAGCATTAAGGAGCTTACGAAGACAGTGCTCGCTAAACTAGTGCAAAATTCAAATAAGCTATATCGCATCACAGCTGGCAGGCAGGGTTGTACTCAAGGGCGAGCAGTAGGGGCAAGTGCTCAAGAACACACTTGTTCCTGTACGACCCGATGGTGCAGCGCAAAACTAACATAATAAAGAAGTTCTATAATCTGTGTTTTGTTTTAAATCTACCACTTTGAGCTGAGCGGGTTAAATGACGCAGCCATTAAGGTGTTAGGTACAGAATTTTAAAAGGAGTTTATGTAATGCTGGCGCCTCACATTGGCTTATGACTTGGTTCCAACGTTGGCTACGAATAGAATGGCCAATAATTGCAACCAAGATTGCGGCCTCAGATCGATCCTCACATTGGTGTGTTGGATCCAACAGTATAACTTGGAGCCAACATAGCCAATGTGAGGCGCCAGCATCAGTTATGAACAGGCCAAAGAAGTCCGACGTCCGACCGCGCGGTGGGTGGACGACATAAAAAAGTAGCTAAAAAAACTCTTGGATGCGCGCAGCAAAGGACCGGGAAGGGTGGCGTTTACAAAAGTCCAGCAGTGGGTAAATTGGCTGTGGTGATGATGATGAAGCTTATGACAGCTTAGTCAGATTAATCAAATGGATATTGTCAGTTATTGTAGAGCTAATAAGTACCCTCTCTCACGATGTTTCTACTCCGTTTTGAGCACGCACATAATCTATTAGAAATGGTTTTAAGGTCAACGCGAATGTACCAGTAGATTTTTCTTCCCCTTGCAAGTTATTGTACACAACCCTGAGTTCAGCCCTGGCAGGGATGCTGGGACAATGAAATGAACGGCCGAGGTGTCGCGCCACTCCGCCATTCCCTCAGTGAATACTTGATGTGCCGAAACGGGACGGGACAGGGTAGGAGAGGTAGCGGGATTTGGACTTGCCATTTGGAGAATTTCGGGGCTCGTGACTTTTGATTTTTGACATCACTAACAGTACAAGTATGGACTGTTGTCAATTAGGTGATTAGGTCTCCCGTTATATTGCTTTTTAGTCGTTTAGTATTTTATCGTTTCTGTGTTGGGGTTCAATAAAAAGTTTTCTATCTTTTTAGTTCTTTAAATTAAACAAACCATCTTACCAATACTACAAAAATAGGTATTCAGACCTTAATTACTGAGAATTAATCAGTGCCTGAAGATCAGTGGGCTTAAGTGAATTGATGCAGACGCTTTAGTCAGAGTAAATAAATAAAATAAAACGGCATTTATTTACACACACACCTCTTATGCTAACAGAAGTTGGTAGGCACAATAAGTACTAAATAAAGCTAGGTAAGTTTAATAGTAGGCCTAATTCTAAGTAACATTAGTACATTATCGTAGGTAGCACTAAGGTAGAGGGTGGTGGTAAATAGGTCGAGGGCTCAGCTACGCGAAGTAAGTGAAATCAGATTTTTTTCTTTCTTCAATACAACAAATATATACAAAAAGAATTCACCAAATAAAAAAAATCTAACTAAATTGACTGGTGGTCCCCGCACTATAGGGACTGGTCTATATTGAAGAACGTGGGAGAAAATGGCTGACGACACTATACAAACCAAGTTAAAACATAGAAATCTAAAATAATTCAAGTTATCATACCTCCATACAAAAGACTTCAACGCGCCACTTGGAAATGCTGAGTTCATTTTGATATTCTCAAAATTCAGACCCTCACAGAAAATTTAGACAAAAATTTGGACTGAATGGTTTACCTAAAAATATTTAGAGAAAAAAAGTTAAAATCGATAGCTAGTGGCACTTTTTTTTACCCAACAAAAGTGAATTAGGTATCTTAAAAATCTTGTAAGAAATTCTAAAACTAGTTTTTTCTTTTAAATTTCGAATGCATAGTAGGTTTGTATCTACAGGGTGTTTGGTAATATACTGACGATATTCAAGTGACGGTTTCTCAAAACATAAAAAAGACTTCTCGAAATAAACTACTTACTTTATATTAATTTTAAAGAAAATCGACTAAGTTTAAGTGATTAATTCGATATAAAACCCTACTCTGCCTACTCTTGCAATGTACATCCAATAATAAAGGCCGATTTGATATCTCTTTCGGAAAAGGCTCCGGGTTTTGGGTTAGAAAGGGACAACCAGAGATATCTCGAGACGTCAGCAATACAGTATCTGTGGTTAGATGGCAAGCAGTATGCAATAACACAAAATAAGTTTAATAAAGTGTTTGGTTTTACATGCCAAAAGAAATTTCATATTTCTATGATAAACATTTCACAAATTAATACAAATTATACAAATCTCCTTTAATTTTTGTGCGTATATTATCAAACAGCCTATATTTAAGATATGGTCGGATATAACTCTTGCATTTATCCATACTTGTTGACAATGCACATAACGCAGTTTAATAAATAAATAAGTATTACTGGACATTTCACACAGCGCTATCTAGCCCAAAACTAAGCAGAGCTTGAACTATGGAAACCAGATATAACTGATAGAATACTTACATACTTTTTTTTGTAAATACGTACTTATAATATATAGAAAAACACCCAGACACGGAAAAAAATATCTGTAGATCATGCAAACATTTGTTCCGCGGTGGGAATCGAACCCTCTACCTGCTGCGTCTCAACCAGCTATACGCCCACTGCGCCACGAAGTTCGTCAAAACTAGACCGTAATTCACTTTTTTAGCTTAATTTTAGCATTCGTCACTCCTTCTCTATCCTCTCCCTACTTTAACTATGCTAAATGTCAAATCTCACACTCCTCTGTTTAAAAGTTCAAGTTTAAAAAGAAAACTTTTGATTAATATACAGGGTCTTGCCATTTAAACTAATTATATCAAAGGGACGGTTTATATACAAAAAATCTAAAATAATATTTTTGTAGATAAAACAAAGTCGGGTTAGTTTCACCATCTATAACTCAAGAACGGCTGGACCGATTTTGATGATTTTTGATTTGTTGGATTTGTCTCCGCCCCAAATAGCAGAACAACTATTAATATATCTTAAATATTCACGCAAAAAAATGTATCAGAAAAATCAGTTTTTCATACATAGATGCAGCTAATGATGGCCGATTGACAATTCTATCGGCGCGCCGGTGACTATATTGACAGCCCGCGTCATATGCACGTCAAGGAGGTACGAAGTTCGGCGGGTCAGCTAGTATATCTTTATTTTTTTTTCTTGTCATATACTTAATCTCTAAAAATCTTTAAAATGCTGCTCCACGAAATGTTAGAAAATAAGCGTAGCGTGCGATGTCACAGATTATTAAAAAGTTGCTACGAGTCGTTTAATGGCTCTCCCGGTCAATGTCTCCGCCTGGTCAACAAAACCGGGCGGTCAACAGTGCGCGTACAGCAGGGCAGTAAGTACCAACGTATTAGGTACAAAATCTTTGTGTTAAGAAAAAAAAGGTTTATTAAATTAAATTAAATTAAATAGTCATTTATTTCAGATATCCATGATCCATATGTTAATAGTATAAAGGCTCTTATAAACTATGTTAGTAAATTAAAGTGAAAAATTACATTAAATTATAATGATATTAAAATTAAAGTTAATTTAAAACTAAATCAGAATTATATTAAAATTAAACTAAAATTAAATTGAAATTATATCAAAATTAAATGAAATGAAATTAAATTTAAAAATCTATGTTGGTTTCTAGAACACAGAAAATAAAACATAAATGAAACAAAAATGAAACAAGTATAAAATAGGGACTGGGTGAAAATAGAATCTGCCATTTCTTTTCTGCCAAGGGTGACTAATTGAGGAAATTACTTCTTTCATTAATCACCCTTCGCACAAAGCACCTCCAGAGCGGAGATGTGCACCACTCAGCCACCGTCCTCAGGATGCTGTTGCGGCTGTCCCGAACTCTGCTCATCAGCGATGCCGTTTTTTTGCATGATGGCGTGAAAGCCATCTGTGTGATAATGCGCAAACATCCCCGATGCACTGCAGTATCGGGGCAACCGCAACATCATCCGGAAGATGTTATTATATTGGATGCGTAGGACATCCAATGATCTTTTGGTATGTCGGACCCACAGACTTCCCGTGTACAAGCTCTGACAGTAGGCTTTAAAAAGCGTAACTTTAACTTGTTCAGAACAACGGGAAAATCTGCGGGCCAACATGTTACCTCGGACCGCCAATGCCCTACGCTCCCTCTCAATATCTTCATCGTCTTTAAGGTCATCGGCAAGATAATGTCCCAGATATTTAAATTTCGTAACACGATTTAAGTTCAAGCCGTTTAGGGTTATATTCAGTGTATACCCGGGACATTTACCGACGGCCCTAAAAACCATGTACTCGCTTTTTTTTCGCATTATAAATAAGCCCGTGCTCAACAGCATAGGCCTCGCAGACCCCCAACAATTCCCTGAGACCCCCCACCGTCGGGCTCAGCAGCACCATGTCATCGGCGTAACTAATGTTGTTAATGCTAACGCCGTTCATTCGGCAGCCGACACGCATGCTGCTCAGCCCGACGATGAGGTCGTTTACATAGAGATTGAAGAGCTTGGGAGAACTCAAGCCCCCCTGTCTCACCCCGCTCTCCAACCTATATGCATCCGAGAGAGAATTGGCCCATCTCACATAGTTGGTTTGATTGGCATACCAAAATTTAAATATATTTTGGATTTTAGCCGGTATACCCTGGTCCCTCAACTTTCTCCAGAGCACATCATAAGACACAAGGTCAAAGGCCTTGGAGAGGTCAAGGAAGCAGGCGTATATAGGCGTCCTACGGTCTGTATAATACTGGACGATATGCTTGAGACTTATAATCGCACTTTCAGTAGAAAGTCCGGGCCGAAACCCGAACTGGGCGTCATGGAGATTTAAATGTTTTTCTAAGCAAGAATCAAGCAAACCGTCCAGTATTTTAGCAATTATAGTTGCCAGCGAGATTGGGCGATAGTTTTTAATGTCAGCGACATCCCCAGTCCTGTTCTTCACAATGGGCACCACGATAGTTTTCATTAAGTCAGGTGGTAAGTAAGAGTGACTAATGCACATTGTGAAGAACATGGCCAGAACGCTCGGAAGGTGTACTCCCGCATGCCTCAAATGCTCAACACTGAGCCCGTCATGCCCGGGAGACTTGCCGCCGCTCATTTTTCTCAGGACCTTCCGAACCTGTCCTGCAGTAAAAAGAACAAGCGGCTCATCGCCCTCACACCCAGACACATTCATCGACGCAGATGAGGGTCCTAGCGGTGAGCGCACCTTGAAGTGCTCCATGAACATTATTGGAGATGTCTACAGCCTCACTCATTCCACCCACACTCACCGGGAGACCTGGCTTAATCTCCTGCTTTCCAGTAGTTTTCCAAAACTTACTAAAGTTATTTGCCTTTCTGTGTTTAGCCAAAATATCCATCTTTAGTTGCTCCTGGTTTTTCTGACACCAACTTAGGCGACTTTTGAAAAATTTTCGTGACTCGACCATTTCTTTATAAATCAATCCTGTAGCAGGTCGGTTATATAATAACCACATTTTAAACTTAAGCCTGGCCTCACGATGTGCCTCACCAACATGCCCATTCCATCCACACAGTTGTCTCTTCTTAGTATGTCTATTATTTGCCTTCCTACTTGTACTCACGGCCGCGCTACACAGAATATCTACAATATTATTATACATTTTGTCCAGCACAGGCGTATGAATTAAAAAAAAACTTATCAATTTATTATTTAAGGTCTCCGTCATTATTTGTAGTTAAAATTACAAGAACTTATATAATATATATTCTAAATCACAGCTTCACATCCCACTTATCACTTGTCCCTCAAATTCCCCATGGCACCCGTTCAATGGAATCAAAGGATTTGTGTTCATTACGATCCGTAATAATTGATGTGTTGGTCGAGGCATGCTTTTAGTGCTGTTTGCCGACGGGTTTACTCGCAGGTTAGAGTGGAGTGGTGACAAATTGGTATCGACTTTTTATGGGTGGTGTCTATAGACTTTTTTTGGTCGGTTTCCCGCTGATTCTGTTGAAAATATGGAAATAAAAATTCGGTTGATATAGACGTGTATTGATATTGCTAAGAATAGTAAAAGTATGTGTTAAATGCTGTGTGATTACGTGTTTTGTAGCAGAGCATAGTATTGCTCTGCTAAGTAACGTTGCTATAATTTTGCTTAATAAACTAAATGTTTAACGAGTTACTTACAGTATCCCATACCAGGCAACCAATTGTTGGAACAATATTCCCCTACCACTTCGACATTTAAAATCACAGATTATCTTTCTGTTAAAATGTATAGAAACTGTTAAAAAATATATAAAATTATTTATTTTGCTGGATACCTATTTGTGTTAGCGATATTCACAATTTTAGTATTATAGCTCGTAGCTATACATAACGACGTGTATATTTACGATACATATACTTGTCAAAGGTTTTTACACGCTTTATTTTTAATTTGGCACTGTGGGCGAATAGCCGGCTGAGACGTAAGAGGTAGTGGGTTCGATTCCCGCCGAGAAACAAATGTTTGCATGATCTACAGATGTATTTGTTCTGGGTCTGGATGTTTTTCTATATATTATAAGTATGTATTTACAAAAAAAGCGTATATAAGTACTCTATCAGTAATCTGGTTCCCATAGTACAAGCTCTGCTTAGTTTGGGGCTAGATGGCGCTGTGTGAGATGTCCAGCATTATTATTTATTGTATAAAAAAAAACCGCGCACACGGGTAGGCGGCCAGTCTCGATAGAAACGCCACGGAAGCAAGCCGACGGCGATGGGTATAAAAATAATGTAAAAAGAAATAAAGGTATTGTAATCATCACAGCTACTGAGTATTCCTTCACGAGGTTGATATTACACTTGGTTATATAGCGTATGTTCAACAGTAGACGTCTTATGGCTGATATGATGATGATAATGATCGTATAAAGGTATAAATAAATAAATAAATAAATATTGCTGGACATTTCACACAGCGCTATCTAGCCCCAAACTAAGCAGAGCTTGTACTATGGGAACCAGATAACTGATAGAATACTTATATATATATATATATATATTTTTTAAATACATACTTATAGTAAATATATAGAAAAACACCCAGACACGGAACGAATATCTGTAGATCATGCAAACATTTGTTCCACGGCGGGAATCGAACCCGCTACCTCCTGCGTCTCAGCCGGCTATACGCCCACTGCGCCACGGAGGCAGTCAAAGATAAGATATTAAAGATAAGATTGTTTCGTTTCACTAATTTCACAGTTTAACTCCTTTGTTCTTTTTCGATCCGAATCCGAAATATGACGTCATGGTAACCATCTAATTGATTTTTTTCAACTCTTATGAAATACTTTGCTAAAATAATCCAGATAATAAATAGTTCAGTTAAGAGTAGTACAGTTATTTGTGAAAAGACTCGCTCGGGGAAGTACTATCATCTTACCTATCTCTGCCGCCAAGCAGCGTTGCTGTATTTCAGTATGAAGGGTATGGTTTCCGGTGAAATTACATGCACATGGGGGTTTACACCTGTATGCCTCAAGTTGATGGTCGTAGGGCAGTGCATCGTAGGTCACGTTTCTAAGGCGCGTGACCTACAAGGCAATACTTTGCTATGGGAAATGGTTACCAATTAATATCAGGTGGGCCATATGCCTGTTCCATCTCCAAGTAGTATAAAAAAAGTTATCTCCATACCTAGATGATCATTTCATGGACGTATCACATGTCTTCAAACTTATGCCTCAGGTTTCGGGTTTCTCTAATACTTTGACGTAGATGGCACCTTCAAGTTAAGGTCTACATTATCTTCTATACCCTAAATACTATTGAATTACCATCAAAGATTCCCATTGCACCCCAAATTCCATTACCAAAGGGTCAAGAGTGAGTCGGTAACGAACCGGCGCCCTATTAATTGATTTTCAGAGGGACACAGTCCTTTGAATATTCAAGTTGCCAACAAAGAGAATTATTACACAGCTAATAATGTTAATGCTCTGATTAAGACGCGCTGAAATTGAGTGCTTATTAACTATTCATCTAGTTGTAGTTGTATTTGATAAACAAGTCAAGTGGAATTACATAACAGCTGAATTAGATGATGTCGGTAGGCGTTGAAAAGCCTTTCGGAGTACGAAGGAAGGGTTGAAAAGAAGAAGAAAGTTACTAAAAAGCTTGGAACAAGGTATTAGGACTAATATTTCTTCAAACTTTTATACATCTTATTTTATTTCTTTCTCTTTATCTTTCTTCTTATTTTGTCAGTATAGAGAAACTGGTAAAAGAATATCATAGGAGAAACAGACAGGCTTCTAGAACCCATGAAAATCAAAATATTTATTGATTGACTCATGAAAAATTATGGGTAGAGTATTCATACCATTTTAAAAGTTTTTTGTTGAAAAATTACTTTTTCAAAATAAGCTTTTATAAAATTCATAATCGGAACCGCAAGCAGAATGAAATGAGCCCAAACACTAGTAGCCTATTATAATCCATTCAGAAGTTCCTTTGTAATAATATGGTACCTCCATGGTACCATATTATTACATTGTCACGGAAGTTACATATGTATTCCAAATTTCAGCTCAATCGAATGAGGGGAACGGGTTTTAAACTCAGTTGCAAGATTCCACCCACAAAAATACATTGCATGTTAATAAAAAGCTTGTAAAAAGGAAAATTTTTGGGCTATGACAAGGAAATTCTTAATAAGCTCAAATTCATAATTCATTCATAGTTCTTTGTTGTTGGCTGCAATATAAAACATCATCGCTGTATACTAGGACCTAAGCATTTTTATTTTTTTCTAAAGAAATATTTACTTATTGAGTGATTTTTTTTAAGTTATTATGTATTTTGAAGCACGTTATATTTATCGAGGTGTGATCTACACTATTTTATATAGCCTAACTACTATCGCATTGCCATCAAAGATGCATCCAACCAAAAAACTTTTCTTAATAATCCGTTTTCGTCTTCAAATAGCATAATTCATATCACCTCCCTATGCCAACTCAATTATCTACCAATACATGATGTTATTCCATCTAATCCCCCTTTAAACATACATATTAGCACTAGCTGGCGTCAGTACGGAACGGGTAATGACTGAGTTCAATTATGCATGCAATTAACAGATTATAGCGACACTACGTACACCCTCGGACCCCGGGTATGTTGCTCGGCCTAAGTAAATTAGGTAGTACGTACTATTATGATGGTAAGGCTTGTTTTGGGATTAGGTAGGAGGCAGAAAGGTAAAGACGTAAGAAATAAGGTACCTTCTAATTCTAATTCTAGGGTGGGGGGAATAAGATCTGCACTGAGGTCCCGCATTGGGGTGTATTGTGCATTACCCCCCTTCTAACCTGACCCCAGCCATCCTAGCTCCTTGAAGTAACGGAGCAGGATTTTGGGTTGATGGATGCAGCTTTCCAAGATCCCCGTGGATGCCGTTGTGTTAGCGGATGAGGATTCGATGAGCTCTTGCAGACCCGTCCTCAGCCTGATATCGCTCGTGGCCGTACAGTGAAGCATCACGTGCTCCACCGTCTCTTCCTCCTGAAGACATGCGCGACAGAGCCCACTGTCCGTGGCCCCGGTCTTCAAGAGGTGATGGTTAAGTTCGCAGTGTCCTCTGATCATTCCCACCATCATCCTTAGATCCTCGCGTTTCATTTTTAACAGGGTATTTGTTGTTTTTCGATTCTTTGCAGGGAACATTGTTTTTGTTTGCTTGCAGTCTGTTCTGCGTTCCCAGACTATCTGGTGCTCCTTTTCGGAGTTCATCCTCAGTCTATTTTTGATTTCCACCGTTGGCGGATTGGAGAGGTTGTTATCATTTGTGTTTGGTGTAAGCCTGGCTCCTTCTCTTGCTAAGGAGTCTGCCTTGTTATTCTCTGGACAGGAGCTGTGAGCCTTTGTCCATCTGATGATAACACTGTGGTTTTCGGCCAATTTTTGGAGAGCACTGTGGCATTCCGCAATGGATTTCGATCGAGTGTCGGGTCGTCTGAGCGCCGTTGATAAGTGCCGCACTGTCTGTTGTGAAGATGAGTTGCATCTTATGGTTTACAGTTGATGAGTGAGGAGGAGCAGACCCAATTGTTGTTGATATTTCCGTTGCTGCCAGGAGAAGTCCAAGTGTCTCCGCCTGGAACGCTGTAGTCAGTTTGTTCAGGGGTTGTGCTCTTGAAAGTCCTATTTCCGGGCAGTAAAAGCCACAACCTGCCCCCGTTTTATTTCTTGCTCCATCTGTATAGATGTGATATACAGTTGGTGTTTGTATTGATGATGTTATCACCTGGTCATCCATATGATACCCTTTGTTTGTTAGGTATGTTGTTGCTATTCTGTCTGTGCCCATTTCTGCTTCTGGAATGATAGCGATGGCTTTATCCAGAATTCTACAGTGGTTCGTTTTCTTGCCATTTCCATTCCATTGGTTGGTAGATTTTATTCTTAGCGCTGCCGCCATTGCTTCTTGCTGTATATACACTTGAAGTGGCGTCATTCCAAGTATGATATCCAGCGCAGCTGACGGAGTTGATTTTGTGCAGCTGCTAATGAGAGAGCATGCTAACATTTGGACTTGTTGCAGCCTGTTTATTGCCGTTACTAGGTTGGTTCTTGGCCACCATACGACAGCGCCGTATGTAAGTACCGGTCGAACCATGACCGTGTACAGCCAGAGGCATAGTTTCGGTTTCAGGCCCCAGTCCTTGCCAACGGCACGCGTGCACTGCCATAACACATTTGTGGCCTTTGTTGTTACGTGATCGAGCTGTTTTCCCCAAATCAGTTTGCTGTCGAGCCATACTCCTAGATACTTGACTTCTTTGGTGAGATTTAGTTTTGTTCCAAAGAGTGATGGAAGGTCTAGTTTCGGTAGTTTCAGTTTCCGTGTGAAGAGAACAAGCTCCGTTTTATTTGGGTTGACGGAGAGACTGTGCTTGTGGCACCACTGTTCCACGATGCGTAGTGCTTTCTGCATCTTTTCGCATAGGGTGGATTCAAACAGTCCTGATACCATGATAGCAAGATCATCTGCGTATGCAATAGTAAGTATGCCGTCTTTGTTGAGTGCGTCGAGGAGTTCGTTAGCTACAAGAATCCAAAGGAGTGGGGAGAGTACACCTCCTACATAAGGTACCTTATTTTGGTTAACTAAAGATTCAAACTATTTATTTTTACTTATGGTACTCGTAAATGACTGCATTGGCTCATAGTTGGAGCAAATGACGTTTATAAGGAAACCAGCTGACCCGCCCGCGGCTTCGCACGGGTTGTTTTTCAATAAATCATTACCCTTATTTTGCGTACTTGGCTAAAAAGTAGCCTACGTCCGTTTCAAAGTGATCCTTGTGATTTTAATTAATAAAAATATTTGACTTTGACTTTGCAAAATTTTATTACGATCCGTTTAGCCGTTTAATCGTGTAACGGTAACAAACAAACTAACAAACAAACAGTGTTATGTATATACTATACATATAAACCTTCCTCTTAAATCATTCTATCTATTGCTGTATATTGCATTAAAATCCGTTGAGTAGTTTAAAAGATCTAAGCGAATAGACAGCGGAAGCGACTTCATTTTATACTATGTAATGAAGATAAAGATAACCACTAAAATACCTTAGTCTTTGGTAAGGAGGTCTATTTCTGGACCCTGGTAATTAAACGGATCGCATTGGACTGATGAGTCTAACAGTAGATAGCAGGTTAAGAGTAGGTATTGAAAATAATAAATAGGTTTCAGCTACGAGGAAACAGATAAACATACATACATTCACACATACAAAGACTGCTAAACATACAACCCTCCTTTTGCTTCGTCGTATTATTGTAAGTAGAGGTTGGTCTACCAACGACTTCAAAGTTTGAAAGGCTTGAAGTCGTCAGTAGACCAAAGACGACATGAGGGCTGAGCTTGGTAAGTTCTAAACTTATCGAAAAAAATAAAATTTTTGGAACAGGGAAATGTATCTGAAAAGAATTTAAGCCCACGGCCGCCTTTGCACACCTTTGGAAGATATAGACCTTATGGTAGGTTAGGTTTTTTTATACGACCTGGAGATGGAACAAGCTTATGGCCCAACTGATTTTAAATGGTAATCATCGCTTTCAACAAAGTATTGCCTCGTAAGTCACGCATCTTAGAAACTTGCCCTACGACAATCAACTTGAGGCATATACAGGTGTAATAAAGCCTCAGTGCCTGTATTTTCACCGGCAACCACACCCTTCAAACCGAAACACAGCAATGCTGCTTGACGGCAGAAATAAGTATGGTGGTACTTCCCCTGGCGAGCCGTTTCACAAAGTATTCTACTACTCTTAAAAGGTTAGAACTTTACAAAAATAAACTTGGCAGAATCAACTTTTGAGACAAATCGAACACCTAAGACTGAAAATTTCCAAAATGGCCACGAGACAAAGAGACACCTTTGATATTCATCGTCATGAAATAGCTGACACCGCTATGAATAAATGATCACAAGCGGCTCTTGCGCCTCGCCTTAATTATGAACTATCATAAATTGACAGTAATTACGTGATGTTCTGCTTACGTGTTGATATTTAGATTAAAGTCGGTATCTTTAGAATAGTAATTGTCATGTGCAATACTCGTAACCTTTAGATCATAACTATACGTTTAAAATTAAATAAAACATGATTTGAATTTGGAACCTCATCTGTATTAAAATTTAAACTAAAGAGACCCACACAATAAGGACTTATTTGTAAATCGAGCTAACCTCTGCACAGAATAAACCAACTTAGATTTAGTTTTTATTATCTCGCAGAAAGTGTGCAAAGTATAGTGTATTCTCCTCGTGGATCTCTGCATCTTAGGCGTGCTTATAGCCCTCTCTGCACACAGGATTCTAGTAACTCCTTCGCTACGCTCATGAGTTACCTCTAGAATCCTTCGTTACGTTCGGGATTCAATATAGCGCTCGTGACGCAAGACACCGCAATATCCCGTCGTTTACAAAAAATCTACTATTATATGATACCTCATTTGACCTAATAACTCTATTTTGACCCGCAACATTTTGCCTTTTATGCAATAAATATGAAATTTTATTGAATTGTTTTACTTAAAATAGAGGTGGGTTAATATATTTATAACTATTCGAAGTTTCAAGTCGATAGCTTTAATGAGATAATCAGCTGTAACAGACGTACGGACGGACGGACAAAGTTCCATCATAAGGGTACAGTTTTTACTATTATTAACCGTAACCCTAAAAACAACTCTGCAATATCCATAAAACTAGAAATTATCAACTGAATGACCGGTTTCTATCTTTGAAAAAGTGTCAAAAATTCGATTATTTTTTAGTTAACATTTATACGTTTATAGGACTTGACGACTATAGGAACAGGCCTTAAATTAATAACATATAAATTTTAAGCCCTGCCATTGACATAATTCCTAACATTTTAAAGTTTGGGTTAGATGTTATCACTGCTGATTTTTGCCGTCAACGGGAACTACCATATAGGTTTTCGACCCAACCCCTATAGGGTACTTCCGGTTGACCTAGAATTGTTAATTTTGGTTAAAAGCAAGGTCTTAAAGCACAACAACACATAAAGCAAACAACACACCAAACACGTCAAGCACAAGTAAATGGGAAATTCTAAAAAATAAACAATGTTGAAAATTAAGGTAAATTTTGGTACTTACAAGTTTTCGCGAAAATCTAAATTTGCCCATATCTTTTTATCGTGTTGATTCAGGACCTTTATACGCCTAATAGGGACTATATACCTCAGTATCTGGTATAAATTTCAACTTGCTAGATCCACCCGTTCCTGAGAAAATCGGACAGACACATGGACAGACGGAAAGACGGACAAGAGAGTGATCTTATAAGAGGTTCCTTTTTTTACGGAACTCTAAAAAACGTATAATACACACAAATCAGCTATTTTACACCATTATTCGCAAAAGGAAAATACTAAAGTATCTTAACATTCAATTTGTGTACGTCTTTATGGTATAAATTTAATTTCTGAAGGTAAGCGAGCCAGCGAGCCCGCCTCGACGTAATTGGCAATTTTATTTTTTACGCCATTTTTTCAGCTTTTAAGGAGAAAAATTCGTTAATGCATATTTAATAGCTGTAATCGTCTCTCCCCTCTCACGAAATTACCTGACGACGCCCACCACTCGTTTAAATACTTATTATTTTAGTGTAGACTTTATATGTATATTCACCGACTCATTGCTGTTAGATAAATGTAACTTTTACTTAGCATCTTTTATCTTTGTATAAGTTTATAAACGATACGATTTTATACTTTTTTAAAGTAGAATAAACACATTAAATGGGGTTGTATTTACAGTCAAAACAATATTTTACAACAAAATGTTTTATCTAATTCTGAAAGATAAAAACGCCATAGTTTTTTAAATGAAAACTTCTTTAGGCACGTTGTGACTTTTTTGAAATGGGAAAAATCATTGAACTCGCGACACCGTTACCGACACTCCTGTATATAAGTATTAGTTATTCAAGTTTTCCCTTATGTCGGCACTCCCGGAGTGCCACTGTTTTTTTTGGTAGAAAACCCTATAAACGGTTATATTCAAATTTAAAATACGTAACCTACGTACGTAGTAAAATCAAACTTATAAGAAAATTTTTACGAAACCTACAGTTTTTATTAGTTACCCGTGTAGTTTAATGTTAATACCTTTAATTTGTTACCATGATATCCGCACGGTTGTGATTCCTGATTCATTAAATGGTACCGGTAGTAGCTCATAAAACAGCGATATTTGTTTTAGCACCCTTAAATAAAAAATCATAATTAAATTATAATGGTAGATAATTGTTCAAGTTTTCACTTCTCTCGGCACTCCCGGAGTGCCACTTTTTTTTCTAATAAAGGGTAAACAAAGTGAACTCGTAACTGTACCTGCTATCTTTATTACCTATGTTACACACACGTGTTTACGTTGTTCTTTTTAATTGTATTATTTTGTGGTGTGCAATAATAAATTATCTAAAGGTTAAAATTATACTAGCTACCGCCAGCGGCTTCGCACTCGTGGTTTGTCAAATAAAAAGTAGCCTATGTCCAGGTCATAACCTATCTTTGTAGCAAATTTAATCGAAACGGGTTCAGCCACGTGAAAGCGTAACAAACAAACAAGCTCTCTTTCGAATTTATAACATAAGTAAATAAATTTGATGAGTATTAAGTATTTTCATACCGAACGCAGAAGACTATAGTCATAAGTGATTTGATCCAATATTTAAACTTCTTCAAAAGCTATCCTGCACAAAACACGTCCAAACCTTATCCTAAAAACTATCCAGTCTCCAGG
Organism: Philereme transversata; assembly: GCA_963924445.1. Lineage (NCBI taxonomy): Eukaryota > Metazoa > Arthropoda > Insecta > Lepidoptera > Geometridae > Philereme > Philereme transversata. The sequence continues at coordinate 4,159,036 of OZ004343.1, read as the reverse complement.
GCCCGGGGTCGACGATCATTTCACCCATAATCCTTCTCATACATAATGCGCGCATATAAATTTCAATTTTAAACCCGCGCGTTTCAGGTTACACCCATTTACGGGATTACGAGGGCTAAAACCCGCCTCTATTCCTGAACACATAAGGTTGAAAGTACGATTGTTTTGAGGGAAAGACCTAATCGCGTAATGCGTTTGCGACGGCGAGTATAAATAAGCAAGTTTAGTTGCACGATCTTGCGTTCTACGGTACACTTGCTGGCAAAGGTTTTACAATTTTTATAACATGTACAAGTAACAACACAAAATTGCCAATCGCTATCACCATGAGGTGAGGTCAGATCATGGGACATTCCCCAATGATGGAGATAATCCACAAAATCCTGAGACAATCACAGCCACTATGCCGTCGACCCACCTCATTGCTGGACGTCCCATTATCGCAATTACTTGCATACAATCAAAATGTTATGTGCATAAATTTTTATAGAATTTCGTCGAAAACTGACATAAAACCTATAGATTTTATAATTTGAATCTGTTTTACTTAGATGTGTAATAGTGCCTTAAAATAACATTTCGAAACTGAAACCTGTGAGTTCTTTTAGAGTTATGGTAATTCGTTTTAGGTTTTTTAAGTTGTGAATCTTATTTTGCCTACAACTGTACTATAGCTACTGTATTCAACGATACTGTTTGCTACTGTATCTTCCATGCATCTGTTATGAGTAATTTTTTACTTGTTACGTGATCAGTGTTTTGAGTACATGCATTTTTCAGTGTCTAAAAGATCTGCAATGGAATTGTCTTAGTTATTTTCTGGGGTGATAAAGTTTAGATATCAAAGTGTACTTGTGGTATACGTTTCTGATATTATCTAGTCGCTAACGAGTTTTTACAAATTTTGAATGCTTTTTTCATTCAAAATACAATTTGTAGGTAAGAGTAATCCTGAAAACACATGATGTAAATTGTTAAAAAATATGGAAATATACTATTTATTTCATAAAAAATACATTTAAATATTTAGAAATATAGCATTCAAAAATCACTAAGGTGAGCTGGTGCTATGGTGAGTGATCAATACGTAGATTTTCGAATTTACCCTATCAAAAATAGGTAAAATTACTAGGCTTATAATGGATAAGTCAAAAATGTTTATGAAACCTACTTAGGTCTTGTTTTAGGCATGTACGTAAGATGCTCCCGAACAGGGTATTGTAAAAGAGGATAGTCAAACGATGTAACAAACATCATGGGCCTAACGGAGAGGTCTACTGGACCTCTCAGTAGAGAAAGATGGTCAACAGAACTATTAAAATAAAAACAATGGTATTGTTACCACAAAAAAGTTAAAAAACTCATTATTATAAAAAAAAACTCTTATTACATACGTTATCACGTACCGTTTTATCGGTGTTATCCCGTATTTATAATAATGATTGAAATAAATCACGAAAGTAAAAGTTAAAGAACTGTAGACGCGTGTTAAAAAATTTCCTTACCAATTTTGTTATAGATATAGTGATATTTTTTTTGTGGACCCTAGAAATATATTATGAATAATTTGAGACTTGTGGTTGATGTACCAGCAACTAAAAAGTTCATATATCCCCAGAATTGCAAATGCCCGTACTAAATAATAATGTCAGCAGCATCATCGTCCTTTCATTACTAAAATGCCCTGTGGTAATGAATAAGGATTGAAAAACAGCAGTAGATCATAACAGCCCTTCAAAGCTGTCGAAACAAAATAAACACGTTTTGTAACAGTTGCTGGTAACCACAACCCTCCACCCTGAGGTCATATCAAAAGTCGATAAGACAGAGCTAATACGAGGGTTGAGGGTTAAAAAAACCTTTTAAAAGTATTTGTACTTATTAACTTGTTCACGACTTTGCTCGCATTGTAATACTCATTTATTCAAACCTTAGGGATGCAATAGAAAACTTGGTTACGTCATTAATACTTTAATAATAACATAGGCTTTTGGATTAAATTATAATTAGATATTTCTGATTAGGTACTAAAGATTATAGTTGCTGTAGATGCGCATTATAAAAAAAATATTATATACCTAATTTAAATTCTAAATTGCTATGTATGTCAATATAGGTACCTTACCTATATACTTATACGTATACCTTTAATTACTTATTTTATTTATTTATTTGACAAAAAACTACATACAAATAATAATATTATGGAACGCGCTGCCGGTAGCTATCGGATGTGCCATGTCACTTGCCAATTTTAAACTTATGGTCACTATGGAGAATGGAGAACACTATTTGAGTATTTGTCGCTAAATATCTATGTATTTATTGTTAATTAATATGTTTCTTGTAATTTGAACGCCTTTTATAGGGACTGGCGGGTTTTGGTACAAGATCGAGATAAGTGGAGAGATGAGGGGGAGGCCTTTGCCCAGCAGTGGGACAGCATAGGCTAGATAAAAAATGTTTCTTATATAAGTAGTTATTATTATATACTACTTATATAATATACCTATTATTATACTATATATAAAAATAGGTTCATTCGTTTAGGATAGTTTTATTTTTTATATTATAAGTATAAGTATGTAGTATGTCAGGTACACCATTACACCCCAGGTAATGTCCAAACAGTCCATTCCATCCAAAGGTTGTCTGGTAGAGATCGCTATTCAGCGATAAGACCGCCAATTGTATCTCAAAGTTTTACGGTATTCTTTTTAGCTGTATTGTTTTCTTGGTGTGCAATAAAGAATTATCTATATATCTATCTATAATACATAATATACTGTACTCGTATAACCTTAAAGGTTTGTGTCGGTGCTTAGAGACACTCGAATTTAATTAGTATGCGTCTGCACGTAAATTTTAAGTTAATAAAATATAATGAAGCTCGACATTCGATATAATCATGTAAATATATATTTATAGTAATACAACTAGAAGTTAATCTGCCTCTATAAATCGTAAATCATACAAATCGGTTTACTCGCGATTTCCTTCGCCATTTTAAGCATGTGCAAATTATTTAATTATTATTTACTAACTAACTATACTTTGGTATTATTTTTATCCTTACTCGCGTTTTCCAATGCGAGGTCTCCATCTTTCCATTCCACAAGCTAAGAATATATCGATAACCCGCATTCCCGCAGTCAGCCGTCACTCATCAATCAGCAACTCGCTGTAATCCAGCTCGAAATAACAACATTTGGGCAAATCCAACGCTAATGTTCCGACTCCCGGCGGATTTTAAACTGCTTACTGTATTGGTTTTGTTGGTATTTCTATAATTGAGTAAGAGTTCTTTGCGGTTAGAATGGCAGATGATATGATACCTTAATGTTGTATGTTTTTATGATTAAAAAAAAGGTAGCAAAAAAGCATACGGCCCACCTGATGGTAGGCGGTTACCATAGCCTATGGACGTTCTAACAACAGAGGTCGCGCGTTGCTGATCCTTTAAACATTTGAATACGCTCGTTTTGATATATAATACATATTTTTTTTTTTTTATTTAGATACACCGCCCTTATGTGATCAAGTATTATCATGTCACAAAGATTGTCCGAAAGTGATCGCGCGACACTGCTTTATTCCCTCGTTTAATAAAATCTACTATTATATGATACCTCATTTGACCTAGTAACTCTATTTTTATCCCCACCATTTTGGCTCTTTAAGCAATAAATATTAAATATTATTGAATTATTTTATTTAAAATAGAAGTGGGTTAGTATATTTATAACTACAATTCTAAATTTCAAGTCGATAGCTTTAGTAGTAGCTGAGATAATCAGCTGTAACAGACGGACTGGCAAAGTTCCCCCATAAGGGTACAGTTTTTACCATTTTTAAAGGACTTGACGCCTATAGGAATCACCCTTAAATTAATTAAATATTAATTTTAGCCCAGCCATTGACATAATTCCTAATATTTTTAAGTTTGGGTTAGATTTTTTTAACGGCTGATTTGTACCGTCTTCTTTTCTCATTTGAATCTACAAGATTAAATTGATTTGGTCCAGTAGGTAACCACCTCTGCAGCCTCATCAGTTGTCTTATTAAGCCGTTTCTGAGTGTTAGGCATTGGGGGCAGAGAAGAAAGAGATTACCGATAAGACCGCAAATTGTACTAAATCGATTTGTGAAAATTGTGATCTGCATTTTATTTTGGTGTACAATAAGAGTTATCTTATCTTAATCTTACGCAAATAATATTTAATATAGCATTTAACTTATACCCGTGAGTTAGTCATAGCATTATTTAGGTTTTATTGCTTGCGAAACAATCTTGCTTGAACAAAAACAGGACCCAAAGCATATCTAATTGTCAGCTATTGGATTGCTTGGCTTGAACAAGTCTTGAAAACAAACTAAAAAAATATAAAAAAACAAATAAAGATGTTCAATAGTTACTTTATATTAATTAATAAATAAAAATATTATAAAGAATGCCAAAATGAAAAACAAAAATAAATATAAAATTTCACAGGCGGTCTTATCTCTTAGATAGTATTTGTGAACATAAATATCAATACAAACTTAAGAAAGAAAATACGTTTTAAAAGATCCTCAAAAAGCAACACTAATTAATAAGAGGTAAGAATAAAAGGAAAGGAGTAGAAATAGGTACATAAACAAAAACATAAAAATAGTGTGTTGCGTTATGTAAGGCCATACAGGTCCCAGCATATTTTAAATTATCTCATTTATACTAGGAACTATTGCTATTCATAGCCTCATTAATGCTTATAGTACCTATAGAGATCAAACAAAAAATTGTAGATAGCAACTAAGGCAGCAACAATCACGTCATTTAACTTAGAAGGTATTTTCAAACCCAATTATTTCAATAAACTAAGAAAATATCAGTCAGGTCTAGCGAGCATGTGAAATGCGTTCAAAAATACAATAAATTTTTTTAGATAGGAGTTCTTGGTACTTCATTGTTGATTTATGACATTAGACGAACTGAATTTACCACAAGTTTAGAGGATAGGAAATAATAACATTTACCCAAATCCTCCACCGCTAATGCACCGATTCCCAGCGGACTTTAAACTGCTTACATTGCATTAAAAATCCGAGTTGCCTCTAAGCCGTTCCGTAAGAGGTTCAACAATAAGTACTAAAGAAAACTGCATTTTTTATACTATTTAAGTTTTTATTAAAGATAAAATAAGTTTTTTGTTGAAAAAATACTTTTTCAGAAGAAGCTTTTATAAAACTCATATTCAAATGAGTCCAAACATTAGTAGCTTACTATAATCCATTCAGAAATTCCGTTGTTTAGCATCTGTCTTCATCATGAGACCACCTCCATGGTACCATATTATTGCATTGTTACTGAAATTACATAAAGTATTCCAAACAGATCGATCGAGTTGAGGGGACCTGGTTTAAAATTCGTTGCAAAATTTATCACAAACAATGAAAGGTAAATAAAAGCTTCTATTAAGAACGAGTTTGAATGTAAGAATGATATTATACCTTACAAGCAAGATGCAAAACAAATGAGAAAAAGATATGTATATTCCAGACAACTTTTTTTACGTTAGTTAGCCGTAGATAAATTCATGACTATATTAAAATGATATTAAAATAAACTTTGTGTTCTGAACACCAAGTGACTTCTAACTCAAACTCTAACTAACTAACTAAAAACGTAATTAAACAAAATCTTTATAAAAGAGCCTACTATAAAATATCGGATTATTTAGATGATAGAGAAGCTTGGGATTGAAACTGCCCCAACTCGTTCAAAATGTTACAATTTAGACGTAATTTCTTTTCTGTATTATGTACCTATTGTAAAAGGATCATTAAAAAAAAAACAACCAGCCTGGTTTTCTTGCCTTTCTTTCCTGGCTTGGTCGCGAAGGAACAGGCAGTAAAATTGACGTTTCAAAGTGATCCTTGTGATTTTAATGAATAAAAATATTTGACTTTGACTTTTGACTGACTTTGACTTTGACTCAAATATTGTATTAAATTTCATAAAAAGCAAACAGATTTTTATTACAAACTATCCATAACTCTTTACTATCTCAAAGCATCAAATTTAAATCCATATCAATATTCATAACTTAATTGAATTAAAGCCATCACTTCTCATAACAGAAACACATTTGTTCGAAGGCCATTTGTTCGAATTACGCATTCAAATAGAGACAGTATCGTTTACCCGCGTCTGAGCAACTCATAAATTTTAATAAAAGCGAATGATCAAATTAGAAAAATTAAAAGTGATAAATAATGGGCAATTAAGCGTTATTGCGTAAAAAAGGCATAAATTAATGTGGTGATGCGACGCAATTCCAGTAATTGTGGAGTAGGGATGGGAAAAGATAAATATTAAATCACAATACGTGGTTTTCAAATTTTCACGATCACTGGACATAATTACTGATTTAAATGGGTATTTATCGCGTATGTACCTTTTTTATTTGGTATTCCGACGTTAAAGATAAATTCAAATTCAAATTAATTTATTTACACTTAAATATAACTTTACAGAAATAATCTAATACGCTATATCTAAAACTTCTACAAGAAAAAAAAATACATATTATAATATACTTACCTACATAAAAAAGGTACATACACGATAAATACCCGTTGAAATCAGTAATTACACTACGTGCTTATTCATAAATTATGTGGTAGGTGATAAATGATTTTTGGGGCCATTTTTATTTGAAGAATAGCGCATTTTTCGGTTATATACAATGTATTAAATAACATCTGCATTGATCGAGCGAAGCGAGATCTCTAAATCAACTTGGGCAAATTGGCGTTGCATGTATGTCTGTTTGTTTGTCCGAGGATAACTTTTGAAATGTTTATCCGATCATCGTGAAATTTGATAGTCGGTAAAAAAAGTTTTAAAAAATAAGTACTTTCACTTAATCCATACAAAACGGCAATTTCATAGGTAAAGACCTAATATGAAACGTTTTTTTTTGATTATCCATAATATTGTTACAAACTTATGTTTGTAACAACTAGTTTATGATAAAATTAGCTCCAGTTAATTTTATCGTAAACTAGTTGAATGCCCCCGACTTCATACGCTATTTCCTAGTTTTTGACAACAGTGCCACCTTCCGGGTCCAACTATAGCTAATAACCATCTAAGTGACCCCAAAAGCACAAAAAATAATTAAAATCGGTCCAAGCCGTTTAGGAAGAGAAGAATTACAAACAGATGCACACCGGAATTTTATTTATGAGAATAAAATTAACTTTACTAAATTCAGATTTGCTTGGGAGTATTATAAATAATTAGGTACTAAATAAATAAATAAATATTGCTGGACTTTTTACACAGCGCTATCTAGACCCAAACTAAGCAGAGCTTGTACTATGGGAACCAAATAACTGATACCAGATAAATATACCTTGAAGGGTTGTTAAAAATAATTTACTAAGTACTGTACATTCTGTTACATTCAGTTCTGTTATTAGTTGATTAGTGAGGTCGTCCGTGAAATCAACACTGGCCGCAGCAGAAGACCAGCGCTGCAGCATGGTAACATGCAGCAGCTTTATGCTGAGCTGCAGACCTTTTCGCCATCACACCGAATTATATGATTAAAATAAAAAACGTGCCTTTGTTATTGTTAATTTTATGTTTAGTGTAAATATGTTTAGTTTTAATCGTTTGAGATTAGGTATATTCTCATGATTCTTTTGTGTTGCGAATAAATGTATTTCTTTCTTTCTTTCTTTCTTGCATTTATTTTAGCAGAATAACAAGTTATGACTTTCGGTAGATCGTTTGCCATCACTAAGGCCTGAGTCACACGTGTTCTCTAATTACCCGCTTTATTGCATTAATTAGAACGCGACTAAAAGGGTTCCGTCGATTAAATGGAATTTTAGATGCCTAAGGAACTCTACTCGTCATTGTTCTCAGTTACATGTACCACTCTCTCCGGTTACATTGTATACTATAGGGGTAATTACAATGTTTAATTAATGTAATAACAAGATAAACTTTGTAATTGATTAGTTTAATTTGGTGATATGATTAGATTTTTGACACAGAGCTGTGTGCATTTACAATTTATATCCTTACGCTTTCGCCCGCCACTTCGCATGTGTGGTACCTACCTATAAATAACAGTAATATTTGTCTCAATCCAGGTCATAACCTATATGTATATCAAATTTCATCGAAATCGCTTGAGCCGTTTACTCGTGAAAACGTTACACAGACAGACAAACAGAGAGACAGTGAATTAAACAGAAGAATTAGATACTAAATGACACAAAAATGCAAACCATGGTTTCCTGGGTTTTTCACAGGGCCCGTTTGTTGTTCTCCCTCCCGCCCCCATAAAAAATGTATGATACAAAATGCAAAATATGATGTGCTCAGTCATGCTACTGATTTTTATATACATAATAATTACATTACACCCCGGGTAATGTCCACACAGTCCATTCCATCCAAAGGTTGTCTAGTAGAGATCGCTATTTAGCGATAAGACCGCCAATTGTATCCATATTTGTATTTGTTTCATGGTGTGCAATAGAGAATTATCTAATCTAATCTAATAATATTATTTTAAAATTGCATACTCTTTCCATTTTAAAATGTAATACACTTAGCACGAAATGCAGAAGCCTTATAAATGCCAAGAAAATTCATAACAATATTGCATTGAGTTCACTTCCGAAACCATTTACTAGTTTCACACAGGAAATAGAAACCTCCGTGGAAATAATATAAAATAAAACTGCTTCATAAAAGGTGAATAATAACTCGAAGGAAGAAGCATCAAAGAGAGATAATATGAAAAATCGTAACGCGTTTACTGGGCGGACTCTGCTGAATAATTCATGGCGCAGGTACTACACCGTTATTTATATCGTTTACGGTACGATACCGTTATTGAGGTGCATGCCCCGCCCTAGTCAAGTAGGTTTTCTGATCCATGATTTATAGTGTATGATAATAGTGGTATATGGCATGGGTATATTGAAGCTGTGCTGGCTTAACGGGTCCCAACTTACGATCTAGAGGTTTTAGATTTGAATTTCATACGTGTGGATATCAATGAAATTTTCTACTCAAAAAAATATGCGCCTGAAGTATAAATATAATAAATATGTATATAATAAATAAATAAGTAATATAAAGAAATATATAAGTATAGTATGAGTATGCTGTGATTCTACTACTTGGTAGTATATAGATTCCGATATTTTATATTCCGTATGGAATATATCAGAAAGGAAATGGAAAGGACTATGAAAAGGGCTATGCTCGAAACTTCTCTGAAGGATAGAATCGGAAACGAGGTTATCCGACAGAGAACCAAGGTGATAGACATAGCTCAGAGGGTCAGCAAGCTGAAGTGGCAGTGGGCCGGTCATATCTGCCGCGGGACGGATACTCGTAATCGCTGGGGTAAACGTGTTCTGGAGTGGAGACCACCTCTAGGCAAGCGAAGTGTAGAACGGCCTCCGCGCGCTGTGGCTGGCAAGTATTGGATGAGAAGAGCTGAGGATCGGGCTCAATGGCGCACCCTGGGAGAGATCTACGTCCAGCAGCGGACTGCTATAGGTTGATGATGATAATATTCCGTATTATTTATGATTGACGAACTTTTTCTAGGCGTCTAACTTAAATCGTAGTATTGTGGCTCTATAAGATTATATTTTTACTTGCCAAATGATTTTGAAAGTTCTACTTCACTCGGTATAGCTTTTTGACTACCAGCTTTTTGAATCGACCTTTAATGGTATTTCGTGTTACTAGCGGAAACAATTCTCGTAATTTAAACTTCATTCAACTCTTGACATTACGAACTATAGATATATATAACATCGTCTTTCCACATACAATGTTGCATTAACAGGCATCAATACTAAATGCCTTTAGTTGCCTGTTAATACAGCATTTGTGAGTGATTTCGGAAGTGATCATAATCCCTTCTCCTCTCCTCTTTTAAGTTTATAATTATTATATATGTACCTATATATAATAACATTTTATTGTTTTGTTATGTCATGTAGGCATTTGTTATTATTGCTTACTCATTATATACATATGCTTATTTTTTGTATGATTAGTCTTATTATGTTTATTTTTTTTTAATTTGTGACGTCATTTTACATAAGGCCCTGCCTGAAAACCAGCGCTGCTTTGCATCATTTATTGCAAAGGAGCTTAAAGCTGAGGCAGAACCTGTTTGGCCACGCGTGGCACGGAGCGAGACTAGTTGGTTGGTAATATAATATATATGGTGTTTGACCCCATATATAATAAATAATAAATGAAACAGGTTATTTTGATGAGCATAATAAATAAATTTGTGAAATGTTTACCTTAGAAATATGAAATTTATTTTGGCATGTAAAAACAAACACTTTATTAAACTTATGTTGTGCTATTGCATAATGCTTGCCATCTAACCACAGATACTGTATTGGTGACGTCTCGAGATATCTCTTGTTGTCCCTTTCTAACCCAAAACCCGCAGCCATTTTCTAAAAAGATATTAAATCGGCCTTTATTTTTGGATGTCGATTGCAAGAGTAGGCAGTAAGTTTTATATCGAATTAATCACCTAAACTTAGTATATTTTCTTTAAAATTTGATAATATAACTAGTAGTTTTTTTTTCGAGATGTTTTTTTTATGTTGTGAGATACCGTCACTTGAATATCGTCAGTATATTACCAAACACCCTGTGTATGTGGTACCTATATGGTCTAATATATATCATTCTATTGTATTTCTTCCCGTCTACTATTCTGTTTGTGATCCGTTATGTGTTACTCTGTTTCTACTCTATACAATGTTGCATTAACAGGCATCAATACTAATATATATCTACTACATTCAATTACCGAATCTGGCCTTTGATGACAGAAAAATAATTAAAACAAACGTATGAAATAAAGACGTAATGACCTAATTTATATTCCAAATTCGCAAACTCAAATTCACCGACACACTTCTATTAAACGAAAAACAGAATATAAGTTAAGATTCCACTTGTTAAATCGTAAATGAGAAAATTCGCGTCAGAAAAGTAGGAACGTATACGAATCCAATCTTCTTCTTCCCCGGGCGCCACAGTAATTGCTTAAGAGAAAAATCCAAATGAGAAATGAAAAGGGATTCCCTTTTCAGAGGAAAAATTATATAATTGAATATCCTTCCGTAAGTATTATGAGGTATAAAATATGATAATTGAGTTTTTTCTCACGGCAGCGAGGCTTGTTATTTTCATCTTTATGCCGGGCGGTTTCAGAGCGTTAATGAACACTACGGTTTTACAACTAAGATATTGTATTACTCGTTTTAGTATTCCGTACTTAAATTGGCAAAATGGAAATAAGATTAAGTGTGTGTTTGCTACGATAAAATTTTGTGTTATAAGATTTCATCACAGAAAAGCTTATTTATGAAATCATCTCAGTGCCTGTCTATCAATCTATGCCCATTATTCACGGGAATTATTCACTGACTATTCTGTCCTTTCACGGTGTTAATCTATTTATATAAAACAAAGTCGGGTTAGTTGCACTATTTATAACTCAAGAACGGCTGGACCAATTTTGATGATCTTCCTTCATCCTAAGCTTTAAAGATAGGAAGAGATTTAGATGTTCTAATAGACAAAGGTAAAGCGTTCCACAGCCGCACAGTTTGAACTGTAAAGGAGTCACCATAAAATTGAGAACTGTGGACAGGCGTTTGGAGACTTAGAGCTTCAGATGAGTGCAGGTTTTGATCATGCGCCTAGTGCAAGAACACAAAACGCCCTTTAGATAGGATGGTGCAGAAGGATTGAAAAGAATGTTAAAAAGAAGGGGCAGAATATGTGCATTCCGGCGAAGACAGAAAGGGAGCCACTTGAGTTTTATTATATATTCTCTACTCAGAGTTAGCAAATTGCCTATAAACTAGCCAAAGACCCAATCATACCTAATTCCCACAAAAAAATCCCAGAATGTAATTTCCCGTGTCGGCGCCGTGCCGAAGTCGTTAGCAATCAGTATTTGCGCCGTAACGAGGTTAGTCGCGACGACATCGGATCGTGACCAGCTTGCTTATTCATCTCTTTGAAAGAGATACATAAATCCTTAGGGGATAAAGTGTCGGGAATCGATATTATTTTGTGGTAATTTACTTAGATTCAGTACAAGCCAAACTTGGCTATGGAACAGGTTAAAATATAGTATGCGTATAATGTTCTATGTAAATTGCAAAAAGTACTTTTAAAACAGAATATTAACAGTAATCCGAACAGTCTTATTGTTTAGAAGTGATTTCTTACAAATAACTTTTTTAGTTATTTGAAGATTATATTAACTATTTCAGATGAAACAGGTTTTAATTCAACTGTCATCATTTAAATAATAATCTTTTCATTTTGTAACCTCTGATCAAACTAATATTATAAATGTAAAAGTTTGGATGTTGGTTTATTTATTTGTTTGTTTGTTACTCAATCGTGTCGTAAAGATTGAACCAATTTCGATGAAAATTGATATATAGGTACGTAGATTATAACCTGGATTACCACATTGGCTACCTTTTATCCCATAAATCAGTTCTATGGGATAAAAATGGGGTGTCAAGTCAAGTTGCAACAGTGAGTTTATTTCTAGATACACAACTGGTATACCATTGACGACCTCCGTGGTACAGTGGGCGAATAGCCGGCTGAGACGCAGAAGCTAGTGGGTTCGATTCCCGCCTCAGAGCAAATTTTTGTATGATCTACAGATATTTGTTCCGGGTCTGGATGTTTTTTTATATATTATAAGTATGTAATTACAAAAAAAAAGTATATGAGTATTCTATCAGTTATCTGGTTCTCATAGTACAAGCTAAGCTTAGTTTGGGGCCTAGATAGCGCTGTGTGAAACGTCCAGCAATATTTATTATTGTTATTATTCACACATTTATTTTAAAACTCATTTATAAAAAATACATTTTTTACTACAAAGTATCTTACAAAAAACAAACCTTATAGTAAAAAATATATTTATAAAAACGGTAAACCACCGACCGCGAAGCAAGGACCAAGCGATCGGTGGCTATTATTATTATTATTACCTACACATTTAGTGTAATGCGTAAGAAGTCGAGGGCAACAGCTAGTGCCATAATAAAATAAACAAATAACATAAGTCAGATCAATCGAAATACATAATTCGAGCAAAATTTATTAAAATAATTTTAACTAAATGACAGTCCATAATTCAAGTGAAAGTTTTCCTAAATTCGTCTCATTATAATCGAACAAGCGAAGTTTGAACTCGCTCAAGCGGCTACAGAATTCAATTCGTCGGATCGGATTCTCAACTCGGTAATCGCATCGCGGCAACATCGCGGAACACAAATTATTCCTCCCGAAACTCCGTAACTTCGTCAACCCTATAAAGGAGATGGAACAAAGCGGGACCACAATTGGCCGTATCTACCTGACTCGATGGAACTTTTAAAAATGGCGGCTCTTTGATAGCAAACTCGATAAGGTTCTGCCCGCGGGACGCGTAAATTTAATTCCGGTGGAATCGGTCGTGCCTTTGACGTCGTGTGTCCTTTGAAGATTTGCCTGCTTGTCCGAAGTGTGCGTCTCTCGTCTAAATAAAGCCTAACTCATGTAAATTTTTGTGACACATATAAAACGTTTATAATAACGTGACGAAATTAATTATAAATACCAATTCAATTATACATAATCATCACAAGAATCATTTAGATTCTTCTATTTTGAGTTGTTGCCTAGCCCGAGGTTCAAGCAAAAATAGAAATCTGTTGGTTTGGCAGAACAAGAAATTTATTATTTTTAGAACAGTTTAAAGTTGAATTTTAAAATACTTTCATCTAGTAATTTTGAAAATTAATGGATTATGTCGTAGAAGTAATGGCTATCCTATGTCAATCTGTAGAGGTTTCAACAACTTGGGCAAATCGGCGTTGTATGTATGTATGTTTGTTTGCTCGAGGATAACTTTCGAAGCGTTGATTCGAACATTGTGAAATTTGATTCTTAAGTAGGTAGTGATGGCACAATTTTGGTGTGACTAAGCTATAAGCTAAAAATGTGGGGGGTTGTTGAGTTATTGGAGTTCAAGAGGGGTAAAAAAATTAAAATGAAACTATTAGGTCAAGTGGGACGTCAAATTAAATTTGTAAATTTCAACTCTGTTTTTATTTTTAGTTTCATCCTTGTAGTTTTTAGTTATTAGCCATAATAAAAACTGAACTTTGACAAAATTCACAGGGTACACCAGTGACCCCACAGTGCTGAAATTTGGTATGCGTGTAGCTTTAGTGATACAAATATAGGCAAAAGTCTAAAATCCAGAATAACTGCAACTTGTACCCCAAAAAATTAACCAATAACATGAACTCCCGTTACCTGTAATTTTGAATGAAACTGTAGGTCAAGTTAGTTGGTTACGTATACGAAATATAGAATATGGCACGATTTGGATAGTCAAAGATTACAAATAATTTTTGTTTTGTTTTAATCGGAGATTCGCGAGATCTCAGTTCGAGGCGAACCACTAGTGAGATGAGATGATGATTTTAAAATATAATTACTAAATGCTACTGCAAAAATTCAATCTCCCTCGAAGTATTGCAAATTTGCAATGCAAATTATACGAAATGAAACGATTGAGCGACTTCCCTCACAAATTACTCGTCGAAAATTTAAATTTGTTATTTGTATCCACTGCAATTAGTTCTACGAAGCTCTACGCCGTAGCAATGACGTAGCGAATTATGCGATGTATCGAACGCGACATTAGCATTTTTGCTAAGATTTTTGAAAACCACTCAAAGTCAAATATTTTTATTCATTAAAATCACAAGGATCACTTTGAAACGTCAATAACTCTAGATAGTTAATATCAAAAGTTTGAAACTTTTTAACATATATAGAAACCGGGCATTAGTCTGTTTTGGTCCACGTGTAAAAAATACCTGTAACCATATGAAAGCATTAAATGTATTGAGTATTAAGTATTTACTAGAATAACCAGTTGAAGATCGACAAGTAACAACCCAGATGTATCTTGGGAACTAGACGATCTAGGCTAGCGGTGTCCGGGAACGTCTAGTTCCCGAGATATTGCTGATTCAAGTTTGAATAACCTAAACTGATTGTGATACTAACAATAATAAAATTTTAAATGTTTTGTCGAAATTGTCTTTTAATTGATACAATCCAACATAATTATTGATAAAAAAATATAAAATACCCCATCACTAGAAACTACTACATTGTAGGTGCCTTTCGTGGAAACATTTGAAATAATTTTTAGTATTCCACGAAGAGCACCAAACCAAAATATTAATCGTTGGTCTTCCTCGGAATACAATTGGTGCTCTAAAAATCGTTGCTCTTCGTGGAATGCCTCAAAATAACAAGAGTGATTGTTTTATCTCGCGACCATAAGTCTCGCCGTTCGGTCGCGTCTGTAGACACGCTTTTAATTTCCGAGATTCGCAGACACCGTAGAGATAATGGCCTTCGTTATTATTAATGAATAAACAATGTTTAATTTCGGAAAGTTAGCCGGAGGTATTTTAATTTTCTTTTATAACTTTTTACATTTTGCTAATCTGTATTAATGTTTATTTTATTCTAGATCTCTCGAGCCTCGATTTAAAATGTGTATTGTAAATAATATCTCGTACATATTTTTTATTGCGTTATATATTATGCTCATATTACCCATAATACATATTTAAGTTACCGGGAATGTATATAAATTCTTAAATTCACTGTAACAGCCGTACGATTGTGGAACGCTTTGCTCTTCTCTATAGGAACATCCAAGTCAATTAGTAATTTTAAAACAAAAGTACACACCCATTATCTGTCCCTGCGTTGAAGTTGTAACTGCTTGTTAATTCATCATAACCATTGTTATAGTTGCTTATTTTATTATAATTAAATTTGTGTTATTATTAGTATTTTAGGTTTATAGTATGTATGTATCTTTTATTTTTATATAGATGCACCGCCGTCATGTGATAAATTATAATCCTGTCCATACAAAGGTTGTCTGGAAGAGATCGCTTTTAGCGATAAGACTGCCCATTGCACTAAATCTATTTGTAAAATTATGTTCTGTATTTTACTTTGGTGTACAATAAAGAGTTATCTCATCTTATTTTATTTTGGGTTCAGATAGGCAATTTATAAAATATTTTATCTATTTTTACCTGACTGCGCAGAAGGAGGGTAATGTTTAACTTTACCTAGGTAATGTAATCAGTACCTAGGAGATCAGGAACGTATAAAATTATAAACAAACAAAACATTTTTTGTTTGTTAAAAATCAACTTGCAAGAGAAAATAAATATTTAAAAATATATGTAAGTAAATATTAAAAACCCTCGTGCAAAACAAACTAGAAAGAGGTAAACAAGCTTGAAAAGAGAGGTTAGAATTTACGAAAATAAAGCAATAAAGTGTTTTACCCGACTGTGGAGAAAGAAGGTAATGTTATATTTGATAACTTGTAACTAAGTTAACAATTTTTAGAACAAAAATTAATAATAAAAAGTCACAAAACCAAATTAACCCATTCCCACCCGCATGGTGGTCAGTAGGGTTAACGTTAGGGCCTCATTACACTCGATCTTTCCGCGTCGGCGATCAGTGTTCACTTGATTTATTTTTTATGGCCACTGTATGCAGGCGTAACTAATGCGCAATGGGTAAATCGCGGTTGTTACGCGAGATTGGATAGCAAAGGGTTAAAAAAACTGATAGAAGTTTTTTAACTTTATGATTTAAAGAATTTAATTATTAAATAAAAACACTTATACCGTACCAGCTAGGTCCAATAAAATGAAATATGTAGAACAAAAGAATTGAAAAATGTGCAGTGTTATCACTAAAAAAAGCGAGCTCTCCCAGACAACTTTTGGATGGATAGAAAACAAACGTGACAGACGGATACTAAAGTGATTTTATAAGGGTTCTGTTTTTTTCCTTTTAAGGTACGAAACTCTAATTGTATTGTATTGTTAGTAATAATTTCGTTTCTTTATTGATACTTTTAGTATTACAACTGAGCCTTCAATTATTTTAAATGAAAACTAAATGTTAGTTCGGAAATCGCTAATACAACTTTAAGTAAATGTTATGTAACAATTTTGTCGTTAAAAACAATATTTGTTACAAAAATGTTTTCTAAACATGTTTAATAAGCAATACGAGTAACATAAATCGTTGTTTTTTACGCCATTATGTTCTAAAGCTGAATGCACATTAAATCGCAGGCGCGCGTGCCGCGTCGTATTATCACACAATATTGTGAGGCGCCCGCGGCGACGCGACGGGCGGCCAATATTCCGTGCACGCCTTGTTGTCCGTGGTTAGTGCAAAAATAACAAAAAACATTTGGAAATGATAGCCCCTATGGTGTTCGAGTTTAATAGACGATGAAAAGTCAAAACAATGATTTTTTTTAGTTTCAAATAGTTTGGATGCTTGGAATGGTTTTGTATTTTTAGACATTGTAAAGCAAGAAAGAAATATAATTTTATGTGATCAAAACACTGAATGTAATATGCTTATCTGCGTTTTTTTTCTTAATGTATACTTTCCCACTGCTGGGCAAAGGTCTCCCCCATGTTCCTCCACATCTCACGATCACTCGCCACGTCCCATCAGCTATCTTGAAATGCATCGAGATCGTCACGCCAACGCTTCCTCGGCCTGCCCCGGCTTCGACGCCCATCTGCAGGCACCCATTGTGTGACGACTGTTACCATACGACTGACGTGACCCGCCCAGTCCCACTTCAGCCTGCCAATCTTGTCTCCAACATCTGCGATGCCAGTCTTCGCGCGCAGTGTGATATTGCGGATCCTGTCGAACGCAGCGTGTTAGGGGTAACCCTAACACGCTGCGTTCCAGGGCTCTTTGGCAAACCTTGAGTTTGGACTTTTGAGATTCTGTCAATGACCAAGTTTGGACACCATAGGTAAGAATGGGCAGAATACACATGTCGATGAAATTACGCTTAAGTGACAATGGAAGGTATGTCTTCATTAGCGTCTTCATGGGCCAGAAGCTCCTCCAGGCATAAGTGGTAAGTCGTATAAGAAATGTAAATGACTTCAAAGTTCAATGCGATAACAATTTTAAATACAAATGACACTATTCATTCTTTATTATTGACAACATTGAACCTTATCTGCTTCGATTAACATTTTCAGTAATCTGATAATCAGAATCTGAACCTATAAAAGCTAACACATTAAATGAGTCGTTAAACGTAATTCAGCAACAAAATCAAGATCCAATTACGGTACATTTAGCTTCAATAGCTCCACTTGAGCCCACGCTCGCGTCGCGTGGCGTTCACTCGCTTTGTTTATCCAGATTCGAGGCAATTTAGCGTTAAGCGATCGCCTGTTCCGATTTAGGGTGATACACCCTATACACCGAATAAGTCGTTTTACCCTGCGGCTATTAAACTTTTTTCTTTTTAATCGCAACGGGTCGTCGTCTCATCGCGCGATTTTTTACGGACAGTGTGTGCGTGCCTTATTGTTTGAGCTTTTGATTGGAATCAGTTCCGGTGGAACACGGGTGAAGTGTTTGGTGACATTTATATTTTATTTTTATGGTTGGGTTATGGTGTTTTGATTTAGTAGGGGCTTAATGGGTTGAATTGTGACCAGTAACTAACCGATGATAATGGAGTTGAGAAGTTGAGAGAGTTTATAAAAAGTTGTATTGTATGATGCTGGCTGGTCACAACGAGATGGTACTAAGGTTAAAATAGTGTCAGTGGTACTACAGATAAATAATATTCTACTATCAACGGTAAATCGAAAAGATTTATTATTGAAAAAGCTTTTGGATTAATATTGGTACCATTTTGTTCTTCAAGTAAGAAAATTATAGGAACATTGATCATTGGCGATTTGTTTTTAAATCTTGGTCCTATTTTTTTCTTTAATCACTTGAAAAAATAAACAAACTGTATTGATTTATAGAGTGATTGAAATAGATGTAATTATATAAAATTTTCAATATGACATACTAGTGATGCCATAATAACAATTTGGGCAAAAAGTGCTGATAACACTTCTAATCTGACACTTGCAAAAAAAAAATTTACTTATTCCATATCTATTTCTACCGCCAAGCAACATAGCTGGTCCAAGCCCGGGTCGTATAAAAAACATGTTTATATTACATAGGTAGGTACATCAATTCGTAATATTCGAGTGTTGTGTATTCGTAATTAAATTGTAAAGAATGAAAACCAACAAAAAAGGAAACAAATTAAAATTTGTTAACATTTTAAATAAGATAGATCTTACCCCAAAAAAATTAAACACTCTTATTGCGTGTTAAAAAAATGGTAAGGAAAATTGGCAAGGATATTTTTAAACTCGTGCTAATCAATAACTTTTTATGGAACAAATCATGTTTGTTTATTATGTTATTTATTTATGTTTCTATACACTTACCTACCTTTAAAATCATCTGTGTCTCTAGCCTCAAAGGTTTGCTGGAAGAAAACTCTTCTTAGGGTTAAGCTCGCCTTTGTACATGACCTCTATTTCTGTATTTTCAAATGTATTTTCTTGTGTGCAATAAAGAATAACGAATGTTTGTATCTACTTAATCTAAATAACCTGAACTAAAGAAGGGCGAGCCCCTCTAACACAGGTATTTTATACCTAAAAAATGATCCCAACCCCATGAAATGAATCCTAGATTATGTTTACCGAAATAACATATTTGTAATAGAAATATAAATAAATATAAATATTGCTGGACATTTCAAACGGTACTATCTAGCCACAAACTAAGCAGAGCTTGTAGTATGGGAACCAGATAACTGATAGAATACTTATATAAACACATACTTATAATATATAGAAAAACAACCCGGAACAAATATCTGTAGATCATGCAAACATTTGTTCCGCGGCGGGAATCGAACCCACCTCCAGCGTCTCAGCCAGCTATTCGCTTACTGCGCCACGGAGGTCAGAGGAGAATATTGTAGTAATAACGTCATAGCGCTGAGAAACAAAGAGCGTTGAGTCATGGAGCGCGGCTCATTCGGCTCGGTGTTCACTAATGCCATTAATTAATGTTTAATTGAGCCAAATAGAGTATCAATTTAGCGGACAGCAATTGGTTCGTAGCCGACGCGAACCCGTTCACTTGTGTTGGTATTTTTCGTTTGTGAATGCGTACATTGTTGTTTATAAACTGAATAACGAAACTAGTTAATATATGTAGGTATTTACCAAATTTAAAAAAACGCCTGACCCCATTTTTAATAACTAAAATAGTTAAGAAACGCTCCATTTAAACTAACTTTCTGTTAAAAAAACCGCGTCCAAATCAGTCTATCCGTTTGGGAGCTACGATACCACAGACATACACACACACAGACTCACAAACACACAGATAGACATAGGCGTCACATTTATACTACCCCTCTTTTTGCGTCGGAGGTTAAAAAACTCTGTACTATTTTTTTATATTAATTACTAGCTTTTGCACGTAGCTTTTCACGCGTGGTTTGTCAAAACTAAGTAGTCTAATTCATAACCGTGGTACCAAATTCCATCGAAATCGGTTCAGTCATCCAGTCGTGAAAACGTAACAAACAGACATATTGAGAGAGAGTTTACTTTCAAATCACACTAATATTATAAATGCGAAAGTTTGGATGTTTGTTTATTGGTTTGTGTGTTACTCAATCACGGTGTAACGGCTTAACTGATTGCGATGAAATTTAGAAATTTTATATAGATAGATTCTGACCTGGATTAAAAAGTAGGCATAATTTTAATTAACGTAAAGCCACGGGCGGAAGCTAGATTAGTATTGATAAGGATACGAGTAGAGATTTGTTTGTTTTCAGTACAACTTTCTTTCATCCGAGTACAACGGAGATGCATTGAGTCTTAAATTGCCCGCCCTACTATTTTATTACGTGAAAATCTTTATTCATTGCAACGATCATTTTAAAACGTCTGACTGCGTGTAAAATTTAAACAGATGCGTTGGTGGGTATGGTAAAATAAATTGTGATTGTAAATGTCGAAATATCGATACAGCTGCATCCGGCATGATCACAGGTATATTGAAGTCTTTGTGAATAGACGGTTATTGGCAGATATTATATCGAACTATCCTTTTTCTCGGAATATATGTTAACGAGTAAGTATATAGTATTATTCGAAAAATGGGGACTCTCAAAAACTCATAAATCATGGTAAATAACCAGTTTTTGATAATGCATGGTGTTTCTTCGAGATCGAATCAGAAATGAGGAGACGTACCAAAGTAACTGATATAGCCCAAAGGATTAGCAAGCTGAAGTGGCAGTGGGTTGGGCACAAAGCTCGAAGAACCACCGGACGTTGGGGCAGAAAGGTTCTCGAGTGGAGACCGCGCACTGGAAAGCGCAGCGTAGGATGGCCTCCCACTAGATGTAAAGACGACCTGATAAAGGTTGCTGGGAGCCATTGGGTGTAGGCCGCACAAGATCTAGCATTCTATGGGGGAGACCATGGTGCAGTGGACCAGCAGTGGACGTCCTGATAAACGTATCATGAACCAGTTTTTAGTTATAACTTTACATAGTACTCGTAGCATCATACGTAAGTTGCAAGCCCTTGCTGCTTACAACTTAAGCGTACATAGATCAGTTGCAAAATATTTATGCTGCAGGGCTGGTCAACAGGAAGCCGCAACGGCAAGCGTCTCAACAGTTCCATTCACCACATTAATTAGCGCTGAATTGACTTAAATAGCGCAATTAGATATGCGACAGTCATGAATACCTACCGCCAATAACTCGCCAAGTGGATAAGGATCCTTACTGTTCAAAATAATACAAAATATATGTAACTAGCTCACCCACACTGACTTTGCGCGGATTTTTATCAATATTAAATATAAACACTCAGGGATGGTATAGTTTTGTATCAGTCGAAGAATTTTCAAACTTGGTTCAGTAGTTTCGGTGATAATAACACACAGCCATCAAACTTTACCGCTTTATAATATTCGTATCATAGTATAGATTTTGTAGCATATACATATAGAATATTTATATTGCGTTATATTTTAATATGACATAATATTTAAATATGTACAGCACAAATTTATATTATTACTAGCTGACCCGACGAACTTCGTACTGCCTTAGAATCAATAAATTGGTTTGTTATCTTATTAGCTGAGTTAAATTCAGTTTTTATTTTTTTTAGTATTTTACATCAATGTGTTTTTCTATGCACGTATCCACCACTATAATCAATTATCTCTATCTTCCAAGGTTATTAAAGAAAACTCTTATTAAGGTTAAGCTCGCCTTTGTAATACCCATTATGTAAACTGTCTTCAGTCTGTAATTTATTTGTATACAATAAAGAAATAAGGCATTGTATCTGGCGCATATTTATGCATATGACGCGGGATATCAAATCTGCCAAAGCGTCACCGGTAGAATTGTCAATCGGCCATCATTGAGCTGCATTTATATATGAGAAAATGAATTTTCTTCAGGTTTTTTATTTGCGTAAATTTTTCCGATGTTTTAATAGTTATTCTGCTATTCGGGACGGAGACAAATCCAACAAACCAAAGATTATACAAATCGGTTCAGCCGTTCTTGAGCATTGAGAATGGTGTAACTAACCCGACTTTGCTTTATATATTTACTTTACATAAGACGGAAATGTAGGTAGGTTTTATAATAATGATCTTATCGCTAAGCCTTACCCTATTTTCTACTTATTTAAATTCTAAATGTAAATAAAAACCAGTAAACAAATGGATTCCTATAAATAGTACGTTCCTGATTATCTAAAGCACACAATCCGGGCTGATCGCACGTGTCGGCGCGATAAGCCGTATATCG
This sequence comes from Philereme transversata, assembly GCA_963924445.1. Classification (NCBI taxonomy): domain Eukaryota; kingdom Metazoa; phylum Arthropoda; class Insecta; order Lepidoptera; family Geometridae; genus Philereme; species Philereme transversata. The sequence goes on along the minus strand of OZ004343.1, from coordinate 4,136,129 downwards.
CATTAGAGGCACTTCCGGCTGGACCGGATGCGACGCCATCTTGCCGAGCGCTTGTTTTGTTCAAATGTCTGAACGTCAGGTATTTTGCTTTCGCTTGGGTATAAAGAAATGCTGACAACTTTAAATGTATTGTACCATACCCTATAGAAAGCTTTACATTTTTCTAGAAGCGTACCATGTCGTAGCCTAACGGGTAAACCTCAGATGGAAGCTCATTCCACAACTTGCAAATATGGGGTAGAAAATATCGAGTGTGTTGTGCGATACTCACTTGTCAACGATATGTGGATGAGCTTTATTCCGTTGTCGAAAAGTGCAGTGGTGAAATCTCGACTGACTGTTAGCCTATGTGCCGTATTATACAGCAGTAAAGTAACTACGTAAAGTCTAAGTAGGTACCTATAGTTCTTCATGAATAAATCAAAATACCTCAGTGTCTTAAGACGAAAGTCTTTGAACAGTGTGTGTTATCCGTGATAACATAATGGTACAAAAACGTGGTCTTTCATTATGAGCCTCATAAGAAGGCTCAAGTTCTGGAATCAATTGAGAGAAGAGCTAAGAAACTCATAGCTAAATACATAACTCATAAGCTCATAAGCTAATAAGAAACTCATAAGCTAGTTGTTGCAAGGCTCCACAGCCTGGAGCATCACGAAAGGTTGCAATCCTCTCGGTTTTTAATCGAGTACATTTATTACTAAGCCGAATCCTAGTTTGCGGACGCTCATAATCTGGACCTATGTATATTTTATGTTTTCTATTTATATTTTTTTATGTTCTTCCTATTGTCCTATGGGGGAGGCCTAAGTTCAGCAGTGGGCGTCATATGGCTGATGATGAATCAAAATAAGGTATGCCGTTGACCTTCTTGCCGTCACCCCAATAACAATAGATTCTCGTAGCGCCAACAATAACGGACCATTTGAACGCGCCAGTCGTCGCGTGCGCACGAGATGGCCTCGCAATTGAGGAATTTGAGACTTGACATATTTATTTTACACATGCTTCTGTCTACGGCTTTTCTTAGTACCTGGATATAAATGGATACCTGGAAAGGTCACAAACAAAATCTATTTTAAATTTTGTTCAAATTCATCATCATATCAGCTATAATAGGACATCGACTGCTGAACATGAGCCTCCCACATAGAGAACACTCTTTACAGAGCTACCGATCTTGTACAGCATACACCCAATGGCGCTGGGAGCCATTGAATGTTCAAATTGTTTCAAAGTTAATTACAAAGATAAAATTTACATCTTTCACGTTTTTGACAAAAGGACTCAAAAACTTTTTTTACATAATATTTACTAAACAAGTTATTGATTGACCAATTTAATTAATAAACATTCTTTACAAACTAATAAAACAAATGCAGAATTACAATTGCCGATTATGACGTTTCTAATTATCCATTAATTTTAATCGTTGATGCCGGTTTAATTAAAAAACCATCAAAATTGAATACATTTCCATATTTCACGTGATGTTCTCGTTAATAAACCTTAATAAAATATTCGCATCAAATTACGTCTTAATTAACATACGAAAATTTTACGTCAGAAATTAACGTGAATTTCGTTTGTAGAGTAGGAAATTTCATTTGTACCGAGCTACTGCAGAGTGGTTTTACTCCGCGTCTTCAATTACACATCTCTACATATTTGTGTGGCACACGAGTAAATAAATAACAGAGGCTAAGCTTTATTTTTCTAGTTCTTTATTTAACTTTTAACGGACTTTTAACCAGACAATGGTTACTTACTCCCGTAAGTCTGCTCAATTAATTATGACTACTTTAACAAAAAGAAAAAACTAATAATTAACTACCTACCTAACTATTCTCCTCGGATGAATAGAGGTATGCTTTAAGCAGTCTCTTGGCCTCATCAAATGATCGTGAAGCCAATAAACTGTTACACATCCCTACGCTATATAGGGGGTAATTTTCAAAAAAAGTATCTATGCCATGTTTCATTATGTACCTTGATAAGTATTTATGCAAAGTTTTCCGTTTATTAACCTCAGGAATAATGTTTTATTATACAAAGTTCAACACCCGTTTTCACTCACCCAGGGGAGGTTTTTTGGAAAACAAAAAAATACCGTTTCTCTTATTTTTGTTAAAAAAATATTTGCCAAGTTTCAAGTTTATAAATCCAGGAACCACTGTTTTTCATACGAACGTAAAACCCTCTTTTAACCCCTTTAGGGGTTGAATTTCAAAAAATCCTTTCTTAGTACACCCTTACGCATCAAGATAAACATACCCTCCAAATTTCAAGTTTCTACGATCAGTGTTTTAGGCTGTGCGTTGTCTGTCAGTCAGTCAGGACTTTGATTCTTATATAATAGATAGATTTAAATCATATAACTAAGTCACGCAGAAGATAGATAGATGTGGCGGTTTTATCGCACAAAGAAATTAGTTTGTATAGAAAGTTTGATAAAAACTATTCTATCTCGTCCCTAGTCCTTATAAAACACGGAATATCAGTGCTGTTGTTTTGTTACCCATGTGTGCTGAGTGTTCGCGGGCAATGAATTATCATAACAAGTGTATCAACTGTCTCGAGTCGCGACGGCAATTTGTATCCTAAATTGTTATTGAATTATGCTCCTAACTGAATTGAGTGACTGAAAAATGTTGAATCATTGATGTGCGTCGGTGAACAGAAAAGTAGAATATTGAGAAGGAGGCACTGAGAATTTCCTTTCTGAATATGTATATTTTTTACGAATTACATAGACATGAATTTAATTTCATTTATTTCAATAGCAATTAAAAAACGTGCATATCTGAATAATACACTAGATGAAAACAGCTAATCATAAGTAAAATAAAAATTAATATCACACACAGAACGCAAATAATATAATCAAAATTAAATTCGGCAATAACAATGTCATTTTTCTACAAAGTATACAAAAATAAAAAAAATATAAAAACAATAATAATAATAGCATTAAAATTAAACACCCGTTCAACAAACGTTTTTTTAATTTCCATTTAAATAAATTAGGACAGTCTGTCTTCATGTCAATTGGTTATGCATTGAACAATTTAACAGCTTGGTATCTACTACAATGTTTGGCGATATTAAGTTTTGGACAGAAGGGCATGTCAATATCTTTCCTTCTTGTTGTGAGTCAATCTTTGCTCCGCCGTTTCGTAGCGGTACGGGTGCTTGATAATATCTATCAAAGTGACCAATATGTACAAACTTGGAACTGTCAAAATGTTGGAATGGATTATGTATGATGATGATGATGTTCAATGATGATAAGTGGATTTAAAAAGTTGTCTCGTCTACTCTAGTTTCAGGAAAATAATGCAACTATAACATCTACTTAAGAATCCTTTCTGCAGGTGGCTCGGGTGTTAAAGACACATAAACAATAATAAATACACCCATAGTTTGATTCAATGAAGATAAAAAACGAAAATATCAAATAACATTCATCAAATTAATTAATAAAGAACTCGCGTTTTCGTAAAATGAGCAATAGAGTGAATTATCCATAGAACATAAAAAACAATTTATACATTTGTTTTTTGTGTTCTGTGAAATTATCTAACCCTGTTTTTACTCAAAAAAATGAGTCTAAAGTTATTGACAAAAATAATATTAAACAATCGTATTGTCTTCTTTGGGATGCTTTGACAACGAATAACAACTTTGTACTCCGCTTTGGATTTTAATTTTAGTATAATGTAAAACCGCGAAGCTCAAGCGGGATTGGGCTGGGCACGTAAGCCGAATACTTCCGGCGAAATGGGTCAACATCGTAACACCCTAGCTGCATGTGGACAGTGACGTCGGGGTTGGCCGAGAAAGCGTTGGCGCGACGACATCAGTGGATTCGAGAAGGAATGGTGGGTATCTGCCAAGGATCGCGATAGGTGGAAGAAGTTGGGGGAGGTCTTTGCCTAGCAGTGGGAAAATGTAGACTAATAAAAAAAAATTAAATTAAATAATAATAAATAATGCTAGACATTTCACACAGCGCCATCTAGCCCCAAACTAAGCAAAACTTGTACAATGGGAACCAGATAACTGATAGAATACTTATAATAAATACATACTTATAATATATAGAGAAACAACCAGACCCGGGACAAATATCTGTAGATCATTTGTTCCACTGCGCCACGGGGGTCGTCAAATAGTTGGTGATACACATAGACGCGTTTCCTTTTGGTATAAACATTAGTTTTATTCGTCACCTCATGTTATAAAATAAAGTACCTATAAATAAATATAAAATTAAGTCATATATAAATCTCGTGTCATTCCCAAAAACAACTGGTGTATTTTAATTTAATTTTACACAATTCATCAATTAAGCTGTACTCTCATTACAGTCATTAATTAAACACCATTTTGGAATCGCTATCGTTGAATCATATTAAAGCATCGATTAAAACCACATTACGGACGTTGTGTACATGCGAGTACATAAATTAGTGAATATAATAAATAATCTTTTGATTTATTTAAAACACGATTAGGAATTTATTTTTGAAATATGCGTTGGTAGATTTTCTATTGGACTTTTAAGGCTGGAGCTATTTATAACATACATCAAATGATTGTGTAAATGAATGCTAAAATCCAATTTTGGAGCATAAAAAGTATAGCTTGGAATAATAATGTTTTTTTTTCTATTTGCAACTATTAATACTGACATCTTTGTACATGTATTTCATGCAATAGATATTATTTGATTTTTTTCAAATAATGGACTTAGGTTTAAATATTTACTCTTATCTCACATTTATTTTTAAAATCATTTTAACATTATTTTATAAATTTGTTTGCTCACTTCTCTGTACAAGAGTACGGGTACAGTCGCGCGAGTAATTACCCGGTGTAACGAACCCGTGCGTTTCGCGTCAACCCTTGCGCCCGCATGCCGCCGCCGCTGCCGGCCTAATTGTACGCATTACACGACAAATAGATTACGGGGCTGTTGTACCCGCGATCTGATACTGGGGGGTTGTTCGCGATACGTATACTGCTTTTGATGATTTTATTCTAGTTGTTTTCTGCTTTAATCGACACTTAATTAAAAACATCATAATTATGTGGAGCAAAGCAGCGGGACACAAAATAGAAACCAACATCACATTCGGCCTGGTTCCTAACTTCTAGCATGGTTTTATATCCTCGTTATTTTAATTTCAATTTTTTTTTCAAAATGTTGTTTTAACAGTTAATTTTTGTGTAACCGCAATTTTATAGTTAACTTTAGACTTTTTCGGACACCGAAAAATGTATATAATTGTTAATTAAACTATGTTTTCCAGTAATTCGCAATTGTTTGTTGCAATAACTCCAGAACCGTATTATTAACCAATGAATATATAGGTATATCTAATAATACAAAAAAACAGTGAATGATTTTACAGTACATACCTCTAAGTTATAATAGTATCAAAAGTGATATCATACCTCTAAGGTTTTTTAAGAGGTATTTTATATTGTACCTATGTGTTACTTTATGATCAATAATAACAATATAAAAAAAATCTAAATGCAATTTGTATGCTCTACGAGCGGATAAAGTGAAAGACGCAGGTCTCTATGCAGTTTAATAATAATAATAAATAATACTCAACAGTCTTAAAGGAGTTCTGCCCAATTTACTTGGATTTTAAATCTATAGTACGTACATCTTCATAGTAAATTAGTTAATTTCCAAAAACAAGCCCCAAATCAGGCAAATCCCAAAGCAAGCCTAATCCGGTGACATTAACCAGAGTGCACACGATCGCGTCGACACATAAATTCGTTACTCGACCATTTGTCGACGCGCGCTAATTCCACAGTGTGACTTTATCCTTATAGCGAATTGTATTGTCAGCTGTTTGTTCTGCCTGTTATCCCATTTTCACGGGCAATTGGCCTTACTGGCTGTGGAATTAAGTAACAGTTGAGTAGCTTTTACACTTAAATACACGCCTTTGTAAATCATAGATAAACTTATAGTTATAAAAAATAAACCCTATATTGCCTAAGGCAGGGGTATGGCGCAGTGATGTTGCAGATATTCGCATTCGTAGCCGCAAATGCAGAGCCTCCGCATCGATTTGGACATCTGCATCTGCAATAATCGATGCGGATGTTCATGCGGATGCAGATGCAGCGCAGGCCTCGACAAAAAGAAATTGGGGGGGGGGGGGGGGCTTGCAAGTGGCGCCTGCCGTGGGCATCGGCTCACATTCACGGCCTTCAAAAATTCGAATCCGCATCCGAATCAGCAGATGTCAAAAAATCTGCATCCGCAACATCCCTGTATAGTGTAGGCTTGCCAGTGACCAATCCCTTCTTTACATATTTATTTATTTTATCATAAAACCCACCCTATTTATAATTTAACTCAGCTCAAGTTATACTTAATTACTTGTCAAAGTCAAACGAACACAGAGTCTCAATCATAATTAAGGAGATCGATACTTAACCAATTAATGTTTAAAGTTAATTTACAAAGTGGGTTTAACCTCGGTATCGTTATTGACAATTAAACTCAGACTGATTCGATTAAACTGAATCTTTGGCTTGAACAAACTGTTGGAACTTCGCAAGTTACGGAGAATCAAAACTTCGTAGGGTATAAACGCAAATTAATTTTGATGCAGTTTTCAATGGTGGAAATTATTATTTGATTGCGAAAGTCACAAAGAAAGTCATTGTTATTGAAAAAGAAACTTTATAATTACGCGCGACATTAACATATAAATATTTTTAGAAAAAAGTAATAGTTAAAATAATTTATTTGATTTTTTTTTTGATAACTTTTTAAACGCAAAGTGTTTAAATTATAAAATAACACCCGCTGATCGATGTTTTAAACTAATCCTTACCAAAAATTGGTAAGGATTTTTTATACGCTTTTAGCAGTGTTTAACTTTTTTGTAGTAACAACAAAATAATTCGGATAAAAACGTTTAAGAACATACAAGGTTAGATGGCTTGAATAAGGTTTTTGGGAGCTATCGGGTGCAGGCCACACAAGATCGGTCTCTCTGAAAATGTAGGGGGAAGGTTTATTATAATTATAATATTATCTCATACATTACGTATATTTCATGTTAGTTTTGGGTATATATATTTGATTGAGCGAAGCGAGATCTCCAAATCAACTTGGGCAAATCGGCGTTGTATGTATGTATGTTTGTTTGTCCGAGGATAACTTTCGAAGCGTTGATTCGATCATCGTGAAATTTGATACAAAGGTACATAGTGATGGCACAATTTAGGTGTGACTAAATGAGCTAAAAATGTTGGGGGTTATTGAGATATTGGGGTTCAAGAGAGGTAAAAACAAAACAAAATGGGACTATCCGGTCAAATGGCACGTCTAATAAAAGGTCTTTGGGATTACATTTTGACTCCGTTTTTATTTTTAGTTTAAACATGTAGTTTTTAAGTTATTAGCCATGATATAAACTGAACTTTGACAAAATTCACAGGATACACCAGTGACTCCACAATGCTGAAATTTGGTGTGCGTGTAGGTTTAGTGACACAAACATAGGTAAAAGTCTGAAATCCAGAATAACTGCAATTTCTACTCCAAAAAAGAATAACCAAAATACATGAACTCCCGTTACCTGTAATTTGAATGAAACTGTAGGTCAAGTAAGTTGGAAATCTATTTCGTGGCACTATTTTGATAGTCAAAGATTACGAACAATATTTTTTTGTTTTTATAGGAGACTCGCGAGATCTCAGTTCGGGACGAACCACTAGTTATTTATGTTTTTATACACTCACCACTTATAAAATCATCTCTCTCTCTAGCCTCCAAGATTTGCTGGAAGAAAACTCTTCTTAGGGTTGAGCTCGCCTTTGTACGTGACCTCCATTTGTGTATTTTTAAATGTATTTTCTTGTGTGCAATAAAGAATAAAGAAGGTTTTTATTCAGCAGTTCGTCTTGTGGCTTAAAACTGGTAAGAACTTAAGAAACATTATACCAACCACAATTCTGTTATTCAATAAGTATCTATATTAAAACGATATTCGATAAAAACTTTACGAGTTACATATAAATAGTTGGCCTAAATACTTGAGCGCTGGTAAATTGCTGTGAATTGAGGGCATTAAATCATTGTCAATCAATTCCGGGCGTGATACTCGACCGATCTGTTTCAATAAACAGGTTTCTTGTTTACTGCTTTGTTGGGCTCAGATTTTGAGCTATAAAATGATGATGTCCATTATATTTTTATTTTTAAAATTTATTTAATTTTGTTCCTCCGTATCTCACGATCACACTTAGATACTACTTAGTTATATGAAAATACAACTAATGACCATAAACTAGTTTTTGCATATTGTAAAAATAACAAAAAAAAATATTAATAATTATATAAAACTAAGAGGAAAAAGAAACACTAGCACAATGATCCTTAAACATATTAAGCGACTAAACATGTTTAAATTTGACGTATTTGTATGATTTGACAACTGTCTAAATTATATTTAGCCACTAAATACGTTTTGTTGTGTAAGTAAACAAATTGGACAACTATTACACTATTTCAAACCTGCGTTTTGCCAAAATATTTTTAATTTTGAGCGGTTTAGTGACACATGAGGCCTCAAGTTGATGGACGGAGCGCAGTGCATCGTAGGCCACGTTTCTAAGCGTGACTTTTGTAGGCAATATTTTGTTATAGGCGATGGTTACCACTTAACATCAGGTGGGACATAAGCTTGTTCCAACTCCAAAAAGTATAAAAAAAATACATTTTATTTAATTTACTTAGAAAACTGCGAGGTATTAGGTATTTCATGCTATCCTCGACGATTTTCCGCTGCGGGACAAATGTTTGCATGGTCTACAGATATTGTTTCAAGTTTGGGTATTTTTCTATATATTATAAGTATGTAAGTATGTACAAAAAAATATTTATGTATTTATATATTTATGTATTTTAACCGTTATCCGGTTCCCAAGCTTTGCTTAGTTTGGGGCTAGATAGCGCTGTGTGAAATGTCTAGCGTTATTTATTTTTATTTTATTACAATATAACTCATTTCATAGTAATTTTACATTTCCATTTATCCATACGCAGACCAAAAACACAAGTTGTACAATGAACGAAGCGGAGAAAGACGGGAGCTGAATAAGTCAATAACTCGTTGAAATAGCCCATCTTTGCGAGCCATCGAGCTGGGCGCAATATAATTACCGCTGATGAGTCCGGGGCCTAAATGGCCTAATCGAGTAATTGCTATAAACTCACATCTTCACAACTGCCGAGATAAATAAACCTTAATATAGCTGTCCATTATGCTGAGAGAGTGAGCTGGGTTAGTAAGCTAAAATATCCAAAAATTACGACCGACAGAAACCGTACGCACTGCACATAAAATTAAAATCATAATCTTTTATTCATTAAAATCACAAGGATCACTTTGAAACGTCAATTTTACTGCCTGTTCCTGCGCGACCAAGCCAGGAGAAAAGAACCAAGAGCAAGAAACAAGGCTGGTTGTTTTTTAATGGTCCTTTTAGAATACATAAATAAAATAAATAAAAACATAAATAAAATAAATTACGTCTAAATTGTAACATTTTTGAACGAGTTGGAGTAATTTAAATCCTAAGCTTCTCTATCATCTAAGTAATCCGATATTTTATAGTAGGCTATTTTATAAAGATTTTGTATAATTACGTTCTTAAACTTGTTAATTGTCAATTTTTATACATCACTTGGGAGTTTGTTATAAACGCGTACACCTTGCCCTTTAAACGATTTACTAACTTTATAGAGTCTACAAGTGGCAACAACGAGTTTATCTTTATTTCTAGTATTAAAATGATGACTATCGTTATTTTTCTTAAACAATTCATTAATATTTTTGTGAACATAACTTTATGTAAGGCCTATATAACTTAATCATATAACAATTTTATGTCCTGAACAAGGGTTAAATATTTGGGCATCTGATTTTAAAAGCGTGTTACAATTCCAATTATGTGCTTAGTTTCTGTCTCTATGTTCACACAAATGTAAAAACACGCGTGGTAAAGTGACAGACATACTAAGCATTAGTGCTAGGTCTATCTATCTAGGCCTTAGATACTGCTCTGTATGACGACAGAGTAATCAACTTCATTACGATTCTGACTGTTTGTGCTGTAAAGTGGTCTTTACTGCTCTAATTAATTACGTTGAGATGATGGGTGTGCTGTTTTAATGTTTTTGTGGGTGGCATGGTAGCATGTGAATTTTACTAACATCTCATGCATAAAAATGAGTTTTTTTTAACCATAATGTTATGATTCATTCAGAATTGGTGAGGAGGTGAAAAACCTCGATTTTAAGATTTTTAAAAGTATTTTATTTTTTAATGTTATGGAAATTTCTAAGATTTTTAACCTCGATTTGGTTATTGAAACCAGAATGATTTTATGAGCTTTTGTAGCTTTAGTATCACTGCGTCTCTGCGATCACCTCTAGTTCATTGGGGGGGGGGGGCTTTGTTAGCATCTTCATCATGTCACTACTGCATCTGCTGTTTGCCTTATAGCCCAATTTCTCCGAATTCCGTAAGTTACGGAAGACCAGCGCTGGTTGTTGAAACCAGCACATGCTGAGTTAAAGACCATCTTGGCACTACTTATACTTTGTGCATACATTTAGATTCGTTTTTATGTTTCTTTTTTCTTGGTGATTGCAAATAAAATATTATTCTATTCTATTCTAACTAACGGTTTGGTTACATATCTAGGTACTCACTGGTCGAAGGGCGAGAAGATGTTATGCGGCGGCCGCTGGTCCGGGCCTGCGTCTCGGGAGCCGACGCTGCCGACAGAGGGCGCGGGGGACGCGCAACTCGTCTCAGACCTGCTAATGACAGACCAGAATACCATCGTTTGAATCTGTTTTATGATTATTGATAAAACGATCCAATAAAGTGGTTAATGCTCCACCGTCGTTTTTCTTAGTATCAAAGTAAATTATAACACTACTAGCTGTTGCCCGCGACTTCATACGCGTTACACTACTTAATGTGTAGGTAACCTAGAAATAAAGCTGAACTACTACATGGAACCTATTTATGGGATAAAAAGTGTTGTGATGTGTTAATCCAGGTTATAATCTATTTACATATTAAATTTCATCTAAATCGGTTCAGCCGTTACGACGTGATTGAGTAACAATCAAATAAATAAATAAACAAACATCCAAACTTTCTCATTTATAATATTAGTGTGATACTAGACGACAAAGCTCCTGGTAGACGGGATCATAAACGTGGGATAAGCGACGATGTTAATTGGCTACCTCGCTCGCTCTTGCAGATCTTACGGGAGCCGCTAGTGATGCGCCGACTACCTATTGATAACACTAATTACCAGTAATAGTATTGAAAGGGAAACAAATAAGTTAATTGCCGGCCCCGTCTGCCACGAGTCTTGGGGTATACTATATGATCCCGTCATCTCCCTTCCATCAAAGGACAAGCAGGCGCACGGCTCAGTACCATCCGTACCTAGTTAATATACCACCCATTCGCACACACCGTTTTGGTTCTACGTTCTTGATGCGTACAGCTAAGGTATGGAACACTTTGCCGTCGTCTGTTTTTCCTAAAGAATATAATCCGGGCCTCTTTAAGGTAAGAGTAAATAGGTTTCTTCTAGATCTTCGTGCTTCATCTTAGACCACATCATCACTTACCATCAGGTGAGATTGTGGTCAAACGAAGTTCTATCCAATTAAAAAAAAAAAGGTTTTATTAAAAAACTCTTTTATTTCCTGTGCTAGTCTTATTTAGGTTTTAGCCTCATTACATTGTACTTCATGAAAGGAGCCTGATATGCATCTACCCTATTGGCCTAGTGGCCTTTGATTAAAAGTAAGGGAGGGGCTATAAATAGTTTTCAAATAAGGTAAGGTCATAATGATTGCAGCCATACCTCAGGATGAATACCTAGTCTTCAGAGGTTAAACAATTTGATGACATCTGTGGTGCAGTGGGCATATAACCTGCTAAGACGCAGGAGGTAGCGGGTTCGATTCCCACTGCCAGACAAAATTATTGTATGGTCTACAAATATTTGTTCCGGGTTTGGGTATTTTTCTATATATAATAAGTATTTACAAAAATATATACATATATAAGTATTCTATCAGTTATCTGGTTCCAATAGCACAAGCTTTGCTTAGCTTGGGGCTAGATAGTGTTGTGTGAAATGTCCAGCATTATTTAATATTTATTTATATGCAAATATCTAAACCGCTAAATACCATTTTGACTGAAAACTATGACTCCAAACATCTAATCTTACTTCAAGGCAAGATGATGGTGAAAAGATAAGGCCGTTAAGATCTACCCATAGGACTGATACCTCTCATTCCTAGGTGAGCGGTTCGGTGAGCGGTTTGGAGAGCGGCGCGGTGAGCCAGGCGTGACGGGCGGCGAGCCCCGAGGAGACCCGCCACCTGACACCGGAGACGCTTCAGCTGAGCCCCGGGACATGCCGCATTCTGATGAACCCTGGAGGAAATACCAAAATTAGCAAAGGATTCTCTGCTATGTTCGCTATGAAACAAAGTTGTATACCATTCAAGTTCTGACGAACCGACTTAAACTCAAAGCAAATATCATCATCATCATTCTCAGCCCGTGTCGACCCACTGCTGGGCATAGGCCTCTCCTTGTTTCTGCCACTCTTCCCGATCCTGTGCCAGTCTGAACCACGTACACCCCACGGTCTTATGGATGTCGTCGACCCATCTCGCTGGTGGACGTCCCCTATTTCGATGGCCAGTTCTCGGCTTCCACTCTGTTAGTGCCTTAGTCCACCTGTCGTCACTACGTCTGGCCAAGTGTCCACTCCACTTGAGCCCCAATATTCGCTTGCTGACGTCTTGTACTTTAGTCTGCTTGCGAATTTCGGTATTGGGAACTCGATCTAAGAGTGTGATGCCGAGCATGGCGCGCTCCATGGCTCTCTGTGCTACACTTATTTTGTGCACAGCCTCCTTCGTGAGCCTCCATGTCTCGGCACCATAAGTCATAGTTGGCAGGACACATTGGTTATAGAGACGTGTTTTAAGGCATTGTGGAATATGCGTAGATTTTAATATATCATCTAGTTTGCCGAAAGCTGCCCATCCAAGTTGAACACGCCTGGTGACTTCCTTTATTTGATACTCTTTGCCAAAAGATAAAACATGGCCAAGATAAACGTACGAGTCGACTATTTCTAGTTTCTCGCTTCCAACAACGACGTTTGGGACCGAACCTCCAGAAATACTCGACATAACTTTCGTCTTGCCCATATTCATCTTGAGGCCCACTCTGAAAGATGCATTATAAAGCTCATTCAACATGGCCTGCAGGTCGTCTATCGTCTCGGCAAACAGAACAAGATCATCAGCGAACCGCAAATGCGACAGGAAGACACCATTAATATTTATACCACATTGGTCCCAAGAAAGCGTTTTTACGACGTCTTGGAGAGGGGGGGAGAGGGAAGTAAAGTTTTGTATTGTAAATAGTTACAATTTTGCAGCACAGGCTTTGCTATACCAGTTCCGAGTTACACCTCCGTGTGGTCCCCCCTGGTAACTGTAGTGAGAAGTGCAATAATAGCTAAATTATTGCACATCTCACTACAGGCTAACGTAACCGGGAAAAAACTCGCCACGACGCACTGGCCAGCGCGGCGTTTTAAGGCTAACTCCTCTTTGTTCATGATTGACGCCATAAAGCCTCGGCCCTCAGTCCCCAGCAGCCCCGCTATTCCTGACTCTGGCAGCGGTCACGGTTCCGGAGGGGCAGAGGGTGCTAAGAATCGCTGGAAGAAGCCCAGCTGCCGCAACCCAACGACCCTGACCCTGGCGTGTTATAACGCCAGGACGTTACGCACGGACGAAAACCTATTGGAATTGCAAAATGAATTGGATAACGTTAAATGGGACATTTTGGGTTTGTCAGAAGTTCGACGAATGGGAGAAGATCTAGTAACATTAACATCCGGGGACCTATTTTATTACAGGGGTCCTGAAGACAGATCTTACGCGGGTGTCGGATTTCTGATAAACAAACATATCGCATCTTCTATACAGAACCTAAAGAGTATATCCACCCGCGTTTGTTTTACAGTACTCAAACTAAACAAACGTTACTCTCTTAAAATAATTCAAGTATATGCCCCGACGACTGACCATCAAGATGACGAGGTTGAATTGTTTTACGAAGATGTTGAGAAAGCTGTCTCTGAGGCACCTTGTCACTACACTACCATCATTGGAGACTTTAATTCAAAAATTGGTGCTCCTCTGCTTGGTGAAAGCTCCATCGGCAACTTCGGACTAGGACAACGTAACGATAGAGGACAGGTCCTCGTCAATTTCCTTGAAAAACAAAACCTATACGCAATGAATACATTTTTCCAAAAGTGAAACTCAAGGAAGTGGACTTGGATAAGTCCTGGTGGTCACTATAAAAATGAGATAGACTACATAATATCCTCACATAAAAATATAGTCACTGATGTTTCGGTTTTGGCACGTTTTAAGACCGGTAGTGACCACAGATTGGTTAGGGCGACATTCAAGTTTGATCTTAGAAGAGAAAGAGCAAAGATGATAAAAGCTCAAAACCGATACGAGAAACAAGAAGTGACATCTTTAGAAGCTCGGTTTCATGAAGATCTTCGAAACCAGTTTGATGGACTCAACGAAACAAATATGGACGTCGACCAAATTAATAAGTTACTTTGCGACGCTATAGCCGAAGTAGCTCACAAACACCTAAGCACCATACCTAAAAAAGTTAATAAACTCTCATTAGAAACAAGAAATATGATCGAGCAAAGACGAGTAATGAAACAGAACACAGTAGAAGATCAACGAAAATTTTTAGAATTAAATAAATTAATCCATAAATCTATTAAAAAGGACTTGAGAAACCGCAACACAGATATAATCATAAATACTATTAAAAAATACAGAGGACCAAACATTTTTAGAAGAAAAATAAAAATCGGTACTAAACAGATATTAAAACTTAAAGATAGGGATGGTAATTGTGTGACCGACCGGCAGCAGATGCTTAGGGTAGTTGAAGAATTTTATGGAGAATTGTACGCATCACAATCAATAGACCACGAGCAAATGACTGACGATCCTAGAGCACCACCTGTTCGGATCCTAGACAATGAGGATAAATTACCTCGCATATTGTCTCGTGAGGTGGAACATGCACTTTACCAGATGAAGAATGAGAGATCCCCTGGCCAGGATGGCATTACCATCGAACTGTTGCGTGCAGGACCACCAGTGTTAGACGTATTAGGCAAACTCTACAATGACGTTATGTACCAAGCTCGCACACCTGAGTCTTGGAAGAATGCCCTGGTAACAATTATTCACAAAAAAGGAGACATTTCAAAATTAAGCAACTACAGGCCTATAAGTCTTCTTTCGCAAATATACAAACTTTTTGCCAAAATTATATGTAATAGACTCACCCGATCTTTCGATGAATACCAACCAACTGAACAGGCTGGCTTCCGAAGTGGGTTCTCTACCATTGATCATATACACTCAGTCAAGCAGCTGATGGAGAAGAGTCACGAGTACAACCGACCCCTTTGCATGGCCTTTATCGATTACGAAAAGGCCTTTGACAGTGTTGAGCATTGGGCCGTGTTGAACTCTCTCCATCGCTGCAACATTGACGCCCGGTATGTGGATCTGCTTCGGGAGATATATAGCTCAGCTACCATGCAAGTGAGGCTACACAACTTAACAAACCCCATATCGAAAGCAAATATATACAGACTTAAATGCACTTACGGCATGCGTTTGACATTCTGTCAGTTTTGACAGAACTGTAGAGATGATCTATCACAAGATATATTAGTTTTAAAACTGAAACGACGATCGACGAAATGTCGATGGTAACCTATGTCACCCACACCATAATAACGAATCCATTGACACCTCATTCATCAAAATCGTGTGAGTATTTAGGTGCTACGGTGGGACATAGGTAAATAAAAACATACATACATTCAAACATACATACAGACTGCTAAAAACAAAACCATTCTTTTTGGCTCTGCAGTAGTCGGGCCAAAACTGATCTATCGACATTGTGCAATAATTGAACCTGGTAAAAACTGCGTTAACCTTCAGTTACCAGGGGGCAATCGCGCTAATTTAGAACGTGTCTTATCGTTGGAACGTAACGTATTTGGTTTGGGTTTCACGTTGGTTTGAGTGATGTCACGCGAGTCAGCGCGATACCAAATGTGCATAACGTAACGTTTTTGTTTAGGTTTTACTTTGGTATTATGGTTCAAAATTAGCACGATTGCCTGTAACGATTGTTACAGTAAACGTGTTTGGTCACATGGTTGTTAGGGCAATTTTTATAATATTCTCTAACTTATGGTGGGTATAACCGATAACTTACTTTATCGTCAGAAGGGTCTCGCTTGGTCACCAAGTCAGCACCTTCTCGCTTCCTCTGTTCTTCTTTTAACCTCTCCGCTTTCCGCCATTTTGCTCTTCGGTTCTGGAACCATACCTGATTCGAAGAAATATATTTCTATCAACAAGAATTTGTAGATCTTCATAATATCCTCATCTGATAGTGATAGTGTGGTTGAAGATAGAGCACGCATGCTTAGAAAGAACAGGGCCCGTAGCAAAATTACATTCGCTACGAATCTATTCGATTTCTAATTACATTTGTTGTCACTGTATCACGTGGTATTTCTATAGCAAGTGTCAAATCCCATACATTTTCAGACTTATCGACTGGCGTCATCGCTAATCGACTGTAACTTGGCTAAGCCCTCAGGTACCACTAGTCGTAACTGCTCTGCGATTAGCGAAACGAATCGCTTGGGACTATTTTCCAGTAAGTCTCCATAATAAATAATAATAATACGTACTTGTAGTCAACTATACCTCGTGCAACTGTCTCAGTCATTCCATGCTAAAATACCCGCAGTGCGAGAAGGACTAATTCGAGCCGCAAGAGCGAAAACCAAATAAAATAACATAAAATAATGATTTCTAACAAAACTATTTGACGACAAATCGAAGCACAGGTGCTGTTGGTATATGTCGTCATATAAATATCGATGAGTATGTTAAGTTTTCAATACTCATTTATAGTAGGTATTTATTGAATGCTACGTGTTTATTGTAAATTTAGGACGTGACTTCCAAATTATTTTCTGTAGATAAATTTTTAAGGAATGGTGTTTATACATAGTTATCGGCTACTATCTTCAACTTTTAGATTCATATATTATTTACAAAGTAAATGATGCAGTAATAGGGTAAAAATATAGGATTATGAACCTATCAGAGGTATAGTGCAATCTTAAACAATTGTCTCTTCTTAGTCGTAGCACTCTTGGCAGAGTGGTCGTGGTCGTCATGTCAGGGTTGTGGCGCGCTTAACTTCCCTTCGCCACTCCTCTTGCACCGCTGCTCTTTTGGCACATTCATTCAAAGGAACATCTATGGCAGCTTTTATTTGATCCGTCCATCTCATAGGCGATCTGCTACGCGCTCTTTTGCCGTCAACCTTATTTATACCTTATTAATAAAAACAATTTTATTGGGTATGAAAAGTTATTCCATTTTCTTACGTTCGTATTTTTTTTCGTTTTCATGCATCACAATATCTTTAAATAAAACACCAACACCATCATCAAATATGAAAACCATAACTACAGTAATCCTTATACACGAGCTGTCAACACCGCCGGTCGTAATATCCCATCATTAGTCCCCTCTGGTCGTTACAACTCCAAGATTACAAATCATTCACCACACTAAGGGTTATAATAACCGAAATACCTTAACCTACCTCGCGAACCACTTCACTCTAACATCCAGACCAAGTTATACTGGCTTATGATGCCAATAACCAGAAACTAAAGAGCTGGGGAATAGAGCTAGTGACGAAGTGTGAGAGGTCTAGAGAAATTGGTTGGTTGTAAGCCGGTTAGGCAAGTACAGGGCCACATTTGCACTGCAATTTTCGCAATTTGGTTTTAATAAGCCCTCTAGTGAGTGCTACGAAATGTAAGGGGCATAGATTAGAAAGTCCAATGATATAGATAGGACATGAAATCAATTAGTATCCGTACTAATATTATAAATTCGAAAGTTACTTACTATTTCTGTCTGCCTATCTATTTGTTACGTTTTCACGACTAAACGGCTGAACCGATTTCAATGACATTTGGTACACAGATCGATTATGACCAGGATTGAGACATTGGTTAGTTTTTATCCGACTGCACAAAAGGAGTAGAACGTAACAAACAGACAGACTGATGAAGAGAAAGTGTTACTTTCAAATTTATATTATTAGTATGGATGTACTTAATGAGAAAAAGTGGTAGGAGACCACCAAAGGTAGAAACGAGTGGAAGGATTTGGGGGAGACCTTTACGCGATAGTTGGACGGAATAGGTAGAAAAAATAATGTATTATATTCTCAATCTGGTCTGTTCTGTATTCTACTCTTTGACCTTAAGGGTCTATCCTGTCCCTTACCGATAGTAAGCTAATTTAGTTAAAATAATAATCCACCGTAATCCCACCCTAATAGTTTTTATCCTACAAGGGTAGAATTAATATTTGAACGCGTTGAGAGGATCGCACCCCTGCCGGTGTAGCGATGATTTTATTCTTTGTTTTTGGGGTTTGAGGCTTGACCAAGTAACATAATGATACTAATACTAAGTAATATTATAAATTCGAGGGTAACTCTGTCTGTTTGTAACGTTTAGCGACTGAACGGCTGCACCGATTTCAATTAAATTCGTTTTACAGATGATGACCGGGATTGGGACATAGGCTACTTTTTATTCTTGCAGAAAGAAGGGAATGTTTTTATTGACAGACCATGCGTGAGAGTCGCGGGCGGCAGGTACTAAAAGTATAGTATTTCAAAACAACATATTACACATTTTTTATTAGGAATAGACAAGCTTTGACATGGTATCTCAATATGGGCCTCAAAAGGCCTCAAAAGGCTCATAAGGCCGATTGATATTTCTATACAAGATTAGAAGATTCGTAGACAAGCCATAGTCACTGAAATAGCCCAGAGATTAGCAAGCTGAATTGGCAGAGGGTGGGGCACATAGAGGAAGGTTAGTAGGTATTATTGACCGAACGAGCGAAGCGTCTCAGTTTCGAGAATGGCCAAAAATGCTTTTGCTGCCTGTCTGTTTGTTCTCGCCTGCAGGTTGCATTTTTCTACCAATTTTGACGAAATATGGCACACAACTTCATTTATTTAAATTTTAAAGAATCATTACATATCATCAATCATACAAAGACGGATTACATTTTTTGAGTTTTTTTTTTGTAAAATTTTTACCTATCTATACCAATCAGACTACGCAGTCCTCTCCGCCTTCACGAGGCGAAACCGTCGACATCAGATTGTATCTCCTAGGACCAAGGGAATGCGAGTAATCGCTAAAACTATTACCAATATTTTGCTCAATAGACTACATATATTTAACATTGGACTTTCTTCGTAAATTTTGTTGCGCAAATTACTTTTTGGGACGCGAGGTCTACTGTTCTAGTTGTTAGTCATTCTAAAACACTAGTTTATAACTATTCCAAATTTCAAGCCGATAGGTTCAGCATTTGCTGAGATACTCAGCTGTGACAGACAGACGCACGGACGGACGAACGGACGGATGGACGGATGCACGGACAAAGACGCACCATTTTGGTCCGGAACCCTAATGACTAAATTTGGTTTCGTTGAAATATCAAAACCTTACTTTAACCAAAATTAAGACTGTATCATTCATTAAATATTTATATTCACCCCTATAAATTGACAAGGTTGTAACAACGCGAGGACCAGATGTCGACGTACAACTTTGTCGCTTTAATTATTCGGCCATTATAAGTTGAGCTGGCTGAGGGCTGACCCCACTTCGGCATTGTTTGGGAAACATATTGAATGGAAGCTCTTCTGGTGTCTACGTTGGCTCGTTACAAGGGGTGTTGCTATTTAGGGTTGTCACTGAGTTATTACAGGTCAGAAAAAAATGCGATATTAAATAAAATCTCTGTAATAAGCATTTAATGTTTTTCAAATACGCTTTAGTTTATCGTAATGAACTTACTGTTCTTATCAATTCATTAACTTAGTCATAATTATAGATTTTTTATTACCCTTAGAACTTTTACTGAAAGATAACTTAGAAATTCTGACGTGGTCCTGTAACATTTTTTTGCCAATCTGACTTGATCGTGGCAACCCTAACAGCAATATAGCGAAATAATCACCATACATTGTTTGCAACACCGAGTGCACTCGGGCTAAACAATAACAAATATTGTTCGGTGTGAAGTGCATAACAACAGTTTAGCGGGCGGTCGGGTAATTACCTTCTTTGTGCTATTATAATAGAGAAAAGTATTGTTGTGGCGTTTTAGCTCTTTAAACTAGTAGTCGCGCGCGGTTTTATACATTATTGAAGGGAACCGAATTGAATATTTAAATATTCTAACATGTTTACATTTCTAAAATGTATCTAAGTTAACTAACTAATAATAATAAACTTTTCACACCACCTGCTCGACAATGTCAAATTATATGTCATGTAAACCTCACCGAAAGCAAATAATTAAATCCCTACGGCTGATCCGGGAGTAAAGTTGTACTGAATATCAATATGCACGCGAGGGCAGTGATAGTGATTTGAATTTGGAACCTTATCTGTATTAAAATTTGGAGTAAAGAGACCCACGCAATAAGAACTTATTTGTAAATTGAACTAACCTCTGCAAAGAATGCACCAACATAGATTTGGTTTTTATTGTCTCGCAGAAAGTGTGAAAAGTAAAGTAATCTCCTCGTGGATAAAGCTGTCTGCATCTTGGGCGTGCTTATATTCCTCTTTGCACTCATCATACAATATAGCGCTCGTGACGCAAGACACTGCTTTACTTCTCGTTTAATAATCTACTATTATTTCAGACGACAATATAAAAGTACAAAATGATAATTTACTTGTTCTACGCCCATATAAATATATAACATACATATAAAACACACTGACACGACGTATGACGCTCTTGCGTTGTGTCGTGTAGTCGCCCGTGGAAACGATGAAACACAAAACTTTGTGGCTAAAACTCTTCATATGTAAATTCGGAATGTGAGCAGACAGAACTATTAGAAAATAAATAAGATAATAGAAACTTTACGAATATATGTATACAACTTTTGAAACTATTGTTCCACAATAGTTTCACTAAAAACGGTATGTTACTCTCGATATATCTATCTCACATGCCTCGCAAAAACTTCAGTTTACCCGTGATAGAACATGCAACTGTGCCAAAATATCGGGACACTCAAAAACTCACAAATTATGGTAAATATCCCATTATTAAAAATATTAAGTACTATATCTTCATAGCGCTCTTGACATAGCAGTCTAGATCTTTGGGGGCATAGGTTATATGAAATTCATATCGATGTCCATTTACTACTGTAGCAGGTACACAGTATTCATTAAGTACTTAATTCGCTTCTGTTTTTGTTTTATTTATGTTATTCGCCTTTTTAATTTTATTTTATTTTTCGGACATTCTGATGCATTTATGCAGTTTGCCGCCCACTGCAGATTTAATTTGATCTATTTAAAAGGACCGTCTGGCCATAACAAGTACAGTATACGAGTATGTATATCCAAAACCTTGCTGAAAAATAAGCACATGGGTAATCATAATTGTCTTTTAAAAATGTATTACATATAGCTTTAGCCATTGTACTTTATTTAAGTAGCTTAAATTAGTTTTTTTAAGTATTCCTGGTGTACAATAAAGAATTATTCTATTCTATTCTATTCTATTCTATTCTATTCTATTCTTTAGGTACAAACACACGCGTTAAGTGAACGCACATTAAAAACCACTTCAGTCAGAACCTACTAACTGGAAAATTGAGTCTCTACCATACATTAAAAGCTCCCTAACCTGTCATTTAGTCTTGAACATATTCGTTATTACGGCCGCGCTCAGAATCCCCACTCAATTTAATGTTTGATTAAAGTGAACTAAATTTTTCTGATCTTAATATTAATCACACTAATATTATAAATGCGAAAGTTTGGGTGTTTGTTTATTTATTTGTTTGTTTGTCACTCAATCACGTCGTAACGGCTGAACAGATTTTGATGAAATTTAGAATGTACTTAGATTAAAGCTGGATTACCACATAGTCTACTTTTTATCCCATAAATCAGGTCCCATGGGATAAAAATGGGGTGTCAAGTCAAGTTGCAACAGCGAGCGAGTTGCAACGGCCCATATAGATATACATATACCTTAGTGACTTCTAACATACGTGTACATATAATACTTACAACTATGTATTTGCTGACACGCAAAGCCTACGATGTGTTACTTGCGCTGTGACATAAGCTTATTTCATTTTAATATATAATGAAAGTGTAAGAAATGCATTTTTACGGTAGATTCATATCTAAAATTGCGAGTCGACGATTTCAACACATCATCTTTTTTCATTACAATCATAAGAATTATTTTGAAATATCTTTCTGTGTAAGCTTTATGTAAACGTGTTGGAGGGGTGCTCAATTTTACATTGGAATATTTCTACGTAATAATACCCGTACGTAATAATATGTATTATTATAATGATTTAAAACCGAATTTTAATTTAATTTAATTTTTCAGTATTAAAATTATTGTACGCTTTGAGTACGGCGTTAAGCATTTACGTACTTAACCAGTTTCCTTTAACATATTTTCACGTCATAACTTAACGTTAACTTTAACGTTAGCTCGTACGAAATGTTTTAAACAGTGTGACGTAATTAGCAGAGTGATAAGTTAGCTTTTAACTTAAAAGTGCTGAGTTTAAATTTAACTGAAGTTAAGTTGGAATTGCGCTTTGAGAGTTTGTTGTTTATTTAATTTAGGATGTGGGTATTTTTCATATTTGTTTTCATACCTTACTTAACTTAAATTACGTAACTTTATTTGTTGCATATTCAGAATTAAAAGTCAAAATGCTATGAAACTTCAATGAATCAACGAGTCAATGAAACAGTTATTTCATGAGTCAAAGTAGGTACATTTGCTGCTGGAGCACATAATATCTTTATCACAGTCTTTTTAGTGATAAGACCACCAATTTTATAATCGCGTATTATATGTTTTAAATATAATTTGTTAATTTAAGTGTGGTATAAATAAAAGCGTTTTCTAGCTATTTTTAATACTAAGTATTTAATTAATTTATGTTTTGATTTGTTGTTTTCACTTTTTCATAGTATTTTTTATCTGTATTTTCATTGTATATTCCAATGTAATTGTATTGTGCATTGTGTGTAGTAATTAAATTAATGTCTATATCAGGGATATTGCGGATGCATATTTTTGACATCCACGGATGCAGATGCGGATGCGAATTTTCAAAGGTTCTCATCCGCGGATGCAGATGTGGATGCGGATCTAAGATTGTTTTTAAGAAACTTCGTTTTGGTGCGGAAATAAAACAACAACATAAACTATTAACTACAGAAAACTCGCTCATACCATACTCACCGTATATTCACAATCTCACTTAACAACTTCAATGTTCATACAATAAGCGCAAGTAAACACGTTATGATTGATTTATGAGGTACAAATGATAAACAATAACAAACGCGTTGGATCTTGTCATCTAAATCTTCGCTCCTATTGATCAACGCTCCACTAGCAAGCCCCACCCAATTTATTTCTTGTCGTGTCCTGCGCTGCATCTGCATCCGCATGGTCATCCGCATCGATAGTAATCTGACTTTGCCCACAACTGAGATATCGTTGGTATTTGCATAAAATCATTTCAGTGTCTAAAAATGTACAATTTATAGTTAGGTCATTTTAGCAACTTTAGAACGATGAATTAATTACCAAAATATTCTGAGTAATATAAAAGGCGGTGTAAAGCTCCACTTTACCTTCCAGCCATCTACTGAATTAACCAGCATTATACTGGGTCCGTGCACACGCTGCCAGTGTCACAAGACAGTTTATTAAAAGGCACTATACACGTGAACTACACTTTGAATAAAGCTGCAGTGGAAAATAAGCTTTATTACGTTGGATTTAGCTTTAATAATGGTAATGGACGTTTGTTCAGGTAAGTAGCTGTTTTATTGCATGCGCGTCACAGATTATGTACAAAACCCCCTCCCTACTCCCTTAAATTTCAAGATAGAAATAAAAACGATTAGATTAATCATTTCAAAATATATGATTTACTAAAGTAACACAATATATGTTAAAAAAATATGTTATTTTTAATCTAGTGTTTCAATTTTAATCTTGAAGTCTTTGGTTACCAATTAGCGCTGCTTTTCCGTAGGTACCTATTCTAACTATTCATTCATATCGGCTTCAGTCAAATTATTCCTAATTAATTTTCGATCAAAATGTGGCATTCATTTATTTATCTATACCAGAGATCAGTAATATGTTACTTAAACTGGTCTATGTCTATACTAATATTATAAAGAGGAAAGATTTGTATTTTTGTATGTTTGTAACGAATAAACTCATAAACTACTGGTCCGATTTCAAAAATTATTTCACTATTAGAATGCTACATTATCCCTGAGTAACATAAGCTACTTTTTACGCAACTGTGCAGAAGGGTAATGTTTTTATTGAAAAACTGCGGGTGTGAAGCTGCGGATTGGTCAGCTAGTGTCCAATAAACACACAATACATTTCAACTTATAAAAAAAAAATGTTATGTCAGTCTGACTTTAAGTATCAAAATCACTTGCGAGCGATTTAAAAGTTCGTGCACCTATATCAAAGTGAGACCTCATGTACGGTCATTGGTACTACAATTTCTTCTGTGGCAATGGCTAATTCTTGATGTAGACGGTAGATTACTTGGATGAGCGGGTTTTAAAAGCGTATTATTAGATTGGTTTATGTTAAAAACATCATCATTATCATAGAGGTCTAAACCAGGCCTCCTCTTAAGCTTGCTATGACTAAAGGCCATAACATAATCATTTACTTAGTACGAGACGTATTATCTTTATTTGTAACATTTTATTTAATATACTTTGGCTTTGGCAAATTATTTAATTGAGATCAAGAAACTATAATATGCTATAAATACTCGAATAAGTACCTACATATAATGAATCTATTCGAGTATTTATATCATACTAGCTGACCCGCCGAACTTCATACCACCTTGACATGCATATGACGCGGGCTGCTAATGTACTTCGCTCCGGTAGAATTGTTAATCGGCCATCATTAGCTGCATCTATGTATGAGAAAATTAGTTTTCTTCATGATTTTTTCGTCAAGTTTCCAATGTTTTTAGTAGTTATTCTGCTATTTTCTTATTTTCTGCTTATTTAAAATCGGTCCAGTCGTTCTCGAATTATAAGTGTTCGAACAAACCGGACTTTGTTCTATATATTAAGATTATAGTTTTTTTATGTCTGTTTTATAATTTGCCGATGAAATATGGAGCCAAACACTTCGTATAAACATTTAGTAGTGTTTCAATCCAACAGAATTCCAACCCGCATTATTTTAATGAAAATTGCATTTCTTCCTAATCAATCCCAATGTAGAAATTCAACGGCGAACATATTGTAGACATGGATATGTGGATCGCAAGGCTGAAGTGGAGATGGGCGGTACGCTTAGTTAGGAGGGGTGACGGACAGTGGACGTTGGCGATAATGATAGTAATGCGCGATAATTGCATGATAATGATGATTGAATGATGCGGCGATTGATAATGATATAACCAAGATATGCTCGTAGACCGAGAGGCAGAACATCCACGATGGTCGAATGAGTTTTATCAAGTGACTGGGAAACAATGGACAAGACCCATGGAACGAAGAGAATGGCGAAAAACTCTGAGGCGCAGACGGGCTGAAATGATGATGATAATGATGAATCAGCCCTATCGCAGGAATATCAAGTAGGACTTGTAAACTGCAGCTGTATGTAGTACCTATCTAATAAGATAGTACCATAATCTCCTTCCAAAGATCAACAAATTAATCCTAACCCTGTTTACGTAAACAGTTATTTATTAGCTAATTGCTATACTCTCCCAAAAGAGATTACAACCAAGGAGCTGCCATAAATAATGTATGAGAAGAGGATAGAATGTGGCGTTAAGTTTTTCATCACATGATTAGGGGCAAATTGCACCCCCTTCCCCTCGGGGGGAAACCCCCCTTCATCCTTAAGATCCGGAGAGACTTCGCCTTTGGATGTGGATGTTGGAAGATTTTTGAGATGGCATCAATTGGAGGTATAAATATGCGTAGTTAAGATAAGGCTGGCTAACCGGAGAAGGTATAGGTTCCATAAGCCTATCGAAAAGATCCAAGCACTATTTACAAAGGTTGCGAAATAATGTTGAAATAACATAAAATTTATATTTGAATAAAATATTTATCTTTCTACAGCTCTGGATTTAAGTTTTTGGATGCATTAAATTTAATATCTCTTGTTGTTGTTAATTTCATCTAGACTAGATAATAAATTAGAATATTATATTAAAATTAATATTGTCTTCTCCAATATTATTCCCACATCCAAACCACGAAGTAATTAGATTCTAAGTCGAGAGTGGTGTAATTCGCACAAAATGGAAGACGTATCGCATTTAACGTGTTTACTTGAAATTATCTTTCAGCGTATCGATTAGAATCAATTTGATAAGTTATTGGGACCGATTGGAACTGTTACCAATGGCCAATCTTTATCTGTTCTACCTGTGATGATCTATTCGGGTGAAACGTGGACGCATACTATTATATTGGTCCCTAAGCTAACATTTCAGGCAGCTGTGGAAAGGGCTACGCTCGGAGTTTCTTTAACGGATAGATTTTTCACGAGGTTAACTGAAAGAGAATCAACGGCATAGCTCAGAGGGTCAACAAGTTGAAGATATGTATCTGCCGAACCACTTATACCTGTGGAGATCGAATAAGAATATTTATTTGAAAAAATATACAAATACAAAAATTCAATACATAATTATTAAATTGACAAAAATTAAGATGTTGTGACACAATTATGTAATGAGCCTCAGTTGCCTAAACTCGACTGAAAAGCCTGTGTGATAGGCAGCTGTGCTCTCCCTGCTTAATATCAAGTAGATAAACGAATTCTAGAGTAGAAACCACGACTAGGCAAGAGTAGAATGCGATCCAGCTAGAATAGAGCCACGATCTCCACGCTGGTGCTGGCAGAAACTGGATGAGAAGAGCTGAGGATCAGGCTCATTGCTGCATCGCAGCAAATAAAATAAGCAGAGATCCTTGTGAAAGGGCTCGCCCGGGTAAGTCCTATCACCATACCCTTTTCTGCCACCAAGCGGCATTGCTGTGTTTCGGTTTGAAGGGTATGGTTGCCGATGAAATTACAAGTACATGAGGCTTTACTTGTTTGCCCCAAGTTGTTAGACAGCGCAGTGCATCGTAGGCCATGTTTCAAAGGTGCGTAACCTACGAGGCAATGGCGATGGTTACCACTTAACATCAGGTGGGTCTTAAGCTTGTTCCAACTCTAGGTGGCTTAAAAAACTAGAAACTAAAACCTAAGTCCAATGAATAACTAAAATAAATAAATAAATATTGCTGAACATTTCACACAGCGCTATCTGGCCCCAAACTAAGCAGAGCTTGTACTATGGGAACCAAATAACTAATAATAATAGTGGACTGCTATAGATTGATGATAATAAAAAAAGAATGTAAGAGAGGCTTTACTTGTGTTGTGAATAAAAGATTACTTATTTCACTAAAACACGGGATATTTATCATGATTTGTGAGATTTGAGTGTCTCGATATCTCGGCCGGCACAGTGACATGCGTCATTGTAAGCGGATGGTTATTGGCAGATATATCGATCTACCCTCTTACTCAATCTCTTGCTAGGAATAAACTCACTCATATTATGACCAGTATCATAAATCATAAGAGTCATAAATCATAAGAGTCATAACTCAATCTGCTTTTAATAACTAGTTGTTCGCCCCGAACTGAGATCTCACGAGTCTACCATAAAAACCAAAAAAATATTATTCGTAATCTTTGACGATAAAAATAGTGCCACGAAATAAATAACCAACGAACCTGACCTACAGTTTCATTTAAATTACAGGTAACGGGAGTTCATGTTAATTGGTTGCTCTTTTTTGGGTACAAATTCAGTTATTCTAGATTTCAGACTTTTGCCTATATTAGTGATACTTAAGCTACTCGCATATCAAATTACAGCACTGTGGGGTCACTGGTGTACCCTGTGAATTTTGTCAAAGTTTAGTTTATATTATGGCTAATAATAATAACTCATAACCTACAAAAATTATACTAAAAATAAAAACCGGGTTGAAATGTACTAATAGAGACCTTTCATTTGACGCCCAACTTAACCTAATAGTCTCATTTTCATTTTTTTTACCCCTTTTGAATTCCAATATCTCAACAACCCCCCCCCCCCCCCCCACACATTTGTAGCTCACTCCAAAATTGTGCCCTGTGTATCAAACATCACGATGATCGGATCAACGCTTCGAAAGTTATCCTCGGACAAACAAACCTACATACATACATACAACGCCGATTTGCCCAAGTTGATTTGGAGATCTCGCTTCGCTCGATTAAAAATAATGTTCATTAAAAAAATAGTCGAATAATGTTCCATGATATATTCAAAAGTTATAAAAGATTACTCAATAAAAATAAGTAAACGGTAATAACCAATTTTCTAATCAATTATTCTATTCAATATATTTAAAACTTCAATCATTTGGAATTCTTTAGTAGTAAATTCTTTGAAACGAATAATATCAAATGGATCTTCACAGTTGGCTGGAATTATATTTCCTGGGAATATCTACTTTAGTAAGAATAAAATAATGAATTCTTCGAAATTATATACATATTTCTTACCATTTCTTTACAAAAGCGTTTTTATCTTGATTTTATTAATTGTTTTTTTGCTTGCAGAACTATCTCTAAACGTATTTAGCGACTAAACATGTTTCAATTTGACGTATTTGTATGATTTGACAACTCCTTAAATCATATTTAGCCTCCAGTTTATCTCTCTAGCATCGTTGTCGCCCATAATGTATGTTTTATGTAAGGTAAGGTAAGGTAAGGTAACATTAAGTTTAAATAATTCAGAATTTCTATTTTTACTTGACTGCGCATAAAGACAGTACTGTTTATCTGCTGAAACGTGGTTCATGATAAGTTTTTCCGACTCTTATTTTTAAAATTACCGAAATCACACTAATATTATAAATATGAAAGTTTGGATGTTTGTTTATTTATTTGTTTGTTACTCAACCAACTCGTAACGGCTGAACAGATTTCAATGAAATTTGGTATATATGTAGATTATAACCTGTATTACCACATAAGCTACCTTTTCTCCCATACATCAGTTTCCATGGGATAAAAATAGGGTGCAAAGTCAAGTTGCAACAGCGAGTTTAGCTTTATTTCTAGGTTACCTAAACATTTAGTAGTGTAATGCGTACGAAGTCGCGGGCAACAGCTAGCTAAAAATAAAACAACTGATAGACCAATGAGATCACTTCATTGCCACTAAATTGAAAAAGGAACGTAAAATACCGAATCAAACCTCAAAGAACAGCAATCGTAACAGAAGTGACACCTCGTCTCACCCTTGATTTAATTCGCACAATGATTGATATAGAGCGACGTTGTTTCCTGAATTGTAGCGCCGTAAAAAGTGAAAACATAGGTTACCACAATTGATGCGATGTACAAGAAAAGTAACGACATATCTACATATATTACAACAATTATAAATAAAAAATCATAAAACACAGATTACCTCTTCTGGGGTTAAAAACTGGCATAGCTTAACACCACCTCAGTTAAACTAGTTAGTTATTTAAAAAACGCATTAGAAACGCTCCATCTGTTTGTGAACTACGATGCCACAGACATAGGCGTCAAACAACCCTCTTTTTACGTGGAAGGTTAAAAATAAGAATGAATGAATCAATGAAAATTCTTTATTATACCTTACAAGCTAAACAACAGATATAAAAATATAACAAATAAATGTAACCTTGTCTGTCAACGTCTTCATAGCTAAACACCACCTCAGTTAAACTAGCTATACTATAAAAAGACACGTTGGAAACGGTCCATCCGTTGGTAACTACGATGCCACAGACACAGACATAGACGTCAAACACCCCTCTTTTTGCATGGGGGTTTTGTTAGTCAACGTCTTCATAAAAGACGCCCAAATGATTTTTATAGTAAGAAATAAACAAGGAACAAATGAATTAATAATTAAATAATTAATTTGTTTCAGTTATTTTATCATCATAGAATATGTTTGCATTAATGTTGCCCTGAAAAATTCAAAATTCAAATATTTTTATTCATTAAAATCACAAGGATCACTTTGAAACGTCAATTTTACTGCCTGTTCCTTCGCGACCAAGCGAGGAAAGAAAGGCAAGAAAACAAGGCTGGTTGTTTTTTTTAATGATCCTTTTACAATACATAATACACAAAAGAAATTACGTCTAAATTGTAACATTTTGAACGAGTTGGAGCAGTTTCAATCCCAAGCTTCTCTATCATCTAAATAATCCGATATTTTATAGTAGGCTCTTTTATAAAGATTTTGTTTAATTACGTTTTTAAATTTGTTAATAGTCAATTTTTGTACATCCCTTGGGAGTTTGTTATAAAAGCGCACACCTTGCCCTTTAAACGATTTACTAACTTTATGGAGTCTACAAGTGGCAACAGCGAGTTTATCTTTATTTCTAGTATTAAAATTATGATTATCGCTATTTTTCTTAAACAAATTAATATTTTTGGTAACATACATTAGATTTTCATAGATGTATTGACAAGGGAATGTCATAATATTTATTTCTTTAAACTTATTGCGTAATGATTCTCTGGGGCCCATATTATAAATTGCACGAACAGCCCTCTTCTGAGAAGTAAAAACATACTGAGAAGGAGAACATAATATGTTTGTTCCTTCTCAGTATGTTTTTACTTTTTGATGTGGAGTGGTAACCATCGCCTATAACAAAGTATTGTCTCATATGTCACACATCATCTAAACGTGCCTTACGATGCAATGCCCTGAGTTTTTTACTATAAAAGAGGTAATATTTACTTCATTAAGTACTCGTAGCTATTTAATAATATACATATATATATTATTATGTAATTTGGTTACCTGTTGTCTGTTTTCTTTTCAGGACGTCGGTGTTAATTGATAATGTTGTGTTTTAGAGGCGTTTTAAAACAGTAAATGCGACCGTATGTTTTCCCATGTCCCCCCCACTTACGAATAAACAAGAGTTCGATATGACGCGTCGTTAGCTCTGTCGCACGATGCTAGGGTTACCACCCGAAGGAATTGTAATGGGTTACCCAACAATTGTAATAGTAATCTAATAATTATCTTGGAGTTTTATTTTGAACATTTTAATATATTGGCAACATTGTAACTTGACTTAGGTAATCTTAGTAGATAAACCAGGTTATGCAACGTACATCATGATGAAAAGATAGTTTAGATGGGTGGCCAGTTGTGACATATTGAGCTTTTATGCTTCTGAGTGTACAGTCAGAGACGTACTCGTATCTAATACCAATCAAATTTTTAAGCGGATAACAGTAGATATTGACTACCTCCGTGGCGCAGTGGGCGAATAGCCGGCTGAGACGCAGGAGGTAGCGGGTTCGATTCCCGCCGCGGAACAAATGTTTGCATTATCTACAGATATTTGTTCTGGGTCTGGATGTTTATCTAGATATTATAAGTATGTATTTACAAAAAAAAGTATATAAGTATTATATCAGTTAACTGGTTCCCATAGTACAAGCTCTGCTTAGTTTGGGGATAGATAGCGCTGTGAAATGTCCAGCAATATTTATTTATTTATTGAGTGAACACTAGACTATAAAACTAGAGATTTGTCAATACTTTATGCAATTTTTTTTTAAGATATACTACTTATCAGTTTATATCTACCCACTATTGCTATAAGTATAGGTATCCCTACTCCTACTCCATTTTATGCCATAATATTCTTATTTAAAGCAGACACTTATACATACTTAATTTAATCTATATAGATCAGTGCGATGCGAGACGTTATTCGGAGCGGATCGCACTCACCCTGATGAAGGTCCATGAATTGAACCAAACATTGTCACACCGATAAGACGGTACGTGATAAATCCCGTATTTATAATAATTATTAATCTAGATAGATAATTTATTTATTGCACACCAATAAAAATAAACAGACAAAAGAGAATAGGTTCATTCTATCAACGGCCAACCAGACGCTCCGAGGTGCGCCACTGCTACATGGTAGACATACCTCCCATACGCACAAAGCGGTACTCTTCCACCTTTATTATGCGCACCGCCAAGGAGTGGAACGCCTTGCCTGAGTCTGTGTTTCCTGATAACTACAACCTAGAGGTCTTCAAGTCGCGAGTGAATAGGCTTCTTCTAGGCAAGCGTGTACCATCGTAGACTGCATCATCGCTTACCATCAGGCGAAATCGTGGTTAAACGCTAGCTATTTATAAAAAAAAGTTACGCAAATATCTCAAAGGCACAATGAGGTGCCTTATCGCTAAAAGCGATCTCTTCCAGGCAATCTTTGGATGGACAGGATGGATAATCTAGTAACGAATTAAGTTATATTCTACTACCCAATTACTACATATGACCTATCTAAATAAATATCATTGTTTCTTTTCAATTAACAACCTAAAACCCTTTAAAAGTTTACACATCTCTTCAATCCATCTAGTTCATTGATGAAATAAATCACATACAAACAATTACTCGCTATTAGCAGCCCTATTCGACAGGGTTGTCGCAACGACAAGTGTCGTTGTTCTCGCTTTGTTTGTCAGACAGCCCTATTGTTTTAGCACTTATGTCAAGCACACCATGTCAATGTCAAATTGGGGGAATTGTTTTAAGTTTTTGTTTTTTTCACGCTTGACTTTCGAGTGTTTTTGAGATTAGATTGAACAGAGTGTGTAAATATTGTTTTGAAAATGCAAATTATTTTGATAACAGGAGAGTCACACATTCATATAATCCTGTTGTTTAGGTAACTAGTGTAGAGCACAACGCTGACAACTTACTAACATGATGTTGGATCAGCGATCCTCACACTAGGCCAAGCCTGTATCGTGAGGACCAAGCTAAATGGTTACCTAAGATTAAGACAGATTTCTACGGTTTAAATAACAAATGAATAGGCTAATTACTAAATGAAGTCCACGGGGGCTTCATTGAAGAAAGTGGAGCCTTGTAACTTAACCGTTCACTATACTTCAGTTTAAAAAAAAAGAAAAATGTTGATATCTTCAGATTGACTGACTTGATCTTCATTACACATAGCCAAGAACCACCCCAGTTAAACTAGCTTTTCATATAAATAAAACCCCGTCCAAATCGTTCCATCCTTCTAAGAACTACGATCATAAATCATTTATTCAACTGCAAATATGTGTAAATATGCATAACAACAGAACAGGTGATATATATTAGTAATATACTTAGATTCCAGACATGTTTTACCATATGAGTTATGTTTTACGATGCCAAAACTTATAACATTCCTGATTTTAAGTCGGAGGTTAATAAACGTTTTATTTTTATACCGCTTGGAGATGGAACTAGCTTATGGTCTACCTTTTTTTTTTTTTTTTACGTGGAGGAATCCTCATGGATACCGCTCTGAACCCAGGGAGCGGTATGTCGGACTCCTACCGGCTAAACCTCCACGGCGTTTCTCCACTCGCTGTATGCCGAGGACACGGGAACAGAGAACATTCTTCCGCGACCCCGGTGGCGTTGGTCCGCTCTTGCGGGCCCCATCTCTAAGGGTTTAGGGTCATCTCTAT
This sequence comes from Philereme transversata, assembly GCA_963924445.1. Taxonomy (NCBI): domain Eukaryota; kingdom Metazoa; phylum Arthropoda; class Insecta; order Lepidoptera; family Geometridae; genus Philereme; species Philereme transversata. The sequence continues at coordinate 4,102,105 of OZ004343.1, read as the reverse complement.
TAACTATATACAACTGTATATAGTTAGGCCACTGCTATGGGGGATGGAGGTCGGCATACGCTCTCGCATAGGCCCTCCTCCTTCGCCCCGGTCTTGTGCGGCGGGTTGAGATCAGATTCCCTGTCCCTCTCCGCTGCTTCCTTCTGCTGCACTACATTTTCGCAGAAGTATTTAGCAGCTTGCCACGACCTATTGCTCTCGGCCATTGCGCATGCTTATGCATATGCATAGCTTATGGTCTACCTTATGTTAAGTCGTAACCATCGCCTATAATAAAGTATTGCCTCGTAGGTCACGCACCTTAGAAATGTGCCATCAACTCCATCAACTTGAGGTATACAGGTGTAAAACCTCATGTAATTTTGCCGGTAACCATACCCTTCAAACCGAAATGCAGCAATCAGGTTTGGCGGCAGAAATAGATATGGTGGTAGCACTTCCCCGAGCGAGCCCTTTCACAAGAAACTCTACTACTCTATTGAACATGGATAACTCTTTACTTAATTTTCTCCACTGTCTAGAAGAGATCTCTTTTTTAGCGATGAGGAAAACCATTATACATTTGCATATTTTCTTTGAACCAAGCAAAAAGAGGGAATAAGTATACGGCTCCCACTAGATGGAAAGATGACCTGATAAAGGTTGCTGTGAACCGTTGAGTAGGTACAGGTCGTACAAGATCGGTCGCTTTGGAAATCTATGCGGAAGGCACACACAGTAGACGTCCTAGCTGATATGATGATGATGAGTTATTCCTCGCATTTTCTCAATAAAATACTGTATCCTATGGTTATAAATCATATTTCAATCTATTGAAAAGGTATGTTTCCCGAACCGCCGGTCCGCAGGTAATCCAATATGTCTGACGGCTACCATCGCTTCCTTTTTATATTTTTTGGCGAATTATCACCGACACTCCGACGAGGAGGCGAATCAAATTGAAAGCCTACTCAATTATATTACGGCTGTAAGAGCTGCCAGGTTTGTTTTGGATTGAAGGGATCAAATCGATGGCAAGGTCATAGTCAGTACTAATCCTGCGAGGAAAATCTTTTACGTTTCCGCTTTGGAAACTCCAGCGAAAAAAATGTTCTATTAATTTAATGCAAAATGCTATGTAATATGTATTACCTTTTGAACCATAAACAAGAAATAAAGGGTGTTATAGTAGTGAAGCCTTTGTCTGTATATTTGTATATTTGTCGCAACTTGTTACTAAAATCTTAAAGGGATCTTTAAAAGCATTTTCACCTGCCAACCTCAGAAATAAAAATTAAAGGTCAACGTGCTACCTTAAAAATGTTAACATATTGGTAAATAATATTAAATTAAGATTAACAAAAGAAACATAAGTAACAACAAACTCCAATCACAAAGAATAAACACATAAACCTACTTTACATAATTATACAAAATAAAATATATACATAAATATATAAAAAAGACTAATTATAATATATTATTAAATACATCGTCATCATCAACCTATAGCAGTCTAACGCTGGACGTAGGTCTCTCCAAAAGCGCGCTATTAAGCCCGATCATCAGGTCTTCTCGTCCAGTCTCTGCCAGCTACAGCACGCAAATCGTCACTCCATCTAGCCAGGGTGAATCCTACTATACACTTGCCTATTCTAATTCCAGTTTACAAATTTCAAATTCAATTTAAACTCCCAAACATATCAAGTACCCAAAGTAAATTAGTCAAAGTCACATACTACATCCAATTATAGTAAACGAGAAAGTCTAGAATTTCAACCCGCTCAGTGACACCCCTTGATCCCAAAAGCACGTGCCCGAGGTGTGAGGGGAGACGTCATGGGATGTCCAACCACAGAAGAAAGAATACTCACATCTATAGACGTCTCACTCACTACCTACTTATATCATATCGACCAGAAAGCGATTTCGCAGAATCAAACGAATCCTAATCCTCATAAAGCTCAGTTTACCCTACAAGCTCATTTAAAGCGACACAGTCGAGCTACCGTAATACCATTCCGAGATGAGCGACTTAAACACGTTATAGACCACCAGTTTACCCAGACCGCCAATCCAAAAGATATCGGTAAAAGCCAATAAGAGCTCCGGGATCAGCCTTGATTGGCCACGTGTGTGTCCAATTCTCAACTGTTTTGGCGGTTTTGCCAACTAGAGTGGGTTTTGACAATGGACTAGTTAACTAATGGAAGTGGAATCGACAGAATGAAATTGGATATTGTCTTACATGTCGGGTATTGGACCTATTACGGAATGGGAGTTCATTCAATGATGGTTCTAATGTAATGAGATTATTTAAACGCTTCTATCTCCCACATTTGTCCGTGTCTCTCAGTTAATAAAATGTCCCTCACATTGTTATTATGCCACAGTACTGTAATAGAGATATGAACAAAGACTTATTAGCGCCAGGGGTTACAAATTTTCTAATTTTGACCCATTAATCTACGTTGGATTCTTTATCGAAACCATAACAAAGGTTTAAAGTTACAATATCTTATAACTAAAGCGTCTCCAGAATGTCTCTATTAGATTCATAGTTGGCTTGCGCAAGTACGATCACATTAATTTCAGAGTATCGCCACAGACTTAAGTGGTTACCTATCCGCCTTCGCCGGAATGCGCACATCTTTTCCCTCCTTTACAGCATCCTTTTCATCCCTTCTACTCCGTCCTACCTCAAAGAACGCTTTAACTTTCTTCACCTTTCCAACTCTCGACCCTTACGTTCCTCTGAAACCCATCAATTAAAAACTCCCCATCATACCTCAGTATTTTATAGTTCCTCTTTTACTGTGTTTTGTTTTTCTCTTTTACCAGGCTCTGGAATGCCCTACCTGTCTCAATTCGTCACGCTAAATCTCTCTTTATCTTTAAAAACTTGGTCAGACAACACTATCTGTCATCCATCGCTCACTAGGCCACTTAATAATTTTTACATTTTTATAATTTATATATGTAGGTATGACAATATATATTTTATGTATTATAATACTAATATTTTTAATGTAATTGTATGATTATATACATTACTTACATTAACATTATTGTTTGTATTTAATGGTGTGCAATAAAGGAATTATCTATCTATATATCTATCTAAAACCCTCTCTTAAATAGCGATTAGATAAACTATTGTACTTTTTGGTTTTAAAAATAATGAAAATGAAAACGTTTATTTGACAAGACATACAAAAAATATATGATTTGTTTTATTTATTTGATATTTTTATGGTGTATATTAAAGTGTTTTCATTAATTGTCACGAGTATGTCAATTAGAGAGAGAATATTTCTAATATAACAGAACTTAATAGTGTAATAACTTATGTTTAAGTATTATTAACAATATTAAACACTAAAATTAAATGAAAAAACATAGTAAATTCAAAATTGAATTAGCAATAGGTTGCTTCAAAACATAAAACACTTAGTTTTATTTCCACGCGATGCAAAAGTTATCACTTTGCTGATTTCCCTGTGACGTTTACCGGCCGAACGTAACGTGTATTGACGTCACGAAGCGGCTGAATTGCCCATTTTTATTTGGGCATAAATAACACAGGGCAATTTGCCTAAAACCTGGTCGTATTGCGGGCGACGAGTGTGCGAGTACTGCTGGTTATTTCAGTTGGTACGTGGATTGGGTAAGGGAGGTTTGATATATGAGATTACTGGTGCATTTTTTGTGTTGTTTTATCTTTTTGGAAGGACACTTCTGGAACCTTTCGCATTTATTTTTAAATCAACGAAACTCGCAGCATTTCTAAGCGTTCATAGATTGCGTTCTAGTAGCCAGTCCATCCATTATTCACCGGAGACCCTGTATAAAATAATAAAGAAAGTTTTGCGTTTTTTTAATTTTCGTTTAATGTTTCGCTAGAATTATTTCTTATACTTTTGTAATGGTAACCCTTCTCTGATTTATACCTGACTAGCTGTTGCCAGCGGCTTTTCCCGCGTTGTTCTGGGGTGCAAAACTTCATTATATAAAATTTGACATCTCATTTTCGCCCATGTGATCTTATTTATGGGATAAAAAGTAGCCTATGTGGTAGTCCAGGTTATAATCTACGTACATACCAAATTTCATCGAAATCGGTGTAGCCGTTTCAACGTGATTGAGTAACAAACAAACAAAGAAATAAACAAACATCCAAACTTTCGCATTTATAATATTAGTGTGATGTAAAATCTGAGTACCTTCTATCAGATTTTTTTTGCACTCCATATTTTGCTATAAGTAGGTACATACTGTCACGCTTTTATCCAGGAGTGACCACGGATCTCCACTTGTCTTGTCTGGCATGTCTCGAGTAAAGAGTGGAACTCGCTTCAGGCGTTTATTTCCCCGGAAAACTATAATATTCATTCTAAATAACCGCGTATCTTCGACTACAACATCACTTACCATCCGGTGAGGTGGTAGCCAAACAATTCTTCCAATATATGTAAACTAAATTAATTAAATTAATCCCCGTAAGCTGTAAATTGGGTTTATGATCTCACTGACCTGGACTCTGGCCTCAGTGAGATTGATTTTAAGCGCTAGGTCTTCCCGAGTGAACACGTCAGGATAGTGAGTTTGCGCAAACGCAGTCTCCAACTCTTCCAGCTGCAACAATATTGGTATTCTTAACATTTTTATTTCATAAATAAATATCCGCGTTAAGCAATTTTTTCTATTAGTAGGTATATAGTTTGTTTGATCAAGTGAAGACACACTATTTTTTTTAATCAAATTATATTATCTTTTATTATACGAGTATGCCGTTACAAGATAAAACACTTAATTTATATCTTGCTCCAAACGGATTTTTCTTTGAATGAGCTTTGAATAAGACCGAGTAAAGATCAGAATTGCGATTCTAAGTTGAAAATTATATCACAAGGCAAAATTGAAAAGTGGTGAAGTTTGCATTTGCTTGTAATTGGTGTGAGACCATTAACAGTTTCTACTAGATAAACCACAATAAGAAGCGTGATTGCCATGGTATTTGTATCAATGACAAATGAACAACAACAAATGAAGGCAACACATACTCGTAAAACGCAGTGCGACGCAGGGCGGTTGCCTACCATACCGCACCGCTTTTTCATACGCTGCGCCGCGTGTGCCCCAGCGTAAATATCATGACCGCCGGATAAAAAAAGTATTTATGTTAATCTGGAGCACTGCTCGTGCCGCACAAAGCATCCATAAACATGTGCTAAGCCTAAGCATTACTTGCCTGTTGCAATGTAAAGGTGGTCCGATTGCGCCTCTGTTTCCGCCGCACGAATGTGTCATCGTGTATCGCCGGGTGGTACGAATAACTCGTATCTGTAAACAAAATAATGATTACCATCGTCATCATATCAGTCATAGGTCACCATCCTCTCCATCCAAAGGTCGCGTGAAAGCTCTACTAAGCTGTCGCTTTCAAACAACTAGACCACTCATTGCATTCGCGACTTTGTACAATACAGTAATACGGTATTTAGATTATACAACAAATTAATTAATTGAATTAATTAAAATACTGTATTATAAGGTGCAATAAAGAATTTTAATTAATTTAGTCATTCATAAGACGACCGCTGCTGAACATAAGATTCTCTCATATATTTACAGAGTGACCGATCTTTGTGGCCAACGACTCCAGCTGGGACGACCTTCATTAGGTCGCCTTTCTAAAAAGTTGAGAGCTGCCCAGTCCATACCTATATCTGTGGGTAAAGTTCATATGCTTATAGTCGAAAAGAAACAAAAAGACGTATTAATTCGCAAACCAAATACACGATGTTTTGGAAATGAATTAACTCATAATGCATTCAGTAATTTTGTGCAATCATCGATGATACACTTTGTTTTTCAAAGCTATAGAACGGGCCGGAAGATCACGCCATTAGACACGAGTGCAGCCCTGGCCCTTCCCTGTCGGAAGGCCCACTGTCCATGGGAATTGATGAGTTGCAACCGTATAGTAACCATCATTTTAAGTCAAATTATGAAATACTCGTAAGTTACATAAACTCGAAAAAAAAAATCTAATTCAATAAAATAACATATATTAATTCAGTTTCTCAAATATATTGGCAACGATGCTAAGTTTATGACTAATGATGATCGACAAATTATGAAGCTATTTAAATCTGAAATCATTAAATATATTTATTTTTTAACTAAAATGATTCTCGAAATCTCCACTGCTACGTCCCCACCGGTACGTAGATGCCTTGTAACCGGACAATTACTACAAACATATGTACATGCTTTAACACGGCCAATTTGTCTTCAAATAGTTTTATAGGTATGAAATTTTCCAAGTTAAAGGATGTGTGTTTGTAATAATTGTCCGTTTACATCGTCTCTACGCACTGGTGGGGACAAAGCGGTAGGTATTTCGAGAATAAACCAAAATATCTCCAAACCACAGGGAAATCCTTGTCACCCCATTGACTTACTACTAATAGATTCAGTGACAAATGCTAGGGCTGCCACCCTCTTTTCTATTATCTCAATAATGTCGTTCCATACGTTACGGGTGGAATTACCCCTAATAGCCCGTCTTGTGAACGTCATCATTGGCAGCGTTTCATAGGAAATTATTTATTTGATTTCTTGACAAAGTCTCAAACACCACCGTAACGATGCAAGCCTATCGATCTTTTACCCAGTGAAGTCTTTTATCCAGTGCCCAGGAACTTTACGATCTGATTCCGCTATCTCCCTTCCATCAAAGGACAAGCCGGCGCACGGCTCAGTACCATCCGTACCTGGTTGATATACTACCCATGCGCACACACCGTTTTGGTTCTACGTTTTTGATGTGTACGGCTAAGGTATGGAACACTTTGCAGTCATCTGTTTTTCCTAAAGAATACAATCCGGGCCTCTTTATGGTAAGAGTGAATAGGTTTCTCCTAGATCTTCGTGCTTCATCATCGCTTACCATCAGGTGAGATTGTGGTCAAACGAAGATCTATAAAGTGTAAAGATTTTTAATACGATCTCAAAAACTTTCAAGCCAGATGGGACCTGAACCCGCAACCTTCCTCTTGATACGAAGATGCACTGCCAATTATGCTACAGGCTCTTGTCACGTCAGGGTCGAGGTTAGTGAGATGATTCAGATTACGAATCAAAGCGCCGTTAGCTCTATCTACAGGGAGTATAGGTACATAGTAGGAAGTAAGTTGACGAGATTCGTAGATAAACCAAAGCAGTGACATTGCCCAGAGGATAAACAAACTGAAGTGGCAGTGGGCAGGGCACTTGGTTAGAAGAACTGACGGCTGTTGAGGCAGAATGGAAGTTGAACTGGAAAGCGCGTAAGACGGCCTCACACTGAATGGAAAGACGACTTCATAAAGGTTGCTGGGAGTTGTTGGGTACAAGCATAAGATCGATCGCTCTGTAAATCTATGAGGAGGCAGTGACGTCTTATGGCTGAAATGATGATGATGATAATTTATAATAGCACATTACTGAAGTTTTGGGAAGAATTATCAAAGCTGACACTGCTACATTTATTACGAGTGGTAGTCGACATATCACTGTTGTTCGATTTGTTTTTATAGATCACTAGCTGTTGCCCGCGACTTCGTACGCGTTACACTACTAAATGTGTAGGTAACCTAGAAATAAAGCTAAACTGGCTGTTGCAACTTGACATGTCATCCGATTTTTACCCCATGGGGACGGATTTATGGGATAAAGGTAGCCTATGTGGTAATCCAGGTTATAATATACGTATATACCAAATTTCATCGAAATCGGTTCAGCCGTTACGACGTGATTGAGTAACAAACAAACAAACATCCCGACTTTCACATTTATAATATTAATGTGATATAAAAAGGTAGATATTAGTTCAACAGCTTTTCGCATTATAGAAACCTCAAATTAATTTACAAACCAATCAAAAACAAATTAAAAAGAAAATATTATGACGAATAATAACATAAGTTAACAAATTAATCTTATTGTACTATACAAATACCTAATAGTGAATTGGCTCAATTAACTCACTCGATTTGAAGTCGAGCGTAAAACAGCTAATTATTTAACGTGTGCTTTTAAAATAACCGCCTTGAATTGATTTCGGTATTTTGATGATATAAAGTATGAAAACTGCATATATTTCAAATGTTAACTGGAAGATATCGCACTCATCGATAAGGCCGCTTCTTGAATTGCCTTTTTAAGTAATATAATTGTTTTTGAATGGTATTTCAATACCTAATCTTCTATTATATTTATAAGAATCAAAGTCCTGACTGACCGACAGACAACGCACAGCCTAAACCGCTGGTCGCGGAAACTTGAAATTTAGAGAGTGTGTTTGTCTTGAAGCGTAGGGGTGTACTAAGGAAGGATTTTTTGAAATGCAACCCTAAAGGGGTTGAAAGAGGGTTTTACGTTTGTATGAAAAACAGTGGTTCCTGGATTTATAAACTTGAAACTTGGCAAAAATCGTATTTTTATTTTCGAAAATCATCCTCTGGGAGGGTGAATAAGGGTGTTGCATTTTTTATGGTACAACATTATTCCTGAGGTTAATAAACGTAAAACTTTGCATAAATACTTATCAAGGTACGTAATGAAGCCTAGTTACTTTTTTTGAAAATCACTCCCTCGGTTTGGAAAGGGATGTTGTAGTTTGTTCTAAAACAATGGTAATTGCATTTACGAACGTATAACTTTTATAGGTAAATATTGAAACATTTTATCATGGTAAGACCACCAGCGTCTGATTATGGAGCCAGGAGAGAATCTACAGAACTCATTAATGGATAACAGTAGATGTATCGTGTTTGGGTTGTATTAAATTGTTTTTGCGAGATGTTTCACGATACAATTGACTACCAGCATCTGAAGATGGGGAAATTATCCGTTCTTAATCAACAATATTATCATCAATATATTACATAATCGTTACGGGATCTGATAGACTGTCTGAAAATCAACGCACAGCGTAAACCACTGATCTTAGAGACTTGAAATATGGAGTAGTAGTAGTGTAACGCGTATGAAGTCGCGGGCAACAGCTAGTGTATTATAAACAACAAAAAATTATAGAATTTATTCAAGCTAATGGGCCTCCCCATTCGCTTGCCCAACAGTGTCATAAGAAGGGGTAAAATTGTAACACTGTATTTTATATTTTGCATTAACAGGCATTTTCAACGTAGGTATATTTTACACTAACAAGAATACTTACTTAAGTATGCACACTTTTAAATACAGTAAAATACATGTAAATTAATATATAAGCTACAAGACAATACGAAATCTCATTTAATTAACATAAAAACCCGAAATAAGCCAATCCTTTCTGATGAAGGCTTATAATTTACATTAATTCAACGTAAATAATTTAATGTCCATCAGGCTGTAGAAAAATCCCTCAGCGGAAATTAAAAAGTGCTCAACATCCGCCGGAAGTGGTCCGAGCTTGCAGCGGAAAAAGTTGAGCGAAACCGCGCGGATTAACTAGCTTATTTAATGCAATGAAAGCGTAACGCAACGATAGAGTACAAATACAGAACAGTAAGTACCAACACAACATTATTTAAATATTTTTGTTCTTTATATGGGTTACCAACTTGATGGCGAAATAGCTACTTGCTATCTGACGACCTTCGTGGCCCAGAGGGCGAATGGCCGGCTGACACGCAGGAGGTTGCGGGTTCGATGCTCACCGCGGAACAAATGTTTGCGTGATCTATAGATATTTGTTCCGGGTCTGGATGTTTTTCTATATATTATAAGTATGTTTTTACAAAAAAAAGTATAAAGTAGGTATTCTATCAGTCATCTGGTTCCCGTAGTACAAGCTCTGCTTAGTTTGGGGGTAGATAGCGCTGTGTGAAATGGCCAGCAATATTTATTTATCTTTGCTCTGTGTCACATGAACAAGCTGTCATATAAATATTTAATTATTATAGTAAAATTTATGAAAAAAGATAACAAAACTCCTTCGTAGTCAAACATAAGAAAAAGGCGTTTTATTTTGATAGTCAAACTCTTTGCTACAAACAACATCGTTTTAAATAAAGCCCTCTACACACTGCACTACGACGCGGTGTGATTGCGCACTAATGAGCCCGCTTCGCTCGCCATCGCGCGTTCCGACAGAGCCGCGAAATTGCCTTATACATTTTTAATAGATTCGTTTAAGCCGCTTTTTTATCCACTAGCCACTGGCTTTTTAAAACTTCAAGGGGAGAGAGGTGGGCCCTAAACCTCCCGCAATACGTTAATAGATTTTAAAAATTAATACTTTTACGCAATTACTCCACTGGCTTGTCATTTGCGCCGTCCCAAATAAAATTATAGCGAACTAACTTAATTCCTTTGATCGTTGTAAAAAAGCTACACTGAGGACCGAGGGACTAATCAAAAGTGACATGATACTTATTGAGTTAGTATGAGTAACCGTGTTAAGGCGACCGGTGGCGTCAAAAACTATTTTATGAATAATAGATGGCGCCGCCGGCGACCAATCCCGGGGGAGCACGCCCACGCCCCTCCCCCCGCGACGCACCCCGCGACACCCCGCCCGTCTTCTCTATTCATTAGCACATTACCACCCCTTGCCCACGCGAGATGGGTTAACGTGAAAGAAACTGATTTTTGCCTTTTGAGGTTATTGTTACCCTTTTGAGGGTGTTCTTTTTTAATGAATAGGCTTTTGTTGGACCACTTTCATAAAAATTATCAAGTTGAATAGGATCACCCATGATGTTAATGACGAACTAATGCAACGATAAAAAATTGCACGTGTGTTTTGGTCCTAAATAATCAAATGTTAAAATTGATTACATCTTATTTCATGCAATTCCAAATTTAAATATTAGTCACTAAAGAATTCACATATTTTTTTCTTTTTGTTGCCACATTCTATGTTTGAATTTTAATGTGATCGATTATTTTAAATCGGGTTTGCTCTAGAATCGAGTTTATAAATCGTTCGCTAACAAAAGAACCGTAACGCTGTTAAGTCCGAGAGCGGTTCTACAAACTGTGTTAGAGAAGTTTGCCGACCGATAAGTGGAGTAATCGGACGGAGCCTCAAGTAGATTACACTAGGATTAGGATTTTATTGTGGAAATATCCAATTTGAGTTTTAACATTGATGCTATTAATATTTTAATAAATAAGATGTTTAATATTGGGTAAAATTAATAAAAAAGGTTTTAATGTTATCTATAGAAACGAACCCCATTTGTCGCTAGTCAAATCTCTTTTATTTCTTTATGAACAACTAAAATATCAAATTAAACGATTTGTGGAACATCAAATTACATAAAAATCAGCTCCCCTATTCTGTATCTTAAAAATCATCTAGTGATCAATGTTTGACAAGAAAAACTCCTAACAAATTGCTTAAAGTTAATCGTGAAATGACAAATGCCATAAATAACTATCAAATTAAGGGGTAAGTGATTTTTGAGGTATAGAATAAGGGGGCTGGACCTTAAAATGATGACTACTCACATGGATGTGAGGCTGTGAAAGGGTACTCCAGAGTCGGCAGGCGGTGCTGGTGTGGCGGAAGGCTCGGCGGGCAGTGGTAACAGAACAGGCCACGGCCCCCTCCACCGCCGCTCGCCAGCTGGAACAATAACTACATTTTGTAACACGCAACCTCTTATAACTAAAGCTGCTTTCACCACCACACACATTACACTTTTGACAAGCTTTCATCTTGTCAATGGCCCTACTTATGACTGTTTTCTATTTTAGACCCAGACCTTCGAAAGGGCGACTAAAATATAATATTCAGTATTAAATAACGTTTTTGAATTGTGTTTCTATGTTTATATCCAACCAGCAACACACTTGTGCTAGGTACATCAGCTGAACCTAACTTATTAGCCCTATTACGCAAACCAATTGCTGTTACGTCACTGTCGTTGGTCAGGCCGGCCCTTATACATGAGATTCACACTGTATGTGAAATGGATGGCCTGAACAGCGACAGCGACGCGACAGCGATTGGCTTACGTAATAAAGCTACCGGTTGACGTCAACCATATAATAATCAATAATAATATTCATGGTTTCTACTTTAAACGAGTTTCATCTAAAATCATTTATTCATCTTTCAATAAAAGAGTAGTTGGGATTATAATATAATGAGTATTCAAATATAATTTTATATATTATATAAAATCATATTTTAAAACCCAACCTGAGAGCCACGTTTTTCATTTTACGGCAACTGAACTAACTTGAATTGGTGTACATAGATTTTTGTAAGCATGAAAATCACAAAAGGTTACACTGATTCCGATACCATGCAAGTGAAGTCGAAGGCAGAAATATACTTTTAGTACATAATCAGAACTAGAGCAACCCTGTTCAATTATAAAGCAATCACAGAAAATAGCGATTACAATCTAATGCTCTCTCATATTTGCATTGAAATGAGACCGCTAATCATAAGGCGCTTGAACAATCGCCTTCAATGCAACACTAGCTGAATTTTAATCGACAGATTAAGTAAGGGTCATTACACACGATCTACATACTGTTTAGTAACGACACAGCCCAGAGAATTAGCAAGCTGACAGTGGGCTAGTCATATATCCAAGCGACAACCGTTGGGCTAAACTAATTCTTGAGTCCGTCTTGGCTTACGTAGTATGGGGCGCCCCCCCCGGCGAGGTGAGCTAGGTAGAAAGTGGTTGAGAAGAGCCGAAGATCGGACTCAATGGTGCGTATTGGGAGAGGGCTATTACAGCAGTGGACTGATGTGATCCAGTTGAGATAAAGAATGCTCCATCGTGAGTTACCTAATAATAAGAAATCACACTAATATTATAAATGTGAAGGTTTGGATGTTTGTTTATTTATTTGTTTGTTTGTTACTCAATCACGTCGTAACGGCTGAACCGATTTCGATGAAATTTGGTATATAGGTAGATTATACCTGGATTACCACATAGGCTACTTTTTATCTCATAAATCAGGTTTCATGGCATAAAAATGGGGTGTCAAGTTGCAACAGCGAGTTTAGCTTTATTTCTAGGTTACCTACACATTTAGTACTATTAATTTTACTATAAAGTCATTAACCGAACACTCCAAAATATAATACAGTTTCTTGGTCCCTTAGGCAAATAATCTAGCACCTCAATGCAAAGTAACATGTATTTCTTATTGCTGAACATAGGCCTCCTCCACAGAACTTGTGCGGCCTGCACCCAACGGCTCCCAGCAAACCTAATTATGTCGTCTGTCCATTTAGTGGGGACCGCCCGACGATGCACTTTTCATTGTTTTTTAACTGTTCTTTACCACATTGTTCGATTTCAATGATTCTTTTTTGTTCGAAAGGGATTACTTCACAATGCGGGGGGGGGGGGGGGGGGGCTACTATAAATTTGGTCAAGATCTGATGATTTTAAAGTTCCGTTTCCAATTTGATGTTAATTATGTGGTTATGTGGCACTGCTTACTCCTAAATACAACAAAGTTGCGCAACAATATTCCATTCTGCATTGGCCTTATTTCGAATGATTGTGACTAATTACGGTCGGTGTTGTATGATCAAGGACCTAGCCAGCTGATCATCAACGGAATATTAAGTTGCATTGTCTGCAGGTGGAATGGCGGTGTTCCTTTAATTATAGGCAAGTGAAGATTGTAGTTGAAATAGGATAAAGCATCAACGGTGCCCGACGTATTTTTTGAATTAATCCAAAGTCAATCGTTTATTTGCTAGAACACATACTCGTAGTTGTGGAATACTTTGCCGTCATCTGTTTTTCCTAAAAAATACAAACCGGGTCTCTTTAAGGTAAGAGTGAGAAGGTTTCTTCTAGATCTTCGTGCTTCATCTTAGACCACATCATCGCTTACCATCAGGTCAGATTGTGGTCAAACAAAAATCAATCTAGTTATAAAAAACAAACATAAAATTTACATTAAAAGGTAATTAACATATGCTGGTCAATTTGTCAGTATTTTGTTGTAATTAATTAAAATTAAACTTCAAAAATTATGTTAAAGCTATAAAAATGTAATGTATTAGTTACAAGCATCCGCCCGCGGCTTTGCACGCGTGTAATCGCCTCCTGCGCAGTCAGGCAACAACTAGTCTATGTCTCAATATCGGTCAAAATATATTTATAGGTATACCAAATTTCACTGAAATCGGTCCACCTATCAGTCGTGAAAGCGTAACAAATAGACAGATAGAGTTACTTTCAAATTTACAGTATTAGTATGGCTGGATGGACGTTATTTTCTTTCAATCCTTATGGCATGGAGGTTGATATACCTAATAGGTTTTCAAAGTTAGCTCTTTTAGATAAAATACTACATTGCAATGTTTGACGGCTAGATATATGTACCTAAGTATTTATTCTATCAAACACACACAGGCACCCACTCACAAAGCTCAAAGTACTGATGACCATTTGGGAGGGGAGTTTCGCGTACCTACTGAAAAGTTCCCCTGAAAAGATGACCTCATAGAGTTTGCAACTTTCATAGAGTCTATGGGTACAGCAGATCTATGGAGTAGGCCTATGATCAGTAGAGGACATCCTATGATTTGATAATGATGGTAATGCCGAAGTATCTGTTATCAATATAACTTTTGAAACTATCATGGTTGGTACTATTTGTACTAAGAACGGGATATTTACCATAATTTGTGAGTTTTTGAGTATCCCGATATTTCAAATCATGGTAAATATCCAGTTTTTAGTACAAACAGTATCTGTTATCAAATACAGTACTAATCTTCCCTAGAGACGAGTACCAGTAAAGGACACGACTCACATAAATCAATTAATTTCGATGGATAAATTGTTAGATTGCAGTGCGGATGCATTCTGCAATGCCGCTTGTTACCTACCGCTATAATATGTAGACAACTCTACTTGTCCCCAATACTGGGTTTTTGTAGAGGTCATTATTGTTTCGCCATGTTCGTCTGTCTACCTGTCTGTTCGAATTGTTACAGCCGAAGATGATGATGTGTTGATATTAAAAAGACTTGGATTTGAAATTCAAGTGAGGTGCGATGCAACTCATCATGGGCGATAAGGCCGCCCATTGTATTGCCTTATTTATTCAAGCCTATTTATTTTTGTATTATTTCTGTTTGTGTGGTAATTCAATAAAGAGTTATCTATCTATCTATCTATCTATCATGGGTTTAGTGAGGAGAATAAGAGTGGTCTTCTTCAGCACAGCGGCCGTCGCAAGTGACTGTTTATGCGGTTTGTTGGAAGCAAAAACGCTTAATAGTGTTACGCCGAGGCTGTCACAGAATAAATGGTAGGTGGTCGGCATTTCTCGATGGCTCTCGGCTTGCCTGCTGTATCGTTTTTACCATGCTACGTTTTTACCTGTAGTTGCACAGAATAAGGAATGGTTGTCCTGTCAAAATACCTGCCCTTTCCTGGAACGATCGAGAGCGTTCGAGTGTTGTGAACTGTGCGCGGTATAAATAGCCGGAGAGATGGCCGGAGGAGTCAGTCTGGATTTGGCTATACGTGCGAACATTTCGGTGACTTTTAGTGGTTTATTGTGCAACAGTGGTGTCAATTAGTGTGTTGTGATTACTTGTGACTAAGTTCGTGTATTTATCGTTTTAGTGTTGAATAAAGGTGTTATTTTGGTTAGATTGATTCTCATTATTTTATCCCGAACCCTCAGCTCGTAACAATAAGTTATGTAGTTCGACACAACACACTTAATACACATGTATACACATTACTTGTTTTGTCGTATTGCATCTCGTTTCAATTGTTTTCTCGGTAGGGTTATACTCGTATCTGAAAATAAATGTTCGAGCAAAATTATTCGCGAAATTCGTCAAACCGCAAGACACACATTTTATTATGCTATTTTTATTGGTTATGTTCTTTTTTATTATATAACTAGCTGACCCAGCGAACTTCGTACCACATAACAGTCAATGAATGTCGTGTTACAGATTAGCTGAAATTAATTTATGATTTTATGAAAGTGATACCTAAAATGAATACAAAATAAATATTAAGTTCACTACTTTATTAAGATAATAACACAAAAAGAAATAAAAAAGAACAAAAATTAAGTATATCAATCACTGATGAATTAACATGATTGAATTAAACTATGTACATATTGTGCGGTATGGGATGCACTCGGTTTAATTCTCTTCATTGAATCACCTTGTGATATACGACATTATTAATTTTTTTATCAGGCGCAAGAACAAATAAAGCGGATGATTTGCCGACACGTGAACATGCCACGTACAACTGACCATGAGAAAAAACATGGATTTTCTAAGTTGAGACCACAAACAGTCAAGGATTGGCCTTGTGATTTGTTAATCGTCATGGCGAAGTCAAGACGAATCGGGAACTGAATTCGTTTAAACTCAAAGAGCATATCCGTGGGGATCATTGGAATCCTCGGAATGAGAACTAACTCATCTTTAAATTTACCTTTGAGTTTCGTCGCGTGAATCACATTACTCATCAATTTTCTTATCACCAAGCGCGTTCCATCGTATAGTTTTGGTTGGTTTAGATTTCGAAGCATGATGACTACCGAGCCCGCCTTCAGTTGTAAATTGTGCGGTGGCACATCCAAGGCACACCAGATACATCGAAGGAGTTTAAAAATTCAGTTGAATAATTAGCGGCTTCATCTTCATTTGTTACACAGTCAATAGATTTGAATGAATGCAGAGTACCAACGATTTGATTCTGAATTATTAAGTTTAAGTCATTCACATCTTTATTCTTAGCCGCCAAAATTGCTTGCTTTTTAACCATTTGTTATTTTTGTGGTTAGAAATGATGTTCGGGAATACTTTGCTGATGAGCTCGTCTTTCGATGAGACAAAACTACTACTCTACGATTTCTCGTTTCTAATCTAGCTGTTTCACGGGTTGCCTCTCTTTGCTCTTATGTTTGAAAAGCCCGAAGTAGGACCGGCACACCAACGCGGCGCTCTTCTCGTGCAATTTGTCGTTCTTCATCAGATATTTGGTTCGCAATGTTCCTTAGCCTAATTGCAGTACGGCTCGTTGGGAAAGATTAGATCTTCTTGGTCGCGGTATTATTAATAATATTCACAGATCAAAACAAATCACAGACAACATTAATTAAATAAATCACACTTTCGCGACGTAAATATTTATATAATATACTGACTCTGACTGGATTGACAGAATAATCTGGATTCATACATAATTCAGTGAGACCAATCGATTTGACGTTTTTTAATTAAACTTTTGTTAATTTGTCATTAGTTGTATATTTAAGTAGTTTGATATACTTTCCTTAGTTTACACAAAATAAATTTCTGAACGCATGCATAAATATTTGACAACTGATAGATATATGACAAGATATATGTCAATCCTTTTTTATAACTGACATAATTCTACATTTTTAAAATCTAAAATAAGCCATTATCCGAATATTGTGGATATATCTTGTCAATTCGAAACCTTTATTTAAATAAGTTCATTAATTTGAGGGGAGAGTTTACCGTATCGACGGGATGAACATTAAATGTTTGACAGTTACGAAACCCATGAACATTTTGTGACGAAAAAATAAAATAAAAAGATGAACCATTTTCCCGTTTTATCTTTTTATTTTATTTTTTCGTCAATTATCCAATGTTTTTAATAATTATTCTGCTATTTGGAACAGAGACAAATCCAACAAATCAAAGATCATCAAAATCGGTCTAGCCGTTCTAGAGTTCTCGAGTGTTCGAACAAACCCGACTTTGTTTTATATATTAAGAAGAAGATAATCCATTAATGAAAAAAGTAAAGCAATTACATGATTTTGTCGGTAATTAAAATAAAATTAAATAAAAATAAGAAAGCCTGTTTATTCCATAACTTAGATACTAACTTCAACACATGCAATTTCATATCCAAATGTTATATTTAGTCGTTAATTACCTCCCACATTTCAATAAAATCCAGGCAACATTCACAGCGGCATAACGTTATTTGCGAAAGGAAAATGGCAATGAATTCAATTGATACAGACCCACGTGTTGGGTATAAATGACGCTAATAGCGACATGAATCGGCTGAACGATGCGCGGGCGCAGCGAGGCGTGACGTCAATGTGTAGAGTTGGGGACACGGAATCAAGTCTGATTTTTTTGTAATAATTCGTTATCATCTTCATATGAGCCATAGGACGTCCACTGCTAAACATAGGCCTCCCCCATAGATTTCCAGAGCAGCCGATCTTGTACGGCTTGCACCCAACGGCTCCCAGTAACCCATATCAGGCCGATTTTCCATTTATTCGGGGGTCATCCTACGCTGCGCTTTCCAGTGCGTAGTCTCTTCTCTCTCTCTCTTCCTTTCCGCCCCAACGGTCGTCGTACGTAAGTGTGTGTATTGCACGTTCTTTAACATCGTGGTTAATTGAATTTGGGCAATATTTTATGAATTCATACATTTATTATACATTTTATGTGTGCAAATTTACGTGTAATAACGATAAGTACGGTTATTGGCAAGTTCTGTAGCCAGAGTGAAGGCACTCAGTCTTCTTTCATAAACAATATTTGCATCATCAAATTTGTGAAATATTCTACAGGGTGTGGCGTAATGAGTGGATAATAGGGTACCTGCGGGTAGGGGCCATTGTGGCGGTTGAGAAAAATATTTGTTATGCTCAGTAAAAGTGCCTCGGTTTTCGAGATATTCGACATTTTCGAAATTTAAGAAATATTTCACCCTTCGTCACTATTTTTGGCGCCAAGACTGCAAATGACATTTTTTTTCTATCTATTTTTTGGATAGTATTCTTGGATAGATGTGCTATCGAATGCAAACTATTATTTTTATAACACAAGCACAGTTATGTTTTTAAAATAAGATTTCACTAAAATTTTACTTGCTTTCGTTTGTTTTCCTGACCTTTACCCTTCTGTGGTGTAAAAAAAATGTATGGTCACTTGAATACCAAATTTTAAAAAAAATTGCCTATTTCATCGAGATTCCGAAATGTTATATTACATGGTATTTCCACAAGTTGATTCAAAAGTAATTCCTATTAAAATGGGTAGAGCTAATTATTATAAAATTACAAATAGTACTAAAATTTACTTCATTACTTAAAATCACCTAAAAACGTTAGTTTAAAATTCGGTAATGAAATAAAACGAAACAATAAATTTTAAATGCATTTCATTTATTAAATTTACTATTACAAAAGGTGTTCGAAAAGGCCACCACGTGCTCTGATGCATGCTCTGCACCTTTTGATAAAAGGTCTTTTAATCCTGTTCGCAATTCTTTGCTCTGTGATTTTCTGAGCAGCTAATCGCACACGCTCCCGTAGCTGGTCCACTGTATTGATTGGGTCTTTATAAACCTTTTCTTTAAGGCATCCCCAGTAAAAAAAGTCCAATTGGTTGAGGTCTGGTGAACGAGGTGGCCACAAAATTGTCCCCAAACGACCGATCCATCGTCGACGATATGTTTCATCGAGGTATTGTCGAACATTTCGGGCGTAATGAGCGGGGCAACCATCGTGCTGCAGCCACATTCTTCATCTATCTTCTAATGAAACATCTTCTAATAAAAGTGGAAGTTCGTGCCGTAAAAAATGTAAATACGTTTCTTTAGTCAATGTTCCAGACAATTCGAAAGGTCCGATGATTTTGCCATTTAGAATTCCAGTCCATAAATTAATTCTGAACTTGTACTGGGACCTGTCTTCTCTGGCCAAATGAGGGTTTGTACGCTGCCAACTGTGCAGATTGTAGATATTAAAATACCCATCTTTTTTGCACGTGGATTCGTCGCTCCACAAAATATTATCGAAGAAATCGGGATCAGCGTTCATTTTTCTCAGCATTGTTTGGCAAAATGCAACTCGTGCAGGGTAATCTCTTGGCTGCAAACATTGCACGCGATGGTAGTGAAAAGGATGTAATTTTTCTCTTTTTAAAATTCGGTGCACTGTTCTTGCTGACATGCCAGTATTAGAGGCTATTACGCGCACAGATGTGGTCGGATCAGCAGCAATTTCATCAAGTACGTCCTCTTCATTATGTACTTGTGGTCTCCCAAAACTCGTGCCACCGATGCCACTTCCAGGAATTCGACCTTCCATGTAAGCATTGTGTACGCGAATAAACACACGATAATCGGGATGGCGTGCATTGGGAAATCTTTCCCGATACAGTGCTGCTGCTCGATTGGCGTTACCACCACACTCGCCGTAGATTAAATGCATTTGCGCATATTCAGACGCAGTGTATAGCTGAGGCATTGCAATCAATATGCAATACCAAAAAATCCAAGTTACAAAGCAAATCAAGTCCGAGATCACAGCACAAAATCGTTAGGTTCACAAAATTAAGACGTCCAAATCGCTAGGCAAAACAAAGTCCGAAATCACTGCACAAAATCGACGAGTATCAATCCAAAACAGGATAACACGTTGTTGTACGGGAGTAGTATGATAGCACACTGACTCGAAAATCATAAAAATGCGTTACGCGAAACGATAGTTCTCTTTCACTCATAGCATGAAAGAACAAGATAGACATAGTGTCGATTGCCGCTGGGCCGGGAACCAATCTGTTCCAAGAATTACTAGTAGTTCTGCGAACAGTAGACAATTATTGCTAATAATAGTTAAAAATATTTCTTTAAATTACGCCTTGATAAGTTTGGTAGGAATTAATTTTGAATCAAGTTGTGCAATGATATGTAATTTCGGAATCTCGATGAAATAGGCTAATTTTTTTAAAATTTGGCATTCAAGTGACCATACATTTTTTTTACACCACAGAAGGGTAAAGGTCAGGAAAACAAACGAAAGCAAGTAAAATATTAGTGAAATCTTATTTTAAAAACATAACTGTGCTTGTGTTATAAAAATAATAGTTTCCATTCGATAGCACATCTATCCAAGAATACTATCCAAAAAACAGATAGAAAAAAAAATTTCATTTGCAGTCTTGGCGCCAAAAATAGTGACGAAGGGTGAAATATTTCTTAAATTTCGAAAATGTCGAATATCTCGAAAACCGAGGCACTTTTACTGAGCATAACAAATATTTTTCTGAACCGCCACAATGGCCCCTACCCGCAGGTACCCTATTATCCACTCATTACACCACACCCTGTATAATAAATTCATATTTGGGGCTAGATTCACTTCTACAACGTTTTTTTTGTGATGTAGGCAACGCGCGAACAATTTGTGATTACTTTTTTATCATTACCTATCTTTGTTTTTATAATTCCTTTACCTGAGTACTAGCTGACCCGCCGAACTTCGTACCGCCTTGCCATGCATATGACGCGGGCTGCCAACGTACATCCCTCCGGTAGAATTGTCAATTGGCCATCATTAGCTTCATCTATGTATGAGAAAATGAATTTTCTTCGTCATTTTTTTTGCATGAATTTATTCCGATACCTATTTTAATAGTTATTCTGCTATTCGGGGCGGAGACAAATCCAAGAAATCAAAGATCTTAAAAACCGGTCCAGCCGTTCTTGTGTTACTCGTATAAATGGTGTAACTAACCCGACTTTGTTTTATATGTATAGTTTTATATATATACAGTACGTAAGGATTATGTCGTCTTCCATAAATAATCATTAAATAATTTAATTTGTGCAGTATTCTATGATAAGTTTTGTGTAAGTATGTATGTGTGCAGATTCACGTGTAAGTATTATTTAGTATCGTTGTGTGTGTGTATTGGCGCGTCCTGTCTGCGCGCGTGGGGTCCCGATCCGGCTAATCCTATTTATATTATTGCGATTACCGCATTATGTCACCCACGGCCGCGTCCGCGTTGCATCGGTCTTCCGAGGGAAACCGCTGGTAACTCATCGTCACCGGCTTTAATCTACCGGTAATCACTCACTCGCCGTTTTGGTTCTGCATATAGCTGCGCAAATAGACGAATGAGGTGAAAGAGGCGGCTGAGATGCAGGAGATCGCAGGGTCGATTCCCCCTGTGGAACAAATATTTACGTGATCTACAGATATTTGTTCCGAGTCTGAGTGTTTCTCAAAATGTATTAGTATTTATAAAATACTAACTGTTACAAAGTGTATGGACTCTGCTGCCTTTTAATGGATGAAACGGAACACCATGATCTTGAATTTTTAGCAATACCTAATAGAGATTACTCTACAGATATCTGCAATTTGCAAAAATTTCTCCCCTAGCAAAACAACGACATCTATATTATCCTACCAGTCAAGGAGATTTTATTATAGTCTTTTTGGAATTTATCACCATTTCTAAGACTATAATTATATCAGTATCGAAGACGCCTTATCCAAAACTCTTATTCTTAACAAAATCCTAAAAAACAACTAATCCATTGGTACATTCACCATTACCGCGTTTAGAAATTAAATCTCCCGTATTACAGAATTATGTCACCCACTTCCAGCCCACGGGACCGCGGTGACAATGCTGGCCTTGACTTAGAAATTATGGATTTCTTCGTCTTCAACGTGTTACCATTTTTTTACCAATTATTTTGACCTAAAAATCTGTTGTTATAACTGGAAATTCAAATTAATATTTTTTTCTTTTTTTCCATATTCGTTCAGTTATTACGTGTTCTTAATAATATACATTTGATATACATATATATATATATATACATAAACATTTAATTCCACCAATTATGAATACCTTGGTAATCACACAACTATCTAAAAAAGGAGGTTATTGTTTTCATGGTCAGTGTGAATGAGTTTTTTTCTTACAAAGCAAGATGAACAAAACTTTAAGAATGCCTGATTAACCAGTAAATTATTATGAAAAACAAAAGAAGTATATTTAGAACGTGTAGTATATTTAGAACTAAGGTATAATAGCAATTGAAGAATCTTCCTCAATATTATTTGAAGTACCAAAACTGAATTATTAAATTTAAAGGTGAGTGACAAATACTACTAAAGTGAGGCTTTAAAATCCTTTCAATTTAAACACACTCGGCCACTTTTTTATTTTCAGAACGCTTTAGCGTTTTGACAGGCGTTATTTTTGTCGCCGGCACAACACGAGAGGAAGCGTGAAGTACTTTTGTCCTCCAAGTGTGGGAACGATCATAATCTGGCAACCCTATTCATGTTTTATTATATTAGCAGCTTATTTAGTAATCGGAGTTTTGCTTTGAGAACTGGCAGGAATTACGTTGCATGGATCTTTAGAATAAAATCACAAAAAAACCTTAAAATCTAAAAAAATCTGGTGGCCGATACATAGATAATGTGATATTTATATTTTTAGTAATCTATAGAGTCCCAACGCTGGGCAAAGGTCTTCCTGATAGATGATGAATTTACTTTTTCACATAAATACATAGGTTTGACATTTTTTTTGACATCGATGGCTTTCCACATAATTTACCCCATTTACTGAAGGTCCGCAATTCCAGAGCACGTCTTTACCATCTCTAAGAGCATTGGAATCCTGGGTATCGACATCTCCCGTAACGTGTAGTTCTGCAGTCACTTGAAACATAACTTAAGACATCACTTGATCATAACTTTTAAGATAAGACAAAGTTGGCTCCCAAAAAGCTCGGTGTGCTCAATAGGGCAATAAGGCTTCAGTGCGGGACAATGCTTTACTTCAATTCGTTACTAGGAAGTTTTTCCATCAAGTGGGGGGCTTTCCTATGCTGCTTTTCCCCCCTTAGTCAAGCAAAAATTGCTGACTCATTTCACGTTGAGGCTTAACTGTACTACTTACACAGCAATGTTTACACTCTCAAAACTCATTTCAATATGTTTGCAGAGTAAACATTCTCACATCAGAACGCAATTTGTAAATTAAATTGAAATTGCTTAATTTCATATCGCCTGTCGAATTATCCAGTTAAATATCATTCGATTTCAGTAATTGGGTCCACTTGGAGTACCTTTGTGATTAATTTAAACCTAAAACTTTTGGTTTTGATAAATTGTTTTATGACGCATTCCCTATTTTGCATTACTTTTTTCTTAGTCACCGCGCCTTAAATAACCTGTCTGTTCAGACCCTGGGAGTTTACGAGTTGTTAAATTACGCAAACGTCAATAGTTTTAATAAGGTCGTTTAGTAGAGCAGCAAGACAATGTATGGAAATAAACGAAAACGCACGAAAGACCTTGTACATACCCTAACTGCGTAATGGCGGCTATCAAAATATCATTTTTTTTTATTTTAAAAGAACCGTTCACAGTCAACGTCTTTTATAGAGAAAATCGGAACAATTTTTTTCTTATTTATTTGTTTCTTGAATCCCCCGAAAGTGAGTGATTAGAATAACATTTAATTTAAAATCAAAACAAAAACATTTATGTGTAACAATACTAATAGTACGAACAGAACACACATACAAGAACAAAGTAACAATAGCTTAAATAATAAACATTATATATAAATAAAAAATATTGCAATGTGTGTGTCTCATCGCACTCACTGATGTGTTACAAAATGGCTCAAACTCAGCATGTGCTGGGTTGCACTAGCTACCCAGCGCTGGTCTTCCGTTAGAGTTTCTTTGAGTGGACCACGGATATCCGCCCACTAATTTTACAGGGTGACAAATAAACAAAATGACGAGAGGATAAATATAATATTATAAAACATAAAAACCTCTGTTATTATCCCAATAAAAAAGGGATGTCTCAATTCGCCGTATTTTTAATGTTTTTTTCCGTAATAATTATTTCCCTGTTCAATTACAATGATTTCAATGATTCTTTTTTTGTTAGAAAGAGGGTACCTCAGGAGGCCCATACAAACTTGGTTATGATGTGATGATGGAATCCACGAGGAAATTATCAAACTCTTCAATTTGCAGAGACATCAGCATATGTTTTTTTGATTTTTCTGTTTTCTGAAGTTGGTTATAATTTCGTAAAAAATCTACTTGGTAAAATATCATGATAAAAACTACAATTTTACAAAAATCTAAAATAGTGTAGAGCCAGATCTGATTTATTTTTAATAGTTGGTTAAAAACTATGGTTATAATTAACTAACAAAATTACATAACACTGTATGTGTTAAGAGTATCGAGTGTTCAAACAGATTCTGTATCAATTCAATTCACTCCAGATTGAACCGTCTCCGATAATAGTTAATTTAAATTGTTCAATTGATCTCCATTACACTTTATAAAACTTCGATATCGAATCGGCCTCTGATTAAATATTATCGATTGTTTAGATACAAGTTTCAATACTAAAATAAATTGTTTCAATTGTATTGAATGAATTTTGATTTGACATCGGCTTGTTCTATTTATTTTCATTAATTTTATTGGCTCTCACTTAGGATTCGTTTAGAATGAAAATACCTGCAGCATGCCTGCAGCACGCCTGCAACACCAGACTCTGATGTTGTAGAAGCATGTGCCAATAGCACCAGGTGTAATAGTACATTATGATATAAGTGCGGTAAGTTGAAAATTACAGCCGAGGCGATATTGCTAGCCCGAGCCGTAGGCGAGGGCTACAAGAAAGCAGAGGTAATTGTAATTATCAAAGCGCACGTATGTCATACGACGTTCTATAACATATTTGCGAGGAAATAAATTAAGGCAAAGGTACAAAAACAGCCAGTATTACTAATAAAGTAAATAATTATTTTTTTGTTTTGTTTACGATAAATGGTTGTAATTTATTGTAAAAACTAATTAAATTAAAGAATTAAATGTTTATTTTGTATATTTTCTCTCCCAAAATTAATTTTATTCATTAAATATTGAACACTTTTCTGACATAAAAACTCTTTGCTAAGATTTAAAAAAGTACCGTTTGTTTTAGACGGAGCATCTTGATAAACCGTACGTTTTACCTTATTAAAAAGGAACTCGTGTGTTTTACATTACAATAACGTACAAGTACGTAATGACTTACTTACATTACGATATTGAAATTGGTGAAATAAGAGACCCTTTATGAGCAAATGTGTTATAAATGACAAATATGTGACATCATTGACATAGTTGACCGAAAAGTTGAGAAAAATTAGGGTCATCACTAAACTTGTACCTAGTCAATATACCACCCATTCGCACACACCGTTTTGGTTCTACGTTCTTAATGCGTACAGCTAAGGTATGGAACACTTTGTCGTCGTCTGATTTTTTCCTTATGAATACAATCCTGGCCTCTTAAAGATACGAGTGAATAGGTTACTTCTAGATCTTCGTGCTTCATCTTAGACCACATCATCGCTTACCATCATGTGAAATTGTAGTCAAACGAAGATCTATAGAGTTAAAAAAAACTTGTGACGTGATTTTTGATAGTCTTTTTATTTATTTGGTCATCAACAGGAAACATTAAAAAATAAATCAGTAGAGTAATTATGGTATTAAAGGTTACTTTATTGGTGAGGATGGCATGCAAAGTTTTAGGGGGAGTAATGTGACATCTGAAAAGTTTTAGAAAACCTAAGTAACCCTATTGCACTAAGCCATCTTTTCCTAAACTTTCAGTCAAAGTTTCTATCATACAGTTGGGAATCAAGAAACATTCATAATTTGGAATTCATATATCCGTTATTGTGTTGAAATCGTTTTCAATACTGTTTTGTGCCACTTAAAAATGGTATTTCAAGCTACAAAAAATCTGTATTTTATTATAAATATTCATAACAATATAGCAAGAGGCAGCCCTGATCCCACCTGTCATTCATCGTTTGTGTAACTGCGTCTATATGGCCTTTAATCGGTTTATACGACGCCCGTTACTTCATATTCTGACTCCATTTAAAATACCTCGTGGCTTCTGGAACGGGCAGGATGAGTCACAAATGTTTTGGTTTGCATTATCTGAACCAAAAGCATAAGTTAAATCACGTTTACATTTTTTTATAAGATTAGATGACGATAGATCAGTGTTTTTCAAACTTTGGGTCGCGACCCACAGGCGGGTCGCAAAGACTTACTTAGGGGGTCGAAGTCGCAAGCCAGGTAAAAATAAAGAGCAAGGAAGAGCAATTGTAGTGTAAGTCTACACTACAATAAAAATATTAACCTTCTTCTGCGAAGTTGGGTAAAAAGACAACATTTTTAGTAAGAAGGCTGTGCCTGTTTATTATTGTTTATATTTCTGAGACGTAATTAGTCGGTAGGTAATGGTTATACTACATATTTTGTTATGTACGATATTAAATTAAAACACGGGTAGGGCTAAGGGCTAGTATGTATTGTTGTAAAATAGGTTTTTTTTAATTAATTACCATATAAAAATTTAAATTTTCAAACATCCTAGTTCTAAAATATTAATGAAACAACCTATATAAAATACATAAACAAATCATATTCATTCATCAAGTAAGTAGGTACCTATTAAACTGGCTAAGCAGCTGACTAAGCTGACGTAGATAGATCACTAGGTATAGTTTCAATAGAAAGTAAATTATGTAAGTTGAAATTGCCAATTTTCTTTCTTATAATGGGTTCGCGAATTCATGAACTTTGAAAAACACTGGGTCTGTAACGATTGCATTACCTCACAAATCAAGTTACTTCCAACTAAAACTTAGCCGCACGGCTTTGCATTGCGCTCGTTTTCCTGAGATACACAGATGTAAAATCTTGACGCCTGTAATTTCCCCGGCACCCATACCCCAGCAATGCGAGCAATGCTTGGCAGCAGAATTCTAAAATTATAAACTAAACGTATCACACAACGGCATTTCATTCGATGAAGCAATTGAGCCGCGGCGCAGGCCCTCGGGTAATTGCCTGTAATTACTCCGGGCAAAGGGTGTACACATTGGATGATATGCTGTCAAGGAGAATTAACTTATAGGAAACAATGGTATTTAAAACTTTCTATGAACTTGTTCTGAACTAAAGTAGATTTATATCAAAGTGTAAGTCATCCATGGCGAAGTGATAACAACTATTAAGCGGTAAGTGAATGGCCTCGAGATGGGCAGACGACGTAGCAAGCATTGCGGGTCGAACCTGGATGAGGCTGGCATAGCCCCGTCAAGAATGGCATAGGTAAAGAGAGGCTTTACTCATCAGTGGGTGATTCAGGCCGTCGATGATAATGATGATACCTATTCTGTTACAAATCATAATTTTCATAATATGTATACTAATTCTTTCTATACGTCACATAAATCCCTCTAAAACTTGGCTTCAGCAATTAATACTAAAAATTATAAATGAATTATCTTGCATTAAGTTCGACTCTGAGCAGATTATTTTCATTTTTTGTCATAAATAAATAAATAAAAACGTTTATTTCAGACTGGAAAGGTCCATAATTTAAGAAAGAAAGAAAGAATTTTCATTAAATCAGAGCTCAGAAATAAAACTTTTTCTAAAATTTCGTGTCACCTTTAACATGAAGTAACCAAACATTTTAGACGATTCAAAATGATTCTAAAGTATTAGAGCCAGCAATTTAAGACCGAAAGATCTCTACAAGGTAATTGTAATAGTGAATGAATGAATGTGTTAATTTTTATTCAATTAAAAAACGACATTTCGATAATACCCTGCAAAGCAATATTTATCGAACTCATTTTGCAACCAGCATAGTAACGAAGGAGTTTAAATGACTTCGGAAAAGTCCAGGTAGCGTCACAACCAGATGATATATCTGTGGCGTCGCACATCACAGCCTGCAGTCTCAATCTGTGTAACATAATCAGAGCAATAAGCCGAGAGCCAATCACTCCAATTACCCGATACATTTACATTGATATGCAATTGTGAAGGCGCCGGCGCAGTATACACAAGTATAACATGTATCGCTCAATGTGTGTCCTAAATAACATGTATTTACCTACATAATAATAGAAAGTGTGAAAAGTAGAGTATTCTCCTCATGGATAAGGCTGTCACCATCTCGGGCGTACTTATACCCCTCTCTACACTCAGGAATTCAGTAACTCCCTCACTCCGCTCGTGAGTTTACTCTAAAATCTTCCATTACGTTTGGGATTCAATATAGCGCCCGTGACGCAAGATACTGCTTTATTCCCTCGATTAATAATCTATTACTATGAGAAGAATTATCGAAGATACAAGTCTCTACTACAAATATGTATGATCTTTATCACACATAGCTAAGAACCCAGTTAAACTACCTTTCTATTAAAATAAACCGCGTCGCCTGGGAACTACAATGCCACATACAGACAGACCGACACAGTCAGACAGACACACAGACATAGGTGTAGAACTTATAACACCTTTCATTTTGCGTCAAGGGTTAAAAAACTGTTCAAGTGGGATTGGGCCAGCCACGTGTGTTGAGAGAAACAGTTGAGCTGCCTAAAGACCGTTGCTAAGATAATTTAAAAACATTGATGCTACGGAAGTGCTACGGAAGTGCTACGAATTTGCTACGTCTGTAGCAAAGCACATAACAACTACTCAAACTACGTAGCAATTAGCTAAGAATTACTTTTTTGTGGCTTGTTCTATAGATCTTCATGTGACAGATAGTTGCCAGATGCTAAAATTACGAGAATTGGCAAAACGCGCTCGAACAAAGTGCATAATTATTTTTAAATATTAGCATGCACTTCGACAAGACATGGCAAGTTTAATTAAAACCTACTAATATTTTAAACGTGGAAGTTTGTATGGATGTTTGTTACTCTTTCTCATCGTAACGGCTGAACCGATTTCGATGAAATTTTGTATGTACGTAGACCTGGATTAACCTGGCTTCTTTTAATCCCATAAATCAGGTCTCATGGGATAAAAATGAAGTGTTAAGTGAAGTTGCAACAACGAGTTTAGCTTTATTTCTAGGTTACCTTCACATTTAGTAGTAAAACGCGTGCGAAGTCGCGGGCAACAGCTAGTTATCTATAATTATCTATTAGTATATCTTCCGATAATTTCTATATGTATATATTTACTTCTAATTTATCGCTTTCGATCAGGACCCAAAACCATACAAAATCTATTGGCGTGATTCTTGACGAAACGACGAAGCGAGGAAACCGATGATCGATTTCCTCCTCAGCTTTCGATCTTGGGATATTTTGTATGAATGTTACTTGTCCTCATTTGTTCATGAACTCTTTGCAAGATTTTTGTTTGTAATCCTCAATATCAGAAACTGAGGAGGTAATACATAATTGAGTTTGACATTGCCTTCAAAGTTAGACAATAGCCCGCTGGCCAAAATTCCACTTTGTTTAACCAAACGATTCGCTACCAGTTGACATCAAGTGGGTCGTAAGCTTAATTGTTTACTAACTCACTGGTATAAAAAAACTGTCAAAGGAGTCTGACTCGCGTGCCGACTGTTCCGTATTTTTTAATGTGATACCTATACCTACAAATAAAGGATTTTCGGATTTTATTTCTCTAATGGTGGTACTATGAGACTTTGCTTCTCGCCAAATTTCATGATTTTAGGTCAACGGGAAGTATCCTATGTTTTGATTTGTTTGTGTCAAAATATTATCGGCCTTAAGGCCGTATTTTGAAGTTATACTTTTTTTGGCGCGTTTGGAAAAAATATGAGAGTAAAATTTTTACGATCGGCGCGCACACCGACAGCTAAAAAGTGACACCATGATGAAGTTGGTTGATAACCGTTTCATGCGCGCGCACACCGACAACCAAAAAGCGACATGGTGAAGTTAGCTACTAACTGTCTCTCAAGTTTCCTTGAAAACTCAATTTATCATTCGTTTTACAAACAAAGAGTTGTAGCATACGGGATGAAATCTTTAGCTATTTTTGTTCTGTTACGCCAAAGAAGTATAACTTCTTACGTGCATATACACACGTTTTTTATTTTTATATCATTGACTTAGAAGCTTGATTTTTTACAGCTCTAAGGCAGCATAGGCCTAATTATTTAATATCAATTTCAACTTGATACCTCCACCAGGTCCTAAGAAATATTGTATTGACAGATAGATGGCCTACGAATTGATGCCGTAAAGATTCTTTTATTCCTTTTGAGGTAATCCTAAAAACGGTTTGCACTAGAAAAAAAAACTCTAAACACAAATAGGTAAGTTCGTCAGTAGTCGGATGAACAACTATGTTTTAATCCAATTAACTAACTTATAACCATAACTGGAATCACCAAACTCAGCTTAGAAATTAACAAGTTAACTAACAGATTATCTCAAACTAAATATCGACCGACGCCGACGGTTTCGCCACACAACTTTATTTCAGTTCTCGGATTTTGTATTGGCACATGGTTTACTGGGTTACAGGTCGGGTATTAATTTAATTTGTTTATTATGGCACACAAAAGTTAAAAGTTAAAGGTTGTCTGGAAGAAATCGCTTCTAAGCGATAAGACCGCCCATTGTAGTTGTTGCTTTGTGAATTTTTATTTTTAAGTTTTATTCTTTTGTGGTGTACATTAAAATATTTTCATTCATTCATTCATGCACTAATACAAAACAGGATACAATCATTTCATTTCACTTATTTAATAAGATCGTGTCAGAAATGTTTACTAAATACCTAATAATGGGAAATAAACAAGTATAATAAAATTTGAGTAATACACACAACGCAGAAATAAAATTTAAAGTAATCAAATAATCAATAGCATTAAAATTAAATTAAACAATAGTCATTAAGTCAAAAATCAAACAGTTACAAAATATAATTATCAACTTTTAGACCTAGATTGTATCCAAAAGCATGTTTACACAGCATGACAACTCTGTAGACTATTGTACCATTGTGTCGGACAGATATTTTTTTTTATTTCTCTATATATGTTTTTCTCAAAATTTTATTTTGCAAATAATTATTATTATTATTCGCGTATTACGGGGTTTTATCGCGTATGTTTCTCTTTCATTTATAACCCTGAGCGACGTTTCTTCTGTGCGATAAATAGGTACCCGTTTATACAACAATAACTATGTTAATTATAAACGCAAAAGTTCGAAATATTATTTCACGCAAATTAACTTGGGAAATTGTGAAAAAGAATATTTACAGAAACAGTAAGCGATGTCGATTAAAATAGTATTCATTAAAAAATTTAAATAGCCATTAATCAATAACTAGCACCTTTATACAAGGTTTATAACCAGTTTCATGATAGATTTACTAACGACGACTTGCGCAACGACGTCTAAACGTATTTAGTGGCTAAATATGATTTAGAGAGTGGTCAAAACATACAAATACGTCAAACTTTAACATGTTTTGTCGCTAAATACGTTTAGGGATCGTTGTGCAAGTCTGGCTAAGTATTCTATCAACCTATTTATACACGACGAAAATATATTGAAATACCCATTTGTTTATTACTCTAAGTATTGTTAGATTTCATTTTGACCAAAGACTTTTAAACCTATTCACGTATGTACCTATTATAGGTACTTTTACTTACCTATTCATAAATTAGAAGATTAATTTTTATCATTAATTTTACTCGGGGAATTAAAAGAACATTGACTTTTTTGCCCACACAATTTTTGTAATATTACTTAGGTTACTTAACAAAGAGCTCGTTTCCACCTGTCGCGTGTCAAAAAGCAAATAATTTAAGTAAGTAATTTGTAAGACCGAATAATGTCGGAGGAAAGTAAATAGGTATCAAAACAATAAATAAACTCTGTACAAGTGCTTAGAAAAGTTTTATCAAAACCTCGTAAAGGAAACTAATTACCTTATTAGCGTCCGAAAATATTTTGTTGTATTGTGGGCGGGAACTTTTCCCGCCGAACTCACGTGTGAAAAAGCGCGGTCACCGCGCTGTCACTGTCATTCCGATCGGAAACACGCGTGCGCCCGCGAGTAGTCGCGAGCCGCGGCACTGTGCGACTGACAAACACCGCTCGCGAACCGAACTGAGTCCGATCGTCGAGTAATAGCTCCGAAACCGCCCTCGGCAAACAAAACCCCACCCGCCGTAAAGAGCATTTTAGCACGCGCGCCTCCCCCGCACCCGCGCCCTGATTTAATAGCGAACGCGGGCACTGATTCACTTATGCGAACGCAACTACCGACTCCCTCTCTCTCGCTCCCGCGCTAACGCTAGCCCGCACCACGTTTCCCCTCTCGCTCGAATCCGTTCAGAAATCAAAAGTTGGAAAGAGACGGTCGCATTCGCGGACACTTCTTTCTTCCAACTCGATTTGCATGCGGGGGTCGCTCCGCAAACTTTATGTCCTCGTTTCGTAAATTATTTATTCGTTTGGAAATACTTTTAACGGCATGCTTGGGCCTCCGAAAAGATTGAGTAAAAATAAGCTGAATTAAGTGAGTGGACTGGATGCATTACCACGTGGGACGCGATACGCTAATCTAATCACATTTGAACTGGTTTCAGATTACTTTAGAAGTACTTTAGTTTAATGTAACTCGTCTTCCATTTTAGTAATTATTTTATTCGATTTTACTAAAGAAATGGTAATTTAACAAATTGACTTAGAAATTATAAAAAAAAATCTTTTAATAGTCATAAAACTTTAATCATTTTTGCATATAGAATTTTTGCGATAGTGGTATTGTAGACCAAAAAAGTCGTTTAGATTATTATAATTAGCCCACTGTGTCCCACTGCTGGGTAAAGGCCTCACCTCACTCTTTCCAGACACTTCTTTAATGTGCTAAGATGGTCCAGTCTGCTAGGAAATTAGTGAGCTCGTCTCTCCATCTCTTCTTTGGTCTGTCGCGACGTCTTCGGGCTGTGTCGGGGTTCCACTCGGTGGTGAGCTTAGCTCACTGATCACCTGACATACGGCATAAATGACCAGCCCAGTCCCATTTGAGTTTGGCGGCTTTCGCAGCTACATCTACGATTTGTGTTCGAGAGCGCAGCTCGGTGCTGCGTATGCGGTCAATACTCTTGAATCCGAGAATGCTGCGTTCCATCGCACGTTGGCAAACCTTGATTTCATACATTTGGATGTTGGTAAAAGACCAGGTCTGCGTACCATAAATTAGAACGGGGAGGATGCATACGTCCATCAACTTTCGCTTGAGCGAAAGAGGAAGGTTACCCTTCATCAAATCTCCCTTGGACTAATAGCTCTTCAAGGCATTCTCGGTTCGCCGAGAGATTTCCTTATCCTGCCTGGAGTCGTTTAGGTTAACACACTACTATTATAAATGTGAAAGTTTGGATGTTTGTTTGTTTGTTAGTTACTCAATCACGTCGTAATGGCTGAACCGATTTCGATGAAACTTGGCGTGTTAATAGATTATGACCTGGATTCAAACATAGGCTACTTTTTGTTGTCAAACAACGCGTTCGAAGCCGCTGGTGGAAGATAGTAATTGATCTTTTCTGTAAAATGCCAAAATAAATAACTTACGAAAGTAATTTCCAGATGCAGCCGCTACGGCGTAGAGCCTCTACGAGTTCTACGATATCCTTTCTTAAAGCATAAAAACCTTACCTCGACATTGTGACCGTAAGATATTGGTCCAGTTTAAGTCAACTTGCAAAGTTTTTCTTTCCATATTAATTTTATTATCTACCCAATAACCGAGATTCCAAGAAAACGAAATAAAATGTATTTATCGTAAATTACTGTGCTAATAGATGATTCCATTACACTCAGGTGTTACAATACCTGGCCAAATCTTTATTAAATTCATCAGGAACTCGGCCAAATTACATTGGTAGACATCAAAATATAGAGTGCATCGGAATGTTAACTTAGGCTATCATCCTTATTTATACGAATAATGTTTATTCTATTTATTAAAAGTAGTTAGGCTAGACGCAGTGCGGAGCGGATCGCACTAACCTCGATGAAGGTTCACGTATTCAACCGAAACATTATCGGTCGTAACGCTGATAAAACGGTACGTGATAAATCCCGTATTTATAATAATGTTTGTTTCACGATTTTTCGAAATTCGATGATTTTCAATGAAGAAACACTTTGTAAAAATCAGTTGTTTTGAAGAAAATGCTGTATATCAACATTTTTATGTCCAAAAACTCAAATCAAAGATCTAAATAGTACGTTTAAGTAAAGATATAGGGTTGACAGTCAATCCAAGAAACAGGTGATTTGAAGACGGACAAAAAAGTTCATGAATATTTTCCTGAAAAAAAAATGTTCAGTTTACAACTATCCGTTTTTGGGTTAAGGTACTTATTTCGAAGCAGCTTGATCCTCGGCTCAGTTAACCTATCCAATTAATAATAATTGCATTAGAAGGTAAACTTCGGATACCGATCGTGACTTCTTTATCAATTCCCGGTGGATACCTTCTCTATATTGGTTTAGCTTTTAAGGTCAAAAATCTTATCGACAAGGATT
This sequence comes from Philereme transversata, assembly GCA_963924445.1. Classification (NCBI taxonomy): domain Eukaryota; kingdom Metazoa; phylum Arthropoda; class Insecta; order Lepidoptera; family Geometridae; genus Philereme; species Philereme transversata. Next base: position 4,066,884 of record OZ004343.1, on the reverse strand, counting down.
AAGGAATTTTTAAATTTATTTTATTTATAACTTGACTAAACTTCGTACCGCCTTAGAAAAAAATGTGTTAACTTATATGTAGGTATATTTTGTATAATGTATTAAGTATATCTAGAAAGTAGGTATAGCTGTTTTTGTCAATCTATTTGTGTACATTAAAGAATAAAGTCATTGAATCTTGAGTATATTCATGCATATGATGCGGGCTGCCAATGTACGTCGCCGGTTGAATTGGCAATTGGCCATCATTTGCTTTTTTATATATTTGTTTACTACTTTAACAAAGATTACAGTTTAATGTTCAGAAAATAGTATCTAAAAACCACTGAGGTTTGTGCTGGTGCTATCGTGGGCTTACATCACTAGGTGTTTTTTACTTAGCAATAAAAAGTATATAAAATGTAAGTAGGTAGGTAAGCAGGAGCCAGGTAAGTACTTTTGTTTATGGTTTAGATTAGTAATGTTAAGAATGAGCTAAGAAAATTAGACTTGACTCATAAACTAGTTCCTTAGTTTAAATATCATATTTTTAGGTATCAAATTATCACGTACGTCAGAGGGTAGAGTGTTGATAAGCCGAGGAACAAGGTAGCAGGCCGTCCGTTCGCCGTAGGCATTGTTGTAGCATCTATGTATGAGAAAATGAATTTTCTTCGTAAATATCTTCGTGAAATTTGCCAATGTTTTAATAGTTATTCTGCAATTCGAGACGGAGACAAATCCAACAAATTAAAGATCATCAAAATCGGTCCAGCCGTTCTTGAGTTATAAATAGTGTAACTAACCTGACTTTGTTTTATATATTTAGATTGAAATGGTACAATATAACTAATTAAAACAATGAACAAAAAAATAAGAAAATTATTAAACAAATTCATACAAATACAAACAGTAAGTACATGGTTATACAAAGGTTATATTCGACTCATTAGCGTCCTCGCTCGGTTTTGCTCGCTCGTATGCCAAAATATCTCGGTTGCAATTGATCGCTAACACCCAAGTACAACACATAACATTTCATCTCGAATGCGAAGAAATTAAAAAGTTTAATAACAGTTAGTTGCTTTATGGAAAACTTGCCTTCCCGGTGTCCATTGTTTTTTTTAAATACTAGACTGGAGTTTTTCATATAAAAGAATAAGCAAATGAGAAAAATGAAAAGAATGAAATAAGAAGAATCTCTTATACATTCATAGAAATAAGGATTTGTCATGGAGGACGAATTTCACTACAGCATATATAATGAAGATGGCCTCTGTCATAGTTATATAGAAATAAGGATTTATCTTGTAGGCTATATTTAATTTTAGCGTTTATAAATGTAACCTCATCACACTAATATTATAAATGTAAAAGTTTGGATTTTTGTTTATTTGTTTGTTACTCAATCACGTCGTAATGGCTGAACCGATTTTAATGACATTTGGTGTGTCGATAGATTATGACCTGGATTCAAACATACTCTACTTTTTGTTGACAAACAACGCTTGCGAAGCCGCTGGTGGAAGCTAGTTTATTTATAAATACAAATAAGAATTTGTAATGGAGATTGTATTTATTTTTAACTTATTATGCATGTAATAAGCCTCATTCTATTTTAACATTTACTTACGGGACTAGGGCCGTAAATCACATTTACGGAACGGTTATCGAGTTCACAATGACCAACTGTCAGAGCATGAGTGATGAAAAAAATATTGGGAAGTTAGAATAAACTTTTTTGGACTCGGATGGACTTTCTACGGGGAACGTCTAATTATTTTTCTATTGGTTGTTTATTATAGTGCCTTGGTTAATTAAAATTTAATGTTTAATCTAAATTTAAAGATTCCTCGGGACTGAGAATCCATGGTTGAGTTGTCATATTCTTGAATGATGAATTTATATTTAATAAAAACTCTTTGTTGCACACCATAAAAATAAAAAGTTGTCTGTAAGTTTTTTTAATCACCTTATTAAGAAAACATAAAGGAAAATTAAAATTAACTCAGAAACGATTTATTCCAGACAACCTTTTATGTAGAGTATTATTCTACTTATTTATTTAACAATTTGATCTAGAGCTTCTAGACGATAATGTTTATAAACTACTTAAGTAAAATATTTTAGTTAGTTAAAACCACATTATCGTTTTTTGTATTTTGTAGAGAAGTATCAAAATATTTCAGAAATTAACCAAATTCTCATGCTCCGAAATCATCAGAATTTTAAGAAAATATAAGACTGTTTTATCAAATATTCTTGGACAATCCAAAATAAGCGTCTTACCTTAATACTTTATAAGCAATCGTTTCAACGTCTGATTCTTTAATCAGAGTGCTGCTGATACCAAATTTACTTGCCTTGTATATTCCTTAACCAGTCTCTTTGCGCCTATTCTGAACCTTCAAACGAAAATAGACTCTCTGTCAAAGCTAGCAAGGCTTAAACGATTGAAGGCAAGACAATCAGCTGCAGACAAATCTTAGACGAGGTGTAAGTGACAATAAAATGGAAGCTTAGCTCTCGGGGCCGTCTTCAAGTAGAACGGCTGAGGAAGGCGGGGGGGGGGGGGGGGGGGGGGGGAGAAGGAGGAGCGAGCTACCTGTCTCCCTCTACCGGCCACGAGTCGCGCTCATCCGTTTTATTTCTTGTTTGTCCACAGAGCGCCTTCCCGCTCGCTACATAATTTATTTTGGTACACTTAAAAAATTGGTTGAGCTGTACGAGTTTAGGCGGGAAAATGGAGTTGGGGGGACACGAAATGAAAATAATATGGTAAATGATTATATTTGAATTCGTATTCGGGGAGGGTAATGGTTCGTGGCGTGCCCGCTTCATTGTCCGCGCCGGTTTTCATTTACGCGCGAATGTATTTGCCAGAGTTTATTGCCGTACTTCTCTTTTATCGCCCCTTATACTTACAGTCCCATACATATTCAATGGGTTTGCAGCATCCTGTCTGGTATTTGAAAACTATTACGTTTGGTACACTGCATGCCAGTGTGTTAATAAAGGCTTCAGATATGATTTATCACGACTATTTATGATTGTTCAAATCAAACTATTCATTTTATTTTCATAACTTTTTCTCATATAAATTGTTGGTACGACTTAGTGTTGCCAGGTCCAGTGTGTCAAATTTCGAAACAGATGTCAAAAATAATCGAGACAGCTACAATGGCTACAAAACAAACAAAACAATCTGCTGGACAGTTTTTTTAATAATTAGTTATGTAAATAATTGTATATTATTTCTGTTAATAAATGTATCCCTTATAAAAAGAAGGTATTTCTATTCCCCCTCCCCCAAATACCCCCCAGACTTATCCAACAATGTAGGTAGGTACATAGAATAAATATATAAATACAGACTAAGGAGGTCAGTGAAAAATCAGGACATACGGCGTCCCGATCAAGTGTGAATCGGTACGTGTCACCAGAGCCCTGAAAATCGGGATGTCCTGTGCAAATCTTAACTCCTGGCAACTCTAGTACTACTTATTCTTTTTCTTAAGATATCTTTTTTATTTTTTTATTTCTGAGGTAATGTAACAGAACTTAGAGACTATAAGATAAACTTAATATAGGTACCTACTTACCTACCACCGATGGTCATTATTAAGGTCCGCATAAACTTACTTACAGAAACTAACTTACAGATACATTCAGAGACACCGTCTTAGGTACAAATCATATTATGATACTGAGTCGATTGACGTTGTATAATTTTCCTAGGAGTAAGCTCTGGAATTGGACCACCGTTTGACTTTCTCCACCTTTTCCTTGACAGTATTGACATAATTATCGTTATAAAATACAACAAAACAGTTATACCATCTATTATATGAAAATACTACTTACCTAGTACGAATATATTATGTATAACTGATAGTCTTCGCGCAGGTAAATGTATTATGTACAGGCAGCGTAGCTAACTGGTACCTTACCTCCCAAAACTAATTGAAGGATTGTTTCCAAAAAGTTTGTTTACTAAAATATAGATTTTACCACACAATGTGTAACAAAAAAAAATACTAGCCTTACAGTAGTCGCATATGATGTGTAACATCATATTTTATTGTATGTACATCATATACAGGGTGTCCCAGAAGTCAACGTCAAGCCGAAACGGGGTGACAGGATTGATCATAACCATCACGAGAAAAATCTGAAAAAAAATCTATCCCATGCAGTTTGAAAATTATGGGCCTTAAAATTACCTTGCCTTAAAATTAAGAACCTACCTAGAGCTTGTGCGAATCAAAAACCTTTTAACTGAAATAGCAAAAATCGGGTTACTTGAGGTTTTAATTTTTTTACTCTTTTTACTGTATGGAACTAACAAGTATTGTATCATTTTAGAATTCTGATAAAATGCGCCAACTTTTAATGCTACTTGCCAAGGCACTCTAGTACATTTTTTTTAAAGGAGGGCCTGTCAAAGTTGACGTATCTTGAAAATTTTAAATTCGTAGTTTAACAAATAGTTTCAATTCTCGGAAACTTGAGGCAATTGTGTCATTATTTTTTATTGGGATTCTAGAAATGTTATTTAGAATTACGTCTCCAAAGTTCAAATGAACAAAAATAAAAGAGAATAACCACAATAACCGAAAAATGGTACAGTTTGATCAAATTTCTAGGTTTTTCTTAAAATGCCCATAACTTTCAAACTGCATGGGATAGATTTTTTTTCAGATTTTTCTCGTGATGGTTATGATGTCACCCCGTTTCGGCTTGACGTTGACTTCTGGGACACCCTGTATACAAAAAATTACAAACAAAATAGAAAAGACAAAGCAAATCTTATTCTTATCTACCGAAGTCATCACTGAAAGTAGGTCATTGAAAACTCGATAACGGATCCGTAAATGCGATTAACCGTAAGTTTAAAAATGAGCCTCATTGTAGGTATTCATAATATGCTATTATGAAATACAACCTCCATGACAAATCCTTATTTCTATTAAATGAAAGAGGCCTTAATATAGTATCGTAGAAAAACATCTGACCACAGTGCGCTCATTGGTCAAATGAAATAGCGCGCGCTCATTGGTCAAAGCGCTACCCCGGGTTCCTGTTACACCTTTCCGTCCCTTTTGCCAAAATCATTCCCACAAACCGAGAGAAAAAACTTTTTGGAAATCGTCCTTAGACAAGTTTTTATTTCATTCTTTAATCACGCAGGGGGTTACCGGTTAGCGACTCTACGACTCTAGACAAGCATGTTAATAAATGTATCTACATACGTCTGTACCGTCTGTATTTTAAGAAATTATCTCGTAATCATAAACTACTAAATCCCAAAATATAATGACAAACCCACATTAAATTATCAAAGCACAAACACTAATGATCCGTAAGACTAACAAAGCGACCGCGGCAAGGGTTTAAAAGCATTCTTCAATAAATCACGGAGGGGTAAGCCCTCTCATTTTTTACAAAGAGCCAAAAGACGGGGGTTCAGATACAATTACACAATCGTGATGTCGTTATTACTTGCGATTATGTGATCTGCTTGTCATTGTGGGTTGAGGTTTTTTTGTGATGATTTGGAGCAATGAAGGAAAGAAGCATATTAAAAAGTAAATAAACTGATTATGTGAATGTCAGAATCTTCAGTACGTCTGTGTCATATTTTTAATGTGTAACATCTATCCTCTCGGTTTGTGGGAGTGATTTTGGCAAAAGGAACGGAAATGTGCAACACGAAATTGGGTAGGTAAGCGCGCGCTATTTGATTTGACTAATGAGCGCGCGGTGGTCAGATGTTACACATCATATGCGACTACTGTAAGGCTCGTAGTTTTTTAATTTTATTTTTTATTTGCATATTGGTCATTTTGTAAGAAAATTATATGAACTACTAGCTTCCGCCAGCGGCTTCGCACGCGTTTTTTTGTCAACAAAAATTAGCGATGTGTTAATCCAGGTTATAATCTTCGTACCTACATACACTGCCGGCCAAAAGTTTGAGACCACTGTAAAAATCTTTGTCACCAACAAAATATTTCAAAGTACACATATGATAATGAGCTAATTTGAACACCTGCGTATTCTATTATTATTAAAAAATTTCTAAGAGTCATTATTTATGTTGTTGTTTAAGTTATCATCCTAAAAAGGTCTATTGTTTCAAAACATCAATGAGCGCCGCGCAAGGACCAGGTGGTAGAGTCATTGTAATATTTTATTTTTATATTTTTTTTTATTTTTTTTTTTATTTTATTTTATTTCCGATATCAGGGATTATGTTAGCTTCCTAAAACATATTTAGTACCTAAGTTTTTATGGAGTAAATTATTTTCTACCTTATTAGTCTGAGCTCGTCGTTGTTACAGTGAAGACATCTTAAAATGGGAAAAGTTCGCGAAATTAGCAGTGAAACTCGCTCTGCCATAGTTGTTTTATACGGCGAAGGCAAATCTGAACGTGCGATTGCCTGTCAACTTAAGTTGTCGAAGACTTGTGTTCATAACACAATAACCCGATACAAGGAGACTGGCAGTAATCAAGATATCAAACGCGAACGGCGTTCGGGAAGGCCGAGAACTACCACTTCTCGCGAGGATCACTTCATCGTCACTACCAGCAAGCGGAATAGACGCCTAACAGCACCAGAAATCCGCGTAGAAGTGAACAAATCCCGATCAGAACCTGTATCATTGACTACAGTAAAAAGACGTTTGAGAGATGCTAAGTTATTTGGTCGCGTCGCCGTTCGAAAACTACTACTAAGGCCACAAAACAAAAAGAAACGGATGCAGTGGGCCCTTACCCATCGAGACTGGACTGAAGAAGACTTTAAACAAGTTCTTTGGTCAGATGAATCCAAATTTGAAATATTTGGTTCAAAACGACGAATTTTTGTTCGACGTAACGTCGAGGAAAAGATGATGCCAGACTGTGTGGTGCCAACAGTCAAGCATGGTGGTGGTTCCATTATGGTCTGGGGATGCTTCTCGGGCCATGGAACCGGAGATTTGGTACGAGTCGAAGGAATCATGAAAAAGGAGCAATATAAACGAATACTACAGCAAAATGCCATTCCGTCTGGTTCAAGAATAATTGGAGATGGATTTTTTTTCCAACAAGATAATGACCCAAAACATAGTTCAAAATTATGCAGGGGTTATTTAGAACACAAAGAAACAGAAGGGGTTTTAAAAAACATGGTGTGGCCCCCTCAGAGTCCGGATCTCAACCCTATTGAGCTTTTGTGGGAAGAGCTTGATAGAAATGTGCGCAGTTGTTGTCCCACTTCGCAAGAAGACATGTGGAAGGCATGTATCACAAGATACAATCGACAAATTGATTGCTCGTATGCCAAGAATAGTGAAAGTAGTAATAAAATGCAAGGGAGGGTTTTTCGACGAAAAACCTGTATAAAATATGAGCGACATTTTTAAAGTAAATGGTTGATTTTTCTTGATTTTTTTGTTTTCTTCATAATGTATGTGTATTAGGAAATAAGTATTTTAATTCATAATTAAACCTCTTGCTTTGTATTTTGAGTTTTATTTCATTTTCCTACTTTGATGTAGGTGGTCTCAAACTTTTGGCCGGCAGTGTACTAAATTTCATCGAAATCGGTGCAGCCGTTACGACGTGATTGAGTAACAAACATCCAAACTTTCGCATTTATAATTGATCGAGTGAAGCGAGATCTCTAAATCAACTTGGGCAAGTCGGCGTTGTATGTATGTATCATATGTATGTACATATGTATGTTTGTTTGTCCGAGGATATCTTTCGAAGCGTTGATCCGATCATCGTGAAATTTTATGCATAGATAGGTAGTGATGGCACAATTTAGTGTGACTAAATGAGCTAATAATGTTGGGGGGTTGTTGAGATATTGGGGTTCAAGAAGGGTAAAAAAAATTAAAATGAGACTATTAGGTCAGGTGAGACGTCAAATGAAAGGTCTTCATTAGTACATTTCGACCCCTTTTTAATTTTTAGTAAAACTTTTGTAGTTTTTGAGTTAAATAATTTTTTTTTGTTTTACCACTAGTATTATTGTGACTTACAAACCCTATGATAATTCAGCTTTGATAATTCTTCTTCTACGGTATATTCGCAAATATTGTAATAGGTAGGTACTTGTCTTTATTCAAAAGTCATTAAGAGTGGTAGAGTTTCTTGTGAAAGGGCTCGCCAGGGGAATTACTACCACCATACCTAATTCTAATTCTAGGGTGGGGGGAATAGGATCTGTTCTGATGTCCCGTATTGGGGTGTATTGTGCATTACCCCCTTCTAACCTGACCCCAGCCATCCTAGCTCCTTGAAGTAACAGAGCAGGATTTTGGGTTGATGGATGCAGCTTTCCAAGATCCCCGGTGATATTGTTGTGGTGTTAGTGGATGAGGATTCGATTAACTCCTGCATACCCATACTCAGCCTGATATCGCTCGTGGTCGTACAGTGAAGCATCACGTGCTCCACCGTCTCTTCTTCCTGAAGACATGCTCGACAAAGCCTACTGTCCGTGGCCCCGGTCTTCAAGAGGTGATGGTTAAGTTCGCAGTGTCCTGTGATGATTCCCACCATCATCCTTAGATCGTCGAGCTTCATTTTTAACAGGGTATTTGTTGCCACCATACCTATTTCTGCCGCCAAGTAGCATTGACGTGTTTCGGTTTGAAGGGTGTGGTTGCCGGAGTATACATAGATAGATATACCTACTCTTCATTGCACACCAAACAAAATTATAATGACAAAAAAATAAAAGAAAGTACAATGGGGGGTTATATCACACTCAGGACTGTGATAAAAAAAATATTTAAGACTCCAATAAAACCATGTGTCTCAAGAAAGTACTAGCTCTAACACACTCTTCTCATTTAAAAACAATTTGACCGATTTGAAAGTTATTTAAATCCTGCTAGAAAGTATTCGCAATGCAATGACGGGCTTGCAATCTGGCTTCTTCTAGGCATGCGTGTTCCATCATCGCTTACATCAGGCGAGAGTCAAACGCAAGAATAAAATGTAACAAAAAAAACCTATCACGTGAATGCAAAAGTGGGCATGTATCAAACGTAATGTTTGGACTTGCCTCTGACTACTGTCTTGTAGGATATCTTCACGGGTCTAAGTACTGAGTATAAGCGATCCGAGGATGTCCATCATGGGGATAGTCGTGAGCTGACTTTAAAGATCGTACCTATAGATAGATATGTTTATCACGAATGTCTACCGACTTCTTAGTTGAAGTCATAAATAAATAGGTAAATATTATTTTATAAAGTACTCACAACGCCATCTATGGACAAATCGGAAAGCTTGAATAGCCGGATTTAAAATCATCCCTCTCTAGCACCAACATAGATTTGCTAGAATAAAACTCGTCTCAGGGTTAAGCTCGCCTTTAGTATATGTCTTGTAATTCTGTATTTTGTAATCCATTTTCTAGTGTACAATATACATTAAAGTATATAGAGAACTTTAAATTATCATCACTGATGTCGTTATTATTTACAATTAAATGTGCTCTGCTTGTTATGGTTTTTTTGATGATTGGAACCAATTGGGTAAGGCTTCTCGACTTTATACTGGACTGACTGTGTTTCCCTTTATTTACACTGCTAGTCCTGCATTTCACCACGCAATATAGGCTATATACCTACATGCATGCAAACATCTTCAATGTAGTTAGGTGGGTGGAATCTACAAGAGCGAAGCTTTTTATGGCCTATCTGCCTGTAGACTATTATTCTCTTTAGAATCAAGACCGGCTAAATATCCTACTAGTGACATCTAGTATCTTTTGGAAACAAGGTTTCAAATTTATAATGCAAGGTGTCACTACAAAAAAGATACGAAAAATTGTCAAATACATACGGACCCTTACAGTGATAGAAAAATCAATTCTTAGAGCCCGTTCTGGCTGAAAATTGTCAGTCTGTGGTTTATTTTATTATCTGTGTTGTTATTGTGCTGCCATCTAGTTAAAAAATTATGCGAAGTGTATATTTCATTATGCTACGTCGGTAAAGCAGTCATAGTAAATCTAGTAGTTACATTACTTTTTATCGGAAAACACAAATATATTGCTATATTTTATGAGCAATATACATTAATTTAATAAATTAGAATATTTACAAATATAAGTTACAAAATAAGTCAGTTAATATGATTTTATCAACGCTTTTTGTATTTACCGCCAGAGTTTAGTGGCATTACAGCCATTTTGTGAACCCCACGACAGGAAGTGAGTGTTGTAAGTGCTACGCAGGCGCAAATTGACCTTTCGGTTGAAGAACCCGTCGGTCACATGTAAGTGTCGATAAATATCTTAGTTTTACAGTGAATCCCTATTGTTTAGTTAAAAATACAGTTTTTGTAAGTATTTGTTGTGGTGAACATAATTTGGTGATAATACGGCGAAACCGCGGTGTGGAATTTGTGTAAATATTGAAAAAGTTTCATCTGCCGCGACACCGGCACGTTTGTCAAACTGCAAATTTTCGATATCTCTGATTCGGAGTACACTCGAGTTAATTTCGTGCTGTTGCAATAAAAGCGTGCTAATTGTTGTTAAGTGGGAAATTGAATTAATCGTGTGTTTATTTTGTGTGCATTTATCTCAAAATACATGCCCAAGATGTCTTTTGGGAGCCACATGTTCGGACACCACATCTGCGGTTCAGTTATTATCTTTACTCCAAGTCGGGCCTAGTTCTACTTTCTTGACTCCCTTTTTCTACTCTCTGATCTTGTAAATGATCAGAACAGTACGTATAAATGTTGATGATACGTTTCCGTACTTTTTTGCACTTCTACAAAGGATTGTATTCGTTCACGCTGTCTAGGTGGGGTTAGGTTGAGTGAAACTTCTTGAAATCCTTTACTTATCCATACAAATTAAGCTGGTTTTTGTCTTGATCAGTAAACATGTTTTTCAATTCCCTGATTCATGTATGACTTGCCAATTTTGAGGTTGACATTATGTTGCAGTAAAATTATGTATCTCATACAGATATTTCTAAGAAATGACTAAAACACCTACAAAACTATACAGTTATTTCCATAATCTCTACTTTATTCCTCAGATATTCCCAGAAAATAGCTGCTTAGCACCTTTAGCAGGTGTTTTGTGTTTGAAATTTTAAAATCTTTGTATTTAACCAGTCACTTCTCAGCCAGAATTTTATAGAATAAATTACGTATACAAGCATTCTGACAGTTGTTATCAGTATTATTTCTAAGACTTATTTGTTGAAACTTTTCATTGTATACAAATTGTAACAATGTGATTAATATTATGTCCATTTTATTGTTTATGTATAACACAATATAAGTTCTATAAGGTTCTAGGTAACATTTCATTGAATGTAAAAATTTGTTGTAGATATAAAATTTGGATACAATTTATTTTTGAGGTGTGGTCAAAATTCTTCAGACGTAGGTATTTTAAAGTTATTATTTGAGTACAAAGTTCACTTTCTCTTCGTCTAATGTGATGTCATAATTGGTTCAATATGGATCTAACATTTGCTATTATGGAATTATTTGTCCAGTTATGAAGCACAAAAATTTAGAAAAGTACTAAAAGTATTTCATGCCTCATTTCTCATAATTATACTTTTCAAATTTTCCAATAACCAAAGTATTGAGGTCATTGACTGGAGGTCAATGGCCGCTGTGCCAAATTTTCTTTAGTGTGTGAATCATGTTCTACAGTTATTGCCAAGGTTCTATTAGTTAGAAAAAACATGTATGATTTATTATTGATCTTCCAAGACCAAGGGTGAACATTTTTCTACAAGTCTCTTCCAAAATTTTGAAGGGTTTTGTGTTTATGCAATTGTTATCATACTGTTGTCATCATCTTATCAGACATAGGATATCCACTGCTGCACCTAGTTCTCCCCATAGTTTTACAAAGTGACTGATTTTGTGAAGTCAGATGCCAACTGCTCTTAGGCACTTTTATAAGGCTGTATTTCCATTAGGGCTGTTCTTGACTAAATTATGATGATTCATCATAATCTGCAGCTTGACTTCACCCACTGCTGAGCTATATGAGGCTTATACTTAGCTCTCTACTTAGATGGATCTCTATACCAAAGACTGAAGAGTCAGCCTTTGGTCTGCTGGGTATAGAGATCCATCCAGTCATAACAAGATAATTTGATTATCATATTGTTGGTTCTCTTCGCTCATGCTGCATTGAGAACCGGGATGAGATTTTGAATTCATGGTTTCATGAACAACCTGTGTTCATTTGAATTAGTCTTAATCGTGTTGCTATGGTTCATGACTAAATATTAAATTTTGTTTTGCCAATATTTGGGTACTGCAACAGTATTATCTATTGCAGTACAGTATCCCTCAAGAGTATAAGAATTAGGGCATGATGAGCAGCTTAGTAAGTGTGCGATAGTCTGAGGGTCCGTAATTTTAATTAGTAAATTATATTTAATAATAATAGTTTTGCGAGCCCATAGAGTCGCGATGGTAGTCCCATACTGCTATCGTGCTGCGGGTACTCGAACATAATCCACCAGCCCCGACTATGCGTCTCACCACACAACTGTGTTGTGGGATCACCGTACAGGGGTACATTCTATCCTCATTACGTTCCTTAAACCTAATTATTTATTTTAATGCTCTACTTAAATTATCAGGTCGTGGTTATAAATCCAATCTTATATGTATAAAACAAAATGCATGTAGGTATTTGACCTTGCAGACTTTCTTAAATTATGTACATAAGATGAGAGGAGAAGAGAAGAAAGAAAGAGAACAACTAAAATCAGCCTAACATCATGCGTGTTAAATCTGTTAAACAATTTTTTGAATTGAGAGCTATTTCTAGGGTGCAAGGAATAATATCCTAAATCCTGGATAGGGATGTATTGTGCATTACCCCCCGTATAACCTGACTTGTAAGCTGATTGGAACTTGTTTCATCAACAGATCACCTCAAGACCGTAGACTACACTCTGCACAACCATGGGTGACATTGAGGACACACACTTTGAGACCGGGGACTCCGGTGCCTCAGCCACTTTCCCCATGCAATGCTCGGCCCTGCGCAAGAACGGTTTCGTCATGCTCAAGGGACGTCCCTGCAAAATTGTTGAGATGTCCACCTCCAAGACTGGCAAGCACGGTCACGCTAAAGTCCACATGATCGGAATCGATATTTTCAATGGAAAGAAGTGAGTAACTTACTTTATTTGAATCTTTTCAGGAACAACTTTTTTTTATCTGTTTTCTTAGGGAACTTGCGTCGTTCCTTACGACAATGTCAGTTCCATAATTGTCTACAGAAATAACTAGAAAACATCTTCCTTCAGCAGGTTGTATGTGGACCAGTAGAGCATGTTAGCTGATTCAGATGTTTATTCAGCTAACACACTCTGAAACAGGTCCACATCGACCCAGTTGACTTTTGAATAACTTGCCTAGATATAATTATTCCTGTAACTTATAATTCTCCCAAATAGCATATTGATCAGAACTTAGAGATCTCATTTTTAGTGATAAGACAATATATATTCTTGTTTCTCAGTTTGTTGTATCTAGCTTGTAAGGAATAATATTGATTTTCATTAATTCATTCATATCAACGTTTATTCTTGAGAAAAAAGTGTTTGAGACGGAAATAAATGGTAAGCTGAGGCTGATGGGTAACCCGCCAATTGTCTATGCACATACATACACTTAGGACGTGTCCTACGTGGTTTTACATTGAGATTGTATCCCTGAAAACTATAAAGATTAAAACTAATTTATTTCCAAGCAATTTATCAATATCCTATTAGCTATCACGTTCTAATCTATAAAAAGACATGTCGTGTTGTCGTGTATCTTAAGAATAACACGTACCTATAAAAACATCTATTTTTACTCTACAACGGCAAAGCCAAAAGGAATGGTTATGTTTTTAGCAGTCTGCATATTATTATTATTATATGTATGTAAAACTTTTGTTCCACTGAAGTGCCTAAACTACTCATCCAATTTTGATGAATGAGGTGTCAATCGATTCGTTATTATAGTGCGGGTGATATAGGCTACATTTTTACCCGACTATGGCAAAACCAATAGGACCGGTTATGATTTTAGCTGTCTATAGATGTAAGTTCCATCGCACCTAAATTACACTTCCGATTTTGATGAATGAGGTTTCAATCGATTCGTTATTGACGGTGACAATATTCGGGTGACATAGGCTACTATCGACATATGTCGTAGTCGAGTTTCAGTTTTCAAACTTATATATCTTTTTTATTACATTTATTCTTCATGGTATGTATGTTTTGCTTTTTTTTATGCGAGCCCATAGAGTCGCGATGGTAGTTCCATATTGCCATCGTGCTGCGGGTACTCGAACATAATCCACCAGCCCCGACTATGCGTCTCACCGTACAATTGTACTGTAGGATCACCGTACAGGGGTACATTTCACCACCATTACGATACACAAGCTAAAATAATGTTAGGTTAATAATTTTCTAATCTCTGATGTCATGTGGTGGCCGACGTCATCTCATAGGCCATATCCGGAAATCTGTAGATGAAAATGTAATTGAAGATTTAAAAAAAAATCAAAGATCACGTTATGTCTTCAAAATAGCCAGAGACTAAGTAAAATACAGTTTCTTAAAAATATTTTGCATGGTTATCTATTAAACGTGAGAAAATTTAAAGATTTGCGTAAAATTGCTGCATTTGGATCGAGGATATCAACGTCTATCCAATCTCGTCTACATTAAATTCCGGGATAGCTCGATACGTGCGCTTTTCCTATTACGGAACTCCCAATATTAAATCGTAGATTTCGATGCTGACAAATTGATAGTTATTAATTTCTTGGTTGCCTTATACGTATGTACATGCAAGTAAGAGGCCAGTGAAAGGGAACGAATTATGTAATGTTTGACCACGTCAAAACTCGTCACCACAGAAATGATAACAAGCCAATTTTGCATCTAATTTTAGATACCTTTCTCTATGACTTAAATTTGATAATGTCGGAATATTTTATTGTGAAAATCCTAGTCACTATCCATTCTTATCTAAAAAGGATAAATATAAAGGATCAGCCAGTCTTTATGGCCATAATGGCTGGACTTAGGCATTTCGCACAGCGCCATTTTCTGCTCTAATAGCGCACATAATCGACAATTAGCACTGTGGTTCGAGCTATTATTGCTACAATTTATCTCAAGCAGCTTCTTGTATGCAATATTTATAACTATACCTTTACAGAATCACGTTTTTCGCAATGGTAGTCATTATCAGAATACCAAGAGGCATCAAACTTTAGTACTGTTATAGTTTCATATATCTTGGCCTCCGCGCCATGATAAATCTATAGGGTCACGTAATAGAGTACCCGCATAACTAAATGGTTTATTGCAGCTACCAAACTAGCTAATGACTATGTTTTTGCTATAACAATAGATACTATTGTAAACGCATCATTTAAAATCGTCTTTTCTAAAAATAAATACCTAACTGATATTCACACCAGAATTTCCCTGTGTTGTGGGTAACTAACAGACCAAACAAATATTTGCAAAGTATGCTAAAATATATTCCACAGCAGAAATCTATCTTGGAACCTCTATAACAGTCGGTTTCACGCCCACCGCATTACAGAAGTCTAGGTACCATCTTAGAGTTTTATTATTATGAGTGCGTAATGAATGTAATGACCTACTCCAGGGCAATAGCATATTGCTTCTTTCCTTCCACATAGAAGACCAGTGTTTTACACTAATAATGCGAAAGTTTGGATGTTTGTTACTCAATCACGTCAACACGACTGAACAGGTTGCGATGAAATTTGGTTTATATATATATATATCTTATATTATGACTTGGATTGAAATATTTGACAATTTAAATATTCATAATTGTATAGGGGTCAGGGGTCTCTCTGGGTCAGGTATTTTTTTAGTTTCATCTTAAATAGATTCATTCCCATACAAAACACACTCTTAGTAAACAAAGCTGTCTTAGACGTTATTGGTCGAAGGTGGCCTTTATCCCTCTTTCTTTCTCGATCTTCAAGATTCGCTCTCTTCTCCCCAGATACGAGGATATCTGCCCTTCCACCCACAACATGGACGTGCCTCACGTGAAGCGCGAAGACTACCAGCTCACCGATATCTCCGACGACGGCTACCTGACCCTGATGGCTGACAACGGCGATCTGCGCGAGGACCTCAAAATACCCGACGGCGACCTCGGCGGACAACTGCGCACTGACTTTGACAGCGGCAAAGAGTTGTTGGTGAGTTAGTGAGAGCTTTTGACAGTTTTCATATATCTATTTTAGAATAGTATAGAATAATATTTATTTGCAATCACCTATACATAAGTTAACAAAGAGAAAAAAAAACACATAAAAACAAATCTATATACCTAACACAGGGGTTCCCAAATGTGCGCCGTAGAGTAAAGAGGGGCGCCATGAGGCGCTCTTGTTTACCATTCTCTGGAAACTAAACTTAGGCATTCACGGTTACAAAATGAACAATCAAAGATTAATATGGAGCAAGAAATGAGAGTAGCGGTATCAAGCCTTATACCACGCTTTGAAAGCATGTGTGGAGATCACCAAGCTCACACGCCACATTGACTAAGTTGCCATTGTATTTTATTTCCTATTTTTCTTAAATAATAAATGTTTTTTTATTGTATTTAAGTAGAAAAACTCAGCTTCATATTGTGGATGTTTTAATTATTCTTCGTATCTACTTAGTGATGATATCACCCTATTTCAACTAGCTAGGGCGCCGAGACAAAATACTAAACCAAACCTAAATACTAAACCTGTAAGTGCGCCGCGAACTGAAAAAGATTGGGAACCCCTGGCCTAACATTTCGTGTGAAATAAAATACACGCTCTAAATTCTTTTCATTACGATTCTAATGTTTATCTCACGTGTGGCAGTTCGCATTTTGTACGTCGGGGATAACACGCAAAATGTCTATGTATTTTACGACACCATTACGAATTTTTTTCATTATTATTTTCTATGGAATTTTAAGCCATCTGACAAAATTCCAATGAATTCAGAATGATAACTTATCCCTGCATCAAAGTTGCGGGTTCAAATCGCATTTGGTTTTAATTTTGGAATTTATAATTTGGAATGATAATGAAAATCTCAAGATTAAGGCAATTTATACATGAATAATACTGGACATTTCAGAGACCGCTATCTAGCCCCAAACTAAACAAACATTTCATTTATTTATTCAGTAACAATCAGGTAATTGTGTTTGAAAATACATCATATTTACAAATTACAATATTTTAAATTATCACATACATAAAATAAAACAGTCAAAAATAATAAAATAAAACAAAACAAAATGTACTTATACGTAATTATGTCAAAAAAATCAACTGAATAAAAAGAATATAAAATAAAAATGATTTAAAATAATACTACTAAGGATAATATATACATGTCACAAATTAATTAAATTGACTATTAACTATGAAAAATCATAAAATCATTAACTGAATAGAAACACCCTTTCTACTGCTTGTTCTAAAGAAACCAGATAACTGATACAATACTTTTATATATTTTATCGTAAATACATACTAAAAGTCTCATTAATATTGTTGGAAATAGTATGTATTGATAATATTATGAGAAAGGAAAAAAATGCTTATTATTTTATTTATTAATACTTAGATTTACAATTATATTAATATCTATATAAGTTATATTAATGTCTTTTATAAACTAATGAATATAACACTGAACTTAGACCAAATTGAATCTAAATTTTCTAATGCTAACGTTTACATCAAGAATACGATGCGGCAAAATAGCATGTTTGATATTAAATTGATTATATTATCAAAAACTTTCGATCATTTGCATCGATACCTTAAGGGATAGCCATCTGAAGTAGCAGTGGGCAGGGCACATAGCTCGAAGAACCGACGGTCTTTAGGGCAGAAGGGTTCTCGAGCGGAGACCGCGTAATGAAAAGCGCAGCGTAGTCTCCCACTAGATTGGTCGCTCTGGAGAACTATGGGGGAGGTTCAGCAGTAAATGTCCTGTGGCTAATATTATGATGACGACCTGGCGATCTTATATAGACAACATAATCCGCTACTCGTCTCTGGAATAATATGCCACCAAACTATTTCGAGGCTACTTCAGTGGAAGAATTCAGATTGAGAATCTATAGGCACTTTATCGGTCAAACCAACCAAAAATAAGTAACATTCCTTATCGCTTCTTCTATTGTTAAGTATGTAAGTTTAGTTAGTTTTTATTTGATATTGGTCTATCATATAAAGTATTTAAGTAGGTTTATTTATGTAGTATATTATGCTATTTTTATTAATCCTGTGCAAATTTCCATCACTTCCCTTTTCTGTGCACTACCTACACATCTTTATCTACAATACCCAAAGGTTATCTGGAAGAGAATGCTCTTTAGCATTAAGTTCGCCTTTGTTTAAGTGTAATAAAGTATTTTCAATCAATCAATCTAATATCGAGTATAGAGTCTCTGGCATACCCCAATGGTGTGCTGGTGCTAAATCTACTCGTACATAATAACTCTACCCATTACCTGGACTATGTTTTATTGCTAGTCATATGGACATTATGGGTTTTGAGGACAATTCTACTTTAACGTGTGACGACCTCCGTGGCGCAGTGGGCGAATAGCTGAGACGGAGGATGTTGCGGGTTCCATTCCCGACGCGGAACAAATTTTTGCATGATCTACAAATATTTGTTTCTCTATATATTATAAGTATGTATTTACAAATAAATACGTGTATAAGTGTTCTATCAGTTATCTGGTTCCCATAGTACAAGTTTTGCTTAGTTTGGGGCTAGATGACGCTATGTGAAATGTCCAGCATTATTCATTTCATGTGAAAAGCCTTATCATAAAATTTTATAGTAAACAATGAAACCACATTTTAGTGGTTTTTGGTTGATAATGTTTAAAACCACTGCTATAGATATGTAAGTTAAAAATATATTCTGTTTGAACCAATAATACTGGGTATACTAATGTTATAAAGAGGTAATTTGTTTGTATGTCTGTAGGGGGTGATTTCAGTAATTACTGAACCAATTTTGAAAACTCTTTCACTGATAGAAAGTTGCGCTATCCCTTAATGCTATATTATATTTTGTTTAATATTCTTACGAAGCCGGGGCGGGTCATTTAAATATAGTTTACATGTTGATGTATTCTGAAATATTGCTTCAAAATGACATCTTATTTGCAAAACCAATAATTTCCATGTCTTGAATGCACAATGTAATGTACTGTTGAATTACATACTTTTTCTGGCGCGAATACTATCCAGCGTGCTACAAGGTCAACCAGTCCAGAGATAGTTGATCTATTTATCACAAAGTATTTACAATATTGCCAATCTATTTGCAGCTCAGTAAACAACTGTTTAAAAATTATTCATTATTCATTTTCAATTATTCATTCAAACTCGTTGATGTATTTATCACAAAGTAAAATTTATTAACTACAATATTGCCAATCTATATCAACATGAAAGAAAGTCTGTAAACAACTGTTTAAAAATTATTCATTTGTCCTTTTAACTTTCAAAGGTTAAGGTCAGATTGTAGTATGAAATGATCGTGATTCAAAAACATTTTGAATACAAAGGCTGATGTCACTTTTGCGTTGAGTTAAAGTCACACTTTTGAATCCAAATGCGAAAGTAATTCTGTTTGTTTGTTACCTTTTCATGACTAAACGATTGAACAGATCCTAATGAAACTTGGCAAGGAGATTGATTATATTCTCGAGAAGGACATAGGTTATCTTTTGTCTCAAAAAATAATCTTTAAGAGGGTGAAATAGGGGTTGAAAGTGTGTATGGGCAATCCATAATACCTCAAGTTAGGGATCTGAAAATTCTTATTTAGGCTTTTCGTAATAAATAAAGAAATACGCGTTTCTACTGTTTTGCTAAATCGTCCCTAAAAGGGGAGTGGGTGGGTAAAGTGATTAAAATTATGAGGTATTCTTTAGATGCACTCTTTATGTACCGTTGGTATATAGATAGATTGTGACCGGGATTGGGACATAGGCTACTATTTACCCAACTGCGCACAATATTTTTATTGACAAACCACGCGTGCGAAGCCACGGGCGGGTCTGCTACTAATATATAATAGTGAATCTCATGAAAGTCTACACACATGGCTGTATTTATTACAATGGACTTAACCTTCCGACTGACCTATGATAATGACTATTATAACTAAATACAGGGAGATACTGTAGGTTGGTTGTTTGGTAACATTATGTTTTCATTTGTTCCAGTGCACCGTGTTGAAATCTTGCGGCGAAGAGTGCGTGATCGCGGTAAAGGCAAACACAGCTCTCGACAAATAAACCAACACAGCATTTATAGGGTTATAACATCGTATAATTTTTTTACAATCAAACACTCTTAAATGTAAAACATAATAGTATGTACTATAATTTAACGTAAAATATAGGTGAGGCGGTGTTCGCTGCTCGCTCCCCGATCTCGCGATAACTCACGAACGCGCTGCCAATAGTCTATAGCTGATGCAACACTCGTGTTGCGGACTGATTGTACTCGGACTCGGAGATCGCTATCGGAACCTGGCCACTATTACGCGTCGATTGTTAGGTTACTGTGCGCGACTATAAATCAATGACATAGTTAGCGGTGTTGCCATCCGCTAATGCATTAATTTATTTATTCTAAGTGTAATAGTACGGGCGGGGCCATGCAGCGGGCGGGGTCGTGCAGCGGGCGCCGCCGCGCCGGAACTTCACGTTTGTTTTTGTTTTGTTTGTTCTCTTTTCGCTTAGACATCTAAACGTTAAGTTTAGGATGCGTTCCGCGCGGCGCTAGTTCGTCAATAGACAAACAATCCTATGGTGGATATTGTTTTAATTGTTCATATATCTGACGAAAAGGTGGACGCAAACTTGAAGTTATTACCATTATTTTAATGCTAAATGAATTAATACATACGAGAAAAAAACGCGATAAAATAAAAAAAAAGAAATAAATGAAAATTCTTAAATGTGGTGTGTGATTTGGTCCTATATTGGATAGCGACGATTCGTCGGCGCAATTCGCTGTCGTCGCTGCCGCAGCGGCGCCGTCAGCTTAGCGCGTCTTTGGCAGTGAGATAGAGCTCGCTAGTAAGATAGAATTCTTTCAAGAAAATAGGTCAAAATAGTTGCGAAAGCAAACTCCCACGCGATCAGACTGTCCTACCCCCAGTATCCAGAGCTCCGCGAGACCTGAGCGTCGTAGGTGTAGGGGGCGACTATCATATCTTTGGTCGTCTACAAAACCTATGCGCGTTTCTATTAAACTAGATTCCTATCTTACTGCAACATATTCTTACATGTGTAATTTGCAATCTGTTCAAATACACACATCAACTTTCTTGAGGATGTTCGCAAATCTATCCTGATCAGCATCAGTCTTGGCTTGTTTACTACATGACTGGTCCTGCCAATTCTAAAAACCGATGTAGCGATTAAAGTCAGCTTGAAATTATTTATCATAAAATAGTTGTTAACAGTAATAAATGTTTGGAATATCTCTGAATGAAGTTGATGCGCGTATAATTTAGACACTGCGCTGAGGGTTACGGCCACACTGCGTGTTTCCACCAGTTCATGAATCACTCCTCGAGACTAGGGTTGCCAGGTCTTAAAACCGAAAAGCCGGCTTTTTTATTATTTACCATTAAATATTCTTAAATTTTAATGAAACAACAATAAATGGTGCGGCGCACCCGCCGATGACCATCGCGCGCGGAATTTAAAAAGCCGGACAGGCCGGACACCGTTTGGTTTGACCGGGCACTACCAAAAAGCCTGACTATCCGGCTTTATCCGGACGCCTGGCAACCCTAGTCCAGACAGGTCACCGAGATACGCAGTGTGGCACCACCCCTTGCATTCCACGATGAACGGCTCCTATCATTAGAACTCGTGCTAAATCGTATGAAGACTGACTGTGGACGTCTCCCTAGATTGATTCTTGGCGTAGACCGACATTGCATTTTATAAAAAAATAGATGATTTATAACTCGCGTATATCGGCCTTCCTTGCTCTCTTTATTTGCTCATGAACACGTGCGATGTTACAGATACTCGAGTGGCTTACCGTTGCCTAATTCCTGTTTTAATTAGTGAGGTCATTGCCTACGAGACTAGAGTAGGGTACCATCCATTGCGACCAGTGGACTTATCAATTTTTTTAAACATCAGATTGTCATAGACGATATGATATACGGAAATTAATGTAAGAACGTAAGGTAAGGCCCCCTATAGGAGAGATATTTTAATAATCATTCAAAATTCTTACATCGCCGGCTGTAAAATATCTTGGCTGTTTTAGATACTAACAACAGTTTTATGTTCAAGTGTACATTTCTTTTCTAAATTGCATAATCGTTATTGTTAGTAAAGTTTTTTATACTTAGCAGCTTGTAATCAGGATTTAATTTAATAAAAAAACCTAAGTTATATTATGTAAAGACATCGGGAGGTGTATAATAAATACTTTAGTAATATATACATTTTTTGTCTGTAGAGCACATCTCTCCCTAAACGGTACCTTTATGTAATCTTGCACACTGTTAAGTAACCATTAGTTGTAGTGGTGATTATGTGACTTTAATCGTTAGTTAATCCAACGCACCCGATGTGTTATCGTTAGAAATTGATCCTGTCGAAGTTTGCTTACCGAGTCAAACACTATAACCAATTAAGCTTTTCGCGGACGGAATACAACTGCAAATTCAATGTAAGGGAAGAAGGGATTTGAGTGAGGGGAAGGCACAAGCCTTGTAACTAAGAGATAGTTGGAATCTAAATGGAGCGTATTTAAGTTTAGGTAACTCGAAATTATTTTTTATATTGGGTCTTAGGGTCTGGTCTGTCTGACGGTTAGTACTAATGGTTTGTAAATAATGATCCTGGAATAGGTTGGTTAGTGCGGTGGCTACTGGTATAGTTTGAGAGAGTTAAATCGCGCTTCGTATGACCGCGCTCAAATCTCTCGCAATGCCTTGTTGCGTGCACTTTTAAATTTCATATTTCAAGGTAATGCCGACTGACAAGCAGGGTTTGAATTTATCAATTTAATTTGTATTCTGCTGGTGATTTTTGTTCATATTCATTATCCGGGAAGGCAAATTCTACATACAACAATTCAATAATCTTTTTTAGTTTGTTTTTTGACCTGAACTGAGTAAGGTATGGGTTTATCAATAGTTTTCGAACCCTGCTGATAAATCAACTTGTGTATGTTATTCTGCAAACACCGAATTTAATAGCAATGGCCAAGTAATGTAATTGCAGTAAAAGTTTATAACAGTCTTGTCGAATTAAATCTGTACAAAAGGAAATACCGTGACTTGTGATTCGTAGTACCTTTTTAGTTTTCGTTTTGTAGTTAGTTTTCCCTTTTTATTATTTTTAGTATAGAAAAAATCTTAATCGAGATCATGATCATTGGGGAAATTGATGAAAGCATGCTAATTTCTAGGAATTGCTACTAACTAGCCCTGCTAGTAATGAGCATGCTATAGCTTGTGTATTAGTACCTTTTTGTTGCAATTTGCCCAACAAAGCCTAAACTTATTTAGTTGTTATCTATGATTTAGAGAGTTGTCAAATCATACAAATACGTCAAATTTAAACATGTTTAGTTGCTAAATACGTTTAAAGATCGTTGTGCAAGCCGGGATTAAGTATGAGGGGTAAAAAAAATTTAAAGTAGTTATAACAGGGTATTTGGTAATATACCGACGATATTCAAGTGACGGTTTCTCAAAACATTAAAAAAGACTTCTCGAAAAAAAAACTATGTAGGTACTAGTTATAATTATAAAATTTTAAAGAAAATCGACTAAGTTTAGGTGATAAATTCGATATAAAATTTACTGCCTACTGCAATCGGCATCCAAAACGAAAGGCCGATTTGATATCTCTTTCGGAAATTGTTGCAGGTTTTGGGTTAGAAAGAGACAACAAGAGATATCTCGAGACGTCACCAATACAGTATCTGTGGTTAGATGGCAAGCATTATGCAATAGCACAACATAAGTTTATTAAAGTGTTTGTTTTTACATGCCAAAATAAATTTCATATTTCTATGGGAAACATTTCACAAATTTATTTATTATACTCATCGAAATAACCCCTTTAATTTTTGTGCGTATATTATCAAACACTCTATATTCATGGTAAGTAGCCTGTCTAGTTTCATAAGTTAATGTAGAAAATGGTAAGCATAATTAAAATGTAAATTTTTGGAGTAAACTTCGCCATTGCGATCTTCGTGATAAATCTGTAGGAGTTGCTGTGAGCTGAAAGAAGTCCAGAGGCTTAGAAAATAAACTTGTCCGTAAGTAATAAAGTACATTATATTTTATTTATTAGCTGGCTTCTAATGACGAAAGCCAACCCGCTTTTGAGGATCTGTCTAGGATAAATTAAGGTTTAAAAACTAGGCTTACCAAAAAAAAAAATTTTGTACCTTACAGTCTGTTAAAAAGTGCCTATACAAAAATTGTTAAGGATTTATTTAAACACGCGTTAAATAGCTGTTGAACGTTCTGTGGTAACAAGGATAATGTTTATAACATTAAATACCAGCGCCCTTTCAGCACAGCAAATGGGTACTATCCGACTGGATTTGCCGAAACTGTCCGCTAAGGGTGCTGTTATGGGTTGTAGCGATATTTATATCGCTGCATGCAAGAACAACTTTGACATCAAGCTTACATACAGAGCAAGCGTCAATACGGAGACTAGAAGACTACGACCACATCTAACTGCCGGCAATTATTGTAGGAACATAATCCTAGATCGCACAAACGAAAGTCTAACGATGGTTGACGCCCTCCGTGATGCAGTGGGCGAATAGCCGGCTGAGACGCAGGTTTGTGTGTTTGCATGATCTACAGATATTTGTTCCGGGTCTGGTTGTTTTTTATACATTATATATGGTTGTATATTATAAGTAGGTATGTATTTACCAAAAAATGTACCTATATAAATATTCTATCAGTTTATCTGGTTCCCATAGTACAAGATCTGCTTAGTTTGGGGCTAGATAGCGCTGTGTGAAATGTCCAGCAATATTTATATATTTATAAAAAAAAAATCTCAGGTACAATAGATCGCTTACGCCCCTTCTAAAACAATGAACTACGAGGGTCATTCAATAAATACTTAGCCTACAAAAAGTAAACCAAAATTTTGGAAAAGTGGCAATTTATTTTTCAACATAGTCTCCTTTTAGTTCGATACACTTAGCCCAGCGATGCTCCAACTTTTTTAACCCGTCCGAAAAATTGTTTTTTCAAACTCTGCAAAATAAGCCTCCGTGGCGGCGATGACCTCCTCATTTGATCCATATCGATTCCCGCCGAGAGATTTTTTCAGATTAGGAAACAGAAAGAAGTCACAAGGGGCCAAATCTGGAGAATACGGTGGATGGGGCAGCAATTCGTAGCGTAATTTGGCCATGGCAACGGCAGACGTGTGAACCGGTGCGTTGTCGTGGTGACTTTTTCTTCGCCAGATGGGGTCGTTTTTTCTTTAATTTGGCGTCGAATCGGCCCAATAAATCGGCATAGTAAAGCCCTGTAATTGTTTTACCCTTTTCGAGGTAATCGATGTAGATCACACCTTGTGAATCTCAGAAAACGGTGGCCATAACTTTTCCGGCCGATTTTACAGTTTTCGCCTTCTTTGGAGCACGTTCCCCGGTCTGGATCCATTGTCTTGATTGCTCCTTGGTCTCTGGTGTGTACCAGTGGATCCAGGTTTCATCGACGGTCACAAAACGACGCAAAAACTCCGCTGGATTCCGCTTAAACAGCGCCAAACACGTCTCCGATGTGGTCTCACGGTTGCACTTGTTTTCCGGTGTGAGTAAACGCGGCACCCATCGCGCCGACAGCTTTCTCATGCCGAGTTCCTCGTGAAGAATATGATGCACTGTTCCTTCTGAAATGCCTACAGTCTCAGCTAGCTCCCGAACCTTCGATCGGCGATCTGCCAATACGAGATCATGGATTTTTTTAATGTTTTCCTCCGTAGCAGCTGTTTTCGGTGCACCTGGACGTGGTTCATCAAAAACCGACGTACGGCCACGTGCAAACTCGTTGAACCAATTCTTGACGGTGGCCATCGATGGAGAAGACTCACCGTACACAGCATCCAAGCGCTCTTTGATTTCGATGCGCGTTTTCCCTTTCAAAAATAGGAATCGAATCACCGAACGATATTGCTCTTTTTCCATTTTTGTAAAACCGATCGATACGTTCGCTTCCATAAGTTGTCAAATTAAAACAAATGAAGGGATTGGAATGAAAATTTAAAAAAAGAATTAAAAAAGAATGTGCTACACTGTGGTAAAACTCTTTTGAAACTACAGCGCCCTCTGGCGATGAGGCTAGGTACTTATTGAATGCACCTCGTATTTCAATGGAAGCAGTCAGTTAGTCGTATTTTAGTGTCCATCAAGTTAGAAGCCTCACCATGGAATTTGATCGTTTCAACTATGCCAAAAAACTACTGAAATAGTGCTCAAAGCAAAGTGGCGCTGTAGTTTAGGAGATATGTCATTCTAACTTGTTGTTAAGTTACAATCCTCACCAAGAACGGCTGCATGGATCGTGATGATTTATATACTAAAAAAACTGCTGAAATACATACTACTTACCTCCTAGCTATTCTCAACAATGAAGCCTAGGCGGAAGTCTTCGTCCCGCTATTTGCATACCTACTCTATAAAATGGTAACACAGAGGGTAACAAGTAACTTTTTAACAAAAATAACCGATTTTAGAATACTGTTTTTTTTAGAAAATATATAAAACACATTATGCGTCCCTACAAAATTAGTGTTGCCCGCGATTTTTTTGGGATCCCATCATCAGATCCTGACTTGGGCCAATGAAACCACCTGGGAAGTACCCTTTAAAAAAAAGAATTTATCGAATCTGACCAGGATCGTCGAGTAATTGGGGAACATACATAAAAAAAGATTCAGACGAATTGAGAACCTCCTCCTTTTTTTGGAAAGTCGGTTAAAAATAAATCATAATGCAAATTCAACATGTATCTCACGACTATTATACCATCTCGCTTCAATTACAATTATTTTTATAAATTATATAGGTACTAACAAGAGGCTCTACAATTTAACAAGGCTTTCATCTGCTTGTTGTATTGAACTTTAAGATATATGGTAAATAGAGTACTTACTAATTTATTATAAAATATTAAGTAAGGCACAAAAATATGGTGGTTATAAAATATTCATGATGGTATATCTAAACGTATATATGTCAGCGACATTATAAAATGTTGTGTGTCTATCCAGCGGGAACACCTGTCTAGGGAGAATATCTTTATTCAAGGAATGTAGCTTAATATTGGATCAGTCGATTAGTAATATAACTAAAATTGGATCCGTCCTAATCACGGAGTTTATAGGCTATTAGGTGGAACCTAAAGCCAGCGGGACACTATATATTAAACTGATCGAGTCAAATCATTACTAAGTATATAATTAGAGCTGTATCAAATCCGTCGTTTAGTACCGGAACTAAAATTGAATCTGACCTAATTACGGAGTTTTTAGGTTCTACTGAAAGGCCTATAACTCCGTAAATAAGTTGGATCAAATTTCAGTTTCAGTACTAATCGACGGATCTAATATAACTCTAACTCGATCAGTTTAATACCTAACAAGTTACTTTTTAACAAAAATATAACCGACATAACCAAACTACACGACTAATTTTGATGTAATTTCTATGAAACCAATATATAAGTTTCAAAAAGTTAATAAAAAATACTTGATTTTAGAAATGTAACTTTAAATGACGTCATAACAATAATACTCCTAGAAGATACTAAATATAAAAATATAAATGAAAAAAAAAGTCTTAACTCGTATTTCATGTTCGCACGTAACTTCTAAGAATGTATTGTGATGTTTTTGATATCGAGTAAAAAATTGTTTTTGTTATTATAAAGACAAATTTTTACACTTTTTTAATGTACAAATCTATTGATTAGCTACTTTGTAACATTTAACGTTACAAGTTAGCCAATTAACAGCCATTAACAATATTTGATATACCTAACTTCTGGGAGTTATGTTGATGATAGGTACTATTTTCTTTTAGTATAAAAATCAAATAGAAGGGCCCGTTGGATTTTTCAAATCTGGCCCGGTACCGGGGCAGGGCCACCGGGCCAGATGGGACTAATTGAGAACCTCCTCCTTTTTTTGAAGTCGGTTAAAAAGTGTCCCGCTGGCTATAGGTTCCACTTCATAGCCTATAATTCCGTGGTTAGGACGGATCCACTTAGTTATATTACTAATCGATGGATCCAATATTAAGCTGCATTCCTTGAATAAAGACATTCACCCGCTGTTCCCGCTGGATAGAAACACACTAAAAATATAACTTTTGAAACTATCATGGTTATTAACACTATTTGTACTAAAAACGGGATATTTACCATGATTTGTGAGTTCTTGAGTGTCCCGATATTTCGACGCAGTTGCATGCGCCATGATCACGGGTAAAAATGTTCAACCCTTTAAATCCGTAATTGGATATAGTTATGAAGCAACAGTTTTACGTCGCAAATGGGCTTATTCTCAGCCAATGCCGAATTTTTTCCCAGCCAGTGCCATGACAAGCAAGTACAATCAACAACAACGTTCTAATATCTGTAAGATGTTATGATTCACAAGTAGGTACCATTACCTACATGGGCTTTTTGTGTTAACTGTACCTGCCTAAATAAATAATCATAAATAAATTCTTTATTGCAGACACAATGATACATATTTTTACAATCTAACCTAAAAATAAAATTAAACAATAATTTAAATACAGTAAAACCGTCACATTGCTTGCGAATCAATGTATGAAGTTTAAATTCAGAAAACAATAGATTCGGCATTGGTGGGAATAAGCCAAAAAGAGTAATCCTATTTCTTGGCTTGCACAATGATCCCTAAACGTATTTAGCGACTAAACATGATTAAGTTTTGCGTATTTGTATGATTTGACAACTCCTTAAATCATATTTAGCCATTAAATACGTTAAGGCATCATTGCGCTGTCAACTCGAACATATGGCCATGTATGAGAGCGTTCATATAAAAGCGTTTGCTTGATAAGAAGCGTTGCTCGCGCCGCACAAAGCGCAGAGTCTCCATAAACGTGTCTTAAACACAATTAGGCATCATCCTATCATCATAATAAGGCGCTAAAGATATACAAAAACTTAAAACACGTGGTTATTTAAACCAGTATTTAAGGGGTAAAACTTCTTAAATAACTTAAATCGTAGTAGTCACTATCTTCATGCATACTCGTTCTTCATACGACTATCTACACTTGACTTAGCCTTTTACCGAGATGTCTCCAACTTAGTCTTAGACTTTCCAAATGTCACAAATCGTCGTCATCCGATTCTGAGCTATCAGAAATCTCTATAACCAAAAAAGGGTCTTCAATATCAAAAATTGTCGATGTGAAACCTTGTCCCAAATCATCCAGCATACTAGGAATATCCAAAGGCTCTGGTTTTACTATATCATTTACATCGTCCATATTACTGTCAACATTTTCATTTTGATTAGTTTCTTCTGAAACGCTATGTTTTTCAGTTGAATTAGTTTTATTACGATCGGTTTTTTCCCTGTTACAGTCTTCATTCACGTTTTCACATATTGTAGTATGCGTGAATATATCGAATCCATCTTCAGTTCCAGATTTATTATTTTGTTTTAATTCGTGATTACTAATGTTTACTTTTACTGAGCTACATTCATTAGTTTTCCTAAAAGTATTTTGATTGAGATTAGTTAATTTAATTATCGGATTTAATCTTTCGACTGTAGTATATTGGTTTGTATTCAGGTTAACATCTTCTTTTGCTTTATTTTCAGTAGATAAGTCTGGTTGAACTAGACTCAATATCTCTTTCGCCAAATTAGTTGCATTTTCAAAATCATCCTTCGTACTTTGAATATTATCAGAACTTTCCTTAGTATTTTCAAAATTATGTACACTGGTATGTTTTGAAACAGCTTTTTCTTTGACAAGTTTGTTATGAACTGAATATTTATCTCGTGAATTGTAAATATATCTTTGGAATTCTGATAAGAAAAGTGAAAATTCAGAACTTTTAACGTTTTTACCTTCTTGTGGTTGTGGTAAACCATATTTAACAGTTGGTTCAATAACTAAACTGCCGTTAGACACGGTAACAGAGCTCCCAATAGTTTCAATAACGTTAAAAGTAGGAAGAATATTGTCTGTACGTATTGTATTAGGTTGTATAGACGGTTCAGAAATTTCTTCTGCTGTACCTGTGCCAGTAGCTTTAGCAGGGCCTACGTTATCTGGGTGTGAGTCGACATCACTGTCATCATCATCACTATCTTCTGATTGGTCTATGCTTAATCTCAATTTTGGGTTCGATCGTCGATCAAACCCATGCTCCAGATTGACAAACCTGTGGAAGAAAGATCAGTTTACAGAATGCTTATAGACACGGTGTCAGGTTTTTTATACTACTGGAGATGGAACAAGCATATGGCCAACGTGATGTTATGTGGTAACCATCGCCTATAACAAAGTATACAATACAATACAATTATTTATTTATAACGCCAAGTTACAAGTCAAATACAAAAGTAATAAATTCAATATTGAGCATTAATAAATATAATCTAATGGAAACATAATTAATTAATTGTACTTATATTAAATTCATTGATATCAAAATTAAATAATAGGCAATGTGTATAACCCGCAGTAAAGTGTAAGTAAAGTATGCACTGCCCTACCTCCATCAACTTGAGGTATACAGGTATAACCATCGATAGAGGGAGCCATGGGCTACACGAATCACCCCCATGTATGTTCTACGATTTTTATAGTTCAGGAGTTAGGGATATTTTTGTGTCCTGATTTAGATAATTTTCTAAAGAAAGAGTTTACGTAAAATTATGATTTTGTGATGAAGCCATTTGAATAACTTGATCAAAATTTCATAATAAGCAGTTAGTGAACTGTCAATGTTTTTGAAAACAAAACAAGAAAGATATTCTATGATCTTTTCGGGAATGATATCTTCGAATTTTTCATACATTTTTTCAGTCCTAACATCCAGTCGGTCACTTAATTATTACGAAAATTAACGAAATACACGCTTTCTTCTTTTTACCCGGACACAAGATGTACCTATGCCCAGCGTTACACAAATTTGTGTATGTATCAATAAAAACTGAATTAAATATGTTAAATAACATGGGTATCAGGTAAGATCTTTGCGGAACTCCAGAGCCTATTATGATATATCGAGGGGGGGGGGGCAGATAACTGGTACGTAAGTATCAGTTATCTGGGTACCATATCTCTGCTTTGTTTGGGGCTAGATAGCGCTGTGTGAAATGTTAAGCATAACTGATTTACTACAGGTAAATACATAAATAATATTATTTAAATAACGCGGTATCAGCCACAGGATATCCACTGCTGAACATAAGCCATATATTGCCAGAGCGACCGATCTTATGCGGCCTGCTACCAACAGCTCCCAGCAACCTTTAACAGGTGTTCAATCGAATGTGAAATGGTTCAATGAACGAAGGTCGTAAAATGGTTCAATGTAAGCAATCTACTTCTAAATGAAAAGAAAACTAAATGTATTAGATTTATACTACCTGATGTTACACAAGTTAAAGCAGATATATAAGCTTCAATGGGGCCCTCACATTGATAAGTTGTCGAAGTGACTTAGTTCTGCGGCATACGCAGTCAAAAAGATCCGTCTTTTTACAGACGTAGACACAGCTAGACTAGTTTACTTCAGCTACTTCCACAGCATTATGTCATACGGTATACTGCTGTTGGGGAGTGCTGCAGATATAAACACTGTTTTTGTGCTGCAGAAGAGGGCTGTTCGTGCAATTTATAATATGGGCCCCAGAGAATCATTGCGCAATAAGTTTAAAGAAATAAATATTATGGCATTCCCTTGTCAATACATTTATGAAAATCTAATATATTATGTTCACAAAAATATTAATTTGTTTAAGAAAAATAGCGATAATCATAATTTTAATACTAGAAATAAAGATAAACTCGCTGTTGCCACTTGTAGAAGTTGGTAAATCGTTTAAAGGCGTCGTGTACGCTTTTATAACAATGTAGAAAAATTGACAATATTAAATTTAAAAACGTAATTAAACAAAATCTTTATAAAAAAGCCTACTATAAAATATCGGATTATTTAGATAGAGAAGCTTGGGATTGAAATTGCTCCAACTCGTTCAAAATGTTTTACAATTTAGACGTAATTTATTTTCTGTGTTGTTATGTATTCTAAAAAGATCATTAAAAAAACAACCAGCCTTGTTTCTTGCCTTTATTTCCTGGCTTGGTCGAGAAGGCAGTAAAATTGACGTTTCAAAGTGATCCTTGTGATTTTAAAGAGTAAAAAAAAAAGAAAAAAGGTGATGGACTATCCTACGCGCTTTCCAGTGCGTGATCTCGATCGAAAAACTTTCTGCCCCAACGGCCATCGGACGACCTCTGTTGCGCAGTGGGCGAAACGCCGGCTGAGTCGCAGGAGGTTGCGGGTTGCGGGCGCCCGCGGAACAAATGTTTGTATAATCTACAAATATTTGTTCCGGGTCTGAATACTTTTCTATACATTACAAGTACGTATTTACAAAAAAAAGTATATAAGTATTCTATCAGTTATCTGGTTCCCATAGTACAAGCTCTGCTTAATTTGGGACTAGATAGCGCTGTGTGAAATGTCCAGCAATATTTATTATTATTAATTCTTCGAGCTATGTGGCCTGCCCACTGTCACTTCAGCTTCTAATCCTCATTGAATGAGTACCTCTCCAGTAATTCCTGTTCATTCCGCTTCGCTATCCGAGAGTTCTCCATGAGGCGAGCCTGCAGCACCGGGTCATCATCAGCTGGATCTGGCATTTCTTCCTTCACGAGTCTAATCAGGGATTTAAACTCGCGCTGTTGACGTCGCTTCTGCATCGAATGCCCATATTGAATGAAAAGGACGACCGCTGGAAATATAATTGTTTTTTAGTTTAAATATTCTTTATGTTTCACTAGCTGTTGCCCGTGACTTCGTTACACTACTAAATGTATAGGTAACCTAGAAATAAAGCTAAACTTGCTGTTGCAACTTGACTTTACACCCTATTTTTATCCCATGGGACCTGATTTATGGAATAAAAAGTAGCTTATGTGTTAATCATCTATGTACATACTAAATTTCATCAAAATCAGTTCAGCCGTTATTTTTTTGATTGAGTAACAAACAAATAAATAAATAAACAAACATCCAAACTTTTGCATTTATAATATTAGTGTGATTTACAAGCATTGTTACTTACAATGAGAACCTGTTTTGTTATGTACGACATTAATTTAAAATACACATCCAGCATCGTATTAACTGATTTTAGAGGTGGGTTTAATACCGGTAGCTTGAATATTTATCGAGTAATCGATACATTTCCAACAAACAATTTCTAAGGTAAATTAGTTGCCCCTTTGCGACGATGCCGCTTGGTCATTTTATCAGGTACCTACTTAAATGATGAATGAATATGATTTGTTTTATACAGGCATTGATATTTTAGGAAATATAATTGGTTGTTTGAAAATTTATCATTTTCTATAGTAATGAATTTGAAAAAATCTTATTTTACAACAATATTAGCCCTAACCGTGTTTTCATGGATATTATTACATTATTTTTCATCACTCATGCTCTGAAAATTGGTCATTGTTAGCTCGATACCTGATGCGTAAATGCGACTTACGCCCCTAGGGACATAAGTAAATTTGAAAATAGAATTAGGCTCATTCCATTCATAATATCCTACAATGAAATACAACCTCCATGCCAAATCCTTATTTCTGCTTACAATGAAAGAGGTTACATTCATATATACTGAAATTAAATACAACTTCCATGGCAAATCCTTATTTCTACTTGCAATAAAAGAGGTTCCATTCACAAATGCTTTAATGAAATACAACCTCCATGACAAATCTAAAATAAAAAAGGCCATAGTATTATTTAGTAGTAAAAAAAAATAAACAATGGATACCGGGAACGCAAATTTTGTTTTTAACAACAAACTGTTATAAAGACTTCTTTAATTTCCTCGCATTTGTGATGAAAAGTACTCGGGTGTATCGATCATGTAGTATTGCTTAGAAGGGGGTACACAATACACCCTTATTCGGGACGTTAGTGCATATCTTATTCCCCCCCCCCCCCCCCCCACCTAAAATTAGAATTAAGCGATAACTAGTTCCAACTAGCGTAATAGATGGCGCTGTCCAGATATTAGCCCCCCAAAAAGATGGTTTATAACAACAAATTGTCAGTCTAAAAGGCTTCAGGTAAGTTAGTTTGGGAAAGTGTTTCTGATGGGAAATAGTGTCGATTGAAACCAACTTGTTTTTTCTTTGATAATTGTCATTTTCTGGGCTACTAAATTTTTCTAAAAATCCGTGAATGCGGTTGTTTTTGTTTTCAAAATAAACCTAAAGTTTCCTAAGAACAAAATATTCTAACTACAAAAGAACCGCTTTGGAAATTTTTCCATTAGGCGCTTTTCATTTATGAAAAAACTTACTTCTAGTTCAACAG
Organism: Philereme transversata; assembly: GCA_963924445.1. NCBI lineage: Eukaryota > Metazoa > Arthropoda > Insecta > Lepidoptera > Geometridae > Philereme > Philereme transversata. The sequence continues at coordinate 4,032,157 of OZ004343.1, read as the reverse complement.
GAACTAACTTCTTCTGTTTTATTAGCTTTGAAAAACTGATTATAACCTACCTTCATTCATAATTTGCTTGTGGGTCCATTGCAAGTTATACCGGAGGTTTGCCATACACACGCATTGGATGACGTCCTGCATGTCTGGGAATGGAGGGTTTCCCGCCTCGTCTATATTGGCATTCAGGAACTCTTCGAGGCAACGTACGGGGCCTTCTGGGTGGCCTGAAATAAATAAACAAGAACGGTCAAGTACGTCTAGGACTCGCGCACCGAGGGTTCCGAACCGAGATAGGTTTATTTATGCTAATTAAGAAGCGTCATCTAGCTATGTGACCGAAAAACAAGAAAACTTTTAAGACAGACATCTAAAATTGTTCTAGACATTGTTATAATTTTTCTGTAAACTTTGCATATACTACGTGTTTTGTTATGTACGACATTAAATGAAAATACGGGTAGGGCCAATGGCTAGTATTGTTGTAAAAAGATTTTTTCAAATTCATTACCACAGAAAATTTAAAATTTTCAAACAACCTTAATATCAAGTCCTAAAATATCAAAGTAAAATTATGTATAAAATAGGTAAACAAATCATATCCATTCATCATGTAAGTAGGTCCTGTTAAACTGATTAAGCGGCGGCATCGTCACAACGGCGCCGCCAATTTACGTTAAATTTGTTTTATTGGAAATGTTATTACTAGATTATTCAAGCTACCGGTATTAAACCCACCTTTAGAATCAGTTAAAGCGATTCCGGATGTCTGTTTTAAATTAATGTCGTACATAACAAAACAGGTTGAATATCTAGGTACTTATTATTAATATTAATTTCAGTTTTTTCACTTCGCAAACTTCGGAGGTAATTATTTTCGTAAAACCATACCTGCGGCACAAAATAAACTAAAAATAATATTTTGAATATATCTCTGATATATGATATCCCACTTGACCTAGTAACCCTATTTTGAAATTGTCACCTCCACTATTTTGACTCTTAATAACTGTGACCCTATTACTTGAAGAACGCTGGGAGACGCTGCGGTAGCTACACATTTTTTAGACTTATTTATTACGAAGTATAAATTACAGGGGGGGAGACTAGCGCAGGATCGTGGCGGATGGCATAAATTTGGGGAGGCCTATACCCAGCAGTGGGTGATGACGGGCTGTCGATGATAATGATGATGTTTAATAACAGTACCTGCGACGGCTTGTAGTCTAACTTCGTGCCTCTTAGTAGCCTCAATGCCGGTTATCTGACACAACTCCTTGTATAGTTTCACTATAGTTCCCTTCAAACTAAAACAAACAAATCATGTTAGATAGATACTTAGCGTATTTATTTGCACGTGGCGGATTTACCAGTAGGTTGAGCATACCTAGCGCGGCAGATTTTAGGGGAGGCAAATTTGGAAACTGTTTATTTTTAAGATTTCTGTAAGGTGGTTTTCTAATGTTTTGCAGAAAGAAGTCTACATCCCATCTTTCCGATAACTTTTCCATCTTCCCTTTCATTGCACTAATTCTAGGGTGGGGGGGAATAAGATCTGCTAGGGAGTCTGGACAGTAACTGTGAGCTTTTGTCTATCTGATAACACTGTGGTTTTCGGGCAATTTTTGGACGTCATTTCATTGTACATTCAAGCAACGATACCACTAACTTCTTTATGCTATGGTAGTAGCTTACCTACGTTACTCTGCCTTATCGTACATGATTGAGCTTTGATTAGCTCAGAAATTTACCCTAAACTATTTCTTCTGCAATTTCAACCAAATTGTTGGATTTTAGGGCAGCAAAATTTTTACAGCCTATACTTGGGAAATGTGTAAAACCGCCACTGATTTTCATAAATAAGCAAACCGTGCAAATAATATCTATTTTAAATTATAATAACTAGTGTTCGCCCCGAACTGACATCTCGCGAGTTTCCCATAAAAAAAGAAACAAATTATAATATTTGACTATTAAAATAGTGCCATGTAAACTTCCACGAAATGCACGACCAACTAACTTGACCTACAGTTTTGGAGTCGATACGGGTCGCGTTTCGGAGGAGTGCGACCACAAACACTGTGACTCGAGGTTTTTATATATATAAAGAAAATTAATAAACTTACTCTTCACTTATTATATAAGGTGACATATGATTATCCGCTATGACCTCACTTTCTTCCAACACCTCAATGCGTGACTGCAAAAAAGCTATATATGTTTCAATGTTTCTGATTTTCTGTTGATTTATCTCATCCATGTCTAAATATGTTGTCTGTCTCGGTTCTAAAAGAGACTCTGAGTCTATGGTACTAGGATTTGTAATATATTGGTTTGTATGTGTAGTGTCAAATTGCGTTGTTGCATTTGAATTATGTGAAATATATGCAGCAAGTATATCTTGTTCCGTGATTGAATGGTTTCGATTTGATGCACTTTTATGGATCGAATGACTTTGGATTCCATTACTTCTATCTTTTCTAGGCCTACCTCTTTTCTTAGGAGTTTTAGTTATTTTATTTGTTTTTCTATCATTCTCTTTGTTAGAATTGTAATTTTTATCCATTATTATTACATCATTGTCATCTGAGCTGCTATCGTCGATTTGTACCAAGTCTATGGCGTTTTTGGCTTGTGTGTGAACATTCTCTTCATTTACATCATTATTTTCATCATCTAAATCGATAACGACCTCTAATCTTTTTTTCTTTGTCGGTATACAGCTTGTAGATTCTTTATCTAAAACAATATTTAAAATTAGTTGACTTAACAGGCATGAAACTCTTAGATTCAAAAGTCGAGATCCATAGACGAACGAAGGTTCATGCATGACGTTGGGAATCGAGTTATGGAACTCAAATGGTCTTGGGCGGGACACTTGGCTAGACGTGGTGATGACGGATGGAGCAAGGCAGCGACTGAATGGCCGTAGAAGAGTAGGATGTCCGGCAGCAAGATGGGTGGACAACATCGTTAAAGTCAATCGGTGAGTCTAGCACAGGATCGTGGTGGATGCCACACACTTGGGGAGGTCTATGCCCAGCAGTGGGTGTAGAGTCAGGCTGTTGATGATGATGACTTAATAGTTGATAATTAAAGTACAATTATAAACTAAAAATTTTAAAAACGTCCTCTAAACTCTTTTAGCATAGTGGGGGTTAAAAACTGACGTAGCTAAGACCCACCGCCACTATAAACTCACAATATATTATAAATACGGTTATTTATAATTATGATGCAAATATTTCTTTTAATAAAACCAATAAAGTTGGACTAGAAATCAAGGTCTATTATTGTATTTTACATTCTTTAGTGTTTACTTTTTTTGTATATTAAGTCAAATAAATATGGATATTTTAATTTATGTTTTTAATTTTTTCGTATAATACAATATCTATATTTAGGAAACCTGTCCTATACTGAACGCCCCTATATGAAGTAGCCCCACGCGCAGAGCTGGCCCTTAAACCTCCGTCGACCGAGATACGTTCTAGGAGATGCGGAGGAGATTTTTGAATCATCTACATTAGACAGAGCAAGCACTTCACAGATACACCGACCTCACGGAGCTCGCATTGAATTGTCGTATTTCGTGCGGTGCGGTCGTATTCGGCGTGACTTGTTGTGATTTGTGTTGTAGTAAACAGTGTATTTCAGTGATAAAATATAGCTGAGTAGGTAGTTTCGACTTGATTGTGTAAATTAGTGATTTCTTAGTAAATATTTGTTTAAGAAGTTGGTTATTAGTACTTGCAAATACAGTTGGTATATTTATCTGAATCTGGTATTTTTATGATGACTTTCACTTCTGGATCCTAAATCTATATATTAATTTGTTGACATTTGGCATAGTTAAGGTTTATATGGAGATGGAGAAGCAAATGCCAAAATTAAGCTTACATAAAATGAATAATAATAAAATTAATATGTGCACTGGCAACTAATACTCTTTAATTACCTTTATCTGCCCTCTTCAAAGTAATAAACGGTACACGTTTCTTAGCTTTGTGGCTCTTCAGTTCATCACACAAGTTTTTAAGATGACAAAATTTTCTATTTGGGTAAACATCTAAACACGTTATAGTTTTCTTTAGGGCTTTACTAAAGCCATCTGACTTTTTATATGTTTCATCTAAATCTTTGTAGATGGCCAACAATGTTCTGTTAATTACTCTGCCCATACCTTCAGTATTTTCCATGTCAAAACACTTTTCTATTAGCTCTGATAACAAGGAGTTTTCTCTAAAGAGTTTATCATATTCAGTTCGATTAAGTCTATTACTTTTAGTTGATGATGCTTCTACTATGCTGCAATCATTATCTTTATCTTCATCTATAACTATTGGGTGTGTGGGATATTTCATTATCAGTTCATCATCGCAAATTATAGTGGTTTTAGAATCTGTTTTGTTTCCATCTAAAACTATTACATCTGGGTTTGTTTTATTGACATCTAACACTATGACATCTGAATCAGATTTATTATCTTTTAAAACTACAACATTATCAGATCCTAAATCTATTGTTTCGTTTTTATCCGTTTCTTTTATACTTTTGACACTATTGACAGAATTGGATGCAATATCATCTAAAACTATAGCAGCCTCTGTTTGTTTTTCATCATTCTGTACTTTCTTTGGAACATCAGTTATAGTAATTTCAGTTTCTTCTGTATCATCTAAAATTTTAGAATACTCTCTTTCTTTTGGTTCTTCATTTCTATTTTTAGCATCATTATCATTATCTATGACTATAGCATTGACAGAATCTACATCATCTGCGCTTTTTGCTTCTTTTAGAACTTCGATTTTCTTTACCGGCGTTTTAGTAACATCTTTATTAGCTATAGTATTAGTGATTTCACAGTCCAGAGCTTCAATATCCGCGGATACTGCGTTGATAACATACAAGACGTCAACCTTATTTCTAGATTCTAGCTTGAGATTTGTAATGGGCACTTCGAAATTAAATTCCTGAAAGAAAATATTGCCATTAATTAGTTATAAAGATGCCAAACTGACTGCACCTCTGAGTGTTTAATCAAAGAGGGAGAGGTGTCCTAAATAATAAATACTTGTACTTGTTAAATACATACAAAATACTCTGAAATATTGTAGGTAAGTCAGTCATAGATACCACAAAATCATGTTAGATTCTAATTCTTACGCTGCCCTTTCCAGTGTGTAATAGGACCGCCCCTACTAGATGGAAAAACATCTTGATAAAGGTTGCTGGGAGCCAGCGGGTGCAGCAGGTGGCACAAGATGTCACTCTGGTAATCTACACCCTTATGTAAGACTTTTTGACAACCTCCGTGGTGCAGTGGGCGAATAGCCGGTTGAGACGCAGGAGGTAGCGGGTTCGATCCCCGCTGCGGAACAAATGTTTGCATGATCTACAGATATTTGTTCCGGGTCTGGTTGTTTCTCTATACATATATTATAAGTATGTATTTACAAAAAAAAAATGTATATAAGTATTCTATCAGTTGTCTGGTTCCCATAGTACAAGCTCTGCTTAATTTGGGGCTAGATGGCGCTGTGTGAAATGTCTAGCAATATTTATTATTTATTTATTTTTTTTTTTCGCAGCGGTCATCCTATGGCTGATATGATAAAAGCCTAATTATTTAAGACCTACTACCTACTAAGAGATCTCATCAGCCATTGGATTGTGCCATCAACTAAGCGTAAAAAATAAACTCAGGATATCCGCTAAGAGGTTAATGTATTTATACACTGCCTATTCAGAGATTTAGCAGCAAAATTTAATAACATGTTTCATATAGAATACATATGGTTCGTATAGAACATGGAAGTCTTGAAACCAGCCATAGTAAAGTCAGGTTACAGAATCAGAAATACTTTATTGATAAACTGTTATACATCAAAGATGTTAAATATTAGGTACAAGTATGCCGTTTATCTGTTTCGGATGTACAATATAAAAACAAAATACAAAGAAGAATTTTTAATACATTACCAACCAACTAAATAACTTATGAGTAGTTATGTTGTTAGAAAAAAACACATAGGTATTACCTGCATCATTCTTTAACCCTATCAAAAAGTTCTTTATGACTATAAATTCCACGAAAAATTACTGTTGCATTAAGAACAATAAAACTAAAAAACTATGGCTTTATATTACTCCTTATGTCTCTACTGTGTAACTGGGCTTTTTTCAAAAAGTTTGTCCGTGACGAAATAGGAGTTCCTATTTATTATATACTTTTTATTTTACCTAATTATAGTTAATATCATAGGAAATATATACTATTATATTAAAATAATATATTTAATGTTTTAAATATTCGAAAATTATGATAATCTTAAGTTTTTGTGTAACACTAGAGAATGAATCGCTCCAATTCGTCACTTTTATAAGTAATGTAATAAAACAAATATAAAAGGTATATTCAAAACAAAGGTTTTTTGTGAAGATTTATGAAAATAAACTATGAAAAGACTAAACGTAATGCAAAATATTTATTATAATTCAAAAGTTATTCAGCATGAATGATCCTAATCGTCACTATTAGACCATCATACACTATCAACATCTGTTATTGTATCCAAAATAAAAAGAAATTAACAACATTTATTATTACGATAATATCACATATTACAATAAAGTATTATAAAATCAAAAACAGTCTTCTAACATTAATATGTTTTCATTAAATCTAAATTAATCAGACAAACATAACTGGACGGTAACGCTCGTGGAACGTAGCGTGACTATTAGGAAGTAATAAGGCTGAGTACATATTACAAAGTTTAACAATTGTTTTTAATCAACATGAAAAATATAATATGTACCCCATCAATACACGAACATAAAACATTTTAAGTAAAATTAAGCTGTACCTATTTGGTTCAAAATATAAAACAAAATACTTTATAATAGCTAGACAAATTACTCAAAAACATTTTTTTAATCTACGTAATAAGTAAGTAATTAAAATCTAAATCACAAAATGTGAAATGTCATCACAAAATAAATCAAAATATATTACTTAGACAAATTATATCAAAAACATTTTTTTTATATCTACGTAATAAGTAAGGAATTTAAATCTAAGTATGGCAATGTTAAATGTCATGATCAACATGTAAAAGGTCAAAATAAATCAAAATTAGGGACCGAAACATTTTACACAAATATAATCAAAATGTTGGTCTCCGGAACTACAACATGACATACAATTTAAATTTTTGCAAGCCATGCACTTGGCCATAGGAGCATGTAGAGGAAACTTCTTCTTACACCTATTACAATCTATCTGTCGTTTAACAACTGTTCTGATAGCTTTATTTTCGTGTTTTGTTTTTTTTTACAATCGTAGAAGGTTTTACTGATAACATATTTTTTGATGTACTCGGTAACTTCTTGAGAGCACGAAATGGGTTATTATCCACGGCCACTGTTGTTGATGTAAATCGAAATCGTTTCTTGTCAAAAAACGGTCGAGATCTACAAAGTCGGGCATCTCTGCATGACTTGTGACGAATTCCGATAATGTTTCTGAAAAAAAAAAGAAATTTATCTAAGTTGGTCTTGGTGCATTACAACATTACTTACCATTTTACTGTTCATGCTGATAATATTACATTGTTATATATTTCATTTAGTGAGCAGAAGTTGTAGTAGTAAAGTCATATCCGTAATTTGTGTCAATGATATAATTTGATTAAAGAATAAATACTTTAAATCCCAATATGTTAATAAGTACATATTATTAAATAAAAATACAAAAATCATTAATTTAATCATTAATCAATCGATTTAATGTAAAAGTATTTAAATATAATATTATATTAAATGATATATATATATTATTAAATGTAGTAGGTAATTTGTAGTTTTGCATCTTATAGAACTTCACTTAATACACCCAGCCTTAGAATTCCTTTTCGTCACGAAAAAAGTTCCGCTTGTACATCACGTGACGAATGGATGTGACGGTTCCTCTACTACACTTATCAAAATATAATTTCTAGCTATTGTACAACGAATAACTTACCACAACAACTTCTGATCGATTATAAATTAATTAAATATGAAATCTCTTATATTAAAGTAATACATTGAATGGTTTTTACCTTATAAAACGCCGACACTATTGGGAACACAACCAACCGACACCGTGACACTTGCAAACTATTTTCGTCGCATTTGATTGGTCGGTTGAACCAACGAGCAAAATGGCGACGGCCATAGACTACAAATGTTGCTATGATAAAAAAATAATACTTATTTTGATCATTTTAGGTTTGGTTCATTTAAAATTGCCGTGACTATGTAGGAATTTCCAGTTCATGTTATTTTTGCGGACAAACTAAAATTAAAAGATTTATTATTTTCTATGCCTTTAATTATAATAAACGTTTAATAAAATAAATTTAATGAATTAAAATCTTTCTAAAAACATCATTTTTGAATATCTCCATGAAAAAATAAACGAAGTAATTTAGTTTTAAAGTCTCCAAAATGGGATTGGACACTGGGAATTTGTATCACCAGTGCTGCTTTAGTCGGGTTTATTTTAAAAATGACATGGATTTTCATAATTATTTCACAACAGCTACATAATTTAAGATTTGTTTTTATAAAATATCCACAGACAATTAATTAAAAATCAACTCCTGTTTTATTAAATGACACTATTCCACCGGACAATATGATTTACTGAACGACAAACTTTTTGAAAAAAGCCCAACTGGCATTGAAGTACGTACAGGTATTATGAAGAACATATAATAAAACAGTATAATTCATAACTTTTTGAAATGGCCAGCTTTCATGGATAGGTTACCTCTGAGGATTTATCATCAGTGCCTGGTGCAGCGCAGCTCAAGTCCATTATGCTTGAAATTAACTCAATTGTAAATAAATTATTGGTTTTCGAAAAATTCTACGCTCTATCCACCTACAAAAGTAACTTTTTGATTTCTTTTTTTAGCTTTTTGATTTAACGTGACAGGACTAATATGACACTGACAGTTAGTGACAGAAAACTTAAAGGCAAGATGGGCTATAGTGCGTTCAGCGTTATTTTGCCTCTGACAGCTGTTTCTGTTAGGTTGGCATTACCCGCCATTTTTGCTAGGAAGTCAACTATCGTAGTGTGAAGTTCCATGCGTTTTTCTTTAAAAAATAATAATTTTAAACGTGTTAATCATGCCAAAAAAGATTCAAAGTAGTGGCAGAAAAATTGTATCCTCAGTTCGTAATTTTTGTGAACGGGAAAAAGCTAATGGAGGACCAATAATACCATTTGAACATGTTCGTCAACGTGTAGCCGCCATGACTGGTAAGTAAATTAGTGTTACCTGCTATTCATAGTTTCCCGTTATTTAAGGATCGAAAGTTATTTGTTTTGCTAATAGATTATTGTTTGTATGTAGGCACGATGTTTTAATTGTATAATACATTCCGTACATACATATGTATACATATGTATTATTCAGATATTAGATATTTGTTATAAAAACATAGTATTTGATTGTTATTGTATATACTAGCTGCGCCCTGCGGTTTCACCTAAGCAAGTTCCGATCGATTTTTTTTCTTTAATACAAACCTTTGTTACATTATGTATTTTTTAATAAAAAGATAAATTTAAAAAATGTACCTACATATGCATGTAAGTAATGTAACGTTGTTGTGTATTTCAGGCGTTTCTGAGAGAACCGTCACCACTATTACCAAAGAGTGTGAGGTTGCTGCATCCACGTCTAAGAAAATATCTACTCCCAGGAAAAAACGCTGCCAATCGAATAAAATTCAGTTAGATGATTTTGACCTATGTGCAATCAGAACTAAAATTCATCAAATGTACGTAGTCAGAAAGGAGGTGCCTACTTTGGGCAAGCTTTTGGCTGAATTAAAAAATGAAATTAACTTCAATGGAGGTCGTACCACACTATGGAAAATAATTCGGCAAATTGGATTTAGATTTAAAAAACGTGGCTCTAAAAGAAAACTTTTAATGGAACGATATGACATTGTAGCCTGGAGGTACAGATACTTAAATATTTTAAGACAAAATCGAAATGAAGGCCGACCTATTGTATATCTTGATGAAACTTATATACACGCTTCATATTCTGTCAACAAATGTTGGCAGATGGAAAATGAACAAGGCGTTTTAAAAAGCGATTCAGTTGGTGCACGCTGGATCATCGTTCATGCAGGTGGCGAAATGGGGTTTATACCAAATGCACAGTTAATATTTAAATCGCAGTCGAAATCAGGAGATTACCATGATGACATGAACAGGACGAATTTCATGAAATGGCTAAAAGACAAACTCATCCCCAATTTACCGCCTAACAGTTTAATTGTTATGGATAATGCGCCCTATCACACTGTAAAGGTGAACAAGGCACCAACAATGAGCTCTACCAAAACTGATATGCAAAATTGGATCACAAATAAGGGGTTATCTTATCTTCCCACTATGGTGAAATCCCAATTATATGAAATAATAAAAGAGCATAAAGAAGCTCCAATATATGAAGCTGATCAACTACTTGAAGAGCATGGACACAAAGTGGCTAGGCTACCACCATACCACTGCGAACTTAATCCCATAGAATTTATGTGGAGCCTGTTGAAAAGGCGAGTAGCTGCTAAAAATGTTGGACAGGAAGCAGACAAGATACTACAATTAACAGAAGAAGCTTTCCAATCAATCAGTGCAGAAGACTGGCAGAAGCAGTGTCAACATGTGTGCCATATTGAACAACAGTTTATTAAAACAGATGGAATTATAGACTCCGAAATCGATAAATTTATTATAGAATTAAACGACGAGTCTGATACAGAATCGGACAGCAGCAGTTCCGACGATTCACGTTCATTAGCAGACAGTGACGAACCACTACCACTAGCGACCCGCTTAGATCACTCTTATTCAAAATAAATAAAACCTATAAAAATGTTGTTTTAATTTAGTCGTTTATTACCTATGTTTATAGATAAATGCAAACTTGAGGTACACAATACTAATTCAAATACCTATCCTAATTATTTTACCTAACTATCGGGGCCGGCGCCCTGCAGTTTTACCCGCTGATCCCGTACTTGTGAATGATGGGATAAAAAGAAACCCACATACCAAATCACATCAAAATTGGTTTAGTAGTTCTAAAGATTACAAACTTACATTCTAACATCCAAACTTACTTTAATTGAGAAATTTAACTACGAAAATATTTCGCAGTTTCATACTGGGTATCTTCAAAGCCTTAAGCGGCAACACAGAGCTCAGATTAGCCAACATGACAGCCAGAGGCAAAATAACGCTGAACGTACTGTATTCTATTCTATTAAATTTTATCGTAAGTGCTCTATCTCTAGGATTAGGATATCGAAAATCGATTTAGATAGAAAAAAAAAAGAGTGTGTGTACTTATGTACACGCGTTAGAAGTTATACTTCTTTGGCGTATGGAAAAAAATAACTAAAATGCAGTAGTGATTAACGATAAATATTAAAATTAATCAAAAAGATTTTATTTAAATAAATAATAGATTATTAGTATCACCGTCGTATATGAAATTGATTTAATAAAAACACCAAAATAATATTTATTTATTCACACTGTTTAATTGTACCCTTACGAAACACGTGCTCTACATATAAAAATACTAGAATATACAACTTGAACATAGTTAGGTATCAATTTTCATACCACCTAGAACTAACTTCATGCTGTTAAATTTAGGTGTCGGTGTGCGCGCGCATCGTTAAAATTCACTCTCATCAATTTTCTCCATCGCGCCAAAAGAAGTATAACTTTAAAAAGATTTTATTTAAATAAAAAAAGAGTGTGTGTACTTATGTACACGTGTTAGAAGTTATACTTTGGCGTATGGAAAAAAAATAACTAAAATGCAGTAGTGATTAACGATAAATATTAAAATTAATCAAAAAGATTTTATTTAAATAAATAATAAATTATTAGTATCACCGTCGTATATGAAATTGATTTAATAAAAACACCAAAATAATATTTATTTATTCACACTGTTTAATTGTACCCTTACGAAACACGTGTTCTACATATAAAAATACTAGAATATACAACTTGAACATAGTTATCAATTTTCATACCACCTAGAACTAACTTCATGCTATTAAATTTAGGTGTCGGTGTGCGCGCGCATCGTAAAAATTCACTCTCATCATTTTTCTCCATCGCGCCAAAAGAAGTATAACTTCAATAAAAACACCAAAATAATATTTATTTATTCACACTGTTTAATTGTACCCTTACGAAACACGTGTTCTACATATAAAAATACTAGAATATACAACTTGAACATAGTTATCAATTTTCATACCACCTAGAACTAACTTCATGCTGTTAAATTTAGGTGTCGGTGTGCGCGCGCATCGTAAAAATTCACTCTCATCATTTTTCTCCATCGCGCCAAAAGAAGTATAACTTCAAAAACTAGTTCAAACCAACGTAATAATAAATAGCACTGTCTGGAGATGCACCGCCAAAACATATAGTTTAAATGACTAAATCTCAAAGACGCAATATCAAAGTTTGTATAAAACAATTTCACTTCGTCAGATATACAAACACAAATGTTTTTTTTTATTTCAAGTTCCTCGGAAAATAATGTTGATTCACTTTTCTTTGTTATTCAGAGCATGACAGAGCAACGCCATCTGTTAGCAGTTATAAAAACATAGCTGAGAAACCCCCTCGATTAGGACCATCACCACACCCCACTCTAGAACTAAGCATCTACCTACGTTCCTTCTGCTAACCGTTATAAAAAGGAGGAGGTTGTCAAGACGTCGGAATATTTTTTTTCGCTCGCCGGTCCTCGCACCGGCAACACGTCTGCTCCGCTCCGCTCGCGCGCTCCCGCCGGCCCACGTGCCGCCCCGCGCCCCGCGCCCCGCGCCGCACTTGGCATCCGCCATTTGCTCTGTTGTGTGCGCTCGCTTGCGAGTACACCTCAGAAGAGTCCTTTATTGGACTTTGTCCTTTTCAGGGCAAACTCTTGTTTCTTCCCATTAAGAGCCCAAATCCACGTTTAGTGGTCGGTATGGTGGATACCTTGCAGTGTTAACACAAACCAGACTGGGACTGGACCCGGAACGCCAGCTTTCCTCTCCTGAGGAACGCTACATCCGGCTGGGCTTGGTACCACCGGCCTTGGGGGCTTCCCTCGCCGACACCAAGTATCGGTTAGGACACACCCCTCATACCCCGTAAGAGCGGTAAAGGGACACACTTTAGGTAGGACACTTAGGCCTCACCCCTCCTGTCTATCCCGACGGGAGGATCACTCACCCCCTCACCTCTCCGGGTGTTCCCCCCGGAGAGCTATGATGGACATCGCCGGGGACGACCTCGTCCAGTTGCCGGGTTCCGTAATCCGGTTGCTGCTCGAGAACGTTCCCGACAATGTCCGACAACGTATTATGAGGGAGCAACAATCGGTTGCCTCCCTCCCGCGTCTAATGGACGTCGTCACGTCCACTCCGGCCCCTCTGGCCAAAAATGTGGCTCGGAAGCCCGTGCCGGCCCCTCTGGTCTCCCCAGCGGCTCGAAAGCCATCCCCGGCCCCTCAGGCCACTAACGAGGCCCGGAAGCCTCTGAAAGCCCCTCAGTCGATCAGTAGGGCATTAGGCCAGTAGGTCAGTAGGTCACTAGGTTTGTGGGTCAGTGGGCCAGGTCAGTAGGTCACTAGGTCAGTCGGTCAGTAGGTCACTAGTGTCAGTCAGTCAGTAGGTCACTAGGTTTATGGGTCAGTGGGTCAGGTCATAATATCTTCTAAACTACTTGACCAAAAATTCTCAAATTTAAAACATACACAAAAACAGACATCGTTTTCATTCGTTACAAGTGGAGTTGTACAAAATTCATTGCAGGTGTGGTGTTGTGTTGTTGCCCATGAATTTTGATGTGTCTGTTGTTCCGAATCATTTTTCGCAATAATTTTCGGCAATGTAGAGGAAGTTATCCGTTATAATAATATTCCAAAAAGCGACGCGGAGTGTCTAAGACAAGACATTGCTTTTGTGTTACGTCATGCTAAACCTCCAGAACCGAACATCACGTATGAAGAGTTATGGGTCAGTGGGCCAACTGACCTAGTGACCGACTGACAGTGACTAGTGTCAGTCAGTAGGTCAGTAGGTCACTAGGTCCATCTTTACTCCTTTAAAGAAAATTACACACTACCTGCGCTCACCAAAAGATTGCTTTCCACTAGAAAAACCAGGAGTGTATAAGATAGACTGTAGCTGTGGGAGTTCTTATATTGATCAAACCAAACGCACAATAGCTTGTCGGGTGAAGGAACATATCAGGGCGGTGAAGAATGTTGACAGACAAAAGTCTGCCATAGCGGAACATCTGCTGGACTCAGGCTCAAACCACTGGATCGAGCTACACAACCCACAAGTAATCTCAACTGAGCGACATTAAAAAAAAAAAAAAAAAGTATTTATTAAGGAACAACAAATATACAGTCATGTGTACAGTTTAAAACGATGATGCCTGTATTAGTATGAAAACTGTGTTACAGACACCAACGCCCTCCTCCTATATATCTATGAGTTCCAATCAGGTAAATGGTACATTATCATAAAACTAAACTAAAAATACTAGTTATTCTCCAACAGACCAGAAGGATCTGTGTGGGTGGATGTATTTGTGAGTGTGTGTGTGAGTGTGTGCGTGTGTGTGTGCGTGTGTGTGTGTTTGTATGAGGGTGTATGTGTATGTATTGTGTAATGGAGTGTGTGTTTTTGTGTGTAGGCACTATTTGGGAATCTTTAGGAGCTCCTCAGTATCCTCGTAATTTAAAGATTTAAGCCACTCTAGACATTTAATCTTACATTTGTTGTGGGGTAGCGGGTAAATGTTAATTTCCTTGTTAACTCTGTTGTACAAGGAAGAGCTAATAAAAAAGAAGTGACGACTTGCCACTGCTGTACGTCGTTGAGCTATTTTGCAAACTTTATCTGCTCTCCGTTTCAAATGTTTCAGGTTAAGGTCATAGAACAACTGAGAGTGCTTGCGAAGAATAGTTTGCAAAATGAATGTTTGCCGAACTGTGGGGACTGAACAGATCGAGTAAAGCTCAGTAGTAGGGAACCAGATAGGTTTTTTATTCATCACTTTAAGAACTTATATAAGAAAATTAAAATTCCTAACCTAATTTTTTAAAAACCCCGCTCAAGGCACCCTGAATGTAGGTCAGCGGGTCAATGTGTCAGTGGGTCAATGTGTCAGTTGGTCAGTCGGTCAGTAGGTCACTAGGTCACTAGGTTTGTGGGTCAGTGGGCCAGGTCACTAGGTCAGTCGGTCAGTAGGTCACTAGGTCACTAGGCACTAGGTGACCTACTGACCGACTGACAGTGACTAGTGTCAGTCAGTCAGTAGGTCACTAGGTTTATGGGTCAGTGGGTCAGGTCATAATATCTTCTAAACTACTTGACCAAAAATTCTCAAATTTAAAACATACATAAAAACAGACATCGTTTTCATTCGTTACAAGTGGAGTTGTACAAAATTCATTGCAGGTGTGGTGTTGTGTTGTTGCCCATGAATTTTGATGTGTCTGTTGTTCCGAATCATTTTTCGCAATAATTTTCGGCAATGTAGAGGAAGTTATCCGTTATAATAATATTCCAAAAAGCGACGCGGAGTGTCTAAGACAAGACATTGCTTTTGTGTTACGTCATGCTAAACCTCCAGAACCGAACATCACGTATGAAGAGTTATGGGTCAGTGGGCCAACTGACCTAGTGACCTACTGACCGACTGACAGTGACTAGTGTCAGTCAGTAGGTCAGTAGGTCACTAGGTCCATCTTTACTCCTTTAAAGAAAATTACACACTACCTGCGCTCACCAAAAGATTGCTTTCCACTAGAAAAACCAGGAGTGTATAAGATAGACTGTAGCTGTGGGAGTTCTTATATTGATCAAACCAAACGCACAATAGCTTGTCGGGTGAAGGAACATATCAGGGCGGTGAAGAATGTTGACAGACAAAAGTCTGCCATAGCGGAACATCTGCTGGACTCAGGCTCAAACCACTGGATCGAGCTACACAACCCACAAGTAATCTCAACTGAGCGACATTACATCCCAAGACTGGTTCAAGAGGCAATTGAGATTACCAAACACAAGAGTTTCAATCGTGAAGATGGTTTTCAACTATCTGGAGCCTGGAATCCTGTGGTGAGAATGTGTACGAACCGAAGAAGTGTAGTGTCAATTACGCGCCCTGATACCGTGAGTGTTGTGTGTCGGAATAGAGTTATGATCGAGAATGAAACCGGTAGTAGTGATAGTATTACTGAATTCATTCCTAGCAAGAGACTAAGAAAGAGGGTAGATCGTTATATCTGCCAATAACTATCCACTCGCAAAGACTTCAGTTTACCCGTGATCATGGCGCATGCAACTGCGTCGAAATATCGGGACACTCAAGAACTCACAAATCATGGTAAATATCCCATAATAACCATGATAGTTTCAAAAGTGAAAACTGAATAATTTACATAAAAATAAAATTATTTACAAATGGTCCAAATATTATTAAAATTCGGGTTACCGTCCGACAAAGCAAATTAAAATTCCTAACCTAATTTTTTAAAAACCCCGCTCAAGGCACCCTGAATGTAGGTCAGCGGGTCAATGTGTCAGTGGGTCAATGTGTCAGTTGGTCAGTCGGTCAGTAGGTCAGTGGGTCACTAGGTCAGTCGGTCATTAGGTCACTAGGTCAGTAGGTCACTAGGCACTAGGTGACCTACTGACCGACTGACAGTGACTAGTGTCATTCAGTCAGTAGGTGGCACCCCCGGCGGCCCGCATGCCTGCCCTGGCCCCTCAGGCCACTAACGAGGTTCGGAAGCCTCAGCAAGCCCCTCAGGCACCACCGGCGGCTCGTAAGCCTGCCCCCTCCCCTCAACCTCCTGCCTCAGCACCTCCCTCGTCATCAAAAAAGCCCGACTCTCGAGAGGCCTCACCTCGCAGAGTCTTTTTAGACTCTCCGGAATCTCCGGACCCACCCTCCCCCGAGGACGATATGGAGATCGACCTCCTTCTACGCCCCGCGTCTTCCGCAGAGGCATCAAACTCCTCTTCCTCCGACTCGGAGGAAGATTTCACCCTCGTCACGGGTGGCAAGAGGAAGAAACCCTCTTCGAAGAAGACCTCTTCGTCGAAGAAGGTTTCCTCCGTTTCCCCCCCAGCCAAAAAGGCAACCCCTCCCTCGGCCTCGCAGCCTGCCCGCTCCGCCTCGCCTCCCACGGCTTCCACTGCCGCGAGGAAGGAAAGGCCTCCCCCGCCTCTTTTCATCCGCGAAAAAGGCAAGTGGGACAGAGTTTCCTATCTGTGTAATGAGAATAAGATCTCATTCACAAACGCCCGCAATACTAAGGACGCTATTAAAGTCCTACTCCCCACTTCCGACGACCATCGTCGCCTCACGTCCCTCCTTCGTCAAGAGCACATAGGCTATCACACCTATGCTCTCGAAGACGAAAGGCTCCTTCGAGTTGTGATCCGCGGCCTCCCTGCGGAGCACTCCACTGACTCCATAAAGTCAGATTTACTAGCTCAGTCCTTCCCGGTCAAGGAGGTCCACCGTATGCATAACGGTAAGACCACCTACAACCTAGTACTTATAGTACTAGAGCTGTCACCGGCAGGAAAGGCCATCTTCAACCTGAAGATGGTCAACAACCTCTCCGGCCTCCGGGTAGAACCCCCCCACCGAAATGGCACTCCCAGCCAGGGTCACAGGTGTCAATTATACGGCCACTCGGCCAAAAACTGCCACGCCCGCCCCCGTTGCGTCAAGTGCCTGGGTGACCATGGCACCTCCGACTGCAACCGCACAAAGGACACCATAGAGCCGCCAAGTTGCGTGCTTTGTGGTGCCGTGGGACACACCGCAAATTATCGTGGTTGTCCTTCGGCGCCCAAAGTCAGCAGGGTGGTGGCTCGTAGGAGTCAACCCCGACCTTCTCCGCAGTATACCAAAACAACTTCAAAGTTGACCATGGTACCCTCGCAGGAGGCGCAACCTCCCAAAAGCTCAGCATGGGCCAAGCCCTTGCCATACTCGAGCCTAGCCCTTAAGGCAACGGCCCCCCCTCCGCGCTCTTCTGAGCCAGCCCCCCCTTCTAAAATGGGCAAGTCGGACTTTGCTGCCGACTTGGCTCTCATCATGGAGTTCTCCTCCATCGACCTTGCCGAGGTTCGCGTGCTTGCACAAAAACTTAGGCAAGCAAACTCCACCCTCGAAAAGCTGATTGCCCTTGAGGCGCACTCAGCTCTTCTCGCCGCCGTTAAGGCAGCTTCGTCCTCCTCCAAACCCTTTTAGGCCCCAAAATGGTTGTACAAAAGGAAAGGAAAAAACCGCGTTCTTTATCACTAGCGTTCTTCAACGCTGACGGTCTTTCAAGACAGCGTTCTATTATCCAAGATTTTCTAAATAGGCACCAACTTGATATCTTGCTAGTACAAGAGACAAATTTAAAGCCCGGTCATCGGGACCCTAAAATCCCTAACTATCAAATTGTTCGCAATGACAGACTGCTAGCTCAAAAGGGCGGCACTGTCATTTACTACAAGAAGGCTCTACACTGCATGCCTCTTGATCCTCCTTCTCTGTCTTACATAGAAGCCTCCGTCTGCAGGCTAGCAATGACCGGGCATTCCTCGGTCATTATTGCATCCTGCTATGTCCCTCCCGGCAAGCCTCGCTCACCTCAATTCGAGAGTGACCTGCAAGCCCTGTTCAGTCTAGGAAGCTCCGTCATATTGGCGGGTGACTTCAATTCCAAAAACGTCATGTGGAATAGCACCACGGCGAACTCTAAAGGCAAACAACTAGAAAGCCTAGTTGAACCCCTTAATTTCGACATCATTGCCCCTAGAGGCATGACTCGCTTCCCTACTTCCACTCCCCCCGAGCTCCTTGACATTGCACTTCTCAAAAACGTAGCCCTTCGGCTACGCTTAATCGAAGTTATTCATGAGCTCGATTCCGATCATCGACCGGTAATGCTCTTACTCGGCCCTCCCACTGACCAGCCCCCTGCCACCAAGACTGTGGTAGAGTGGCATAAACTTGAGAAAGCCCTCAAGGCTGCGCACTCGACTGACCTAGATAGGATCCCTTCTGTCATTCGGACATCTGGTGATATTACGGTAGCGGTTGACGCCCTTACCACACATATCACAAACTCAGTCAGAGACTCATCAAAGCAGGTGCCCGTAGTGGATGACCACCGGGGCCCCCTGCCAGATGATATCAGACGGCTGATGACTGAAGCTAACGCCGCAGTTAGACTTCATAGTCGCTGCCCCACTAACGACAACCGAGTCTTAATGCGCTCCCTGCACCGTGAGGTGAGAGAGCGCATTAAAGAACATCGCAATCGTGAGTGGAAGAGCCTGCTCTCGGGGATCGAGCCTAGCCATCTGGCCTACTGGAGGTTAGCTCGCTCTATGAAAGCAGACGCTCTCGCTCCGATGCCTCCCCTTATCCGACCCAATCACCCTCCAGCATTCGAAGACGAGGAAAAAGCCGATTTCCTGGCTGAAACCCTCGAATCTCAATGCTCGCCCAGTCTCGAACCCGTCGACCCTGTTCACCTCCATACGCTGAACAGCGAGGTTGACCGCTTAGCCTCCCGACCCCCTACTTCCCCACTTGATCCGATTGAGCCCTCTGAAGTCTTTGACACTATCAAGGCCCTACACCCAAAGAAAGCCTCCGGCCCCGACGGCATTTCTAACAGAGTACTCAAACAGTTCCTGTTCCCCTTATCCATATCCTAGTCTGCATCTTCAATGCGGCTATGGAAACTTGCACCTTCCCTGATGCTTGGAAGGAAGCCAACGTCATTGGCATCCGAAAACCCAGCAAACAGGCAAACGATCCAACTAGTTATCGTCCCATTAGTCTACTTAATAGTCTAGGCAAGATATATGAGCGTCTTCTAATGAAGCGCCTCTGGGCTCATGTCAATGAGTTCAAACTCCTTCCCGACGAGCAGTTTGGCTTTCGAGCCCAACATTCATGCCCACAACAGGTGCTCCGCATAACGGAGCATGTCCTCTCCAACTGGCAAAGTACCTGGCCTTCAGATACTGGTGCCGTCTTCCTCGACGTAGCGAAAGCTTTCGACAAAGTCTGGCACAACGGCTTGATCTACAAGCTATTCAAACTCGGAGTCCCAGACAGACTCGTGCTCATCATACGAGACTACCTACAAGGTCGCAGCTTTCGCTACACCGTGGAAGGCACTCTCTCTAGTCCTAGACCAGTCAGAGCAGGAGTCCCTCAAGGCTCCGTTCTCGGCCCCCTCCTGTTCACGCTGTACACCAGCGATATCCCCCGCACTCCTCAAGTGGAAATAGCCCTATGCGCAGACGACACAGCCTTGTACACATCCAATCGGAATCCTGATCGGGTGGGTATAAGGCTGCAGGCTGCCCTTCATTCATTAGCCACTTGGTTCCGCAAGTGGCGGATCGAGGTAAACCCGTCGAAAAGTACAGCAGTGTACTTCTCACGGAGAAACCTCACTCCCAAACCGATCTCTCTATTTGGCCAGCCCATTCGCTGGGCCCCATAGCCAAATATCTGGGTGTCATCCTCGATAGGCGTCTTTCCTTTAGGTTGCACATCACTAAGAGGTGCAACCAAGCAAAGTTCACCCTAGGACGATTGTCCTCACTTCTAGGCGCGAAAAGTAAAATGTCCCTTAAAAATAAGGTGACTCTTTACAAAGCGTGCATTCGCCCCATTATGACATACTCATCTGTAGTATTTGCCCACTCTCCTAAAGTTGGTGCCATTCAGGTTATTCAAAATCGCTTCTTGCGAAAAGCCTCAGGCTCGCCCTGGTACTTTCGCAACAACGACCTACATCGCGATTTGAAATTAGAATCAATAGCCAGGTTCATGAAGCTCGCTTCCAAGCGGTTTTATGAACTTGCCTCTAATCATCCGAACCCTTTGGTACACACCATTCCGGTTTACCCGTTGGATCCGCCCGCCAACAAAATCCTCCGTCGTCCGAGACACGTTCTCGGAGACCCGGATGACGAAATCACCTCTGCTAATGCGGAAGGTGAGTCATCTATATCAGACAGAGCAAACACTTCACAGAAACACCGACCTCGCCGGCGAGGTCGACGAGTCCCTTCAGTCGCCGCCTATACGAGGTACAGACACGTACCCGGGCGTTTCTCTCCTATCCCCACCCCGGCAACAGCCCAAGCCGAGGCTCGTACCTTAGTGGTGCCCTTGCGCTAGTTGCCTAAAAAACTTACTGGGCTGAGCGCCATCTGCGCTCGCCAAAAGTTCGGTTAAGCTGTCACGGCCTCAGAGGCCAACAGCGAGATTAGTCCATTCGAAAAAAAAAAAAAAAAAAGACGTCGGAATATTATTTGTTAGGTTTGTTCGTTACATCTCGCAATCACGCTGCTGCTGCTGGCTGGCTGGCGCTGTACCGGTTTACTAAAATTAGTTAGTCCGACACATAAAAGCTCTCCTTAAATCGTGACTATTTTATTAAAGATACAAAAATATCTATTTTATTACAGTAGGTACTAGCTGAACCACCCGCGGCTTCACACGCGTGGTTTGTCAATAAAAACTTTACCCTCCTGCGCAGTCGGGTAAAAAGTAGCCTATGTTTCAATTCCGATCATAATCTATCTATACACCAAAGTTCATAGAAATCGGTTAAACCCTTCTTGAGTATACTATACACGGTGTAACTAACCCGACTTTGTTTTATATACCTATTTAGATGTATCATACGTGCATAAGGTATTATAAATATGTACTTACCAGCGAAAGACAATAATAACTTGTCCTAAAGCCATTCCATATGAATAGCCTGTATATTCCAATATGATCTTCCTTGGTATATTCTCTATCTGTTAGGGTCTATGCACACACGACGTATTTTAAACACGATTCAAACGCTATTCTTAATTTGACTATGATTTTTACGTAATCTAAGGCGCTGTAAACGCAACGCCCATGCGACATTGCGCGTTTTTCCTCAAGTGAATAGAGGGCTTTTAAGGGCTGTTAAAACACACTTTCAGATAAATATACCTTTATTTAGAGAGGCCAATATAATTACTGTTAATCATAAAATCAAATGAAATTATTGCAACACCATTCAAGTTGCTATACAGACTAAACATAATTATTTAAATCTCTTATATTATTACAGTGTCTTCTCTGAAGCATTCTCTAAAATAAACTGCTCTTATTATCATAATTTTTTTAAATACATAGGTCCATGGAATTTAAAAGGACTGTGAATACATTAATACACTGGCGATTTGCGAGCGTGTTTCCAGCGAAGCGAAGATAAGTCTAAAGTGCCATTACCTAACTTTTAGGACCTTATTATACAATTATTTATGCACATAAATAAATAAAATAAATAAATATTGCTGGACATTTCACACAGTGCTATCTAGCCCCAAACTAAGCAGATCTTGTACTATGGGAACCACATAACTGATAGAATACTTATATACTTTTTTTTTTGTAAATACATACTTATATAGAAAATCACCCAGACACGGAATAATTATCTGTAGATCATGCAAACATTTCTTCCGCGGTGGGAATAGAACCCGCTACCTCCTGCGTCTCAACCGGCTATACGCCTATGCACCACGGAGGTCGTCAAATATCTTGTATCTTGAAGCGATTTGTGAACGTATTTTCCGCGTGCTCGCCGCGACACCGCAACGCGGACGCGGCGTTCTCTGGTCGGCTCTCGTGTTCGTGCGCCACACTTCAGTGAGTCGTATTGTAGTAACAATGCCGCGTGTATCTTGCGAGCCCATAATGGAGGCTACACACTTAAACGATTTCTTTGCGCAAACCTTTGAATTTGTTCAAATTTCGAAGCTTGCGTAAAGAAATCGTTAACGACTTCGCCTCGCTGGAAACACGATCGCAAATCGCCAGTCTGATAAATGGCCCAAATTCTAGAACTATGTTTAGGTATAGAACGAGATGTCGAGATCTTTTGATACTTAGTATTTTTATTTTTATAGTGTTATCCGAACACTTACGAAAACTCCAAGATTTTAAAAACCATCTCAAATATGTTCGATACTTTATCATCAAAATTATATGTACATGCTTGAATCTGTTGGAGTTTAGACCTGGCATACGATATTATAAGTCTAAGTTCTGTTTGGCTCTAGAGAATGCTACAAAGACTTAACACCAATATCTTACTTTTAAAATACAAATTTAAATCTACAATAATGTAAAAATTCCAAGCAATTAAAAATGCAAATAAAAAATGAGATGGATTATAATTGGGCGAATATAACATCAAATTTATACATAAATAAAGGGCACTTTACAGAAATTTACAAGAATTATCCAAATAATTTAATATGAAGACATTAGTAAATATATTTATCTGTTCAAGCACCAAATGGCCGCACTGTAGTAACTAATTTAAATTAACTATTAATTAGATGAGAAATACTTTTCTATTCTTCATAAGTTTCGAAAATATTTTAACTATAATAATTAATTACACTGCACAAATGCGTTCCTTGTATCCTAACGTTAGCACTAGGTAGATACCCAAATATATCCAACTCACCTGAAACCAAAAAAAAAAATACCTTGTTACACAAAAACTGAAACCACGCATATAGTGTATAGCCAATTGTATAAACGGTTTAAAACAAAACAATAGACGTGCTTCCATTCCGAGCGCTCGATGCGGTATGATTGCGCACGATTGTGCGGTCGGCTTGTTTACGTTCTTGCCGGTTCTTTGACTAAAACCCGACAAAATATGGAGTGGTTGGGCATTACAAGATGTTTGTTTTATATACCACTAAGGTGGCAAACAAGCATACGGCCCACCTGATGGTAAGCGGTTACCGTAGCCTATGTACGTTTGTAACATCTACCTTTGGCGACACTCGCGCATTGCCGACCGTTTAAAAATGTTAAAAAGCTCTTTTTGAAGAACCTCATACTGTAGTCCCTGGGGAAAACCTCGGCAGAGAGACCTTTCCACAAGCGAAGTGTTCGCGGGAGGAAATTCTGGAACCTCACGGTGCACGACCACATCGTCTCCAAGGTTTGTGGTTGTATGAACAATAAAGTGACCATATTACGTCCCTGCCTACTTCCCTCACGGCTCGGCGAGTTTGTAGCCGCGTGCGCACTTAGCTTTTATAGATAGCCAATTATATAAATGTTGTAAAACAGAACACTAGATGTGCTTCCATTCCCAGCGCTGGAAGCGGTATGATTGCGCACGATTGTGTGGCCGGCTTGCTCACGATCATATTACCGGACCTTAAAATAACGAGTAAAGCGGCTACATTACGTCCCTGCCTGCTTCCCTCTCGGCTCGGCGAGTGTGTGGCCGCGGGGTAATATTTGTTAACTGACCTATGGCTGTGCTCAGTCATCGCGTGGCGCGCGACGACGCTGCAGCTCGAACGCCAGGTCGTGTTGAAGTGCGGCAGTGCGGCGAGCGACATCGGCCGGTACCACGGAGCGTAGCCCGTTCACTATGTCTTTCGTTTTGCCTGCAATTTTAGATTATAATAAAAAATTATTCGCAACATCACAGTAAATACACAAAAAAAGATAAAGGTACAAAAGATAACATAAAACTAAACAACCCACTGTCATAAGTTGCAAAAAGGACTCTAACTCAGCATAATGCGGTTTGTAATACGAGCATAACAACCTACGCTGCTCTTCCGTTAGGACCGAACCTGATTTACGGACTTTAACAAACTATAGAATACTAGTGGTTCGCCACGAACTGAGATTTCGCGAGTCTCCCATAAAAACAAAAAAATATTATTTGTAGATTACAAATCCATGCCCATCAAAATAGTGCCACGAAATGCATAACTAAATAACTTGACCTAGTTTCATTCATAGTACGTAGATAGTAGAGTTCATGTACTTGGTTATACATTGTTTGGGTAGAAATTGCAGTTATTTTGGATTTCAGACTTTTTACTATATTTGTGTTATTAAAGCTACACTTATACCAAATTTCAGCACTGTGGGGTCACTGGTATACCCTGTGAATTTGGTCAAAGTTCAGTTTTTATTATGGCTAATAACTTAAAAACTACAAGATTTAAACTGTAAATAAAAATGGGATCGAAATGTATTCACAAAGACCACGTGACGTTAGACATGCCACTTGACCGGATAGTCCCATTTTGGTTTCTTTTTTACCCCTCTTGAACCCCAATATCTCAACAACCCCTTCACATTTTTAGCTCATTTTGTCACACCAAAATTGTGCCATCACTACCTACCTAAGTATCAAATTCATCGACCATAAACAACCATCGACATATTCCACTGTCCAAAGAGCGAGTTCGTCAGGGCTACATTATTTAATTTTTGTTATTGTAAATATGATATATGACGAGAGGTAATATGACAAGTATGATATTATGAAGATTTTATTGTAATTATTTTGTTATTATTTTATTGAATTTTTCTCATTGACATTTGTATTTGTATGTGTATAATTTGTTTATTATTGGATTGATTTGATTTTTTTTTTGCTCTACATTTGATGACTACTCTATTGTATTAGGTCTAACCTGTAATAATAGATGTATTGTTTTAAATAAATGAATAAAATAAAATTTCAGGATGATTGGATCAACGCTTCGAAAGTTATCCTTGGACAAACAAACATACATACATACAACAAGTTGATGTGGAGATCTCGCTTTGCTCGATCAAAAAATATATAGATTTTAAATAAGAAATAAAGGTACAGTACTACGATTGATGTTAAACCTCAGCAACAAACAAATTAGTACGATTATGCAATCAATGTCCGGCCATCTCGTGACTCGTGCATCAGTCACCATCGAGCTTCAAAGGCGGTAGCATGCGATTCCACTATTTGGAAATACATATTCCATATTTCCAGTTATAGACGAAATTAGTCGAGGCGTAGTACTATAAACTATAATTTTCACTCAGTAACAACTACCTCTTAAAGTAAAGAATACCTAAATCTCTTGCATCAAAGTGAAAGTCATAGGTTTACGAAATATAAATATAACATAATTATTATAGACAAGCATATGGACTCCTAAAGACTGAAAGCGACGCCGAGGAAGGCCTAAAAAGTGCTGGAGCGATGACTTGGACGTCTTCCAAAGAGACTGGCGGGATCTGGTTCTAAACCGTGACAAGTGGAAGGTAAAGGGGGAGGCCTTTGCCCAGCAGTGGGACGGTACGGGTTAGTAAAAAAAAAATGATATAAGGTCATATGGAGAGGGCATTTCTCTATGAGATAGAATTTTTTTTTATCAGATTTGTTAAAACGCTTAAGTCATATTATCAGTTTGATTATAAATACAATAAACAAGGGCAGATAAAAATCTGAAGTTGACATTAAACAGGTATCATTATTGTAATATTAAAGTTCCATCATCATCATCACCATCCTACTGCATTACTTGTCCTCTAAACATATAGTTCTCTTGTAGATATTGAAAAATTACAGTATTTTTACACTATTTTTTTCTATAAATCTTTATCAAATATTGCAGTTATTTAAATTTCGGTACCACGATATTGTTATCGAAATTAAATTTAGCAGTTCCTTCTATTAATTGTTATTGTGTGACCTTCGTAGCGTAGTGGACTCTTTAGCGTCCTCGCTAGCATTCTCTCGCTCGTACGCCAAAATATCTCAGTTGTAATTGATCACTTTCAGCCCTTGTATAACAATATACTATTGTTGAGTTTATCTTACCAAAATAGATGTCATTGAGCGTGTTCCTAATTTTGTTTTCCATATCCTCCACCATGCGACCGATGTTGGCGATGTGTGGCGTGACATCGCTCACTGCCGAGTCTTGCTCTGCCTGGAATGACGAATTATTAAATATTTTAGTAAAGTGTTTGAAAATGGCACGGAAACATGGTATTTCACTATGGGCCTAATAAGAAGGCTCAAGGTCGCTCAGCGTGCTATGGAGAGGGCTTTGCTTGCTGTTTCTCTACGACATCGAATCAGAAATGAGGAGATTCGTAGACGAACTAAACTCACCAACATAGCACAAAAGATTAGCAAGCCGAAGTGGCAGTGGGCGCAAAGCTTTAATAGAACACAATTTTTTATCCTTTATCTTCCTAGTATGTTTTCCATCGCCATTTTGAGATGTCACAACAAAAGTAACAATTGGAATTTAAAAGTTTTCAAAGGTTGCCTGGAAGAGATTGCTCTCAGCGATAAGGCCACCGATTGTATTACCTTTAGTTTTATTTTATGTTATGTTCGGTGTGGTAATTATAATAAAGAGTTATCTTAGCTTTAAAATAAATGAGTCTTACCTGTCGAGTCAAACTGCCACCAAGATTCATAGTCCCACTGCTCTCCTTATTAGTCTGTAGCCACAGCATTGCAGTCGAGGTCAGCTTATAATGGGCATTACGACCAGAACTCTTCTCAATCACTTCCACTACATGGATGGAGTCCCAGCATCCTTTGATCTTCTGGGAGCCATCACCGGCTTTCTTTATCAATATTACTCCTGAAAACATTGAGGACAAAATTCTTGGATTAAGTAAGCTTCTAATTCTGGGTTAAAGGAATAAGATTACCCTGATGTCCTGCACTGGGGTGTATTGTATATCTTTTTTTAAATCTGAGTCCAACCATCCTAACTGTTTAAAGTTACAATGAATGACTTTATTTACTTATCTAAAATAGAGACAACACCAGCTTAAGTATCAATACATACATTATATGGTTTGGTTTTATTCTGATACTTTTGTCAATTATATGAACAGAACATTGTAATTTTTTATATAAGTACTTTTCAATGACTTTAGGTTGATAGTACCAGTTTTCAGATACCATGAGTGTTGTTGAACTAAATACAAATTGCTTCTCGTGCGATGACATACATTTTACATTTCTACCGAATATGCATTTTATGCAACTCCAAAATACCTGAGCAATGCATCATACATACACACATACATAGATCATCATACAGCTATCAAGCATCAAGCAGTTTAACTGGACTACACATGATGTGTTGTTTATCTATGGAAGGCAGTGAAACAATTACTCATTGTTTCCTGATATGGTACAGAAAACATAAACAATTTAATTTAGAAGATAATATTTGATCAAGGTTTGAATGGCATTTATGAACAAGACATCCTAAATGTTTATAATTGCCTGATAAAGGAGTGTACACATTGGTGTTCCATTGGCCTTTAATCAAGATTTTTTGATGTTTTTCCTGTAATGTTTACCTAGCTGGACAAACAGGATAAATGTTTTTTTTTAACTTTTAAAGTGTTATACTACACTCAGTGCATTTTGACAAAGCTAAATTAGCTAAAGCGGTACTAATTAAGGGTAAATATTTTTTTGAGCTGGATTAATCATTAGAAGAAAAAAGTTTAAAAATAGAAATACACACCCGCAAACCCATGATCCATGTCCCATAGATACACCGAGCTTACTCC
The DNA here is from genome assembly GCA_963924445.1 of Philereme transversata. NCBI lineage: Eukaryota > Metazoa > Arthropoda > Insecta > Lepidoptera > Geometridae > Philereme > Philereme transversata. The sequence continues at coordinate 4,003,608 of OZ004343.1, read as the reverse complement.
ACCTTCAAAGTACATTTCTCTATACTGATCAAATGCAAGATTAGCATCCATCTCTAACTTTCTCAATCTCTCTGAAGGCATAGAACCATCTTCTAAGGGAGGGTCGTAGGTATTCGACCACGGAGACCTGTAAGAGTCTCCGTCCCGGTTGTAATCGCACAGTAAATAGTCCTTCCCGTTAGTTTTGTCCTGCGCGATCTTCAAAGGCTGGTCTACTGATGATAACAGGTCATCGCACATGCTCGGCACCAAATCTATCAAATCCGTCAGGTTTTTCTCGATCTGCTGCGGAGGCAGCCTCCGCATAAGGTCCAGAGCACAATCCATTTGCTGGTCAGTCTGAAAAATGAGGATTATAAGTTAATTTTCGAGTATTAGTCATCATAACAAACAGTGTTCGTGAATGTTTTGTAGGTCGGCAAGTTTTACGATTTTACTCACCATTTTTATGTGTGATACTAATAAATTAACCTATTGTAGGGGTGAGCTTTTGAAGCCTAATATTAATTTATGTATTTGAAATAATTACAGATACTAAAAATTCCAGAATCCCAACCCAAATCCCAAATTGACAACTTGACGTAATTATCTTGACATTTTCATATTCGTCCAGAAACTAGAAAAAAAATGTATAAGGATATTCTGCGCAAGTTTTTGAACGAAAAGATGCCATTTTCTTGTTTTGCTTGCAGGCTTGTCTGTTTTTTTGGCTTCGCTCGGTTTTTTGCATTTGCCCATAATCCATAGCGTAGAAGGAGATATTTATTCTCCGTCTACGCCCTTAGCAAATAAAAAAATCAGGTAAACGTAATAAACACAAAACCCGGGAATGGCTTGCGTTCTGCTTGATTTGATTGACATAAAAGATCGGTATTACCAACAAGACCATGTAAGGAAACAGCTGGCTCGTCACTATTTTTGCTGTTGGCTAACCAGACAGACGCCGGTATGTTTATCTCTTTCTTACCCCAGAAATACACGTGTGTGAAAAAAAGAGTAAGATAGTAAGTTTCTCAACAAACCCATGATTTTGAACAAAAATTGTCAGTTTTCATTTCCGTTTAGAAATGTCACTTCCATGGTGTTGAATGTTGTGTGTCAATTGTCAAACTTTTGTTGTTAATACTTGTAATTACGATAATTATTGTTCGTTAGCTATTCAAACAGTTTTATCAATGGGATTGTAATCCCTGAGTGTACTATTATTGTTATAGTGTAATTGAGTTCGCGTTGAGGGTGTGCTAAGGTGTGTATCGTCTACTTATTTACTCCCTATTTTAGTGATTCATGTTTTGGGAATGCAAACGAGTTATTGTAATAAAACATCTATTATGTGCTCCTAAACAGGAAGCGCGGTATCCGTAGCTGCGATTTGGCATTGTTATGTGCTAAGTTTCGTAGTAATATGATAGTAGGACAGAGTCTAAAGGTAATCCAATTTGCACTAGGTTAGGACCAAACTGCATTGTAGAAACCGTACAGTTCTTGCAAATTGCAGTAGATGCATTGTAAGTAGCACAGAATTGTTAGGGCTGGCTTTTTATGTGTGTAATCTAATGCTTTAGTAGTTGTAATCTCAAAGTAAACTTTAATTGCTTAGTTGAATGATTGGGAATCCTTTTACAACTGCTCAATTACCTAGCAAAACTATCACCAAATTGAATTGATAAACATATTCAGCAATTGCTGAATAAAACTCACTGTAACTTAATAAGACAACTGCACTGATAGTATAAGCAAAGTTGTGTCAAAGGTTGACTCATACTAAGACCCTATGTCAAACTATTAGGCTATATAAGAATGTTTCCGTAAAGGATCAGTAAATTGATATATTCAGGCTAAAAATTGTAATAAATTGTTAAGATCAAGTATGAGTAAAACATTTTAAAAAACCCTGACCTCCTCCTTTTACATCAATGATTTAACCCTCCCTTATAACTGTCCTAGATATGTTCTAAGACCTGTTAGTCCTGTTGAACCTGTAAGTCCCCAGGGCCAGAGTCTAAAGGATGCTTGGTAGAAGTATATCCCTATGGTAGACCTTCATGTTATCTGCCAAAGATCTCTTCCACAAAGAAACCCTGTGCTGGTTGTGGTTTTTCTCTGTTTATGCCATTCAACCATGCAACCTTGTGCCAGGCAGAACTATGCACATGTCAAAATATCTGTGATAGATTACAAAAATATTTTTTATTTTTTTGTTATAGACAAGCATCATTTTTGCTGATATGTCTACATCACACAGAGTTGAAAGTCTCATAATGTTCACTTTTGTAGCAATGTCTTATTAATTCGTAGCCAGTTGTCGGGTTTGTTTTTAAATGAGTTTAATGAAGTATATAAAGAATTCTCAGAACAAAATATTTACTAGGATATCTTACTAATAAAATTAACCCATTTCAGATTCTGCAGTACCAAGGGCTGTCATAACTGTCATGATGGTGAATCAAGAGAACCATGCTAATGATGTGCGGGTTAAAACAGTGTTCAGCGGTGATGTGATGATTACGTACATCAACCATAACATCAGCTTTGAGGAGTTTATGCAGGAAATGGTGGCTATCTGTAGATTTTTACCTGATCAGGTTAGTATGATTTGATTTGGAGGGAATGCATCTTTGCCCCAAGTAGGGTAGGTCTTATAAGATCAACATAAAAAATTTGTTTTTTTGACCTATTTCACTTTACTGCTGGGCAAACGTATCCAGATCATCTCATCATGACGACGTCCATGGCGCAGTGGCTGAGACGCAAGAGGTTGCGGGTTCGATTCCCGCCATGGAACAGTGTTTGCATAATCTACAGATATTTATTCCAGATCTGGTTATTTCTCTATATATGTATATATATACATATTTTTATCTATTTTTTAGGGAACTTGCGTCGTTCTTTACGACGATGCGATTTCAGTTCCATAATTTTCTACAGTAACAAATATAGGCTACAAAGCATCCTCCTTCAGCAGATCGTATGTGGATCAGTAGAGCATGTTAGCTGAGTCAGATCTTTGTTAAGCTAACACACTCTGAAACAGACTCACATCGATCTGGTTGACTTTTAGCGCTCTGTACAATTCCTCTCTCATAGATTGACTCTGGATACACTCCGTTAAAAGGTGGTATACATCCTCCACCACCCCACAAGTATAAAAATTAGGAGTATCTATCTTTTTCATCAAAAATTTTAAGCTGTTTAAAGGCATACGCCCGGAGCGCAATCTCTGAGCGATTACAATCCACTTCCTACTTATACTATTCTCTATATATTGTAAGTAGGTATTTAAAAAAAATAAAATGTTCATAAGTATTCTATCAGTAGTACTTACAAGCTTTGCTTAATTTGGGGCTAAATGGCACTGTGTGCAATGCCCAGCATTATTTATTAATATTTATTTATCTGTATTTTAGTACTTTTAGTTGATAAATAAACACGTAAATATTTTGAATTTTCAATGAGAGTAGGCCACAACAACACAAGACTGCACAGAGTAGAAAAATGGCGGAAGGTGAGAGTCCAGCTGTGAGACTTTCACAGTTGAAGGTATTTATAAATAACACCTTTTGAATTACAATTACATCCCAAAGAGTATACATTTAATTAATTTATTTATTTAGTATATAGACGAGCATAATTATTGCTGATATGCCTACATCACACAGTGCTAAAGCCTCTTAATGTTCACTTTTGTAGCAATGTCTTATTAATTCGTAGCCAGCTATCGAGTTTGTTTTTAAATGAGTTTTGATAAGTAGGATGTTCCAATTATGGACTGAGGAAGTTATGTCCAATCAGTGAAGGAGCAAGATTTAATTATGTTGGTGTCGTTGTGTCTTTAAGGATGTTTAAATATGTAGATGCTGTGTATGTCTGGGAGATTGTAGATGTGAGTAATAATCTTGGAAGTTTCAATAAGGTTCACCTGGATGGCGTCTATCCTCAAAAATTGTAAGGTGCTTTGCGTGGAGTCTGTCTTCATAGTATTTACGACATAGAGCCTGGGTATCTTGGTCGCTTTCCTTTGAACGCTTTCAATTAGGTTAATATCCTTTCGAATATAAGGCCACCATTCCAGGAGGGGTCTGATGTATGTTTTTTATGCTTTGAGAAATACTTCTACGGTCAATGATTGAAAGGATCTACGTATTACATAAATAAATATTACTGGACATTTCATACAGCGCTATCTAGCCCCAAACTAAGCAGAGCTTGTACTATGGGAGATAACTGATAGAATACTTATATACTTTTTTTTGTAAATCCAAACACGAAACAAGTATCTGTAGATCATGCAAACATTTGTTCCGTGGCGGGAATCAAACCCGCTACCTGTTGCGTCTCAGCAGGCTATACGCCCACTGCGCCACGGAGGTCGTCATAGATAAATGAGTTGACCTTCATAACTATTGTAGTGATATATTCTTCCCATATTAGGTTTGATGCGATATTGATTCCTAGGTCTTTCTGAAGTATATGTCAGTTCCGTCCAAGTTGTATGTGGCTCTAGGGTTGGAATTGCCCAAGTGTAGGATGTTGCATTTAGATGTTGCAAAACAATAAAAAGTTAGAATTGTGACAACATTTTTATATCTTCCAGGTGTTTACTACAAAGTGGGTGGATGAGGAAGGCGACCCGTGTACAATATCTACTCAACTGGAGTTGGACGAGGCGCTGAGACTGTACGAGCTGAATCGCGACTCGGAGCTGACTGTTCACGGTAAGTCCTAACTTTAATCAGCCAGACTTAGGAGTAACTAATTTAAAACGAAATGAAATTATTCGCAGAAAAAGAGTGTACAACAGTGGTTATTAAAATTTCAATCACATTCCACTAATTACTAATTCAACCAATATGGTACGCACGCTTAAGAAGAATACGGAAGATAACTCGTAATATTTTGTACTGTTTATATTTCTCGTGATTTGATGTTAATGCTGGATACTTATTACCATACAAACGTACGAGTCCTACACAGTCCTACAATTTATTCATAATCGAGGAAAGATACAAGTACAACCACGTTTGCTCCAACATAACGTCGTGTTGTGGCTTCATGCCGCTAGATGGCGTTAGGACACAATTTTTTATTATTTTATTATTATTTGGAGCCTGTACTGTCCCACTGCAGGGCAAAGGCCTCCCTTTCTTCCTTCCACTCCACTCTATCATACGCTTGTGTAGTCCAGTCTTCCATATACGAGTCGAGTTCGTCTTTCCATCGGCGTCGCGGTCTGCCACGTGGTCGTTTTCTGTCTTTTGGGATCCACTCGGTGGTGGATTTTGCCCATAACTCCTCCGACATACGGCAGACGTGTCCCGCCCAATCCCACTTTAACTTGCCTACTTGGTGCCCAACGTCCGCGATTTGTGTTTGGGAGCGCAGTTCACTGTTTCTAATGCGGTCTGTCAGCTTGACTCCTAGGATACTGCGCTCCATGGCTCGCTGACAAACCCCGAGTTTGGACTTTTGTTGATCCGTCAAAGACCAGGTTTGAGCGCCATAGGTAAGGATGGGGAGAATGCACGCGTCCATGAGCTTGCGTTTAAGTGTGAGAGGAAGGTTACCCTTCATCATATTTTTCATGGCCCAATAGCCCTTCCCGGCATTTTCTGTGCGTCTTGTAACTTCAGCATCTTGCCTGCTCTGGAAGGATACTATTTGGCCTAGGTATAAATACTCGCTGACGTATGCAATCTCCCCACCGCTTACCTCCAACCTGTGTTGTGTGGTGTTCGTCATAAGTTTTGTCTTTAACATGTTCATGCTGAGCCCAACCTCGAGGCTAGCGGTGTTCAGGTCGTTGAGCATGGTTCCAAGTTCTGCGGCGGAAGAAGAAAAGAGTACTATGTCGTCGGCAAAACGAAGGTTGGTTAGCCTTCTTTCGCCGACCACAATGCCCTTTTCACTCCAAATAGGTATTAACTTCTTAAAAACTTCTTCTAAAGTGGCTGTGAAGAGTTTTGGGGAAAGGGGGTCGCCTTGCTTAACTCCTCGTTCGACATGAAAAGACGGGCCTATTGAATCTATTTTAATGGATGCTGTACTATGGAGGTATATTTTCTGTAATAGCTGAATATATGTTGTAGGAATTTCTTGGTTTCTAAGGGCTTCGAAAATGGCGGAATGGTTTAAACTGTCAAAGGCTTTAGAGTAGTCGACAAAGGCTAGATAAAGTGGAAGTTTATATTCAGTATACATACTTTTCTATAAGCTGATTTATTGAGTGGAGATGGTCGATTGTGGAGAGGCCACGGCGAAAACCTGCCTGTTCAGTAGGTTGATGTCTATCCAGTTGTACCGATATCCTGTTTTCAATTACTTTAATGAAGGTTTTATAAATATGGGATATCAAGCTAATTGGGCGGTAATTGCCAATATCTGCTTTATCTCCTTTCTTATGGAGAAAAATGATGTTAGAGTGGCAAAAATGTTTAGGTAAACCAGAGGTGTTTAAAATTGAATTAAAAAAGTTAGTTAAATGTGGTAACAGAACAGGTTCACCAACTTTAAGGGTTTCAGTTGTTACCTCGTCTACCCCAGGACTCTTTCCATATTTCAGGCTGGCAAGTGCGCGATGCACTTCGAGTCCTGTGATTGGCGGTATGTCATCCGAACATGAATAAGGATTCATTGAATTATCTAAATCGAAATTGGTATTAGAATATAACTTTTTATAAAACGCTGTACATACGTCTAATATTTTACTTTTATCTCCCTGCTTTACTCCGTTAACATCCTTAATTCCTGTTATAGATGACTTTCCTGTTTTTGTTCCCCTCATAGCAATTTTTAGTGACCGGTTTTTATCTAAAGCTACTTTTACTAATTCTATATTATAATTTCTAATATCCCTACGTATGCATCGTTTTACTTCTTTGTCTTTTGTTTTATATTCTGGAGTGTATAATGTTAACTTTTGCCGTTCTTCTATTAGTAATTTGGATTGGTTGCTGAGTTTATTAGTTTTGTTGTTATTTACTTTAATTTTACGGCTTGCTAATTTGATGGTTTCTAGTATATTGGAATATTGTGTTTGAACGTCTTCACAATTTTTATTATCCAGCAGGTCAAAGCTATTTTTCAAGTCTAAACAAAACTGGTCTTTGTTACCAATTAATGTATTTTTATTTAACTTTCTGATTGTTTGTTTGATCATAAGAATTCTATGGATTTTAAAATTAAATTTCAATGTGCATCGTAATGGTCTGTGATCTGAGCTAAATTTTATACGGTTTGAGACCTCTATATTATTGACAATTTGTTTGCAGGAAGAAAGACAAAAGTCAATCTCATTTTTGGTAATTTTATCTGGGGAAAACCAAGTCCAGCGTCTTTGTGGTTTTCTAGAGTAAAAGCTGTTGCTCAAACTCAAACCTTGCCCAAAAGCAAAGTTTAAGAGCCGCTCACCTCGGGGATTTCTAATGCCAAGTCCATAAGGGCCAAGAACGGTCTCGTTGTCTTGGTCATGTCTAATACCCACTTTGGCATTAAAATCCCCTATTACAATTGTCCAAGTTCCTTTGTTATCATCACATGCCTTGTTTAACATGTCATAGAATTCTTCGACTTCTTCGTCGGGATGCGCAGATGTTGGCACATAGACTTGTACTAATGTTAGAGCTGTTTTACTGTCAATTTGGAACTTTAAAACAGCTATTCTATCAGAGTATCCAATAAACTCTTTGATGTTAGATTTCCATCGCTTGGCAACTAAAAAGCCCACTCCGTACTGACTTCCGTTCCCGTAGTGATAGAAAATATTTTGATTGCGTTCCAATGTATTTTTGCCTTCTCGTCTTACTTCCGCTAAACCCATAATGTCCCAGTTAACATGTTCGAGAGCATTCTCGAGTTCTACTAGTCTTTCTTCGGTTCGTAGAGTTTTGACGTTATAGGTTAAAACGTTAAGTTTGTCGGTATCCATTTTCATAGCCTGAGTCGTTTGACAGTTTAAGACCCTCGCCCGGAGATTCATCTCGCCCCTGGCCGTAGGGGTCATCGGCCTACTGTCGTCAGCGTCGACCCCCGGGTCGCCGAGCACTTGGGGACATTGTATATTGGTGTGGTTCATGAAGAAAGGGGTTTGGACCATAACCCACCACGCTGGTCCAGTCGCGGGTTGGTGGGTGGAGCGCCAGAGCCTCGTTTGTTGGTCGGCAGGGTATACCACGGGCCGGTGAGGTTGGCTTGGGTTCCGAGAGGTGTTGTTTGGAACCCCTTATTTTTTTATTTACACAATCTTATTGCCTCAAAATTCATTTCTGAAAATTAATATGTTTGAAAAAATTTATACGGTACACTTCTATGCAATGGTCCGATTCTTGTTTGTTCAAATACAGAACTACCCACATAATTATTGTTATTCGAAAACAGTAACTTAAATATTTTAGGAATATCGTATTAGTTTACAAACAGTAAAGTGTATAAAATTAGTTGGCTACGCCTAATGGCACACCCTCGTTATTTTTAAAACAGCTTGTATTTGTCTCTAAAAGTGAATTAGTAATTCTTTTGAGAAAATAAATGCTTGATATACGGCATACTTATTAACGTGAAGAAGTTAAGATAGAGCGTGAATTTTTAATGTTACACTTAACAACTAACTTTACATGGATTGAAATCATATCAGCCACAGAACGTCCTCTGCTGAACATGACCTCCCATAGATTTCGAGAGTGACCAATATTTTGCGGCCTGCATCCAACAGCACCCAGCAACCTTTATCAGGTCGTCTTTCTAATTGGATTGGGTTTAAATACATATTATTCTTTTCTATCTACGGACCGAGCCATTACTCATTTGTCTACTGTTTGTAGTTGTCTGTTTTTTTTTAATTTTTGTGTCAGTACGAGTACATTGCTAGTACAATTGTCAATCGCCCATCATTAGCTGTATGTGAAAATGAATTTTCTTCATAATTTGTTTACGTGAATGTTTTTTAATAGTTATTCTGGGGTTCGGGGCGGAGGCAAATCCAACAAATCAAAGATCATTAAAAGCGGTCCTGCCGTTCTTGAGTTATAAATGTTGTAACTAACCCCACTCTGTTTTATATGTTTTTGTTTATATAAATGATTTGTGTCTGTATTTTTGTATTTGTTATCAATTCACCCTGTGTAACCCGGAAAAGCAATAATGCTTAGAATAATATCATTGACTATACGATAATGAACAAAACGCTCTCGAGGCCACATTAGCGCACCAATTGACACACATCGCAAGTTCAAGATGTTAATATGGACTGTACGTGCAATGTGTGGAATTAATGGTAATTATTGAATAACAGAGATTGGTCTGCTCTTGTTTATCAGTAGCGTCTAGATAGGATCACTGAATATAAAAAAAGGTTAAGAGTGAGTCGAGCTCGCGCAATTAGGGTTTCGTAATTTAAAACGTCTACGTTTAAATACGCACCTACTTATTATTCATTTATTTAAATAAATAAAAAATACATAAAAAATACATCCATAAACAACATAATCCTTAAAAACTAACATAAAATGTTAAAATTTACCAATAAAAAATTAGAATAAATAAGAATAATATTAACACAAATAACAAATACAATAAAAATTAAATAATAAATTAAATTATAATATCAGATTATCCATATTATCTAATAGACTAGAAAATATATAAAAATATATAAAATATATAAATAATAAATATCTATAAACTAGAAAAAATCGTGCCTGAGATGCAAGTCACAAATGGATCGCGGGGTATATCTCACTAAGCCAATACGGATTACAAAATATAATATTCAGTTTAAACAAATATAATTAAAATTAACAAGTGTGATATACAGGGTGTTTGGTAATATACTGACGATATTCAAGTGACGGTTGACGGTTTCTCAAAACATAAAAAAAGACTGCTCGAAAAAAAAAACTACTAGTTATATTAACAAATTAAAAAAAAATTGTCCAAGTTTAGGTGATTAATCGATAATCTCATTCGGAAATGGCTGCGGGTTTTGGGTCAGAAAGGGATAACAAGAAATATCTTGAGACGTCACCAATACAGTATCTGTGGTTAGATGGCAAGCATTATGCAATAGCACAACATAAGTTTAATAAAGTGTTTGTTTATACATGCCAAAATAAATTTCACATTTCTATGGTAAACATTTCACAAATTTATTTATTAAGCTGATCAAAATAACCCCTTTCATTTTTGTGCATATATTACCAAACTCCTATATGAATTCAATGAATACATACCAACTATATGAATTCGTCACACTCATGTTCATTTACGCACATTTTGATCAATCTTCCTGATTTTTGTCGCATTAAAAACAGAAGATTGAAGAGAAGGTATGGAGATATTGCCCTGCAGTGAAAAACTACATAATAATAATGATGTCGCCTTATCATGAGGTACCAAAATGATACCACACGAACTACCGAGGGACACTTGGTCCGTTATTTTCCAGCTTTGCTGAACCAAGTCGATGAAAACCATTAACGGAAATAATACAAATTAATATCAAAAACAACTGTACCCCAGCCTTATCTTCCCAGCTCCTCGTTCATTTGGAAATCATTTCTCAATCCCAAATTCTAAATAAACCAAACCCTACTCCACAAAACCGCTAAGAAGCCGAATTTCGGACAGGGCATCGTGTCACGTATTTCCATAAATGAATAATTTATTCGCAAACAAATTTATTTATTCCCGACGACTGTACCTATACAGTTCCTGTGAAGATATCGTCCGAATATAGTAGAATAATTAATAGTTCAAGTGGATAAGATTCACTCTGATCACTGGTATTTTTCTTGGGTATGTAATATAATTTATATATTATAATTTTTATTAAATATAATAATAGTTTTTATAAGCCTGTTGTGTCCCACTGCAGGGCAAAGGCCTCACTTCCCTCTTTCTAATTGTCTTTGTTGTTCGCAAGTAAGGGCCAATCCTTGAGGTAGGAGTTTAGCTCATCCTCCCACCTTCAACTAGGCCTTCCACGCGGGCGTCGTCCGTTGTTTGGGACCCATTCCGTGGTGGTCTTCGCCCACATTGTGTCTGACATACGGCATACATGTCTGGCCCAGTCCCACTTGAGTCTTCCAGCTTTTTGAGCGACATCGGCTACCTGTATTCGGGAGCGTATAACCGAATTCCTGGTTCGGTCCGTGAGTTTCACGCCCAGGATGCTACTCTACCCCTTTTGGAGGACTTTTGACGATTTGTTAGCGACCAGTTTTGCGCACCATAGGTAAGGCTGGGGAGAATGCACATGTTCATGAGTTTCCGCTTTAGTGAAAGTGGAAGCGGTCCTTTCATTAGTCTTTCATGGACCAATAGCTTTTCCAGGCGTTTTACGTGCGTCTTGCAATCTCTTGTTCTTGTCTCTCTAGAAAGAAACCAATTGGGTTAAGTATATGTACTCATGGACATATTCAATCCTCACACCCTGTAATAAAATGATAAAATAAAACAATGGAATGTAATATAATTTGTAATTTATTTATTTCAGTGAACTTTTTCGTGTAACTAAAACAATATGAACACTGAAAAATGCATTAGTCAAATACTGAGTCGCAGTTTCCAGTGCCGGTACTTAAAAACTAAGTAATATCTCTTCGGTAAGAAATATCTGTTAAGACAGGGTGTCTTAGGAGATATATATTTATGCATTTCTTTCTCCGATGGCTCAGCAACCCAAAGGGCCTTTAATAAGAGATAAAAACAGCGGTTCTATACCACTTTTATGCGCACCACCAAAGAGTGGAACGCCTTACCTAAGTATATGTTTCTTGATAAATACAGCCTGGATATCTTCAAGTCGCGAGTTAACATGTTTCTTCTAGGATAGCGTGGTCCATTGTGGACAGTATTATCGCATACTTTCAAGCGAGATCATGGTCAAACGCGAACCTATATATAACGCGGTTTATTTATAAAAAGAAAACACAATTCTTTCCTAACCTGCGCCACTTGTTGCTAATTCACGCAAGTCGGCCTCTACGCCATCTTTATAGTGATACCACGGGCGCCCAACAGGTCTAAGTATTGCTTATGTTATTTAAATAAATACTAGTACATTTATACAATATTTAAAAATGCCCCCGGCACTTAACAACCCGTAAAAAAAGTTTTGAGTTAAAATGTAGCTAATGCTTCATTTTTTACCAGCCATATCCACATGGTACTAGAAAATTTGTTATAAACATTTGTATACGTGGCCATATTATATATACAGGGTGTTTGGTAATATACTGACGATATTTAAGTGACGGTTTCTCAAAACATAAAAAGACTTCTCGAAAAATAACTGCTAATTTATCAAATCAAATATTATCAAATTTTAAAGAAAATCGACTAAGTTTAGGTGATTAATTCGATATAAAACTAACTACCTAATCTTGCAATCGACATCCAAAATTAAAGGCAGTGATCCACAAAAGCGTAGATTTGTTACTAGTACCTACCTACTACCGTTGATCTAGGCAGGCATGTATTTTTGATATCTCTTTCGGAAATGGTTGCGGGTTTTGGGTTAGAACTAAATAAATTTCACATTTCTATGGAAAACATTTCACAAATTTATTTATTATGCTCATCAAAATAACCCCTTTCACTTTTGTGCGTATATTATCAAACACCCTATATAGTCACTCTGACTCTAAATAAGCCTTGTTGCCGATGTTGGAAGGAATTAGCGCGCAGACGCTTATTTTATTTTCTACACTAACGTATTTCGGAAGTAATTGAATAGAAAATCTATTTGTCAGTTGATTCATTGATACTGTAAAATTTTTTCGCTTGAATTTAGATAAAAAAAGTTACATTATAATTCAATAAAAAAATTTAAGGCGACTTGCGCAACGATGCCTAAACGTATGTAGTGGCTAAATATGATTTAAGGAGTTGTCAAATCATACAAATACGTCAAATTTAAACATGTTTAGCCGCTAAGTACCTTTAGCGATCGTTGTGCAAGCCGGCCTAAATGTTTTATAGGTAAATACATAGACATACCTACCTGTTAGGCGCTCGCGGTATCGCTGGGAAGACGTCGTCCCAACTCACCAAATAACTTTAACTACGGGTCGGTTATCTTGCGCGCGGCAAGCACAATTGTTACCTTAAGTCATACTCTGAAAACTCATTATTCCATTTGACAAATCTAGACGATCAGCGTCAGTAGGCAGGCACCCAATAGCCTCACTGAGCCATACTGAATCTAAAGTTGATCCAATAAAGCTTATTTTACATTGAAATGGACCTGGCTTGGGCTTTCAAAGCGATTTAAACTTAACTGGGCTATTCGGTCAGATAAAAATGCAGTTGAAGTTTCCTTATTGTTCTGTTATTTATAACTGCCTAGTATTAAAACTTATGTAACTAGGTTTTGCTATAATATAACGCTTATCAATTTGTTGTTTTTATACATTGTGGTCGTACTATGTATGTTTTGGTTACTAGTTTGTGGTATGATGACAAGGTAAGCCTACAGGCCGATAAAATAACTCGTAATTATGTCGAAAGAAATCTCTTCATGTACTAGATTTCTAAATGGAAGAGAATGACGTGACAAAATGTCTGAGGCTAGTTAGTGGTACGAGAATGTTACCTACGTGTATTTTTCTGATATTATTGTCTTTTGCAATTAATTAGGACATTTAGTGAGCATAGTGTCATAAAATATCTTAACAAACAAATTCAGTATCTTACACTGATTTAGTAAGAGTACAAAGGTGGGGAAGGTTTTTTTTCGCTCCTGCTGTCTCGATTTGTTAGTTGTTTCACCTAGCTCCAGTGTACAGAAATTTATGAAATCACTAATAGCTCATCACACAATGCCCCCCAATCTGAATAAACATTAAAAGTACCGTCACAATCAACAAAACCAATCGGGCCTAACTGCAGCAAACAACGCCCAATCACACCCCAGCCACGTATTCAATTAACAGAACACGATTCTGTATTCCCGCACAAGTTAATTTAAATATCCGTAATTGCCCCGCGTTGGGCGCCAAACAGCCCCGCATTGGGTGCCAGAAAAGTCCCTCGTCTTGTCACTTGCTTTGTTGTCTTCGGTTACTGTCCTATATTTGGATTAGATCAGATACTGGGTTAAGTAATTATAGGTCTAGACAGAGTCCGCTGGTACTCACCAGTGCATAGAGATTATCAACATAGTGAAAGGTACGCCTCCCAAAGACTCCTTTCAAGTGGCATGTGAAGTTTTGGTTGTCAATGCCGGTTTCTAAATGTATTTCATCTCTTCTCTTATATCTTCGAACCAACCAACACGGGCATCAAAATGCCAAAAGCTCAGTTATTGGTGGCCTTGTTAGTGTTAACTATCGTTCCTAATTGAAACTGTTCCTTAGCCATAACAGAGGTCTTCAAGCAGCATTTATACTCCGACTTCGTGGTTAGTCACTGGCTCATAGAAGCTTACTAATCAAAAGGCATCCAGGCTTATTATTCTGTTGATGGTGAATGAGTGAAACTTCTGCACATAAGTACTATTTTATTCTGCGTCGTTGGGCGCCACTCCCACAATGTTTGTAGTTTATTAGAGCAAGTTTGTCTTCGTGTTTGCATATAAGTTTGGGGGCTGGTTTTATTTACTTGCCGAGTACTTTGCCAAGTTGGTCTTGCTCGTGGGACGAGCGTGTGCAATGTCTTGTAGGGGAGTGGCAATGATGAGGTAACTTTATTATGCTGCAGCGGTACATTTGTTTTTAGCAATGTTGGCAATATCAGTTTTCTTTTATAACTCCTATACATACTGTCGATGAATATGGTCTAGATGGGCATAAGACAGGACAGTGTACTTGTAAATAACTAACAAAAATAGCAAACCTTATGATCATTACATTCATATAACAATTGTATTACCTCACACGTTACTTCCAACTTGGCCTCCATGACGTATTGTATCTGTCTCTCGTAGATATACAGGTATAAGTCTCATACTGTGTCTATAATTTAACTTGTAATTTAATAATACGATTAGCCTATAGAAACAGGATTCGTTCATTTCTAAGCCCGACCTAAAATTCAAGTCAAACCCTGCTGAAAACGGAACGCCATTGTTGGCTTCCAATTCCACCGATAAAAGCTGACCCATCAGTTAGAACAATGGAAACAAAGCTATTACTCAAAAGCGGACGTACCCGACGATGAAAAAAACGCCAAATATCTTTGTCGATTCCACTCTGAATATGGAAATGACAGACCCTCAAAGGGGGAAACGAGCACGTCTATGCACATATAGCTGGTAGTTTATAGGACATCGACATATGGAACCGACATTTCTTCAAAAACTGATATAATTTTAAAGACATGAGCCACAACCATACGTCGCACCAGATGAAAAAACCGGTAACCATAGGCTATATAGTATAGACGTTTATAACACCAAAGGGATAAATTGGGCGTAGCCGACCTACCCCACTTATTAAACACCTTTTTAACCTACTTCAAAAAAAGGAGGAGATTCTCAATTCGTCGGAATATATATTTTTTTCTTATGTATTTTCCTCGATTGCTCGACGATCGATTCGAAAAATTCTTTTTTGCTTAAAGCGGTATACTTCCCAGGTGGTCCCGTTGGCACGAGGTCAGGATCTGATGATGGGATCTCAAAAAAATCGAGAGCAACCCTCAAATTTTATAGGGACGCGATTCGGTTTTATGTTTTTTACCTCAGAACTCCGTCATTTATCAACTGATTTGGAATATTTTTTTTTTATTTGAAAGAATATACTTTCATATTGGTCTCATAGAAATTTCATCAAAATCAGTTCAGTAGTTTGGTTAAGTCAGTTATAATTTTTTTTTAAGTTTCTTGTTGAAAGACCCCCAATAGTCTCTGGGATAAACCTCGGTAAGGAGACTATTCCACGACCAAGTGTATCTACGCAAGAGCAAAAAAGTTTCGCACAGCAATAATTTCAATGACCTGCCTACGATTTTTTAAATTCATCCTATCGGAGCGGCGAGCGCGGTGGCTGGCATCCGTCAGATTTGTTTTCTTTTACCCTGTGCCAATCTCAAAATTATATTATTCATCTTACTAATCACATTCATTAAAATCCAACCAGTCATGAATAATACCCGTACGTGCGATAAACATAACCTTCCTTCGGCATCGCGCAAATACAATGGTACGCACGCTTTATTTTATTACCCCTACGGTCCGACCGAATGAATGCAGATAAGAATTTCACAGCGCCGGGTACTGGCAGACCGGCAAACATTGTACGGGATGTAATGTTACCGACCCAATAAAGGGGTATCATACTCCCAACAGTCGCTTATAAACCGGGACTATCATCTGTATTTGTGCATTACACTGATTCTTTCATTATCACTCTTTAGGTATACGATCCCATCATCGTTCACAGTCCGACTTCACCCACTGCTGGGCATAGGTTCATCACTTATGAATTTAATATAAAAGCGTGTACGCTTTTATAAGCAAAGTGTACCTTGCCCTTTAAATTATTTACTTACTTTAATGAGTCTACAAGTGGCAACAGCGAGTTCATCTTTATTACAAGTATTAAAAAAAATCTCACAAAAACTTATTAGGACTATTACGAAGATTTTACAAATATACCAAAGAAAATCATTTAATTTACTTGTATATAGATAAGGATAGATGTTTCTCTAGATAACAAATAGTCCTTTAGGAACTGTATCTATCCAAAGCAAAGTTGGAAACTAGCTCGGACCTGAAAATAAACCCTCTTTTCAGCTTCCAACTTTGCTAGGAATTTTCGCATAAACTGGTTACTTTTTTTATATCTTCTGGAGATGAGACAAGCCTATGGCCCACCTGATGTTAAGTGGTAACCATCGCATATAACAAAGTATTGCCTTGTAGGTCACGCATCTTAGAAACGCGCCCCACGGTGCACTGTCCCGCGTACATCAACTTGAGGCATACATGTAAAGCTTCATGTGTCTGTAATTTCACCGGCAACCGAACTCTTCAAACCCGAAACGTAAAAATGTTTCTAAATACTGATTCCGCAATAGCTATTATGAAGATAAGTATGAATTTCGTCTCATTGTGGTTCATTGTTCGCAGTGCTGTTTGACTCGATATTATTGTTTCAATCGCAGGTCACTGCTGGGGATTGGGTAGATGGTCTACTAAAGCATTACCGGATTTCGGTCAAGTTACTGAGGCCATTACTCACATGTTTGTTTCAATCATTATTATAACTACTGGTTTTATCACGTTCCGTTTTATCACATACATATCGATATGCTAATATTATAAATTAGAAAGTAAATTATAACTACTGGTTTTATCACGTTCCGTTTTATCACATACATATCGATATGCTAATATTATAAATTAGAAATTAACTATTGTCTTTCTCTGTCTGTTTGTTACTTTTCAGGACCAAACTAACAAAAAAAATAAACTTATATATTTTCTCTTTACAAAGGTTCATACAAAATTCAATAAATTCTTTGGAGGTACTAGGAATAAACCTTTTTCGTGAGAGACTGGTGCCTGAGATAGGTTGAGAACTTGAGACCCTGTGTTACAGGTCACCAGTGCCCCACCCTACGAATAATAACATATACAGAATAGTAGGAATAACACGGTTAAGTATTTAAAAGAGGATGCAACAAACAAATTAAAAGAAAAAAAATGGTTGTCAAGTGATACACCATCAAAACAAAACATTGGAACAATAAATAGAGTACAGGCATGTGCGAATAGGATTGTGTATATGTGTCTATGCGTGTTTACTTGAGTGACGGTATGCGCGTGTTAATTAGCAGTTTGTGTGATTATAGATATATTATGATCTGGATTAAGAAAGGCTACTTTTTATTGAGAAACCACGCGAGCCTAACCGCGCGCGGTAGCTTGTGTAAAATAAAATATAAGGCCTGGCGGCAAGTTGCAACCCTAACTGGGACACAGCGACTGTAGCGCCTATAGCAAGCTTATCTTAGATGGAGTAGGCTAAAAGGACAGACAGTCTGTATTTAATCCACTATGATGCAGATAATGGCAACAAGTCCCGTCGTTGGACTTAAAGTGTCTGGTAGAATTGTAAGCAGTTTTGTCAAAATTCGTAATCATCATCATATCAAAATTTGTAATAAGCGATTACAATGATATGGGACGAATGATAATTATATTAGGTTTTGTGTTATGTACCTGATTTTTTTAGAAAAAATCTACTTCCACACCAGTCTTTGAATACCTCAACTGCGAGTGATCTTGAGTTTTTCGCGTTGATTAGCCGTGAGTGCGTGAGTAACAGGCGAAAATTGACGATTCAAAATGATCTTATTCATTTTACGTTTACCAAAAGTTACATATTTAGTATGGAAATTGTAAAATTGGGATGTTGTCTTATTGGAATTGATAATTAATCGAATGTAATGAATAGATAAGCTACCCTTTGTCAATTTTCCCAGTTTGCCGATCTACCAGCAACAATTCCCATTTTGTCTACTTAAATAACTAGGTATCTCAAATAATCTCATAGATGTTTGTTCAAAGACAAATAGTTTGGTTGAGTGACCAGTATCCTTTAACAGCAGCTAATTGGCCGGACCCCGTTCAGCGAAATAAATCAAACAGACTGGAAAGAAACAGTGGCGCTGCGCAAATCACCGCGAGCACCCGCGTTTTCGCGGCGCAAACGCAGCCAATCGCATGCGCCCGCGCCGACAGTGACAATTCGCATTTCGAAATCTCCGCTCGATTGCAGCGAACGTATTTACGAAGTTAGTGTTTACGCGTCGCGGAGTAGAATGGGAATGACCTCGGGGATACCGTCCCATGTTTTATGTGTTTGTTTTTTTTATGTGCATTTTTCGTGCGTGTGCGTTCTTTATGTTTACACTGGATTGCCGGCATTGCGTTCAAATTGCGACCTACATCAGGGTTCGCAGGTGTGTGCGGATGTTTCGAAATTTCACTGGATTTTTAACCGGGTACGGTAAAGCGGTCCTATTGTAATAATCGATGATGCTAATCATTGAAAGAACTTCTCTTTCACAACTCCTTTCATATTAAATCCTTAGGTCTGATCAATAAAAGTGATCTAAGCGAAGAAGAATTTCTCTCGATATTGAAAATAAGTGTTCAGATGCAGTGGTACATAAGTTGTTGTATTATACGCGACGTACAAAGGATTTCTCTATTCTGTTATCTTGAGAAAACAGTTACGCGCCTTGAATAAAGCCGTTGAAATGTTGAGCGCAAAAAGTATCTTGTGAGTTGCTACTTTGTGTCAGCGTTGAGAACTTTGGAGTCTTTGGGCCAGTTTGTGCCATTTCAAATCGAATCAAAATAAATAATGCTGGACATTTCACACAGCGCTGTCTAGCCCCAATCTAAGCAAAGCTTGTAGGTACTATGGGTACTAGATAATGATCGAATACTTATATACGTTTTTTTAATACTTTAAGCATATTTATCTGGGTCTTCGCCCACAGTGACGGGGGTCGTCAGATTAACTTTAGAATTATAGAGTGCAAGCTATTTTTGAAGTGAAAACTTCTTTAGGCGCGTAGGGCATTTTTTGAGATGGAAAAAAACCGTTGAATTCGCTACACTGTTACCGTTACCGACACCTCTGTTTATAAGTATCTCGTAATTGCTCAAGTTATCACTTCTGTCGGCACTCCCGGAGTGCCACTTTTTTATACTCCCTACGCGGAGATGGAACAAGCATATGACCCACCTGATGTTAAGTGGTAACCATCGCCTATAACTAAAGTATAGCCTCGTAAGTCACGCACCTTAGAAACGTGCCCTACTATGATACACTGCATTGCGTCCATCTACTATTTGACTCATGGACAATGGATAAGATAGTTTCTCCAATTAGATTATACGTGTTTCTTGAATAATAGAACATAACATCGTTAAATTATGATTGAAATCGAAATGCACTCGACCGTGGTTTTTATGACGTCTGCTTTGCTCGAAAAATAAAACGTATGGTCAGAGAACACTGAGTATTTGTCGCTAAATATCCATGTATTTATTATCTATACTAATGCACACATTATAAAGAGAATAGATTTGTATTTTTGTATGTTAACAGTTATTTGTAACTAATAAACACAAAAAATACGGGTCCAATTTCAAAAATTCTTTCACCATTAGAATGCTACATTATCCCTGAGGCTATACAATAACATAGGCTATATTAATTACTAGCTGACCAATCCGCAGCTTCGCACGCGTAGTTTTTCAATAAAAACATTACCCTCCTGCGCAGTTGGGTAAAAAGTAGCCTATGTTACCCGGGGATAGTGTAGCCAACGGTGAAATGATTTTTTAAATTGGTCCAGTAGTTTCGGAGCCTATTCAATGCAAACAACCAAACCATCAAATCTTTCCTCTTTATAATATTGGTACTTTATCATTATTATTAAGCCTTCTTTATTTCCTTACTTTTTTTCTTTTTATAAAGTTGTGAAGTTTTTTATAAAGTATGATCAGGAATCCCTCTTAGGTATAGGCCTCCTCATGTTTACTCCATGTCTCTTTATCTTTTGCTGTTATCATCCACTGATTTCCAGCGATTTCAGTGATGTCATCAATTCATCTTTTTCTTGGTCGACCTGGTTTTCTTTTGCCGTTGGGTCCAACCAATCTCGTCGCTCTTATGGTCCACCTATCATCCGTATATCGGGCTATATGTCCTGCCTACCGCCATTTTAACTTAAGTGCGTAGTGGAGTGCATCTGTTACTTTTGTTTCTTCTCTTAAGAATTCACTTCTGATTTTTTGTATTTTTCTAATTTTTAAGGTGTTTCTTTCCACAGCCCTTTGACAAGTTGTTATTTGGGTTTTAGTTTTCGTAGTGTAGCTCCATGTTTGGCGTCCATAGGTAAGGGATGGTAGAACGCAGGTGTCTAACACTATTTTTTTCAGATGAATAAATTGATCTCCTTTTAAGATTTCTTTCAGACTCCAGAATTTCTTCCAACTGAGAGCTACGTCTCTTGACTTCTTCTTCCGTGTTTTTGTCTTGAAAGGATATCTGTTTGCCTAGGTATATGTAGTTGTTTACGTATTCTAGAGGTCTGTCGTTTAAGCTTATTGTATTTTGTTTACTGTTTGTAAGTATTTTTGTTTTGCTTTCATTCTTTTTAAGGCCTTCTTTTTCGCTTTCTTTGCTTAACAAACCTATCATTTCCTGTTATCTTTTTACTTGTTTCTGCAAATAAGATTATATCGTCAGCGAATCTGAATATTGATATAGACTAGAAAAAATTAGGGAGCCCTACTAAAACTTCAATAATTGTATCCATAGATTTACGTTAGTTTTTATTTTTATTGTTTTATGGTGAGCAATAAATAATTATCTAATCTAATATGACCTTTTTCAAAATTAAGAGAGAATACGTAAATTCTGGTTTATTCCCAACAAGTCACGTCGTCTTTGTATTTTATGGTCAAAAGTTACCTAATCTTTGTACTGACCTATAGTTTTATCGCACGCTCGGGTTTTACTTTATAAATTTAGATACTATCCTTAAAAAAACCCAATGCGATAAAATTTACCTATTTAATATTATTATTATATATCGTTACCAAACATAATTAACGCCTTTTACGCGTCTTTATTTTACCACTTAACACACACTTAAAACCGTGATACTCAAAAATTCACTGTATCTTTGGAATATTTACACTATGTTTGTATTTCATGTCTGCAGCGACCAACTCGGGTGCGACTTCTGTTAAGCTTTTTCCACATTGGCCATTGCAAATCTAGTCCTTGTGGGAGGATGAAATCAGGAATATTTTGCATCTACATGCAGTTTCAAATCCGATCGGAAGCGACAAAATGTTCTCCAAAGGCTGTCTGGAAGAGATCGCTTGAAAGTTGGTCATTGTTAGCTCAATAACTGATGCGATTTGCGACCCTAGGGCGGTAATTAAATTTGAAAATAGAATGAGGCTAATTGCATTGTACAATAGATCGCTTACAACCCTTGTATACAATGTACTATTGATTCATTCATTCATTAAAACACGGTGTAAGTATTCTAAGAATGATTTTAGTTTATTAGTATAGAGGTTAATTTATTTCATTAATATTATCAAACAATTTTTTGCCGGGTTTCGTTAAACAATACGCAAGTTTATTGGTTATTGATATTATCGTGAGTGCTTTTTCGCATAAAAACTAACGTATACCTTAAAGGGTTCAGCGAAAATGAACTCTATGTCTAGATAGATAAGGACGCTTATATCGGTGGTATAGCTAGGATATTGATAGGCCAATACCCTCCCTTCGAAGCCTTGATCTCGCTAGTTGGAATATTTTGGCGTGAGTCACAATAGGGTATCCACTATCGATATACATATAGTAGGGACGTTAAAGCTTTTATTGTTTTGTGTATTCACATGTTTTGATTTATCATATTTTACTATTTTATATCTTACTAAATATTATTGCGCTAATATGGTAAATATGGCCTGCAAGAGATCACTATTAGCGATAAGGCCACCCATTATACCATTGATTTAATTGTGTATTCTCTTTTGTTTGTTTTATTTTTTAATGGTGTGCAATAAAGAAATTATCTAATCTGAATACGAAAGTTAGATGTTTGTAGTTTATGATGGTGTCTGATAAAAAGAATTTGATAAGCAGTAATAAGAAAGAAAAAGAAAAAGACTACAACTTGCTACCAGCCACTATATAAATCATCTGGATAGGGATAGGCCCAGTTTTAGCACAACACATACGCTATTTTTAAACAACTGCCTAAAAGTCTATGTTAGAATACATTAGAGTTATCTTACATTTATTGAAGAACAATAGTCCGTCCTTTTTTCTTTTCCTTCCTTATTTTATTAAATTTACAGCATTGTTACTTGAGGAAACTATCCATGTTTCTACCAAAGTTTCAACTCATGGCTCGCTTAGCGCAAACTACGATAACATAACACACAATTTACATACACACAAAAACAAATGGTCGCATAATCAGCTTCCAAATCTGAGCACAATCATAAACCCTACTGCTGTAATTATAAAGTTGATATTTGACAAAGCAACGTGCTAACTTGCTTAGCAAGTTCATAACATAATCATGTTATGAGAATGCTGCGAATTTGTTATGCACTGAGATAAGAGTTTCCTAGTACCAAGTAGGTAAGTACAGTTTCATCAAAAACCTACCTGTTAGTTTAATAGGCCCATGCATAAGAGAACTAAAATTGAATTTTCACTGAAGATAGTAGTTACCACGACTTTCTCCGATGTAAATAAACGAATTTTAAACATGGCTCTCAAATAATCTTTACATAGTATAAATTGAAGTCGCTTCCGCTATCAGTTCGCTTAGATCTTTTAAACTACTCAACGGATTTTAATGCAGTTTTCAGCAATAGAGTGATTCAAGAGGAAGGTTTGTATGTATAATACATATATAACTCTGTTTGTTTGTTAGTTTGTTTGTTACACGACTAAACGGCTGAACGTGAAATTTTGCAAGGAGATAAATGATATCTTGGGAAAGGACATAGGCTACTTTTTAGCAAACTGCGCAAAATGAGGGTAATGTTTTATTGAAAAACCACCCGTGCGAAACCGCGGGCGGGTCAGCTGGTATAAAATATTACAAAGCATGTTGTTATTATCCGAGCAACCACGAGTGGTATCGAATAACGGGAACTGCGTCAAAATCAACTTACGATGAACCACGTAAACAAGTCAAGTCAAGTAATGCAAAACGACTAAAACAGCGCAAGTACGATACTTGTCAATAGAATAGAATATATTAATCTATACTAATATTATAAAGAGGAAAGATTTGATTGTTTGTTTGTTTGCATTGAATAGGCTCCGAAACTACTAGACCGATTAAAAAATTCTTTCACCGTTGGGAAGCTACACTATCCCCGGCTGGCATAGGCTACTTTTTACCCAACTGCGCAGAAGGAGGGTAATGGTTTTATTGAAAAACTACGTGTGCGAAGCTGCGGATTGGTCAGCTAGTTTATTATACGTCCATAAGATATGTACAAAACATAAAAGTAATATTTACAAACACAAATTGAGCCTATGTCAGATTAAAAATATACAAAATAATAATAATATTTCAATAAAATTTTAAATCAAATGAAAGATTCGATTAATTAAATAAATAAATATTGCTGTACATTTCACACAGCGCTACTTAGCCCCTAAGCAGAACTTGTACTATGGGAATCAGATAACTGATTAAATACTTATATAGGTACTTTTTTGTAAAAGCATGTTTATAATGTATAGAAAATCATCCAGACCCGGAACAAATATCTGTAGATTCGCAAAATTGCTAAAAGTTAGCGATGGACGAGGGATTTAACGTGTTTATCGATTTTTAACAATTTAATCGAATATAAACATAAATTTGCAGATTGACATGTTCCGTATTAGCACTGCTGATTTGATTCAATAGATAATGATATCTCATGCCATCACACAGTATTATCAAATGTTACTCAACAAACACCAATTTTACTTACGTTTCGCAATCGGTTAATGCAAACTTTCACTCAAGGCCGAAAATAACCAATAAGTGCCGTATCACAGTGGAAATGTGAACGGTGTCTTAACTTACTGAAATGAAATTAAAATCAGGGACCTCAGTTAGCCATTGAGTTTTAGCTCATTTTATTTTCATGTTTTCATTTTGCATAAAAAAAAATATTTCATATCATATATTTTATTTTTATTTTATTTATTATAGAATAACAAACAACTACAAAGTTATATAACTATGCTTATCTGGATCAACGCATTAGCATTGCAATCAGCGGGGCAATGAAGCCAGTGTCTTGGGCAAGCTTCCTGATAGTCTAAAGCGATTGAGTTCTCTATAAATTAACTAAAAGTTTGTTAAAAACATATCTTATGTACCTACCTACCTACTAGCTCGCATTTCTATGTTCTCTTAGAATGTGGTAGATATAACATTAAAGCACAAGTCACTATTCAAGTGTGTTTAATAAATAAATAATAATAATAAATAAATAAATATTGCTGGACATTTCACACAGCGCTATCTAGCCCCAAACTAAGAGAGCTTGTACTATGGGAACCAGATACCTGATAGAATACTTATATACTTTTTTTTTGTAAATACATACTTATAATATATAGAAAAACACCCAGACTCGGAACAAATATCTGTAGATCATGCAAACATTTGTTCCGCGGCGGGAATCGAACTCGCTACCTCCTGTGTCTCAGTCAACTATTCGCCCACTGCACCACGGAGGTCGTCAAATAGGGACAAATCTGGATAGGGACTTCTGCTATATTGTTAAGCATAGAGGTGGTACAAGGATACAAAACTAGGTACGGAAGTTCGTTCAAGTGATATCCAAATGGTATCAAAATAGGCCGTTCGCAGGCCTAGTTACCTCTCGGCCTCACTGTCAATAAATTCAAATGACGGCATTTATGGCGAGACAAAAATTCTACATTAAAAATTCTGCATAAAGTTGACCTACTGTACAAGATCGCCCAGTTCTGCCTCACTTGTTACGTCGATCTCTTATCACTCTCACGCATACTGATTAACACGAGAGAGAGCGAGATGGTTACATTAAGGTTATACACATGGGTCTAGACTTCGGTTTTGTTGAGAGAAAGTTGGGTAACTTGGGTAATTGCATTAATTTGATTAAGTTAGGACTGAGTTTGGTATATATGTTGCCCAGAATATAACGATGCCTTTTCTTAATTTCTCTAGCGATTTGACTAACGTTGTTGTGAGGTCTACAAGTTGTTAACGAGCTTTCATTAATTTCACATGTACCAACATTTGTGTACCACATTCACATTTTTTCGTGAAAAAAATCTTGTATACTTATCATTCTAATACTGAGTTTGTTTATTTGTTTGTACGATTTTACGTCGTAACGGCTGAAACGATTTCGATGAAATTTGGTATATAGATCGGTTATAATCTGAATTGAGATTTATGGTACATTTTATTGAAAAACCAAGCGTGCAAAACTGCAGGCGGAAGCTAAGTTTTCTGTAAATCAGCCATATGACGTCCACTGCTGAACATAGGCTAACCTAGGATATATGAAAGCACATAGGGTCAGAAAGCTGTTCTGATGATGATGAAGTTATTCATATCCGGAACAACCTCAATAGATTGACGGAAGACATTCAACCGATCTTAAATTATCAATTTGACAAAGTATTCGTAGAATAGACACGATCTAAACAATAATACATTTTTTATGTCTTCTGTGAACGTTCACACAATTATGTCATATTTCAAGTCTTTGTTCGACGTTTATAGCCCAATGTGCGCTCGCGCAGCTCAGTGACCTCTGCATGTGTGGTATCTGACGAATTTGCGCACATTGGCCGAATATTTCGATTTCAGACTCCTAATACATATAAATGTTTTTTGCGTAAAATAGCAGGGGTTCAAGGTCTGTCAAAGTCAATAAAATTTAATTTAGTGATAAACACGTGTTATTTAAAATGCCTTAAAAACTAGGTGAATATACGCCATTATTGCCAGTAGCTATATTAGCCTATTTAGGTCATCTAGGTAAAGTAATATCTCGCGCGGTCACTACTTGGATGAGTAGACTGTTAGTAGCATTTATAACTGAGCTCTCCATGCTTCGAGACGTCATGTTAAGTCAATCCCGGCTATTATAGCCATTAAAAACTCCGATACCGATAGCTTCTATCTCTGACGAACTAACTTCTAAAGACGAATCTTTGACGACCTCCATGGCGCAGTAGGCGAATAGCCGGCTAAGACGCAGGAAGTAGTTGGTTCGATTCCCGCCGCGGAACAAACGTTTGCATGATATACAAATATTTGTTCCGGGTCTGGATGTTTGTTTATATATTATAAGTAAGTATGTTTTTACAAAAAAAGTATATAAGTATTCTATTAGTTATCTTGTTTCCATAATACAAGCTCTACTTAGTTTGGGGCTAGATAGCGCTGTGTGAAATGTCCAGCAATATTTTTTTTTTTACAAAAATCAGTTATCTATTTCCTAATGTAACCATAGAACAAGATTGGCTTAGATTGTAGCTTGATAGCGCTGTGTTATTTTTTGTGGGAATTATTTATTTCCTGATGTAATAATGTCACTGATGTGACATCCATGACAAAGAATCTTTCCATTCCGAGAAACTCATGAAAGGAAACTCTCCTACAGACTATGACGTCATAGCGACTTGTTATAACAGGCGCACACTAATGCACCCATTTAGCACGGCACAGCTCCAATGGACCGGTCCCTAGGCCCGGGACGCACCAGGCGGTCGTGACCGACATCCGACCGGTTGCCGTTACGTCGAACCGCGCGAAAGTAAAACGACGCGTTTTTTTTTTGCACTTGTGATACAGAAAAGTGTATAACTAGGTTTTCCGTGACTGGTTTTAAATTGGACGGTCGCATTTTCTTTTAATTTTTTAATTGACGCGGTATAGTAATTAGTGGTTCTGTTGGGAAAATAGAGCAGTTTTTCGTTCTCGATGTGATTACCGTTACTTTTTGTGGTTTTAAAGTATGAGGTTCTTGAAAGCGACCGTTTGTGGCAGTGAATCTCTGTGAATATTGGTGATAGTAGTTCCCCGAGCGAGCTACTGATGGCTGGTAGAAAATGCTGTCAGGCATTAATTTCTCCCTGTTTAGGTACATATTTTCTCTGCGCAATAAAGAATTAAATAAGATTTGTCAGTACATTTTACCTATGGAACTACTGGTTGTACCAAGCAGTTGTGTCATGGGGAATAAACGTCATAATACATATTTTCTAGCATATTCACCAGCGTCCTCGTTGTGATCTCATCTTTAGCTCTCGAATATAATTGGCCACAATTGAGCCCGCCCGTTGATTTAGTCCATATTTCCCTCTTGAAACATCTACGGCTATGATATTGGATGGTTCTTAAATTATTCTCATATTAAAAGTTCACGTTTCGAAGCAAGTTTATTAGAATACTTTTACTAAATTGAGTTTCTTCGTGTAAATTGATATTAAAATTATTTTCTGCTATGAAACTTTATGAGAATTGCAGAGCTTGTACTATGGGAACCAGATAACCTAGCTATGTTGACAGAAAATGAGCTATGAGTCTTTAATTTAAACAAATTTACTGTCACTTCATTATCTGCCATCGTGTTCTTACACGATAGAAGCTAATGAAGTGTTTACAGTTGCAATAGCTGAAGCTCTCTTTCTCTCTCTTCTCCATACCTAATCTTAAATAGACACTGGTCTATTCCTGTCACTGGACAGGAAAGGTGATAATGGATAATAATTAATTATCGCCTTTCCTGTCACTGGTGCTGTATCGACAGTCTGGTGTTCTGCCTATAAAAATGTACTGCGAAATTGTATTCGTGTGCAGAAAATTAAAAACGATAATTCTGTACCATATCTTTATCATGTTACGGTTCAGCATTAGCAGTATTAACTTCAGACAAACCTTCGCACTTCTAAGATCGCATTTTTTAATTACATAAACAATATCACGCCTTGCATCTAACAGGTGTTCAGCGGAAACGATTATCCATAACATGCCTAATAGAGGAAATAGTTCAATGTTTTAAGTATTACATTATTAGTATCTACATATACTGTTGAAGGATATATATTAACGAACCTTAGGTATAGATGAACACCTGTAGATATTTTCCTCACACGTTAAGATAATTGTAGGTATATCCGCATCGAACAATTAAAATTAATCGCTCCTCCTACAAATAACTTGTTTCGATCATCCATACCTATGTATTACTATATACTATCTAATATATAAAATTCTCGTGTCACAGTGTTTGTAACAAAACTCCTCCGAAACGGCTTGACCGATTCTTATGACTTTTTGTGTATTATCGGTAGGTCTGAGAATAGGACGTAAACTATTTTTCACACCCCTGTGTGATAAGGGTGGTCCACCCCAATTTTATTTTTTTATTTATCGGACAAAAGTTTAAATTTTTGTTTTTTATCATATTCTTTATTGTACACAAATAAATTTACAGACGGAAACAGCTTACAAAATGGACATGTACAAAGGCGAGCTTAACCCTAATAAGAGTTTTCTTCCAGCAAACCTTTGAATATAGAGATAGTCGATTATAGTGGTGAGTACGTGCACAGAAAAGGGCATAGGAGTAAAATATTAAAACTAATAGTTATACATAATATATACCATAATAAATAAAATACTTATAAATATTAAAAATAATACCTATACACTATACTTGCATTACAGATAAACGTAACACATTATACAAAATATACATAATATACCTACTTATACATAATAACCTAAAAATTTACAAGGACAGGTAATGACTCTTAGACTCTAAGCTTAAAAGTGCTTAGTGAAGGACTTGCGCGGATAGTGTGGTAGTGAATTCCACAGTTTGTTTTAACGATTCGACAATAAAAAATACAAACAACCATACATTTTCACCTTTCTACCACCAACCCCTATTTTTTATTAGCGATATTAGTACATACTTAAATAATTTTCTACTTTGAATATAGAGATTCTAAGGAGGTACGAAGTTCGCGGTGTCAGCTAGTAATATTATAAAATCTAAAGTAACTCCGTCTCTCTGTCTCTCTGTCTGTTTATTATGTTTTCACGACTAAACGGCTGGGCCGATTTCGATGAAGTTTGGTATATAAATGGATAAATACCGGAATTGAGACATAGCCTCCTTTTTACCCGACAGCGCAGAGGGAGGGTAATGTTTTTATTGACAAACCACGCCTGCGAAGCCGTTGTCAGGTCAGGTAGCCTTCTATAAATTAATACATGAGCAGAAAACTTTGTAACCCCTTTTAAGTTTATTGCAAGCACGGAGGAGTATTAGATTTGGCATAGTTAAAGTTTATATCGAAAAGGATGGACGAAAGCTAAAATTGAGCTAAAAAAACAATCTAAATAATTACGCTCAAATTTCGACCACGTCCAATGGCAAATACGGGATTCATTACAATGGGGAAAATGATGGAAACAAATCATGAAAGTTTTCTTAATCAAATAACTTATTTCACATGAGCCACTTGAAAAGTCTATGGTTAAGCCAACTTAGGCGAAAATAAATGCCGCGCTACTTGCATTACTGTTTTAAATCATGTCGTCCTTAGGTGCTAAAAAAAGGCCTCCCCTATATCCTACCCTATATCCAGAGCCATCAATCTTGTGAGGTCTAGACGAAAGGCTCCAAGCAACATTTCTTTTTCCATCTAGGGCCATCCTACGCTGCGTTTTCCAGTTTGTGATCTTTACTCAAGAAACTTACAGAAAGGTTCATTCACTCGCTTTGAATTAAATACATCAATAGTTCGCTACAACAGCCTGCTCGCAAGAAACTTCAGCCTAGGCCTTACTCAAAAATCTCCTTAGCTAGTCATATGCTTTTGCCCATGTATTGATTTGATTGCCAACAGTTCAGTTTACCTCATACCGCTTTGATGTTTGACTATCCAGCAATTCAGCTCCAATTAGAATCACTTTATGTAATATGGCCTACCTTGCAATCAGAGTAATTGCTAGGCAAATTTGATTATATGTAATTGTATGTGTGTGTTTAAGGAAGGTATTATCAAAATTTGATATACCTTTATAACTACTATATTTATAACAGTGAGACATTAAAAATAGTCGGTATCGAAAACAATTAATAATAAATAAATAAAATAAATTATAAAAATATGCATTTTTTCTATTAACGCAACGTCTATTATCGTAAAACAACGTAAGCCTGTCATACTGCGAGGGACAAGGAATTCACGGAGGTAGGGAGGAGAGAGTGGACAATAGAATACTTTAAGTAGGAGTGAAAGAACGTGAAGATCACGACGAAGACGAATAGGGAGCCATTTAAGTTGGGATTTGAACATGGATACGTGATCGAACTTGCGCAGTCCGAATATAAAATTTATATTATGTTATCAAGGGTGAGGTTTTTTGTTAATGGTTACTCTCCTTTCTGAGTCACCATAAATCTGAAAATGTATTAGTATTTAATTTCCCAGCTATAAAGCCTTTGTGTAAAGTTTAAATTACATTCATAAAATTATCGAACCCATTAATTTTACCTGTAGTTTTGTTTCCGTCCATTCTTTATCGAGATGTAAAATTAACCATTATCCTCGCTTCTCGTTACGAAGTTTCCAAACTCGTTATTGGCATGAACTAGGTTAATTAAATAATATAATCAGCTGTACATTGCGGCTACCAAACTTTACAGTTTTAAGTGTTTCTCATAGGAAAGTCTAGCGGATTCGTAAAGCACGAGTTAAGTGTTTTCCGGTTATTTATCAATGTTGTGATGGAGGTGATTAGCTGTTCTCTCAAACTGTAATTGAAATAACATTCTAGCTTTAGACAAGAGTTAGAGTAATCAATTAAATTTGACTGGCGCTTTTAAGAACTTTCATAAAAACACACGGTTTTTACGTAAATATCAAAAGGTATGTTTGAGAAACTACCTTTTTATCACAATATTTGCTTGTTATTCATTTTTTTATTTAGTTTATAGACGAGCAGCATTATTGCTGATATCTCTACATCACACAGTGCCGAAAGTATCTTAATGTTCACTTTTGTATTATTGCAATGTATTATTAATTCGTAGACAGTTATCGAGTTGGTTTTAAAATGAGATGATGTTTATGATTAATTATTTGCATTATTTCCGACCTGATAAAGGTTGCTGGGAGCCGTTGGGCGTAGGAGGCAAAAGATCGGTTGCTCTGAAAAACAAGACGGCTTTTTTCTGCTGTGAACGTCCTATGGGTAATATGATGATGATTTGCTTGTTAGTAGGCTGATAGCATGTCTAACACTAGCAAATCAGAGCTATCTAAAAATCCTTATTACATTGCCTGGGTTATATTGGTGAGTTTAGAGATTATTGAAAGCCCTTTTCCAGAACGAACGTATATAAAGTCCTGCTTCTTTATTATATAAGAAAATTGTATATATTGTTTAATTATCTAAATAATAAAATAAAATTAATAAATTAATTATGTCGTGTCTAAATTTGCGGTTTCTAGTTTTAGGAATTTAATTTGAATGCATGCAAAACTTATCGTATTCACATATTTTATTACAATCTAGATCAAAATTGTGTGTTTTGTTTATTTAGTGCTAAAAGGATTGTTATCTGTAGTTTGTGGATTAATAAATAAAATGAAAAATGACGCAAACGTACATTTTGACGGTGTAAAAATCTATGCAATCAGATTTGAGTTTAGTTCTAAAATACGGGTCTTTGCACAAACATCGTCAGAAATCCTCATCAAAAGCACGTTGCACAATCGAGCGGGATCCGAGCAAATAACACGATTTATGAGCGCCAGTGTGTAAACATCACAATCCAGCCTGGACGAAAGGTACGGCCACATACGAGTGTAATTTTCGGCTGGTTTCCGTGAATTATGTTAGTTCTTGATGCGTACTGCTAAGGAATGGAACACTTTGCCGTCGTCTGTTTTTCCAAAATAATACAATCCGGGTCTCTTTAAGGTAAGAGTGAATAGGTTTCTTCTAGATCTTCGTGCTTCATCTTAGACCACATCATCGCTTACCATCATGTGAGATTGTAGTCAAACGAAGATCTATCCAATTGAAAAAAAAGTTCTAGGATATAGATTTTATTTAGGAAACTTTCGTGATTTATTTTAATTAGTATTATAAATAAATGCGTACAGCGTAACCTCAGTGCGAGGCGAGACGCAGCGCGGAGCGGATCGCACTCACCCTGATGAAGGTTCACGAATTGAACCGAATCTTTGTCGGTCTAAACACCGATAAAACGGTACGTGATACATCGCGTATTTATAATAATGATATAGTAGAACTAAAGTGTTGGGGAAAGCAGCTGGATATTTTCTCTATTATCGCCACAAAACCTTTGTACAGACAGAAAGAAAGAAAGGAAACGTTTTATTTAAAACCACACAGTAAAAGAAAGAAAATAAATAAAACGCAACATCTCACTTAAGTATTTTTCAAACTTTCGCGATCACTGTACATAATTATTGATTAAAACGGGTGTTTATCGCGTATGCACCTTTTTTATTTATTATCCCGACGTTTCGGCTGTGTTGCAACAGGCGTGGTCACGGGTTGACTGGAGTACTTAGACTGGAGAGCGTAGATACAGTTAGTGTAGTGTGTCGTAATATGAACGAGGACATTTCTAATTCTGAAGATCAAGTGAGGGTAGTTGCGGCAGCTTCCCACACTTCTCGACGGTAGCTCCAAGTACTCCAGTCAACCCGTGACCACGCCTGTTGCAACACAGCCGAAACGTCGGGATAATAAATAAAAAAGGTACATACGCGATAAATACCCGTTTTAATCAATAATTATTTCACTTAAGCACTAACAAACTTAAAAACTCTGTGGACAGGCAGCCTTACACCTGAATTCGGAAAATATACTAGACTAGCTGTTGCTCGCGACTTCGTACGCGTTACACTACTAAATGTGTAGGTAACCTAGAAATAACGCTAAACTCGCTATTGCAACTTGACACCCCATTTTAATCCCATGGGAACTGATTTATGGGATAAATGATAGCCTACGTGGTGATCCAGGTTATAATCTACGTATATACCAAATTTCATCGAAATCGGTTCAGCCGTTACAGCGTGATTGAGTAACAAACAAACAAACAAACAAACATCCAAACTTTCGCTGTTATAATATTAGTGTGATAACATATGTCTGATAATTACAGTTCAAAGTCATAAAAAAATACGCTTGTGCATTCGTTAGTTATAGCATTTAACTCGCTAAAACAAACTAGCCCAAACTAGAGGGGATTACTAGTAGCCAAAGCCGTTGAAGAGTACCACTATCTACCCCCTGACATGAAGTCATCGGGACAAATTATTGAATTGTCATACGAAGTGTTTTTAACACGCTTTCATTAGCTTCACTCTAATAATAGTAAACAAAATCTAGGAAGTTAATTTTAATCTACTTGTAAGATTAAAATCAACTTCCTAGATTTGTTTACTATTATTATAGTGAAGTAATAAAAGCATGTTAAAAACACGCAATGAAGAACGAACATTGGAGATCCCGCCTTATTCCAAAAAGATAGATAGATAGAGCTCTTTATTGTTACACCAAATTACTATTACTTAAAAAGATAGATAGATAATTATTTATTGTCACACCAAACCAAACTATTAATGAATTTAAAAAATTTAAAGATTAATACGGTGTGGTACCATGGACGGCCTTATCCCTTAAAGCGTTCCCTCCCAGGCAACCTTTGGATGGACTGGAAAGGTACCACTAGTGTGCCTTCACCTTTACGGCTCTTGATTCGCATAACTTAGGCTACTCTCAATGGCTAGATTTATGGGGCATTGAAAGGACGGATGGAAATGCTCTGAAAAATGGCCGTTTCAAAGCTTTTTTGACAGTTATATGGGGTTTTGTTTGAATTCGAGTTTTACCCAGATAAGTTAATGAAGATAGAGTACCTATTCGTAAGTAAAAGTGCACAAATCCTTTTAGATTCGTTGCAATGCTGTTTCACCTTATTTCGAACTAGCTTCTGCCAGCGACTTCGCACGCGTTGTTTGTCAACAAAAAGTAGCCTATGTGTTATTCCAGATTATTATCTACGTACATACCAAATTTCATCGAAATCGGTTTAGCCGTTACGACGTGATAGAGCAACAAACAAACAAACATCCAAACTTTCTCATTTATAATATTAGTGTGATACTGAGATACAGGGCTCAGGCAGGGTTTAAAACAATGACCGAATTTGTAAAGATTCAGGCATTGTAAAATCATTTTTAATGAAAAACTATTCCGCGCTTCCTTCTGTCTACACATTGGTTCCTGACACGCGACACTCATGATGCTCCTTTTAAGACCAGCGTACTTCAACCAAAACACAGACAAATAGTAAGAAAATAACAACCCACCAAACGAACAATGCCTTAAATAATAAAATAAATTAAATTCCAACCTCATTTCCACTGTTATATGGATCCAACTCAATATTCATAAATTCATAATCTAGATATCACAAATCTTCTACCGGGCTTCTACGCTTCAATAACCCGAAGCAATCGCCACAAATCGATCTGTCACCTCGCTCGATGATGGAACTGTAATCGTAAATCGAGAGATCCCTTGGGAGCATCCAGGACTCGGGAAATTGACAGACGCGCATCGTTAAATCAGACTTGCGACTTTAACACGATAAATCGATAGTTTCTTTTCAGTTTTCTTGAGTGATTGGACTATACGTCTGGAGTGTGGCTTTGAATCGTTTAATGTCTGTTTTGACTTCTACGAGTTGGCAACTCTGCAGACTTGACTTTGGCAAACTGCTATCGATTTGCTGATCTGTTTTGAATTAGGTGAAATTCTGCGAATTGCCAACTGTAATGCGATTGGTCATATATTCCATACGGGCAGCGGTTCATAAATATGGGAGACAAAAAGCCAACCAAATAAAGGTGTTTTTGTTCCTCTGTTCCTCTAGTTTCAGTCCAATGTGCGTTATCATTATCAGCATATAAAATACTACGATTAACTATATTTTCAGCTAACGCTGTTTTAGTGGTACGAGTACGCGTAATATGGAAATCGATGACCGTCCAATTACCATCCGTTCGCTTCGCTCTTCTTTATGAACTCTATTCAAGTTTTCAATTAATGTTTCCATTTCATACCGATTCGTAAGTAGCTTAGTTCATTTCAATTTTGCCAGCCATAAATATAAATTATAATTTCGTATTCCCAAAGGCACTGAGTCATCCCGTTATTGACACAAGGGAGCCCAGTTAATTAGCTCTGGTGATATCTGCTTTACATCGGACTGAATTGGTATTAATGAACAGGTTCTCTCTAGTAGACGCCACGAATACAAACAAAACCATTAGGTTTATCATATACTATGAAGGTACAGTCATGGTTTACAATAAATGTTACGAATTTAGGACCCTGTTACTTATCGTAAATCCAAGGGTGTCCTAGAGGTATGCAGTGATCAACACCAGACACCATTTTATATTATTTATATCCAGAGGCTGTCATTTTCTAGCTTCAAGTAGTAGGTTTATATATGTGTTAATATATTCGGGTTCCTTTATTGAAGAAGTATTTTAATATTCTTTGTATGTACATGTCCTCTTTGTAAGTTTTTTTGTCTGTAATCTATAAATAGCTAAAGCTAATAGGTTGATGAACGAACATATCTAAGTTCAGCATTCTTCTCTGGTCCGAAGAGTTCGGATAAAAAAAAATACGCTATTCCTTACCGTGGGGCGAAAAAATCTGGATCGGAAGTAATGTGGGCCCGGACCCAAACGGGCTTAGTCTCCACCCTACGAAATAGTTATAGAGTGGTAATTTTTTTTTAACAGCGTAGTTCTTCGTTTGACTACAATCTCACCTGATGGTACGCGATGATGTGGTTTAAGATGAATCACGAACATCTAGAATACACCTATTCACTCTTACCTTAAAGAGGCCCGGATTGTGTTCTATTGTATTTAGGCCCACAACAATTTTAATAAAAAAAAAGTACAGTGAACAAAAGAGGTCCTTACACTATTGGTAAGATTTTTTCTTCGATTGCTGCTTAGCTTTCTTGCACAACTCTGATGCGGTCACTCTTATGGTCCTACTCACAATATTGACTATATCTAGAGTCTAACAGATCTCATACATAAATAGATAAGTCCTCTGTTTGTCTCCAGACTAGGCGGTAGGTAATAATGTTCCGCCTTTATCTTTATTCAGCTTCTCTATTAAGTATTGTGTAAACAGTAACGACCTTCACGCTGTAAACATAAGGTGTGCATTAATATAACTGCGTTCAGCCGTGTAATATGTTACATTATTGTACAGAAGACATTTGCATATTGCTGTGAAGCTTTACATATTGCATATGCTGTGAACTTGATGCTTGACGGTTATCTGTTAAAATCTTTGTCTTATCTCACCCCATTGATTATTTCTTGGTGTGTCTCTGCTATGATCTGTTAATTAAATGTAATTCAATTAATTTATTCAACGATCCATGTATTTTACTTATAAACTTTCGTGATTGATTTCAATCATTATTATAAATACGGGAGTTATCACGTACCGTCATATCGGTGTTTCGACCGACAATGTTTCGGTTTAATTCGTGGACCTTCGTCAGGGTGAGTGCAGTCCGCTCCGAGTAATCTCGCCTCGCACCGATAAGACGGTAGGTGATAAATCCCGTATTTATAATAAAGATCCATGTGTTGTTAAAAAACTTCATTGGTACCAATATAATCGGTAGTGTATTCTGCTTAACATTAGGCCATCGGTTTGTTTTGTTATCTAATAAAAAAGGACCACTAAAATGATTAGGATATACTTTTATAAGGAGCGTATCGAATTCAAGTAGATTTAATTTAATTCAAATGCGCCTAGAAAACATTTTGTATTTCGTATTTCAATGCAACATACATCACAGGTTTCTTAAAAGTAATCTAAAGAAGTATGTACCCTGTAAAGGCGTGGCAAGGTAAACAAACAGCTTAAATAACGCTCCTAACTTATAGACTAACAGTTTGAATTAAAATAAAACTTACATAATATGATTTATTACACACTAAAATTATCATCAGACGACCTCCGTGGTGCAGTGGGTGAATAGCCGGCTGAGACGCAGGAGGTAGCGGGTTCGATCCCCGCCTCGGAACAAATGTTTTGCAAGATTTACAGATATTTGTTCCGGGTCTGGTTGTTTCTCTATACATATATTGAATGAATGAATGAATGAAAATTCTTTATTATACCTTACAAGCTAAACACAGCAGATATAAAAATAAAAAATAAATCAAATAAATGTAAGCATAATGGGCGGTCTTATCGCTTAACAAAGCGATCTCTTCCATATTATATATTAGTATTATAATATTTTATATATTAGGTTGGGGAAAAAGTTTCTTCGCATTTTTTATGAAAATTTAAAACATTTTTTAATATAGTTTATTTGCATTTAACTAAAGTATGTAGGTACCATTTTGTTCGATAACTTTTTGCCATCTTGTAGGTAGGGGCATGATCCCATTGCTATATAAATTGTGGGGCTTCTGATCAAAATACCGCGACAAGTGGTTTTGGCAGCCCTCTCGTGATGTTAACCTGACACTGCCTAAAGAATTCTAAAGAGACCGAAACAGGTGGAAATCTGAAGGTGCAAGGTCAAGACTATACGGCGGATGCATTAACACCTCCCAGCCACTAACTAAGCTGAACGTAGCTCAGCTTTATTTGAGTAGATCTTAAGCTCAGATAAAGCTGAGCTACGTTCCGCTTGGATGAGTGACCGCTAGTGTTTTTTAGAGTTCGGGAGTAAAATGGTAAAAACGGACCCTGTGCGACTTTGTTCGTCCATCTGTCAAAGTTGATTGACTCAGTAACTTGGCACCAAATACGTAGATTTGATCAGTATTTTATAAGAACTTTTATTTCAATGCGTCACTTCAGTTTATAATAAAATTCACACACAACATATATTCTACAAATGTGTAAGTAAAATCTGTGCAACATTCGCACAAAAGCCACAAATTATATATTCACATATTCACACACATCTACCTAAATACAATGATTATCGTCTCAACAATCAAGACGTTGCTCTTGTAAAAAACTCAAGGTTTTCGCAAGGTGAAGGCCGTTGTAATATGTTTAATCTGCGGTTGTATTTTTAACTAGCTGACCAATCCGTAGCTTCGCACGCGTAGTTGTACAATAAAAACATTACCCTCCTTCTGCGCAGTTGGGAAAAAAGTAGCCTATGTTACTCAGGGATAATGTAGCATTCTAATGGTGAACTTATTTTTGAAATCG
This sequence comes from Philereme transversata, assembly GCA_963924445.1. Lineage (NCBI taxonomy): Eukaryota > Metazoa > Arthropoda > Insecta > Lepidoptera > Geometridae > Philereme > Philereme transversata. Next base: position 3,964,743 of record OZ004343.1, on the reverse strand, counting down.
GACCAATAGTTTTTAAATTTTATTCGTTACAAACATACAAAAATACAAATCTTTCCTTTTTATAATATTAAGTATAGATATCAACATATGTCTACAACTAAACAAATTTTAAAGTGTGATTAGTATGTCGTATGTGCGTGGTTTAAGGTCAATCCTGGTGTTGGAGTTTTGAGGCCATCATCATCGTATCAGCCATAGGACATTCACTGGTGAGCATAGGCCTCCCTGACCGAGCGACCGATATTGTTCGATCTGCACCCCACGGCTCCCAGCAACCTTTATCTTCCCCGACTATGGCAAAGCCAAATAGAAGGGTTATGTTTTTAACAGTATATAAAAAAAAAATATTGCTGGAATTTCACACAGCGCTATCTAGCCCCAAAATAAGCAGAGCTTGTACTATGGGAACCAGATAACTGATAGAATACTTATATACATTTTTTTTTGTAAATACATACTTATAATATATAGAGAAACAACCAGACCCGGAACAAATATCTGTAGATCATGCAAACATTTGTTCCGCAGCGGGGATCGAACCCGCTACCTCCTGCGTCTCAGCCGGCTATTCGCCCACTGCACCACAGAGGTCGTCAGTATGGATGTAAATATGTTTCACCGTAGCGCCTAAACTACTCATCCGATTTTGATGAATGAGGTGTCAATCGATTCGTTATTATGGTCCGAGTGGCATAAGCTACCATATAGACGTAGTCTGGTTTCAGTTAATAAACTTAAATTACTTGCTATTTAAGCTACGTATGTTTTGCAATAAACGTGGTCGAGGGCAGATACATAAGCTATTATTAAAACTAGCGTCCACCCACCGAAATAAAGACGAGAAGGTTGCTTTACTAGTCTATCAAACAAGCTCCGCTAATAATTCTTTCAAATTATGTATTTTGAACATTATTTACTAGCGTTTATGATATAAATGTAAATTGAATTACATTAACTGATGTAATAGACTTTGAATAACAATGAAGAGGGACCACTGAATCGTGAAATATGATTCTAGACGCATAATTTTATCGAACCGCAACGGTGTTGCCTCTAATGGAATCTTGGCATGAGAAAAAGTTCCTAAAACAAACGGACACAAGACTTCTCAATTCATCTATTAAAGGATTTCATTGTATGACCAGAAGTAGTTAAGCGTAGTAGAATTCCTTGTGAAAGGGCTCGCCCGGGGAAGTACTACCACCATATCTATTTCTGCCGCCGAGCAGCATTGCGTTGTTTCTGTTTGAAGGGTATGGTTGCTGGTGAAATTACAGGTACATGAGGCTGTATGCCTCAAGTTGATGGACACAGGGCAGTGCATCGTAAGGTCCAATTCTAAGGTGCGTGACCTATGAAGCAATTCTCTGTTATAGGCGATGGTTATCACTTAACATCAAGTGGCGTGAAAGCTTGTTCAATACACATGTGATTTTAAAAGAATATCCAGACTTTCAACAAATCTTGGTCAAAAGTAGTGGGATTAAACTCATAATCAGAATAGGCTAAGTCACTACACTTAGGCAGCGTAGAATTGCCCCTCACCAGATTAAAAAAACACTTATTTTAGATTGCTACGAGCCGTTGGATGCAGTCGGCACAAGTTCGGCCACTCTGGAAATCTATGGGAGAGGCCTATGTCCAGCAGGAGACGTCCTATGGCTATTATGATGATGATAACTAGACACCTATATTTCTTTAAGCTGTAAAACAAAACCGTTCTTTTATCCCAGGCATCAAACTAAAAGCTCCTCGCATCATAGTTTAATCCAGATATGGTCGAAAAATCGTGGTTTAAAATTGTTCTGCAAACTAAACACGTACCCAACGGGATTACCCGGAGCCGGCTGGACTTTAAGCCACTATACACCCTGAAAATGATATCAGCTTATAGTCTGTATGGACGACACGTGTATCTTTTAAACAAGGTTATGAATTATTTGTCCACGGTTCGCGTTGATAAAAAGTAGTTCATGCTATACCTATCTACCCACTCATTCATGTGTTTACGCAAGCTTATGTGTGCAGTGTTTAAGTTTATCTTTATCTTGTTCTTATCTTTATTTAAGGTATCTTTGTGTCTTTTCTTCCTATATTTTTGCAATAGATTCACTTTTTCTGTTCAACTGCTGGGCAAAGATTTATTGATTAACAATTTTTATTGTTATAATACACCAAATTACAGATACTTAATCTGTGGACAAATACGGGATGGTTCAATCGGTAGGCTTATCGTTTAAAGCTATCTCATCCAGGCAGGTCAAAAATAAACTCATTTCTTCGACTATCTCTGTCCGTTGATGTCTCTCACTATCCGCGCTTAGAGAATAATGTCAATAGATTTGCGGACGTAAAGTTCCGAAATATTTACCGAGAAAATCAATTCATTTATACAACAAGCTCACCGCAATAGCTTCGTTTGCAAGTCATCATACTTATGCTAACAAATGTCCTTGATGTTTATCAACGGAATAAATAGAAATAATTTACATTTCAATGCAGTGGACGGGACGCGCTTGTTGAAATTGCTTTTCTGTTGGAAGGGGTGCTTTCGCATCATTGAGTAATATTGGATATATTGATCGAATAATCCAAAAAATTGAAAGTGTTAAAATTAAACCTGCACCGAAAAAACGTTTTCAACCGTAATGCGTACATGCAATACAATTAAAGCGTGAATTCAGAGTTTTCAGTGAAATTGTAGAGGAATACCGCCACAAAGACATCACGGTGGAATCTCAGGTGTCGAATGTCGAGTGAATCCGATTCAGAGAGCAAAAGCCTTTCACGTCTATGTCGTCGCCCGCAGTGTTATCACGTCGCCTCCCAGACGGCCTTTGTTCTCACCTGCCTAACATATGCGACTACGACATCCAATCTCATAAACAGAACCCTACCCGTTCTAACACACTAAGCCCTCACAAAGCAGACTTAATCTCCTCACAAAATTAATAAACCTATTTATGTTCCATAAAACAAATTCTATCTCACGCCGCGCAATAAAACCCACGTAAAGCGAAGGTGCGGGATTGCTTCCCTGATATTTTATTTATACAGTCGTGTCCTCCGACGTACGTCCGGCGAAAATCACCTAAACCCTGCACCGCGCCCAGAATATTCTATACGCTTGAATAATGTCCAGTGTTCCATAAAGAATGCATTTGCATACGTTGTTTGCTGCAACAGGCAGCTCTCGGCTAAAATGTAATCCGAACGAATACAAAACGCCTTTTGTATGCCGCAGTACCACGCATCGGAGATAGCGAAATGAAAAAGGAATGCAGTGATGGAATGTCTGACCGGTGTGAGTGCTCTGAAAACAGTGAAAATGTTAGTTCTATCAAACATATTCCGATCGGGACATCCGCAAAACCAACTGATGACGAGGGAATTGAACTCTCTTACATCGGAGAAACAAATGGAGAACTCTAAAATGGTCTCACAAAATTCGTTCAGAATAAAACAGCGAACGAAAACACGCGAGAACATAAACTTGACTGATGGAATGGATAGTGACGATACAAAAACGGTGAAACGTGAGAAATGTTTATCGAATAGCGTAGACGCAATCGTCGCGCACAACGATACCAAAAGTAAAGTGATATGTAGTGCCAAAGGTTTATTAGAGACGAATTTAGATGATTTGTTCAATGACGTCCAGAAATTGGACGGTTGGAGTGTCGAGCCAAAGAGTTTGGGTGCCAGTGAACCGACATTGAGTTTTAGTGATGGCAATGCTGTGAACCGTGAATCGCTCGTGTCAGTGGATGACAGTGATGATGATACAGGGAGTGACAGTGATTATTCGGATGAAGTGCTTCGGGAGCAGAGAATATGTTTGGGCGCCCGGCGTTTTGGACATCTGCTCAGGAGAGTTATTTCTAGAAATGGTAAGTTACAAAAGGCTCTCCTATGATAACTACGATGACAATTCGATGAAAAAACAAAAATGTAATTTCCGACATTATTACTTCCGACTTAGTCAGTATTTGAAACCTTTTTCAGGTACTACAAACTACACCACAATTTGAATTAATTTCAAAACCATCAATGTAAGTTTTTTCCCAAGAAATAACAACTAAACTAAACCGGTAAAATTTCCGCCGTCGGAAGCGTGGCGAAGTGATTCTGCGTCGTTTATTTGTCTTCAATTGTATCAAATTGCTTCTCCCGTTGTGATTGAGATGACCGTCTTGTAAAATCTCGTTACTTGATTGCAGTTTTATCGACTGAATTGTTGCTCGAGATTCGATCTTGATTCTTGGTTTTTTGACAAGATTTTCACTCAATTTCGATTTATTTCTCTGGATAGTTCGACGTACATCAAACTTTGCTCATTTTGTTCAGATGTTTTAAAGTTAAGTTTGTATGAGCTATAAGATCGGATGAACTCTGCAGGGCTGGCATGACCGCCCAGAAAAGTTTCTATTGAAGAAGAGTAAAGTGACATTTTAGCGTTGACAGTATGCTCATGCATTAAGGGCTGTTGTCGAAGTTTAAGCCGCTCTAAGCTCTATGACGTATCTTGACGTTTTTTAGCTGGGGCTGTCATCTTAACTTGCCTATCGAAGCGCTTAATTGAATAGGTTAGTTGCCTTTTTAACTGAGCGCTTCAGCTGCTCCCATACAATTAGTGACCACTCAGAACGTCACTTAACCCAGCTGAAGTGCTGATTGATTAAGCAACACTATGAGCGCTTCGACGCCAAAAGGCGAACTTTTTAACGATAAAATTTGTCGTAGCTTCAAACTTATATTTCGTAAGTTTGCGAAAATATCAACCAAATTCATCTGTCAACAAACTTTCTAATTTTCTCAGCGCTTTATTGCAACTTCCCTTCAGGGTGTGATGCTAACAGCATCAGAAGCGAACTAGCAATCATGACACGACGCGACGCTAACGCTAATCTGGCATCGTGGTTCGCTTGCTAATGCGAACGAGCGATACGTGTGGCTGATACCTACATGTAAAGCTAAGGACTATGTAGGTGCTATAATCTGAATCGATTGAGAACTTTCGTTTGTCGTGTCAAGAACCACCCTTGTCACGCTTCGGCTTAAAGATTTTTACAAGTAAATCTAAGTACCATACATACATAGTCGTTCTATGTAGGTAATCTGAATCTATACGTAAAGGGAACTTTCGTTTGTCGTGTCAACTAGGAACCATCTTCGTCACGCTTCGGTTTGAAGTGTTTTATTAGGTAACAAAATAACAATTAGTTCCATTAAAATGAGGCTACATAGGTAACTCTTAAGTAGGCTTAAGTTAGATACAAAGCACGCTTTAGGTCAGAGTCAGATTAATGTTAACAGGTTTTTATTTTTCAGTTTTTATAACAATTATTATTTTGTTTTATTTCGGGCCTGGAGGCTTGTTACAGCTCAGTTTGAAGGACACAACCTCTATATTGTCTCGGATTTTAGATGTATTAGGCGTGCCCGGTGCCTATACCATCCACTCAGCTTCATGATCCAGTCATGATCCACCGAGAAAACATTAACCTGATGGTGGTGGAATCTGGTCGATTTAAATTGGCCATTAAAAGGTTTCTGCTACAGATGGTAAAGGACTAGTGATTACGTGCAGGTTCGGATTCATCTGTCGGACATCCTAAATTTTTCCCCAAAATAGACACAGCAATAAGAGACAAGCAAGGGTATAGAAAGAACCCACTTTTCCCCTGCTGGTCCCAAGGAAACGGTTGCAAAATATCATCAATCGTTACACTTTCAGCTCTTGGTAAACTTCACCCTCTCGAGGGAGACAATGCTTTACAATTATCTATAACAGGTCAGAGTTTACGGTATTTTATATAATATATTTTTTCTTCTGACCGAGCAGTTAGAAGCCAAGAACAAATTGGCCATCTTTTTTGACTCGCCGCCAAAAGGTTCAGGCGAGGCTAATATGCTCTTCCACATGTTAAACAAGGCTAGGTAGACACAAGATAACCGTAAGGATCGCGTGTCGAAAGGGATGGGATAGTTGCTGTGTTTTCTAAACAACTAGGGTAAAGGATTTAGTGCATCCATATAGAATTTTGTATCATTTCTACCATATTTTTCAGAGCCACAGTGAGCCCACTATACAACATTCATAACACCGTGAGCGTAACTTTTTAATAGGCGACCTGCCTCACAAGAAGAAAAGTTGTAAACGCACTAGACTATGCAATACCGTAAGATACAAAGTATACAAGTCATCTTTCATTCATAATTCCAGTTTTATTTACCTCGTTTATTTCTCTCAAAGGCTTTTAATAAGGAAAATATACTCCAACCCCTCCGCCATACCCAGTTTTAATCTCCTTAATGCCCAAAGTCAAAAGGAAAACTCCTTGGCTCTTTTCATAGCAATTTCTTAAACAAACTAACGTCTCGCAACTTGTTCAAAGTTGTGTAAACTGTAGATTACATGTTGCCCGCCATTATTTCGCGTTTAATAATCGCTAAAGTTAAAAACTCGTTAGGTGGTCGGGAGTTGCTGAGTTGGTTGGTTTCATACACAGTTCTTAGAGAATAACTGGGTAACTTCCTAGAACGCACCTTTCAAATTAGCTTATCGACTCACGTTCATGAGTAAAGTAAGTAAAAATTAATGTATTATATAATTCTGGAGTAGTGTGGTGCCAAATATGGCTTGCCCTCCCAAGATGCCAAGTAAGTAGGTAGGTATACCCAATAATCAATTAGGTATTTATATATTAAGCGTTAACAACGCGCAAGAGTTAAGCGACGTTCCGCCTGGGTTTCTAGGTGTTTTCCACTAGTATTTTCAGCTGTTTCGAAGGGCACGCCATAAAATCGTCTAGTGTTAAAATCTTGCTAAAATGTCATTTTACTCTATTCTTCCGTAGAGAAAAACTTTTTCTTGGAGTCGTCGGACGAATGTCACGCACTTATTTTGTCGACTTTTCGCGCTACTTTGGGCTTCCGACCTCTTGAATATATGCGTACGAACTTGCGCACTTTTTTGAGCAACCCTTGTAATATTCCAGCTGTTATAATATACACTGTATTTTACGTTACGACTACATTTTTACCTGTATTTACTTTTATTTTACTCGACCTAATATAACAGTTGGTATCGCTTTCGAAGTGTGGAAATAGGGCAGTAACACTGAAGCTTTTATAGCCATAGTAATAGAATAGCTGCAGTTTCAGGAAAAGTATTTTAGTTTTAAATTTTACCTCGAACATTGAGATTTTTACTGCTAATTACTTTCCGCACACGGATTTGCTTGGTCTCAGCCATAGAATGTCCACTGTTTATATGACAATTCTGCAGCATATGACAAGGGTTAATAACTTTGGTCAGTTGATGAGCTTTTTTATAGTCAGACTTTGGCACCAGGTGATTTTTAAGATAGTGAATAGGGGTGCTGGGCTCATAAGTACTTACTTTTTTTTTATTGTTATTTGTGGGGAAACACGCTTACGGCACACCTGATGGTAAGCGGTCACCGTCGCCTATTGACACCGGCAACACCCGGGGTATTGTTGAAGTGTTCCCTACCCTGTAGAAACCTTTTAACATTTCTCTTATCGTTTATTTCTCCACTAACCTCGTGGCATGTCGTATGGTAACCTGTTACATTGTGACGTGCGTTGTTACGGAATGCGAATTTGTAGACATTTGTGTCTGTACAAGATCCAGACACATGCCTAGTCATGTAAATGACGTGTAGACTCATCTGTGCCACAGACGCCAAATAGATGAGACGTTAATTTGATTGCTTTCCATGCTATATTGTAAACAGTTCCCCCCGTATTTGGTTTCTTGTTTCATTAATTACGACTCCGATTTGGCCTTATTTGTTTAGGATGGTCTATGATAAGATATCTACATCCTTTTGTAAACAGTTCTGGTACATGGCGGTTTATAACTGAACTATAGAAATATTTTACTGGCGCTCAAACCGGTGATGGAAAACATTAACTGGAAATCTCCGAATAAGATAGCTTTGCACGAATTAGTCATGTCTTTCCAGCGGATTCACTTTCCAAGGTTCTTTTTTAACCATGAAGTTTATCAGAATCCCATAGAACATTTACTAGGGAATCCCCGTGGACTCATAAGTTCATCAGATTCCCATTAAGAAGCGTATCAGAGCTACATAGATGTTTGATGTATCAGACTTGGTAACGCCCCAGGCAAGTTTGTATTCTGGTAACGTTACGTATTCATTTGAGAATGGGTCGGTCGTAAAACCATTTTACACATCCGACGTACATTGTCATCTATCGCGCTCTTCGGCCCAGTGAGGAAGGACAATAGAAACTACCCTCTTTCTTCACACAAAACCTTTGCAGTGCAAAACTAAAGTTTCCATAAACATTTTATGCATTTTATTCAAAATTCTCCTTCAGCAGCTGTAAAGCTTTCACGGCCAAAAGAGTGGCGACATTTTCTTGGCACTGTCTAACACAATTCTTTCCACAAACGTTCAGCGAAAAAGTCATTCCGTGTCATCAATACATAAATCACTGTGCCGCATTTTATCGCTTGAATCATAAGCGCAGTTTTCACTTAGCTTTGACACGCGTGAGTGAGCCTTTGCGACCACGCCCCGAGCCATCACGGGCCAGTGATGTGTGGCTCATTGCCTAAATTGTCCGTGTCCAGTAAGAAAGCTTTATGTTGCCCTTTGATAGAGGCGAAAGAAAAACGGGGTGAAACGAACTGTACTCTGTGTTCTAAGATAAATGTCGTGCAAGGGATAACGTTTCGAGTCCTGTGACTAGACAATAACAATATCTGTATACTCGGGTAAATCTCGTGCAATGACGTCTGGTATACTCGTAGCAGATTTTTACCCGCGAAATTCACGGCGAAAGAAAAACGGCAAAATCACTAGGCCCGTGTTGTCGGATAACAAAATGACGTCTCGTCTCTCTATGAACCAGATTTTTTGGTATATTCTCGAAATTCCCACCTCTACGTCCCCACCGGTGCTCAGAGCCCTTGTAACCGGACAATAACTACAAATGTGCTAGCTTTAACTTGGGCAATTTTTTATTAAAGTATTGGCCAACGTAGTAATTGTCCAGTTACAAGGCCTCTACGCACCTGTGGGGACGTAGCGGTGGAGATTTCGAGAATATACTGATTTTTCTGAATTAACCCTGAAAATGTCAGACAAAATAGGTCCAGTTTATCCAAGCTTCAAAACTGAATGAAATTAATCTCAGATATTATTGTTATCATTGTAAGGACGTTGAAATATTTACTTCTATTTCAATACCTATTCAATATCAATATGCTCATTCAATAGCGTAAGTACGTTGAACATTGTTACCGGTATACTAGTGGAGAAACCTTATAGTTTTCAGTACCTGAATTATGTTATGTCGCTACACAAAACACATTTGTCTGTGTTCCGCTAAAAGGGCACGAGGCTTGAATCATTCGTTACGTGAACATATATAATATACTAGTTTTTGCTTGCGGATTCGCGCATTGTTTTTTCAAAGTGATCTCTAAGTATAAAATCTAAACTGTAAAATAATAGTAATGAAGTATTCTCATCAAATTTTTGTATTACATTTTTTTTTAAATATGCGTATAAAAAAGTTATTTTGGTCATTAAGATTCTTTGTAAAAAGCTATTTAATGTTGTTTCGATACCCATAGTTCCTATAATAACAGTTTTGATTCTGGCATCACATTCCTCCGATAAAAACTCATCCTGCATTTAAAAAGTATATATATCATCCGAATTTGCATTAGGCATAGATCCTGATAGAGGTTGCTGGAAGCCGTTGGGTGCAAGCCGCACAAGATATTCGCTTTGGAAATCCATGGAGGAGGCCTATATTTAACAGTCGATGTTCTGCGGCTAATATAATGATGATGATGAGAATAGAGCCTAAAATTGCACCAGAATTGTGTAGCTTGTCACGTTAATTTAGTTAACTTCTGGCGTCTCCAGTATTAGTGAAGTAAGTTAATGCCGTGCTCTGCCGCCGTGTCATAAAGGTGTGGTCGTAATGATAAAAGCCTGTAAAAGAAAGTAGAATTGAAATTATAGTGGCCTTATTGTCATGTTTATGATGATGATAGCTCGTTATGATTTCAATTGGAGGTCTTTGTAAAAATCATAATGGGATCGTTGATCAATGGAGGTGATTTTCTACAGACATTAAAATACATTTTGTCGTCAGGAAACTCCTAATGGTTAGGTCATCATCATCATATCAGCCAAATGACGTCTATCGCTGAACATACGCTTACCCCATAGATTTACAGAGCGTCCTTGTGCGGCCTGCACCCAACGGCTCCCAGCAACCTTTACCAGGTCTCAGGCCATCTAGTGGTGGGCCGTCCTTCGCTGCGCTTTCTAGTGAGAGGTCTCCACTCTATAACCTTTCTGCCCCAACAGCCGTCAGTAAAAGGTAAAGGTAACTGGTGCACTAAAATTATTACACAGAATCCTAATAATTACGGTAGTTCACATACCTTTTTACTGTGTGTTGTATGTTGTAAATTTTAGTTTGCGAACCTTCATCAGAGTACGATCTGTTCCGCGATGCGTTTCGCCTCGTACTGGGTTGCAGCTTTATGCGCGCGTGTGAGAGTTCTTGGCCACCGATGACGTAGAGATTAACTCCCTTATTTACAAATGTAAACCCGACAGCTTATTAGGACAAAGCGACACATGTGCATTTTATATAGAAGCTACCGAAACTAATGTTTATTAATAAGTAAACAGAACTTTGTATCCTTTTTTAAGCTAATGGCGCGCACGGAGGAGTGTGAGATTAGGCATAGTTAAACGAGGAACTGGAAAAATTAAACTAAAAATATAATAATGTATTACGGCCGAATTCCGACCACTTTGCACTGGCAACTAGTAAAAATAAAATGGCAACATCGTATTTCAGATCAAGATCACAAAAAAAACAATCGATAATGTAAAACAATTCGCGTGTTTCTCAGTGCCATCCACGTGATCCACGTAACGTCATAAAATAGTCCACCACAGTTTTTCATGCTTTTTTCACTTATTTATTTAAATAGGGATGCCAACAGCTTAAAGTATAAATACATAGGCATTATTGGTTTAGTTTTGTTCTAATACTTTTGCCAATTACAGGCGAACACAACATTGAAGTTTTTAATGACTCCAAATTCTCAGATATACTTCTCAGTTAAGTATTTTGAAAAGATAAAAGTAGAATTGAAGATGGATAGATGTACCTACGCTTTAATAACACTAATTATTGAACACAATAAAAAAAATAAAGATGAAAAAGTTGTTTGAAGTGAAAACTTCTTTAGGCGCGTTGGGCATTTTTTGAGATGGGAAAAAACCATTGAACTCGCGACACTGTTACCGTTACCGACACCTCTGTATATAAGTATCTCGTAATTGTTCAAGTTTTCACTTCTGTCGGCACTCCTGGAGTACCACTTTTTTTTTTAATTAGTTTTCCATACATCCATTTGTTTGTTCGTAATAACAGATTAAAAAGTAGCGTTTTTTATTAGTTTTCCATTTTAGGTTCTGGTCAACATACATTTTCCTAACCATTTTGTACTATCTAGAACCCCCAACTGAGGAAATATAACCATCAAGGTTCTGGGTACTCAAAGAACATAACGCTGATATCTCTAACTAAATTATGTTTTGCGAAAGTTGTCAAGTCAATTTCGTGCCTCGACGGCTATCCATGACAGTGGCTCAGACTTTCATTATGAGAATTTACGTCATACACGAACAAATAAAATTGATGGACGGTGCGCCGTACGCACATTAACTTAAAAGTGAAGCACTCAACATGTTTCGGTCTGCTCGTAAATACAAAATTTCAAGCACACATTTGCACCTGAAACCAATGGCAGCATTGCCGCTTTTGCGTAGCATATATTGCACTACCTTCCGCCAGCGGCTTCGCATCCGTGGTTTGGCAATATAAGCCTATGCTTGATTCCAGGTCATAAATCTATCAACACCAAATTTCATCGAAATCAGTTCAGCCATTACGACGCGATTGAGTAACAAACAAATAAACAAATATCCAAACTTTCACCTTTGTGAAAGTTTTCAATCCAAATAAAAAAAAAACACAGTGTGATTATCATTGATGTATTGTCATTGATCCTTAATATGCACACACATCGGTTAGTGCTTCAGTTAGGAATAACGGGGCGCGGCGTCTCTTTTACTTTCTTCCGCCTTTTTTCTGGTGCATGATATGATGTTATTGATACAAGAACAAATATTTGTAAAATGAAAATTTATTAGGGGGTTTTTACGTTCCGAGAGATTGTTTATTTTTGATTTATATATTTATACACTGCTGTGAGTTCATAAACGCGCTTCATCTGCACGTATAAATTCGTGTGTGTAGCCCTATTAAATTTAGGTAAATCGTAAAACCGAGCATGAGGCAAAATAGTAAGCCTATAACCGTTCTAGCCGCTTGTAAGGGCAACATAAAATTTGATAGGGTTTCTGTTAATTAGTTAAATTCATATTAACCCTGGGTATGTATCTTAAAGTTTACGGCCTATAAACGATCGAACTTACGAAACGTGTAGTATTTTTATTTTTATAGTCTTATCCGAACACTTATACCGTATAGTCACTTTTATAAGTGGTGACCACGCCTAAGGCGCATTGACACAGACAACAGACACAGACATTGGGACAATCCAATTTTCGTAATTCACCGTTCTAATTTTTAACTTGACGTGACTATAATCAGGATTACACCGTTTTTGCGCATTAAAACCATTAAAAATTGGATTGATCTCTGTGTTTATGTGACTTTTTTTATCATTTTTACTCATCGGCCAACCGCGAAAGTGATGTCAGGAAGAGACCGCTTTCTATAGCGATAAGACCGCCCATACTACTATTTGTTTTCTTTTTTCTGTTACAGTATTTGGCTTGTAAGAAATTTTCATTCGTATAAGCTTAGGGACTGCTAGAAACCATTTTAATTGTTAAACAAATGTGGCCGCCACGGGACGCCTGGCAGATGTGAAACATCTAAGTTGATGGTTATTGAAATAATTTATAATTACAGAAAACCATTTATTATCATCTTATCTTATCATAAGCAAAACGACCCAACGGACTTGGAACTTGGGAAAAATAATCCGAAACATCCAACATCTTACCCCTTTAGATATCTCATTGAGATGGGTCAGTGAGGAGAAATCCTAAACGGTAAGAGATATCGAAAAATACTGAATGGACTCGCGTACCCGTTTTTGATAAAAAAAAGACTGCATGTAAAGATTTTGAAATATGTTATACACGCCTCTTCATCAAAAAACTAGTTTTCGAATAAAAACCGTAGCTTATTTTATCACGGGTATCTATAGTGAAGGCTATAAACAGTTATTTTGTAAATATACCTTACTACTAGGGGTGATCCAAAAGTAGTGGTAATCAGTTATTACTAGTGCACACAAAAATACAAAAAAATATCAGTCACTTGCTCAGTTACCCACTCATCATCATCATCATCATCAGCCCACATTAGTCCACTGCTGGACATAGGCCTCTCCCAATACGCGCCACTGAGCCCGGTCTTCGGCTCTTCTCATCCAGTTTCTGCCCGCCACCTTTTTTATGTCATCGCTCCACCTAGCCGGGGGGCGCCCCACACTACGTTTTCCGAGACGCGGTCTCCACTCAAGAACTCGTTTACCCCAACGGTTGTCGGTTCTCCGGCATATATGGCCAGTCCACTGCCACTTCAGTTTGCTAATCCGCTGAGCTATGTCGGTGACCTTGGTTCTCTGTCGGATAACCTCGTTACGGATTTTATCCTTCAGAGAAACTCCAAGCATAGCCCGTTCCATAGCTCGCTGCGCAACCTTAAATTGGTGGACTAGTCCTACCGTGAGCGTCCACGTCTCAGCACCGTAGGTCATTACGGGTAGGACGCACTGATTAAACACTTTAGATTTCAGGCATTGTGGTATAGGTGACGAGAAGATTCGACCTAATTTCCCAAATGCTGCCCAACCCAACTGAATCCTCCTCTTGGCCTCCTTCTCGAAGTTGTGTCTACCCAATTGCACTATCTGGCCGAGGTATACGTAGTCTTGAACTACTTCGAGTGGATGACCTTGTACGACAACTGGTTCCGGATGTATATGAACATTAAACATAACCTTGGTTTTGTCCAAGTTCATCCGTAAACCAATTCGTTGAGAGGAGTCAGCTAGGTCGTCCAGCATGCTCTGCAGCTCCTGCAGCGACTCCGCCATCAGGACTATGTCGTCTGCAAATCGCAAGTGTGAGATGTGCTCGCCATTTATGTTAATGCCCATGTTTTTCCAGTCCAGCGTCTTAAACAAATCCTCCAGTGCGTTAGTGAACAGTTTCGGGGATATGACATCCCCCTGTCGCACTCCTCTACGCAACTGGATGGGATTAGATTGCTGGTCTTGTACCTGGACACTCATGGTGGCTGATTCGTAGAGACATCTCAGCACGTCGATGTAACGACAGTCTACTTGGCATCGCTGCAGAGATTCCAGAACAGCCCAGGTTTCAACGGAGTCAAAGGCCTTCTCGTAGTCCACAAATGCTAGGCACAAGGGCTGATTATACTCCTCAGACTTCTGTATAATCTGCCGCACTGTGTGGATGTGGTCTACGGTACTGTAACCGCTTCGAAACCCGGCCTGTTCAGGGGGCTGAAATTCGTCGAATCTTCTAGCCAGACGATTTGTGATGACCCTTGAGAACAACTTATAGACGTGGCTCAGGAGTGAAATGGGCCTGTAGTTTTTCAATAGTGTTTTGTCACCTTTTTTAAAGAAAAGGACAACAATACTCCTGTTCCACGCCTCCGGAGTTCTCCCACGGTGAATGACAGAGTTAAAAAGCTTCTGTAGTTCCCTTAACACTGGAACTCCTCCTGCTCTCAGAAGCTCAGACGTGATTCCGTCATCACCGGGGGCTTTTCCATTTTTAAGTTGCCTTAGAGCCATTCCCACTTCTTCTACGCTGACATCCGGCAACTCGTCTGTGAAGTGGCGCGTAAGCGTAGCTCTGGAGTCGTAAGTGTCGGGTTCTGGGCGAGGAGCATGAGAGTGATACAATTGGCTGTAGAAATCTTCAATTTCAGAGAGAATCCGCGGCTTAGACAAAACGGTGAGGCCACTCGAAGTTTTAAGCTTTGTTAGGTGGCTCCTTCCAAGCTGCTGGCTGAACACTTTAGACCCTGGATTCTGCTCGATCGCGTTCTCGATCCGGCGTGTGCTGGAGCACCGAAGGTCACGTCTAACCAGCCTAGCAATTTGTTTGTTGAGAGCCAATCGCTGTGCTGAAGTAGCCTCTGCGTCTTCCCGTCGTTTTGTCATCAGCCGCAAAGTCTCATCTGAAATATCAGATTTCCTGCCCTTACGCCTCAAAGTGCAGAATTTTTCACCTTCTTCCCTCACGACTTTTAGTATGCTTTGAAGTTCCTCGTTTACGTCTTCTGTGGTTTCCACGGCAGCGAAACGATCTTCCAGTTTCTCCTGGAAGGCTTCAGATCCAGCACTGATTTGGAGCAGGTTAGGTCGGAGCGTGGACTTCATCATGCGGCGTCTCTCCAGCTGGACATCGATATTTAGGATGCCTCGGACCATTCTGTGATCGCTTCCGGTATTAAACCTATTGACCACTGAAACATCCCTAAATATGTGTCTTTTGTCCGTCATGATAAAGTCGATCTCGTTTTTGGTTGCTGAGTCTGGGCTTCGCCACGTCCACTTTCTGTGGGGCTTCTTCTTGTAGAACGAGTTCATTAAGAAAAGCCCCTTCTGTTCTAGAAAGTTGACGAGCATTTGCCCCCTGTCGTTCCTACTTCCGACACCGTGCGCTCCTAGTCTCAATTCGCTGCAAGTCTGTACTCCCACTCTAGCGTTGAAGTCCCCCATGATAACGTTGAAGTGAGCCTTGGTGGTGTTATGAAGAGCTTTGGATATATCTTCGTACATCTCCTCTACCTCTTCAGTCGGATGTGTCCCGGTAGGTGCGTAAACCTGTATAACTTTCAGACTATATCGTTTGGATATTCTAAGTATCAGGTACGCAACCCTGTTCGAGACACTAGATATTTCTTCAACGTTACCGGCTAGGACTTTATTAACGAGGAACCCCACGCCACCTTGGGAAAGTTGATCTCCTTCTCGGAAATACATAAGATGGCCCGAGTCCAGAGTTACGGTGTCCTCCCCCTCTCTTCGGACTTCACATAACCCGAGTATATCCCATCTTATGTTCTTCAATTCCGCCTCTAATTGTGCCAAGTGCTCGTCGAGTCGCAGTGTCCTTCCGTTGTACGTCGCCAAGGTCAGTTGTTTTTGTTTTTGGTAGCCTACCGTAGCCCGGGGATTCCTAGCACCCCCTGCCCCGCCGTTACCATGACCGCCACCTTGGCCAGGAATAGCGGGGCGGCCGGGAACTGGGGGCCGTTGTGTTGTTGTATTTGTCATTGGGAGGGTTTGCCCATAATCGCCACGCTGGGCATGCGGGTTGGCGATCGCAGGACACAGTTTGTCGCGCCGCTGACGCTGCTGCCCGTCAGCGGCCAGGAGATTTAATTGTGCCAGTTTAGGGAGGGCTATACCGCCACCAACCGGTCGCCAGAGCCTCGTCCGCTAGTCGGCAGGATGCACCACGTGCAGGTGAGGTTGACTATTGGGGCATTAGGATGTTGGGCTGCCCCCTTGCATCCCCTGCCCCCTTGCATCCCCACTACCAGCAGTTACCCACTAGTTCAGGAAAAAAAAATCATATAAATAGGCCACGATTCCCGGGAGCTACATTCATTTGAATACGGACTGTCAAGGAGTGAACATAAAAATGGAAAAACACGAAATCAGAGCTGTCATTAAATACCTCTGCTTGAAAAAAATGTGTAACAAAGACATACACAGCGACTTGGTGGAAACATTAAGGGACTCTTCTCCTCCATATTCCACAGTTGCACGCTGGGCTAAGGAGTTTAAGCTGGGAAGAACATCGACAGAAGACGAACACCGCGAAGGACGCCCATTGACGTCCCTCACTGAAGAAAATGTGAAAAAAGTTGAAGAAGTTGTATTGGAAGATCGAAGAGTGACTATCAGGCATGTAGCTGAGGTCACAGGGATCTCATAGGGCAGCATTCAAAGAATCCTTGCGAACGAATTGCATGTGAGAAAGGTCTCCGCGCGTTGGGTACCGAAAATGTTAAACGACGAGCAAAAGAAGAAACGAGTCGACATGTCAAGAGCAAATCTCGAAAAGTTTCAGGCAGACAAACATAATTTTTTGTCACGTTTTGTGACCATGGACGAGACCTGGATCCACCATTTTGATCCTGAAACAAAACAACAATCGATGATATGGAAACGATCCGATGAACCGACACCGAAGAAATTCAAAGTGTCAAGCTCAGCAGGGAAGGTTATGGCGTCTGTTTTTTGGGACGCTAAAGGAATAATCATGGTGGACTACTTGGAAAAGGGGGCCACTATTACAGGCTCCTACCATGCAGAACAAATAAGAAGATTGCGGGAGGCTATTAAGGAGAAAAGGCGAGGCAAACTGCGGGCTGGAGTGCTGCTCCATCAAGACAACGCACCGGTTCACAAAGCTGCAATTGCCATGGCTGCCATTCAGGAAGCGGGCTTTGAGCTGGTGGAACACCCCCCCTATTAACCAGATCTAGCCCCCAGTGACTTCTATCTCTTTCCACGACTCAAGGAACACCTCCGAGACAAGAAATTTGACGATGATAGCGACGTGATGGCCGCGGTTGAGGACTTTTTTGAGAGTCAAGATAAAGATTTTTTTTCTAAGGGAATTTTAGGTTTAGAAAAGAGATGGACTAAATGTATAGACTTGCTAGGAGACTATGTTGAGAAATAAATTAATTTTTTTATTTTATTCATTGTGTTTATTATTGATTATCATTACTTTTGGATCACCCCTCGTAACTGACCCGCTCGTGGCTTCGCACGCGTGGTTTGTCCATAAAAACATTACCGTCCTTCTGCGCAGTCGAGTAAAAAGTAGCCTATATTATAATCCCAATCATAATCTATCTGTATACCTTTCACATAAATCAGTCCAGCCGTTCTTGAGTTATAAATGGTGTAACGAACCTGACGTTGTTTTATATATGTATATAGATATAGTTTGTCAAATTAATGGAAACATAAAAATAACCTGTATAAAATACACATCACTTATTGGACGCATGCCGTGACGGCGTATCGGCATACGAGTCGGTTTTACTGCCAAGGCGCGCCAATAGATGTTTCACATCAAAAACTAAATAAAAAGTTACGCGTTAGAATTCTTTCAATGTTTTCTAAACTGCAAGCTGGTAACTTTGTAAGCACTTTGTTTGTCTCTGCACCAAGTTTGCAGTGATGCCGCTGAGGTAGTAAACATACAAAGAATGCATTACTTGCACGAACGCGGCACGTAACCATCCCACTAATTACGGGAAATTTTGGGAAAATTTCTCTGCCTTTTGAATGCGGTTGGGGTGTAAAAATGGTATGTATGTATACAGGGTGTTTGGTAATATCTAAACAATCTTGTAAGAAATTCTCAAACTAGTTTTTTCTTTTAAATTTCGAATGCATAGTAGGTTTGTATCTACAGGATGTTTGGTAATATACTAACGATATTTAAGTGACGGTTACTCAAAACCTAAAAAAAGTATTCTCGAAAAAGAAACTACGAGTTATATTATCAAATTTTAAAGAAAACGACTAAGTTTAGGTGATTTATTTGATATAAAACTTACTGCCTACTCTTGCAATCGACATCCAAAAATAAAGACAGATTTGATATCTCTTATCTATATCTCTTCGGAAATGGCTGCGGGTTTTGGGTTAAAAAGGGACAACAAGAGATATCTCGAGACGTCACCAATACAGTATCTGTGGTTAGATGGCAAGCATTGTGCAAAAGCACAACATAGGTTTAAATAAAGTGTTTGTTTTTACATGCCGAAATAAATTTTACATTTCTATAGTAATCATTTCACAAATTTATTTATTATGCTCATCAAAATAACCCTTTTCATTTTTGTGCGATAATTATCAAACACCCTATATTAGGTATATGTTTTTAGGGTGCCGGAACTTAATAGTAAAAACGGAACCCTTATGGCGCCCCCTTTGTCCTTTGTCCGTCCGTTCATCTGTCACAGCTGATTATCTAAGCAACTATTGAATCTATCGGCTTGAAATTTGGAATAGTTAATGTTATAATATATGTTATAATTAAATAATACTAAGCTTCCTTTATTGCAAGTAAAAATACCTAAAATAATATATTTTGGTTTTGATGGCCAAAAGAGCCAAAATGGTCGTGGTCAAAATTTTAAAATAGGGTTAGTAGGTCAATATACCCCATATTTGAAGTGAAACATTCTTTAGGCACGTTGGGCATTTTTTGGAGATGGGTAAAAACCATTGAACTCGTGACACTGTTACCGTTACCGATACCTCTGTATTTAAGTATCGCGTAATTGTTCAAGTATTCACTTCTGTCGGCACTCCCGGAGTGACACTTTTTTTATAAACAAAAACAATTTTTTTTATTATGTACAGTTTTAGAGTTATGATGAATAATGACAAAAAATACCGTTTAGTGATATTTAATCACTAAACTGTACATGTATGACGAGAGACTGATGACAGTTATCTACGTTAATTAAGTGTAACAGCTAATGAAATTTTAATTTTTAATAAATATATTCATTTTATATAAAACAACGTACAAAATGTAAGGAAAGGTGGCAGACCGTACGAAAATCCGACGGGTCAACTTTTCACACCCAGTCTGTATGGTCGCCCACATCTAGGCACTGAAGGCTCACCAAACCATTACTCAAAGTCATGCACAGACCCAGCTTTGAACCAGCAAGCCTGAACAGACTATTAGGCATGGCCACACAATGCACGAAACAATATCGTGGAATTCTATGGCCCAGCCTAGGCGTGTGTCACTTGAAATTGCCTTGCAGTATAACGTAGGTTTTTTGTTACCTTGTTTTTAAGATCTTATTGTACATTTATGCAAATCAATATCTATCTTGTTTAAATTGGCAAGGGAAGTTAATTTTTCGGCTAAAGATTATAATGGTATTCGTAAACTATATAAATTAACCTAAACACGGCCTTTTTTATCATTATAAATGCGAAATTTAGGCGTTTGTTTGTTACTCAATCGCGTCATAACGGCTGAACTGATTTCGATGAAATTTGGTACATCAATTTATTATGACTTGGATTAAAACAGCCACGCTTGCGAAGCCGCGGGCGGTAACTAGTAATCAGTAAAGGAGTTTAGTTTTTCACTATCCATCTCCATCAATAGAAGAGCTTGCTGTCACCATAATTAAGTTAGTACCTATCTTTGGTAATATTTTCTGCAGTTCAAAGAAAAGGCACTTTTAAATGAAAAACATGGGCACTTTGGTTCACTCATTTTATTCAATAACCTTTATGTTGCAGCTGAAATTCCTACAGTTGTGTCAAACAAATGGTTTCATGATCTACATATATTTTTTCTGGGTCTGGGTGTTTCGTATGTATATTATAAAGTATTTAATTACAAAAAAAGTACATAAGTATTCTAGCAGTTATCTGGTTTCCACAGTAAAAGTTTTGCTTAGTTTGGGGCTAGATAGCACTGTGTGAAATGTCCAGCATTTTATCCTACTAAAGTGAGACGTATCCTCAGAACTATTATTTCCTCTGTGGTACGTCTCCGCACGTCTATTCACGTCACCCGTTTCGGGAACATCTCAATAGTTGTAATCTGGAAAGTGGGTCGGACTTCATTGTGATTATAGACCACGATCAGGTACAGTGATTAGACACTCCATGAATGGCAGCCATCGCAGGCCTAATAATTATAAAATTGCAGTGATTTAGATAATAGATACCGTGTTTTGTCTTTTTCCATATAGTAAAGAAAAGTCCTCGAAAACTGGAAGTAATTTTATACGATAATGATTTCGTTAACCAATTCAAAACGTTAAATCAGCCAACTTCGATTCCACTAGAACTACCTAGTTATTAGCTATAATATTGCTACAGCCTTACCTAATACATATGAAGTGCTGGACTCAGGACTAGTCAATAAGATCTGATATGAAACATTGTAATATTTTAACCCACTTTGTATGAACGCAATAAAATACTGAATACTGAACCTTTCTTTGTTTGACTTGAGTGGAGACCAGGCTCTGGAGCAACGTAAAACGGCAGCACCGCCAGTTCTTCAAACTATGTATTACTTAAGCTTGCTAATCTTTTGGGATATATCAGTGACTTAAACTTGTAATAAAATGTATAAGCTAGAAGCTTCCGTCCGCGGCTTGGCACGTATGGTTTTCCAATAAAAAGTAGCCTCTCAATCCAGGTCACAATCTATCAATATACTAAATTTCATCGAATATGTCTATCCGTTTAGTTGTGAAAATGTAACAAACTGATTTACACACTTTTTAGATAGACAGCTACTTTTTATAACTTTCTTAAAATTCGATACGTAAAAATTCCTTTCTGTGCCCGTTTTAACTAATCTAGAAGGAAGGCGACATAATATCCGCTTCATACAAACAGCAGATATCATCGACAATTACCGCAGTAAAAGTGTAGCGTCACGGCGATTGGCGCCGGCATTGTTCTAATGCACAATGCCACAATGAGCGAAAGCGTAATGCGGCTCGATTGGATACACTCTAGTTTTATATCGACAAGCGACTTGAGTGTCGAATGCTGACACCAAGAATCTATTACTCTAATTCTATGATGGGGGAACAAGATTGTATGTGACCGGCCTAGTTTTCCATAAGTTACACAAGTTTGCTCAATTGACAACGTTACAATGGGTAAAGTCGGATAATGTTTCCAATGACCGCCGTTGCTATGACAACACCATTAAACATTTGGCAGCTTATGACAGAAACAACAATCATAATCGTCGAATAACGATATGGCTCCATAATCGTTTTTCTTATAAATTAGCACATGTGTGGGCCCCTGATGTATGTCCAACTAAGACATGCATACATCGGCACCCCACACTAAAATTCTCTAAAGGATCCAATGTAACAACAACACCTAGTCCCGAAACAAATATTTACAGATTATGCAAACATTTGTCAGTGAATCGAACTTTTGCGTATCAGCCCTAGCCGCTTGAAGGTTGTTTAAGTATATGTACATATATAAAATGCATACCTATTAAAAAAAACATAAACAAATAGATTTTAATCTGTAACAAGTAACTTTTTAACAAAAATATAACCGACTTCAGATAAAAGAAAAAACTAACTACTGAACCGATTTCGATAAAATTCTAAGGGACCAATCTGAAAGTATATCCTTTCTAATAATAAAAGAATTTTCTAAATCGGTTGATAAATGACGGAGTTATGAGCTAACAAACATAAAAAAAATACAGTCGAATTGAAAACCTACTCCTTTTTTGAAGTTGGTTAATTAATTGTGTAAAATAAATTAATAATCTACAATTTATGAAACCGTCAAAGACGTGTAATTGAGCGGGATTATTACAAATCCCTTTTAATATCCCTCAATCAATGCTGCCCCAAATCAGTAACAGTTAATTTGTTTTCCGACCTGTCAATTTAAGGCCCTTACGCTAACGGCCGATTTGTTTTCGTGGTAGTAAATTTCAATTTGAATATTCTTTTATTCATTAAAATAGTCAAACGTTTATTGCTCACAGGGATCAATCTGAAATGTCAATTTTACCATCGGTCGTCATCTTTTATCTTTTTTTATATAATATATAAAACAAAGTCGGGTTTGTTCGAACTCTTATACACACTCGAGAACAGCTGGGCCGATTTTGATGGTTTTTGATTTGTTGGGTTTGTCTCCGCCCCTAATAGCAGAATAACTATTAAAATATCGGAAAAAATCACGCAAAAAGAAATAATGAAGATAATTCATTTTCTCATACATAGATGCAGCGGGTGACGTACATTGACAGCCCGTGTCATATCTGTGCATGTCAAGGCGCCACGAAGTTCGGCGGGACAGCTAGTACAATATAAAACAAAAAACACATCCTTCTCCTCCATCGTTCCCACATTGCTGAGGATTATGCCTCCTCTAGTGAAGCTTGTTCACTGCTTGTCCCCAGCAATTTCGATCAGTTGCCTGCTGGAGCGCTGCGCTGACTGGCATCTCTAAATAATAATAATAATAAATAATAAAATCTTTATTCATTTTTCATATTGCTGAGATTAACATTACGGATTAGTATCTACTTATAGGTAACACTTTATACATTGCCTGAACTAGGAGGACCTGTATCTCAGGCAAAAAAAAACTGGACTGGTGTAACTAATGAATACTCAAATTAACAAAACTTAAAATCTATTTACATAATGAAAAAGAAACCTACAAAAACTAAGTGCACACGTGCTATACAATATTTAAAATCCTACTTTATTACGTTTAGTAACTCCTCAGTTTCCTCGTATGATAGATTGGATAGAGCAGACTGTAAGGCTCTTTTACAGTTTGAATTTAATTTTTTTTTGAGTTAAATTTAAATACCTTGTCCACCTCATCGCTTAGAGCTTCTACCACGAGGCCCTTTAACCTCTACTTTTCCCGTGACTATTAGGCGCTCCGGATGTTCGAGCTTCTGCAAGCTATATAGCCAAAAGACATTTGTACGGTGTGCTGGCCAAGGTATTCGCAGAAGGCGGCGCCAACACCACATCTCAAAAGCGACTACCTATCCAATTCCTCGATTCCTGTCAGCGGCCTTTATGGTCCAGGACTCTGAGCCATTAAGTACGTTAATACGGTACATAAAAAACACATCAAAGAAAGTAGGTGTGTCCGCAGAAAAGGTCCTGAACTTAGGATACGCTGGTTGCAAAAACCATTACCATTATCATTTTAAACGTTTCATTACTATCCCTTGTTCTACTTTGACCGACTATTTGTGGACCGATTATTGTTGATCGTTTGCGTTAGGGCTAATTTTATCTTATTTTTATTTTATTATTAGGAATCATCAACATAGCATACACTGATAATATTTAGAGCTTACATTTCAATTACACCGAATCATTTCTAATCTAATTTTGTATCTTTTCAGGTAAGTCTAACTGGAGGCAACCCCTCAGGTATCCATTACTCTTTATTAATTTTAGACCACGCGCGTACCTCAATGCCATGGTGTACAACATAAAAGTAGGTAATTACTTAAGTACTACATTTACAGACGGTAAACTTTTGCACTTATGTAGTTCGTCTCGCACTGAGATCTCGGGATGTTCATTTTGTGATGTCCGATATTTCTAGTAGACTCATATTTCTAAGATTTTTAAATTCTTTTGAAAAATAACGCCGTACGGAATTTGAACCTGCAAGCCGCAACCCTTAATACGAGGGTTTGATACCTAAAATGCCGTAAAAATAAACATCTTTCTAATTTTGACGAGTAGTGTGTCCATGACGAAATTGGTATCACACAAAAAGAAAAAAAAGGATTGTGTGGTTTTATGAAACCACCGTAAAAGTGAAACTTTGTTTCACATTATAGACATTTAACTAAAAATTTTCGTTGGCACAAATGAGTAATAGTCTATACACTACACGGTCAGCTGATGCGAACTATAAGCGCCGCCATATTGGCCTCGGCTGCTCTGACGAGCGCCTTTCACTTTATCCCTACTCCGCCTGCCGACCGTCACGCGACATGCAACACACACACGAAAAAGTTTGAGACGATGTAATAAAAGTTTCACTTTAAAAGGCAATAGTTTTAAATTAACCAGTTTTGAAATGTGCAATGCGCTTTCATATGGCATGTCCTGAAATTGTGCACCCTCTTTCTCCTTTATATCTATTATGAAATTACAGGAAATAGTTCTATGTTTTCTTGTCATGATAATTTGATCCATAGGTAGGTATATCACAAATAAAAGTTTGGAATACAATTTCTCAAACATAATTCTACAAATTAATACTTTTTATGTGGGTACCCCAAGAGCCTTGATAAATATGTTTTCACAAAACGTCTGGTAAAAGGTAGGTTAGGTACATATAGACACAGCTACATTTGAAGTCGGTTTTGCACAAATTAGAGAATTCATTATGTTAATTTGAACGGATACGTTATTTTAATATTGTTTTGATGAAAGGTTAATGTGGACACAGCCTTGCCCTCGATTTGTGTTAATGCGTTCCGATATTGCTGTTTGATATGCATGTTTTATTGTTCAGTTGCGTAATACAAATGCACAGCGCATGATAAAGTTCAAAGAAACGTCTAATAATTTACGGAAGCATTTCACTATTAAATACATCCTTCATTATCATTATCCACTGTTCGATTTCACTCAATGCTGGGTATTAAAAGGCCTCTTCAAGTCAAATCAAATCACATCAAAATCATGAATTGTGAAGTCCAAGGCCTGAGTGACAGCAGAGTTGAGCGTTCAGCGTGGCGTGCGGCATTCAGTGTTAAACACTTGCATATACGTCTGAGTGAACACTGAATCATTCTTATGCCACACACCCGCCAAACTTTTGACTCGGGTACACTCAGATTGTGTTATCCAGTACTATACTGCGCTTTTACATTCTTATGTACAAACTCCGTGTAGTATAACTAGCTATTTTTATTCCTTTACTAATCTGGCCGTTAGGCCGGAATAAATTACCTAATATTTGCTAGGAGCTGTGAAATGCCGGTCATACAAGATCGGATGCTCTGGAAATCTATGGGAGAGGCTTTTCTTCAGTACGTCCTGGGGCTGATGATAGAATAGAATAGATAATTCTTTAATGTCACACCAAATTACAATAATTAAACCTAAAAAACTTAAATACTAATAAGTGGAGGTACAATGGTATGATGATATGATGATGAAATACTTTCTACTGCGTAATACATGATATATCGCTCTGAAATCTAAGGTCTAAGGCATTTGTTCAATAGCCGGCTGATGAGATAGGTTCCTCTCCAGAAGTCTCTTAAGAAATAACCACATTTCATTTCAGATCCTGAAGACCTCCCTCTTTTCCCGATCCTGCCTCCTTGCTATGAAGACCACCCCTTACCAATTAGTAGAATAATTAAAAGTTTTCAGTTTTGCTATGAGTACCTTAAAGTCAGTTTCAGCTCAATGAGAGTCCGATAAAAGTAATTAATATCTCTGAAAAATCTATATTTGAGAACGTGAAATTAATTTCCCAAAGAAATTTATTTGACGAATAAGGTTTCTTTGTAAGAAAAATACTCTTATTATCTCTGTTATTTGTAACAGGAAAACAGGCTGATAAATAGGTATATAAATAAAGGAGAACTCGTAATATGCGGGAATATATCGTTTAATCGTACGAAAAAAGATGTTTACTATCGGAAGAGATTCCATTTATTTTAGTCCTGGTTTCGGGAGTATTACGTACGTAACACGTAACATGAGTTTTAATGAAAATATTCTGCGACTAATGTAGTATTGGCGTGATTTGACTCTGATGTTATCATAAGACCACTATAATTCTTACCACTAATTGTGACCTGATCTAGGCATATAACTTACAGAAACTTACGTCTGGTGGGGCAGAAAGTCTACGAGTGGACACCACGCACGCTAAAAAGGTTGCTGAGAACCGGTCGTTGAGTGTAGGCTTATCGAGATCTGTTTTTCGGAAAATCTTTGGGGAGCTCTATTTATTATTTCTTTGGGGTCCTGAAGTCCGCAGGAATTAAAATGCCCAAAATCTTGCCAGGCTAGATCTTTAAATTAGGGTTTTGCACTCCTTGAAGCTGGCACATATTATAAGTAAATAAAGAGTTTTAAGGAAGGATTCATTTTCAAAACCTACTTGTGCCTCCATTGTATATTCTTCACACCTGTATGAAATTTTGTTATTTGAAAGTACAGGTGAAAAAGTAATGTTGTTGAAAATAATTGATGTGTAGGAAGATGTATTATAAGTACTTACTTATATTTGTATCAACTAACCATTATAGTAATTTATTATGTCTGGGTAGTAAAATAAAGAATCAGTCTTGGTCAACCCGTCTTTCAATTACGACTTCTTCACATAGTATAAAACGAAGTTGCTTCCGCTGTCTGTTCGCTTAGATCTTTTAAACTACTCAACGGGTTTTAATGCAGTTTTTAGTAATAGATAGAGCGATTCAAGAGGAAGGTTTAGATGTATAATACATACATAACTCTGTTTGTTTGTTACCTTTACACGACTAAACGGCTGATCGGTACGTAATTAAATTTTGCAAAGAGATAGATTATATCCTGGGAAAGGACATGGGCTACGTGCTACTTTTTAGCCAACTGCGCAAAAAGAGAGTAATGTTTTATTGAAAAACCACCCGTGTAAAGCATCGGGCGGGTCTGCTAGTTCAATCATAAACACCTAACTTTTATTCAATTGTATTTTCAAATCCCAGCCTTCCGCAAACAATCCGCATAAACGACAAACAGCACTATAGTTGAAAAATGCGGGCTCGCGTGAGCACGGCTCAACTTGCAAACTTTACACTTTACCAAGTTTATCTTCAAGTGGATTTATGCGATTTTTATACCAAAGAAAGCACCATTATTCATTGTTTCATGGAAAAGTTCCTGGGCTTTCATACAGTTTGCGGGACTATGGTGTTCACTGTTCGTAGTTTACAGCTGTGTCCTGTCTTCATAAAAATAAAACTATAGAGTACGAGCTATACTTACGAATATTAAATAACTGCTTTTACTTGTTTCGAAGCGACACTATTGCAAGCACAACCATTCCAGCAAGCGTTTATGGGCTAGAAAGCCGTGACGTCGGTAACGTTCCTACTTCTAATTACCCTCTTGTGGGATATATTTCTATTGTCAAAGTGTGGCAGTAGAAAGATTTTTCATGTTGGAAGCTTCGAAATAAATAAAATGGCATTTATTTATGCACACATCTAATACATGAATGTAAGACAGAACAAAGTTTGTTGTAAGACAATACATCATTTTTTAGGGTTCCGTACCCAAAGGGTAATACGGGACCCTATTACAAAGACTCCGCTGTCTATCTGTCCGTCTGTGTCTGTCTGCCCGTCTGTCACCAGGCTGTATCTCATGAACCGTGATAGTTAGACAGTTGAAATTTTCACAGATGATGTATTTCTGTTGCCTCTGTAACATCAAATATTAAAAACAGAATAAAATAAATATTTAAGAGGGGCTCACATACAACAGACATGATTTTTTTAGCCGTTTATATAGATAATGATATATAATTAATATATAGATAGCTCTTTAGCATTAAGTTCGCCTTTGTACTAGTTTTATAAGTGCAATAAAGTATTTTCAATCAATCAATCAATAATGGTACGGAACCCTTCGTGCGCGAGCCCGGTTTATTATTTATCGACTTATCAACTGTTAAATTAAATTTTTCGATGAATTTATTTATTTGCATAGTTCAACACCCCCTTTCGAGTTAACATACAGGTTCCGAAACAATCTGTAAAGTGACAATTGAAGCAAAAATCCTGAAAAAAGTTGCAAACACAATAAATCTAAAGTATTGTCCGTATGCAAAGCTCAAAAGTTTCTGGAGATTCGTATTCGTTTGTATTCAAATGGCTTCACAAAAGTAAGACAGATAAAGCTTCATGTTGGCTATTGTACTATCCGCTTTATACTTTTTTGAAATTTGCTCAACGGACGGCTTTTGTAGTTTAGTGTTTCTTTTCAATAACTTTGTATAAAGCTAGGAGAATCTTTTTTATTTAGGGTAACTCTTATCTTTTGGAGTTATGGTTTGATTTGTGGAATCGGCCCAGACTTCAGACCACATACTTGGTCGACCGGCAGTTTAATCGATTGTTTAATGCCGTGAAAACGTCAACAGTCTGCGGGAGCTTTAAGTCTATTGACCAATTTCTTGTGAACCCTCACATGAAATTGGTTCTTAAGTCTTGAATCGTCTGATTAGTCACTGATTCTTACTCAACGTATTGTAAGTCTTAATTCCGCAATCTAGTGAAATTCATGTTTCGATCATCGTAGCTGAAAGAAAATTCAAATACTTATATGATTTTACAGGTAACGGTGATGCTGCCGTTATGTTTATATCGTAATGCGACGGAAAGTTGACTGAAAATTAAATTTAGAATTTATGAAGTAGATACCTACAGAAGCTCCTAAAATGATATTCAAATTCATTTATGTAGAACTAGTAGTACAAACACATTACAAATAGCACGAGGAAACTGCAAAAATTATAAAAATTGTGGAGCAGCTTCAACGCCCACCTCCTCAGACAACAAAGTAAAATACATCGTTCCGTCTCAACAAGAACTATAATTTAGGCTTAAAACTAAGTAAAATAGGTAAATAACAGCAAAGAAAGATGAAAGTTAATAAAACAATTATATAAAGATACAGATATAAATGGCAAATAGGCAACCTACCTACAATATCCAACCAAAGAGTGTTCCTGCAATAGGTACCTTTTAGGTCGTCCCAACGGTAAACAAGCACATTTCAGGTCATAAATATTAGTCCGAAAAGAGCACTCCCATTCATTACCCTTCGCAACGAGCTAGAGGGAAGCGAGAGAGAAGCATAAAAGCTGGAATCAAAATGAGAACATACAGATACAGACGAGCTCATACGGCACGTTCATAACTCAGCCAGTGTTTTGCCATTATTCAGGCGAATTGAATATTCTAAATACGACCGCCGAGTGCCAACTCGTGACACAATAAATGGCAAACAGTATAGACGCTACAAAGACGGGCTTTACCCGTTTTCTGATTCTGTTCGAAAGGTTTCTATGCGACAGTCTATCGAAGACTTGATAAGTGAGGCAGTCGGTGCTAGGTACGTTGAATAACCAAATTGTTTCTTTTACAAGAAAGAAGGTAAAGGTTAAAAGGTTTTTTTGGTAGTCCCTTTTAAGGCCGATTGAGTATTTCCGTGTTTCAGTACAAACAATATTTTTTGAACGTAGAACTTTACGAGTTTTGAAAACGAAATGTAATTATTAATATTTGTCATAGTAATAACTTAATTTACCTTTTAATTCATACACTTAATCAAATGCATACCAAAAAGTAATATTTAGGGGTAGGAAGAGTAATGCCATTTAAACGGAAAGATTCCTGTTCCCACAGGAACAGTTACCATCCGGGCACGATCTGTCTGGTAGTCCTTAACAGGCTCTGCACCCAGGTTTGCCGCTGCAGACTTAATATGTGCAAATGGGGATTCAGGGACCCTTACTTAACGCAGTGCGAGTGCGGTGATCCCGCGCAGTCAATGCAGCACTTGCTAATGTGCCCTTTGTGCCCAAACACCTGCATGATGGAGGACCTAATAACCGCCTCACCTAATGCTATTGTTGTGGCCAAACACCTGTCCAACATAGTATACATTAAAACGTAGAACTCTTGACACGCTAAGAAGAAGAAGAAGAACGGAAAGATATTTGGTAGGTGTACACCCCTCATAAGCCATGTCAGAAGTCTCCGGACAGCCGGTTCTGGCACTCAGAACGACCATTATCAAACCACTTCCCTCACACTCTTTAATATTTTTTCTCCTTTGACATTCGAGTGTTGATACTTCGTGCTACATATTGTGCTCGCACGTTCCATAATGAAAACATCGTAAAGATAATGTAGCATTGTATTTTAGAAGAACTGGCGCTTGATTTACGTAAATTAGTTTTGTTGAAGTTGCGGATTTATGAGCTCTGCACATAACTAGCACGTTGTTTATCTGAAGGATTCTTGTGCTGAAAACTTTGTCTGAAAATTCTAGACTACAGATGACTATTCAGAAGTATCTCTTTCTTCGCTTAGGTTTTTTAGGTTACAATTATTCTCGATGATTTGGACGCTTGATGCAGGATGCAGGATGCAGGATCGAGATTAGTGGAGAGATGAGGTGGAGGCCTTTACCCAGCTGTGGGACAGTATTATCATCATCATATAATATTTCAGCCACTGCTGGGTATAGGCATCCCTTGTTTTCTGCCAGTCTCCTCTATCCTGTGCGTTTTTCATGGTTCCCTCCTCAATTTTCGTGATGTCGTCTACCTATATGACTAGTCAATAAGATCTGACAGACTCGTCAATAGGGTCTGACATGTAACATCAATACGACCTATACTTTTAATGTAAGATAAGATAAGATTTATTTGTTAATCTACTCCTGGTATTGCTGGGGTCTGAAATTTTGTGTGCATAGTGTTAACTACTGTAGGTAATTATAACAATAGTCATTTGTTGGCAAAATTCAATACATTCAGTTTGAATTTAGGTAAGTACTTACAAGACAGTGTGATTTGATTTTGATCATATTGATAAGTATGTACTTTCACAGCATGCAATTCTAAAGACTACATCATCATCATCATTACATCAGCCATCGGGCATCCATTTCTGAACATCCTCCCTATAGATTTCCAAAGCGACCGATCTTGTGCTTTTACTTAATAAAGGCAACAAACTCCCAAGCAAACTATTACTTTCCAAATCACCTGAATAAATCGAATATCTACAAACGAGTCCCAGCATCTTTTGCCGTAATACCCTGGGGCGTAACGCTGTGCATATAGAAATTTCCTAACCACCGTCTGTTTTATTCATGTAACTAAAATATTATTTATTCCGGGGAGATTTGATTTTTCCTCTTTGTAATGCGACTGAGGATGTTTACCATATCTACCGTTTATTTTAACAACAACCATGCTTCATAGTGACCACTGAACCAAAAAATACGAACTATTATGAACTCAGGGATGTTGCGGATACAGATTTTTTTACAACCGTGAACGCGAATTCGGATGCGAATTTTTGAAAGCTCACATCCACGGATGTCGTTGCGGATCTTAAGATTTTCTGAGAAACTTTGTTTTGTTGCAGAAATATAAACTATTAACCAACTCAACTATCTTAACATACAATACTCACTGTATACTCACAATAAAACTTAAAAACTGCAATGTTTATGCAACAAGCGCAAGTAAAAACGTTCGGTATGATTAATTTACGACACAAATAATAAACAATAACAAACGCATTGGATCTTGTTAGAGAAATCTTCACTCCTATTGATCAATCAGCTCGTGCCCACGGCACGCGCCGCTCGCAAGCTCCACCCAAGTTCTTTCTTGTCGCGACCTGCGCTGCATTTGCATCCGCATGAACATCCGCATTGATTATTGCGGATGCTGATTCAGATGTCCAAATTGATGCGGAGGCTCTGCATTTGAAGATGCGGATGCGAATATACGCAATATCTCTGTATATGAACAACGGCAATCTAAGAACGAGCTAGGTACGTCCTAGGTGAGATATAGATGAAGTACTTGATGAATTGCCGAGATGTATGGGATAGCACTGATTACCAAAATACAAGTATGACAACTAATTAGTTTGATAAGCGGCTAAATTGTAATCGTTATAGTACTTTTGAATTTTTACGCTGATTATGTGGTAGGTTTTTATCTAAGTATTTTTTTGTACAATGTTAATTGACATATACTTACATATTTATTATCTTGTTTTGTTTAAATTATTAGTATTACGTTTAGTATTTAATTAATCTTCCGTACACAATTTGATTTAGTTTTTGTAATAAATAAACGAAAATGAAAAATTAAACTGTTAAATAAAGTTTATTGATTTTTTTCAATAGTCGATATTGGATTCGCAAGGGACTGGAAAGAATGGCGTAATTACCCAATACCTATACGAGGAGTCCTATACCCAACAGTGGGTGCAGACGGGCTGAGATAATGATAAATATTTAATATTAAAGTTAAAATTCTCCTGTCCTATATAAACTGCACTGTCTAAAGAAGTCTCAATTTCATTATTGGCTTAAAATAAACGCATATTACTATTCCGTATATGCCTAGCAGGGTATTACCACCCTAGAAAAGCAAAAGCCAATATTACCCAACTGTATACGTACATTTCACCCTGTTTAAACTCACCGCCCACACACAAATCTATTTCATATTTCATCAGAAACTACGAGTAAAGTGAGACCCATATTTCTGTCTGTAATTAAGGTCTCACAAAGCCCAGATAATATTTCTGCTGGGCGGTCGGCCACCGCTGGCATTGCCATAAAGTACATAGTAGAATAGAGGGTTGTACCTATTTGTACCACGAAGTCCGTTTCTATAAATGGATCGTTAGTATTTTTAACGGTAGCTTCGAGTACTCCAGTCTGCCCGTGATTAAGATTGTTCCATCGAAACTTTAGTATAAAAAATGAAGGTAGTTACGCGATAAATACCCATTTAATATTAATAACTAGTGGTTCGCCCCGAACTGAGATCTCGCGAGTTTCCCATAAAAACAAAAATATATTCGTAATCTTTGACTATCAAAATAGTGCCACGAAATACCTAACCAAATAACTTGACCTACAGTTTCATTCAAATTACAGGTAACATTACAGGTTTCTGGGGTTTAAAATGCAGTTATTCTGGATTTCAGACTTTTGCGTGTATTTGTGTCACTAAAGCTACACGAATACCAAATTTCAGCATTATAGGATGACTGGTGTACCCTGTGAATTTTGTCAAACTTTTGTTTTTATTATGGCTAATAACTCAAAAACTACAAAGATTAAACTAAAAATAAAAACAGGGTTGAAATGAAGATCTTTAATTTGACGTCCCATTTGACCTAATAGTCTCATATCTCAACAACAACACCCCCCCCCCCCCCCCCCCCCCAATATTTTTAGCTCATTTAGTCACACCAAAGTTGTGCCATCACTACCTACCTATGTATTAAATTTTACTATGATCGGATCAACGCTTCGAAAGCTTTCGCTCGATCAATTAAACAGATCGTATGATACCGGTAACTCACGATACTGGTTTTTTGTATTTCGTTATGTACCACGTAGTTTTTAGTGACAAGACCACCCATTATACGTACATTTATTGTATTTTTCTTATAAGGAAATAATGAACTTTATTTATTTATTTATTAACAAATAGGAACGCCAACAGCATACATATTTTCACATTTACTAATTTTCACATTGAGTTCTAAGACTGATACATATGCCTATTATAGGCGTACACAACACTGAATTATGGCCGACATAGACGTTCAAGTAGTTTGATCAAACAGGCTGGTTCAAACAGTTTAATCAAGTTTACACGAATCTCTGTGGCAAAATATGATCAAATTTAATGAGCAATCAAATGGCTTGAAGAAATATTAATTTTCGTGTTTTTATTTGATTGCGAGCGCTCAGTAGTTGCTGCGGAAGTGTTCTTCTTTTCAAGAGTCACTTTTCACACCATACAGTACGATTTTATGTCCTTTTGTGGGCCTTCAAAGCAAACACTAAACCAACTATTGCAAAAGCGTCGTCTGTACATACTTAAAGAAGCACAACAACTCTTCGCCCGCTTCGATACTGAACTGACACCGCTTCAAGCCTGCGTGAATGTGTGTGGTCGATTGAAAGATCATGCCAATTTGATCAAACTGTTTGAACCAGCCTGTTGGAAGAAATTACTTGAACGTCTATGGCGGCCATTAGACAACATGAATATGTTATTTAACTCAATTCAGTCCTTAAATAAGCAACTTATGATCTAAGATTTCGCGAATCTAATAAAACTACCTACAGTTGTAAGCACTCTCACATAAAAAAAAAAACAGTTTTTAAGTACAGTTACCAACTAAATTAGTAGGTAACAATTATTATTATTATGTGGTAGGTTACATTAACTTCATTCACAACCCTTATTCGGCAGTCAAATTGGTTTCAAAGGTAACTGAAAGGCTAATCTTTTCGATTTGGATATTTTAGCTTACATCCCTAGTGTAGAGAATCCTTAACTGTGTGCTGTAGACTATATCTGGGTCTAATATTCCAGCCCAGAGTAATGAATGGCACAGTCGGTAGCATCACGAATTATATCTAGCTAGTTTCATATCTTTCACCGATTAGAGATAGGTACTGGAAGATCTCTTGAAAAACAGCGCCATATTAGCAACTGCTTCGTATCCTTCTTTTGGTAAATTTTCATACCAATAACATAGTACGACATACTTTGTATTTTTAATTAGTTACATAATATACCTACTATACATACATAACGTACTATATATGACATACAAAAACTAAAAGCGAATCAATACTATCACACTAATATTATAAATGCGAAAGTTTGGATATTCGTTTATATATTTGTTTGTTTGTTAATCAATCACATCGTAACGGCTGAACCGATTTCGATGAAATTTGGTTTGTACGTAGATTGTAACCTGGATTAATACATAGTAATACTACTTTATATCCCATAAATCAGGTCCCACGGGATAAAAATGGGTTGTCTAATTTCTATTTAAAAAATATTTTGGACTTCGTTACCACTCTACACATAGTTTACACTTTACACGAGTTTATCTTTATTTCTAAGTTACCTACACATTTAGTATTGTAAGCGTACGAAGTCGAGGGTAACAGCTAGTAATATTATAAATTCGAAAGTAACTCTGTCTCTCTCTGTTTGTTACGTTTTCACGGCTGAACTAATATCGAGGAAATTTGGCATATAAATAGTGTTACGCCGAGGCTCTTAAACAATGAGTAATAATCGAAGTTTCTCGAGCGCTTTTGTTTGTGTTATTGTTTGCGGTTTCGCAGAATGGGGAGTGGCCATTATGTCGAAACACCGACCCTTTCCTGGAACGATTGAGATCGTTCTCGAACAATCGAAATGTGCGCGATATAAATAGGCCGGAGAGATGGCCGGACAGTCAGTCTGGATTTAGCTATACGTGCGAACATTTCGGTGACTTTAAGTGGTGCAACAGTTGTGTGAATTAGTGTGTTGTGATTACGTGTGACCAAGTTCGTGTATTCATCGTTTAGAGCTGAATAAAAGTGTTATTTTGGTAAGATCGATTCCCATTATTTTATCCCGAACCCTCAGCTCGTAACAATAGATTATTGCCGGGATTGGGACATAGGCTACTTTTTATCGGACTGCGCAGAAGGAGGGTTATGTTTTTATTGACAAATCACGTGTGCGACGAAGCCACGGGCGGGTCAGCTAGTAAATACATTTATGTATTTACTAGGTACATACAGGTAGGTACTATGTAGTACTAGGTACTATGTAGTACTAGGTACTATGTAGTACTAGGTACTATGTAGTACTAGGTACTATGTAGTACTAGGTACTATGTAGTACTAGGTACTATGTCATACCATAAAAGCCGTCAAGATCTAATTCTGCTACTGAACTTGGGCTAATTGATCTTTAGGCCGCCAACAGTTCTTCGACATGACAACCGACTTCTCGAAGCGCACGTTGGATGCCAGCATGGAACACCCATGTCTCTGCCAAAGGAACCATCGGTGCCTTTAGCCGATCTATTTTGACGACCTTCGTGGTGAAGTGGGTGAATAGCCGGCTAACACGCAAGAGGTTGCGGGTTCGATTCCCGCTGCGGAACAAATGTTTGCATGATCTACAGATATTTGTTCCGGGTCTGGTTGTTTCTCTATATATTATCAGTATGTGTTTACAAAAAAAAAGTATATAAGTATTCTATCAGTTATCTGGTTCCCATAGTACAAGCTTTGCTAGATGGCGCTGTGTGAAATGTCCAGCATTACATATTTATTATTTATTTATCTGCTACGTCTTAGTACGGTAATGTCTACACAGTATTCCGTCGTCATACAAACGGCCGGAACGTGAGTCATACCTCGTCTTCGGTACCCACTCGGTACACAATCAGTCGCGAATGCGCCGCAGTACGGTAATGTTTTTAATTAAACTATTTATCCGAATGTGGATTTTTATACTATTAAATTTAACAATAAAGCTTTTCGTACGTCTCAGTCGAGGCGCAAATATTTTTCTGTATCTAATTTATAAGGGTGTATTTCTAATTCAACAAACACTCATGTATTTTTATTGAACACTTCCTATTTCATTCGCAACATATTTCATTTTTTTTAATATATAAAATATACAATCATAAAACTAGAAAGAAATTCAAGTAGGTAGATGTAATTAAAATACTGCAGGCGGGCAGCCCTATCGCGTGTTTACGTGCCACGCGGCTGTAGGTAATTATTACAACATACCGTGGTCTTGGTAAGCTTACACTACAGCGCTTGGCTTATCCACTAAGCTAAAACAAAAAAAGTTAGTATTTCTTGAAGGAGGTTGGTTCCGTATGCGACTTCATTAGGAACGAATTCCGATTCCATTGTTGCAGGAGGAAGCGGGACGACGCCTAAGGGAAATAAGAAGCAGATGAGAATGGAAATATTATGTGGGACACTTCAAATTTAATATTTAAACGTATTTTCATTTGCCTTATTCGAAAATTAAGTTCCTTTCGTCTTCACGGCGAAACTATAGGGTTCCTAGTTCGAAGGAAAAGTTTGTTTCCTGGTTTCTATAAAAACTATATAAATCAGAGCTAATTGTGAACCCCCTCATAAGTCTAAACATAAAAATTGTAACAAGATATATTTTTTTGAGATATTATTTTTAATCACAAGTTTAGATGAAATCTATATTTTGGTAAATCAAACTTTTGGCAGATGATCCCTGTTCAAGTTTTTATCCCCAAACTCTGAATGAATTGACAGCTCTCTAAATCATATTTAGCCACTGAATACATTTAGGCATCGTTGCGCATGTCGACTTCAGAGCCCCTGCACACGCTAAGAAATTTCACCCAGTCTGCGTCAGGTAGGACTGATTCATCATGTAGGTACACGATTAGAATTTAGTTAGATCTAGCCACGATTTGTCGTGTCTGCTCCAGATAAGATAAATAGGAACATGTAAACGATGAGTTTTATTTCGGGCAGTCGTGCTTAGGGTATGGTGGGGTGCACTAGTCAAGTTTGACAACACAAGACATTACTACACCTTTCCTACTCCTCACTTACCTACCCCTCCCTTCATCGCAACAACACAGAGCGCGTCGTGTCTAACGCAGGCAAGATTTTTTCTTGGTCAGCGCCGGAGCTATGTACACAGTTCATGTGTAGAAACGACACGAATTCTTAGCGTGTATAAGAGCTCTTCGGGCTACTAATTAGTAGTAATTTCTAGCAGATAGATAATGTAGGCAAGATTTAATCCTATGTGTTGTGTTAGACGACCTCTGTGGCGCAGTGGGCGAATAGCCACAGAGGGCTGAGACGCAGGAGGTTGCGGGTTCGATTCCCGCCGCGGAAAAAATGTTTGCATGATCTACAGATATTTGTTCCGGGTCTGGATGTCTTTCTATAATTGTAAGTATGTATTTACAAAAAAAAAAGTATATAAGTATTATATCAGTTATCTGGTTCCCATAATATAAGCTCTGCTTTGTTTGGGGCTAGATAGCGCTATTTGAAATGTCCAGCAATATTTATTTCTTTATTTATTATTTAGTTAAACAGACCCGCACCAGCACTTCTGATCTTCAAAGTCATTCATTTATTCATGAAAATCTCAAGGATCATTTTGAAACGTCAATTTTACCACTTGTTCCCCCGCAAGAAAGCCACGAAAGAATCACGCCATAGATGTTTCGATTGAGACGCAATCGTACCCCGGCTCGTAAAATTTTAATCGCGTAGAATTCGGCGCAGTGGGATTCGGGGCGCACATCAAATTTAATTTTTGTGGGATTTGCGCTGTTTTGGGAACGACATTTTTTATCGTTTACTTTTATGGTTTGCTGTATTAGATACAATGTGTTATGATTTCTAGTAAGATAAATAACTATTTTTAAACCTATCAAATAAAAGATTGCTGTGTTGATAATTTGCTAAAAAAATATTTTCTTTTTATGCTACTGGCTTCTGCAGCAAATACGTGTACTCTTAACAGAAGTAGTTAAGATTAAAACTACCGTTTTTTACGTTTGATACCTCAGATCTCCATCATTTATCAAACGATTGGGAAATTTCACTTTTTCATTTGAAAGGAAATATTTTCAAATTGGTTTCATAGAAATTTCATCAAAATTAGTTTAGTAGTTAGCTTCAGTCGGTTATATTTTTGTTAAAAAGTTGCTGCAGGTGCAAAGGCTGACACTTGGAAACTGAAAAATAAAGGTAGTTTGATAAAAACAATATGTGTACTTAACCACAAGTTTAGTCTTTTATTTTATGTGTGTATGTTGTTACCATTATAACATAATTAGGTTTTATTCTATTTGAATTGTAGAAAGTACATAATTACTGATTTAAACGGGTATTTATGTATATCGTAGTCTGCCCGCGACTACGGCTGTTGCAATACAATCGAAACGTCGGGATAACAAATAAAAAAGGTACATACACGATAAATACCCGTTTAAACCAGTTACAGTGATCGCGAAAGTTTGAGAAATGTAGCAAGTACACATTTTAACTGAATTGTTAAACTCCTGTACAAACACTTACTATCAAACACACAATTTGTCCCATCCTAGCGACCTATAAACAGTCCACTAGCCGGCCAATTTAGGCTAATATATGGAGTTTGCGAAACTAGAACGTAAATTTTTAGCAGTGACTATGCGAACATAAATTGTATGCCTGCAGGCGCTGTAGTTGCCAACTGCGGGATCGCATTTCCCAAATATGCTGGAATATTCGGAAATGCGACCCTGCATTATGTTTTCACGGTGGATTTTGTTCACTTATTTTAAAGCAGAACATTGACGGTAATTATGTTGCCCTTTAATCACGTGAGGATTTTACAGACATTATTTTACCCCCTCATCCTCCTTGACATAGACAATCATTTATTTGCTAAATAGCACACATTTACGACACTTTCGTCGTTTTCACGAATCTTTCTTACTATCTTGTGTCTCACACAAGATGGTAAGAAAGATGATTTAAAGTAATGAAAATTAAACAGTAACAATAGAAACATACATTTATATAATAATTAATTTTAACTCCTTGGATACGTCTGATGTTTTACACTACTCCAGCCCCCCAACATCACGTATATTTTTTTTATTAAAAAATAACAAAGAATCTGTTTAATGAAAAATATCATATGTGTATTCAGATTCTGAAAACCGCACAAGGTCGCGCATGGAAGGACAGCCTACTGAACGCTAAATTGTTATGTTGTTTAAACATAAATCCACTCGCTCAGGATTTCACGGTCGCATGAAAAATATGCACGTGATTGTCACAACACCCCCCTTCCCCCATCGTGATCAATCGTGATGTTATTCCAACCCCCTCATCCCTGTTTGAACCTCACGTGATTAAAGGACCTTGCCTGTTATGCTGAATCTAGGTTGTAGAAGTACTTAAATAAAGCTTAAATACCTACAATCAACATGTTATTTTAATTTGAGTTTTTTGTTGTAGGATAACTAGTGGTTCGCCCCCAACTAAGATCTCGCGAGTCTCACATAAAAATAAAAAAATATTATTTGTAATCTTTGACAGTCAAAATAGTGCCACGAAATGCATATCCATCTTACTTGACCTACAGTTTTATTCATATTACAGGTAACGGGAGTTCATGTAAATTGGTTAATCTTCTTTGGGGTAAAAATTGCAGGTTTTCTGTATTTCAAAATTTTCCGTATATTTGTGTCCCTAAAGCTACACGCATACCTAATTTCAGCACTGTGGGTCACTGGTGTAACCCTGTAAGTTTTGTTGAAGTTCAGTTTTTATTATGTCTAATAACTTAAAAACAACAAGGTTTAAACTAAAAATAAAAACGAGGTT
Source organism: Philereme transversata (assembly GCA_963924445.1). Classification (NCBI taxonomy): domain Eukaryota; kingdom Metazoa; phylum Arthropoda; class Insecta; order Lepidoptera; family Geometridae; genus Philereme; species Philereme transversata. Next base: position 3,924,009 of record OZ004343.1, on the reverse strand, counting down.
TAAAATGTACTAACAAATACCTTTAATTAAACGTGCGACTTGACCGGATAGTCCCATTTTGTTTTTTGTATCCCTTCTGAACCTCAATATCTCAACAACCCCCCAACATTTTTGGCTCATTTAATCACACCAAAATTGTGCCATCACTACCTACCTATATACCAAATTTCGTTATCCTCGGACAAACAAACATACATACATACAACGCCGATTTGCCCAAGTTGATTTGGAGATCTCGCTTCGCTCGATTAATAATTTCAGTTTTGTGGGCCGAGTGAGTGTCGCATCTAGGGAGTTTGTTTCAATTAAAATCTTTGCTTATTACTCGTAATTAAAACCTTAATTACTAATTTAATGAATTTTCTTTATCTGCATTTATTGCATTTTTACAAAAAATTCACAAAAATTCGTGCAACTATGATACGAGTTAGAGTGGACATTACGGGGGTTTCCTTTATTTCTAACCTAGTTATGATTAAAGGTAAATAAGTAAGATACTATAGAAAATTCAATACAAAACTGATTACTATTGAAAGCACTTTGAAGGCATTATTTCACCATTTGCAGCGGTCCAACGATGATTGTATTGCCGTGTAATTTGAACCCAAGTCGTGATTGCAGCCTTCCGGCCCTTCTGGCCTGTTTATTATTTTATATTGAAGTAACGAACAACTGTGGTCCCAAAAAATATCGGCAATAGATTCTATCTACATCAATAGCCCAAAAAAGTATAGGATAAGGTTTTCATACTCATTTATTTAAACTACTACTTACAAGGGGGTCATGATTGATGATGAATATGATGCATATTTTAAATACTAATTAATTACTAGTGGTATCCACACACTAAAACAATACAATTAAAAAGAACAACGTAAATCTATGTGATACAATTTTTTTTTAATTTTGCTAGACATTTCACACAGAGCTATCTAGTCCCTAACTAAGCAGAGCTTGTACTATGGGAACCAGATAACTGGTAGAATACATAAATCCTTTCTTTTTTGTGAATACATACTTATTATCTGTAGAAAAACATCCAAACCCGGAACAAATATCTGTAGATCATGCAAACATTTGTTCCGCGGTGGGAATCGAACCGGCTATCTCCTGCGTCTCAGCCCTCTGCGGCTATTCGCCTACTGCGTCACGGCGGTCTTATCGCTAAATAGCGATCTCTACCAGACAGCCTTTGTTTGGAGTGGACTGTGTGGATAATACCTGAGGTGTGATGCACCTACTATATACTAATAATATATAAAAAAAATTATATAAATATAATATACATGTATGAACCTAAATAATAACCACCCATAACAATTTACACACACATCTTAAATATATAAAAGAACGTCGGGTTAGTTACACCATTTATAACTCAGAGCGGCGGGACCGATTACTATGAAATTTGGTATACAGATAGATTATGCTCGCGATCTAGAAACAGGCTACTTTTTATCTGACTGAGCAGAAGGAGGGTAATGTTATTATTGACAAACCATGCGTGCGAAGCCGCGGGCGGATCAACTAGTAATATATATATAAAGTACCATAACTTAAATAAAAATTGTTGCTTATACATGTAGATACGGAACGCATATGCTCTTATATTGCATTTGGTACTGTTCATCGTACAATTGCAATACGTAAATATCCATAAAATTCTACCAAAACAATATTTTGTACAATAATTTTAAAACTGTCAAGCACAAATTAGTGCAAAATAATGCTCCAATAACTGCTCAATTCACTATAAAATGTTTTATAGCACCTCATTAATTTCGTTCAAATTAAGTTTCCAATATTTACGAACTCAATAACAGAATTAACCCAGCCAAAACTTTTGTATAATTTTACGGCGTGGCCGAGTATTACCTAACGTGGATATGCAACTGTAAAATCGGTCTGCATCAGAAGTGCTGGTAAATTATAGGGCGTATTTCAACTGTTGAAATCTGAGCGCCGGCGCTTCTGTGTACCAGACCTAATTTCTAGCCATATCCGGATTCAAGTTTAATTAGCAATGGCCTTAGTAGGCCTATGGCTACTAAGTAGGCTATGTGACCTACATTGGTAACTTTAAGTAAAATGTACGTTTCAAAGCGATACTTTTAATTAATATAATTAGATATATGAAATTTTAAACATGTGTGTGATGAGTAAGGGATATAAGGGTATATTTTTAAATAGAAATAATGATTTGTCATGGAAATTGAGTGTCATTTTAGCATATTATGAATGCAATGAACCTCATTCTATATTCAAATTTACTTTACGCATTTTCGGAGTAGATATCGACTTAACAATGACCAACTTTCAGAGCATGAGTAATACACACTAATATTATAATTGCGAAAGTTTGGATGTTTGTTTTTTTGTTTGTTACGCAATCACGTTGTAACCGTTGAACCGATTTCGATGTAATTTAGTATGTTCGTAGATTATAACCTGGATCAACACATTGGCTACTTTTTATCACAAAAATCAGGTCCCACAGGATAAAAATGGGGTGTGAGGTCAAGTTGCATCAGCGAGTTTAGCTTTATTTCTAGGCTACCTACACATTTAGTAGTGTAACGCGTACGAAGTCGCGGGCAACAGCTGGTAATAAAATAAATAATGCTGGACATTTCACACAGCTCCATATCTAGTCCTAAATTAAGCAAATATAGTATAGCAAGGTTCCAGTATCTGGAGCCAGATAACTGATTGACTACTACGTATGTAACGTTTGTTTTTTGTACATACATACTTATAATATACTATGTGTTTTGTTATGAAGGACATTAAATTAAAACACGGGTAGGGCTAATGGCTAGTATTGTTGTAAAATAGTTTTTTTTTATTCATTAAAACAACCATAATATCAAGTCCTAAAATATCAATAAAACAGCCTGTATAAAATAGGTAAACACATCATATTCATACATCATGTAAGTGGGTACCCGTTAAATTGACTTAGCGGCATCGTCACAAAGGCGCCGCCGATTTACGTTAAAAATTGTCTGTTAAATCTGTATCGATTACTGGATAAATATTCAAGCTACCTCTAAAATCAGTTAATACGATTTCGGATGTGTGTTTTCAATTAATGTCGTACATAACAAAACAGGTTGTATCGAGAAACAACCGTTATTACAATATATGTACACGTAGGGTAAAACCTCTGCCGCAACGTTAATCAGCCATAGTCACCGCGCACCGCCATCGCCACCACTACAGCATTGCACCACTAAAGATACATAACAGATTAACGATGCGGACGAACCATTACACCAATCTGTTATTGGCTTCGATGAAAATACTTGTTGGTTATAGTCCACCCTAAGTTTGCATAACGCTAAGAATGTTATATTTAAAAATATTGTTAGAAATGACATTCTCGTTCTTAGTGTCGTGATGCTTCATAAAACTTAATTATATAAAATGCATCCTCGGATCTCTTATTTATTACACAGATCCGTGAAAATATCGTATGGAAGTAGTCCGAGAAAAACGATATTTTTTATACACAATACTATACTACACTTATATACCTACACAATAAGTCTAGACGTTTTTTTTAATATAAAAATAAATAAATAAATAATAAATTAATAAATATTGCTGTACATTTCACACAACGCTATCTAGCCCCAAACTAAGCAGAGCTTGTACTATGGGAACCAGATAACTGATAGAATACTTATAAACATTTTTTTTTGTAAATACATACTTATAATATATAGAGAAACAACCAGACCCGGAACAAATATCTGTAGATCATGCAAACATTTGTTCCGCGGCCGGGATCGAACCCGCTACCTCCTGCATCTCAGCCGGCTATTCGCCCACTGCACCACGGAGGTCGTCACTAATAGAATAAAAAAAGAAATATAAAAAGAATGGATTGTTTTTAAAAAAGCGCAATCGTAAACGAATTAATTAAAAATAGGTACGCTTGTGTGTTTACGCGGGGAATACAAAATATAGCGAAAATGTTCGAAAATATGAGTTTGATTGTTGCGAAAGATGGAGGCTGAAAACTGTTTAGGTATTGGATTAGAAAGAAAACAGTTTCCATAAGGAAGGGTGCACAATACCTTTATATCCTTTGACGGCGAGTTGAAGCGACAATTCCACAACAGGATGCACTAATTTTCACCATACCTAGTTCAATCACAAAATTGAGTTATTTTTGCGAGACGAATTCGAAGCGGTACCAGCGCGGCCATTGTCTTTTTCCAAACTGTTTGTCGTCACGCCTTCGGTGGATGGCGTCACTTTCTAGGCGCATACGATTATGTCGAGCGTATAGCGCGTACTCGCTCACACGTATAGGGATAGTTGTGCGTGGGAAAGGAACCGAGATATAGGAGTTTTGACAACAATCAAACGGTTCGTTTTACGAAGAAAGTAATGAGGTAAAAATTACGATTACAATTGAATCAGCGCAACCATTCCCCCGGGCTTGAAGGGATACCTTCAAAAATGTATATCAAACTATTATGCCAATCTGTTACAAGAACTAACATGAACTATAATGCTAATCTATTGTAATAATTACAAATAACGTACCTTAAACTAGCTACTAATAACCTAACCTAATCTAGACGAACAAAGCTATTTGAGCTACTGGTTAGGTAACGGGCAGAGACGTACAACCGGACGCAAGTACGATCCAGTTGCTGTTCTAATACGTACCACTCGGGTAACACCATTTGAACCGGGGAAAACTTCCTCCACAACACCCATAGGCCAGTGAAGGGGAGGCGCGTTTTCTGTCAAAAGGATCACAACAGTCCCGACAGCGATTGGATTGGACGGAGTGTTCCATTTGCGACGCGACTGCAGAGTATGGAGGTAGTCCGTTCTCCAGCGCTTCCAGAAAGACTGGACTAATTTGTCAAGCAAATCATGTCGCGATAGAGTATGCAAATTATCGTCTATTTCTCTAGAGGGTAAATATTTCAATGGCGTGAGATTCAAAAAGTGCGCTGGAGTCAGCGCCAGAGCCTCAGAAGGGTCACTGGAGAGCGTTCTACATAGAGGTCGAGTATTCATGACCGATTCAATCTGAGCGAGTACAGTACTTAACTCCTCAAACGATAGGATTTGCTCACCTATCACTCGATACAGGTGAGTTTTCAAAGTCTTGATATTAGCCTCCCAATTTCCCCCAAAATGACTTGCAGCTGGGACATTAAGAGACCAATCTATCCGATTATCAGCTAATATTTTACCAAATTCAGTTTTATGGTTTGAAGTCAAAAATTCGTGAAGCTCCGAAAGTAAACGTTTAGCACCGATGTAATTAGTTCCATTATCAGAATAAATTCTACTGATTGGACCGCGGCGCGATAAAAACCGTTTAAAAGCACCCATAAAGCTTGACGTGCTTAAATCACCAGCAAGCTCTATGTGTACTGCGCGAGTCGTCATACAGACGAAAAGGCACACGTAGGCCTTTGTGGACCGAATACCACGACCACGAGTTAAAGTAACCTTAAACGGGCCTGCGTAGTCCGTACCCGTGTGAACGAACGGTTTTGCAGATTGAACGACACGACATGAGCGATGATCCGCCATTTCAGGAAACGTTGGTTTTGGTCGAAGTCTAAAGCAAGGGAGACATTTGTGTATCCTATTCCTAATCAAGCTACGAGCTGAGAGTATCCAATACTTCTGACGTAAGAGTGACATCAACAGGTCAGGACCTGCGTGACAATTTACCTTGTGGTGGTAATCTATCAACAAATCCAAAATGGGATCCTTTCGAGGCAGCACAATAGGGTGCTTTTGATGATAATCTAAGTTGGAATTAGACAAACGACCTCCGACTCTAATAACCCCACCATCGAGAAATGGTTTGAGGTGTTGAAAGGAACGGCTACAAGCTTTGCCTGATCTCAGATTAGCGATCTCATCCGGAAAATAATAACGTTGAAGTTCACGAAGTGTCAGTATCTCAGCGAAGTCGAGATCTGACGCCGATATTTGGTCATGAGATAGTAAAAGTTTTACAAATCTGCACACATAAACGACGCAGCGCAACAATTTTGACCACGACGAAAGACGATATGCCAACGAAATAATTGGAGACTCAACACGTGGCGTAGCGGTAAGCAAAGAATGTTTCTTTTCTTCCGGTGCCTCTGTCACCGTGGAAGGATTGAAGGGAACAATAGGCCACTGAGAGATATCTAAACGGGCCCATGTGGGGCCATTAAACCAAAGCGGGTGGTCAATAATTTGCGCAGGTGTAAGTCCGCGTGACAAGCAATCCGCAGGATTTTCAGTACCGGCGACATGATACAAATTTTGCGGTAATAAGTCACTTTGTATTTTCGATACTCTGTTGGCCACAAATGTGTCCCATCGATGGGGCGACGAATGTACCCAGCACAGAGCGACTGTCGAATCCGAAAATGCGAAAACGTTTCGAAGATTGATACGGTTTTGACAAGCGACGACGATGTTCTTTATGAGCTGGGCAAGAATGAGAATACCACAAAGCTCAAGTCTCGCGAGCGAAACGACTTTACGAGGGGAAACCTTTGATTTAGCGCTTACCAAGCTAAATGTATTAGCATTGCTATTCTGAACGTGGAAGTAAACCACTCCCCCGTACGCCTTCTCACTGGCATCTGCGAAGCCAATAATCGTAACGACACTATCAGAGATGATACCCACGTGGCGTGGAACCTTTATATTAGAGAGCAAAGGAAGTTCTTCCCTAAATCGAGACCACAATTGAACGATACCTTCAGGTGGCATGTCATCCCAATCACACTCGCACAACCAAAGCTGCTTAATTAAGAGTTTGGCATACAACACAACGGGCGCAACGAATCCCATTACGTCCCATATTTTTGCGACACATGACAATATGATGCGTTTTGTGCAAGTATTAGCGGGTGTACTAATCTTTAGACCGAACAGATCGGTTTCAGGTGACCAACATAAGCCGAGTACTTTATGTTGATCCGACTCATCAAATTCTTTGACTGAAGAGAGACGATGCGATGGCGGAATCGAATCAAGAACGGCTTGCGAGTTGCTCGTCCATTTGACGAGTTCAAACTGACCAGACTTCATAAGACCTATCATTTCAGAAGCGGTAGATATGCCGTCTTCTTCATCTTGGACGGAATGCACAAAATCATCCATGTACAGCCCAGATCCAATAATATCTTTAGCCTTAGTGTAAGAATCTCCTTCATCAGTCGCGAGCTGTCTAATCGTACGTAGTGCATGGAATGGACTTGATTTAAGTCCAAAAACGACTCTATTGAATTCGTAGACCTTTAAAGGTTCTTGCGGGGAGAAACGATATAAGATGCGTTGAAATCTTCGATCGCAATCCCGAATGCCTATACTGAGAAACATTTGACGAATGTCGGCAGAGAGGGCGATCGAAAACAAACGAAAGTTAACGATTATATTAAACAAATTTCCCTGGAGATTTTGACCATTATACAGAAGGTCATTGAGAGAAACATTAGTAGTTGTCTTGCAACTACCGTCTAGTACGACACGTAATTTAGACGTGACCTTATCTTCCCTAATCACTCCGTGATGCGGTATTATATACGATTGTGCATCCGATTGATCTATGTTTGCCGAAGCAGGCGAAATGTAACCCTTTTCTAAATATTCATGAATGACGGCATCATAGGCTTCCTTTAATTTCGGAGATGCCAGCATCCTTTTTTCTAAGCAAAGGAAGCGTCGTTCGCTTGCTTGACGAGAGTTACCAAGCGAATGAATATCACCCTTGAATGGGAGCGCTACTACGTAACGTCCATCATCATCGCGAGAGGTCGTGCGGGTATAAAATTCCTCACAGATTTTGTCATCTGGACTGAGTATAGGTGGAACGTTCACCTCCTCCAATTCCCAGAATTTACGGACGGCGGAGTTCAGGGGGTCCGTGGCACAACAATAGGAAACGGTCTCGGAACTACCAACGTAGACCGGAGCATCACCTACAATCACATAGCCAAGGACGGTTTCTATAGCGAGCGGGGACGGATGCAAAGATTGTCCGTAAACCTTGTGAGACAAAAGCAGATGCGGGAAAATCGAAGCTCCAACTAACGCTTCTATAGGACCAGAAACGCAGTACGTATCGTCCGCCAGTGGTAGGTCTTTGAAGTTCGATAAATGCGAAACATCAACCGAGACAGTGGGCAAGCGTTCCGTTATTTTATCTACCACCAGCGATTCCATGTCGTAATTAACGTTTCGATCAAAGCGAGATGAAAATTTAATTTTTACCGACCCTTGAATCGTTTTAGACGAGCCCCCTATTCCCTTAACTACGGAACAAGCTGGTCTACGGTTTACATTCAAGCCTAAACGTTGACAACAATCACTAGTGATAAAGTTGCTTTGAGAAGCGCTGTCCAATAAAGCGCGTACGCTATGTTCATAACCACGAGAATCAACAATAATAATACGAGCGGTTGCAATTAGTACCGTGGTAGGACCGCGAACAAGTTTGTTTACGTTATGTGATAACGCACAGAGTGTGACGTCATTAATACGAGCGGAGCGAGCGGGTGCAACCGACGCGTCACTGGGACCCGCAGAGAGTACCGGCGGCGGCGGCGGTGCGGGCGCGGATGTAGCGGCAGACACGCGTGGCGCGGGCGCACTACTATCCACGGATACATTTCCGAAACACAACAAAGTGTGGTGTTTTGAATTGCATTTTTTACACAAAGAATTCGACCCACACGCGGAAACGCGATGTCCTCCACTTAAGCAATTGATGCACAAATTATTCGCTTTAACGAATTTAAAACGTTCATTAGGTTTATAATTGTGAAACACTGAACATTTATATAAATGGTCATGTTGACTATTGCACAAGGAGCACGAAGATTCCTGAGAACTGGATGTGGCATTTACGTAGGCATGCGTAGTAGACGATTTCGGAAACTTGGATGCCGCATCCGTTTTACGTTCAATGTATTTCTTCGGCACTTCGTGTTTCGCGGACGAGGTGCGTTGCAATATTTTTATGTGATCGCGCACAAACAACGTTAGATCATCGAAAGATGGCATATCGCATTTACGGTTGTCTGACTCGAACGAACGTGCGGTGTCTGGGTCTAACTTCTTAAGTGCGATATACAGAAATAAGAAATCCGAGAGGTCCTTGACCTTCAGATTTTTCAAAGCGGCGACAGACGATGCGAATTTATCTAAAAATTGTTCTAGATTACTAGGGGTTGCGGATACGATAGCTTTGAAATCAAACATTTGATCTAAATACGAAGTAGCTACCAACCGTTTGTCTTCGTACTTATTTTTAAGCAAGTCGAAAATAATCGAATAATTTTCGGCGCATGGAGTTATGCCGGCGCAGACGGACTTAGCCCTTCCGGTCAATTTTCCTATCAAATAGTACAATCTTTCCGAGTCTGTTAACGATGCATTATTGTGTACGGCGTTTTGGAAACTAGCGAAAAATAGCGGCCAATTTTTGATCTCGCCATTAAATTCGGGGATCTCCATCGGTGGTAATTTAGGTGACCTAGGTTGGCTTCCTACCTTGACATCGCCCGTTAACGAACATAATTTCTTAGCAGCTCGCTTGACGCAACCTAATAGATCTTCGAACGCTGAGAGCGACTGATAACTGATAACGAAATCGGGATCTAATTTTAGCTCCAGATTGACTATTTGGTCCAGCACACTTTCGAAATCCTCATGCAATGTATCTACAGTTTCCATTTCACACAAAAATGATTCTTTAGACGCTGTGGAGTCAAGATCCTTTACGCGATTACAAATACCTTGCATGCGAGAAAATATCCTATCTCTTTTAACGTATAACACCTTCAATTGAACGTTACAATCTACCTTACTGGCTGCGGTAGTAGGTGCCATTTTAAAATAGATAGGCTATCTTTATGATAAACGACACGAATAGGTTTCCAATCAGCGGAAAACGGAATACCTTCGTAGGCAGTCGGTTAAATCACGATACACGAGTTCCAATTTTAGCAACTAGATAAATAATACCTACGTACAGCTATACGTCTCTGTATCGAAATATTAGAACCTAAATACCTATCTGCACCTAATTATATGTAGGTAGATATTTAAATAAAGACAAAATCACGGCACTGATCTACGGCGATCTCCGTAGGTACCGATCGACGCGACGCGGGTAGGTAGGTACCTATACAATAAGCTTACCTACTTCCTAGCAACAACGATAGGTAGGTATACGACAAGTGATGCGCGTGCGCTAACCTATTGCAAGTACATAATTACCTATAATTACTACGAATATGAATAAATACGAGTTGTAAGTAAATAATTATAATTTATTTTACGCGGGGTGAACGAACTACTTTGTAGATGTAACTAAGTAGGTACCTGCTTTATTTTTACGAATGGATGGATGATAAAACGACGACGAAAGTTAACTTATACCTAATGCGGGATGAACGACAATATAATACGGTATGTACGTATGCGAGTTATTCAAGTTACTAAATGCGAGTAAAACGAACGAAATTTGATTGAAGATTTTTCAATGTGAGTGAACGAATTGTATGTAGACAGGCGTGCCGGCCGATGCGATGATAAGCGAATGGTTTTTACGAACAATCTAGAATACCTAGGTTAATAGCTAACACTGATTCAATATCCGGGATGAAGGACCATAATGTTTACGCGGGGAATGCAAAATATAGCGAAAATGTTCGAAAATATGAGTTTGATTGTTGCGAAAGATGGAGGCTGAAAACTGTTTAGGTATTGGATTAGAAAGAAAACAGTTTCCATAAGGAAGGGTGCACAATACCTTTATATCCTTTGACGGCGAGTTGAAGCGACAATTCCACAACAGGATGCACTAATTTTCACCATACCTAGTTCAATCACAAAATTGAGTTATTTTTGCGAGACGAATTCGAAGCGGTACCAGCGCGGCCATTGTCTTTTTCCAAACTGTTTGTCGTCACGCCTTCGGTGGATGGCGTCACTTTCTAGGCGCATACGATTATGTCGAGCGTATAGCGCGTACTCGCTCACACGTATAGGGATAGTTGTGCGTGGGAAAGGAACCGAGATATAGGAGTTTTGACAACAATCAAACGGTTCGTTTTACGAAGAAAGTAATGAGGTAAAAATTACGATTACAATTGAATCAGCGCAACCACTTGTGCGTACGAAGGATGTTGGGCGTTGGACAAAGGCGATTACAGTGGTGGCCAAGGGATGCTCGTAGACCATGAGGCAGACCACCCGCTCGATGTTCGAATGACGTGAGCGTAGCTGGGTGTCAATTGGATGAGACTCGCAAGGGACAGGAAAGAATGACGAAATAAAGAGGAGGCCTACACCCAACAGTTGGTGCAGACGGGCTGAGATGATGATGATAATGATGACGCATGTGCGTCACATCTTGTCACACACAGTTGTCGTTTTAAATAGCGGTCGCATTATTTGTGGCGGTTTTGTCTTATCTAACTCATATTTCTATGAGATAGTCCATAAATACACACACCCATTAATTCCATATCCGACAGTCAGATACAGAAATTCTCGACTCGAATCCGGACAAAGCAGTATTGTCTACAAATTATTCAAGGAATGTCATCTCTCGATATAGTCGGATAACTCGATCGCCGGCGCCGCGCCGGTTGTAAAGCGATTGTGCTACACAAAGCTAGATACGAGCTGTACTGTGAAACGTTTGTATAGTTTTATTTTATCCCTATCAACGGGGTGTTATATGTAATTAAAATAAAACCATTTATTTCAAACAATTATGTAGCTCATATAAGGGACACAACACAACATAACATATTGTTGCACCCAAGGCTGTTACAGAATAATTAATAGTAGGTGGTGGCCTCTCCAAGTTTATACCTACTGTCACAGAATAGGTAATACTAAGTGTGATATATGCCTGCTGCGTTTTTACCTACAGTTTCACAGAATAAAAAACAGTAGTGCTGTTGAAATACCTACACACATCGAGTTCACGCCGGAACTATTGAGAACGTTCGAGAATGGGGTAGATCAGTGTCTGCGGTATAAATAGGGCGTAGAGACGCCCGAAGTGTCAGTCATTTTGACGACCTCCGTGGCGCAGTGGGCGAACAGCCCGCTGAGACGCAGGAGGTAGTGGGTTCGATTCCCGCCGCGGAACCAATGTTTGCATGATCTACAGATATTTGTTCCGGGTCTGGTTGTTTTTCTATGTGTATAGAAGTATTTACAAAAAAACAAAAAAGTATATAAATATTATATCAGTTATCTGGTTCCCATAGTACAAGCTCTGCTTAGTTTGAGGCTAGATTGCGCTGTCTGAATTGTCTAGCAATATAATATATAGCAATATTAACTATAAAATGATAAAATATGCGTACTATTGATGTATCTTTAAATAAATAAAAAATGAAATCGTAATATTAAGATATTGACATTAGTTTCTAAATAGATCCTTCCAGATAGCATAGGTTTGGCTTACGCCCGGAAGTTTCACACAGTTAAACCCTGCTAATGGTTTGGGAATTCTAATGGACGTGACCGTTTTAGCTCGATGCCTTTGTGATACTATGTTTTAGTGGCATAGTTATTTTAAGAAATAAGAAAAGAAATCGTCCCATTGAATATGATTATTTATATAGGGACGGCAACGGTTAGAATATTTCTATTCTCGAGTCTCCGATTAAAACAAAAAAATATTATTTGTAATCTTTGACTATCAAAATAGTGCCACAAAATGATTAACCATAAAACTTGACCTACAGTTTCATTCAAATTACAGGTAACGGGAGTTCATGTTATGTGGTTTTTTTTGGAACAAATTGCAGTTATTCTGGATTTCAGACATTTACCTATATTTGTGTCACTTAAGCTACATGCATACCAAATTACAGCACTATGGGGCCACTGGTGTACACTGAATTTCGTCAAGGTTTAGTTTTTATTATGGCTAATAACTCAAAAACTACAAAGACTACTAAAAATAAAAACGGTGTTGAAATGTAATAAAAGACCTTTCTTTTGACGTCCCACTTGACCTACGAGGCATGCCTTTTAAGTTTTGTCGTTTGAAGAAAAAAACACATCTAGAACCTTATAGTACTTTTTATTGTTTTTCAAAGTATTCACAACGTAGCTTAAAACACTTTTCCATTCGCTCAAACCAGTTATTATAACATTTATTCCACTCTAAAGTGGGGTGTTCAAAATGGCTGTCTTGAAAGCGTCGACTGCTTCTTCACCGGACTGGAACCTTTGACCACGAAGACTTTTCTTAATTTTAGGAAATGTAAAGAAATCGTTAGGGCTTAGGTCAGGACTGTATGGAGGATGGTCAAGAATTTCTACTTTTTCCTGCTTCAAATACTCAATCGTTTGACGAGCGCTGTGTGAGCTTGCGTTGTCGTGGTGCAGGATGATGCGTCGCTTTGAGTTAGATTTTCGAAGTTCGGCGATGACTTGTGGTAAACAAACTGTAGTATACCACTCTGCGTTAACCGTTCTACGATCTTCAAGTACAATAGTCGCAACATGGCCGGTTTTTCCAACGAACGTGGCCACCATCTTCTTTGAAGTGCTTCGAGAACGAACAACTTTAGTCGGCTTTGGCTCGTCTTGAAAGACCCAGATTGTAGATTGTTGTTTGGTATCAGGATCGTAGGCATAGATCCAAGATTCGTCACCACTTATGATGTCGTAGACGTGATTTGACTCCCCTTGGTTGAACCTTTGCAGAGTTTTCTTACACCATCTGACGCGGGCCGCCTTGTGATCGTCGGAAAGCAGATGCGGTATCCAACGGCAAACTAGCTTTCTCACACCAAGCGCTTCATGCAAGATCTTCTGAATGGTTGTCCCTGAGATGCCTAATAGAGCCTCTATCTCTCGATACGTCACATGACGATCTTCGAGAATTAGTTGTCTCACAGCAATGATGTTATCTTCAGTGAAGGCGGATTTTGGGCGTCCTTCGCGAAATCTGTCACTAACACTAGTATGTCCACGCTGGAATTCTAAATACCAGCGTTCGACAGTCCGCAGACATGGGGCTACATCACTGAACACAGATGTTAGCTCTTCTAAACACTGAAGCCGTGTCAGGCCTCTTCTAAAGTTGTAGAAAATTATTGCACGAACATTTTCCTTAGAAAGATTCATTTTCGTACGTGACCTGACAGATTCAAATCGAAACTGTGACTAAACAATAGCATTAATCCTAATACTTTCAACTGTTTTGAGATTCAAAATGTAAACACATTCGAATATAGAACAGTTCCAAATTCAAAATTGCCGGAAAATATGGAAACGACAGAACTTAAAAGGCATGCCTCGTAATAGTCATATTTACATTTTTGTTACCCCTCTTGCAATATCTAAACAACCCCCCAACATTTTTGGCTCATTTAGTCACACCAAAATTGTGCCATCACTACCTACCTATATATCACTATGATTTCAGTGAAATTTCACTATGATCGGATCAACGCTTCGAAAGTTATCCTCGGACAAACAAACAAACATACATACCTACATACATACGATTTACGATTTGACGACCTCCGCGGCGCAGTGGGCGTATAGCCGGCTGAGACGCAGGAGGTAGTGGGTTCGATTCCCGTCACGGAACAAATGTTTGCATGATCTACAGATATTTGTTGTGTCTGGGTGTTTTTCTATATATTATAAGTATGTATTTACAAAACAAAAAAAAGTATATTAGCCTAAGTATTCTATCTGTTATTTGGTTCCCATAGTACAAGCTCTGCTTAGTTTGGGGCTAGATAGCGCTGTGTGAAATGTCCAGCAATATTTATTTATTTATTTACCCAAGTTGATTTGGAGATCTCGCTTCGCTCGATCTACCTATCTAGTTTTCGAACCCTTGGTGCGTGAGTCCTACTCGTATTTGACCAGTCTTGTTTTTATCGAAATTTATTAGATAGCGCCTAGTGACATACTAGACATCACTACATCACTAGACGGGTGAACGACAGCCTTTTGACGTTACAAAGTGATCCTTGTGATTTTAATGATTAAAAATATTTGACAATGACTTTGACAGCCGCTGTAGTGAGCTCAAATTCCAATTAATTATTAATCATTGATTGATTGTAAATAGGTACTTTATGGCACTTACAAAAATAGTACAAAGGCGAACTTAATGTTAAAGAGCATTCTCTTCCAGATAACCTTTGTGTATTGTGGATGCTTAGTTAGCTGAGCTCTTATCCTCTCTGCTTAGTTGTAATTACTTTATTTTTATTTATTTTTATAGGCAACTGACATTTGTAATATACTTTTGACATACCAATATTATGAAATGTAATGAAATGGTAAATAAATGAATACTGAATACTGTGAAAATTCTGATTGAAAAATGTGTAGGTAGTGCACAGAAAAGGAAACTAATGAAAATGTTCACAGGACTAATAAAAAAAGCATAATATAGGTACATACTACATAAATAAACCTACTTAAATAGACTTAACTATAACAATATTAAATAAAAATACATATTTAATAATAGAATAAGTGATAAGGAAAGATTAAATTTGCTCATTTTTGGTCAGTTTTTCCGAGAAGGAGCCTATAGATTCTCAATCTGAATGCTTCTACTGAAGTAGCCTCGAAATTGTTTGGTGGAATATTATTCCAGAAACTAGTAGCGTTATGGTGTAAGAGTCAGAATAAGAAGCCTTTATCAACCTTGAAACACGTTGTTTAAAATAATGTAATTGTTTATTCAAATAGAAAACCTATAAGCCTAGTTAGTGATTGGTTGTGTAATTAACAAAGTTATTAAAAACAAAGAGAGCGGACCGTATTTAGGGATGCAAAAACATTGTTCTATTTTTTATGAACATGCTTTTGCTATACCTACTTTGCTCTTATTTAACATCCATAATAAAAACTTTCGTATTTATCCATACTAATATTATAAATTCTAAAGTAACTCTGTATGTCTGTTATGTTATGAAGACTAAACGGCTAGACGAATTTCGATGAAATTTGGTATTTTATATATATATATATATGACATTTTACCTGACGGCTCAGAAGGAGGGCTATGTTTTTATTGATAAACCATGCGTGCAAAGAACGCATTAATTACTTATATGTATTTACGATAAATTATCAATTGTACTAACATAGTTTTAAGATTTTATTTTTTTATGAACAAATTATTATTGAACTGAAAAATAAATAAAATTCAATTGAATTGAAGCTGCGGGGACAGCTTTTTTGTAATATTTTAGAAAAGGATGGACGAGTGTTGAGTAGGTACTTAAAATTTACAGACTAACAGTAGATATTTCTATTCATATATTCGCGTTATATTGTGTGTCACACTTCGGGGACTTCCCCTCCGGCCTTCAAGTATGATGTAATTTATGGGTGACCCTTTATCTGTTATGAATTCAAAGATCGTGGCAGGCGTGCGCCAATGACTTATGTGAACATTTATCATTCGTAAACTGAAGTAACACAAACACAGCACATAGTAAATGTCATCACAAAAAATAAAATAACCAAATACCCATAACATGCAGTCCACAATCGCGGAGAAGCTATCGAAGTACATAGATTTAAAAGATGAAATCACTCGAATGTGGCGGCTGCAAAAAAATATGTCATCCCAAATCAACTGTTTCAGTCCCTCTCGCTTCTGGGTCTCCCAAAACATACCTTTGCCTCATTGCAGAAGGCAGTAATTTTGAATACTTGCAGGATTGTAAGAAAGTTCTTGCAGACTGCCCTATCCACCGAATTGTTACCTACACTACCATGTACAACGGTTCAAAACGATACCACCCGAACCACCGAGGGGTACTTGGCTTAGGCCCGTGCGCCTCAGTTATTCCCTGGCTTTTCTGAGCAGAGTTGATAAAACTTATAAATAAAAATAATAATAATAATATGCTAGTACAGGCGTCCGCCCGCGGCGTGTTTTAGAACTGTACCGCCATGGGGTTAGCGTTGGTATTTGGGAATACATGTTGGTAGTCGCTACAATCCTAACTTTTTTATCTTTTTATCAATCGACTTCAAAAAGGAAAAGGTTCTCAATTCGGGCTGTATGTTTTTTGTATCTTTGTTACTCGATATCTCCGCCAATTGTAACTGATGTCGATGATTCTTTTTTTATTATATATATACGTCCAGGGTGGTCCCACATAACTTTGGTACGGATCTGATGATGGAGTACGTAGTAGAAATCGAAACCTCCTCAACAGATGATCGCAATGTAAGTACCTAGTAATTGGTTTTGGAAATTAAGCGAATATTATTAACTAAATGACAAACAATTCATGTTTATCTGTAGAGATCACAGGTAAGACGTGGTCTAATAGGTAACTTTGAAGACGGTTGTTAGATTTTCGTAAAATATATACTGCGTAAGTATGCTCAGACATTCACAATTTTTGACAAATATCGTTAATACAAGAGCCACGTATTTGTTAACAAACACGCGATGCGACTGCGGGAATTAAACTTACAGGAATTCAGAACGCGACCACTCTGAGGCAGGCGTGATCGGAATGTTAGTGTCTCACCTAGAGTTAGCTGGTGACTTTGCTTATCGTAATCATCATAGGATGTCCACTGCGGAACAGAATTTATAGATTTTCAGAGTGACAGATCTTATGCGACCTTCACCATATGTACCCCAGGAGCCTGTATTAGGTCATCTTTCCATCTAGAGACCGCTTACGCTTAGGGTTCCCAGATTACAAAATCGAAACTCCGGATTATATTCGAATTTTGGGAGCAATAAATATCAGTAATGATCAAAATGACGAATAGTATAAGTAATGTCGATTGTTAATTTGTTTGTAATAAAAATATTTGGTTTATTTTATGTTTTATTTTACTAATTTCCTACTTAAATTGTAGAAATTCCGGACGGTTTAGAATTCCCCCAGCATTCCGGACAAAGACCTATATTACCGGACATGTCCGGAAAATTCCGGACGTATGGCAACCTTATCTACGCTGCTCTTTCCAGTGCGTAGTCTCTACTTGAGAACCCTACTGCTTCAACGGCCATCACTTCTTCGAGCTATGTGCCCTGCCCACTCCAATTCAACTTGAAAGAATGATTGAATATTCTTTACTATTCTATACAAAAAAACTAGATACAAAAAAAGAGAAATACGAAAATGTTTAATATGCGGTCATATCGCTAAAAATCGTTCTCTTCCTGATAACCTTTGGATGGAGAGGGACTTAGTAATCCACTAAGCTATGCCGTGACTTTAGTTTATCCACGCTTCATGTCTTTCAGTTACAAGAAGCTGTATAGCTAAAAGCTGGTATCTCTTTGGTACCCTATTCGAAATAAAATATTTACTCAAACTGTTTATGTGGAGGTATAGTCACGTATTTGCTGCGGCTTCAGTTTAGTTGCTGTTTAAAGACAACTGACTGTTTAAAGCTCAATTCAATTTCATGTCAAAAGTAATACTGACTGCTGATATAATTTTTACTTTCATTAAATTTTAAAACTATTTGTACTCGAAAGCCATTCGAAAGCTTGTCGCATAGGTACTCAAAAAATACATCATCTTCATCTTAGCCCGTCTTCACCCACTGTTGGGTATTACGCCATTCTTTCCGGTCCCTTGCGAATCGTATCCGTTGACACCCAGCTACGCTTATAACGTCATTCGACCGTCGGGCGGGTGGTCTGCCTCTTGGTATACGAGCATCCCTTGGTAATCGCTTTCGTCGCAACGACCGTCATCCATCCTAGCTAAGTGTCCAGCCCATCTCCACTTCAACAATGCGTTCCGTCCACAATCTTTGTGCGACGTCGGATTTCGACATTGGGTATCCAAGAATTATATACCGAGCATGGCGCGCTTTATTGCCCGTTGAGCTACTCTAATCTTATGCATGTATTTCTTTGTGAGCGGCCATGTCTCGGAACGGTAAGTAAGAATGGGCAGGACACATTAGTTAAACATCCTGGTCTTGAGACATTGAGGGATTTTAGAATTTAGGACGTCTTCTAACTTACTAAAGGCCCATCCTAGCTGGACTCGTCTCGAGATATCTTGTTTTTGGGAAAGTCAGCCAAAGGATAAACAGTGTCCAAGATTATGTTAGCTTTGGACCAGCGAGATTGGTCATTGTTTCAGTCATTGGTTTCGGACATGTTCATCCTAAGACCCACATTTGTTGATGCAAAAAAAATAAAAATATAGTGAACGAATATTTGTATTATAATATTATAATAATATTTATATTGGAATTTAAATATTTGTGACATCTGTCAAAAAGTGTTGTCCATATTAACGACTCCAAAGCCACCTCTAAAATAACCAGACATCCCTCTTGAATTTAAATAATTGCTTTCTGTACCCCATCTACATTCCACTCCGTATAATAACATACGAGGCAAGTTAAATAAAAAGCTTTTAAAAAAATGCAATATTTCCCAACGCGTTACACGAATGGCCCAAATATTGCACTTTTTACTAGTATTTCTTGCATGCCGATGGGTTCTGGTTGGTGTCCAAATAGGTCATATCGGTCCTTTGTCCGTATTCGGCCCGCGATTCCGTGAAAATGCGATATGCCAACTTGATTTATAATGCTGGAAATTTTATATATTTTTCATTTATGATTTATCATAGGTATGCCCTTGGTAGATCCGCTTCGAGGAATATCTTCGATTGTAGATTGAAGCGTGAATCACTAGTGTCGGTTTTTCAGGAACATTATAATCTCGGAGTTTTTAAGGCTAGAATGAGCATGTTATTTGGCAAGCGTGTTTTACGTTCGACCACTTATGCACTTATTAATAGGTGAGGTAATTCAATAAGTATCGTTGTGATTTTAGTTACATGACAATCATGAGACCTGTAATGTAATGACTTTGATTAATACTAACCTGATATAGTACATTATGATATAAGTGCGGTAAGTTGAAAATTACAGCCGAGGCGATATTGCTACGAGTACTACAAGAAAGCAGAGGCTGTAATTATCAAAGCGCGCGTATATCATACGACGTTTTATAACATATTTGCGAGGAAATAAATAAAACTCGAACTATCTCGGAAAGAAAAAGCGCGCGGAATAATTTTTACTTGTTCACAAATTAGCAATGCGCGCGCATCAGCGCTTTTTTTTTAAGGCAAAGGCACAAAAAACAGCCAGTATTACTAATAGAGTAAATTAATATTTTTTGTTTTTGTTACAGATAAAGGTTGTAATTTAGTGTATAAATTAAATAAATTAAAGAATTAAATGTTTATTTTTATATTTTATCTCCCAAAGTTAACTTTATTCAAAAAATGTTGACCACTTTTCTGACATAAAACTCTGCTAAGATCTAAAAAGTACCGTTCGTTTTAGACGGAGCATCTTGATAAACCGTACGTTTTACCTTATTAAAAAGAAACTCGTGCGTTTTACATTACAATAACGCACAAGTACGTAATGACATACATTACTATATTGAAATTGGTGAAATAAGAGACCCTTTACGAGCAAATGTGTAATAAATGTATGTATTTACTTCAGAATTTCGACAATGCAAGAAAACATTGCAACGCCTAGAGGAATTATTTAGCAAACATTCTTTCGATGTACCATAATGATAAACTTCATCCTAAGATGGTTAAGAAGAAATTCACGAATTGCTTTCAAATTTATTGAACTAAAAACTTCTTTAGGCGCGTTGTGCATATTTGTGATGGAAAAAACCATTGAACTCGCGACACTGTTAACGACACCTCTGTATATAATTTGAGATGGGAAAAACCATTGAACTTTCTACACTGTTACCGACACCTCTGTATATATTTTTTTTTTAGTTTGTGGAGGGGCATAAGACAACATTCTTAGTAAATTTTCATGCTTATGCGACATCCATCTTAATAATTTTGCAACATCCAAATATTTTTTGAAGTGAAAACTTCTTTAGGCGCGTTGAGCCGTTTTTGAGATGGGGAATAACCATTGAACTCGCGACACTGTTACCGTAACTACACCGTTCCTGACGATTCAAACAATATTTCCTGAATATTCAAAAAATACACACGTAATTGTTCAAGTTTTCACTTCTGTCGGCACTCCCGGAGTGCTACTTTTTTTTTACCCATTTACGAAGTCGTTATCGAGTTTACAAAGACCAACTTTCAAAGCATGTGATGAAAAATATTAAGTGATGGCATTTTGAAAATTATATCTTCACATATTATTCAGTTTGTAAAGATCTTCTCACAAAATGGTGTTACTTGAAGATTATCACTCGTAAGGCGCAAACAGCTACATTTAACTTACGATCCTACTTTGTAAGTCGCAACGTAATATTTCAACGTTTAAGTACCATTATCTCAGGTTGCTGAGCCAAGACGCTGGAGGGTGGATAGGAGACAGACGATGCGATGCGATTGGGTTAAAATAACTAATAAAATCAACAGTACTTTTTATTGTTAAATACGAATAAAAACCTAACTGCAGTTATAACAAATCAGTTTTTGAAAAATTATTTTTTATGAAATCGTCATTAAGTCATTTTTTTTACTAATGACGTTTTTTTTTGATTAAAAAAAATTCTTGGTACTGGTACTTCTTGTAACTTAAGGACTCAACAATTCTTTAAACACCACCTCTATGAAAATCAATCAAGGTCAGCAGTGGACGTCCTGTAGCTGATGGTATGATGATGATAAAAACATAAACATAACCTTCCTTCGGCAGTCGGACAAAAAAGACACAACAATGTAATCCAAAGAGTTCTAAGAGCAAAACTAGATATATGATTCCGTAACATGTGCACAGCCCTATAAAACTTTCACAGCTATTGCCAGAGTTTTGCGACAATATTCACGGTAATTATTAAAGTAATGGTTAGCTGAAACTCTTAATTGCCCCCAATAAATCCGTGAGATGCAACTTGAAACCGTTAGGGTGTTAACTGCAGTGGGTTTACCGAATTTAAGCTATAAAGTATACCAAATTTATCAAAGGAATGGTTTCGATGACCTCTGCGGGATAAATGATAAATATATACCCTAATACCAGAAACTGAGCTACCTGGGGTAATACATCATACAATACATTTTAAACAAATAATTCAGATACGCCATCTTACAATATTCATTATTATTATGATTATTTTAATCATCATCATTATCGTCAGTCCCTCTCATCCCACTGCTGGGCATAGGCCTCTCTTTGTTGTCGGTATTCGCCTCTGTCCTGCGCTGATCTAACCCAAACACGACCTGTGATTCTTATTATGCCATCGACCCATCTTGCCGGCGGACGACCTGCGTTCCTGGTTCCATCTCGGGGCCACCACTCAGTTAATATCCTGCTCCACCTGTCTTCACCGCGCCTGGCCACATGTCCTGCCCAAGTCCATTTGAGCCCCAATATACGCTTGCTAATGTCTTCTCTGCCAGTCCATCGACTTTGCTCGTATCTTTGCTTTTTCGCAGCCATCGTTTTCTCTGCCTTTTCTATCCTGCCTCTGTTACAATGGCCATACAAAAATTTACCAACCAAATTAATTTCACAAAGTAAATAATACGTAAAGAAGATAAGGGTCGTCGCGGTCTATTTATTGGCGTTTCAATCTCGCCGGAGCATCGTTATTTCTAAACTTACGCGACAAACGAAGTTAAACAAATGCGGTCTCAACAACAACCCTTGTGGCAGTCCGCGCGTAAACGACAACGATACGACATGTTTAAGTTTGTTGTTCCATTCCTAAAACTTTATTAATAAGAGTACACTGGTTTTCTTACTTACCTATATAAAAGGTTCTGAAAAATATTAAAAGTGACATCTATAAACATTTTTTTTTGTATCAATCAATTATTAATAGCCCCTACTAGATGAAAAGATGACCTAATAAGAGTTGTTGGGAGCTGTTGGATGAAGGCATCACAAGATCGATCGCTTTGGAAATCTACGGGGAAGGCCTATGTTCCGCAGTGGACCTCTTATGTTTGATAAGATGATGATGAAGAATATTTTAATATCGTTTTTTTGTTTAAATAAATAAATAAAAGTAAATATTGCTGGACATTTCACACAGCGCTATCTAGCCCTAAACTAAGCAGAGCTTGTACTATGGGAACCAGATAACTAATATAATACTTATATACTCTTTTTTTGTAAATTCATACTTTTAATATGTAGAAAAACATCCAGACCCGGAACAAATATCACTAGTATATTTTTAGTGGTAACCGTTCGGTAATTCGGAATTAACCTCCGAAACCGTACAGGGTGCGACCCTGGCGTTTAAGAACGTAGACCACAGCCATGGCGGTGACGGTCTTCCTCTTGGCGTGCTCGGTGTAGGTGACTGCGTCGGGGATCACGTTCTCTAAGAAAACCTTCAACACGCCGCGCGTCTCCTCGTATATCAGACCGGAGATACGCTTCACTCCGCCTCGGCGCGCCAGACGACGGATGGCGGGCTTTGTGATACCCTGAATGTTGTCACGAAGCACTTTCCTGTGGCGCTTGGCACCGCCCTTCCCCAGACCTTTTCCTCCCTTGCCGCGGTCGGTCATCTTGTTTAGTTTACAGAAAAACGAATAAAACAGACGCGTCGATCGACTGCTGTTTAGTTATAATTAGTTTCTTAAGTGTTTAGAAAAGAGTTACAATGTGAAGCCGATCCGCTTTTTTACCACAGAAGCAAAAGGAGGGATGCTATAAGAACGATTTTTTTAAATAAAAAAATACTGTCGGTATTTATAACTGTAACGGTCTGTGGCATTGTAGTTTCCAAACGGATGGACCGATTCGGAGGCGATTGTTTTTAATAAAAGGGTTTTGTATTTAAAAGGTTCTTCCTAAGTCATAAATGTTAACAATTTAAATGAGTTAATTAACTAATACACACACCGGCAAAATTAGGGGAACAGGCAAGAATCCTTATTTTTTTTTTAACTTTTTGGGTATTTTTGTAAGTGGATTATTTTTTTGTATTCCTAACCTCTTTGGAATGATGGACAAAAAAAGAATCCTGTTATTCGATGTTTAAAACTTAAATTATACCCACTTGAGTGTTTGTTGACAATTCTACGGTCATAAGTGCTATTTATCAAAAAAATGCTAACGTGTTTTAAACTGATTTTAGCTCATTCTACTGTTAATCTTTGAAGAGTATACATTGTATTGAATACAAAATGAGTGATTTGCCGGCACCTGAAGTTGCCAGAGCCGTAACAATGATCGAGGAAGGTCACACCTACCGTTCAGTGAGTAGAGTGTTGGGTGTGTCGGTATCTGTCGTCTATCGCAATGTTCAACGGTACAGACAAACGGGGTCTTACGTGCGTCGGCGTGGACAAGGAAGAAATCGGGCAACTGATGCATTAGATGACCGTTTTATAAGGGTGCAAACTCTGAGAAACCGTCGTCAAACTGCTGTTCAGACACGAAATTTGTTAGAAGAAGTCCGTAACACCCGTGTAAGTGAACGAACAGTGAGAAGACGATTAAATGAAGTTGGTTTGCAGTCACGAGTTCCCGCCAAAGCGCCAAAACTCGAGGTGAGCCATCGAGTAGCCAGATTGGCATTTGCTCGTCAGCACCGTGATTGGACAGACGAGTGGAGGCGAGTTTTATTTACTGACGAAAGCCGTTTTTGTGTAAATTTCATTGATGGGAGGGAGAAGATGTGGCGGTATCGAGGAGAACGCTATAATCCAACGAGTTTCACCGAAACAGTGGCTTATGGTGGGGGCTGCGTTATGGTGTGGGGTGGCATATCTTTTGGAGCCCGTACAGAGCTGGTGGTCATTGAAAATGGATCCCTAACTGCACTGCGTTACATCTCAGAGATCCTAGAGCCCCATGTAATGCCATTTGCCCCATTTATTGGCGATAATTTCGTGTTTATGCACGATAACGCTCGGCCCCACACAGCGCGCGTTGTGCGCGATTATCTTAATGAGGTTGCCATCACCCAAATGAACTGGCCAGCACGTTCTCCAGACATGAACCCCATAGAGCATGTTTGGGACGTCCTCGGAAGAAGGGTACATGGAAGAACCCCAGCTCCTAGGAACGTCGAAGAGCTCAAATTGGCCCTTGTCGAAGAGTGGGAGAATTTGTCTCAAGAAATGATTGATGGCATCATTGGAGGAATGGGAAAACGCATTCAGGCTCTCATAAGAGCCCGTGGAAGCAATACGCGCTATTAATTTTTTTTATATGGACGACTTTTGAAAAAAAAAACTGCATTTAATTTGTTAAGCCTAATTTCGTAAATGTGTTATTTCTTTAATTTTATTAAATTTTTCCTTAAATTAAAGGACAATCAATCTGAAATCATGTTTTTTTTATACCTCATATTCATAATTTTAATTAAAGAAACAACAAATAAAAAAGAATTTAAAAAAAAATGGGAAATTCGATTTTTTACCTTTGTTCCCCTAATTTTGCCGGCGTGTGTATTTGACGTTTTATAATGATTATTTAACTCGTGACTTAAATATGTAATTGTTATTGATAATTGTAATTTCATTTCTTGACATTTGTTTTTTCTTAATAAATGAGATTTGTTTTATGTGTTTTTTTATTGTGTATATTTTGAAATGTGTGAATGTGAATAAAATCCCGGATGGGAAATGTGAGCCACTCTAATATTATTTTATAAGATCTTTGTAACTAAACAAATAAACAAACAGACAGAGTTACTTTCGCATTTATAATATTAGTATGGAGTATGGATGTATTATACTTATAACACCAATTACAGAACAAAATACAAAAATACATAAAAATCCTAAAACAAATACGCAATCAAATGGGCGGTTTTAACGCTTAAAGCGATTTCTTATTCCTGGTTATGAACTTAAACCACATTAAAGCAAATAAAATGAATTATGTATTACAACGTATTATTAGCTTACTACAGTTTAGTACAACAATATCTTATTTTATATTATAATAACTTAAGTAAAATAAAAATTGTTTATTTCAAGCCATTGACTCGTACACGTAACAAATATAAATGGAAGTTAAATTACAATACCTAAATAAAATTAAAAAATAATAATCAAATTAAGCCAAATCATTATAAGTTTTTTGATAAAGTTACGATTAATAGTTAAACTTTGTAAATCAATCGTTTTCTTATTTGAATATTTTTTAATGGTTTTGATTCCAAACCTCCTAAGGTTTGATAGGTTGTCAGTTTTTTTTTAATTAATTTGATAGATCTTCGTTTGACCACAATCTCACCTGATGGTAAGCGATGATGTGATCTAAGATGAAGCACGAAACTAGAAGAAACCTATTCACTCTTACCTTAAAGAGAGCTGGATTGTATTCTTCGGAGAAAACATAAAAAAGTATTTGTAAAAATATAAATATCTCTAAACGGGCAAAGTCGCGGGCGTTCCACTGGTAAACTAAGCTTACCGAGTAACTTCGTAACAAAGTTGCAATAAAAGATCCTTACAGTTTGTAGCGTATTATCGGGGAGCTTCGTGTACGTGTAACGCTGTCTTCACTTAGCGCAAATTGCGTTTTCTGTATACGCCTTGTTGGCTGAGCGGAAGGTAGCTCTACTTCTGATATTGTGGTCGTGGGTTTGAAATAAAGAATTTCACCATAATCTCTGCGTGTGAGCTTACCCCTCTAAGGTTTATGAGAATTAGCCAAAAATGTTGAGAAGTAAGTCAATCTAATTTTCTACTATTTGATGACTAATGTAATGTTTCATTATGTTTTACTAGCTGTTGCCCGCAACTTCGTACGCGTTACACTACTAAATGTGTAGGTAACATAGAAAATAAGCTAAACTCGCTATTGCAACTTGATTTGTCGGCCCATTTTTATCCCATGAGACCTGGTTTATGGGATAAAAGTAGCATATGTGTTATTCCAGGTTATAATTTACGTACATACTAAATTTCATCGAAATCGGTTCAGCCGTGATTTAGTAACAAACAAACAAATAAATAAACAAACATCTAAACTTTCGCATTTACAATATTAGTGTGATTCTCTGAATATTTTGACGATGATCAATTCTATAATAAATGATAGTAAAACTGCATTAAAATCAACGAACACTAATAAAATGCGAGTTTGTTTCACACTAGTTAGAAATACATAATGCCTTTTACATACCTAATCAAACATTCGACTACTCCAAGATACCTTTACAGATGACGACCTCCATGGTGCAGTGGGCGCATAGCCAGCTGAGACGCAGGAGGTAGCGGGTTCGATTCCCGCCGCGGAACAAATGTTTGCATGATCTACAGATATTTGCTACGGGTCTGGTTGTTTCTCTATATATTATAACTAAGTATTTAAAAAAAATGTATATAAGTAATCTCATTGCTGGGCAAAGGCCTCCCCCACCGCCTGGCCTCCTGGAAAAAAGTATTCTATCAGTTATCTGGTTCCCATAGTACAACTCTGCTTAGTTTGGGGCTAGATAGAGCAGTGTGAAATGTCCAGCAATATTTATATTTATATATAATTCTAAAATATTTCAGAAATTTTCAAATACATATAATTTAAATCTAAAGAATGTGGAGGAGATCACATTATTTAGTATGTTTTTTTTTAATTTTTATTAATAGGAGTCAGCAACATAGCATACACTGACAATATTTAGTGGTTACATGTAAACAAATTACAAATAGTTTACTGCTACTATTAAAGATGACAGACTGCATGCAGTAATATTTTATGCCGAGCGAGTAAATTAATTTATCAATAGTATCATAAAATGGCATGCACTTGGCATGCACTTACTTCTAGCTAACGATGCTACAAATTATAGGTACATTTCATCAAAAAATAATCTTTAATTAAATAAGTTCTAGTTAAGAAACATGGTATCCCACAACGAAGCATATATCGCCATCAGAGTTGCTCAAAGATCAATGGAACGGACCATGGTGGGAATCCACCTTGTCGATCGTATACTAAACGTCGAGATTCGACGTTGAACTAAAGTCGAAGATACGAATCGCGAGGCTTAAGTGGAGAACGGACCTATTAACCTATCCGCCTAGCCGGAATAACAATAGGTGGACCGAGGCAGTCACAGAGTGGTGGCCAAGAGACGGACGTCGACTGCAGGGCAGACCACCGGCCCGATGGTCTGACGATCTCGTAACGGAGGTTATACAGCAATGGATCAGACTTGCTCAAGACCGATTAGACTGGTGGCATAGAGAGGCCTGCCAACAGTGGGGGCTAGATAGATAGAAATAAGTTCTTAGTTTTTGCATTTTTTGACAAACTGTATTCCCATATTTTTATCACAGCTTGTTATTTTAAAATATACATTTGGACACCTGAATTGCTTATCCATTGACAACGCCAGTGCCGAAGTATTTTCCCTAAAGTACACGTTCCGATGCTCCTCTCGATCGGTACATTTTTCAACCCGGAGAGAATTGATCGTTCTCTTCGAATTATGTAAAGCTTCGTATTTGATAAGTGTGAATTATGGAGCAAACATGCCGGATTTAACTTTGATACGTATTGTAAAATAAACGGCTCAAACTTTAAAGTGGATATTCAAACTTTAAAATATGATATATTCAGGATGTATATAATTATATGTACCTCGTCTTTTAGACATTAAGGTGCTCTTATACGGGTGATTGGTGATGAAAACAGATATATTCTGGACAATACTAGGTTTTATTAAAACACATTTTTGTCATTAGGTTAAGTTTATGATGAGATAGCAGACCGGGAACAAATGTCTGCATAAATCCCACAGCAGGATTGAACCCGAAACACAGTCGGCTACATGTCAACCGCCCGACAGACGATTACGATGCAAACATTATTTTGCTCTAGAAAACTTGATTATAATTATTAAAAGTGAAATATTAATGAATTGGCATTCTACGTTACTACTTTTGTTTAGTCATCCATTGCCGACTCAAAACAAGGTTACGCAACGGAAACTTAGTTTACACGGAGCAAGCTACTGACCAGCAAATATAACTGCAATTTACTACAAATGTGCTCTACTCGCACGATACGTTGAGGGTTCTTGGTTTAAGAATAACTGAATTCCTCTATACGAATCTTTGAGCATATCATACATACCTTTAACACTGGACTGCGAACTTTTTTTCTGATTTAACCACTAAGGCTATGCCAAGGTTTGAGTATTCCGCACTCTTGTCACACTTATAAAAATGCTCCTCCGCCAGTACGGACCTCAACAGATGGACACAGAACTGTGTATTTACAGCAGTCAACGTGTAAGACAGCTACTTTTTCTCTTTTACAGTGTTGTTTTGTGAATGATGTTCACATTAATTACAATTACTCCCTCCTTGGTATTATAATTCCAATACGCCATGTTCCTCGTGAGTAGTTAGGTATCACTCACGAGAAACAAGGCATCCAGGATAACCTAACTATGTTGCATCAGTATGTAAATATCCCGTTTTTAGTACAAATAGTATCAGTATGTAGTTCTAGCTTACAACATCAGTATAGTAGCTAAACCTTTCACTCGTACGCTAACTCGCCCTGTGTAAACCCGTCAGCAGTTTCAAAACTATCCGGCAGCTAATGGGCATAGAACAATTACGGCATCAATAGAGGCAGTCTAGCGTGACGCCCATTCAACTTGACTGGCATAAGGCGTCCATTCATGATCACTTTAATTGCACTGCCGTAGGGCTGTCAAACTTTGGAATTAGCCCCAATTTTCTAGATTGGGGCAATCCACAGTTAACTGGAGCTTTGCTTGTTAAGAATAGTGTTAGGTCGTAAACCAATTGTTGTGTATAATTTTAGCTGTTTCTTTTGTAGTATTAGGGGGGTTTAATTTTGGTCGCATTACGTTTGAAAGCAACATCACCTTTCAAAACATTACAGTGATTTGACAAGCATTGAGAATAGATCAAAACCAGTTACGGTACATGTATCGTATCGTAAGTTATATCGAGTTGTTTTTTTATTAATCTTTAAATTTTGTTTCAGGTAAGCAAATTACTAAAGCATTAGTACTTTTACATATTTCTGCAGCAGAGAAAGAGGTAAGTCAGAATATCCCTTACTCCGCACAGTGTGAAGCATATAAATAAATAAATAAATATCACTGGACATTTCACACAGCGCTATCTAGCCCCAAACTAAGCAGAGCTTGTACTATGGGAACCAGATAACTGATAGAATACTTATATACTTTTTTTTTTGTAAATACATACTTATAATATATAGAAAAACACCCAGACACGGAACAAATATCTGTAGATCATGCAAACATTTGTTCCGCGGCGGGAATCGAACCCGCTACCTCCTGCGTCTCAGCCGGCTATACGCCCACTGCGCCACGGAGGCAGTCAACAGCAGGCAGGTTAGCTTTAATTTCTCCAATAGACAACCGTCCTGGGCACAGGAACTGAATTCTTCACCATGCGGCTTGAACTTGCTACTAGATAGTGTATAAACATGATAGATATAAAGGTCTCAAAATCAGTGCCAGCCCTACATAGCTGCTGCTAGATTTGAGTGGCTCCCCGTTTTATATTAGTTTTATGAGTGTCAAGTCATCAAGGAAAGTAATACTCGCTTACTACTTTGCAAAATTTTGAACAGTCCATTATTAGTGCCTGACCCACTCTATTAAGTAGGTACTTACCTTATTTTTTTTATTTTATTTTTGATTTTTATTTTTGATTGAACATTGCAATTCAGCGGGGCAATGCAACCAGTGTCTTAGGGACACTTCCGCCTGGTAATAATCTGGAACAGAGCTTCTGTATTTTATTGTACATAATTGTATATTCTTTCTGTTATTAAAGAAACACTTACCTGTTAGATGATAAAGATAAAGATTCATTCATTTGCGATACATGGGTTATAGTAGTTGGTAATAAAATAATCTAGGTACAGCCATGATAGGCATACAAGCATGCAAAATTGATTACGAAAAGTATACATTAAATGTTGATTCATTATGAATAAATTAAAATATGTAATTGGAATTTGTCTTTAAATATTCGTCTATAGTATAGATGTTACCACTTTCGTAGAAAAATAGTCCCTTAGGTAGGTCTAAGTAAGTGTTCGGTATAAATTGTAGTTATTAATTTGATGAACTATAGCTACTTGCTAAACACTTACCCCGAGTGTCGTAACTTCATCCACGGTCAACTTTGGATCGCATTACAATCAACATATGCAGGATATATTTTTAATACGAATTTATCTTTGACCACAATCGCACTTGGTGGTAAACGATTATGTGGTCTAAGATGAAGAACGAAGGTGTATAATTCATACCTTAAAGAGAACCAGATTGTAGTCTCAGGAAAACAGACGATGGTAAAGTATACCATAGCAGTAAGAACTCCATACGTTGCCTTGGCAGGTATCGAGGCGTAAGATCTCTTGAATTTCCCTAGATTGTATCAAGGAGTCAAACTTTAGTTTCGATTAATTAAATTAATTTAGAATCAGCTTGATTGCTTTTGAGGGACACACAGCAGTGGGCTATCAATTGGTAAGCTACCAATATCTGATATGGAGCAATTGAGTTATTTATAGATCGCTTGCAACGGTCTTTAGGTGATAGACGATTCAACTGTTTCTTTTGTTTTTTCATCACCCGATACAAAAAGAGGGTTGTTATAAGTTTGACCCAAGTAAAAATTACTTGTTTAGTTAGAATAAATATGTTATGTTATTGTTATATAATAATGATGTATATTTTTTAATTTGTATCTGTTTCATGGTGTGCAATAAAGAATTATCTAATCTAATCTAAATATTATAACTGTTTATATTGATGGTAAATTCCGTAAACTAATTTAAACCTCCGGGCGTTGTATTTAAAATCATATCCATAGATAAAAAGCAATAGATTTGGCAAGACGTAGTGATGACAGGTGGAGCAGGGTAGCGACTGAATGGTGGCCGAGGAATGGATGTACTCGTAGAAGGGTAGGACGTCCGGCAGCGAGATGGGTGGACGACATTGTTAGTCGCGGGCCGTCAATGGGTGAGATTAGCGCAGGATCGTGGCGGATGACACAAACTTGGGGAGGCCAGCAGTAGGTGAAGTCGGGGTGTGGATGATGATAATAATGAGATAAAAAGCTTGATAAATCTAGTCAAGAATATATTTACGCCGAAAATTTTAAGAACTTAAGTCATAAAACATTCAAGCCACTTTAATCATAAAAAGTATAAGAAACAGAACGGCTGGTCAGAGTTGAGAAAAGTTTTCAACTCTCCGCTCTCGAGGGGGCAAAGTAGTTGGGTTGCAAATCTAGGGCGGGGTTAAATTTTGTGGCTGTAATTCAAAGAGCCTCTCGGACGAAGACTAAAAATTTGATACAGGCTAGACCTAGTGCGGGGACCATTGGCAACTTAAGTCTACATTTATACTTATTGTGAAACTTTTTAGGAAAATTAATGTTTTAATAATTGATATTACTCCAATTTTTGTCGCTTTTTTCTGATTGATAGCGAGATCGTACGAACTAAGTTCGCGCGAACTAGCGATGATCGCGCGATCGCGTTCTGTTAGGACGCTGCCCTAAGATAAAATATTGATCGCCATACAATCCAATAGACCATAACACATGGCGTAGAGCTAGAGCTACTGGACTACATGTCAAAAGAAGGTAACATCTAAAAAGAGTTCGCTATGCATCCTTGCATCGCTTACCATCTTCGCACATCGGTGGAAAAGCAGCCTGATGCTGCAACTTGCCTCTGTATTATTTTGCGTGTCACCGCATTTACGACATTAATTTAAATCGCGGGTAGGGCCTAAATTGTAAAATTGTAATTGGAAAATTCATTACCATGGATTTTTTTTTCAATCTACCTTAAATTCATGTCCAAAAATATCAAAGAAACAGCTTGTATGAAATAGGTAAACAAATCATATTCATTGATCATGTAAGTAGGTACCTGTTAAACTGACTAAGCGGCATTGGCGCAAAGGCGCCGTCGATTTACGTTCATCATCATCATCATCTACCTATAACAGTCCACTGCTGGACGTAGGTTTCTCCCAGTGTGCGCCATTGAGCACAATCCTTAGCTCTTCTCATCCAATCCTTGCAAGCCACAGCGCGCAAATCGTCACTCCATCTAGCCGGGGGCCTCCTACACTTCGCTTGCCTAGACGTGGTCTCCACTCCAGAACACGTTTACCCCAACGATTATGGCTGCGGCAGGTATGACTGGCCCACTGCCACTTCAGCTTGCTGACCCTCTGAGCTATGTCGATCACCTTGTTTCTTTGTCGGATAACCTCGTTTCAGATTCTATCTTTCAGAGTAATTCCGAGCGATTTACATTAAAAAATATTTATTGGAAATGTGTAGATTATTATTCAAGCTACCGATATTAAACCAATCTCTTAAATCAGTTAATACGATTCTGCATGTGTTTTAAATTAATGTCGTGAATGCGGTGACAGACTGTATAAATCATTTTCAATTGTTAGATGTAAATGCCGCAGCAATTATTAGTAGCTTAGTATGAGAGAACTGGTCACCTGAACTATAAAGCCACTTCTGTCGCCTGCACCTTGATAATGTAAATGTAATAAGGTTTATCTAAGTAAATGGCAAATTGGTTGAAGCCTCGCCAAGTTTTAAGCCCCTGCAATACAACTGCAATCTACACTGCATACTGTTACTGCCAAGGATATAGTTTTGTGCAAACCATTCCTACTTGTTTTTCTTTTATTTTTTTAGTAATTATTTTAATACGACCTCACCTGATAGTGCGATGTTGCCATATGTGATGATGTGGTCGAAGATAAAACCTAATCCGTCAGTCGGTCGGGTGGTCTGGTCTAGACCCATTTTCTAGAAATGTACTCAACCGTGTGTAACATAAGGATATATATTTTTCATTGAAAAAAAAACTGACAAAAACGTATGCGGGTTCAAGGCGATCACTAAATTCTTTAAAATATAAACCATACAATATATACTAATAATAAAAATATATTTAGTAACAGAAAGCATATACATATATTTACAAGACTATAAAATACATAAGAAACAGTTGAATCATCTGAATGCCATTACAAACGATATTATAAATCAGATATATGTCTCTTTGTCTACATTTTCACCAAAGATATTTACATTAAGATAGATAAATAAACAATTTTATATACACGCGTTCGTTGCCGCGCGCGGATGCTAGCTAGTTCTTTGCGAGTTTTGTAATTTTTGTTCGTTATAAGAATTTAACGGCCATTTTACTAAAAGTGCTCTTAAATAAAATAATAGATGCAGCTTGCCCAGACATTTCCATAAACTGTAAATCAAGCACTTACGAAACTTCAGCACTAGTTTTAGTAACTATCATTTTGCAGTTTCTGATCGTAACATGTTTCACTGTTTTTATTACTCCATATTTTAAAGCAAAATAACCTTTATTTCTTCGTGGTAAGGTTCACAGCTTCAGCTAGAGGGTGGCAATGAAGAAGTTTTAACGGGAACGTTTCTCGTTAATTGTGACTAAACCCATGTTTCATAACTTTTAACTGCGGTCTAGGAGACGTCATTTTCCTTAAGAGCAAATTAGTCGATATACATAAAAGTTGAAAGCATTCCTTATCCAGGTTGTCTTTTCATCAACAACTTACGCTGCGCTTTCCAGTGCATGGTTTATACCCTAACGGCTCAAGCTATGTGACTTACAAAGAAGGAAGGCCCTGCCATGAAGGGGTTTAAAAAAGGAACCGATTTTACAAATTTAATTACTTTTTGTTATCCAATGGCCTCTACACACCAAAGCAGACCAGGTGACACAACCCGCCGGGTTAATCTCGGCTAGATAGACCGGCTTCTGAACGTTGCAAGCCGGGACGACTTTACTGGCACAACTTGTCGGCATTATTGTTCCGAGATAAGCGCGTGGCCAGACCCGGGGGATGCGCCGGCGGCCGCTGGCTTTGGTGTGCAGAGCCCTTTATACAAATTTATTTACAAACGTGAACTGAAATTTAACTCAATTTGCATGTGAATCATCAAGTGGTTCTGGATACCCAAAGTTGTGAACAGCCATAACTTACAAAAAAAAAACGACCTTTCAACCCATACCCCACTAGAGAGATATATCAATCGCTGGCCGCTCTATGTATCTACTTGAAATAAGTAAGATAATATAAAATGATTACGACTGAATTGAATAAAGATTAATTAACATACCATCCATTTAAATAATACTTCAAACTAAACCAGCTATTTCTGACTATTTCAAATAACGCACTAGCGTTAATCAATGGAAAATTGTCCTCACTGCCGGTTTGCTAAACTACAAAGTCATTAAAGCTGTAACGTGGTCCGACGCCGGACAATAGCTTGCAGTCCATTTAACTTGCCCCTCACGTGGGGAAATCATTTCCTAACCGAGTTAGGTGTGGGAAATGCAGAAATACGAAACTTGTTCGGAATTTAAAGAGCTTGTAAACACTAATGATAATTACTGAATAAAACGAGTATTTATCGCGTATGTACCTTTTTTATTTGTTATCTCGACGTTTTGGCTGTGTTGCAACACAGCACGTTATATATACGTTATAACAATAGTTATATTATATTATATAAAGCTCGATTACCACTGACTGACTGACTGACTGACTCATTGACATGTTTGTTCTCCCAGATGCCCCCTCGTAGGGTGAAAATGTTTGGTGCCATCGTATAGAGGGAGTTCCGATGAGTTGGGAATAAATCCTAAAGTACCCCTTTTGTCCCCCATTCGCTCCCATCGACATCGTATCTCGGAAAGTATAGGTCTTACAGCGTTGGCGCAAAAACTAATGTTGTAGAGGACATTTTTTTATATCCGGTTCCATGAAAAAAAAATGGTCTTTCATACAAAAAAAAAATTGTCCCATACAAAATATTTCTGTATGAATACCGTAAACCGTAAATTTCGTTTGCCGTAATTTTCATACTGTTTTTGTAGGGAGCCCACGGCTTGTGTGTACTATAAAATTACTGTAAATTTGCTTGATTCTATATAATGGTGGTGGAGGGACATGAGATAACTTTCATAGTTTTTGCAAAGGTCATCATCATCATTTTGGAACATCCAATTTTTTTTTTTTTTTTTTAGTATGCAACGTTCATCATGTTTATTTTGGAACATCCACATTTTTTTAATTATGCCTCATCCACAATGATCACTTTGAAACGTCATTTTTTTTTATTATGCAACATCCACTGTGATCATTTTGGTACATCATTTTTTTAATTATGCCTCATCCACAATGATCACTTTGGAACGTCAATTATTATATTTTTTTATTATGCATCATCCACTGTGATCATTTTGTAACATCATTTTTTTTCAATTATGCCTCATCCACTATGATCATCACTTTGGAACGTCAATTTTTTTTTTATTATGCATTATCCACTGTGATCATTTTGGTACATCATTTTTTTTTAATTATGCCTCATCCACAATGATCACTTTGGAACGTCAATTTTTTTTTTTATTATGCAACATCCACTGTGATCATTTTGGTACATCATTTTTTTAATTACGCCTCATCCACAATGATCACTTTGGAACGTCAATTATTTTTTTTTATTATGCAACATCCACTGTGATCATTTTGGTACATCATTTTTTTAATCAAGCCTCATCCACAATGATCACTTTGGAACGTCAATTATTATTTTTTTTATTATGCATCATCCACTGTGATCATTTTGGAACATCATCTTTTTTAAATATTCCTCATCCACAATGATCACTTTGGAACGTCAATTATTATTTTTTTTTTGTATTATGCAACATCCACTGTGATCATTTTGGTACATCATTTTTTTAAATTATGCCTCATCCACAATGATCACTTTGGAACGTCAATTATTTTTTTTTATTATGCAACATCCACTGTGATCATTTTGGAACATCATTTTTTTTAATTATGCCTCGTCCACAATGATCACTTTGGAACGTCAATTATTATTATTTTTTTTGTATTATGCAACACCCACTGTGATCATTTTGGTACATCATTTTTTTAACTACGCCTCATCCACAATGATCACTTTGGAACGTCAATTATTATTATTTTTTTTGTATTATGCAACATCCACTGTGATAATTTTGGTACATCATTTTTTTAACTACGCCTCATCCACAATGATCACTTTGGAACGTCAATTATTATTATTTTTTTTGTATTATGCAACATCCACTGTGATCATTTTGGTATATCATTTTTTTAAATTATGCCTCATCCACATGATCATTTTGGAACGTCAATTTTTTTTTATTATGCAACATCCACTGTGATCATTTTGGAAAATCAATTTTTTTTTGTAGCACAAATTTTTGGTGGAATCGTTATTTTACGGTCATCATCGCCCTTGCCATCATTTTGAATTCTTCTCTCACTTCCTTTTCGTTTTCGAATGTTTCTTCCACATTGATATCCTCTTTAATTGTTTCTATAACTTCGAAATCCTCTTTGATGGCATTTTTACTTCAATATACTTTTGAATTGTTTTTTCTATTTTACTATTTTCTTCAATTACTTCTCTTACTTCAATATCGACTCTACAAAATTATGGGTTTTAATACAAATCTTAAATCGCTCGTATCTTCGAAACGGGAAGAGTTACCCCCAGCAAACTTTTACAAAATATTGGTACTAATTTTTGGTGGAATAGTTTTTTTAATACCATTATTGCCCTTGAGATCCTTTTTGAATGCTTCTCTTACTTCGTCTTCCGCTTTGAATGCTTCTTTCACCTCGATATCCTCTATTTTTGCTTCTTCCACTTTGATATCCTTTTTAATTGCTTTTTTACTTATATATTTTCTTCAATTGCTTCTTTTACTACAATTTCCACTCTACAAAATTATGGGTTTTAATACAAATCTTAAATCGCTCGTATCTTCTAAACGGGAAGAGTTACGCCTAGCAAACTTTTACAAAATATTGGTACAAATTTTTAGTGGAATAGTTTTTTTTAATACCATCATTGCCCTTGACATCCGTTTTGAATGCTTCTCTTACTTCGTCTTCCACTTTAAATGCTTCTTTCACCTCGATATCCTCTATTTTTGCTTCTTCCACTTTGATATCCTTATTAATTGCTTTTTCTACTTATATGTTTTCTTCAATTGCTTCTTTTACTACAATTTCCACTCTACAAAATTATGGGTTTTAATACAAATCTTAAATCGCTCGTATCTTCTAAACGGGAAGAGTTACGCCTAGCAAACTTTTACAAAATATTGGTACAAATTTTTGGTGGAATAGTTTTTTTAATACCATCATTGCCTTTGACATCCGTTTTGAATGCTTCTCTTACTTCGTCTTCCACTTTAAATGCTTCTTTCATTTTGCTTCTTCCACTTTGATATCCTTTTTAATTGCTTTTTCTACTTATATGTTTTCTTCAATTGCTTCTTTTACTTCAATTCCCACTCTACAAAATTATGGGTTGCAATACAAATCTTAAATCGCTCGCATCTTCTAAACGGGAACAGTTACGCCTATCAAACTTTTACAAAATATTGGTACAAATTTTTGGTGGAATAGTTTTTTTAATACCATCATTGCCCTTGACATCCGTTTTGAATGCTTCTGTTACTTCGTCTTCCACTTTAAATGCTTCTTTAGCCTCGATATCCTCTATTTTTGCTTCTTCCACTTTGATATCCTTTTTAATTGCTTTATCTACTTATATATTTTCTTCAATTGCTTCTTTTACTTCAATTCCCACTCTACAAAATTATGGGTTTTAATACAAATCTTAAATCGCTCGTATCTTCTAAACGGGAAAAGTTACGCCTAGCAAACTTTTACAAAATATTGGTACAAATTTTTGGTCGAATAGTTTTTTTATTACCATCATTGCTCTTGACATCCTTTTTGAATGCTTCTCTCACTTGGTCTTCCTCCTTGAATGCTTCTTTCACCTCGATATCCTCTATTTTTGCTTCTTCCACTTTGATATCCTTTTTAATGTCTTTTTTTACTTATATGTCTTCTTCAATTGCTTCTTTTACTTCAATTTTCACTCCACAAAATTATGGGTTTTCATACAAAACTTAAATCGCTCGTATCTTTTAAACGGGAAGAGATAGCTCTAGGAAAGTTTTACAAAATATTAGTATAAGTTTTTGGTGAAACCGTTTTTTATTTTTATCATTGTCCTCGACGTCTTTTACTCAATTTCAATTTCCTCTTTAATTGTTTCTGCTACTTCGATATCCTATTTGATTGCTTCTTTCACTTCAATATCCTCTTTGATTGCTTCTTCCACTTCGATATCATCTTTGATTGCTGCTTCCACTTGGATATCCTCTTTGATTTGATTGCTTCTTCCATTTCGATCGTCTTTGACTGCTTTTTACACATGGATATCCTCTTCGATAACTTTAAACAGCTCGATATCCTTTTTGATTGCTTCTTCCACTTTGATATCCTCTTTTATTGCTTCTACCAATTCGATATCATCTTCGATTTCCTTTTGATTGCTTCTTGCACTGCAATATTCTCTTTGATTGCGTCTTCATCTTCGATATCGTTTTTGATAGCATTTTCACTACGATATCCTCTGTGATGGCTTCTTACACTTCGATATCTTCTTTGATTGCTTCTTCCACTTCGATATCCTCTAAGATTGCTTCTTCCTTTTCGATATCGTCTTCGACTATTTGTTTCACTTCGATATCGTCTTTGATTGCTTTTTCACTTCGTCATCCTCTTTGAATACTTCTACCATCTCAGTATCCTCTTTGATTCCTTAGTCAACTTCAATTTCCTCTTAGATTGTTTTTCCTACTTCGATATCCTATTTGATTGCTTTTTCCACTTCAATATCCTCTTTGATTACTCCTTCCACTTCGATGTCATCTTCAATTTCCTTTTGATTGCTTCTTGCACTGCAATATTCTCTTTGATTGCGTCTTGGTCTTCGATATCGGCTTTGACAGCATTTTCACTTCGATATCCTCTGTGATGGCTTCTTCCACTTAGATACCCTCTTTGATTGCTTTTTCCACTTCGATATCCTCTTGATTGCTTCTTCCACTTCGATATCCTCTTTGATTGCTTCTTCCACTTCGATATCGTCTTTGACTGTTTCTTCCACTTCGATATCGTCTTTGATTGCTTTTTTTACTTCGTCATCCTCTTAGAACGCTTCTACCACCTCGGTATCCTCTTTGATTGCTTACTCAACTTTAATTTCCTCTTTGATTGTTTCTGCTACTTCGATATCCTATTTGATTGCTCCTTTCACTTCAATATCCTCTTTAATTGCTGCTCCCACTTGGAAATCCTCTTTGATTTGATTGCTTCTTCCAGTTCGATGTCGTCTTTGACTGCTTCTTACACATGGATATCCTCTTTGATGGCTTTTAACAGCTCGATATCCTCTTTAATTACTTCTTCGACTAAAAGAAAAACACGCGAGCTGCGAGCAGCTCGCGCACAACGCAACCTCTAGTATATATATATAAACGAAAGCCGTGGTCGCGGGCGCACTGGAGTACTTGGAACTACCATCGAGAAGTGATGGCAGCTACAGCAACTACTCTTACTTGGTCTTCAGAATTAGAAATGTCCTTGTTCATATTACTACACTACACTAACCGTATCTACGCACTGAGACAACCGATCACGACGTGCACACCTAATAATCACCGGGTTAACAAATAAAAAAGATACATACGCGATAAATACCCGTTTTAATTAGTTATTATGTACAGTGATCGCGAAAGTTTGAAAACACTATGGATAATGAGGATTACGTCATCCATACTAATATTAAAATTCGAAAATATGTCTGTCTCTCTGTTTGTTTGTTACCTTTACACGACTAAACGGTTGAACCGATATTGATGAAATTTAATATCTATATAGATATATATGATTATGATTATGAATTACATACCACGCGTGCGAAGTCCCGGGCGAAAGCTTTGTACTTGTATTATAATTCAAGCAAATATTATTTATGAAAAATACTATTATTACAACGCAAGCTCATTTCCACGAATTCTATGCACTGTATCTGATATAGCCTAAATTTCATAAGCCTCAAACTTGTGGCTCGTCGGATCTTTGCATATTCAATTAGAAACCTCTTTGCTCAGCCAGCCGAATGTAAAGCTCCATTTCAGAGCACGTGAGAATGTGTTGTAACAATGTAAAATGGTATGTATTAGAATCTGAAATATAGACATCATTTTTTAAAGAAAAAAAATTCGAATATTTATAGACACTCAAATCTATAACGACCCCCAGGGGTCGACTACGACCTGCAAGGGTCCATGTCATCACACAATTTGCAAAAAGATTATTTTAGGTAAGCTGGAGGTCTATCCGATTAGGACTCTCTTAACACCTCTAGCCATAAATAACGTAACCTAAGAACTAGAAGGTAGGCTTCGTCAATCATAAGGGGACGTAGCTGCCCTTACAGAATACCCCTTTTAATTCATACGTATATATACTTAAGGTGGCGTTCGGGCCCTAGAGACATCGCAACATTAAATTGTAGAAACTGTTAGTGACCACATCAGGTGATTTACCAGCAGGTAATCAGGTGATTTTACCATTTTATAGCAGTATCTTTTTTAAACCGCTTTTAGAGCGTTATCAGACTGGTAATTTGCGAGCGTGCTTACAGCGAGGTAGTCAATGTGCCCGGTGCGTTTTCCTACAATACGGCTCACTGAAGTGTGGCGGGGTGCGTGAGTGAATAGAGCGAATGCGGTGTCCGTGTCGCGGTGTAGCGGCGTGTTCGCGGCAAACACGTCACAAATCGAATCACTAGAAATACGCTCGCAAATCACCAGTCTGATAACGGCCTTATTGTTTATGGATCTGGGTTACTCGTAGGTACACGATGTCTTAATAATAGTATAGCGTTAGATTCTCTTACACAATAAACAAACAGAAGAGCGGCCGAACCTGATCGCCCTAGAAAAGTTTATGTACTGATAGAGTAAATGACATTTTAACGTAGAGAGTAGAAACATTTGTACGGTCTCACCAAGAAATGTTTCTACATTCTAGGATGGAGAAACTGGCTGTCACGGATCATATTATTAGGCTCAGACTATATGGTATCCTGGCTTGTCAGGGACCGTTTTTTAACGGCCCGTGACCAATCCGTTGCACAACCAAACATTTGAATTGTTCCTGCATCGACACACGATCCGAGGCCATCCGACTCCGATTTTTAATTAAAAGCAACCGGGACATGCTCCGGATTCGCAGGGTCGGGGAGATCCGGATGCCATATAGTCCGAGCTTTGACATAGAGACAAAAAACAATAGAAAAACAAAAGTCAAAATTACCTATGTACATATTCGCTCTATTACCTATTCTTTATATTACACCTCGGCCACTCCTCCATTTACAAATACTCCTCTACATCTGAAGGTTGTCTGGAAGAAATGGCTTTATTAGCGATAAGACCGCCCACTATACTTTTACTTGCTTCTTATTCTGTTGTATCTAGCTTGTAAGGTATGATAACACGGTAACATTTTGTAACATTTGTCTAAATGTTTGGGATAAAATGTGTATTATATGTTTTTTTTTAAATCAACCTTTGTTGTCCAACAGCTGGCCAAAGGGTTCCTCCCCAAAACTTTCCACCTGTTCCTATCTTGTGCCCAATCTCATTTGAGCTTGTCAGTCTTTTCTCCAGAATATATAACGATAAATTGTGATAAAACAATGTTAAATAACTGTTGTGTGGGAGCACTATTACTCGGCAATCTGTCTAAGAGCAAGGCAGATTTTAAAATCTACAGGATCAATATTTTGATTTAAAACTATTATATTATTCAATATTTTGATAATATACACAGTCTGACTTAGCCTATGTGACATTTTAAATTAATGGTTGAAAATCTTTAGAACTGCAGTTTGGGAGCACCATAATAATCCTTACTTAAGTTCTCGTATGTTATTCATATCAGGTGTCGCAGTGTTCAGAACAGCGCTTGTACTATTAAGTATTCTGGCAGGTTCTGAAGCTCGTAATTAGGCGTTCATTACTCCT
Source organism: Philereme transversata (assembly GCA_963924445.1). Classification (NCBI taxonomy): domain Eukaryota; kingdom Metazoa; phylum Arthropoda; class Insecta; order Lepidoptera; family Geometridae; genus Philereme; species Philereme transversata. The sequence continues at coordinate 3,880,995 of OZ004343.1, read as the reverse complement.
TCATTAGCACGCCTCTGCTTTGGCCAATTTAGAGACTATGTACTATGCAGGTCTAGACATGCACTGTATCATATGTACTGGCTCTAAATTGCATATTTCGGGTGAAATGTGTATAGTGATCTAATATTGTACACGTGTGTATTAGCCGCAATGCAAATGTGGTGCCTTGCTCTAAATTGCAGTCCTACCTTTCGGGTGAGATTAGTCTAAAGTGGTCTAATATTGTATGCATGTGTATTAGCCGCAATGCAAATATGGTGCCTTGCTCTAAATTGCAGTCCTACCTTTCGGGTGAGATTAGTCTAAAGTGGTCTAATATTGTATGCATGTGTATTAGCCGCAATGCAAATATAGTGCCTTGCTCTAAATTGCAGTCCTACCTTTCGGGTGAGATTAGTCTAAAGTGGTCTAATATTGTATGCATGTGTATTAGCCGCAATGCAAATATGGTGCCTTGCTCTAAATTGCAGTCCTACCTTTCGGGTGAGATTAGTCTAAAGTGGTCTAATATTGTATGCATGTGTATTAGCCGCAATGCAAATATGGTGCCTTGCTCTAAATTGCAGTCCTACCTTTCGGGTGAGATTAGTCTAAAGTGGTCTAATATTGTATGCATGTGTATTAGCCGCAGTGCAAATATGGTGCCTTGCTCTAAATTGCAGTCCTACCTTTCGGGTGAGATTTGTCTAAAGTGGTCTAATATTGTATGCATGTGTATTAGCCGCAATGCAAATATGGTGCCTTGCTCTAAATTGCAGTCCTACCTTTCGGGTGAGATTAGTCTAAAGTGGTCTAATATTGTATGCATGTGTATTAGCCGCAATGCAAATATGGTGCCTTGCTCTAAATTGCAGTCCTACCTTTCGGGTGAGATTTGTCTAAAGTAGTCTAATATTGTATGCATGTGTATTAGCCGCAATGCAAATATGGTGCCTTGCTCTAAATTGCAGTCCTACCTTTCGGGTGAGATTAGTCTAAAGTGGTCTAATATTGTATGCATGTGTATTAGCCGCAATGCAAATATGGTGCCTTGCTCTAAATTGCAGTCCTACCTTTCGGGTGAGATTAGTCTAAAGTGGTCTAATATTGTATGCATGTGTATTAGCCGCAATGCAAATATGGTGCCTTGCTCTAAATTGCAGTCCTACCTTTCGGGTGAGATTAGTCTAAAGTGGTCTAATATTGTATGCGTGTGTATTACCCGCAATGCAAACGTGGTGCCTTGCTCTAAATTTCAGTCCTACCTTTCGGGTGAGATTAGTCTAAAGTGGTGTATTATTGTATGCTTGTGTATTAGACGCAATGTAAATGTGGTGCCCAGCTCCAAACAATGGCACATGCCCTTGCATGCCTAGCCTGCAATACCACCTGCACGATGGGGGAATTAATTACCTGCTTGGACGCTGCCATGAACGTGGTAATTTTTGAGCTGAAAATGAAAATGAGTGTTTACGTATGCGAGTTTAGAGTTAAAAATAGTCTTGTTTGAAAAAACACCACTAAGTACAAAAGGTGCAAATGGTTCCGCCTTTTTTCGGCTAAAGGCTATCCAAATCATTAAACATACATTGTAGCTTAAGCTTATAGTAATAAGACAATATAAATAACAAATAAATACTCCCGTATGATTTTTACTAAATACTCGTTTAATCTTATTTATGTATTGACTGTTCTTGATATAAATATTTATAGAATTAATGCCTTAAGAGCAAAGTGAATGGCAGTAGTCAATATTATGTAGCACGTAGCCTTCTAGCATAGGACCATTAGCTACCAGACGTCGTAATCGCGAACCAAGCTATACAGGGTGTATGGTAATATACTGACGATATTCAAGTGACGGTTTCTCAAAACAAAAGACTTCTCAAAAAAAAACTACTAGTTATTTTATCAAATTTTAAAGACAATCGACTAAGTTTAGGTGATTAATTCGATATAAAACTTACTGCCTACTCTTGCAATCGACATCCAAAAATAAAGGTCGATTTGATATCTTTTTCTAAAAAGGTCGCGGGTTTTGTATTTGAAAGGGACAACAAGAGATATCTCGAGACGTCACCAATACAGTATCTGTGGTTAGATGCCAAGCATTATGCAATAGCACAACATAAGTTTAATAAAGTGTTTGTTTTTACATGCCAAAATAAATTTCACATTTCTATGGTAAACATTTCATAAATTTATTTATTATGCTCATCAAAATAACCCCTTTCATTTTTGTGCGTATATTATCAACACCTATATAAGCGTATACATATATAAGCGTATTTTTAGCACAGGCTTTTTTTGGTTCGCTGGTGAAACAAAATGATGTATGTCAAAGTACTCGTTCCTCGCGACAAACACAGAAAATAAAATTATGGAACGAACGCGGTTTTGTATAAAACCACGTTTTTATCTCTTGGTCAAACTTTATTTTAAATATATATGACAAACACATGCATCTAACTAAAATAACTAAATAATACTGGTGGTGATTGTTGTTTACGGTGACTTACGAAAATATCGTAAACTACGAACGTTCTTATTTTGTTCACGCTAAAGATCAAATTAGATTAAATTTTAAAGTGAAATTTCTAAATTAAAGTTATTTTTAATAAGATGGTGTGTTTTTAATCTCTCTCTCTCTCTTCGAGTCGTTATCCTCAATGCTGAGGGTCGTGATCTCCTCCATGGGTGATTTTTTCCTTGACTATGTTTCGCCATCGGTGTCTGTTGGCGGCGACATGTATGGGATCACGAAGCCCAGAGTGGAGAGTTGTGCGGATCTGGTCAGACCAACGTACCGGGCTACGACCCCGTGGTCTTTTCCCCTCAACTTTGCCAGTGATGATCAGTTTCTCCAAGTTGTCACTATGTTTCCTCGCTATGTGACCGAAGTACTCAAGGACTCGTTGGAGGCAGACTGTTGATAGCCTTGTCTGTTGATAGGATCTTGAGATCCTTGAGTATTGAAAGGTTAGTTCTTCGGGCCGTCCAGGGTTGTGTGGTTTTGGTGTTTTAGGTGTATTTAATAAGATGACTTAAACTAGCCTGAAAACACGCTACCTTTTAAAAATATTACTTAATTTGAGAAATGCCTCGTTCATTTTGTCGTCTTGTAGCTTAATACTGCTACGCAGTGCTACGACGTAGCAGTATTCGTAGCACGTCTACGCCCGCTTAGAGCGGCCAATCGACCGAGTTCAACATCGGAATAGATTTCATTTAATATTTATTTATGGTTCAAGTCTCGAGGCGGTTCAAAATAATGATATTTCAACGTTACAGTAGAGGTGTTTATTTTTACAGGAAATGTAAGTGTAAAAGAATAAAATTATGAATTTATTAATTCACTTTAATAGAGTTAGTTACAATGTCTTAATTTAAATATTTCTTTCATCTATTTGCCTATTGGTGGACGTAGATATATTATTATTTATATATTTATCAGCCCACTGTGTTCCACTGCTGGGAAAAGGCCTTCCCCATTCTTTCCAGACACTTCTTTCAGGCACTAATATGGTCCAGTCCGCTCGGAAATTAGTGAGCTCGTCCCTCCATCTTTTATTTGGCCTGCCGCGACGTCTTCAGGCTGTGTCGGGCTTCCACTCGGTGGTGAGCTTAGACCACTGATCACCCGACATACGGCATACATGACCAGCCCAGTCCCACTTGAGTTTGGCGGTTTTCGTAGCTACATCTACGATTTGTGTTCGAGAGTGCAGCTCGGTGTTGCGTATGCGGTCAATACGCTTGACTCCGAGAATGCTGCGCCCCATCGCACCTTGGCAAACATTGAGTTACTATGCTTTTGGATGTTAGTCAAAGACCAGGTCTGAGCACCATAACTTAGAACGGGGAGGATACATACGTCCATCAACTTTCGCTTAAGCAAAAGAGGAAGGTTACCCTTCATCAAATCTCCCATGGACTAATAGCTCCAGATATGTTATAAGAAGTTAAAATGTTAATGAGGGTAAACGCAGTTTTCCTATGATGTATGCTTGAATTACACTGAGACAAGATTATTTTTTGACAATTTTTTCAAGAAGCTGTCAAAATATATATCTATCTCTATCCTCAAAGGTTTGCTGGAATAAATCTAGTGTTAGGATTACGCTCGCCTTTGTTCATGCCCTCTAAGTAAGTTTTTATGTATTTAATCTATTTGTGTACAATCATGCTTCATACTAATATTATAAATCGGAAAGTTAATGTTTATTTGTTTGTTACGCTTTCACGTCGTAACGGCTGAAAATATTTCGTGAGAAGAAATTATGAAAATAGATAGACAATCTGGTATTGAATATAGTATAACGAGATATTATATCGCCAAATGTATAAAATTATCGAAATAATCCTATTTTTGAACAAATTAATATTTTGTCACAGAAAAGGGGAAACAAACGCATTTTGCTACAATTGTCAGTCATTACAATCAGAGTACATTGGAAGCACAGGCGTGTTTAATCACTTCGCTTCACTCAGAACTCAGGAATAAATATACAGGATGCGCTTACACCGATATAGAAATACTACTAGTAGCATCAACACCCGGTAGTTGAATATCATAAACACTAGTAGTAGAATAACTACAAGTATCAACAACACCTATAGATGTGACCCTCACTATTATATTATCGTAGTCTTTAATTCTAGATCTAACAGGATCTCTCTAGACAAGCGTGATCCATCTTTGACCACACCATTTACTTACTATAATGATGTAAGCTTAAGTTCAATTACTACAGGTCCTTTAAAGTAATATGGTTGGCACTATCCATATGCAAAAATAAGACGAAGCACAATGAAATTAAGAGAATGTTATTTTGATAGCCACACCGGAGTTGATCTTTTTAATCTTTTTATATTCTTGTACTTCATCTGTTTAAGCAGGAACGTCAAACTCACATAGTTCTATGTACGGGCACTGGAAACTGCGACGCAGTATTTTACCAATGCATTTCCCAGTGTTTTAGTTACATGTAAAAAGTTCACTGAAATAAATAAATTACAAATTACAAATCTTTTTAATCAGCTTGAACAATTTTTTTAAAGAATTTCTGCAAGTATCTTCAACACCGGCGGTTGAATTACTACAGGTAGTATCTATTGGTAGAAGAATTACTTTAAGTAGCATCAACAGCAACAATTACAAGTTGCATCCACGCCAGTCAGTGGTAGAATAACAACGAGTATCATTAGAATTAGTAGAAGGATGTCTACAAGTACCGGTAGTAGAATAGTTAATATTCTAATTAAATATTATTTGAGATCTGATTTGTAGAAAGTTTTAGCAACCCTGCAATAGCAAATGTAAGTTTGTTTTTGCAATTACTCGATCAATACTTGTTTTATACGTTGGCAAAGCTTTAAAGCTAAGCTAGTATGCACTAACGAAATCTACGCTTCGTATAACTCGGATTATTTAGTTTTGTAGCCAAATCTCGTTTGCATTTTTGGCAAACTTCTGCAGTTAAATTTCGCCTTGACCCGTGATGTTTTGAACTAGATTTTGAGCGAAGTATTTTGCTATAATACTTTGTAATTAGGTTCAGAATGGTCTCTGACTACAACGTTTTATAGAGAACGTTTCTTTTACTGTTCGTTCTCAGTACTGACCAGATGTCTAGCAAGGCCTAATATTTTGTCATCGTCTCGCTGGGGTTTAATTATTTGTGTTGGCCATAAAGATGCCCAACGTATAAACAAAAGTTAATGTAAGATAAATTATTTGACATTAATCGTTATTTATTTAATTTTTTTATTACTAACATGTATATAAACAAATGTATTACCAACCATATGTGGACATATACGTCGTGAAATAAAAAAATTGAATTGAAATACTCTTCCACTAACAGAAAAATACAGGTTTTATACCGAGTACCTGCATGGTTTTAAGTGCTTTTTCATTGCTAAGTTTAGGTTAAATTTATTTTCTTTACGCGAGTATTATAAATTCGAAAGTTACTCCGTCTATCTGTTCACTGGTTGATTTCGAAGAAATAAGCTAGATTTTTTTTACGATATCTAATACATAAGAATCTCGTGTCACGGTGTTTGTGGTCGCACTCCTCCGAAACTGGTGAACCGATTTTAATGAAGTTTTTTTTCGTATAGTTGGTAGGTTTGAGAATAGGTCGTAAAGTATTTTTCACACCCGACGTCAAGTCATTTACATGAAGTGCCGCGTCACTTTGACAAGAGTGTTTTATATGGTTTTTATCCCGAAGTTATTATGGTTTTTTTAAAGCAGTGTTTTTAATATAATAATGACCGGTTCTTTTATAATGACTGCCGGTGTGACCGTGGTCCGATCGCTTTGTCAGTTTATAAGCCTTTATTTGTAACATTTTTGTTTCGTTTCGAAAGTTGACGTTAACTGCTCAAAGTGGCGTAAAGTGTTGAATACGAAGTCATTTCAGAATAACTTAGCTTTAATTGAGACAGCAATCGGAATTGAGGGAAAATGAGTTTTCAAAAGTTTTTGTAAGAAATAATTGGAAGAAAAGAGGCTCTTTATGTTTCGATGGTTAATTGTGCCAAGAAGTTCAAGGGTAAAGTAAAAAAATTGGGATTGATAATAGCGTACATTTTGCCGTATTCAAGAAGAGAGCATAAGATATCCTTAATAACCGACTGAGACGCAGGAGGTTGCGGGTTCGATTCCCGCTGCTAAACAAATGTTTGCATAAACTCAGATGTTTCTTCCTCTAGATATTTATTAGAAGTACATATGTGTTTACAAAAATAAACGTATTTATGTATTATGTCAGTTATCTGCCAAGTGTGTGTGTGTGCTGTGTTTTAAGTATTTAAAAGGTAAATTTCCATTGAAATCTAGCAAAATTCAAGTTTCAATCTGGCAGGCAGCAAGAACACCCTAAAAATTTAATAAATAAACGTTGTATGGGTATACGGAATTCTCCTTTTTCTTCTATCGTGGCAATGGTTTATGCATAATTATGTATAAGTTCGAAACTAAATTGACATTGAGTAGAACCTGGCCACGTCTATTCGGGTGTTGGTAGCCTTGTTAAGGTCGTCCCTTGTGCAGGTTGTAGGGCACAGAAGACAGTTAAGCAGGTGAGGCATGGTCTGGAGGGATACCCACAATGACAGCTGGTTAGTAAAGGGTCTCGCATTCCCCACCTACAGAGGAATTATATGGAATTAAAGAAGGAGTTTCCCAAAACATGTTCGTAAACCTTGCAACTGTTTAAATCATGTTGAAACTGAACGCCGATATTTTTTTTTATTGATAACTAAGCGCTTGGCCACTGCCTCACCTGATGGTAAGTGATGATGTGATCGAAGATGGAGCACGCTTACGTAGAAAGAACCTGTTCACTCTGGACTTGAAGACTCCGAGATTATACTGGTTCTGAAAAACATACGCCGGAAGTGAGTTTCACTCTTCACTTGTGGTAACAAAAGCTTAAGCAAATCGTTTGGTACGGCAAGGTGGTATGCCGACTAGATATGGGTGGTACTTCTCAGTGCGTCTGCTTGTCTGGTGGTGGAAGGGGGAAGGTGGGATAAGTTCATGAAGATTTTGCGCAAATTCAGCAAAATGAATCTTGTAAAAACCTGAAAGACTGGCTACTCGACGTCTGTGCTCTACACTTTGTAAATACTATTGTAATAAATAAATAATATTGCTGACATTTCACACAGCGCTATCTGGCCCCAAGCTAAGCAAAGCTTGTACTATGGGAACCAGATAACCAGATAATAATAAATAACTAGTAGAATACGAGGCATGCCTTTTAAGTTTTGTCGTTTGAAGAAAAAAACACATCTAGAACCTTATAGTACTTTTTATTGTTTTTCAAAGTATTCACAACGTAGCTTAAAACACTTTTCCATTCGCTCAAACCAGTTATTATAACATTTATTCCACTCTAAAGTGGGGTGTTCAAAATGGCTGTCTTGAAAGCGTCGACTGCTTCTTCACCGGACTGGAACCTTTGACCACGAAGACTTTTCTTAATTTTAGGAAATGTAAAGAAATCGTTAGGGCTTAGGTCAGGACTGTATGGAGGATGGTCAAGAATTTCTACTTTTTCCTGCTTCAAATACTCAATCGTTTGACGAGCGCTGTGTGAGCTTGCGTTGTCGTGGTGCAGGATGATGCGTCGCTTTGAGTTAGATTTTCGAAGTTCGGCGATGACTTGTGGTAAACAAACTGTAGTATACCACTCTGCGTTAACCGTTCTACGATCTTCAAGTGCAATAGTCGCAACATGGCCGGTTTTTCCAACGAACGTGGCCACCATCTTCTTTGAAGTGCTTCGAGAACGAACAACTTTAGTCGGCTTTGGCTCGTCTTGAAAGACCCAGATTGTAGATTGTTGTTTGGTATCAGGATCGTAGGCATAGATCCAAGATTCGTCACCACTTATGATGTCGTAGACGTGATTTGACTCCCCTCGGTTGAACCTTTGCATAGTTTTCTTACACCATCTGACGCGGGCCGCCTTGTGATCGTCGGAAAGCAGATGCGGTATCCAACGGCAAACTAGCTTTCTCACACCAAGCGCTTCATGCAAGATCTTCTGAATGGTTGTCCCTGAGATGCCTAATAGAGCCTCTATCTCTCGATACGTCACATGACGATCTTCGAGAATTAGTTGTCTCACAGCAATGATGTTATCTTCAGTGAAGGCGGATTTTGGGCGTCCTTCGCGAAATCTGTCACTAACACTAGTATGTCCACGCTGGAATTCTAAATACCAGCGTTCGACAGTCCGCAGACATGGGGCTACATCACTGAACACAGATGTTAGCTCTTCTAAACACTGAAGCCGTGTCAGGCCTCTTCTAAAGTTGTAGAAAATTATTGCACGAACATTTTCCTTAGAAAGATTCATTTTCGTACGTGACCTGACAGATTCAAATCGAAACTGTGACTAAACAATAGCATTAATCCTAATACTTTCAACTGTTTTGAGATTCAAAATGTAAACACATTCGAATATAGAACAGTTCCAAATTCAAAATTGCCGGAAAATATGGAAACGACAGAACTTAAAAGGCATGCCTCGTACTATTAAATTTTTTTTGTACATACTTATAATATATAGAAAAACACCCAGATACGGAACATATATCTGTAGATCATGCAAACATTTGTTCCGCGGCGGGAATCGAACCCGCTACCACCTGCGTCTCAGCCAGCTATACGGCCACTGAGCCACAAGTATCCTCAAGTAGTCAATCGCTGCATAAGCTTATATTTTAGAAGTTATGCTTATTTTGGCGCGTTAGGAGATAATTGTGTGACGGAAGTGGCGCGCGCATGTAACACACCAGGAAGTTATTTTTTTACGGTTTGAAGTTATTCAAATGGTGTGCAAATGACATATACCATTTATTCACCTCAAAGAAGCATAACTTTTTACGTGCGTGAAAGAACTGTCAACACCCTGTTTGATTCTATTTTGAGTTCAGTGCTAGCAAAATAGCTCAACTTATTTTAGAATTGTTTCATCTTTCTCGCAGATTGTTGGCAGCTGTCAACAAACAAACAAATTTTCAATTACACGCGAAACAAAGTGATTTCGTTTTTGACATCACAAACGACATGCTTCTCACAAACTTTTGTTCATCAAATAATGGCCCCCTTGAACCCTAAGACCTCCCCCCTCTGCTCCGGCAGTCCAGAATCCTTTAAATGAAAGTGGTAAGTACATAAGTTTCAATTCGTTTGCATGATTTGCAAATACTTGTTTCTAGGGTTGAAGTTTCTTGGGTTGTTACCGATTTCTTAGCGACAAAGTGATATGCGTTCTAAACGCATAGCGTGTGAAAAGTCGTCGTTAACAATGTCGAGACCTCTTTTGTACTGATACTGGTACTTGTAAAAATTCTAATATAAAAACGGAATTAAACAAAAACTTTATAAAAAGGCTTACTTTTTTAAAAGACTGCCTCCGTGGCGCAGTGGGCGTATAGCCGGCTGAGACGCAGGAGGTAGCGGGGTCGATTCCCGCCGCGGAACAAATGTTTGCATGATCTACAGATATGTATTCTGTGTCTGGGTGTTTTTCTATATATTATAATAATGTATTTACAAAAAAATATATATATAAGTATTCTATCAGTTATCTGGTTCCCATAGTACAAGCTCTGCTTAATTTGGGGCTAGATAGCGCTGTGTGAAATGCCCAGCGATATTTATTTATTTATTTACTTTATCTAACAGATTATAAAGGTAATTTTTTATTACCTTTATAATATGTTAGATAAAGTAAGCTTGGGATTGAAATTGCTCCAATTAAAAATGTTACAGTTAGACGTTACTTATATTGAATTGTAAAAGTTTGATTCTTGGCTTGATGCGAAAAAACAGGCGATCAAATTGACTTCTCAAAGTGATCCTTGTGATTTTAATGCATAAATAAATTTTGAGTTTCAGTAGTTCCCAAGATATATTTGCAAAGATATGTTTCCCAAGATATTTTGAAACTTTTACGAATGCCACGATGGTGCTACGAGGCATGCCTTTTAAGTTCTGTCGTTTCCATATTTTCCGGCAATTTTGAATTTGGAACTGTTCTATATTCGAATGTGTTTACATTTTGAATCTCAAAACAGTTGAAAGTATTAGGATTAATGCTATTGTTTAGTCACAGTTTCGATTTGAATCTGTCAGGTCACGTACGAAAATGAATCTTTCTAAGGAAAATGTTCGTGCAATAATTTTCTACAACTTTAGAAGAGGCCTGACACGGCTTCAGTGTTTAGAAGAGCTAACGTCTGTGTTCAGTGATGTAGCCCCATGTCTGCGGACTGTCGAACGCTGGTATTTAGAATTCCAGCGTGGACATACTAGTGTTAGTGACAGATTTCGCGAAGGACGCCCAAAATCCGCCTTCACTGAAGATAACATCATTGCTGTGAGACAACTAATTCTCGAAGATCGTCATGTGACGTATCGAGAGATAGAGGCTCTATTAGGCATCTCAGGGACAACCATTCAGAAGATCTTGCATGAAGCGCTTGGTGTGAGAAAGCTAGTTTGCCGTTGGATACCGCATCTGCTTTCCGACGATCACAAGGCGGCCCGCGTCAGATGGTGTAAGAAAACTCTGCAAAGGTTCAACCGAGGGGAGTCAAATCACGTCTACGACATCATAAGTGGTGACGAATCTTGGATCTATGCCTACGATCCTGATACCAAACAACAATCTACAATCTGGGTCTTTCAAGACGAGCCAAAGCCGACTAAAGTTGTTCGTTCTCGAAGCACTTCAAAGAAGATGGTGGCCACGTTCGTTGGAAAAACCGGCCATGTTGCGACTATTGCACTTGAAGATCGTAGAACGGTTAACGCAGAGTGGTATACTACAGTTTGTTTACCACAAGTCATCGCCGAACTTCGAAAATCTAACTCAAAGCGACGCATCATCCTGCACCACGACAACGCAAGCTCACACAGCGCTCGTCAAACGATTGAGTATTTGAAGCAGGAAAAAGTAGAAATTCTTGACCATCCTCCATACAGTCCTGACCTAAGCCCTAACGATTTCTTTACATTTCCTAAAATTAAGAAAAGTCTTCGTGGTCAAAGGTTCCAGTCCGGTGAAGAAGCAGTCGACGCTTTCAAGACAGCCATTTTGAACACCCCACTTTAGAGTGGAATAAATGTTATAATAACTGGTTTGAGCGAATGGAAAAGTGTTTTAAGCTACGTTGTGAATACTTTGAAAAACAATAAAAAGTACTATAAGGTTCTAGATGTGTTTTTTTCTTCAAACGACAAAACTTAAAAGGCATGCCTCGTACAAGAATGCTACGCAAGTGCTACGAACCTCTACACCGCAAAATTACTACACTACTTCTCGCTTTACATTTCCCATGCAATTCTGAGAGTTGCCGAAGGCTCTTGGGCCGACTCATCATTTGCAAGTTCGTAACGAAATAAACAAACTTCGAAATGATAGAATGGGAATGATCGAGTTAGCGAAGGTACGCTAGCGTTCGAATTAAATGGACTTCGTTTTTACTTTCTCATTACTTTTGAGTAATCACGTTTCTGAGTTCCAGCTAGAAAATGTTTTACAAAATATTTCGATGTTTGAACGAAATTTGAAAAATATTTTCAGACCGCTTTAAAAGTCTTAAGAGATGTGGACGACAAGAGATTGGGGTTAACGTGCCTGCTACGAAACAAATGTTTAGATTAATTCTCAGCCCGTGTCGACCCACTGCTGGGCATAGGCCTCTCCTTGTTTCTGCCACTCTTCCCGATCCTGTGCCAGTCTGAACCACGTACGACCCACGGTCTTTTATGGATGTCGTCGAGCCATCTCGCTGGTTAAATGTTTAGATTGATCTGCAAATATTTGTTTTTGTACTCGAAGAGCTACCACGACACGGTATCAGACAAGACAAGTTCAACTCTTTTAATAAATACTTTAAACAGGTATATTAATTGGTATCGGTGACCGTTTCTGGTATCAGCAACTTTACGTTTCGGTGGTTTGAAGCAAGCACGTTAAGCTGTCAAGTTGACTAGCCCAGCAGATTGGTCTATTAATTTAATAGACATAAAACATAAACGTAATGCCTTGTGCAAACTAGGCCCTGTAACTTTTTGATAGATATTCTCATGTTAAAAATTCCCAAAAACGCAAATGAAACTCGTTTATCAAAACGTTCACCCAGTTCCACACCTGCGTTCATAAATATCGAATCAATTGCATTGCAACTGTTTGTGTGCAAGCCGCAGCCAATTTGCGAGGCTGACGGGCCGCGGACTCAAATACGAAACGTCATAATCATATGATAGGTGGTGCGCAATGCGCCCACCTGTCGAGCGCGCCTGCGCCCGCCGTGACGTCACAGGCCTCCGACACCGCCCGGACACCTCCGAACCACCCCGATATGAACCCACAGCTTAACCTATTCATCCCCATAGATCCAAACCTAATCTAACACATCCAAAAACATCATCAACAAAAATGTATATTACCTACAAATGTCTCAAAATAGCTACGCAGTTTCAGGCGGCGCAACTTATCCAGTTGTTAATCCAAGATAAATATTACATCAATTGGGGTGAGGGTTTCAACGCGCATGCGTGACGGCGGGCTGCCCAGTCTCGGCCCGGCCGCGCTGCCCGCCGCACGTGCTTCCCGCGGCCGCTCGACCGGCAGCGACTCGCACGCTGCCTACTCACGACAATCTCACTGAACATTGCAAAAATTATCCAATCATCGCATCTATCAGCGGCTTAGCTTAAAAGTTGTCTTTCCAGTGATAAAAATCGCCGAGCGACCACGTGCCCGTTGCGTAAGTCGCGAAACTTAGCGAACCTCTTCTCCTATTGACACGCGAGAAAAACAATACACAGATATCGATCTCGATGTTTATTTGGCAGCGTGACTTCACGTGTGCTTGTGGTATTGTACCGGTGACCGACTGCGCGAAACCGGCGAAGCTTAGGTACTCTAGTAGGGTGTTCACACTGCGGGCGCGGCCTTTTAACCCTGTACTACGCAAGTACTGTTTGACCTTAAAACCGAGTCTCCACTCGAGAGAATACAGCCCTAGTAACAACCCGTCGCGTTTGTTTATGAAGCTATAAAAACTGTTTATAGAATGTCACTTATCATTAAGTAAAGCGCTTGTTTAGGCACATCGTAACTAAACTCCGAAAACGCTACGTGTGTAATCTTAAATTTAATATTAGCTGTAATTTGGTACAGCTGTAACCCGTAATTTATGTCTCTAGCTGTCGTAACGGCGACCCTAGAACATAAATTTCATTTCTGAAATTGTTTTATTTAAGGTTCTGAAACTGGGTAAATATTTATTGAACTTTTAGCTAAATTCGTCGTTTTTATATTCTAAACATCTTCGTATTTTTAATCGTCTCTAATGACTCTCCCTAATTAATGACGCCTGATGCTGAAGAAATGGGAATTTTACGGGAAATTTGGCTTTATGACCCGATGAAAAAATATTCACTTGGTCAGCTTATTTTATAAAACCCTTGAGATGTTTGATTACTGACCCTATTATTATAAGGGTTATCAAATAACCCTTTACGCAAAAACCGGCAAATCCGTGTAAAATAATTAATAATCACGGATTTATCTCTTTCATTCGTTAATTATCGGGTTACTCCTTTTTAATATCCTAATTGTTTTTCAGTTGTGATTTTTTTTCCACCTTTAGCTCATAATGTAGGTACGTTTAGTTCATAAAAAGCACTTATTCTCATCTGGCTGCGCTTAATACATTTAAGAAATTAATGTTTTTTTAAGGAACTCTAGTGCAAGACCTTTGACCTAGAAAGTCTAAACTTGCCAACTTGTCGTAATAGGGAGTAAGCTAAGCCCCCTTAGGTCCGAAAATTAGGGAGCGGTGGAGATGTTTTAATTAGTTTCTCTTTGATGAGCCGGGTTTTGGGCAAAGCGTGATAAGGAAACTTCCAGTTCTTTTTTAACCTCACATTATCTTTCGGCCTTCGGACCAAGAAAATTCGCAATAAATGTTATTTTTAATTTGTCGTTTTGTTTTTTGTAAGTCGAATCCCTCGATTTGGACAGCTGTCAAATTAGCTATCTTCTAGCTTGATTAATTTTATTTTCAAAGGTTTGCCCGACCATGCCAAGTTTTAAATCTTTAGAAGAAAACATAATATATGCTTGACATGCAATTGATGTCTTCTTTAAATAATTGGTGCATTACAGTTTTAATGTCACTTATTTTATTATAATAGTACCTTTAGATAATTAGTACGCCAGGATTTGATCCCATACCCTACCCATAGCATAGTTAAACTCTTGGTTTACAAAAAAAAATATAAGAATGTATCTTTTACTATTGACAATACGTCAAAATCAGTCAAAACTTATATTGAAATGTATCCGTGCCGATATCTTACCAGCTCGAGCTTCTTGGTATCTCAATAACACCGACGCTTAATTTTCGCTCCGACATTGAGTTAAAAGCCCAACTGGCCCGCTAAAAACCAGGGTATGCTCGCAAAGGTGAGGCATTACTTCACACCGGGACTCAGTTGCTCAACTTGTACCAAGCATAAGTCCGATCATGTTTAGAGAATTGCTCTCACCTCTGGGACGGATCAGTGAAGTACCAACTTGAAGCTCTAGATTCAATTGAGAGAAGAGCCAAGAAGCTTAATTGCATTGATGAGCTAGTAGACGCAAGGCTCCATAGCCTAAGCATCATTAGCAAAGGTTGCATACCTCTAGGGGTTTTTATCGGATACATTTCGAAGAGTGTGCAGTGGAACTTTTCAATTTTATCCTACACCTCCATTCTATCATCGGACAACCAGACGGTCCGTGGTACGCCACCATACATGGTAGGCACACCTCCCATACGTACAAAGTGGTCCTCTTCCACGTTTATTATGCGCACCACTAAAGAGTGGAAAGCCTTGCCTGAATCGGTGTTTCCTGGTAGCTACTATCTAGGAGTCTTCAAGTCCCGAAAAAAGTTTCTTCTAGGCAAGCGTGTTCCATCGTAGATTGCATCATCGCTTACCATCAGGAACGATCGTGGTCAAACAGTCTAAAAATAGTAAAAAAACAAATATTATGAACGGGATTATTGTTTTCGAACTAAAAAAAGTACCGAAATTATACACAATTTTATTTTAAAAGTCCAATAATAAGGTAGGTACAGAAAATAA